>CM052955.1:7348914-8795329 GCA_028554685.1 Agrotis ipsilon
ATACAAATTACGCATTCTTATAAGAAAAAAGACTTCAAAGAAAATAGCTTATTATGTGATTCTTTGTGGTAAAGATATTTTATTTTGTTCATTAAATAAGATAAACACATTTATGACTAACTCGATAAATCTATTTAATTAATAAATAAATGTTTGTTTGTATATTATGTGGTGCTATACCGCCCAGAAGTGGATGAATGCAGGTTGATAATAATTCCCATTATCGATCAATAACACTGTGTACTGTGTTCAAGAATCGAATCCGATATATGCAAAGCATAGGTCGATCGCACAGTCACTGTGCCAAAGATATCGTCAAATTGAATTTCGGATTTCGAACATCGCATTTTAAATAGCAGAAATACAAATACCTTTTTGTGCTAAATACATCAAAAGAGTCCTCCCTTCCAGGGCATAGCGGGTGGGACTGTCAGACTTGTACCGAGTTACCGACTAAAATCGACGGTGTCGTTCAATAGCACTTTACTTTCCAGGGTCATTTGATAAGTCCCGCCACCCCAGCAGGCTTTGGTCATCATGCTGACGCTCTTTGAGGCGGACGTGGAACACAACGCGCCGTCGCCATCGATCCGGGCATGCTTGGACATGGTTGGACAGCGAGTCGCAACTTACTTGCCGCCCGCAATACCCATACAAATAGGTACTTTAAAGTTTCAAGCATAGTTTGTAATGTTTAAGTTCAAAACACAGCCCAGACTATATTAATACATGTTATTATATTAAATTTAGTCATACGTAATCAAAATTGATAGCAACACTTTATCAAGCATCCAAAAGTAAGTGTTTGTGTGCAGTCTTAGGCTGTCTACAGATGCACGTCAAAGTCAACTGCCTAAGTCGGCAAGGCCATCAATCGCTCTATCTATACAAAAATAGCGAACAGACTTAGTTAAATTTTCTTTGTCAAACTTGACTAAAATATTATGAAAAAATAACAGAATTGTTCCACAAGAGAGACCTAGTCAAAAAGAAGAGTAGTAGTTCAAAGAGCGTCAGAAAAATGACGCGGCCCCATTTTCAGAGGGCCAAAGTTTGCCGGGGTCGCAGGACTTGTTTCATTACCGTGACCCCAGAACATTAAGGGCTATTGAAGGACACCGTGGATTTAACAATTAAAAATTCAGTACAAGTCTGACAGTCCCTCCCGCCCTACCCAGGGTGGGAGGACTCATTTGATGATTTTATCACGAAAAAAAAAGCGAGATCTAGTGTTCTTGACGAAAGTGAGTCTATGACGGTCAAGTAATAACCTCTCAAGTAATACATATCGAAGTAAGAACCTCTTTTTTGAGCATCTTAAAACAAGACGGGCCATTATAAGATAAAACTGCTAAGGCTTTAGCGTACCCTCAGTCTTAACACGCTAAACCTCCTTACTTTAATAATAGCCCGGTTTAAGTTGAGCCTACGCAAACAATGCCTAAGTAAATTTCATATCTGCACCTTATTTTGTTGTTCTAGGATTTACGGCTCATATGTATTAAGTATTAAGTTTATTTATATCATCAACATGTCTTAGGTCATAAGTTACTTAGTTGCTGTACACAACATTACGTTTACAAAGTAGGTAAACACGTATATAAATGTAAGGCAGAAGATGCTTCTAAAGTGGTATGAGGTCAGGTATCCACTAGCGAAGATAAGCGGTGAAGTGCGGAGCAGTGTGGAGGCTGGCTTATTTGACCTTTTTTTTATCGTGGTAAAATCATCAACTGAGTCCTACGAGGGCGAAATGTCAGACTTTTACTGACTAAAACCTACGATGTACCTACCTTCAATAGTTGTTTACGATCCAGGGTCACATGTTACTTGATAAGACAGTCCCTCGACCCCAGCAGGCTTGCACCTGCGGCCTTTGACAATATATTCCGAATGCTGACATTTCTGAGTGGCGCGAGTAGAAAAAGACGCGCCGTCGACCTGGGCATGATTCATAATCAGACGGCAAGTCAACCTTTATTCGCCGTCCGCATGCCCAGGCTTCGATCGACGGTTAGAGCTCATCTATGATTTTAATCTATGTATTTGATTGCGAGAAGTGTTGAGTCTAGATCTTCGCTTCGCTCTCTGCATCGGTTGAAACTAGGTTTATGTAAGGCCGGTAACAGACTGTTTACATTTCGAAAATCTCCGTCGTGGTTGTACGATGTTCCTTTTCTAGACTTTCAAGAAATACTTGAAGCGTCGCTCATATCTAAATCGGTTTTATGCAGGTGAGCTCTTTTATTTTTTAGTAGTTTTTTAGTAGTTTGAATATACATTATCAAGCTGTTCAAGACATGCCGTATAGATCGCCGAAAAAAAAAACAAATCTTACATTAAAATCGTTGATGAATTTCTCCTAAATCATGGGATCGTTTACAAACATAGAAACTAACACACATGAACATACCACCCGGAACAACTAATAAAATTATTTGTTCCGTGCGGGGATTGAAACTGCGACACGTTGCGCATACCACCATGTCGTAAATTGATGATTTCTTTTCAAATAGTCTGTATTTCTTAATTCATAATTTTTGAACTTAACCCGTCATATGCTATGATCATGACGCTTGCGAATGTGTAGTCAAATACGTACAGCACCATATTTTTTTACATGGTGAAATCATCAAATGAGTCCCCCCACTCAGGGCAGAGCGGGAGGAACTCGTACTGACTAAAATCCACGGTATAGTAGCCCTTTATGTACCGGAGTCACAGTATACGTATGTCCCGCGACCCCGGCAGGCTTTAGCCCTCTAAAGGGGGGGGAGGGCGTCATTGTGCTGACACTTTTTGAGGCGCGCGTGGAACACAACGCGCCGTCGACCTGGGCATATATGGTCCGTGCCCGACAGGGCCCACAATGCTGTATGTATCTTTATGTACCTACCGCCTAAATTCACATTGTGGAATGCAATAAACGTATTGAGTATGGTCAGACAGCGAGTCGCCCATTACGTACAGCACCTAGCATCTACCTACCATAGGTTCACTCAAATATCGTAAGTGTTATAAATCGATTTCAAAGTCCTTTTAATGAACAATATTTCAAAGTAACGTCACCGATTAAGCTATTATTCTTACTCAGTCAAAGTCAAAGAAGCAGTTTAATTTTGTGTGCCATTTAAACTTAAATACAAAGTTTTTGATAGGATTTTAATATCTCAGTATGACGGCTTCTTAAACAAGTTACTCACAAGTTTTATTGAGTAACAATAACTTCGCATAGTATAAAACAAAGTCGTCTGTACGCGCATAACTTTCGAATGGCTGCAACAGATTGAATCATACTTTTATTTTCTTTATTATGTAGAACTAGGTTTATGTTTATATAAGTTTTCGGAAAATATAATAATAATAAAATATCCCACAACACCATTTAGTCCCAAGCTAAGCAGAGCTTGTGTTATGGGTATATATTTCTAAATACATACATATCTATTACAGATAAATTACACAGAACAAATGATCGTGCTCATCGCACAAACATTTGTTCTGGGTGCGAATCGAACCCACGACCTCCGGCATAGCAGTCAGGGTCACTAACAGTGGTCACAGTGGACCAACAGGCCTGTCATTCACTGGGTAAGTTAACATTTTGAATCCATGCAAAGCCGGAAGACGTGTACATACGGACGGCGAGTGGGTGCAACTTGCCGTCTGATCATGGCCCACATGCTGCCACTGTGTCGACGGCGCTTTGTGTTCAATGCGCGCCTTCTAGCTGCCAGCAATCTAACGTGGCGTCCCTTAAAAGGCCAAAGCCTACCGTTGTCGCGGGACTGGTTAGTGTTTATAAAAGTTTTTGGAAAATACATTGAGTAGGTCGAAAATTTGAAAACATGTGAAGCCGCGATGTGCGGACATGCGAACGGCGACTGGGTGACTTGCCGTCTGATCATGGCCCATATGCCTATGTCGACGGCGCGTCGTGTTCAATGCGCGCCTTAAAGAGCTGCCAACATTTTGACGGGGCGTCCCTTAGAAGGCCAAGGCCTACCGTTGTCGCGGGACTGTCTCATCAGGTAACCGTGAACCTAGAACGTAAAGGGCTATTAATAGATAGATATAATTTTTGAGGAAAGAAAAATTTTAGATTGCAAGTGGGATTCGAACCCGCGTCTTCTGGATAGGTACTCCAGACGCCTTAACCAACTAGGCCATTGCAATCCACACTTGCAAGCCGAAATTCTCTATTCCTTGTTAACGCTTCATGGTAGCGTGGCGCCATCTCTTGGATTAGTGTTTAACTAACTTCCACCCAACACGTTGACATTACAGCCAAATCAATGTTGCTAATGAGATAGCGTCTACCAAACTAATTAGTTTCTCAATCATCTTTACGATGCGCATCGCATGCGTTAATGCGTATAAAAATAATTAATTAGATAGAATACACTTTATTGTACACCAAAATTGTTACAAAAAACGGTTTTACAAGATTTCCAATTCTATGGCTACAACGGCGGTATTATCGCTAACAGCATATCTTCCAGACAACCTTTACATGAGCTTTTTTGTTACCGCCTCGCTAATCTTGTAACATAACAATGTCATTAATTAAATGCCAGTGCGAAAGAATTGAATACCGCATCGTAAATATTCATTGCACTTCGCCGGTGGTCTCCTATTACTGCACATCTATAACTGTTCCAATAGATAGATAGGTGTTATGTAATACAAGCTGTATCAATTCTTGCACTGTTTTGCACTCTGACCTACATAACTATCTTGGCAGGAGTAGATAGCTGATACTTGGTTTATTGAAGTATTCTTCGTATAAGTTATTGACAGATCTGTATGCATGTGAATAAATGAAAAACTTCAAAAGATGTTTTTCAGATGGTGTTTGACAGCTGTCGTAAATATAACAAAAAAAAACTGTCTTGCGAAAAATAGAGGTATTCCAATTAGGGTACCTGGCACTTGCGATTTTTTTTCCAGGAACCTTATGTGGAATAGACAAGGTGCCAGTAGCTAAGGTGCCATTGTCAGTGGGTGCTCTATGCATCAGCTCATATCATGTGTTATGCCTTTTTAAAGCGTCTTAAAGTCATCAAAATAATGAAGGACTCATTTGTGTTTGTCCACCCTTGATAGAAAAAAAGACTGGGCAAAAAAGACTGCCAGACTTGTGCTGACTAAAAAATTCAGGTATTTCTACAATAGCAGTTTACGTTCCAGGATCATTGTCACCTGTTTAGACAGTCCTGCGACCCCATGTGTCTTAGAAATTATATAATCTTAGAAATGCTCCAACTTAAAATTGATATATCTAGTCGATTTTTCTCTGTTTGTTTCGGTATCGACTACTTTGATTGATACTATAGTATTTGTTTGGTAATTTATTAGTGTTTAGCCTATCGGTAGTCAAGTAAGTTTCCGTACCGATTCAACAGAACCTGAAATCACTCGCTGTACAGAAATCGACTACAGTAACCAACGCAATAAAAAACAAAAAAAAAACAGCGACAGATAAAACACGTTCCACACACCCACATTAATTAATAAAGGGGCTTGTTCACTTGTCAATCGGCATCAGTGCGATGCTGGGAAGCAGAAAACTCAATTTGCACGCGCCGGGAACCTCGGCTGTACTGTATCGCTAAATGTCACATACACTTGCAGAGCACGCTTCGAAGCAGCGATGATCTTTTGACAGTTGACATGAAACAAGATATTGGCTTCGGATCGTGTAGATAAGGCCTTAATTATTTTAAGTCTGCTTTTGCAACATTGTTGCACAATTTAAAGACCATGACCAGGTTCAGAAATAGAATTGCTGAGAATGAGATCCCGCTTTTTCGATCGGCTTTTTCCTTTAAGAATTTTGAGTTTCTCAGTTTCAGCCACTGTGTTGGAATTTGTGTTCGGTTGATGTTAATTAAGTAACTAGCAAAATGTAAGTGTCAGACTATGTAGATACACTCACATTTCTTATACGGGGATATTCATAGGTAGTTGTGTAATAAAGTTTTTCAGTGTCATCAAGAAAAACCTAAAGAGAAAACGTTAGTAGATTATGTTCAAAAATGCCTAGACTGTAGGCACTCGTTTGACAAAAACCCATTAAAAATAACGATGCAAATTAAACTTCAATTAAAAATGGTTGTTGATAAGTTAAATTAAAACCCACAGCAAAATTTTGCGTTAATGAGAACGCAATCGAGAAACGATCGAATTGTAATTATGGGAACACTTTGACCGCAGTCGATCTGTCTAGTTCATTTAAAACGTATCAATATTACCCGTCATAAATATCTATATCAATAAAAATTGGGTTGCTGGTCGCTACAAAAGCTGACGATAAGCAGAACGGGTGGATGAGAATCCAATATACGTCCCTATAAATAGTGGATGTCCCCCACACATGGCAATAATATGAATAATCGCATAAGCCGGCCCCTCACAATCCATTAGCCGCATAAGGAAATTGTGCGTCCCCGCCAAATATCAGATTTCACGTTGATCTGTCTAACGCTGATCCGTACTGACCGGCAACAATTGAATTAATGTCGTCTGGTCTCAATGCGATTTTTGTCATATTTTCGACTCATTCCGTTTCACCCACCCCACTGCGGAGACAAATTATAGCCAGATATACGCTTAATTGGTTTGGCGTTGCGGTCGCGTGACATTTTCGGTGCATTGCCTTTGTCATCGGTTTAAAATTTTGGTGGGACCATTTTTGCGAATTAAATAACGAATAAATAAAATTGGCAACGAGTTAACGGTCCCAGTACGGTAAATATGAATTGCAAAACGAAAGGAATTAAGTGTTTGTTTGAAAGAGTGAATCGGGGAAAGTCGAGACAGAAGAGGTTGTCTGGAAAAGTCACGTTGTTGTGTCACAATGAATATTAACAGAAGAATAACGCGGCGCGTCGCAATAGTCCTCGGGAAGATAAATTTATCCTCGCGTCGGGAAATGGACCATTTTTCACGGCACCTAACGCTAGGTGTCACATGCTCGGTGCGAAGACGCCGTTACTTACGTACTACGTGAGAAGAATACAACACGTGCCCGTATTAACCCCGGCGTGTATTCTTTTAGTGGGCTGTTGTTTGCACTTTCATTACATTAGCGCTATATCGAATCAACGCGCGATTCCGTACAGGTGTAAATAGGTTAGGCGAATTGAGAGCGCTTTGTCAACCTGTTGGTGTTTAGGTAAAGTGTTAGGAAAATACTCAGAGATTTAGTGAAGTGGTAAATAGTACTCAGCTGTATTTACTTACTTAAGTGAGCAGAAAATGTTTCAGTCGAAAATAGACCTAGCAAATGGACGGAAAATCGGATTTTTGCGAATTAATTCTCCATGTTGCTGAAACTTTTATTTTACTTTTTAACGAATTTAATTGGTTACTGTGTTACTCGACAATATATTTACTTTTATCGGGAAATGTAACAAATATTTAAGCTTCCGAATAAAAATTTCCACGCTACATTTTCCGACAACGGGCCATGAAGAATAACAGAACACATAATTGCACTAAAACCCACATTATCTTGCACCTGCACAACAGAACACACATTCAGCATTTTCCACTCGTGTACCGTTACCGGACAAAGGTAACAAAACGCGTGGTACCCTCAGATACCGCTAAACTGTTGTTTCAGGCACCTCTTGAAATAATATGCATTATACCGCAATGACACACGAGCCGTGTTTTCGTTCCGCGACGAATTTTACGGCTGTTAAGGGAGCGTTCGAATAATTACATACCTGTTATGGTTGATGATGTAATTTATTATTGCAGGTTACAGATAATAATTTTAATAAAATTAATCTTTGTTTTCAATACAGATTGATAAAATTCTGTTGATGCCTGATGATTGGAGGAACAGCTGGTTTTCCATTTCTTTTTTCCAGCTGTTTTTGTACTCGGAGAACGTGAAATAAGCAGAATTTGTATCTTTAGTTAATTGAAAGTAGTCACGATTTCAAGCTTTAGGTACTAAATTGAAATTATGAAACAACAAGGACAATAATCTGAATAACAAAACTAAATTCAATATTCAGTGTCACGATAATCAATATTTTAGAGCGATATGACTTAATTTAATTAACAATATCGATTAGTTTATGAAAACAGTACAATTTTCGACTCTCTTCGCGACGTTGCCAGCTCTCAGATCACAGGCTACATAAAATACCTACAGAAACGTATAGACATATCGGAAATACCTCTCTATACCTACATACACGATATGTATAGGTAATACCTCTAGAAAATTCGCCGAAGCTCCTTGTGGTGCACCGTCAATTTGACTATTCCTTCAACGTGGAGGAATTTAATTTATCCGAAACGTTCCTTGCAAACGTCTGTAAAGTTTTATCGCACGACAAACTGATAACACTGTGAGCTGACGTCATTCTAGAACGAGATTTATGCGCGTTAAAAATTGCTGTACTTACTGTTTCGTCTTAAGAATGTCTTTTGTAAGGTAGAAGTTTTGTGTGACCGTTATACTGCCTTAGTTGACCCAATATCAATCAGAAAACCAGTGCAGTGACAATTTTTAATATATCGCACTAACTGGGAGTAATCGAATCACCGTGACCCCGGAACGTAAAGGGCTATTGCAGGACACCGTAGATTCTAGTCAGTACGAGTCTGACAGTCTCTCCCGCCCTGCTCTGGGTGGGAGGACTCGTTGATGATTTACCACTTAAAAAAAAATCACATGCTTGAGATAAGAGTCTTTTGGCTTTTGGCCTCGCACAGGATTAAATTGTTTATTTTTAGTTTTTCCTTTTGTTGTTTTCTCTATATATAATTTTATTTTGTTTTCTTTGTTGTTTTTCTTCAAGTAATTTTGTTTGTTCTGTCCTATAGCAGGTGTCAATACATCTCTTTTATATTTTTCTTGCTTTCTTTCTTTCAATCAATTGACATGATCTTCTTTTTATGACCTAGATATCAAAACACGATTCTCTCATAGATTTAGTTAACAAAATGATCATACTATTTAAAAAAAAATAACGTTGCCCCACCTAGAAGAATTTCTTCTGTATCGGTAAAATTTAGGTAACTCTGAAATCATTAAATGCACCCAGCATTTAATGATTTCAGAGTTACCTACATTTTTAGAGAAGAGTGTGTGATTCGCCTTATATTTAACGTTATTTTGCTTAATACGTCCAAAGATTTAGTCCCAATCTATTCAGCAATATCTATATTAATTTCTTGCAACCGCTAAAGCGCAGTTTCTGCAATTACATATTTCTAATTACGGGACCGGGATAAATGTGAGTGGAATACTAATATAGTTTATAGTTTTAAAGAAGTCTGAGATATTTTAAACCGTTTGCAAACGCCTCCAAAACCTTAATTAATAAATGTTTGACCAAATCTGGACAGGTTAAACACAAAATTAGTCTCAACCCTCGCACAACACGTCATAATCGCGTCACGATCGCGATAGAATGGACACAGACAGAGCCCCAACCATGTTTTCATTTTCACAGACAGGTTGACAAACAATGAACCTCATTGGTTCAATGCAGTCATGTCTGTTCATTATGAACTGGCATTTGCGTGACTGGCCGAAAATCAAGTCTGACAACCGTAGTGGTAAAGGCAACGGAATTTTTAATCGTTTTACGGTACTTGTTTAGTTTTAATTTTGAATCAATAAACTTAATTTTGCAATGTTTTTGTCTGATACGCTTATGATTGCGTGCTCACACGCCGCGTAATATTAAAGCCACCCGTGGGAAGGCAGGTTGGTTCTTCGGATTTTTTTTATGAGACAATTAACGTGCCCGCGCCGGTCCAGGTTTAGCTTACGGTCTGGAGTAATCATCACTGAGTCAGATTAAGATCAGAGGTCATGACGAAGTTCAAGGCTCACGATTTTTTTTTGATATTGCAGTAGTCTTGTTTACTTATAAGATTTTCCCGATTTTCAAGACATTTTAAACAATAATGAAATCGTTTAACGGAAATCCATCCACCCAAGGTGGGCAGACGATATTATGAAGACCGCAGGTTCACCCTGGAAGCAAGTCGCTTCCATCCGGTTCTATTGGAGTTCTAAAGGGAAGGCCTATATGTTCAGTAGTAAACGTCTTACGGCTTACAATTATGATGATGATGATGCCATTTTTAAAGTGGTGGAGCGGAAAGGGCTGTCAGACTCTTACTGACTAAAATCCGCCATGTTCCTTTAATTGCTTTTGGCCCTCTTTTGCAACGATATATTGCTAACAGCTCATTGAAGCACATGACGTCCGGGCATGGTCCATGATCGGACAGCAAGTCGTCCAAAGTGGGAATCTAGCATTTAAAATATTAAAATCGAAGTACTTCATCTACCTCGATAGCACCTGAGTTCGCAATAGGTAGACAGCACAGTAATACAAATTAAATTTCAATAGAAACAAGCGCCAGAAATAAGTGTAACCCCAACCTGAATTATGCTCAGATAAATGTCGCAATAACAATTACATAACACCATCAGTGTCGCTACAAATCACGCTTACACGTAGTAGGGTTTCAACGAACAAGTTTGCAAACAAGTGAGCTTTGTGTGCTGTTTACGCTGTCATGTGCTAGTGCTGAGCTTAAATAACTGAAAATCTAACTGTTATTAAAAATAGCAAAGTTATAACTTGGATGGATGGATTGATGTTTGTTATGCTAGGCTACACTAACGGCATACATCGTTAGTGTGGCCGTATTTATCGTGGTAAAATTACTATACGAGTCCTCCTACCCAGAACAGAGCCGTAAGGACTGTCAAACTTGTACTGACTAAAATCCACGGTGATCCTTCAACAGTCCCGCGACCACCCCGACAGGCTTTGGCTCTCTAAGGGGGCTCTGTCAGTTTGCTGACAGTTCTTTGACGAGTGCGTGGATCCACCCGCCGTCATCGAACCGGGCATTGTCCACGTTCGAACGGCTAGTCAACTTTTACTCAACGTCTACATGTCCTTAGTGTAGCCTTTGCGTCAGTAGTCAATCCCACCAGAACGTAAAATATGTCTCGGAGATATGTTTTCAATATCATAACTTCAGCCTGTTGCAGTTCACTGGATATACGCCTCTTGAAAGGAGCTCCACAGTTCAGGATCTCCCGCCTCAATCATCTAGCCGCTGCGGCTGCGAGTTACTTATCTAAGTAAAGACTTTATTGCTGTTTTATGGGATTTGTTATCGGTGCTTCAACGAGAATACCTCGACAAAACTATATAGGTACATTCAGCTTCAGAGAAATCTCACCCCTTTGGTAGTGACGTCATTAACAAAAGCGGGGTGAGTTTTCACTGAAGCTTATCATACTCGTCTAAAATCTGAATAACAATAGTACCAACTCTTAAGAAACAGACAATAATGCCCTTATATTCGTATAATATTTAGTCCTTAAATAATTCGGCCTTGTTTCGCAGGAGTGTCATTTCAAAATAACAGCAACAATATTTCATTTTAATCCGCCTCGGATTAGCTACAATAATAACAACATTACCGCCAACTTATCTAAACCGGTCTTGTCATGTCAGGGTGTCACGGCAAATCGCATTTACACAATGTTAATTCTCATTCCGACAGGTTTGCAAACAAGGATGCCTCGAGCCTATATTTACTACTTCATTTCAGCGCACTGATAAGAAACTTGACGTTTTGTAAAGTCGCGACCGCGTGACAGTTGCCACGCTTTCTCGCGGGAGCTTGAACTTACGCTATCTTGGACTGACGTATCTGATTTTCTGAGTTTAGGAATGGTGTATTTGTGTATTGAGTTGCTAATGATTTATAAACATAGTTTGGTGAATTTGAGATAAACTTATGTCAGTGTGAGTTATGTGTACCTACTCAAAACGAAAACGAGACATTCATATACTAACTTAATCCCCGTCAAAGAAGACTTGTGTATAATAACGATGGATTATCCCAATCTTAAACCCTTAGCTTTTGTTACGTGTTTCATCCTTAGCAACAAAAGCCAAAAGACTGAAGAACGTGTGAAAATATCGGCAGCTTTAGACTTTGCGCAGCCACAACATTTTAGACGTATTTTTCTTTAATCATAGCATATTCACTAACGTGGTGGAGCTCCGCAGCTGCGGCGCGCCGATAACACGCCGCGTGACACCTGCCGTCATTTGTCACGTCACACTCCTTGTTATTCCTTCTCTCCTAATTGATCCCAAAAACCAAAGTTTCCCAATTTAACCCGTCTTTCTCTTTTAACACGTTTCTGATATTAGGCGTGTGCTAGTCTGCGGTGTTTAATCATAGCGTATTCACAATCACGGCGTCTCGTGGCTGCGGCGTGCCGATAACACGGGCGTGACACCTGCACGTCATTTGTCACGTCGCACTCCCTATTGTTCTTTCACTACGATATTGAACTTGTTTGCTTCTGTCCCGTCTAAACCTGTCGACTTCCCTCTGTTTTCACGCTAAATTGGTTTGCGATTTCGTGAAGGGTATGCAAAGGGCTTTAACGGTGCACTTTTCAATCCTTCAAGATTAATGTTCTGAGTAATCTTTTGTGCGACGTTGAAAGGTGCTCCAATACTGTAATTATAGTACAGACGTTGAATCCAATTCGTTGTAACAATAGAAGAGATTGTTGAAGGGGTTAATCGCACTTCTATCTGAACGTTTAATGATTTATTTCTTTTATACCTTTTCAATGAAAACCTCGCTTTTATGTTATTTTGTTGGAGTATTTATGAAGTGAATGATAGTGAAAGTAACATCTGGCACGATATAAAGAAAACTGAATGGTTCAATTGACTAGCTAGTTTATACAATTTTATTCATTTAAATTACAGCACAATTTTAAGAGTAACAAACGCAAAACAATTGCACAGGGGCAGAAAACTTCTAACGTTCCTCATGTCCTGCTAAATAAAACAAAAAATCAACGTAAAGTCAGAAGTCGCTGACCACATTCAGATTTTCAAAATCGCAGGACACCATGATAATACGTAACAATACGGTGTACAGCGATTTTGAAAATCTGCATGTAGTCAGCAACTTTTAATGCTGACTGTACCAAAAAATATATACAGATAATATCCAAAAATACAATCCATCAGACACAACGCGTTGATTCTCCACTGTCCCAAACAAAAGAAAGTCAACGCGATCACTTTACCGAGTTATTGTGATTGTGCGATATAACAAATGAATTGCTATAAACAGAATTGACTGGGATGCTTGTGACGTACCCCTCGTCACGCCACTATAGTCCGTTCGTCCGTCTGTCCCCGACGGACGATATGTTATGCCCGCCTGAACTCTGACAGTGCTCTCCGCTTAAATTGATTGAAGGTTCCATGCTACGGTCACGTGTTTTGTTTTTGATATCGATGCTGAATGGAATTTTTGGCGTGTTATCATATCAAATTAAGTATGTAGATCATTTTTATAATTATTTTTTAAGTAAAATATTTTAAAATATTTTTGGTAACTTTCAATTTTAATCGCCGTACCTCCAGTTAGTGGTAACTCTGGTAGTTTTTTCCCAAAAATTCGCGTTTTATTATACAACCTGTTTTTTTTGATATCCCATAACTCTAGGGTTATATTCTGTAGGTAAAAATAATACTGATACTCCTAGAATAGGTGGTCCAAAAATGCATCGTTTCGGAGATATCATCAATCATAGTTAAATTAGGTCAAAAAATGTCACCAGTATGACGAATCTTTACTTTTACGAGGTTGCCAAACTTCGCAGTAGAATAGACCCTCGATGTGTCTAGGTATCTAAGTTTCATTGATAAATACAAGTAATTCATTTTTATTCAAACCAATCATTCATATTTAAAGCTAAGAAAATGCGACGTTGTCATATTTCACGTAAGGGTGTTTTACATTAATAATCGTGATTTTGCCGAATTATTTTGTATGAAAAATGAAAAAAAAAAAATAACTAAGGTTTGGAACATAACTCATATGCCAGTTGATTCTTTGATATGGCCTCAATCATACCCTAGAGTTATGGGATATCAAAAAAAACACGTTGTATAATTCGCAAATTTTTGGGAAAAAACTACCAATAAAACCGTTTTTTTTATCAATAAAATTATGAATAAAACCGTTTTTTTATATAATAATTTTTATCAATAAAACCGTTTTTTGATAAACGAAGTAGGTAGGTACCATCTCCATGGTCCCATCTTTAGGTGTTTTTGTCAAAAAAAAAAAAAACATTTAACTCAAAAGCGCAACAAACATAAAAACTCTGTTTAGACTTTAGAATATTATTTAGGATTTTTGTTTTGCAAGCCACATTTTTTTTTTAGAAATCAATAATTTCTGTAAACTTATTAAAAATCTAGGATTGGATAGGAAAAGATCAATTTCTTTCATCATTGTTATCATGCTGTTTTAAATAGGTCATTGTATCATTGTGTTCGATATTAATCAATCCAAACGAAATTCTAACATACCGCTAGAATTTAGTACACTAATCAATTCTCTACAAATGAATAACCCACACAAATTTCGCAACCAAAAATACAACAGCCATAATTAATATTTGCCTTCCAAAATGCGCTTCCAAAACAACGAGCAAGCGAACAATGCGTTTGGCAGTTCCAATACTCGGAATATATTATCTTTGACTCTCAATTGGAGAAGCATTAAGTTCGGTACGACACATATTCTCAAAACTTTCCCGGAACTTCCAGGGGAACTAGGCTATCGACAGTGCACCCGATCCAACTATCCACAAAGGAGTACGCCTAGCAACTTCTCTAATGAGATGAATAATTAAACAGGCCAGCATATAGAGGCTAAATTAACGTATGTGATCACTGTTATATTCTTTTACTGGGATTTTCTTTGTGATCACTGGCTGGACCGACTCGATTAAAAGAGATTGTAGTGTGTTAATTGGTTTCTTTTTCAGTTTCATGGCTGTTTTGTTTCAATGTTTCTTTTTAATTGTGAACTTTTGTTATTAGTTATGTACTATATTTATACTAACTTTTGTGATAAGTAATGTACTACTATTACTTGCCTGGATACCAAAGTCGTAAGGTATCGGAGATTTGCGTCGCGTTGTGTACGATGGGGCTTAATCGAATGGCCGGAAATCGGCATCTCCCGCGGCAGAGGTGGACGCTGTCCTCTCCCTCCTCCTCCTTCACTAGGATGACTACTTCGCCGAAAGAGGCGATTGCTTCCCATTCCGTCTCACCCCCACTTTGGCCTCGACCAGTGCCGGGCGCGAGAGCTCGATGCCTATCGCCTCCGTGAGGACACGGCGCCGGCGGAGTATGCTCCACCGTATCCTCCGGGCATTTTTCCCACCAAGAAAGAGTCCAGCGCAAAAAGACTCAAATGGTAATATGAACGAAAATGGACGCTCTGGGAATCAGATGACCAGTTTAGTCAAATTCCGCTCCGTATCTACATTTTGTCCAGTTCATTACTCTTTCGTGATGGAAAACGGGCCTAGGCATATTATCCTCTAGCTCAGTTGTCCAAGTACACCAATAAAAATGTAATACGCAAATTAAATGGGAATGCGGTCAACGTAAAGAGGGCTTTTAAAAGAAAAAAAACACAAGAGTTTTGAACACAAAATGTTAAACAATCATTTTCCTTCAGCGGTTAATTACGAAGGTTATTATTACCGCAAACATACGTAATCAAAGTTTTATCGTGCAATGTTATTGTTTAAGCGGTGTCGAAGGATAATAATATGTAGAATTGATGTGGTTTTTGAATGTTAATATAGAGTCTTTGCATCATTATCATCATTTGCATATTCAGCCTATACCTTATATTGAGTAATAGGGAGTGGTCGGTAATTCACAACGCGGGATCAGTGCGTGTTGCATTTTTGAAGGTGAGGTTCTCATACCGGTTTCCTCACTATGTTTGTTCACCGTTTTGACAGCAATAGTGATGGAATAAATTGTTTCTTTGTGTGATTTATTTTGTGTAATTTTTTCAAATAATTACACAACGTAATGCACCTGGCTCGGTTCGAACCTATGACCTACAACTCGCAATTTCGGACAGTTATCAACTAAGCCTTCACTCCAGTTTTAATGACAAAGGTTAAACTACCAACTTGAAAAACAACCAAATTCAAAATCTTTTCATCATTGTATTTGCTGTCGAATGTAAATGAGATAGGAAATTAATCTTCGAGATAGATTCACAATAAATAAAAATCGAGACACAAAAGAATGGACTAATTCATTCATTGTACCTTTGGATAAAAGAAAACTGTAAAACGGTAAAAGATAAGCTAGTAAAACGCTCTTATAATAAAGTAATAAAATTTTCAGGAGTCTAAATAGATTTTCAAATACTCTAGTTTTATTTTTCTAAAGTCCCAGTTGTCTATTTCCTTTAAACCTGGAATTTTATATTCAGATATCAAATACTCCGTTATTCCTACCAAGAATAACAGAAAATAGGATTCTGGCAATACTCAAGGAAACTCCAATATGTTTGTCTGTATATACGATCTGACCTATCTATATTTGAACAGCTTCCTTGTACAAATCTGCTGAACACGTATGTATACTCGCACTGCTAACAGTATTTGCATGCGAATGAAAATCCAATATAGTTAACCTACTTATTAGGAACATCTTCAAGACAAAGACATCTTTATGCAAATATGTATTTTTATCACAATTCCCTCTCGTACAATTATATACCTAGTGCCGTTCAAAAACAACTAAAACAAGGTTCAATTTCGCTTGAATAGGCAACTGGTTCAATTGAGAGAAGAGCCTGCAGTTCACGATATTTCTTTTAAATTATTCACAGTTTTCCTTTCATACTCAAAGTGGTTTATTTGATTTTGTTCAGGCGATTCATGTCCTCATATCCAGGAAATGTACGTTACGTTATTTGGAAAAACTCGGTAATATTATCTGGGAGCATATTCACCACTTTACGTATCGTAAGAACGTCACTAAAATATTCATGAGTAGTGCAAGCGGAGGGTCCGAGTATTTCACCTTTGTGTGTGAGACACCTTTTTAGGGGTGGGACATCTAATGCATTCACTTTTTTCCATTGCCACAACAAACATCACAGAGATTTCAAATTCGTATAGTAATTCAATTTTTCTCTTTTCATCTTTTCTTTTTTGAGAGAATAATTTCGAAATTTTGGAGAGGTCAAAGAAATTCCAAGTTTTCTTTAGAAGGTTATTTTAACGTCTTTGTTACACATTTTTTTTATTTAACAGTCAAACGATTTTTGTTTTCAAGGAAAAAAATATGACGAGGATAAAATTCTGTAACGACAGAATGAAATGATTCTGAAAGTCTATTGTTATCATTGAAACATTGAATTTGTCACAATCACAAAAGCCGAAGAAATTAACATCTGGGTTCTTTTTGCTGAAAACATATCAATTTATTTTTCTTTGGTTATCTTATAAATACCTACGAATAAATTATATCATCAGTTGTATTTAAAAAAATGTTTGCTATTCAAATTTTTTTAAGCTTATTTTCATTTGAAATAATTGTACAATTTGGTATACTAACATACTTCTCATCTTTAAAATTTACTTTGAATTATCATATAGGTACTAGCTATGTCCCGCGTGTGACTCGAAAATATTGAGGGAAACGCTATCCTATTGTGTCATTTCAGACGGTAAACTATTCCTGAAAAAAATTCATCGAAAATCTCTTCAGACGGTCTGATGTGGTTGAGCGACAACTAAACTAACATATCTAATAAGTAAGGAGAAATATTGTGAATTACTAAGCACGCCACCCTACGCAAAGACACAATAAATTCATGCACCAAGGAATAATCCACCATAAAATATAGTATGCAATCGCCATCATAGAAACCCGTCGCTACATATTTGTGGGTCCTAGTCTATACTGCTTTTAATCCCAGGACAGCCTCAGGTGTTGGATTACTGCATCTCGAACCAATATTGGGAATAAGGGACCAGCATCGCAGATGCACCAACGTATAAAGACTATGTCGGGATTTTAATAAAGGTAAAAACTGCAACACATAAATATTGGAGGTTTTTTAAAATTGAAATGAGTGGTAGTTTTTTAAAGTACGGGTTTTAATATTTTTTTCTTGGTTACCCCGTCTGGTTTTGCGAAATGTTGGGAAATTAAATGAGGCGGTTTTTGTAAGTAATGAATTTTAAACGTGTCTGCCTTTTATTTTTATTTCATCAGCTTTTAATGTTTTGTTTATCTACTTTTTTTTTCTTTTGCAGATGGTACTGCCATAAGCTTTTGGGTAGTTGCTAGGCCAGTCAATCATTTTACAATTCTTTTCCTGACATTCAGTTACCGTCTTTTTCTCTTCAGCCAGCTATCAGCAGCTATTTTCTATATACCAGTTTTACCAGTACCTGTTCCTGCCTGCTTCTTTAGAAACACCCATAGCGTTATAGAGTAAGAGCCCGTGAACGCCAGACCTACGGTATTTTATAAAAGCTGAAACTTTGTCAGCGGATGCTCCCAACACTGGTAAGAACGATGGCCAATTATGGAGTTTGGGTGATGGTGGCTTTGGCAGGTAGACGATACTAAAGGTGTCAAAAAAAAGAGTTTACTTACGTCATAGTATAAAAGCTGATTTTTATATATAATACTTGGGTAATAAGTAGATGATGTGTCCTCTTTAGCCAGACACTTTTGATGGTTCCAAGCCCTTGCCAGACACCCTTAAAGTTCACGAAATTATAATTGTACCTACGTTAGTTGAACGCGGTAATCTCAGGAACTACTGGTTGGAATTAAATAAATCTTTTTATGTTGGGTAGTCCATTTATCGAGGCAGGCTATAGGCTATATAACATCACGCCGTCATCAATAGGAGCGGAGCAGCATTGAACAATGTTTCAAAATCGGGAAAATGTATTCCATTTCGAGAGCTTCCGTTGCGTGCGCTGCATAAACGGTTAAAGTTACGCATAAATGATGTACTACGGAATTATTCCTCATAAAAAATTCTAAAATAAAGTCCGCAACAGCATATGTCTATCTTTAAAGTCTAAGTCACTGTAACCATTTTTTTGGAAATCAATTTTGTTTTAAAGTTCGGCATTATTTGCGTATTTTCATTTATATGATATTAATCCTTATCCAAATAAATACGTTTTATAAAATTGCCTCATTTCTCAATTTACATCGTTAGACACTTTTTATGGTTCCAACCCCTTGCCAGACACCCTTAAAGTTCACGAAATTATTATATTACTTACGTTATAGTATAAAAACTGATTTTTATATAATTATAATACTTGGGTAATCATTTTGGTATTCATCTTTGGTTTTTTTGGATAGGGAATTTCTTCTGAATCTATTGCCTCAAAAGTTCTTCTTCTCCTCTTTCTCTTCTCAGGTGAATCGTCTCTATTAGTAGGATCCGGTGCCTCAGATATTTCAGGTTCTTCAGATGTATTTATTTCGATATTCTGATAAATGATTCCGACGGTATCATGTAAAGTGTCCTTCCCACTAGTAGTTTCAACGAATAGGTCAAAATTATCATAAGCCAGTCCAGTGTAAAGTTTAGGTGATTAATATTTTCAGGGCATAAACTCGACTTTTCAATGGAAGCATAGGTGGTTTCGGATTCAAGTTCTTCTACACTTTGATAGCTGATACAATGACCATATCTGTTGACTATATCTATAATTTTTCTGCTACTCGTTAAACTCTTCAGAGTCATACCCAGCGTAATATGTTTAGACGTCTTGACTTGACCATTATGGATTCCATAAATAATATCTTGACAGTAAGACCGATCTTGACGAACACATTTTAAGCTACTTATTCGTTTTTGTCTAGAACCATCTATGAGAGTTGAATTAAAATCATATAATTCTTGCGGTATAGAAGCTTCTCCAGCAATTAAATCCTGTACTGAAAGATTTTTAGATGGTAATTTTGTCTTGTCCATTGTCAAAATAGTTTTTCGTAAGATTAATGCCGCTTTTTGTAAAACATTTTCCGATTTTAAGTTGTCGAATACTGTTTCGTTAATCGCCTTTATATAGTTGGGTGCTATTATTTTCTTATTTCGGATTGCAAAGAATTTAATATCTTTGTAAAACTTCTTATCAATTTTTTCTTCGAGGTGTTGTGCAGTAAAAGTTTCGTCCATTTCAATGAAGTTCTCTGCATAAATTATTTCTAACGAATCAGTATATAATTCATGTAAATGAAGAAGAAGATCACGATATCGAATGGAGTAACAGTGACTATGAAAATGTTAACACTGATGTTAATAATGATAATTAATAAAATAACATTTTCTTTTATGCTCTATAATAATAATATATAATGTGTTTCATGTTATAGTAATGTCATCAATCTATTTTTTTATCCTTAATAATAACTTTATTTTCAAAATTTACATAGACTATCAGTTGAATGTATAAGTTTGCTCCAAAAAGTTTATTTGCATAACTCATTCTAATCTCGAATCTCTTCTTACGATTTACAATGTTTGTTTGGCAAGAGGTTGGAACTATCAAAAGTGTCTGGCTAATGAGGAAACATCATCTACTTATTACCCAAGTATTATAATTATACAAAAATCAGTTTTTATACTATAACGTAAGTAATATTATAATTTCGTGAACTTTAAGGGTGTCTGGCAAGGGGTTGGAACCATCAAAAGTGTCTAACGATGTAAATTGAGAAATGAGGCAATTTTATAAAACGTATTTATTTGGATAAGGGTTAATATCATATAAATAAAAATACGCAAATAATGCCGAACTTTAAAACAAAATTGATTTCCAAAAAAATGGTTACAGTGACTTAGACTTAAAAGATAGACATATGCTGTTGCGGACTTTATTTTAGAATTTTTTATGAGGAATAATTCCGTAGTACATCATTTATGCGTAACTTTAACCGTTTATGCAGCGCACGCAACGGAAGCTCTCGAAATGGAATACATTTTCCCGATTTTGAAACATTGTTCAATGCTGCTCCGCTCCTATTGATGACGGCGTGATGTTATATAGCCTATAGCCTGCCTCGATAAATGGACTACCCAACATAAAAAGATTTATTTAATTCCAACCAGTAGTTCCTGAGATTACCGCGTTCAACTAACGTAGGTACAATTATAATTTCGTGAACTTTAAGGGTGTCTGGCAAGGGCTTGGAACCATCAAAAGTGTCTGGCTAAAGAGGACACATCATCTACTTATTACCCAAGTATTATATATAAAAATCAGCTTTTATACTATGACGTAAGTAAACTCTTTTTTTTGACACCTTTAGTATCGTCTACCTGCCAAAGCCACCATCACCCAAACTCCATAATTGGCCACCGTTCTTACCATTGTTGGGAGCATCCGTTTACAAAGTTTCAGCTTTTATAAAATACCGTAGGTCTGGCGTTCACAGGCTCTTGGTCCATTATAAATCATTCCCAATGCAGTGTGGGTTGAGATTTATGGCTGAATATTCTTGAATCTGCTTCAATATTGACGTCATTATTGCCACGAAAATACGTGAATACATCGTTACTAGTGTCTGACCGAAGGACGATTTCTGGCCGAAATGAAATCTGGGGGCCAATTCTCGGTTTTAGAGATGGTGTCGAACTCGACAAAAAATTCTAATGACGTCATTTTTTCGACAAATTTTACTGAACTCTAACGTTAGCCTTCGACAAATGGCGAATTTGACATCCCCATGAATAGCAACTTTTAAAATTTGTCGAAAACTGACGAATTAATTTTTTTTCGAGTTCGACACCATCTCTAAAACCGAGAATTATTCGGTTATCGCTATAACCATAGTCGTTATAACTTTGACCAAGAATTCGGTTTGCAACTATCAAAATTTGAAATATGTGGCCTCTGGTCCTTCGCGTCTTCGTAACAGTTTGTTTCATTTTTTGTCTTCGGCCATAAGGCTAGGCATAAGGCATATAGGCTAGTTTGAAGAAGATGATAAATGGTTAATTTTTCACCGAAAGTGGCTAGTACTTAAACTTTGGTCAGACACTAATGATAACGAAATATAAAGATATTACGTAATAATTAGTGTTTGACTAAAGTAAGTTAGTTAGCTAGAGAGCAAGAAGCTGACATTGAAAATTAGGGCCTTGTAGTTGTACTAAAATTAATGTTTCATTAGAATTTCATCCAATGTAACTTTGCTTGCTCAAAAGTTTATTAAAATATCTCCATCCCTTAATTCTAAAGATGTTCTTTTGAACAAAACATAAATCATCTAGACAGAAAAAATCTTTGTAACTGTATCATTATATCTTCATAAACCTACCTACATTTCAACAATCAATGCTTCTAAAATCGATCCCCAATCCCCTCATTGTCTCCCAATACGAAACATAATCACAACACGAAACAATTGTATTTAAAACGGACGATAATTCAACCGGCCTGATTACATGAACAGCGTGAACTAAGTCCCGGCTTACCGCGGATTTGCTGGCACATCTGCGTCAGGCCCGATGCAGGTGATTAAAATCCCACTTGCCACACTTATTCTACCGT
Organism: Agrotis ipsilon; assembly: GCA_028554685.1. NCBI lineage: Eukaryota > Metazoa > Arthropoda > Insecta > Lepidoptera > Noctuidae > Agrotis > Agrotis ipsilon. The sequence goes on from CM052955.1 coordinate 7,371,389, forward strand.
AGAAGCTGGTAAAACGTGACGTCACAAGTATGATCAGCTGTTTATCGTCACTTAGTAACCTTAATCTCGGTTTTGAGGCGTCTTAGCGAATTTCGGATCCTGTTTCTGCTAAAACCTTGGGATGCTCCAGTTTCCCTAATGTGTTTTCTTAGCGTTAGGTCCGGAACTTATTTATCGTAAGTGTCGAGTTGTTGAGAATAATGTGTTAGAAATTGCTAGTAATTTTCTTAACTGTTTAATATAAAGCAAACACGTGGGTGAAACTTCTTAACACAAATCTAGGTTACGTCAACAAATTATTGAGTAAAAGGTTTTCGGAAACATCAAATTTAACAAAGCCTTTCCAACGAAAAGCTTGTTTCATAAAGTTCCATCCAGATTTTTCTCTACCAACTGTCATCGAATAAAAATCACAGAATGGATTTTGCATGTCAATATTTCAAATAAAAATGTTTCAATATTTATTTTACTCTGGCAATTCTGGATTCTTTTTTCAGTTCTGATAATAGTAACTTTTTCGTTAAAAAAAACTCTTTCATTGAATTATTCCGCTACACCCATGGACAATATTTCCATGAATTTACGTTGGCCTGGCTCGCCATTTAAGTGCTATTTCAAATATTTTCCCAACTTGCACTATATTCTATGGGCAGATTTCAACCGCTTTTCAATACGGTATCGGTGCGAATTCGCTCACATTCATTTCGTCCGTGGCATTCGTCGGATTGCATCGCAACGGCAAATGGTTGCAAACAGATAATAAATTCGGGATTACCGCGGATTTCGAAGCGCCATCTGGTGGCCGCAGCCGTAGCCCCGTTGAAAAGTGATTGGGACGCTACACTGACATCGCTCGTGTAAATTATGTAATTCATGTGCCTATTCCAATCGCGCATTCAAAACGTTTTCTTTTTTTATTTTGACATTTTTGGGATGAGCTTTAGATTGGGTTGGCCCTCGATTTTTATTTTCGTTGTTGATAAAAGATTTAAATTGGGTGAAGCGTTCTGTATCAGTGTAGATTGTTTTCGGCCGGCTGGCAACACTGCGTATAGAGTAAAATGCAATGAAGCGCACAGGCGCTAGCGGTTTCATTTTAGATAAAGACAAACGCTTCGAACAAAACTATTACCGATTTTCGTTGTTGTTCTCTCTGCTCGACTTTGTATTGAATAATTACAGCAGATATTATGACAACCATTATTATAATCTAGAAAACGAAACTTCATTAAAAAAAAACATAAATAAATAAAAAGCATTTTCCATTTACAAATAATTCCACTCATCTCATTTTCATGACAATATCCAACAAAGAATTTTCTTAATGACAACTCACAAACTCATATAGTAGAAAGTGCAATCGTAAAAGTTCCTTTGTGGGACTAAATGGGACGTTTTAAGTGAGCGCCGCTTTAAGAACTATTGTCTCTATGCAGAGATAGTTCAGTTTGGATGGCAATAGGCTATCGGGCGAGCGATCCATTTGCTGGGAGCACGAGGTCGTTATACACGGTACTTTTGTTAATGCACGGGAGTCGTGCACAGTTTGAAAATTATACCTGTACTTGTAATAAGTCAAAAGCGAAGATACATATTTTTGTTTTTGCTGTACATTCACTGGATACAGAGCTTAACTCATAAGAAAATTGCTCGTAGATTTTGGGTAGCTTTTGTTTTGCTTTAGCAACCTTATATCGGAAACCCAAAACAAGTAATAATGGTTAATAGCACGTTTTAATTTATTATTATAGATAGATAGAAAGAGATATAATACTCTTTAATATGCATGCCAAATAAATTGCAGATGTTTCCAGGTATATGGTAGGCATGGTACAGTTATTTAACAAATATCACTGTATTTCAAGCAGTTAGTAAAATTTTACTATTATTTTTTATAAGTGTTTAATTCAGTTTCAAATTCTGAAAACTACTATGTTTAGTTGGATATGGTTTTCAGGGAACTTTTTTGAATTACTATACTTTGGTTAGTTCAATAATATAAAAAGGATTTCAGCGGAATCAAACAGGGTAATTTGAAAATTTTGTTGAGTCAGAAATTTCTACAGTGGTACTAATGGGTTTCCAGAATTGATAAAAAATATAATTATACATGCTTCCCCCGAACTGGTCATAAAATTAGTAAGATACATTGAATTGTGAATCGAATTACCAAAAAATTTACTAAATCGCACTCATAAAGAAACAAAACATCAGTCAGAATATATAAAGACGCCCCTAAGAAAAAACATACGATTCTAAATTCCTTCTAGCACGCAAATGTGAGGTCGCATAATTCAGTAACGAGCTAAGATTTAAATCTTTAGATTACCTTTCTTTCGCTGTGAGAAATAGTGATAATACGAGTACAAAATCAAACTTACGCCTTACACATGGGTTGTATGTACTCAGTATGAATGAGTAATGCCTACTTAGACGAAAAAATATATCAGCATTAATTCATAAAACCTCCTAGAAAAAAAATCTAACATCAGGGATATGCTTTTTTCATCTTGGTAAAACCATCAAATAAGCTTCCAGGGCGGAAAGGGACGACTGTTAGACTTGTACTAACTAAAATCCACGGTGATCCTTCAATAGCCCTTTAAGTTCCAGGGTCATGGTTATCTGATAAGACAGTCCCGTGACCCAATAATAGATAATGCTCAGCATATTGTTTTTATAGATAGAGCCTAAGTGTGGAAGATCGTTCCATTGTAAAAATGACACTCTTATAAGGACCATAATCTTGAAATTGCTGCAGGACAATCTATCAATTTAAATCTTCGATAGGGAGTACTGACACCAAAAGTTTATCACGTCTGGTCGTCCCCCAGTGTCATGATGTCGTCCACTGACGCGTACATCAAATAAAGTTGTTTTACTTACTTATCTGACTGTGAGGGTTGCAAAGAGGGTGCATTAATGACCTTGCTTCTTTCAGCCGTTGCAAACACTCCGGGTAGGTAGGTACTTAGACGGAATAGCAGAACAGACAGTGGTTTTAGGGTTGTGGGATGAAGGAATGGAACCCTCAATTCACCCTAATTTACCTGTATGTGTGTAGCCAAAGACACTTTAAAATTGAGCTCGTATTTGGAAAGCATTTTGGTGTGTTTCGATTTTTTTGATAATAGAGTCTCGACACTTCATTTTCCTAAGTATTCTTTTAATGATTACAACGATAAAGGCTAATTTAGGTTCCTTGGCGTCTCAGTGAATTGACAGAGTAAACAGTCTCAGTGAATTAATACTGTAAATGTCCCCTAATATTATTTCTGATAAAGCTACGGATCCCTCAAAATATTTCGAATACACACTTCACGATTTTTTTACCTTTTTGCACCCTTAACAAGGTTTGTACCTAATGTGTTTGTTATGAAACAGAATTTTCTTTAGAAATGATATATTTCGCGTGAAATGTATGGATTACAGTAATGTTGTTTGGGTGCAAGCAACAGTGCTCTTAAAATGAATAGCTCAGCTTTTTATGCTTATAAGAGCATTTCAAAATAGGTTTACTTAATATTCCATTGTTAGGGGACCTTATATCTTCTAAGGGCTGGCTTTAACTTAACAGTGTTTTTAAACAATATTTGGGTTGGGTGGAATTTATGTATTAGCGGTCTAACCTGGGTAAAGCCATCACGGGCCAAAAAAGGCCGCCTGTCTCGCGACCAGCATCCTGTTGGTCCAACGCCATACAGAGTTCCAGTTTCTTCTGGAAAAGTTCTAGTTTCCTCTTTCACTCACTCTATACATGACGATATATTGTCGTAAAAAAATGAAGAAATAAAGAAAAAAAGACAAAAAAGTGCTTTCTCCGAGGTTCATGTTTCAACTTATGTTTAGGCGGATTATTTTACAACCTGATGCTTTTGGACCTTGTGTATATTGTATTTTTTATTCATCTCAGTGTCTTCTATTTAATTTTTTATCTTTCATTGTGCACCGCGATGCTGGAAACTAAAAACTATATGGCGCGCGACCGATAGGACCAAACCTTCAAAACGCTTTGAAGATACCTATTGTGTCCGTTTCACACTGGGTCCCTTTCGTCACGTATATCTCCCAGTGAACTTTAAACTCTAACAAACAATCGTGCATAATAACGGCGTATATCTCAAGTATTATTAATTACGACATGTACAATACAGCATTCTGAGTATAACAGCCACAGCGTAACAACCACTTGTAAAATGGCTGCGGGCCTGGGGGTGACCACAAGCCGCCCTGTGCCAACAATCTCGACGATGCGAATGGCATGGCTTAACTGCCACAGCCCTATCTATAAATAGCTTGATATTATATTCGTGTGGGATCTTATGGCGTTTGGAGATATAGTCAGATTCTTGTGCAGTTTCTAGTATCTATAGTTGTGTTTTTTTTTGTATAAACAGCTGTAGGAATATAAAGAAAGCGTTTTTCTTGGGGTTGTAAAAATCAACAAGTGATTCCTTCCGCCCTAAAGTGGAAAGGACTTATATAACTCTTACTGCGTACAAACCACCCTGTTTTTTTCCTAAAGCCCTTTTCATTCCAAAGCCACGGTGCCCTTTTAAGTGCCGCGACTCCAGAAAGTGTTTATTTATCCATATACGACGCCTGATCATGTTCGAGGGGCAGGCATGGCCAGAAATTGCTCAAAATAGAGATGTTTGGAAGGAGTAAGGTGAGGCCTTTGCCCAGCAGTGGGACACAAGATAGGCTATTTAAAAAAAAAATACGACGCCTGCCAATTTGCACTTTAAGGGACATGTCCGAGACTTATAGAAAGAAAGAAAGAAAGAAAGAAAATTGTGTTTATTGGCACAAACTTAAAACTAAACAATACAAAAAAAAAGGTTATAAAGAGAGAGTACATTATAAAAAACAAAAATAAACTTAACAATTTAATGCCAAAGGGCCTCAGCTCAGCATATGCCAGATGGCAACACGAAGTTTGCCACCTGACGCTGATTTTCAGCTGCAGCCCACGAGTGTCATACGCTCGAAATAAAATACGTAATGCCAACGCCGCAAATGTATCAGAGTTTTGGCGGAAGCCTCGTTTAATCATAATTACATGAATGAAATATCGACACGATGAAGAAGAAGAAGATGTTTGCTGAGAGCTCCTTAAGGCGCACGTGGCGACATCGTCTCGAGCCTTGTTCTTGATCGGACGGCGAGCTACCGCGGTTACTGGCTCCATTTCAAACATTAAAACTTATCTACTTGTATTTTACATAATTCGGTTTGAAAGTTGCCAGTTTTAATCTGCATCAGAATAATCATTGGGCTTGGTCAACATTTTAGTTTCACATAAAATATTAATTCCAATGTTTATTTACACATAATGTCGTATTATGCCGTCATAATCCAGTATTATTGTTGTCATATCCCAGATTATGGGCTATAACTCACGAGTCACATTAATTGTATGTGAATTAGTAACTTGTAATAGTGTTCGTCACAGCGAGACGACATGGGATGGTGATGAGGTAGGTACTGTCTAGTAAAATTTGAAAGCCGGTAATAATAGTAATCATCAGTCTGCCAGTAAAGACTCTCTGTACATTTTCTTCTTGTCATCAACCTCATCATCATTAACCTAAAGGTTAATGATGATGAGGTAGGGGAGGAGGCAGTCCACTGCTGGACATGCCTCTCCAATCGTACGCCATTTCACTCGATCACCAGCTACTCTCATCCAGCTATTATCGTCCACCTTGCGAAGGTCGTCGCTCCAGCTTGCCTGATGGTGTCACACTTTATGTTTGCCGTCTCCTTTTCATTCTCACCTAATGCTTATTGTTTATTAGGTGTCTTCAAAATCTTTCAACTTCTGGCAGTTTTGTGTCTAAGTTATCCAGTTTCTCTGGCAGATTCTTCAGTTTCTCTGTTCTTAGTCGAAACAACTTGTCAGTGTGGTCATGAATCAGATGAAGTACCTAGATGTTCGGTATGTCGTTAAGTTACCCGAGGATTAGTGTTTCAGCTATGTGCTTCCATTTTTGCCGGTTGAGGGCCTTGCGAGGACACCTGGACCAGGTTGTGCTCAGTAGCTTACTTCTCAGTAAAAGTATCGCGAGGTCCCAAATCGTAGGCAAAATATGAGCAAAATCTATACGGATACTTAACATCAACTTCGCTATGCATTGGGCTAACTACTAATCAAACATGAGACTATTGCTTAATAATAAAAAAGTGGACCTCATTCAGATTTGTCGAACCAAACCTTCGACAGGCTTAAGTCCTCCACTGAAAGTTAAGCTTAAACTACTGAAGATAAAACTCAGATTGATTTGGCTGTGTGTTTGACAGAACAAGGTTTGCATAAAATGTATTCGAAATTAAAAAAAAGTTTTTGCAAAGACGTGTTGGGTTGTAAATAAAACTAACGATAGTCATCGTCGTGAACGCTTAAATTTTTTGCCAATTGTTATTCTCAAGATTTCGTTAATGATTTAATGATTGATTACTCGACTTTCATCCATTTCAATAGTTGCTAGTCATTACTATTCATTAATCTACGTTATTTGAGCAAAGAGGTCTTTAAGAATACTTTTATTTGTTAAGTTTTCCTTTAGGACATTAATCGTCTTTAATAGGTAAGAGATAATTAATTTTATGTCAAAAATATTTTCTACTTTAAGTTTTTTCTAATGACACAATCCGTGAGATAGGTATTCATGTTCTTGTGATATAGAATTCACAGTTCGCTGCTAGTTTCTGCGCAAGACTTAGTTTGCAAAATTAAAAAAAAAACTTTTTGTAAGATTTCACTTTTTAGAGACAACGAAACTTTTTCATAAAATTTAGTTTAGACAGGCGTGAAATCTCAAAGATTAAAAAAAAACATTCATAAACTATGTAGTCTATCTGCTGCGCTCGTAAGGTATTAAAAATTGCGTCCTAACAATATCAAATAAAAACATTAATACTTTTCATTAGTCTTTAGCTTAAAACACCTATAGAAACATCATTCTTCCTCTCTCAAAACTTGAACGGTCATCTTTACTTTTATGGTCCAAACCTATACGGCAAACTTAGACTTAGCTCAGTCATGCTTCATCCGAAAATGAACCATAGCTGCCTACAATAAACTTTACTATTCCTATAATAACCTTAGTTATAGTCGTCTGTAGGAATATAATACTCAACTATAAAATAATATTTGTACAAAGCCTAACTCGACTAAACTTGAACTAGAGTTCTACTCTACAGATTTGGGCATTAACGTGCTAATCTACTAGGTGCTATTCAATGGGCTCAGTAAAAAAAATACTCAATAAAAGACAAATTTTTGGATTGACTGTACAGGTCTACTCAAACTGGGTGGTTCTTTCTTCAAAACACCATAGCAGTCACCTGCTCAGTTCTCGTAAGATTTGTACCAATACTTTGTTTAGAGTTTAAAAGAGATTATGATCTACGAAACACCGGCCTCATCTGTTTTTGGACGTGTAAAAGAGTCAAAACCAATATGCAAAATAAATATCATTAACATTTTTATAAAAAAATATGCACAAAAAAGTCAACGAACAACCGTCACTCTTAATTAAATACTCAAACTTGAATGGACAACTTGAGCCCAAACACCGCTAGCCTACTAGGTGCTGCTCAAACGACGCAGGCGTCTGTCGTACGGCGAAGTTCCATCACTGGCAATACCACAAGTGTTTTCATTGCTCGCGGCTTGTTTACTCTCAGTTGCAGCCTGCACGAGGCCATTAGGTATACGAACAAATTTATAATGCAAATACGATTACATGCCCGCGTCGGGTGCGCCAGCTAATGCACTCGACGCCCCCGCTATGAATTGCAAACTCCGATGGAATTTCTTTCAATAGACAGTGAAATAAGCTATGAATTTGGCTTGCCTAAATGTTTGGTTTATTTCGAGTTTTAGAATTCTCCAATGTTTCTGCCGGGATTTGGAAGTGAAATCGCTGGGAAACCGGCTTGTTTTGTTTTCCGACAGTGTTGCATTTCCTGCTCGTGGATTTTGGGAATATTTTTCTTTTGAAATTTTTTATCTACGAGAGATACTTTTGCTTTTTTTTGGGGTCATATTACGTTATAATATTTAACGGCTTTTACATTTTATATCTGGATTTTATCCAATATTTAAAAAAATCGTGAAATTTATGTTCTATTGATCAAATTAAAACAGATATTGTCTTTAATTTTGGTTCATTTTAAGTTGAAATCATAAATTCACGATAAAGAATGACTTACATTGAAGGAAATACGATTAGGCCAAAACCATTTATCATAGTTAGGCACGATATATCAAATAAAAGAATACAGACCCAGACATCGAGCAGAAATAATGACCAACCTGAAACGAGCCTGAAACCTAATTCGTGACATTGACCTTTATCAACATCGGCCGTATTATTCAGTGATGGAAAGAAAAATAAATCACAATAGACTAATTTGAATGTTTTCAAGCTTTCCGTTTACCCGCGGAGGCATGAATAGACCCTGATCGCGCTAACAATGCCCGGCTACCCGGTAACCGGCTGAATGCGGCCAACCGGGTACCTAAAATTTTTTTTTTATCTTTTTGTGGGAAACATAAACAGAAATGTTTGGGTATCGCTCTTCCATTGTTTTTGTTAACGCGTGTAGAAAATGTTTATGTTTTTCGGTGTTCCAAGCTTTGGTGCGGAAATATTAAATTGGTTTACTTTACTAACGTAATTTCTGTAAATTAAAAAAGAGAAGGAAAGGCTCTCCTTTACTTGAAATAACAAAGTTTTATTCGTTCGAAGTTGGCGGTGCTTCAACATTTAACTCGCGCTCGGGAGGTGAATAAAACCTTTTTTCTCCCAACTTTCTTTGCGCAATTACGCCGTAATCATTAAAGGGTAATCCCTTTTTACATCTGCGAACGTTTATACCGCCCTGTAATTATTCTGTAGAACGGTAGTCGTAAATAAAGCGGGATGAGCGTGGCTTGTATAAATCATTCGGCGACTCGCGGATCCGGGCTTAATTCGCGGATAGAAGAACAAAGCCCACGGAAATAAATACACGGAGCTACAATGTTGAAAATTAGATGGTTCACCGCCGAACCAGTTATTTTCTATTTGCGGCTATAAATTATCGAATTCTTGGAAAGTAGGTTGGCAAGTCTATTTTGTTGGCGAAAGATTGTTTCCTTCGGAAATTGATTGTGCTTTCCGAAGGCTATTTGTTCAATAGAACGTTTTTTAACTGGTTTTTTAGTGGATTTTTGTAAGACCTCGTTACTGGGAAATGTAAGGGTTAAAAAAGTCAATTTTCAGACAGTCATTTATCAAAGAACATAGTCTCTTGAAATGAAAACCGTTAAAAATAATTATCATAAACTTAACTATATTTTCCATAGCTGGAGGTTACTCTATCTTTGAACCAATTCAATAAAAATCCTGATCAGAATTATTTTGTATACAGGGTGAATTTTTCAACTGGGCGTGAATGGGTACTTTCGAAACTATGAGGAATATCGAAAAACGTTGAAACGAGTCTCGAGGCCGATTTTGACGAAAACTAAAACTGCATCATTGGATTTTAGAAAAATCAAAAATCCTGGCCAGGAATCGAACCCGCTGATTTTGGAAAAAAAATCACACCCTGTATTATTACACCGTTCGATAGTGTTGCTAATAAGGATCAAATTCTGGGAAGTAATCATATATGGCAAACTTAAACGTGTGGGTCAATCGAGACAGAGACAAAGTCGACTGATGCAGCGTGTTTACTCCGAAGAAGCCTATTCATTCTAAATTTGAAACTTCGAATGAAAAGAAAAACACGCTTATATGGCCAGTAAAAGTCTGTCCATCTCCTATAAAAACTCTTCAATCATTTTACACAAAACAAACGTACCATAGAGATGACAAAGCCAGTAATTGCCGGACTTAATTTCCCATTCCCTTACCATTGTGTTAAGGTGTTCAGTACGCCATAAAAGCCAATTAAGGCGCTCGCTGATATCTGCCAAGACAAGGCTTAACTATCTCACCAAGATGGGGTGAACATGGCTCCACGTGTAATTAGACAGCTTTTATTATGAGGGATCAGGAGTGGATTTTTGGTTCGATTTGTGATTGATTTATTGGATTGGTTCATCCCCACTTTAGTAGGTAAATCAATTTCTAAATGATGTAGGTACAGTCAGCATCTAAAGTTGCTGACCACATTCTGATTTTCAAAATCGCTGTAAACCGTATTATAACATATTATTATGGTGTACAGCGATTTTGAAAATGTGAATATTGTCAGCAACTTTTGATGCTGACCGTACCATACATTTTATTTAAAAATGAATGTTGTCCCACACTTGGTTTAAATTCTGTGACGTGGGTCCATTTTCAAATATTTTAACTCAGATACACCAGGCCAGAAAAACAGAAAACAACTTGTAGATCAAACAAATATTATTTTGTTTCATAAGGGAATCAAGCCCAGGACATTGTCAACCACAGCGCCAATCATGCCGCTAATAATGAATACATCATTCATTATGATGATTGCGTATTAATTTTTTTTTTTACTGTAAAAGGGCATTTATTACCTGGAATGAATAATTACTAGCGTTTGTCCTAGTAGTAGTAGTAGCTTCGATTTCTTCAAGACGGTGTTGGTATCTAATCGCACTATCGAACGGTGAAAAGGTGACCTATCTCCTATGTTAGGATTATGAAATCCGCCTGCTTGCTGAATTTCATCGAAACCCATTCTACGTTGAAGGCTTATTAAAGTTGTTATTTACGGCTGAATTACTATAAACTAGGTCTCACTGCGTTTTAAAGATTCCCTGAAATTGAATTCTCTATTTCGAAACTAGCTGCCTCGAAATACATAGCTACAATTGCCTGAAGCACATTTCCATTTAACATGAGAACACAATAAAAAAGATTTAACAGCACATTTGTAGCAAATGACAGAGCTGAGCGAATTCTAAATATCGTCTAAGTGCCTCTCAAGAGCATCGCTTCGAAAAATTCAAAAGTCACACATGTATCACACATTCTAGCTCTCAAAGTGGCTGTTACCCCGTAATATCGTTCACTGAATTTATCAAAATCATTGGTTTTTCAACAAAAAAAGAGGCTCAATCAGCGCACCGTCTGGCCACCCCGTTTGATATTCTCCAATCGTAGGCATTCGCACAAAAGAAAATTGGTCAAGCGTTATTGTCCACTAGGCTGAACCGTCCCATTGTTCAATTGAAGAGGGGGTTTTATTCAAAGATATGTACAGTTGGCTACGCACGAAGATTTCTTAGGAAGCACCCTTAGCCGCACAAAAGTTTGAACAGCCAGCCTTGATTGAATCACGGCCTTATCTTTTGTTTGGTTAATATCGCCGTTATTAATTTATTGGTTTCGAAAAGAACAACAAAGTTGATGAAAATTTAGACATCCCTCCCTTTTCTACCTTTACAAAATTTCCCTTTAGCTACCCTGTTATAAAATCTCACTGCTCAAGGTGTCAAAGTGTTGATAATATAACATTTTCCCTGATCCCCTAATCAGCATGCCCCTAATATTCCCCAAATAAATGATATTGTTAATGGATATTTATGAAATAAGGAAGATTAGTGTCTTCGTGTCCGGAATAACGCTCCAAAAATAGACGGCAAACGTAACAACACTGAAAATGCTCAGTGTCCACGAGGCGTCGGTCGGTAGAGGACGAAATGTTTTGATACTTATGGTATATTTGAATAATAAGGGCTCTTGCTCTTGCTAATGCGTAGACATGGTGTCAAATCATGAATACTCATTTATTAAGAAAAAAAAAACGAATTGACTTAACGATTCAAATTGTCAATAGATTTTCTAATTGTACCGCTTGAAGTGAAATTCAAATAAGTTATTTTTAAAATTAAATATCACGAAGAGGCAATAAGTTTTAAATTAAACTTATTTACTACAAGGATATATGAAGTTTAAATGTGCTTCTGTAAATCAATACCTACCGATTTTTCAATAGATATTCGAAAAATTCTTCCACAGCATAATAAATTCTTGCAGGCACTAGAAAAGTATCAAGACTACACGATCGAATTAAGATATGGTGCAAGGGTATCCTGACAGGGGATTTCATTAGATGCAGCTTAACCACCAAGAGCAAACACTGGGGATGGAATCTTGGATATTTTCTCACTCAGAGATTTTTTCGCGATGTGCACTGAATTTTTATCACGTATACCCTGTATATACCACCTGTGTAGGTGTATTGACGATGATATTAGGTTTCATATACGATTTTATTATGCATACATAAATATTTTTATTCATGAATCGAATTGTGCGGGTCTCAGGTTATGATTTCTAGACTTTGATGCGAGAATAGTTTGAAGTTCACAACTTTATTTTAGCTGACATTGATGTTGAATGGCGTAAAAGGTTAACGTGTATTAGAATTTTTATTTGAGTTTCTTTGTTGAAGTAGTGAATAAATTTTACTTTTAGACATGTCAGTGGGTTCAACTTCTTTTCTTCTATAATACCCTGCTATAGTATAAACACGCTACGTTATACTTGATCGCGTTTTGATAAACTTCAACTAAAATACTTCTACGTTTTAAAGTAAGATCTGGAGTTTAGTTACTCTACAACGGCTCAAAAGCTCAAACAACACATTTGGCGTTATCTCTTCATCTTGCAAAACAATCTCTGAAACAGAAGACGATCGATGTTAAATAGAAAACACTTTATGTCCCCTCGAAGTGTTGCCATTTGAAATATATGACGTTGAATAATGATGTGTGGCCATAGAACAATAACTTTAGGTGCAAAAGAGTAAAACCAATCTCGCTAAAGCTAGAGGGGGGTGTAACAAAAGAGCCCGGAGTGACAAAGTGCCTGAATCATGCGAACGCAACTTTGTTCCGTGTGTCAGTTTCTGAAGGGACGAGCATAGTGGGTTAGTTTCTTCGGAAAATAAAAGTTTAATGGCGTAATAATTCTTGAATTTGCTGCCTGCTCTCGATAAAGGAGCTATTCTATTATCTTTTGTGGTTTTGTTCGGAGATTTATGTGATTGATTAGAGTTACTTGTAATGCTGCCAAATCTACAGTTGTTGCCACGATCAATACTTTCATTTGTTATCAATCACTTTGGCTTTCTTTATAAACTGTCTGTCCGTGAAATAAATATAGATAAAGTCTAGCAGGATCTAAATGTCTAATAATCATTAAGTTTCTCTTCTTGCTTTAACGTAACTATTTACTAAACTGTTAGTGGTTTAGTCATATTTGTTGAAGGACCAATGAAGCAAACGAATCTTGAAATTGATACATGCTTATCGGCACGGTGAGGTTTAGTGGCGTGATGGCGTCCTCTTCCAGACAGATAATTAATTGACAAGAAAGCAGCGGATCGATATTAATGATTTATTCTCGGTGAATCCCACTTCTGGATCCCATTTTTCAGTTGTTCTCGTTGAATCCGATTTTCTATTCTCATGTTATGACAACAAAAAAAACTTCAGTTACCCTACCTAGAATTATTTAAAACATACCGCCTTGAGCTCATGAGAGCCTAGTAAGTACTTTAGTTCATAATAATTTTATTATAAGCAATTTAGTTGTTGAAAGTAGGTACTCACATTCAGATTTTTTTTTACGGGGATTCAACGGGAATAGTTTTTGGGATCCAACGAGAATAAAACGTTATTTTCTTGTTAATGGAATCAACGGGAATACATAATATTTTTTTGTGGGTTCCGTCAGCAAAATTATTCAAGTGGGATTTAGAAGAGGAGATCCAACGGGATTAATTCATATTTATTATGAGGTAATCAAATCAAACAGTATTTTTAGATCGCATAGGCTCGCAAGAGCACTTAACAAACGTCGATAAACGGGCGCATGGTTCAACTTCGTCGCTTCCATGGAGGAGATGGCGTCTTGGGAGTAAGTACTCGTAAAGGCTAGCTTTACTATATCATCAGTGAACCTATAAAAGTATGCTATGATCAATGATAAACTTACAAGATTATCATTGATCAAAGTTAACTTAATAAAAGAAATGTGATTTCTTAAATGCATGTCTAAAAAGTTATGACTTCAGACCAACCTTGTCAGTAGTCTCTCAATCAAATCTTCAACCAAGACGGGTTGAAGATTTTGCAGTTTGTTTTAAGAAAACATAAAACTTTTATCCCAAGTTATAAATGGTGGGTACTTACTTGATCCTGTGCTTGGCAATCAAGTGAATTCACTTAACGTATTGAACCTTTATGTTAATGTTATACGTTAGGTTTTTCTTTGTCTTTCAATTTCTTTCAACTAAGTGTAGGTAATCAAGTGTAGGACTATTATAGTCTTATTGTCTTATCTTTTTGAAAGAGTAAATGGCATTTAATTTAATAGTGCACTTGTCATGTGTTTTATTTTAATAGTCTTTAGGAGAAATTATAAATATTCTTTCATTGCATTCTAAAAGGTGTAGTTAGATATCCACTTTATAGTTAATGAGATCATTATGAACCGCATTAGAGACAGTACAATAGAAAGAGAACTTAAATCTTTTGTCCTATCTTCGAACGTACAAAATTGCTCGCCATGTTTACTTTATTAATAACTAACTTTTGACAGAGGCTTCGCCCGCTCACTCCCTCCCCTCTTATTACCCATATGTAATAAGAGATAGACAGAGAGAGAGAGAAGACAGAGAAGAGAGTGACATATCACTGAGGACCAAAGCAGCTTTCAATTGGTTAAAGAATTTGAAATTGGTTCAGTAGTTTCGAATCCTATTTAATACCAACAAACAATCAAATTTTTGAGTAGCTGGTGGCTAAATAATTACAGCTGCACAGACCGATCTTCCGGGTTAAGCCGCGTTTGCCGAGGTTGGTTTGCGGATGGGTGACCATCTGTCATAGCGACTTTGTCATTTGTAGATCTTTGACAGTCTTTTAGACAGAAGCTCTAAAGTCTGACAACCAGTCTTACCATGGGGTATGGTATTACCCTGCAGTTACTGGGTTGTGGAGGTCCGACAGGCAGTCGCTCCATGTAAAATACTGATATCCAGCTGAATCTAGTTTGATTGGAAGTCGACCCCAATATAGTTGGGAAAAGGCTAGGCAGATGATGAAACAATCAAATCTTTCCTATTTATAATAACAGTGTAGGTAAGTATAAAAGCAACTATGGATATTTGTCTATTATTTGGTTCATACTACGAAATAACTTCTTCAGAGACCAGAGTGTGTCGTAAAAGGCGACCGAGGGATTACGTCAAGAAGTGGCGTCTTCCTGTCTGCTAATAACAACGAAATAAGATCTAATCCGTTTGGCAAGCTTGCTTATTTATTTCAGATTTTATTACCATTCATGCTATACTGATACTTCAGCAAATATGCTAGACAAAATATGCTTTTTTTTTCCTTTTTATCTTAAGTCTGTGTAATAAATCTGTTATTGTAAATTGGATGGCCAATGGAAATGTAAATTTATTTGCTTATTTTTTGTTTGTCATGCCTTAATTTCTAGACTGATTTTATCAAAATTAGTCCAGTTTGGTACAGAAATAGATTAGACCTTCGACACGAACGTAACAGAAGGAGGCGAAGTATGCCATAATTCTGATAGGTGATAAGGGGGTGTAGGGTCCGCTCGCCCCTTGGATCTTGCCCCATGACCGACTCGCCCTGTTTATTTTGGTGTACCCACTCGCCCCTTGCGGCATTTCCGTTGAAATTTAACCAAGAATGGTACAGTCAGTCAGAAAAATGCTTACAGTAAGAATAACACTACGTTTAATAACTTTAGTCAACTATATTTGTAATCTCACAAACTCGTGATACTTCTGATTGTTTGATGGTTTGTGCTACCTGTTGAGAGAGTTGTATTGTGCCCTTATTTTCGCAAAAAAACTAAAGATATCGCGAAAATAAGGACAATTAGTCAATGGCTGTAATCAGCAATAGTACTAAGCAAGCATAAGTTCAAAGTTGAAAAATTACCTGAAATTGTCTTGTTCATTGACTTACTACCAGAAGTACTAGGGTATCATATATTCAAAGTGTTATTTATTTAAATATTTCTGGGTCGATTACCTGAAACTAACCTAACCTAACCTAACCTTTTTTTTTTTACTTGTGGAAATCCTCATGGACTTCCTCCGTCTGGGGGAGACGGAAGGGCATGTCAGACTCGACTGACTAAAACCACACGGTGTCCTAACCTAACCTTAGCCAACCCGGACCCAGTTCATGATTGAAAAAAAAAACATTCAACTAATGAACTACCTACCCAGAATTATGTAGGTAAATACCTATATACCGGTTTGGGCCTATGCTGGCCTAGTACTTTTGCTGGTTAATGTTTCACAAGACAATTTCAGGTAATCTTTACATCTACCCAAAAATATGACTACCACTTTGTACTTAGTCCTTTAGTTGGATAGTCAAAGAACAAGGCAGTTTCAGGTAAACTTTAGAATTATTTAAATACAGACTACCTTAAACTCATGCTAGCCTAATACTTTTTGTTAGCTTCTAATAGCCTCGCCTCACTGGTGTTAAAGCCAGTAGGGAGAAATGGGAATAGACGCTCGAAGTTGTAAGCAAACAACATTTATTTAAATATTTAAAAACTTGTGTTGCTTACAGTACTTTTAACTTATTAACAATCGGGGGCGAGTCAGCGTATCTAAAAGTGAAGGGGGCGAGTCGGTCATTTTAATCGTAAGGGGCAAGATTCAAGGGGCGAGCGGACCCTACACCGATAAGGGCATAAAGGATATAAGTGTCAAAAATATCTAGAGGTAGGTTACCCTATTTCTTCAATTGACCTTTGTAATGTCGTCCAGAGCCACGATACCTTGTTTTGATTGTCCCGAGACTCAGCGAACTGAGCCTGAAATAGTAACAATCAAAGTTATTTTCGCATTTAAAATATTATCTAACATTTAAGATTAGTTGGTACTAAACTGATGGGTGCCACAATTAATAGGAAATTCTGTCGACTATTGCGATATGGACGTCTACCTATACAAACATTTTTGAAGTGAAAAATTGTGAAAATTATCGGCATTATAGTGGACCCCGCAAAAGTAAGCACTGAACTCAAACACACTCTGCAAATAATATACCAAAAGTTGCAATGGTTGCAATATTTTCCGAGCTAGGGGATTCATCTGATTATGAACGTAAACATTAGTTTGTGTAAAGATATAAGTAGGTATATTCGTAGGACATTAATTAAACTCATATTAATGCCGTTTTATCTTGTTTAGAATGGTTCGTGCCGATTTATGATATCCCGTCTGATAGTTAGCGAAGTAAGGAAACAGATGTCGTCAGTTTGTACAATAAAATTTGATGAAATTGTGCTCAAACACACTGCGATCCTAGCGTGGTGGCGGGTTCGGATATATCATAATATGAAATTACCGCTCGTGGTCATAATACGACCGAGATTGCGAGCCTAGCCTAGCCCGTTGCACAAATTGGTTTAGAGATATCTACTATTTTAATTATTATAATTTTATCTCGGTACATATAATCCCAGTTACTCTAAAAAAAAATCTAGATTACAGAAAAAAAACCCTGCGGTTACTATCCATCGATACAATACATTTTAATTCCCGCGGCTTCATAAAATTTTATCACCCATTCGGTAAAGCGATTCCAATTATACAATATACATACATGGTGTTCTGTTTGGCAAAGAGGAAACAGGGGAATATTAGCTCGAGCCGTCTGTACGACTGGCGCCCCTCAGCCGAAACAATGATTACTAGGGGAGGGAGGGAATAAAAGAAACGGATGCAGAGCCTCCTCATATTGTCTTACTGAATTTGCCAACGTCATTTATTAGCCACTAACATAAAACATTTTTATGGGTAGTGATATCAGACTCACAATAGTTGGGAAGCTCTTTGTCGGAATAAGAACAAACGATTTATGGGCGAATATAAAATTGTATTGCTTCACAACGATTTGCTTTGTTTTTGCTTATGTGTGTCAGATTTGCTGTTCAGTACATATTATATATTCCCACAGAATGAAACTGCTTTGAGAAGAATAGAAGCGTGTCACTTTAATAACATAAGTTTAATTTCCACATTACATTTTTGGAGTTACCTAAAATTATATTGCGAAATTTTACCCCTGCATCAAGAGAAGTTTTTCACCCACCCTGTTCTTTTAGATTTAAAATATTAGTAGAGGGAAATATCTCATTTAAAACAAAAATTTATTTAACAAAACCATAACCATAACTGCATATAATTTCTAACTAAGACCAAAGTAAACAGCTACCACAAAAATAACAAAAAGTGTGGGGGAGAGTGTGGTAATTATTACCTCCCCAATTGTAACGTCAGTGTGAGACAATTTCTTCCAATTAGACAGAGAGACATTTTGAATAAAGAACAGGAAAACCCCTATAAGGTTTCAGTATCTCTAGTAGGGGAGTGGGGAGTCGACATGGCGTCCGACAAGTGACAAGTCGCGACGTGCACGGATAAGCAACCACGAGGATGAACTACTGCGAGCTTGCGGTTTTGATACTTGCAACTTAGATGGCGGAAACTATAGGAAGTATTTTGTATTTTCAAGTTCTTAGAAGAGACTATAATGTGTCACAGAACTGATTTGGTATTGAGGGAATTGCAGTCTTACAATATCTTATAATAATATCATTAATATTATAAAAAAGAAAGCGAGTTTGTTACGACATGCTTTGACACCTAAACTGCTAGGTCGATTTGAGGAATTTTGTTTCAGACATAGATTTAACCTGGAGACGGCTATAATGATAAAGCTATAAAAGGAAACAAAGCTATGGGTAATAGTTAAAACCATTTTACAACAAACGATACATTTCTATGTAGGTAATTTATCATAGGAAAATCCAATTAATAAAACTTTTCTTGTTCTTGATAATATAACATACTAACCTGTAACAAAAAGAGAGAAAAAGTGAACAAATTACTCTAAACCACATTCACTTAGCATACTAATTACAGTTTTCACTATCAGAAACAATAAACATAACCTGTTACTCGACATTGGAGCGTATCATGAAATTACAAATCATGTTATCATGAGGTTAAATAGGCGGAGCGCTTGCAATTGCATGTCTATGGGGAATTATGCATTACGTAAAACAGTAATACGTGTTACAAGCTCATAAACGGAGCTTCATAAAATAAATTTGATTGTATTTACAATGCGTTTGTAATCTGTAAATTACATTAATGTCCCACTTCTATTACAAGCTTTTCCGTTCAATGCAATGTTTTTGAGCATTTAAAATACCTTTCACACACATAACATAAAATGTTAGTGTAGTGAATTTTTTCAAACGAAATATCTGTTTCAAATCTGTAAAGCCGTTAATATTTGTTCAATTCTCACAGTTTCTATTCTATTTAAGAGTTTCTTTATAATTATCATTACGTGAATCCAAAGCCTTGACCTTGAAAGTAAACCATGTGGACAGAGAAGTGTGAAGTTTGGCACAGCTACTACCTACTATTTTATAATATTACCAGAAATACATAAACTGACTTAAAAAAATCATAAGTTCAGCGTTCGACACTGAATTTTTTAATGTCTAACTAAAGTCAAACAAGAGCTTTGACAAAATTACATTATGAGCTCCAAGCTCAATTTTTTCTGAAAAAACGAATTTGGACGAATTTAGGCCACCGGGCAACCACCTCTTTTTATTAAAACATCCATTGATCTTACAAAAATGTTACTTGATAAATATATAAATAAAACTACGACACTGTACGGCAAAATAGCTTCAAGCAATAAAAATAACATTAACTTGTTTTCAACGAAACATTTTGATAAACCTATCCAATAGGTCTTTTAAAAGCATGTTTTATTTTATTACAAGATACACAAATTATTAAATTAAAAACTAAAATAACATTACAGTATTAAACAGTATCAAAAAAGTTCACAACACTGTCAGCTGAGAAAGTAACGAAGAAAAAAAAAAGACAAGTATCTTGACGGTTCACACCGCTATGACTAGACATTTTTACTTGTTCGTCGTCGTTTGACGCCCCGCGACAGTGCGTTTTCATTATATGCAGCTTAGTAGCTACGGGTAAATAAAGCAGCCCATATTGCCGACTCGGCTTATTCTCACGAATTCTATCCGCCACGCCAGCACACCGACTATAATCCGCTTTTTACGATTCCACTCCTCGCACGTAGAATTTGAAATGAGAAAAATAACCTCAAATTCTTTGTGAGTTGTGGCTTGCGTGGTATGAATGAGTTCTATACAGGAAATATTTTTAGTCATTTCAAAAGGATGTTCTAATTTTAAAATTGTGAAGTTGGACTTTTTTAGGTAGGTAGGTAATTACGTAATTTTTGGACTTACTTTTGTGAGCACTGGCTGATGGGGTGCTCTGAAAGTAGGATCTAGGTTAACGAAATACGAAACATAATAAAAAAGAATTAGAAGTACCTACATAGGGACACAGTGTAACTACGAGTGGAAATTAAGAAAACCACATGCTATAGGTATCTTATAAACAATGCTTACGGTAATTCTGGAAGTGTTAAGTTGTCCACAACTACTTGCTACTAATTTTGAGTCAAACTCGATCACATGTGTTAAGGGGTGAATGAATTGCCACACACAAGTAGGTAATCCAGATTCCTGATTAATGCTTTTTAAATCTAATACCCAATAACACCTTGTCCGATCTGGTAGACGAACCCAAGATTTTTGACTCAGCAGGAACGCAAAGCATAAACGAAAATAAGACCATTTTGTAACGTCGCAATAATATAATTTTCATCCCCCATCTCGGAAAGGGTACTTTTGCTCTTCGATATCTGACCGTAAAAGCCGTTTTTATCCTCAAGTGAGTAAAAGCCGTTTTTATCCTCTAGTGAATAAAGTAAATTTGAATTTAGAACATCGTATGAACAAAAGAGTAGCAGCAGTAATGGCGGCCGGTGACCGCAACAGCTGATCGATTGCTGTGGTGCCCGCTTGACGTTCGAAGGTTGTCGAGGAAACAAATTCTATTTTTAAAATTTGATATTCCTCGCCTTAGGTGGGGAAGCAGAGTACGCTCCTCGGGTGCAAGGCTGCGTTGCCTTGGGCTAACTTGAATCCCTCGCTTCACTAAGGATTTTTAACTTTATTCCCTCGTTTCTTTCGGGTGTTAACACTTGAACCTTCTCGCTGCGCCACGGACGGAGGTTCACCCCCAGAATCCTTAGTATCGCTTCGGAATTCAATACGCCTCCCTTGGAGCGTAATCTACAATTATTTTGTTAAAATCTCAGACCCGGAACATTCTTGGCTCAGTACTTTGTTTTACTTTTTTTATTTGCTTTGTGCGGTTTTTCTTTCACGTCCTATTGTTATGTTATGACAAACCAAGATAAAAATAAGTAACTTAATAATACTTAGGTAGTAGTTTTCAACTACTACCTAATTATTATTTGTTTTAATTTAAAAATTATTCTGTTCTATAATAATGTCTTAGCCAATACCTAAACTGAAATAATAGCCTATCTTGTGTTTGTACAATGTACATCTGTTTTTATTTGTTTTTGCATTTAGTCATTTCCTCGCAGAGGTGGGATGAAAAGTTACGTGTTGCACTCGAGTGCAAAGATTTTTCACCTTGTGCTCTTTTGATTCCCTCGCTATCGCTCATGATTCTAATTTTGAATCACTCGTTGCACTCGTGATTCAATTTTAGAATCATTCGCTTGCTCGGTCATCAAAATTGAGCACGCGGTTAAAAATCAACTTTGCACTCTTGTATAACAAATAACTATTTTCCAATAATATTCAGCAAACGACTTAGTAATACATCGCTGCTTAAATTCAAAACGGCCGCAAATCGAAATTTCACTTTTTTACAGGAGAGCCCATCAAAGTTTTCATTTCGGTTTTTGTTTATTATTTTTATTAATAAACGTCGTATATCTATGTACTATATATCATCGGATGTATATTTCAAGCCTCTATTTGATTGCAATTTGACATTTTGTGTAAGATTACCCAGTCAATAAATAAATCACATTAAGTCCCTTTTGATTATAAAAAACGATATTTAATATTTATGAATTTTATAAATAAAGCAGCCATATTACCACTTTGGAAGTGTCTCTCGCGCAAACTGATCAGTTTAGAAAAAAATGATGTTAGTAACCTCAATATCATTTTTAAAGACCTATCTATAGATACCCCACACGTATGGTTTTGGTGAAAAAAAATTTTTTGACATTTAGTTCTAAGTACTGAGAACCCCCATTTTTTATTATTTTTTTATTTTTGTGTGAAAATCTTAATACGGTTCTCATAATACATCTATTTACCAAGTTACAACAGGATAGCTCATTTTTTTTTTCAAAGTATATTATCCTTTCGAAAAAAAGTGGCTGTGACATACGGACGGACATGACGAATCTACAAGGTTTCCGTTTTTTGCCATTTCTCTATAGAACCCTATAAAGGGTGATAACACAAGGATAACAAAGGGTTGAAGAATTATAGAACAATCTCACTTCTGTCCCATGCACACAACAAGATGTTATCGAGAGTCAATAAAAACCGTTTCGAACGCAGGTTTGGTGACTTCCAGCCTCCCGAACAAGCCGGATTACAAAAAGGTTTTACCACTTATACACGCTCCACCAGATTATAAAGAAGACAGATTAGTATATCGGCTATTATATCTATTGTTTGTGGACTATGAGAAAGCCTTTGATTAAATCGAAACCTGGGCAGTATTGCAGTCCAACGATTTCATTTCGACTATTGGTGTATCGAAGAGTTGGAGTGTTTATTTGGAAATGGCACCATGTCCATCCGACTTTAGGAAGAGAGCACGAAACCAATCCAATTACAGAAAGATTTGAGACAGGGAGACATTGTTTCTCCGAAACTGTTCACGAACGTTTCCTAACAGGTCGGCCTTAAAATGAACATGGATAAGACAAAAATCATGTCAAATGTCCATGTGGCACCCTAACCGATTGCTGTTGGGAATATACCTACTCTTGAAAATATAGGCCATTATACTTACCTTGGACAGATTGTTCAGTTAGGTAGATCCAACTTCGACAAAGAGGGCGCCCGAAGAATGTAACTCTGATGGACAGTGTTTGGGAAGCTACGTGATATTCTCTTCTCGTCGAGTATCTCACAGTGTCTTACGATATGGGTGTTTAAAAAAGTATGTTGCCAGTGAGGACATACGGCTCTGAACAGTGGTAGTTGATAGAGACTAAGAGTGACTTAACGAGCACTGGAAAGAGCTAGGCTTTAAGTTTCTTTACGGAATAAAATCCGGAACAACGATATTCGGCAAAGAATCAGAGTCATCCAAATATATCGTAAAATTTGGGAGTTGAAGTGGCAATGGGTATAATAGATAAGCCACATAATGCTTATAGTACTGATAACCTATGGCAAAGAAAAGACCTCCAGTGGCGACCACGGACCGGAAGACGTCTAATAACTTACAATAATTATATTTTCACATTTTGTAATAATTCAAAAGTTCGTTGTTTACATTTTCACGAATACAACTAATTCTTGATTATTTCCTAAATGCGCAGATCGATTACATGATTCAAAAGGATAAAATATCGTTAAAATATCTCAACAAACAAGTTGCTCTCTTAATACTAAAAAATAATATCATTAATACAAAGAGTTAATAGTGTGCCTATCAACAAAGAAACTAAGACTGAGAACTAAGAGTACGTGCCTCCATTCTCGATCGCCTATTCGGGTGGATCCACCGCGCTTCGATATGTTTTTACAAAGGGAGTGAGACAGGCCTGGTTTAAGTTTTAATTACTGTGTTAAGTTTAAAATTTAAATATAATTTGTTGATTTGTTTAAATAAATACTGGCACTATCACCATACTTCTATATGCAAAACAGAAGCATTCCAAAATACTGCACTTTTCCTTAAAAGAGTAATAATAAGACACGATTTATTCAAACTCAAAATGGACATATCACAAAATACGGCACTTTTCCTTACAAGATTATGATACACTTACATGTAATTTTAAAACAATACGGTTGTATTTTGAAATGTGGCCCTTTTTCACATAAAAAACGTGCGCTCCCGCTGGCTGCAGGGTCGCAACCCGAAATATGGCAGCTTTGATCTGAAGTTAACCACCTAAGTGACAAAATGGAAAAAGGGCGGTTGTGCAATTTGCTCATTTCTAATGCGAAAATACTAGGTGTCTTTTTGGAATATAAAAATATAGGCAGAATTGATACGATTTTTGCATTAAAAACGATTTTAAAAAATTTCGAATTGTGGCCGTTTTGAATTTAAGCAGCGACATAGTACGGAAACAAAGATCCTATGTCATCTATATATACATATAATAAAATAGTAGGAAAGTCAAAACTGTACATTGATTATTTTTTTAAAAGAATACTTGGGGTGTGATCTATAATCGATACCGAAGCCAAAAATATAGTTTTTTGAATTTTTGTCTGTTTGTCTGTTTGTCTGTTTATCTGTTTGTCTGTTTGTCTGTATGTATGTCCGGGATAAACTCAAAAAGTACTGGACGGATTTGAATGATTCTTTTTTTGTTTTATAGGTGTTAAGTCTGGTCAAAACATAGGCTATAATTTATTTTGGAAACTTGAACACCTGGCGCAGAACCGCAACAGACTAGCTAAACTATAAGAGATACAAAAATGGTGCCATAGCAAAAATTGTTCCACGCGATGATCATTTTCTGCTGAAAGAATAAATTTGAAGATCTGGAACACCTGATGTGAAACTCCAAGAGCCCAGCTACACTATAACAAATACAGGAATGACGTCTTAGCCAAGTTGATCGGCTTGGTGAGCACTCTCTGTTGACATATAAACATTGAACATCTGGAACACCTGATGTGGAACACCAAAAGCCCAGCTAAACTATAACATAATATAGAATCGACGTCTTAAAAAGAGTTGTTCAGCCTGATGAGCATTCTCTGTTGACGTGTAAAAATTGGAGATCGGAACGCAATGTTGAACAACAAAAGCCCAAGTTCTTTTAAATTGGCCAAAACGGAGAAATCCGCATCTATAAGAGATACGGGAAAACTTTCTTAGGAACCTTTAGCTCTTTTTTGAAAAAAAAAATATTCTACTGGCCAAACACACATTAATTATTTACCCAGGCTCTTGGAGTTGGGTATCAGACTTTGCAGAACTTCGATTTTGACGACCCCGTTGTCGCTGACATAAGCAACAAGATCCGCGTACGAAGTCGAGGGCAGAAGCTAGTCATGAATAAAGCTCACAGTACTCGTTTTTAAGTACTGCACTAGATCAGCTGCGTGTTTGATGTAATCATCATCTTCCTGCCCTTATCCCATTTTACTTGGAGTCGGCGCAACACGTTTCTTTCTTCCATTTTCCCCTATCACAAGTCATAGTATCATTCACTCCTTTTTCTTTCATATCCTTAGGTACTTATACAATCCATCCATCTTTTCTTTGGCCTTTCTCTTCCTCTCCATCCATCAATATTCATACTCATCACTCTCTTAGTCACATGAGTGTCATCCCTCCTCATCACATGTCCATACCAAGATAGGGGATTCCCTTTCACTTTTTCTATTTCGTGTTTGATGTAATGTGGAGTGATATTATTGAAACGGTAATAGAACAAAAATGGAATTTCTAACGGTTTTAGTTGAAGCGATGCTACCGCACTGTGCTGCTACCACGAGCTCGTCAATCTTGATTTTTATCAAACTGATTGCGTTTTTCAAAAAAAGAGAGGTAAATGCAAAAGAATTGTTTTTTTTTTTTTTTTGTTAAAATCGTCGTATTTAGGTTAGATACGTCACACAGTATTGTGCTAGCACTAGCTACATGAGGCAGGGTATGCGGGCGGCTAGTAAACGGCAACTCACTGTCCGACCATGGACCATGCCCGGGTCGACGGCGCGTCGTGTTCCACGCGCGCCTCAAAGAGCGTCAGCATGATGACGGGGCCCAACACTGCCAAACACTGCCGGGGTCGCGGGACTTATTCCCATCACCGTGACCCCCGAACATAAAAAGGGCTATTGAAGGACACCGTGAATTTTAGTCAGTACCTACAAGTCTTACAGTCCTCCCACCCTGCCCGGGGTGGGACGACTCATTTGATGATTTTAACACGTAAAAAAAAAACTACACGAGGCAATAATTTTCGATTTGATTAGATGTACGGTGTAGTCATAAACGTGAGCTTTCATTCATCAATTCAATTGTTTCAATTGCTCATGTGTTGCAGATCGCGTCGCTGCCTAGTGTAGCCCCAGTCTTAATGGCGTGCCCAAACACTTTCGCCTAATAAAAGGATTACCAAACAAACTTTGTTTAAACATCCCGTGTCAATCAAGCCGCAACATTAATCCCCGGTAAGTAAATCATGTCATCTGGGTAAGCTGTTGGTGATAAAATGAGCAAAACTTTCGTCTTTATCCCTCATGTTATTAGAATGATGACAAATAAGGAAAACTTGAGTCATAATCCATGTATGAAACTTATTATTATTTGGTGTAAGCTTTTGGGTTTCGGGGTTGGGACTTACTTCATTACCGTGACCCCGGAACATAAAGGGCTACTGAAGGACACCGTGGATTTTAGTCAGTACAAGTCTGACAGTCCCTCCCGCCCTGCCCAGGATGGGAGGACTCATTTGATGATTTTACCACAATAACAAAAATAAAGTTTTTGGGTTTAACGGACCTATGACGAAGTCTTCAACGAAGCGTTCTGTACAATGTATGAAATTGATCTAATAGATTTTTAACTTGATAAATATTTTATACGAATTATCAGCCGCGTGTCGTGACTTTTTGAGGATTGAAAAATTCGACTGCGAGCAGAACTTGAACTTATATTCGGGTACCTTTTCACAATTAAAACTTTTTAAGATTTTTAACTTTAACACAAAAGAAGAAATCTCATGTTCGATTGAGGTAATTTGATTAGCTGGCCGTCTAAACTTCAGAAATACCTAAATATTTCACTAAAATCAATAGATAGCTAAGCAAATTCCAAAAAATCTTGGTTTTGATAGGGTTCAATGTAAAAATTTATAAACATGATTAAGTGTGTATGGAATAGTACAAAGGAACATGATTGTGCTTTTTGGTTTCAATAAAGATCCTTAACATGACATGAACCTAGTTCAGGCTGGTAGATGTCACTACTTAATAGTTTAAGTTCTAGATTAGTTTATTTAATGATCCAAAATTAGAGTAGACTGCATGCATAAATATTTAATTACGAATGTCCATTTTCATTAACGATAAGCGACACTAATGACTAAAATGATATTTTCGAACTGCTGCTGCCATTTTATTTTCAAAATATCGGCGCCAGACGAGGATTGAAATTAAGCTTTTATTTAAGTATCTATAAGTACTATTCGTTAAATGAATTCAAGGGAATTTTTCATACAAAAATTTTCAAATGAAGCGTTATCAAGGAAAGGACAATTTCGGCTTGCAAGTGTGGATTGCAATGGCCTAGTTGGTTAAGGCGTCTGGAGTACCTATCCAGAAGACGCGGGTTCGAATCCCACTTGCAATCTAAAATTTTTCTTTCCTCAAAAATCATCTTTACGATGCGCATCGCATGCGTTAATGCGTATAAAAATAATTAAAAAATTTCAATATTCATACGAAAATTTGAAAATTTTTGTTCATCCATACAAACCAAAAAAAAAACTGTCATAGATATACAGAATCATTCAGCAGGTACCTATTCTTATGAGCTGAGAATGTGATAAATTAATTTACATAAATTCACTAAGCAAATCATCTAAATGATTTCATAAAAACAATAATTGTCTCGTAATGTCACTAATAAGTTACTATTCCTTTATAATCGCTTTGGTAGCGAATTTAAGGCTGTTCGCTTTAGCTTCAGGTCCACCTATATACATTAACTACTTGACGCAAAATAGGAGTTATAGAAACAAACTTGGATTTATACGCAATTCCATAATCGAAAATATTTTCAAAACGTCGTGTCTTATCAAACGGTAGATACGGTTGTACTTGTCGTACGGTAGTTACATCTCGTTTTAGAAAGCTCCCATTTTTACGATATATTTTTTATCAATCCCTGAAAACTCTACCTTTTCTATTTCACACATAAAACCACAGCGGAACAGAAAATCAAATCATCCGAACAATATACGAAATAATAGGAAAATAATAAAACGAGTGGTGTTAGCCCGGGGTGGGACCGGGATCTAGCCCGACCTAGCAGTGTCTCTTATTTCCTGAGGGACGACCGCGTTATGGCACTACAGACGCACCTATCACAACCTGAACTAAGGTTGCACACGTGGCAACTTTTTGTCGGGATATTGTTGCGCAACTTTATTTTTTTGCATGATACAATGTGGGGGCACAAACAGATTAAGTACATTATCTACATAATATTCAGCCTATCATAATAAATAACAGTAGAGCCATGGCTGAAACACAGGCCTTTCAATATCAGTGGAGGAGGTCTGTAAACCACCTAAGAGTAGAACCAATGACTTTTAGACGATGTCGCATGCCTTAGATTTTCTGTTTGTAGTATGTGCTCATTATGTTCCCATAATTTCCTTTCATCTGTTTGTGAGCAGTAGTGTTAAATAAATTACACAAAGTAAAGTGACTATTTGCGATCCCATTATTAAAATAATGTGGTCAAATTTACACCGAGATGCAACGCTTCGCGCACATTTCAATTTTCAAAAGAGCAACTCCAATTATAACTATATTTACCATACGAAAGGATACACATTTTCAGCATTATCGCGTCACTTGATCCTAGACATAAAACAAACCAAAAAAAACGTACCAGTCACAGCAACGTCTCAGCAACAAACAATCGCCAAGTGTGTCGCACTTTAATAAAGACACCGATTTTAGCTACATCCCGCAAGCGCGATTCCATTCGCTCCCCCTTTCGCCAATGTCTATAAACCACGCTCTCTACTATGTAACAATGCTAGCAAATAATGTTGATCTCATATCGGACAGAAAGAGCTGATAGGGTATTTATTTATATAAAATATGATGCACTTTTGTTTTTGTTTATGTATTTTGAAGCGAAATTGGTTTTGTAGTGGTGGCTGTTTTGAGTCAGCTAAGATAGTGTAAGCTTCGTAGATAATTTATGATTTTTCATTTCTTGCGTCTCTGTGGTACCTTCTGATGCTATCAGTTTACGTGGAAAATTGAATTTTTTGCTTCAGTTCTAAAATACATGATGCAATTTTAAGGTTCTGTTGAATAAATGGTTAATTTGCTAAAAATCTTATTACGTACTTTGCCCCACAAAACTGCTGTCAGCAGTTTAACTGTGACATCGTTATGTCTCTCTTACAATAACATTTATTATATTATCAAGTATTATCAGATTATCATCTTCTGTCTAGTTTTGTTAGAGTTAAGCAGCTGTGTACCAGTGTTTCAGAATTTTTCCTACAAGAAATATTTCTATTGCGAAAGAAAAACTAAAAGTATCAGCTCAAAAAGTATTTACTTTCCCGACACGTTTAGTTTCAATCACTCAATAAATGATGAAGAGAACACACGCTTCATGAGGTCTACGGCACTATTATAAATTATTACCTATAAACTAAAACATAATCTTACAAAACTCACTCAAAATCCCCCCTCTCTCCCCCACTTACCGAACTACTACTAATCAGTGCCCATAATACATGATACCTGTATTGTTCTTCCAGAAGTTTCAGCTCATCAATCAAGCTGAGGACCGGGCGCTTTACAGTGCCGGATCTAGGGGTGCAGGCGGGGCATTATGCATGTATACAAGAAAAATAAATAATCCAGCATTTCATCGGCGAGGGAGAACAATCGAGCATCACAATGCGCACCTTGTATCAAATCTATACTAAATGTAAACGGATACTTCAGTACCCTTAGCACGACTTTTCAGTATTTGAGACGTAAAGTAAACTGGAACTTTGACAATTTCAAATTGACAATTTTCAAGGAAAAAATTAGTTCCTTCTTCGCACACCAGAGGCGCTGTTCTATTTATTCATACAGGAAACGCTGTAAATACTGAAAAAACGCTGTAAAGTAAAAAGGGAAAAAAATCATGCTAAGGGTACAGGTGAGGGAGCGTCTTAACATCTAGTACACGCTGTTGTAAAATCTAGTTGGTTTTCTAGCAAATCCTATATTAATTTATGGATGATCAAAATCAGAAACTGAATACTAATGAACGGAGTTTGCGTCAGAACTGTGTGGAGTCGAAGTGATTCAAAAGTATTTGAATGTAAATTAAACTACTTGAGGTAGTTATGGCGCGAACTCCGTTCATTAGTGTTGAATTTCTGATTGTGATCATCTACTTTTGCTGTTGACTGTACATAGTGTACGAAAAGATAATGAACTTATAAGATAATCTAGTATTTTCCCAGAAACTACATGAGCTGATCGGGACAGTAGCTAGGGCTTGCATTTCCAGAAGGCGATAAATCAAGCGATCATAATTATAATATCATCATTGCCTAGCTCACAAGTCAAATAGGACAAAAATCTATTGGTCAGGCCTTGTAACAACTTAAAAAAAAAAGACAATTGACTTGAAAGTCTGGAGAAGGGCGCTACTATCAAGTTTTGCCCCAGTTCTAAAAAATCGTAGATCCGGGCCTGGCGCTTTATAAAATGTTGCCAACTCCGCAAACCTTGCGGGTAGTTCGTAGTTATTAAAACTTGTTGCCTCTACAAGTTTCTAACGACGGGTAGGTATTTGGAAAATTAAATAGGGTGCTATGTGGGTAGTTGGACATGTATGTAGGTACTGAAATAGTGAAAAGATACGTTCCCCATTTACCTTATAGAAATTCGCTGGTGTATAATTACGAACAAATAAGTAGATTTATGTCAAAAACAAGTACAATAAATAATAAGGCTTGTAGTTTTAATTTAATGTGATAATTATTAGATAAATGATGTATTTTCCTGAAAATGATCTTCCACTCAGGATAGAGCGAGAGAAACTGTCAGACTCGTACTGACTAAAAATCCACGATGTCTTTCAATAGCCTTTTACGTTCCAGGGTCACGGTAATTCGGTAAGTCCCGTGATCCCGGAAAATATAGGTTTACTCTTGAGTTCAATCTAGCGGAGCAACAAACATGAGACCTAAAATAGAGCAAGATCAATCAAAAGGAACTGTAACTCGCAACGATGGCAACAGAAGACAGTTTGAAACGGCTTGGCGCCGGACACGACAGAGTAGGTAGTGGTCGAGAGCCAGGCAGCTTTGGTTAATCTTAGCATTCCCAGTAAGATCTCTCAGCCGTCATAATTTGCAAACTATAACGTGAATAATGAATATTCTTTCATTCAATTTTTGATAATTTTTAGGCAGTCTTTTTAGTCCTGATAATCAATTACTCTAGCGACGTGCACTGCCTTTACACAAACGTAATTTAAGAATAAAATTTGCCCGTGTCGCTCAAGAAAAATGTAACTTTTTACCGATGAAAGAATTTTCAAAATCGGACTTCGAGAGATTACGTAAGTGGTACAAACAAATTCATGAAGTTAAAAACTTTAGCTATTTTAGAATATTAGTATACATTTGTATCAAAGGCCATTCTTTGTAAGCTATTCTTCAAAAATATAATAATGTGCTCATAAAATGTTTAACTACTAACATCAAGTCGGAAGACACCATTAAGTTGTAAACAAAGTTGTCGTCAAAAGTTATATTGTATCGAATCAAAGTTTGATCTGTACAATAATGGACCGGATATCTCCCGATATCCCGATAAAGTAGTGGGGACAATGGTACAAGGAATGTCGGGAATTTAGGGGAAATAAACGCATTTGTTTTGGTCCAGTGATTGTGAAGGGAAATTGGGAAATTGAGTGGCGTTTTGTTAATTGCGTAGTTTTTTCGTATTATGAAAGTTTCAGATGAAGTGCTGTAAGATTAGGGGTTATAGGGTTTTGTAAAGATTCTGTTTGTTTTTGTTTGTGAATAAACTGAAATTCATGAGACCACTTTCTTTTGTTGGTAAAATAATCCAATGAGTTCTCTCGTCCTAGTAGATACAGAAGGAACTGTCAAACTTTTATTGACCAAGATACACTTCGGTTGCTATTATTTTAGAGATGACTGCAACCACAGTATTCACGTGTAATGTAACATTATAAATTCGACTTTGAGCATTACAGTGCTACCTCCCTGACTGACGAGCATTCGCGAACATTTAGTATATATAGATTTGAAACAAGGTGCGCATTGTGATGCTCAATTGTTCACCCTCACCGATGAAATGCTCAGATCTGTAATGTTACATTACAGGTGAATGCTCGCGGCATTAATTCATACATTTTCGTAGATGGCTACATTGCCCACCGTTTTTTCTCTTCAAGATCTGATTCTTAAATCATTTTTTTTTGTGCTTTTCAGAAATATGCTTCTTATTTCAAAAATCTTTACTCTTAACCAGCAAACTTGACTACACTACCCACTTTATTTTTAAAACGATAACCCGTCACTGCAAATAAGTGCAGCATGGACCCACTATCGGCATCGTGGTCTCGCTTGGCTAGCGACTCGTGAACGAGACGTTTGTATCGCAAGCTTTCATCTTACGCGGTGACTGTAACAAATGATGGAGGGAGGCTGATGGGGACTACTCAATACTTGTTACGACTTTTCAGTGAGGTCATTTTTCTTTTGTTTTTTTTTGTGTGACGTCATTTTGGGTGGGGGTAACGATGAAATGTGTGGAGGTTTTCGCAAGTGAGCTATAATTGGAGGGTTAATTCTGGAGTTAATGAAGAATTTTATTTTCATTAATATTAAAAGTAAAGATGGCACGGTCAGCGCATTAACTGAGCGATCGGACTGCTGCGCTGCGTGTCGCGGGTTCGATTCCCGCACGAAGCAAATATTTGTATGATCTACAAGTAGTATAGTATCTACCTCCCTAGCACAACCTGCATATCTACGGCAATGGAGAAGTACACAATTTGCTAATTAGTGGTAAAAAAAAGTAAAAAAATAAGAAGAATTTATTTCCATCAAAAGTTATAATGGATATGTTCACGGTCATGCTAGGAAGTACAATACAATAGTTAGTTCCATTATGACACGTTCAGCAATCCTTACGTGATTGAGTAACAAACATCCATCCAATAATCAATCCATCTACACAACGTGAACGTACCTACTTGTCTACAAGTATTTGTCCGCTGCACTGGGGCCTTAGTCAAACAGCATACGACAGTAAACGACAATTGTTATCGTTCATCAGTCACCAATACATTTTCAACTTTATACCCCAGCGCGTTAAGTTGAAAATCTATTAAAAACTGCTAATCGATAACGAACGAAAGAAACGAAAACGATCTGTGAACTTCAATAGATTTTAAACTTTACGCGCTGGGGTATAAAATTGACTGATGAACGATAACGATTGTCGTTTACTGTCGTATGCTGTTTGACTAAGGCCTCTGATCCATTCAGTGAACATAATTTGTTCCCGTTTTCTATACAGTAATGCATTTATGGGGCAGATAATAACAGATGGTTGGCCCAGATAGCAAGCAAATAACAATGAATTTAGCTAGACAACACATTACCCGGGACCCGTAGCTAAAAGCCATTTTAAATTACCCTTTTCCCTAAATTGATTGTTATAAATTGCACTAGCTGAAATGCAGCTGATGCTGTTTACTTGTTTTTAGTTTTTACAGGATAAAAGCTCGTATATGGGGGACTGAAGGTATTCGTCAGACTGTCTAAGGTACTGCTGCCCTGGAACTTAAAAGGCAACCAAAGAAATAATGTGGTTTTTGTCAGTACGAATGTGAGAGTCTGTCCGCTTCACCCAGAGAAAGGAAGTCATTTAATGATATTCCACACAACAATAAATAAAAGACTGAATATTTCTTTATGTAGGTATTGTAAATTTTTGTGCTATTAAATTATACCTATGATACAGCAATTTTATTATTCCTATTACGAGGCAAAATTAAAAAAAAAAATACAAATTGCAGCATTTGTTATCTAAATCTTTCTTTTACCAATAACACTAAAAGATGTCTGGAGTTTAATAAGATGAGACTAGCAACATAAAAACGAATATAATGTTGAGCCAGCGAAACGTATAACAAAAAGAATAAAAATGTAAAAGCTTCACAAATAAAAGCAATACTTCATTCCAATGTCCCATAAATCCAATTCACACAAAAATAACATTTCAAACCTCAAAAGAAACCATAAAATGGCTTCCTTATTTCTCCCGAATGTCCTAATCTGAGATATTCCTTGAGATAAACTTCTTTCTGATAGGTAACGGTCTGGGGGTATTTTACGGACTATGCACCCCTCACCAGGATTCAATTTAGATCCTCGATCTGATAGGGGTATAGGGACCAGACTATCACAGCAACATGGCTAGTTCAGTTTGGATTGAAAGTTGACGGACGTTAAATAATTTTATAGTTTTCAGGGAAGATTGGGTCGTTAAGGTTATAGTTTGAAAATTGGAAGTGATGTTTTCTACCGGTTATTATAAAAATAAGTTATGGGATGAGTCTGTATTTTACAATCTAACAATGTAGTTGTTGGAATAACGTTAAAAGCAGGCTTTTACAATTAGCCATAAAATTATTTCTAGAGTATCATAAAATTTATAAAAAAAATATGTCAAATAATTTTTGGGCCTCCATATTCTTCTTTAATGGATGGCTGTTTGATGATGACGTTCAATACGAGTTAGTACCGGTCACCTCGCATTAGTTCATTTTTTTGCCATTTCTTTATTCTTTTATTTTTCTTAAATAAGCGTTGCCCCACGCTAGGAAAATTTCCCCTGTGTCGTGGGTGCGTTCGCAAACATATAAACTCATATACACAAACGCCCAGACCCGGAATAACTACTTGTAGATCACACAAATATTTGCTCCTTGCGGGAATAGAACCCGCGACACGCAGCGCAGCAGTCCGATCGCTGAGCCACTGCGCAAACCGTGCCGTCGTTTTATGAAAAAAGCACCAAACTATTTGATAAACCAAAGTAAGGTTAATAGGTACTACCATAAAACACAAATTACCAGAACACACAGTCATGCACATTTTCAAATTACTTTGAACATTTTAATAGCTCTGAAGTAACTATTTACTAGCCTCGGACAGGCAACAATGAAACCCATTTCTACTAATAGTAGTACTTCGCGGTACTATAAACAGTTGCTTAGTAGTACTATAAAAAGTCAACTTAGTTTTCTTTACATGCACCTGATATAATATTTTCTGAGAAAAATATTATAATAGTACAAAGTAAATATTTCATAAGCTCTATCCCGACGACGATATATTATTATTATTAGACTCCTAATAACAGGCGACCGATGTCTGTCAACACATTAGGCAATAAAGTCTTATATCCGTCTTATTTCGACCACTCCTGTAAGTTGACAGACTAGTATTTGTTACTTTTAGCGTGCATGCGGAATCTAGTAATATATCGCTGTTGCTCTGTCCTAACTACGCAGGGTAGGGTCAGGGCAGGTCGCAGACTGTCTAAACAGGAAAGTGTTGCCCTGGAATGTAAAGGGCTACTAAAGGAACACCGTGGATTTTAGTAGAACGAGTCTGAAAGTATTTTCCACCCCTTAGTATTACCCACCTAGGCGGGAGGACTCATTTTAACACAAAAAAGAGTCTTCACAAAACCCTGAAGTGAAACTTTTTACGGAAAAAAAAACAGTTAAGAAAGGATGGATTGATGTTTGTTATTCTTTCAAACAAAACTACTGAAATTATTTGCATGCAATTTGATACACAGATCAGATAGTTTATAAAAGTTAAAATATCCAATTGTTGCATTTTTTTAGCGCGATAAAATCATCAAATGAGTCCTCCCCCACCCAGGGCAGAGCAGGAGGAACTGTCAGACTCGTACTGACTAAAATCCACGGTGTCCGATAGCCCTTCACATTCCGGGGCCACGGTAATTCGTGAGTCCCGCGACCATCCAATAGCCATAGGATATTTTTACATACAGGATAATTTTATCCCAGTTCTACAGTATCCGTAAAACACATAATTTTCAAATCACAAGCAGGCAAAACCGCGGACAAAAGTTAGTCAGCAATAAAACAGCATTTTTTAATAGTAGCTGCATTAAAATCATCGCTTTACAAGCTACGATTACAAGCTATTTGCAAAGCTAAATACAGGCACAAACGTAATCGATACGCTTGAGGTTTTGAAGAGGTTAGACTGGAATTGGTAACTACGGAACATAATATGCACAATGCTCGTATACTGACCGAATTCGGGCTACCCCAGAATTCAGGTTAAGGAGGTCAGATTTCAGTAGGTACAGAGAAATACTGATATTCAGCCGCAGTTGGTTGGATTGGATGTTGGGCATTGCTGGGTTGGTTGGGCTCGTAAACATATTCAGTGAATTTACTTTTACATTGAGAGAAAAACAAGTTGGTCATCATTGACTGGCCTGTTGGTCTAATGGTTAGTGACCCTGACTGTTATGCCGAGGGTCGTGGGTTCGATTCCCACCCAAGACAAATGTTTGTGTGATGAATATCATCATTTGTTCTGTGTTGGGGTGTAATTTATCTATAATTATGTATGCATTGAGAAATAAATATAAGTATGTTTATCAGTTGTTTCGTACCCATTACACAAGCTCTGCTTAGCTTGGGACTAGATGGCGTTGTGTGATAGTAGGTTTTGGATATCCAAGGGCCCGTCATATTATTAGCACCGGCCTGGTTGTAGCGGAAGAGACCACTAAACTCTTATTAAAAATCCAACCCTTTCCTTCAATTGCCCTTTACGTTCCAGTGTTACGGTAACCTGTATAAAAAGTCCCGTGACCAAAGTATCTACATTGCGCTGCATTTTGCTTTTAGTACTTTTTACGTTGGGTTTTTCATAGGTCGCGGCGGTAAGCTTTTAATGGAAAATGGCTCAATTTTTTTTTGTATTTTTTTTGTAACCTCGTCATAGTTGCTATACAAAAACACACATGGCTTATTAATAATTACGTATGTAGAAAAAGTAAAACTATATTTTTTTCAGCGATCAAAAAAGATCATCTCAGAGAAAGGAGCGAAGCTTTTAAATACATGGTTAAAAGTTTTCTATTTTTAACATAAAACAGTCATTTTATATTTTATAACGTACCTTCTAAAAACGTTTTTACTTATTAATTTCTTTATAATATAAAACACTTACTCTAGACCTGTACTAGGTATTTTTTTCTTTTAAAAGAACGTTGTCCCATAGTAGGAATTTCTCCTATGTCGTGGGTGCGTTTACAAACATACATACAAACGTAGGACATACAAATTAATATTTGTTCCGTGCGGGAATCGAACCTGCCACACGCAGCGCAGCAGTCTAATCGCTCAGCCACTGCACCGCACGTGCCATACATTTGTAATCTTACTAAGTTTCGCAATTAAGTTTTTGCTTGTTGTTTGTCATTGTTAAGCAATCGCATTAAGTTTGTGGGATGTATGTATGGATGTTTCTTTGTTTGTTACTTTCTCACGCAAAAACTATAGAACGGATTTGGATGAAATGTACACAGATTTTTATTGTGGTACATTTTTTTTTATCATGGTAAAATCATCAAATGAGTCCTACCTAACGCCCTAGGCGGGAGGGAATGTCCGACTTGCTGTCTAAAATCCACGGTGATCTTTCAATAGCCCTTTACATTCCAGGGTTCACGGTTATCTCATGAGACAGTCTTTCGACCCCGGCAGGTTTTGGCGCTGTAATGGTCCCCTTCGGTCGCGGGACTTACCGGATTACCGTGACCCTGGAACGTAATGGGCTATTGAAGGACACCGTGGATTTTAGTCAGTGAAACATACATACAGACAAAAATACAAATCTTTCCTCTTTTAATATTTGGAAACCGATGTAACACAAAGACGTTAGACAATTAAATGATACTAGCTTGATAAAATAATTCTAAGAAGTGTGACATAATATTATGTCCCTTGGGTTCAGCGTTCAGCCGTCCTTACAAATATCTGCCACGTTTAGAATTAGGGTCGTCGACCTTAAATCGTTTCTCTAAAGTAATGGGTGAGTAAGGGACTGTTATTTGATCTTACTGATACGGGTAGTCCAGACAATATTTATGTAAGAACAGGTACTCCTATGTATGTATTTTGGTGTTTATTAAAGTATATTTTATCTATCTACCTGCGTACTTTACAAATTTCGGTAAATGACAGGTATTGCCACCCATAAGTACCAACTAAATGTAATAGTGGTTTTCATTAGTCTCAAATGACCTTATTTAATTTAATTGGTGCGTTTGTTCTAGTCACATAATATTATCTAAACTAATATTTTTTATTATTTTAGACATGCATTTTTAAAAAGTTTTTCTTCATCGAACAATATATTTTTTCAATGTACGCAAGTAGCTTAAAAGGTTCACTTTTCACGACTAATAAAATGCTTAAAGATACACCATGAGTATCTAAGATTGCAAATAATTGAAAACGTGAATACGTAGCTGTTCCATAATTCAGAAAAGAAAACATCTGAATAACTTCAGTAAAATAGACTTAACTGTAGATTTATCTCAATAACAAGACCTAAATATAAACCCAAACATGTTTCTTGCCAAAAAACACATCTTTTTCAGAGCAAACACCCAAACTACAAGGGTTGATGTTTCTTTATCTGTCATTTTACATGAAGTAAATCGGTAGATACAGCCTTAACGGCACAGCGGCCGCGTTGTGGTCCATTCTATTATCCTAACGGCTCCATATTACATTTACCCAAAAATGTTTATAGTACATACGACCATTTGTATCCCGACCTAATCAACCGACGCCGGCGGTGGCTGTAACTTTTTCTATACACGCCAACTTACAGATAATGTGCTTGTTGAGGGCAGATAAGACAATGAGGGGTAGAAATAACGATGTTTTGGTAATTACTGGGTTATACTGACGTCTTTTTTATGGATATTCGTGGAGTGGGAAAGGAACAGGCGCAGTCGTGGGACACACAATGATTTTTTTCCTAATTTAATTCTTGTTATAGATTTCACTTTTTTTTGGGTTTTATTTATCGTCAAACGTCGGTCGTTTCAGTTTGGCAGATTTCGGCACGGTGTTTGTTTTTCTTGACATTTTACTTGACTAACGTGGCTGACCACAGCTTAAAAAAATGCATTAGCTGTTGATAAAAAATGGTATACAATTATAGCTTCACCGTGGCAGTCACCGAGTGCCACAAGTATTGTTTATGATAATATCGTATTGTTTTTTTTATCAACATTTTCAGTTGCGACCTGGAAGTCTCAATTTGTGGCCAGTAGGTGATAATAATAAGCACTAAGTAATAGCCGAAAAATGAGTATAGTTTCTAAAGAACACCGTTCAGTTTATCGGAACCTGATTTCCCAATAAAAATCTTACTGACATAGAACAAAGTGTTAGCAAAAAATCCATAACTGTTTTTCATAGTTGCAATGTTTTTGAAAACAAGTGCATTCGGGAAAAACCAGCCACAATCCAATTCAACAATATTGTATGGATACGTGAAAGCTATTTGGAAAACACAAAACAATACCGAACATTTAGATATTCCTGTTGCCGTATTCGATTTTATTTTTCAGATTTTTCTTGTTTTCACGGAAAAATTTAAAACCTGTTCTCTGAAAGTGTTATGTCGTGCTAGCTTAAATGAAAAATAAAATAAAAAAGGAAAAGGTACACATTTTTAAAAAAACGTTTTAAATGAAAACTCTATGATGAAAAATAGTAAAAACAAAAATAAACTGAACCAAGAACCATCTCCAAACTTTTAATATATTTAACCAACTTCAAAAATCTCGGTTAAAAATAACAAAACATTTAAAATCATTATCTATTTCCGTCCCCCTATGTACCCACTTCTTTCACAACATCCAATTAAAAAAACAACCTCTCAACACCCTTACATCAGAGCCTTCAAAGTGCGGACTGCATCAGCCCTTTTCCAAAATATTCACTTTCAAAAAACCTCCAATACATAACGATCGACCGGGAACGGCCGGCATTCACGTAGTATGACGCTTTTACATCATATTACTCTCGCATTGAACGAGATTGATGTGTGAAAAAAGCTCTTGAAATTGGTAAAAAGGGAAGGCTAAGTGTTAGGGGGCGGGTTCATAGAATATCGATGTGTAGACGCGACAGTACCGATTTGTGTTCGGAACGGAGCTTTGGTACGTAGTCTTTCCAGTAAGAGTCTCCTCTCTCTCCTTGCAAGTGCTCGCTGAAAATAATATTAACTATACTAAGTAATGTTTGTACTATACTACTGTTATATTTGTTAATGTTTCATTGAAAAGTAGGCGTGATTTTTTTCTTTTCGTGAAAGCAAATCGTAAAACGCTGTTGGAATTTTATTGTTTGAAGTAAAAAATTGAAGGCCCAATATCCTACTTTCTGCATATCATCGAAATTGTGGAAAGTAATTGTTAAGCTAATTTTAAGGCGCAACAACATATGTATATAGCACGAGATCTATCTATCAAAGTGCTAAATTCAAGTTCAAAAACTTCACGCAAGTGTCGCATCTACATAACATTCTTGCTCTATGAGGAAAGTGATCGAAAAACGTAGGTCGCTACAATTTTGTCACGCGTCTCACTGAACAAATGTTCCCTCAAGATTCGGCTTAACTTATGTGGCGCACGTTTTATTTCTTGGTGAATCTTAGCTCGTATATTGTGTTTTATGCGTTGGGTAGGTGTAAGCGATCGGCAGAACTGGTGTTACGATCTGATTCTAGATTTAAGCGGGTCTAACTTTAGGCTAGAATTATTTAAATGGTACATTTATTTTTATTTATTGAAAGCTCGTGGCTTGCCATTATTGGTTGTACCAGATCCGGAATAATAAGTAGATGTAACATGATGATGATGTAACAAAGGTCTTGTAATAATTTTTGGCGATCTAAAAAGAGTGTCCATGGAGTTTCTTGCCCGTTCTTCTCCATAGAGATCTACTTCTTCGAACGGGCATCTACGGTACTTTCACAGTTTTTAACCGACTTCAAAAAAAAAGTAGGTTCTCAGTTCGACCTGTATGTATGTATGTATGTTTGTCCGCGATTATCTCGCGTTTGGCTGGACGGATTTGGATGCGGTTTTCAGGAAAGTATTCACTATATTCCGGAGAAGGTTTTAGTATATAAAAATAATATATACCTCGTGAAGTTGCCCACATAGATTCGTTTTTGTTGCTTACTAGGATTGTAGATTTTCAAAGGCACCGATTATATTATGAAGATTTTTGTTGAATATTTAACACTAATAGATATCCCGTGACGTTGCCTAAGTGGATCCGTTTTCGCTTACTTGGGTTGTACATTTTCAGAGACGATTGCATGTTTGTCCGCGATTATCTCGCGTTTGGCTGAACCGATTTTGATGCGGTTTTTAGAAAAGTGTTCGTTACATTCTGGAGAAGGTTTGAGTATATAAAAATAATATATACCTCGTGAAGTTGCCCACATAGATTCGTTTTTGTTGCTTACTAGGATTGTAGATTTTCAAAGGCACCGATTATATTATGAAGATTTTTGTTGAATATTTAAACTAAAAAGGGAATAATAAAAAACTTTTTAAAAAAAGGGAACCGACTTCAAAACCAAACACAAAAAAAACTGTAAAATAACTTTTCTTTCGGAAGTCGGTGGCCATAGTCAATGAAATAAATAAATAATAAAAAAGAAAGCCACCGACTTCCGAAAGAAAAGTTATTTTACAGTTTTTTTGTTATCTCTGTGACTGGGACTGTAGCACCATAACTTTGTAGTATTTCATTATATTTTTTATGTCTTTGACATTTCAAAAGTGCCCTATTGGTTTATTTGAAATAAATGCTTTTGATTTGATTTGATGTATCTGCTTTCTGGATATCACGTTCCAGCCGTTAGTTCATCATTTTGTACATTTTACTGGTCACAAGTTCGAGACTCAACAATAGGTTAGTTCTGAGTAAGTGTGCTTAACTGTCGACCACATCTTCGTTTACAACCAGGCGAGATAGTGGTCGAACGCAGAATCTACGGCAAAATAGAATAAAATTAAAACTTCATGAACAAAAAAAATTACCAACCTAAAGGATTATTTTCGGCTAGATGGAAGATCGCCTTTAAATAAAGGAACATGTCAATACGTCAGTCAGACAGTCTTGGAGGCGGCAATTACACCCATTCAAGCGACTGTATAGTAACAGCCGACGAATCGATTGACCCCTAGCAACACGTGGCAACTGGTTTTTTTTTATTTCACGTCAATATATTGGGAATAGTTGCGTGATTACGAGTTTAGAAGTTTCTGTGAATTTAAGGTGTTTTTTTTTAATAATAGTAAGTAAATAAATGAGTGACGTGAAGTCTTTATGCAGTATTTTTATATTGGCGCTTTAAGTTGTGATTTTTTTTAAAAAAAACTAACTAGCTTGGATGTAATTTTTAAACCAACGAAAAAAACGGAGGGGTTCTTAAAATTCGTCTCGTGTATTTCGTAAAATAATCGTTAGTAAATAATGCACGAAAATGAAGTATTTGTTTCCATACTCAGAATTTAAGGCGACGTTAACTTTGAAGTAAGTGAACACCAAAAAAATACAAAGTTAGCGACACTTAAAACATAATTTATTTCTAAACCCTTCAAGACTTTAACTGCCTCTTGTAAGGATGACTTATTACTATTTGTTACACTAACAATGTAGCCGCTTAAACAAAAAACGAACGACAAACAGTACATACAGCGTTCTGACGCATATCAGCCAGAAGGTCTTCGCATGCAGTTTCATTATTACCTCCCCTAGAGTCTACACCCATCGGTCCACGGGGTTATTGAATCGGACGATAAGGTGCCACGGTAATTTCCTGCCATTTACCATCATTACTCTTCCCCATGATCATCTAATAGGGTGACCACACAAAAAGTACAGTCGTGGAAATTCTTTAGAATTCTTCGTACACTATTTCCGTCGTCTGAATTTCTGGCACTATTATTAAAGAGATCAGACGAATAAGGCGGTTATTGAGGATTGAAATTGGTGTACTTATAGAAATTAGGGGTTGAAAAGGACGAGGTTCGGGCTTTCGGAACTGCCTCAACCTCAATTTTGTGGTAAGTGTTGATCTTTTGTTGAGGGTGGTGGATAAAGTCACTTTGTCATGTAAGGTTACGTACCTATTAAATATACATAGATAATATATTATTTTATACCTAAAAAATAAGTTGCGTACCAAAATTCCGATTTCTGGTAAAATTTGTAAGTTCATTATCAATACTAATATGTCCAATTAAAGTACGTAATACCCCTCAATTAAGCCAGTCATAGACGTCGTCGTAACACAATATACAATTTGAGTTTACAATTTTATCTAAATCAATTTGAACTGTTCCAAATTCGTTTCTAATTTTAAAACTGTTATTATTATAGAACACAATCATTCTAAATTCAAACAAGACACCCAATCAGAAACCATAAACTCGAAACTCTTCCTCAACAATATAACTGGCCAGTAACAAGAACTGCGAAGCTAACACTAGCACAATATATCAAACTAATTTGTCGTCTACCATACAAACAGTAGGGAACCAGCCAGTTAACAACAAAGAGGGAAGTGGCCGAGACTATGCAAGATCGATTAATGCCCCCTAATTACGCAATTTCTGGCGATCTCTAATTGTGGTGTGGACCAGTATATTCTGTGTGACAGTATGTTATTTCCCTCGAGGGCGGTAAAGATAGCAGTGCGCACATGTGTTTCAAAAATTTACTGGAATCGTTGAATTTTTAAAAGGGGTGTGTTTTTTTTGGGAAAGATGTGGTCGATATAGGGTTTGGATTTGTTTGTTAAGCGAAAACGACTGACTTTGTAGATTATTTTGAAGTAAGTACATGAAATTTATAAACGAATTGTATTAAAAAAAAAGATTTGCCAATTGAAGACCTCCTTGTTTTTTCAGTCTTTAAAAATTGGATATCTAACCTTGTTTCCATTGGAATTCAATTAAGTCAAATTATTTCTGTTCTACCCCACGCAATACCCAGCCTCATGTCCGTTTTTTTTGCTATAATATAACGAGCAAAAACCTCGTGATAATTTTGATAACCATGCAAAATAATAGGTGAAAAGAAAATGTCTGTGTTATAGAGAAAAGAAAAAAAAAACTTTTGCATTTTGCATTACAAAGAGAACAATAATCCTGCACAGAAAGAAAAATCTGAAAACAAAAATGATTATATATATGGTTATGATTAGGGGTATGATTTTGACAGAATGATAAGCGAAAGTTTTAGAAAAAAAAGTATAATTTCCACCTTAGATTAAGGAGAGACTAGAGATACCTACCTTGATCTAATTCATCGATTGCTAAAAAAAAACTACAGTACAACTACGTCTAAAGCACTATTATTGTATCGTATTCACTTTCACAAAGACGTTTCTAGAAACGTTACATCTATGTAAGTAGCAGCTTCACCGCGCCGAGTACGGCGGAGCTAAAATTATTCACTGACTCGTCGCATTGTTCTCTCAAACTTTATTTGTCGCGACTGTACTCCTTTTTGTTACGTTGCGTGTCGTTTAGAAGGCTAATCCTTGTGTTTCTAATTTGTGATCAAAAATAAAAGATCCATCAAAGTAAATTTTCGTTTAAGAAGCTGAACGAATTGGGTTTAAAGGGAGTTAGTTTACTGGTTTGTTTGTCTGTGTGCATGTTTTGTTTGGAAGATTTATGAAAAATAAGCAATATGAAATTAAAAACTGCGTTTAAAAGTTGTTAGTGTTTTAATTATTTTGAAATGAAATGGACGCTGATGAATATTACAGCGGTTAATTTTA
The DNA here is from genome assembly GCA_028554685.1 of Agrotis ipsilon. Taxonomy (NCBI): domain Eukaryota; kingdom Metazoa; phylum Arthropoda; class Insecta; order Lepidoptera; family Noctuidae; genus Agrotis; species Agrotis ipsilon. The sequence continues at coordinate 7,416,285 of CM052955.1, forward strand.
ATATTATTCCTTTTTCCTATTTATACTAAAAATGCGAAACTTAACTTGTTGTCTGTGAGCTTTTCATGCCTCAAAGAGTGCATGAACTCATCACATTTATTTATTTTTCACATCAACTTTATTCCCATGTAAAAAAGGTAATAACCGATTCAATGCCGGAGTGTTTTCTAACAAACTTGTCGAACAAGTCTAATAAAATGAATGATTTTCAAGAAAATATTTTTAAATACACATGACGAGGTTAGACGATGATTACAAGACTTAAGAAAATTAATATTGTATTACTATTTTATGTCAGTCAAAAGCTTTCTTCTGCAACATAAAGTGTTAATAGATGAATAATCTTAAATTTACTCTCATTTTAAACTTAACTATCTAAAATTAAAATCTGTTACTCAAAATGTAAATTAAACGCCATTACTGAAAGCACATAACATTATTTAAGATTAAATTTTGATAGTGTAAACATTTAAGTTAGACTTATTTAGAAATATTATGAGTTTTTGAAGCAAAATTACTTTTATTGCTAACTAGCTTCTTTTCTAGGCTTTGTTCGCATTTAGGACAGAAATTATCGTTTTATTTTCTTCTGGGTCGATATTTATGTTATAACACAGATCATGATAATTTACCATAGGGTGCCAAATATATTTGATCTGATTCAGCTAAGCTTTCGCGTTCATATTTATAACTAGTAGTCGATATCGTATATTCCCGTATGTTTTTGAATTACCCTAGAGTTTCAAAAAATATTGAAATAAATTCTTAATCAATTAGGTCCATAAGTCAACATTCAAAGTTTCTATGTGTTAATCGATCGTTTAAATTCATTTTCATATCAACATCATACCTTCAATTTCCTAAAATCTTTCCTTAATGAATAGGTACATATAAAAGGTCATGTAACATATAAATGTCAAACACTTATCGGTGATAAATTAACTGTATTTAATACAATGGTAAATTCGTAGTTACCTGGTTTCTAGCCATTATACTCTTTAACACAATTTTGTTCCTCTTAAGAATTGTAGCACCAGATATTTCATTTTTGCGAACTGCTGCTCATTTCCAAGAACAAGACTTGTCATAAATGATGTAGTATTGAAGTGAGTCAAGACAATCAGGAAGCATAACAACGCTTCATAAACAAATCACCAACTCAAAGGTTGAGAGATAAATTCAGAACAGGTTTAGCGTGCACTGAATACTTACAATAAAAGTCATAGTGAAATGTGGATCCTACGTATAATGCGTCCAAGAATAACGATATTATTTGGAAGCCATATACTATCCATAGCTATGAGATAGAATAATTATAATCTTTGTTATTTTTCCTGTCCACACCATACAAATAAAAGATATTTCCAATTTAAAAATTCTTTAAAAAATTAATAACAATTAACATTGTATAGCTAAATAAATTATGGAATCAGGCGTTACTTTACGGAAATCTGCGGAATGTTATGAAAAATATCTAGTTTTAATTCCGCATTTAAAACTAGATATTTTTCAGAACATTTAATTGTATAACTAGTTTATGCCCACACCGTTGCCTCGAAGAAAAAAGGCAAATATCTAGTAATAGTGTTAAAGTATCCCTGGTTTTAAATCCTGGTTTACCTTACATCCTAATCCATTCAGTAGGTTTTTTTATCCATCCCCACAAACTCACGCATTTATTATGTAAGTAAGATGAATGCAAAATAACTCAACTCAACGTCTAGTAATTCTATCCTATCTTGTTGGGCTGTCTGTCTGTCTGTCACTTTCTGACGACTGAACGTCTAACCGAATTTCGAAGAAACTCGCCAAGGAAACAATGAAACATAGAATAAATCATATAATATAGAATAGACATAGATTTTTTTATTTATGAGTTACAATGGGAGAAATTCCCATTACTATATGTACGGGAAAATGCGTGCTAAATCTATTCTTATTTTGAACATCATCATCATCATCTGCCTAACCTTTTCCCAATTATATTGGGGTCGGCTTCCAGTCAAACCAGATTCAGCTGGGTATCAGTATTTTACATGGAGCGACTGACTGTCGGATCTCCACAACCCAGTTACTGGGTAATACCATACCCCATGGTAAGACTGGTTGGAGCTTCTGACTAATAGTAACTACTGTCAAAGATCTACGAATGACAGCCGGGACCAACGGCTTATAATTATTCTTATTTTGAGCACCTAAGCAAAATTATGAACGTCTCACAAAGTCTGATTTGCGATAAAACATTATCTGGTTTTAGTGCATAATAAACAACACCTGTTTAGACATTTCCAGTACTAAAGATAATTTTCAAGCGAGAGTCACATAGGGTCGTTGTCCTTATAGTAGTATTATGCGCGTGTATTGTTGCTAGTTACGTTGCTAAAATTGTTGTTTCAGCTATTGTTACGAATAGACATTAGGGTTGGGAGACAAGTTCGCTGACAGTTTTAATTGATAAATGACAAAACTACGTAAGGGTACAAAAAATATGGTAATTTTTTCGCTCATACAATTTGTATGAAAAAACATTTTGCTAAATGTCCCGATTTTTTCTTCGGATACAGTGAAATGATTCTTTTTAACAACAGTGTCGAACGGCATTGAAAAATGTTGGTCATTTTTTATGGACAACTCACACTTGACCAAAAAACTAATAGCACCGAAATATGTCAACATCAAAAAGAGAGCTAAAGGTTCTTCACAAAGTTTTGCCGTAACTCTTATGTATGCGGATTTCTCACTTTTGGCCAATTTAAAAGAAAGACCCTGTACCTAAACCAACAAAGAAACTGTTTATTGTAACTTTCGTTTATTTTGTTTTTTTTCTGTATTATAAAAAATAATTACTAACATTATTATTTCATCAGATTCCCTTTACGGTTATTCTAAAAATCATATTAATCCATTGTTACAGCCCTATGCAGTAAGACGCGTGCGTGGCGTGACGCGCAATTTATTGGCTGCCGTTGTTAGCCCTTTGTGTGCTCATCGGCAAAACAAACAACATGTTTTTATTTCATTATTAGCGCTCTCATTATATGTTGCAAATATTTCCTTTCCATGTTCATTTAGTTCTGTGCATTATGCGTGGTTTGTGTTAACTTTAGTGTTCCTCTTATTGCTTAGTTGCTTTCATTAATATTTTTATCGTTATCGATAATTTCATTGAGTCTCATGGTGGATATGACCCATAAGTAACAGCCACAGTAAGCTGCAGAGTATACTAATCGACCTCTTCTAGGTTGACCTGCGAGGTGCCATTCAAAAAAAAGTATACTAATCCCCTAGTTATATCACTGCCAAAGAGGGTTTATTTTCTTTGTAGAATAATGTTTTAGTTTAATTATAAAGTCGTTATACAAACACTTTTTTTTTTTTTTACGTGGTAAAATCATCAAATGAGACCTCCCACCCCAGGCAGGGCGAGAGGTACTGTCAGACTTGTACTGACTAACATCCACGGTGTCCTTCAATAGCCCTTTATGTTCCGGGGTCACGGTGATGGTATAAGACCCGCGACCCCGGCAGGCTTTAGCCCTCTGAGAGGGGGCCTCGTCATTATGCTGACGCTCTTTGAGGCGCGCGTGGAACACGACGCGCCGTCGACCCGGGCATGGTCCATGGTCGGGCGGCGAGTTGCCCTTTACTCGTCGCCTGCATGCCCGCGCCTACGGTGGCCGGAGATCGTCTTGCGACGTCCGACGTCGTGGGCGTCCACCACCGCGGGTGGGGCGGAGGGAGGACCTTGTCCTCTCTCTCACGCGGCCCATTATACAACACACTTGCACAGTATTGCAAATCTAAGGACTGGTTTCATTTTCTAATAGCTAAAATATGGGGTCTAGAGTCTAAAGTATTTCGTGCCATCCGTGCTTCACTGTCGAACACATCATCGCTAACCATCACACGGAATAGCTTAATATCGCTTAAAAATAACAAAATAGTTCTTTAAAGAAGACAAAACGTAAATCTTACCTATAAATTCAATTTACCGCCGAAATGAACTACCTATTAAAATACTACTAAAGCCAAGTTTTCTAGAAGAGCTAGTCCAGTAAATTTAAATGTAACGTTGGCCCATATTTCAATACTTTCAGCTGAAGCTCGCAACAAGCTACTCAATCATATAAGGAATAGTTCGAGGAATCGATTTCATAGCGGTTGTGACTTGAGGAAACTTCGCGAACGAATTCGGTGGAAAAACGAACTTGTAATATGGCAAGTATGTAAATCGATTTTGTATGTCGAAGTAAAAGAAAGTATGTGTTTAAATATGGTTAAAGATCTTTTGTTTTCGTTTGACTGATGTTTTAATAAAGTGGAATATTATGAGAGGTACACCAGAAGGGCCACCAGAAATGGTACCTGAGCGAACACCTCCTAAGCTATTCCACGAACGGCACCTATCATTTTTTTTTCCATTCACCCTTAGTGGAATAGTGTTTCATCTAGCATTAGGGCACCCACGGGTCGTACAAGTGCTGGGACATTATATTTTTGTGTAGTGTTAAATAATTAAGTTGTAATTATAATCATTAAAAGAAAAAGGAGTAAGTGACACTATGACGTCTGACACGGAACTATTGAAGAAAAATATGGTAATGTTATGAACCCAAGTAAAATAGGATAAGAGTAAGAAGATTGATTTGAACCATAAAACAGAACTTTCTCTATGGGACAATTTTATATAATTTTACTTTTATAGATACTTAAGGGCATATGCACACCACCTTTTTTAAACGCGCCGTCAAAGCGCGTTTTGGAAATGCGCGTCGACGGCGCGTCTTTGTGAAACAAAGCAGTTTGTTGTCGCGATACAAATAGTCAAACGCGCGTTTGCATCGCGTCTGTATCGCTACAAACGCGCGTTTAATAATCATGATGTGCATAGGCTCTAAGTATGGCCCCAACTAGCACTTAAATATTTTCAGCTTTAACTCTCTTTAAATTTGTAGCAGTGTTCTAAATTGCTGTCTGTCTTGCTAAATTACTCACTCAAACTGAATGATTATAGGTGCTTATCTCTCATTACTCACATTAAATTCGAAGACAATGCAATTTACAGTATAAATAATCTGCTGTATAATTCAGACCAATTCAACTAAACGATATAAACTGAAATAAAGAAAGAGCTCAAAGTTAATCTCAGCCGTTACTCTTAAACTATCTAGATAAACGAATTGAGAATCTTAAAATGTAATGGTAAAAGAAAAACTTCTTGAGGCTCTATAAAATAGAGTTAGTTGCTATTATAACGTGATAGCGGGAACTTACCGCATATCCCTATAAAACTACGGTCTTTTATCGTACGACGCGTAAATTCCCGAATCCCCAAGGATTGCAATAAATAGCTGAAATCCTGAACTTCGACCACTGACGTCGGAACCTGATAGGACTCTTAGACAAGCCTCGCCAACATCTCGAATCTTCTTTACTTTGAAAAAGTTCCGAATAAAACTTTTTACAACGGTCTTGGTCCAATTTGGGATCAAATGGGCAATTGTCTTTTGATTTAAAACGGTGATTTAGTTAGTTCTTTAGGTAAATAATAGGTCTATCTGTTCTTATAATCGTTGTTATTCATAACGACACTGATTTTATGCTTCATGAAATTTTAATACTGTTTAAAAGTTGAGAAAGAAGATTATGAAGTAGTAAATTCAATGGTAATAGCATTTGGAAGGTAATACAATTATTAGTCTTCGATGGTCATGCTAGGAAAATCACACGTATAAGTTGGTTTTCAGGAGTATTTCCCGTGGATATGGATAGATTTACTGGATTTTTAAAAAATTTAAAGTTTTCAAGTTAATATGAGTTTAACCCGAACCAATTCTAAAATCTGTTGTTACTTAGCGGTTTAGAAAAAATAATTTAAGAAAATGACTAGTGGGAACAACCCTCGTATAAAAAATGTGTCAGTGTCCACCGGTGGTTAACAAACCTGTATAGATCAATATTGATGCATAACAACTTAATATACTTCAAACAAAACTAAATATCAATATTTCCGGACCAGTTAATAGCTCCAAACAAGGTATTACAATTTAAAAGGAACCTTAATAAGCTAAACTTTAAGAAGGGTTACGTAATCTTTAAAAGTTGCCAACAGTCAGGCGTTGTTGGACCCTTGTCAGACCTTTGTTGAACTCCCAAAACATTTTGGCCCACAACTTGTTTGCTTCCACCTAAATTCTTTTATTAGTTAACTTTAAAGCCGATAATTATCTTAGAAGATGTGTTGATTGTTCGAGGGAATATCTATACATATAATAAAACTGTAGAAAAGTTATTTTTGTACATTAAAAAAAAACTCAAAAAATTTAGCCAGGGTATTAAAGGACAACCAATAGAACCCATTTCTAGCATTTTTAGAATTTTTGTCTGTTTGTCTGTTTGTCTGTTTGTCTGTTTGTATGTTTATTTGTCCAGGTATCACGTAAAATGTACGAAATTTATGTAGATAACTTTTATACACAACGATTAAGCGTAACTTGGAGAGGAATTTAGTTTTTGTTTCATTGGAATCGGTTCAGTCTATCAAAAGTTATTCGAATATAAAGTGTTTCAGAAGTAAAATTACGGTCAGTTCAACGCAAGACGCGTAGTTCATAGCGCGATCTAGCTTCGATTCTGCTACATATTCAAATAAAAATTCATCTAATGATTATGATAGGATGGGATAGGATAGGATAGGATGGGATAGAATAGGATAGGATGGGATAGGATGGGATAGGATGGGATAGAATGGGATAGGATGGGATAGGACGCGACAGGACGGGACAGGACGGACAGGACGGGATAGGACGGGATAGGATGGGACAGGACGGGACAGGACGGGACAGAACGGGACAGGACAGGATAGGACGGGACAGGACGGGACAGAATGGGAGAGGACGGGACAGGGCGGGACAGGACGGGACAGGACGGACAGGACGGGACAGCTCGGGACAGGACGGGACTGGACGGGACAGGACGGGACAGTACGGGACAGGACGAGACAGGACGGAACAGGACGGGATAAGATGGGATAAGATGGGATAAGATGGGATAAGATGGGATAAGATGGGATAAGATGGGATAAGATGGGATAAGATGGGATAAGATGGGATAAGATGGGATAAGATGGGATAAGATGGGATAAGATGGGATAAGATGGGATAAGATGGGATAAGATGGGATAAGATGGGATAAGATGGGATACGATGGGATACGGTGGGATTTTGGAGGGAGACCTTTTTACCCGACGCTTCGCACAAAAAAATACATTGGTAATTTCCGACATCCACGCGAACGAAGTCGCGGGCACAGCTAGTTAACTTAATAAATATGTGTATAAAGTATTTGATCGTAAAACTTGGTTATAAGGAGTTTCGAGGTCGGGTTTTGAGGTTAAGGCCTTGACTGATAAGTCAGACAGTCAGCTGGGGAGCTTATTCATTTCTTTCAAGGTCGGATTGGGCCATAAAGGGCTCGCCAAAAGCTCGAGTTCAACTCCGTCTATCGTAGCCTACTCCTCAGATAGGTTCTCCAAGGCTGCTTCACATCACTCTGTCCTCTACCTTCCGCATCCAGGCTGTCCCAACTTCATCCTTAAGGATGTGGCTTCCTTAAGGTAGTGCATCTAGCGGGAGCGGCACACTACGATGCCGATACATGGTCTCCATTCTAGGACTCTTTTGGTCCACAGGCCTTTGCCATTGGTCTTTCGACAAACATGGCTAGCCCACTGCCACTTTATGTCGTTTACTATGTTACAAGTCAGAATTTTTCAATAGAATGTTTTCACGGCTGGCCAGCTCAGGTTCTACCATATACGTTTTTTATTTAATTTCTTTTAATAGTTTTCGCTACTGGGACACGGTTATTCAATTGACTGCTGCGCTTCGTTTATCGGGTTCTTTTCCCGAATTCAACTAATTCATTTGATCTACAAGTAATTGTTACCACTGCTGCGGCTGTCTGACTGTTTGTGCGAGTTTGAATATTTATAAATGCACTCACCATACAGGAGAAATTCGAGCCATAGGGTCTGTAAGACTTGACGAACTAAAAATATCACCCTTCCTCTATTCTTTCAGTTGTCCTTTGCAATCATAGGTCGTGTTATCTTAAATCATTAACGAACTAGGTTTCGTAGTGATCCTAACAAAATCCATCCAAAAACAAAATGCAATCAACAAAAACATGAAAAATACAACATGACTAAATCACCTGCGACCCACCCCCATTACAGTTTTGCATCTTCAGAGTGGATAGCAAAAATCATAAGAAAACTTTCGTATCTTGCTTTAAAAATCTTGTATGAAATACGCGTCTGTAAAACTATTTTGCCAGTACCACCCCTGAATGTCTGGGACGGTGTTATGCTGATGTTAAGCATTCAAGTAAATAGTCGCTTTCGAAAATCGCCCTTATGGAGTAAAGGACATAAAAGAAAACGACCATGGTGTAAACTTGGCCTTTGGATTCGTGGTCACGGTATGTTGTTGATGGTGAATGAAACTTTAATAATCTTTTTGGTGCGATAAGATTTAGAGAAAAGTCACCTACTTTGATACAGGTTTAGTAACGTGTATTTTCGTAACTGTTTGAGAATTGTAAATTTGGGTACGTAGTACTAATCCTAATGGGTCCAAACAACATGATACTAAAAAATCAGAGATACATCACGCTTTGCGAATTTATTGTTCATTATTGACTGACACAAAATCATTATATTGATAACGACTGTTAAGAATGTTACCCTAACCGACTATAAACATTACACCCAAACCCAACAAGTTCTTATTTTCTTGTTTTTTTTTTTAACCAGAAACCACACAAAAATCACCCTTGATAGAAAACTCATTAAACAACATAATAAATACGGGCTCTTCTCTAAAACTATTTCGCCAGTGCCACCCTTAAAGTCTGGGACGGTTTCAAACAGACGGTACCAAGTATTTAAATAAAAAAGGCATTTTTTCCCGACATTGTACATAACGAGGTGGAATCACGATGCACTTGATATAACATCGCAACAACTATTACCTGCCGGAGTTTGCGGAAAATCGTTATTGCTCACCGTAATCGGTATAGGTTACAGTGCCGAAATGAAAATTGGATACGTATTTCTCCAGTAATATGGTTTTGTTTAACTTTGTAGTATTTTTCGGTTTATGGGGAAGTGAGTGTAAGTAGGTTTTTCTTATTATTTTAGTTTGTTAAATACTTTTGTTTTGTTTAGTCTGTGTTGGATGCGGAAAAAAAAATTAGACTTGGTTGAGCAAATTAAAAAAAAATATCGTGATCGTTGTGTATATTTTAAGTCCTAGTACACTACAATTTCATGCTCTCTATTCGTTGTTATTACCTAACGTTGTGTGTTTTATCGAAATAACAGCTTATTTACTTACTTAACGCACATGGAAATTTCGGTGGGTACATACATTTTTTTTCATTTCAGATTTGCTTGAAATATTCTTCAAAACGATTGGCTGATTTTGCATTCATTGCTGGCTACTTTTATTTTACCAATCGTAGAGATTGGTAGGCAATTGAAAAGTTTAGCCACGCGAAGCCGAGAGCATAATTATTCCAGTATGTTCTGAATTGCTAAATTCATTGCTATTTTTAAGTTCTTTCCTATACCATTTACAAGAAACCAGAAAACCCAGATAAAATACGAAATTATTTGGGTTGCAATTCAATTACGTCCCCGCTTCGTTCGCCACTAAGGTAGCAGCCTAAGTATTTCAAGTGCACAACTGCTGAGCGTGCAACATAATACTTTCCATTGAAGGTGGAAGTGGTCACTTTGAGCACGACTTTGCTTTGCAAAAACAATATCTTTACAAACTGAAGAAATATTGGGACATTTTCGACGGAAACTGAGAGTGCATTTTACAGTTTTGCAATTCCATTGGCTATTATTTTATAGTACGACGTAAATTTTGTCTGTCTTTGTCGTCTGTAGTAGAAAATATACTTTTGAGGAAGATAAGAACTGCCTGTCAATCTTATTTGTGGATATTAAAAGAGACATTATTTATTATGATATCTCGTTAAATTCAGAAGCAATGGACTATAATGAAATATGAAGTTAAAATCAGCATGCATAACTGTCGCGGAGATAATTGTCTCCGTAAAAAATGGCCTAAACATGCATCCGATCGTGTATTTCTGGATTACAACCATGCGGTGGCATTTGCTATATTAAGAAACTCATCAATTTAAAGAGACACAACATTTTAAGATCACTTTAGTCCCGATACAGTTCGCACTATTTTTTAATAATTTATGCTTCGTTTTAAGTCGAAAAACGCATTAAAGACTTCGGAATTTTCATTGGCTTCTAAGAAAATGTGTAATCTTCACAACGAGACAGCTGCTTAACTATTTAGATACACGACGAACGCGGACACGGGACGACACTTTCAGAATAACATATCGTTTTAAATGCCGACTGACAGATGACACATTTCGACATTCTTCAACTTGTCGTTTCTGAAATACGCTCCGCACCGCCCTTTTATATTTATTTTTGCCCGTCACCGTTTGAATCACCCAACACAAGAATAGAACTCTATAACTTATTGTTTTAACCGTAGAGTCTAAATTGAAATGCCACAGCGCAATCGGGCTGGCTATTTTCTACATAACACCCTTCACTTTAATAAGAGCAGACAAAAAGTCAGTTTAAATCTAATTCTTGAACACGCTAATGTGACCGATACGGGTTAGTGGGCAATTAGTTAAACACAATAACACTTCAGTAAACAAGAAAAATTCTATTCGGGTCACAGGGGGAATTAAAAGGTTGGGAAGATTCATATTTGGATAGGACGAAATATAATATTTCTATGCCAGTTAAACAGTTGATATTTAATCACGTACAATTTATTGAGACCATTATATCTGTCATGGAGAGAGCATAAATATGTTGTCAGTTTATTAATACTCGTGTTACATGAGTTACTAAAGACGTACACATGTTGAACAAACGGTACTTCTTTATTAACTTTTTTGTATATTAACGTGTTTATGATTATCTTCAACGCAAGCGAAACGAAGAGGGTGAGCTAAGATAATAGACCTGGGGGCTCGAATAATTCACGCCTAGCGTTTATACCGTTCAAATTCGCCAGAATGCGTACTGAGTCTGCAAAATAATTGAGCCATTCATAAGGCTCGTGATAGCGGTCCGGGGCCCGTCGCGGCACAATGACTAATAAGAAGTTAATCCGCAAATAAAAGTGGAATTGAAACAGAAGTGGAACGCCTTTGCGCCGTGTGGGTAGGCTAACGTCGATTTGTCTTTGTCGGCGTCACTGAACTCGTCAGAAATAGATTAAGCTCTCTCACTCCATCTAATGGCGCCTCATTTGTTTGGCTTTAAGAGAAAAATTGCTCTTAAACTCTACGATAGAATCTTGTCGATGAGTTTCGTTTGTTTGACTCAATTTGAACAACCGAATGCTCCAATTGTTAGGGTGCTTCTCAAGTGAACGTGACGTTTTTAACAACACTGGAATTAACTTTTGTTTTTTAAGTCTCCTTTAAAATGTTATTGGCAACAGTTACTGACAGAGTCGAGTCTACTAATAAACTTACGTGTTAGTAAAAAGTTGTTGACAAAATGGCAATGTGACCTACATTTAATGGCAGAAGAAAAGCAAGAGCAAAGCACGGACGACACATATATTCGATACAATATTGCTACTCGATAACAACACAATGTGAACAGCAAACATTCCGAGAACATGGTCCTCTGAAACTTCGCTGTAAAGGCATCTTAACATTTTCAAATTCAGTTAACACTTTCAAGTGGCACCTCCAACAAATTGTTTTAAGCTGTTGTATTCCTGTTTCGTTTACCTTAAAAAATGTTATTGTGTTTCGTACCTTACTTTTATGCTTCGTTTACCCTCCAATTGGAGGTAAACTCGAGTTTGTTTCGTGTTTATTTTTCTACTTATTTCTTTATAATCGAGTTCGTAGCAGACGCCAATTTTGATTAAAGTTTGCATTATTACAAGGAGTAATTGACATTTTGCAATAACGTTGAATCCGATTTTGTACGGAATGAACTTTTATAATTTCAGGAAGCCTGCTGAAGTTAATGAAGTATTGCTTTTACATTTAATGAAATACGACTCGTAGCTTCGACTTTACGAGTTTGTATTGCAATAAAAATATGGCACCGAACTTGTGAAATTCCGCTTCAAGTACTTCGTTTTACGTGCGGATGGCATTTAAATATAAGGAAGAGAAAGAAATTAAAATTTTCTTCTGCAGAATGAACTGCCGCGGATTCGCAGTAGATAGCTCAAACCAGACGGAAAGGAGAATTTTAGGTGCGCTGGGTAAAATCTTGTTGCGAACCCATTGTGGCTCGCAACTCGTTGTTTTGTGCATATTTCATTTATTAATTTTTATTTCTCGCTGAATTTTGCGGGGAAAGTTTTAAACTTTTATTTTTGATTTAAATTCGGTGGTCAAGATCAATCAAAATTTTAAAACGCTTTATTTTCTAAAGAGTGAGCTTATGATTGAGGACCCTTTATGATACAAGCACTAATTGAGCATGCCTAAAAAAGTTATTTATTTACAGCCAGTAAGCATAATACATAGGTTTTTGACAGTCGTAAGCTCTATTGATTCGTGCAGAAGGCGTGCTTAGATCAAAATAACTAAACGTGTTTAACCTTGTTTGTATAACTTCGCTAAATTTCTCTCCTTTTTTTCGACTGATAGAAACGTAGCTTCGTTAAACAATTAATTTATTTATTTGTGGTTTACTCTCCCCTGATGACTGACGCCTGATGCCTTAAAACTGCTAAATGTCATATCGCTTCATTGTTAATAACCATTCCTACCTACTTCATATCTACTAAGGATGCAGGAATGTATTCCATATAATGCTCCCGACATTATAAATAACGTATTTGAAGTACATGTCCGATGAAATCTAGAATCGATTTGTCAGTTAAAGTGCCGTGGTAGGATTTGGTTTTAATATCAAAGAACAAAATAATGCGAATACTAGAAGCGAATTTAATATTTAATTCTACTATAATGCAGAACATTTTTTGTGTCATAGATGCTTTTTTAGCGCTGTAAAGTCATCAAATATGAGGAAGGAGGAGGAGTGACTGTCAGACTGGGACTGACTAAAATCCACGGTGTCATCATCAATCCTTGTACTGACACTGTTTGAGGCGCGCATGAAGCACAACGCGCCGTCGACCCGTGTAAGGTGCATGGTCGGACAGCGAGTAGCCCATTACTTATTTTGAATTACTAAAACTATTGAAAACAAGTTCATAACGATTTGGTAATCATTATCATACCTAATTGTATTATCGATCTTTTCTAGCGATAGCGCGAAAAATCTTTCTAAAAATGCGCTTATAAAATCAATGCAAAACAAACGCAAGAACCTAATCAAGCTTAAACCAAAACACAAACATGAAACAACACAGACATTAAACTTCTATGAACGCATTCATCAATTCCTCACTCTTCACGCATTCGCACTTAAAGTGCGAGTTCTCTTTTAGTTTCACTGTTTCCGTGTCGAACTTTATTTGTATTTCTTGTATTTGTTGTGTGTGAAATAGCCGTGAAGGCGTCGTGAGGCCGACCACCCAGTGGGACGATGACTGCTTAACGCGCTCGCCGTCATTTCTTCTGATTTATTGAAATGCAAAGAGCGAGCGGCGAGAGATCTGTGCACTGTAGGCCGGAGATATGGGGACAGTATGTGCGAATCAAAAGGGGTGGTGGAATAAAAAGGTTCAGTTAATTTTATTGTGTTTATTTCGAATTGCGTTTGAGAATGTGCAGTGGCAAAATTTAATGTCGAAATGAGGGTGTATTTCAGACGCTGTTACGTACGCCTGTCTTTTACACAGCTTAAAACATACTGAAGCCTGAGAGCCAGGAGCGTTTTGCTGCAAAAAAATCAACCCATCTTAATAATGAGAAGAGAAGTGTGATTTTTTGTTACATTTTATTGTAATAGCAATTAATTAACAATTAGATAAAAAACACGTCAAATAGCTAAATTAATCGCATACTATATAAGTAATTGTGATTGGTTTACTAATCGGTTTTACGAGCTTCCATCAAGATAATATTAGACCTCCAACTCTCCATCGAAGCTTTTGTGAAATCTCTTCAATACCTGCTTGCCTTAAATCTACAAAATGTTTAACAAAATTTCACTTAAAAGTAACATTTTAATTCTGCATTAAACTCAAATTATACCCATCCACGAAACCACACTACGCAATAAATAAGAGTTGCATTGTACAATACAAAAAACAACATTAAAATCTTTGTAGTATTCATTCGGCCAGACATGTACTACAACAGATTATTAACACCGGCTTAAATTAATTTCAAATTTAAGTTCTGAGTCGTATTTTCTCACGCGGCAACATTGATCACTGCGGCTTCTTTTGTGAATGATCTAGCCACATTGTAAATTTGAAAATGATTATCAAAGATCTATAAATAACAAGTCATTGGAGCTGATTTCTTGTTGTTTATTTTATTCGTTTGGGATGATTTAAATGTCGTAACTATGTATATTATGAGAGTTACTTTTGTTTGTTTCAAACCGGATGGTTATTTGGTTAGAATGTGATATTGTTTGTTTCTGAATTTATGATAATTGTAAAACTATGATATATAATCTAATATGATATGCAATCAGTTTGGTTTTTTAAGTAATGAAAGTATGAAAATTAATCGTGTTTTTAAGTTATTGCAATAACTGTTTTCTGTGATATTAAAATCTTTAGAGAACTAACATAATTAAATTCACTGAAAACCGGTCCTGTTGAGTTTTTTTTATTCATTACAAAAAAATATACAAATATTTTCTCTTTATAATATTGTTGTAGATTCCAGTAAAACACTGTGTGCTCCTCAGGAAAAAAACACTGAGTAATAAATATTTCAAGCTTATCATACAGGCCAATAACTTTCTCAATCTGAAATAAAAAACTTCAAATCCGACTTTTAATCTTACTTCTTACTACTAGGTCCAAACATTTCTAACTAGAAAAATCGACATTTCATTTACAGGGCTGCCACTGCCTTCACTAGTTTAGGAAAGTAACAATTTGCAGTTGTTTTATTGTCCAGTCTAGGGTGGGATAGGGCTGTCGACGTTAATTTTATTTGTTACAGCCAGGGCCATACTTATCATTGGACACTCAGAGGCTTCAAAATCCTAGGGGCCTCACATTCCTGTGAACGTAAATTAATATTATTAAACAAGGACTTCAAAAAAGAAACGAGCTCGCTGCGCTCGTATTTTCATCATATATTATATCCTACAATTTTCTATACTAGTTAAGACAGATTTAGATTTTTTTTCCTTATATTTTTATTAGCGATCAAAAACAAATCTAAAGCTGTCTACACACCGAATCTGGCGCGAGCCGGGCACGAACCCGGCGGGCAAGGCCAGCGACCTGGTCTCGACTGCCGGCGCGGCGCGCGGCGGCCTGATTTTGACGATTTTGCATAGTCCAGACTCGCAACTTCTAAAGATGGCGGGTCCGTCGGCGGCTTCGGTGTGCAGACAGCTTAGTGTCTAAACAAACTATGCCGAACGTACGCGACCGAAGTTCCGCGGCTGATTTTACGTTCCGACGTATTCGGCTGATATGACACACTATAAGTGCCAAACTTACGCGGCAGAAATTCAGTTGCGCGATTTTGTGTGTATATTCAGTGTTTCGAGCGCTGTCGTGGCGTCGTGTCGTGTTATCTAAACAGCCGGCCAGACAAATGCAAAATGAAGTGATCCTGTTAAGGTTCCGTTAGGTATTACTTTTGAGGTGCGACCGAATTCCCGCTGAATTTACGCCCGACTGAAGTTCGGCTGTACGCTATAACGCAACGTAATTTCGTTATAATGTGTCGCCAGTAATTAAAATAGCATTTCAGGCGTAATCATGCCGAACTTCCATCGCGTATCCTCGGCATAGTGTGTTTAGACACTTAAAGTATCCAGGACGATAATATGGAAATTCAATTAATTTGCTTTTGTATCTTTAATGGGCCACATAGTTCTAGTACCCAGGCCCTTCAAAAGGGTAAATACGGCCCTGTTAAGGCACTATAAAACTGTTTACAAAGAGTGAAATGAGCTTAGTTTCACCCTCCTAGTACTGAAGGTTGTTAGAATTTAAACGTAAAAATGTAAACTTTTACAGCGAGTTCAGTCTGTTTTAGAGCTTGTTTTTGTTAGTACTTTGTGCTCGTAACTGTGTGTTTTAAGATTAGTATGAAATTATTTTCGAATTTTCTGAAATTTTCAATTGATACGGAGATTTTCTCACTGAGACGAACCAGTAGCATAATCCGATAACAAAAATGTGTAAGTACCTATTAGAAATAGAAGCTACAAAAATATTTTAAACATATTATATCACATCCACATAAGATAAGTGAAGCTTTAAAAATATTCTGATCACATCTGCATGAGATTAAGTAAACTTGCTCCTTAAATGGTTGATCTTATTTCTGAATGCGTTATCTGTATGTATTATGGTATTTTTACTGTATGTCACTGAACTCCTCTTAAACGGCTGATTTAATTCACAACTGGCCGTGGTGACACTTTTTTTCATTAGCCAAAAAGGACAGTACTTATTTGAAGTTAGATGATTCGAAATCCAAATACCTAAAAAAAGAAACCTCTGCGGAATGACATAATTTGAATTGTTTAATAAAAAAGCCTTTTTTCCTCAAAACAAAGCCAATTTTCTCATTCAAATAGCACCTGGCCATCTGCAGGTCGTAAACTAAGATCATAAGAGTAAGTGCACTAATAAAGTTCCAACTTCCAACAGATGACAACCGTAGTCGCAATAACGCCGCCATTTTCTACGGAACCAGCTTTTTACAGTAGTTTTAACTCTGACATGAAAGTTACACGGATCTCTAAATGGGAACATTTTATTTTAAAGTTATACACGAAGGATTTAAATTGGTCGTCTTTTCTGGTTCAATACAAAAAATGTTAAATGTATTTTTTTTGGACAGTTTGCAATGCTATGTTCTATGTGAAAATGAAGTTGAAAATATCGTTTTTCATTGAATTTTTATTTTTTGGTTTAAATTAAAACTAAAAAATAGTTGACATTTCAATCATTTTTAATTATTTAGGTCAAATGTACGTCTAATATTAAGGGATAGTTAGAAAAAGAAAAGGAAAGTATTTGTTCAGAGTAGTGGGTCAGGAAAGGCCATTCAAAAAAACACCGTATTATTGTTTTAATGTAATTGTACCTTTTTTTTATCGTGGTAAAATCATCAAATGAGTCCTCTCACCCCGGGCAGGGTGAGAGGGACTGTCAGACTTGTACTGACTAAAATCCACGGTGTCCTTCAATAGCCCTTTATGTTCCGGGGTCACGGTGATGGTATAAGTCCCGCGACCAATGCAATATACCTACGTTCAACTCGGGCCCTCGAGTCGGTTCACACATCACGTTTTGTTCCCATCGTATTTTCCACAACAAAAACGTAAAAACATCACTCGAAGAACCCAAAAGGAACAGTTCTAAACCCTTATTTATTCTTATTACGTGAGGAAGTAGATTTTTATCCGATCCTCAGGTAGAATGAACGACAATAGAATCTTCCGGTTGACAAAAATACGCAAAACCTATGTAAATGTGGAAATTTAGACGGTTGCGGTAAATGTTAGGGTGGGTACTTACGTATGGATATTTTTAATGTTTCTTCTGGTTGTTTAGTTCTGGATTTTAGTGTTCTGGAGTTTGTGTAACTCATAAGAAAGTAGATGTAACCCATAAGCTTGAGAATTGTTTGAATCCAGACGAATTGAAAAACAAAAGCGGTCCGATAGTCTATGTGAAAAGTTCTATCGATGAACCGGGCATAGATGAATCGTCGTATCGGCGAAAAACCAAAGGTGAAAGAGTCTATCGGTGAAACGACCATAAGTGAATCGTCCTGTCGACGACGTCCAATGGTGAACCGGTCGTCTGTGAATCGTTGCAGAATCAAACAAAAACTCTTCGGATCGCCTTCGCTTCGTCCGTCTGTTTGGCCTGACTAGGACTTAATAGTACCCTGCCAAGGTCATGAGACTGACTTGACAGATAGTCACGGCTCTAGTATGCATTTGGTAACCAAAAGACAAGGTTGCTTTTCAGCCAGGTAAGATCTACAGTTTCTCTGTCTCATTCGCTGATATTAAAATGTTTATATAATCTTAACAGTACATCACACATTACATAAAGTAGTATCTCTATAAATTGGCTACTACTTAAACCTGTGTACATAACAAAGAGATATTCGATCTATGTATCGCAGTCCACGTCTAGACAGACATTCATTACATAGGCTTCTCTTAAGTGACGTTACGCACTGAAGTGGTGATGAAATAAATTAAACAAACAAATGCGTCAGAATAGGACCGAACCCCGTAACTCTTGTGTCGAGGCCGATACCACTGGACCACCACTGCTCCCTGAAGGATTAATGATCCATATATTCAAGAGAATGCATAAACAATAAAAATAAAAGCATCAAAAAGTATCCATAAACCTAGTATAACTACCTAATAATACATAGTAATATACACTTATTAATATGTAAATGAAACAAAAAAAAAACAACTTTTATATCTATATTCCTATCACCGACTCAAGTAGTCAAATCGTTATTTTATAATTGAATGATTTATTTGTAAGTGAAATTTACTTACAAACAAATCATGCATTACTTTAAGTGAAAGTTTGTGTTCCTTTATGAGAAATAATTCTTTTAACAGATTTATATGAGGGCCTACATTACAAATAAAATGCGCTACTCACCATGCAGGCTTTATAACACGCAGTTTACCTACCTCATAAAGTTTATTGAAATTCATTTTCTTATAAATGCCCACTGAAATTGCATGTTTGACCCAGTGACCTACTGTCTAATGCAGCTAAAATATAGTTCAGGAATATTAGAGGTATGATATACGAGGTCCAATAACATTTAATACTGTAACACCTTTACTGCCTTAGCGCCTACGCTTTGGAAGCGGCAAACTTTGCAGGTTTTATATATTTCTGCTTATATAATAATTGTGTGGCAAGCAGTGTCTTTTTATCTATAGATTTTTCATAATCCTGTTTGGTTAAAGTTCAGAATTTAGATATTTTGAGGACTTATTTAGTCACGAGAATGTGTAAGTTAAGGAAAAACCAAGTTATTGAAGGAAAAGGGTGGTTTGAAGTTAGTAGGTATAAGTCTAATAGACGCCCTGGAGGACATAAGGAGTAGTTTAATGAGTTTCTACCCCAATAAAAAAGTTCTATGTTTTAATCCTTCTATCGATACGCAGAATATCTAACTATTGACTAGTTTATCTTATGTATTGTATTTTTCGTACAGACGTATCTACGCATTGCTTTAACTAAATAGAAAGGCGTTCTTAATCTTAACCTTTTTGTTCAATCGTTTGACTCAACGTCTTTAATAATTGCATAGACGAAAAAGCTGCAAATATATGATGAATGTATTACTGATTCTTAATGTTACTTTACAAATTACGTTTTACAAATAAAGTATTTTCTTAAACAATGAAAGATACAATCAGCTTCAGAGAAATCTCACCCCTTTAGTAATGATGTCACTAACAAAAGGGTTGAGTTTTCTCTAAAGCTTACCATAAAATCTAAGCAAAAAGAACATCAAATATCTTTCATAGTCGCATACACTATCTCAAAATCTATTAAAAATGTCATGTTACATCCAAATCCAAAATCAGTACCCTTAGCACGAGTTTTCAGTATTTGAGACGTAAAGTAAACTGCAACTTTGACACTTTCAAATTGACAATTTTCAAGGAAAAAATTATTTCCTTCTTTGCACACCAGAGGCGCTGTTCCATTTTTTCATACAAGAAACGCTGTAAATACTGGAAAGACTCTGTAAAGTAAAATAATGAAAATTCGTGCTAGGGGTACTGGAAACAACCATCATATTATAAGCCTAAACATACCAAACATTCTAATGCTAAGTACACAAAGCGGCTCCTAAACTCAGGCGCCTACACTGTTTCAAACTGCAACAGACATAAGCAAACATTGCCGCAACTGTCTTTAACTGAGTTCCGTTCCTGGAAACTCATAATTTGGAGCTCATAATAAGTAATTAAACAACACTTTGGAACGGAAATTTAGTTTATATTTGAGTATCTGGGTACTAATATTTGTTTCAAAATATTTTTTTTACGATTTTAATGGAACTGTGGTAGCGCTACGATGCCTTGATGACATGCTTATAAGTTAATAATCATCAACAACAGCCTATAGTATTCCCAGTGCTGGGACACAGCTTCATCTCTGGGAAAAAGAGTGAGCCAGAATCCACCAAGCGGGCTGAGTGCAGCGAAGGTCATAATAATGTTTTTGATTGAAAGAAGAAGGAGTAATTGACGGAATACGGTGGATTTTAGTCTTGGATGGGAGGACTCGTTTGATGTATTTGTATCCTACAACGTAAAAAGAAAAAAAAAACAGGCGTAGCCCTAAGCGTATAATCGATTATTTCGTAAGCATCTGACTGGAGTCAATAGATATAAGACACCGCAGGATTTTATAGTTAGGTATTCAGCACAATAACTTCTCTTGGTTGACCTGCGAGATACCACTAAAAATAAAAAAAAACATTCGTAATCAACTAGGATAGTATGATATCTATGTTACGTGGCAATTACTCTAGGCCTAATTATTTTATAGGTCACAATAATTCAAAATATAGGATATTGCGATAACTAGGTTACGTATCAATTATTCTAGGCCTAATTATTTTATAGGTCACATTATTTCAAAATATTGTAAGTACACAGTAAAGTTACAGTTGAGGCAGGCACGAGTAACAATTAACTAACAGCGCTACAAAAATAATTGGTTATTATAATTTCAATTTTAATTGGTGCTTTTTGTTTTGTGTTGACAGCACAAGTTTATAACTTGACTGGGTTGTTTTACGTCGTTAATTAACGGTCTTATTGTAACCTACCTTACCTATGGTAATTATTGTGACTTATGTAACCAAATTGTGGTGTCAAATGTTGGGTTAGGTCAGTTTTATCAAAAATAGCTTACTCAATAAGATAGTATAGAAAAAGATTTAAAAAAAAAACGCAACGTATTTACACAGGTTGAATAATTATGTCACTTGAATATCTCTTTCGAAAAGTCATCTTCATTTTCATGCTTAAACATAGAATTCTTAGCGCAACACTTATGTTTTGTTCCGATCGTCTAATTTTAATGCTATCATCGCCGATCAATTGCTTGAGCTTTTTTTCTAAAATTAGCTCCATTTTCGCCCTAAGCAAATACAATAATTGTATCTATCAAAATTAAAAATACGGATACTTCTATAAAATCTCAAAAAATCCAAATCCATCGTAATCTAAACTACATAACAAAAACTTTTTACTCCACATAGCAACACACTACAGTAGTACAGCTTCAAAGTGAAGTTGTTCCCGTGAAGAGCATGCACTAACAAACTTGTCACTCAGTGTAGGAGCTAGTTAACAATGGGTTACGTGCATTAATACTCGACCCTGCGAGACACTGAGGAGACGTGCACTTTCTGAATAGTTGACGCTCTGTGACAATGAGGAGAAATGTAGAGGTAAGTTTGGGGTTTGTTTTAATTCTTGTTGTACACTATTTCAAGCTTTTTTGTATAGTCAAAACTAAGTAGTTATTATAAAATGGCTATTAAACTGTATGAATGCAGGGGCATTTCACGTCAAGCGGGCAGCGAAAATAAGGTCAGATCTTAGATTTTGTTCATATTTGGATTAAAAGTAGTACTATATGACGTGAATTAATGTACATCATTATTTTTTTTATATGAAGCTTATTTACTTTTTTATAAGCTATTAAAGAATTGGAAAATTTTGTGGAACAGATTTTTTAAAAGCTTTTTTTGTTATTATTACATTTAATAAAAAATAAAGTAATTATTGAACTTTTAAGAAAAAAGAAATGTGTTTCTCGCCTTTTACTTCGAATTTGGATTTAATAATTTTTTTTCATAGAAAACCGGAAGTAAACATTACAAATCGGTTTTTTCATAACTTCGGTATTTTTAAAAATTTTTGTTTTTGCTTTTAAATATTACAAGTAGTCTATAAATAGTGCGTGTAAAGTTGTAGAATGGGATCTGCATCGGTTTATGATTTAAACACGCTTTAGTGCGAGAGGGTCGCACTGAGCGCCTACTGGCGATATCTTGCAGGTTGGCCGTTTTGGTTCTAGAGGTCCGATAATTGCTTTTTGATACAAACAAATTGTTACTCGAATCAATTTTACTATAAATAAATACTTAATAAATATTTATTTTATTTAGAAATATACATTATTAAAAAGGGAAAGTAAAAAAAATCATTAAATTATGCATAAGAACTTTTAAAGGAATCATCACTTGAGCGCCATCTGCTATCGATGTAGAGTATTAATTAAATTCGACGTTATATGCGAGAGCGAGACAGATAATGTGACGCGCCGTCCTCAATTTTTTCCGTCATATTTTAGTTGCCGCCTTAGCTGTGATGCGAACGAACGCACCTACGCCATCAGACAACGTAATCCCTTTATATTCTTAAACCAAAAATCGCTTGCACATGACCACATCTGCGAACCACCCATTTTTTGTGAGAACCAATAGCTGTTATAATGAAAAAATAACGGATTTTTTAACAACGATCACAGATGTCTGACCACCCTTTTTACGAAAAGAACAAAGAAAGATAAATTTGTCGTAAGTATTAATTACAATTCATTTACGCGACAACTTTTGAATAAGCAACATTTCCTGCTACTGCTATTGGCTGATGCTTGTACATAGCAGCTTCCATAGCGGCTGAGCGCTGCATAAGGGAATAGTCTTTACGGTGGTAAGAGATTACGTTGACCGACAGGTGCGTTCGTTCGTATCACAGCTAAAAGCTGCTCACAGCTAAAGGTTTTTTTCGTTACCATGATCATGTGTCTAGCCTTTTCAACATATGCCACTCAAATCAGGCTCAGCAAAATAATTCTGATTTTCTTGAGCTTTACAAAACCAATATGTTGGAGGGCTATGACTGCCTGACTCACTTACAAATATTGAAATATGATGTTGAAAAAGAGCACAGGAAGAAATGCATTAAGTTTGATAGATTGTAACATAAAGTTTGTATCACACAACCTGTTCGCATAAGTGCAAAATCACGATGATTTGTTACGCAAACTATTTCAACGATCACAAAAGCCCCCGAAGATAGACAAAGGGGAAACGCATCCACACAATACATCACTATGAAAATGATCCGCGACTTTTGCACCGCACTGCACGCCCCTGTCATGCTACCTCTAGGCCACAAAATACACGCTAGAGCGGAAAGCGTCTTGCATCAACATGGAACGAATCGCAAAGCTTTTAATTTTGGTAAAGAAAATCGATTGCAAGCAAGATATGAAGCTGCAACCATCTGATTCAGTACATCAAAAGGTCTTTTCAATCGAGTTATCGTAGTTCTCCGGCCTAAAATAAATGATAAAGTTTTACTTTCTAGGATTTATTGTTGATGGTGTCTGCTACTTAACAGACGTTATCAGTTAGAGCCATGCTGTATCTGTAATCACTGATGGAACTCATGCGTAGATAATATTAATTGAAGCACTCACGTTTCTTGAAAAATATAAAATCCCCACTTCATAAATTACTGATTTTCAATGGTCATTCTCGGTCTGTCGCATCGTGGCATATTATAAGTACCTAACTTTAATTTATTTTCCGGCATCAACTGCCGTTTACGCTTGTGTCTTGTATCCCGCGGCCAAGCACTAACGCGTATGACCCTTTCGTCCGCCGCCTGTCTACACTACCGGCCACAGTTTTAACCCCCTAGTCGTTTGTCATCTCTTACAACGCCCTCATATAAATACAAACAGCTAAGGCGGAAGCCGTGAAATTTAGAAATTCCTTTGTCGACGACTCGGCGCCACTTTGCCTTTATGCCTTTAGATCTACAAATTTTCAGATTTATTCTTTGAATAAATTTTGTGGTAGACGTTGTCGGCTTTGAAATTCAATTGGCTCGGGGTCGACACATTGCTGACGAGTTCGCTTCCTTTTTATTAAGGATTTTTTTGTCTAGCCTTTGTATACTGATTTTTGGGGAAACATAAATTTCAAAATTCCGTGTCTTTGTGTTATAACGACGTGTCAAGTATTTATTACGTACCCCTTTTTGGATTGTTTTGTTTTGTTTATGGTTTATTTTGAAGTTTTCGTACGAATAGAAAAACGTCAAGAAACTTTATGTAACTATGACTAGAAAAAGAGATCAGTACCCTTAGCACGAGTTTTCTGTAAATGAGACGTAAAGTAAACAGGAACTTTGACACTTTCAAATTGAAAATTTTCTAGGAAAAAAATGGAACAGCGCCTCTGGTGTGCGAAGAAGGAACTAATTTTTCCCTTGAAAATTGTCAATTTGAAATTGTCAAAGTTGCAGTTTACTTTACGTCTCAAATACTGAAAATTTGTGCTGACGGTACAGAGCGAAAATCATAGAAAACTCACCCTGGAAGTGATGCAACGATCTGAAAAAAAAATAAAAAAAGAAGATAAGCAACTTGATACAATTTTAACAGTAGACAAAAAAACTCAGAAAGTTTCTTTGATGCAACTGGTTTTATTATTTTTTGTCCACTTCTACTCTTGTACATGTTGTCTGACTATCTGACTTTTCATTCGGGCCTTCATATGCAATCCATTCTAAACTTTCCATCGTCTTTCAGGTAACAACACACCGTGAAACAAATTGCTTCACAAACGACACAGACACACCGCCTTACTCCAAATCCTTCAATATTTCAGTTGCATTGAAAAATATTCGAACACAAAATTCAAAACAAACACTACTGATTGACTTCCATACATATACAAAGGAGTTGGAACTAGGAAGTAGGTTTAAATAAAATATCTCTGAAAGCCGTGACCCAATGTGGGAAGGTAGATAATTCAATCAGCCAAAGCAATTCGGTCTTTTGTATGTAAAGACCGCACGAACGCGCGAACGTGAAAGCAGGGGTTTGCCAAGCTAGGATTGCAAGTCTCCGCATTGTAAAGGTGACTGATCAGATGTATGGATATTGTTTTGAAGTTTTTTTTTTTGTGGGGAGCTATGTCTTTCTTTTGTTTTTTTTTTTTATTGTGGTGTTGCCTTGTAGTTAGGGGAAAGGAAGGAGGGAATAAAATGTAGTTGCGTCGATCGACGCAAGAAACAACATGACGCGAGCAAATCAAAAAGCCGGTACTGGATAGCTCAGGCGCTCGGTAGCTCGCCCATGACACCACACGCGCTTGCCTCGGCCGAGACACGTCCACACTAACCGTGTTGATTCGCGCGGCAAATGCCTCGCGAGGCTGCTCGCTCTGTGTGGTGCGTCCACTATTGAAGAGTATACGCATTTGGAAACTAGGAACGATATACTAGTATTCATAAATATGATATGTTTATTGACAATAAACCAATTTGAATGGTTTACGAAAATCTATAATTTTCGTATTTTATTTGTTTTAGACTTCAGCAAATACTAGGCAATGTGTTTGTATAAATAACAAGGCGATTGTATTCTGTTATTGGAAATAGTTTACAATGTTATTTAAGTTTATTTGTTTGTTTTATACGCTAGATTTATGCAGACTTTGGTTTAAAAAATAGCCTTTATTTAAAAATGATTAATGTTCCTAATAAAACCATCAAACGAAATAAAAATATATTACAACGGATTAAAATTGTGAAAATTTTAGAACAATGAAAAATAATGGATACCGTGTTATCCAGTGTATGTTATATTTTTTAAATAATAATATTATTTATGCATGAAAACACACACAGACACACTACATTTTTTTTAGTACAACGGCGGAATTAATGCCATAGGCACTCTCTACGAGTCTGCCTTAGAGTGATACAGAGAAAAGAAAAAGTAGGGGCAACATGATAATTATATTGATATTAATAAACAAAATCTTATAATAATTTTATATACTTAAATACATACATACAACAAATCAATAAAGTGAAATAAATAAAAATAAACACAGATTTGGGAAAATTATAACATTAATGAAATAAAAATTCTAAGCCGAATCCACTAACTACCTGAGTAAATGTTCAGTAACTTTACCCCTGAAAATAAAACGATTTTTTACTTTCCTGATATTACGTAGAAATATTTAAAGTAGGTAGACCAAAAATAAATGGTCCACTTTTTTATAAGAAGTTAATAAGCGATAGTTTACTTTTATGAGACAATTTTATTGTTCATTGGAGTTTTGTCGAGAAGGTAACAAAGTATGTAAGAGCTAGATGGAATCTCTCTCATTTTCCCCCTCACATTTAAAAATACGAGCAAAATAAAAGAAATATTACCGTGCTCTCTGAAACACTTGAAACCAACAAAACAAAATAGCTACTTAGTAAACAGAGTCAACAACAAAATTCTTCAGTTTAACATCATCTTGTTAAATTCCTTGTTATTCTTCAGTCTTCCGTTTTCTTTTTTAATTAATTTTGACAAATTACCCAACCTTCTCAGTTTCTCTTTTCGTTTACGTTTAATTAAATACTGAAGTGACACTCGAAGGCATGTTGGACAGAAGTGGCCTCACGGCCCAGCGTTTTGTACTGTTCATTAATTACACTTGATGTTTTTTGGTGTTTTAGTCCGGCGGGTGTACAGTTGGGTGCAAAAGGTTTGTTAAGTTTTGAAACACTTTTTTTCTGGATGCACAATACTTTTGTGACTCGGTAACAGCAATGATTTAGAACTAGTAACTGCAGTTCGATTTGAAGCCATGTTAATACTAACATTGCTCTCAAAACGGTAAATAAAAACAAGGGGTGCGGCCGGCATAGTATTCAGAAACAAACAGTTCGAAGACGTAATTTAAAAAAAATACCTAAATGCAAGGTAATACACGCTAGACTGCTATTCAGCACCTGTTAATTCATGAGCTAAGGATAATGAATAAAATCAGACAATAAATAATTGAAAGAAGAATGGACCTTTCAGTGTGAATCCCCTTCCCTTGTAACACTCACATCTATGTGTCAAACGAAAGTATGTATTTATTGGATGCAAATGTATGTGTTGGATTTTCTCGTTTCTCAAGTCTGTTGACTTCTAGTAGTAAAAAGCAGTAAAATGTATCTTCATATCATCTTTTTGTGTGTGTACATGACTATGTTTAATAAATAAATAAATAACTAAGTCATTATCTCTATTATACAAACTATTCGTCTCATATTTATCGCTACCCCTATCAAAGTTTTTGTCTAGTAGGTTCGCCAATGTTTTTAAGGGCCGCACTTGAGTAGGGATTCTCGAGAGCGTAATATCCCACTTGACATTTGACAGATAGTGAACAACAGGACCAGACTGCTTGAGTGTGGCCTTGACCTATAAATGAGGCATAAGTTTAATCTAGGTACTGCGACAGGACTTTTAAAAGGCGTAAGGAATATTTGGCCCCTTATCAAAGAGGCCTCAATGTCAATCATTTAAATAAATTAAGATGGCACTTTAAATTAAGCTACATCGAATTTAAAACTAAATATAACACTTTCATCATCAGTTCCTGGAACGATGGACAAAGACTAACAGGGTCTGATATTAAGTTTACTATTTTAAGAACAGATCTGTCAAGATAAATTTAAATCTATTTTAGGTACCGGAGTGCGAAGTCCAACTGGATCAGAAGTCTGTTTAGAACTTTCAAAGTACTCCTTACAGAGATTCCGAGTTAAAATCAGAAACAAATAGTGGTTTGTTAATAATTTTTCGCTCAAGTGAGTTATGATGAATTTTTGTTTTTAAGGAAATAAAGTAAACGACCATATTTTAGTTCGACAGCTTTCTACAGGTTTCGATTAGGGAAGACTTTTCTCATTATTTTTATTACAAAGGTGCGATGACGGTAAAAATAAATTGACACAACCGATTACACAGGTGTAATAAAAAATGCACGTAACACAATATCTTAAACCACACACGACACGTATTATAATTCACCCCATTTCAAAGATTTATGATAATATACGGTGTGTTGTAAATTTCCGCTTTATTGTGTTTATGCCCTTATCTGGAGCGACATACATCCTTTTAGATACACCCTTACATAAACAAAACAGAGCAATTTTCATGCTCAAGTCAATAGCTTAGAATAATAAGTGATAGTAAGTAATATTGGGGAAATCCACATAAGAGTCCCCTTATATTCTTTAGTGTTACCATTGGATCTCACATCTTTCTCGCCCATGCTGATTGAGTTTGAATGCTTTTTTTTACATGTTAAAATCATCAAATCTCCCAACCCGGGAGGGACTGTCAGACTTGTACTGACTAAAATCCACGGTGTGATTATATTCCAATAGCCCTTTATATTCCAGGGTCACGGTGATGGTATAAGTCCCGCGACCTAAGCTTAAATGCTTGAAAGCATTTTAACTGATCGTTAAGAAAATGTTTTCTGAACAAATAATTATGTTGAGTTGTTAGATACATTTAGGTGGGCGTAAAAGGCGATAAGTTTTCATTGAGTGTCTTAATCAAGTCTTTTAACAAGAGTACAACAGATTTTTAGAATATTGCGACCAAAAAGGGAGGCCATTTTATACTTGATTTTCTTAAGGGAATGAAACTTTGTGCAATGGTTCGGAGTATAGATTGTTATGAAAAAATTCCGAATCAAGAATACTGGTTCCAAAAAAGAAAAATCATAGAAACGTATGTTTTCCTAACAGTGAAATTCATGAATGTATAAGTTTCTTAATAAAACCAAAACCATTGTGTGCATTTATTGCTTTTTTACCTGCAAGAAGTACATAAGCACTTAGTAATAGAAATTAAAATTCAACGAATTCAGTGTCACATCTATAGCAGCAAAAATTAATATTGCATTCGACTTCTCCCAATTTCCAAAAGTTACCATAGTAGGGGTCGCAAGTAGAACATGGAAGGCAATTCTGGGGTGCTCTGCGTAGCGGGTTTACTTCACGAACCATTAAATTTTCCTGTTTGCATTTTTTAGCATACGTTACTCCCAAGACGAGAATTCTACTACCGTTTTACGATTGTAGTTTTAGGGGAACCATTTCCTTTGAGCGTTGTACTACCGCCGCGAATTTTATTGAATTTTATACTCATTGTTATCACACTTAAGTGAATTAGGAGTGAATTTTTGTGGTAGTGGGCGGGAATAATTGTCAATTTTTATTTTAGTGGTTCCCATTTATCTTTTGCGTTCATTGAATTGGAAGTCTATCAGTATAAGGTACATTTTTAGATATATTCAGCTCTTGACGTAAGGTAATAAAAGCCTAGAAGATAACGTTCCTCAATAGCGATATTAATTGAAAAAGAAATGAGATATGTTTCAGACCGACCTTTTGTAATACTTTTATTATTTATGATGATATAAATACCCAGTTAAGAAAGCAAATAGAAGGCTTAATACCTCTATATTATAGTTGATATTCCTATGTTGATTAATCTATGCGTATAAATTCCAGGAACCGGGTGAGATTCTGGAATCTAATGATGCATCGCTTGCATAAGTAATTAGGTCCCAACAGGTAGAGCGTATACATAATTAATGATAATTTATTGATAATACTCTAAGTAATTAATATTTTGTTGAAGGCTTTACTTGAATAGTGTGGGTTAATGGATAGAGGTATTAATTGGAATTGCATGTGGTAAAAAAGTAAGTATTAGGTATATTAATATATATACATATAGTTTTTTTAAGTGAAAAGTTGTACTTTAACGGGATTAAAGTTTAAAAAACTTATCAAAAGCAGTTTTTGGAAATGGTAAGGCTAATTTTTGAGTAAAATTATCAATATGGAGGTCAAAAGAGGCCTTACTTTCAGTGGACGTCGTCCAGTTAATATTGATAATGATGACTAATTTAATAACCTTTTTGTTCTAGAAAAAAAAAAAGACGTGTTGTTTCATCATATCAGCCGTAATAAGACTGTGGACGTCTTATTACGTCGTCTCCCCTATCGACTTTCAAGGGCCGGTTGGAAGCGGCTTGCATACATCGTGATCCTGTGGTCTTCATAAGATCGTCTGCCCACCTTAAGGGTGGACGTCCTACGCTGCGCTTGCCACTGAATTATTGTTTTTCGATGAGCAATTAACTAAATCTGCCTCAGTATAAAAAGGTCTCTTTCCAACCAAGCCTAAACATGACATCCACAAACTCGGAAAAAAAGGGTCTAACTTTTGTGTAACCACATCGTTCCCAGCGTAAATTCTCAATCAAGTTTTTTTAAAATGAAAAGCTGAAAAAGATCCGCTGGCCAGCTAATGGCTTTTAAAAATACAGTTCTCTTTGAAGAGAGCTCTATTATTCAAAATATTTTAATGGACAGTTTTAACCTCGCCGATAAAGCTATACAGTGAAAACCATTTTAAATATTGACTAGCTCTGAATAACTAACCTGTTTTTTTATTCGTGATTTTTGAAACACGTTCGATGTCAAAATTAAGTGGTATTTTATCTAAAAAACCTTATCCCGGTTTAAATTTTTTCTATTGTGGAATCATCATTTTCAGGATTTAGATATTAATTACAAAGAAAGTTGGGCAGTCACACAATCACCACACCCTTAAATATACGATTTCCGACCACTGTTGGCGGGAGCATGCATGACTCGCCGTCTAATCATGGACCATCCTAGGGTCGACGGCGCGTCTAGTTCCACGCGCGCCTTAAAGACCTGTCACCAAACTGACGGCCGCCCCTTAGAGATCCAAAGCCTGCCAGGGTCAGGCGACTGTCTTAGGCTAACCGTAATCCTGGAACATGAAAACCGTTAAAATTAAATATGACCGCATCAAACGCGCTGTACTTCTATGGTCATATTTTTCTACTTATTGTTTATCCCAACGCGCTAGGTCAGTATGGTGGATAACAGCCCACTATCTCGCACAGAGCACAACATTATAAGCTGTATCTTACTTGTGCTATTAACATATATCTATGATACAATTTTGCTTCCATAACTTTGTCGATGCTTACTTCAGTTTAACTGTAGAGTGTAGATTTGGGATTGAGATTGAGGGCAGAACCAAAAGGCAAAGCAAAGTCTAGACTTTTACGATGCATTGCCGTATTCATATCTTTAAATTAGATAGTTTACCAATTTGGTATTTCACCTACCCACATCGACTGCAGGAAGTTCAATGACTTCTAAGTGTTCAATTTTTGAAAACATAGTCCTTAATTAAATGTTAGATAGATGCATTGGATTTATGATTGCCTAATTGTTCATAATTTGCGATATAGATAATAAAATTTTATTGTCCAACTTTGTGCCATATTGTTTTGCTATTTGACCACAAATTAGAAACAAAATAATACAGTTCACTGCTCACTGCGTTGTGTATTTCTATTTAACTAATATTTGACCAATTCCAAATAGTTACCGCAACCACATTTCAGTTCCACAAAAGTTGTGTGAAACAAAACAAAAACTCCGAATCGAAAACTAGGTCTGAAACTTTGTAATAATCACCAACAAATTCAATCGTTTCGCAATAAAACTGAACGAGTAGCCAGCGACTCCGGAATCGAGCAGTTGACCAGAAACCAAGTTACGTGACCTTTCGGGTAATAGATTCTGAACTTTATGAGACAGGTAGTAAGGTGCAGAGGAAATGCTGGATAAAACTTGCTGCTCCGTGTTGCCCCTAGCGGATGTTCACGACAGTCACCTTATTTGGCGTCAGTCCAGCATCACCCGGCAAACTTTTATGTTATTTCAATGCGGTTTAACTGAAAGAATTACATTTGCGATCCAACTTACTTTGTCATTAAACTCTTTTCTGGAAAGAACCCAAAGTTACCTCGATCATTATGCAGATTTATGGATCTGTAGCAGTTTATTTAAATGATTTAACTGACGTATTTAGTAGTGACGTATTTGGCCTATTACAACATTTAGCAGACAAACAAAGATTAATAAATTCGTAGACATATTTTTGTATAATTGACGTAAAATCGCTCCTCCCACCGAATAATATCGTAATCGATAAATTCAAATTTTACAGGAAAAATAAAACAATGGTTTTTTATGATTATTGTAAAAATTGTCCAACCTAAGAGAATGATTTATATATCAAATGAAAGGTAATTTTTTATAGAATCATTCAAAATAAACGTATTTAATTATTATTATATAAGGACCAAGTTATTAAAGAAATTATATTTTACTGGATACGTTACAAAAACATTATTTCGTAACAAAACATTACGATATTATTCGCGTAAAAACAAAAAAGACAGCGTGCACAATAATAGTGTACTACAATGTTATTCGTTGAACAAAAACATCCAAACATAAACGGTAATAGACTATAACTGGGATTTTCGCCGATATAATATGTATTCTATTTTGACTTATTGTTTTAATACTATTTTATTATTCAATTGCCTGTTAAGTAATATCCATTATTAGATGTTTAACTTTCAATAAAACTATGGGTTTCTCATAAAAGAAAACCCATCATCATCATCAACAGCCGGAAGACGTCCACTGTTGAACATAGCTCCCCCCCTTAAACCGCCACGCCGAACGATAATTCGCCACTTGCATCCATCGGTTGCCCGCGACTCTTACGATGTCGTCGGTCCACCCAGAGGGAGGCCCACTACGTAAGAGTCGCTGCGTCTACCTGCGTCTTCCGGTCCGTGGTCGCCACTCGAGAACCTTTCTTGCCCATCAGTTGTCAGTTCCACGAGTGATGTGGCCTGCCCATTGCCACTTCAACTTGCAAATTTTAAGAGCTATGTCGGTGACTCTGGTTCTTCGCAGAATATCCGTGTTCCGGATTTTATCCCGCAAAGAAACTCCGAGTATAGCTCTTTCCATTGCTCGCTGAGTGACTCATAGTCTCTCTAAAAGGCCAGCAGTCAAAGACCACGTTTCAGAGCCATATGTAATCTGGCAACACACACTGGTTAAACACCCTTGTCTTGAGACACTGTGGGATTCTCGATGAGAAGATATCACGTAGCTTCCCAAACGCTGCCCATCCGAGTTGGATTCTTCGGGCGACCTCTTTCTCGAAGTTGGACCTACTTTACTGAACAATCTGTCCAAGGTAAGTATACTGGTCTACAACTTCGAGCCACAACCGATACGGATGCCACGTTCATCATGACTTTCGTCTTGCTCATGTTCATTTTAAGGCCGACCCGTTGGGAAACGATACTGAGGTCGCTGAGCATAGCATTGAGGTGATCCAACAATTCTGCCAGGATGACTATATCATCGGCAAAATGAAGG
This sequence comes from Agrotis ipsilon, assembly GCA_028554685.1. Taxonomy (NCBI): domain Eukaryota; kingdom Metazoa; phylum Arthropoda; class Insecta; order Lepidoptera; family Noctuidae; genus Agrotis; species Agrotis ipsilon. Next base: position 7,449,694 of record CM052955.1, read on the forward strand.
TGAGTGATGTATAATGTATTCGCCATTGATGTTGATGCCGAGTCCGTTCCATTCCAAGAGCTTGAAAACGTCCCCCTCATGAACAGTTTCGGAGAAATAACGTCTCCCTGTCTCCCTGCCTTTCTGCAATCGGAATGGTTTCGTGCTCTCTTCCTGAAGTCGGATGGACATTGGTGGCGTTTCTATACAAACACTGTAACTTCGATATACCTGTAGTCGATATGACATCGTTGGAGGGACTGCAATACTGCCCAGGTTTCGATTGAATGCAAGGCTTTTTCATAGTCCACAAACGCTACATACTCTTCTGTCTTCTGTATAACCTGGCGTAGCGTGTGTATGTGGTCTATGGTACTAAAACCATTTCTGAAACCGGCTCGTTCGGGAGGCTGGAAGTCATCAAACCAGCGTTCGAGACGGTTCGTAATCTTCAGCTTTGTCATTTGGCTTTGCCCAATAGACGAATTCTTTGCGAAGACTTTTGAGCCCTGGTTCCGCTCGATTGCCTCTTTGATCCGTGACATACTATAGACACGCAGGTCACGTCGTCGCATTGATTTAGAGATTCGTCTATTGGGTTTGCCATATTCCGAAATATCAGATGAAGATTGCAGCCTCATCGCGGTCTGGTCTTGCATCAACTTGATGGTTCCGTTCGAAAGCTTTTGAGGCTTATTGCGGCGCGGGGTCTTAAAGAACTTGGACCCCACAGCTAGGACAGTTTCCACCAACCCATTGTTAATCTCGTCCACAGTTTTGCATTCGGTTAGGCACTGGAAGCGATTGTGCGGTTCGAGTTGAAAGACGTCTTCGGTGTTCTGGATGTGGGCAGGACCAGGTTTGAGCGTGGACTTTACAAGGCGAGACCTTTCAAGCACCTTTCAAGATCGCTATAGGTTTTTACATTGGCGATCACAGAGACATCACTGAATATTCGCTTCTTGGTCGTCATGATGAAGTCGATCTCATTTCTGGTAGTACCATCGGGACTCATCCACCTCCTGGATGGCCTTGGCCGCTTCTGGAAGTAGGAGTTCATTAAATGAAGTTCTTCTTTTGCCACGAAGTCGACCAGTCGCTGGCCCCTATGATTTCCCTGCCCATACCCAAATGCCAACCACTATCAACTCATTGCCATTCGGTGAGCCCACCTTCGTGTTCAAGTCCCCCATAACAACGGTGAAGTATGATTCGGAGGTATGTATGGCCTCGAATATCGTCTCATACAATGCCTCTACTTCATCATCAGAATTTGTTGAGATCGGCATCTACCTGTGTGACCTTCAACGGATATCGGTTGATTATTCTGAGAATAAGGTATGCTACCCTGCTCGACACACTTCCGACTTTCATAAAGTTGTTGATGAGGGACCTGCGGACGAGAAATCCAACACCACTCTGGTATTTACGGTAGAAGAGCATGTTGCCGGAATCTAGAACTATCGTATCTTGACCCTCTCTTGGGATTTCAGATAATCCCAAGATATCCCAGCGCATTTTGCTCAATTCTTCCTCCAGCTCGATAATCTTATCATCGGTCCTCAGTGTGCGGATGTTGTGTTTTGCCAGGGCCAAAGTCCTATGGGGTGGTATGCCACATACTCGGTATATTCTATTCCTTTCTATATCATTAGAAAAAAAGAAAGCGATGCGAATGCTTGTGGCTCATGTTAGTAGATAATACAGCAATCGTAGATTGAGTGTAGATATCACCTCCGGTAAACTATTGCAAAAGTAATTGCATTTTTTTTAGTACATAATTATATAGTAACCAGTATTAACCATAGTTTTGAAATAAAATTTCTACAGGACTTTACTATAAAACGAGTTTACTATAAAACGAGTTTGCTGTTCTTACTCGAATAATATCGTTATCGTAACATACTGGAATTCTTATTAAGAGTGCTATCCGTAATCACTAGAAGCGAGGTTATTCGCGTAAATAAGTACAATAAATCTGTAACGGAATATTAGGGCTATGGTTAATAAAAAAGTACTAATTTGGAATGTACTCATAGGAAAAATGTGAAAAAAATTGACAACGTGTAAGAGAGTACGTACATGATGAATATGCAATAAAACGCAAAGTATCGTTATATCACATTACGATATTATTCGGTGGGAGGAGCGAAATTATATTCTTGCCTCGCCTTTGATCTGAGTCGTTTTGCGGAAGACTATAACAACTTTGGATCATTTGGCATTATAAACTTACAAAGGTATTTGGTTTTTAGATACATTCTTGTTAAATAATAATATGCATATTTGGTAACAGAATTAGGTGAATATCTGAATCACCTTGACTATTAGCAATCGATTATAAAATTCATTAACTTTGACACACTCTTTGTTCGTCTGAGTTTCAAAATGATCTAGTCATTGGAAAGATATGCAAAGATGACAGACGGCGCTATAAATAAAGTTGTAAATGGCTTGATCAGCGCGTTAAGATAGGCATTTTGGGAAGCAAGAAGGTAATATCTATTCCAATACATTTAATATTTATTAATTTCTATGTTGTTAGGTAGTTAACAAGCAGGGGGTTAACCCAATAGAAATGGAACATTCTCAGAGGAAACTAATATGACATGACCTTCACTAATAATTCTTCTGTACTGTGGATGTGTATAAGTAAACACAAACAACCCGGACTCTAGGCCGAAAAATAGTTGTCCCGAGAAGAAAAAGCTGTTGGTGCAGTAGCTGAGCCATTGGACTGCTGCGTTGCTTGTCGTGAATTCGATTCCCGCACGCAAAAAATATTTTTATGACCCACAAATAATTGTCCCGGATCTGGGTGTTTGTATATGTGAGTTTCTATGTTTTAAAATGCACCCATGACACAGGAGAAATTCCTAGTGTGGGGCAAAGTTTTTAATAACAAAAAATATGTAACCCGTAAAGCGTAGCACAACATTTATTTGCTAAGCCATTAATAATTGGTCGTGGGACTTTTTTCTTACCGTGACCCCGGAATATAAAGGGCTATTGAAGGACTCCGTGGATTTTAGTCAGTACAAGTCTGACAGTCCCTCACGCCCTGCCTGGGGTGGGATTTGATGATTTTACCACGATAAAAAAATACCTTAAAAATAATTGCGCTTGTCGTGAAAATTACACAGGCACTTGCAATCTGTGACATAATGAAACAGTGCTACAAGGATATTTTTGCTCCCGGACTACCTATGTTGAAATTCAGTTCGCTTTTATAAACAATTTTAGCAATATTGTTATATGAAATGTATTTTCTTGTAAGATTAAATGCCCATTTAACACTATGACTCATGATAGCGAAAAGTTTAATGAAAAGGTTAATAAAATGTTTGTGGGACGCTTAAAACACAATTCTGCATCAAATAATACCTAGTACTGAGCCGCATTTGGTAAGACTTGGGATCCGACCCCAACATTCTTTGGAAAGGCTAGGGAGATGATGAAATAACAACTCCTATATCCTTATAACTTACATTGTGCGCGTATTGAAGGTGTCTTTAGTGGTACCACAGTGGACCTTTTTTTTAGGAGAGGGGCATTGAATGAAGTAAATAGGACCTTAGAAAAGCTTTATTGTAAGATTATATTTCAAATATTTATCCGCATTATTTTTGTTGGTCCAGTTGAACGCATAATGGCGGACACTTACTGTATTATTCAGTTGAACAAGAAATAAAATTATGTTTTTAATTACTTATTTTTAATATTTATTTTATGTTGTGTACACTAATGCTGTTTGCCAAACATACGTTTCTCGTAGCAGCTTGGTGCTATTCACATATTTTATACTTTTATCTTTACCGTATAACCTATCTCTAAATTATATAAATATTTGGAGTAAATATAATTTTTGAACATCAAAAGATAGAGAGAATAATTACTCTTTTTATTTATCCGAACCATATAAGTTACAGGTTTTTACTACATTTTAATAAAAGGGTGACAAAGGGGTCGGTCTTACAGTTAAAATAATTGATGCATAGGTTCTGTCCTTTTCAAAACCCAGATCACGTTGTCCAACTGTGAAGAATTCAATATAGATAGGCTGTGGTCATACTCTGTATCATCACAGTCTTGGTCAGCAATATTATTTGAAGATAAGGCTATCTGGTTCCATATCCGTACGCTGCCTACGCACAGAAACACTTTATATTATCTACATAATTATAGGTATCAGTAATATAATTATATGTCATTTGGACCAACACGCCTTAATTTTGTAATACATAATATCATTTTTATTATTTATTATATAATTCATTAACCTTTACGTGCTCGATTTTAGATTCGCTCATTAGCCAAATATGGATTTATAAATGTTATTAAAAATATATTGGAAACTGCATGTTTTAAATCTTTATGATAACAATGATCTAATTAGTTTGATAAATTACATTTTAAATCTGTGATTTTTTACACTTAAATGAATTTGGATGTTATTTGTACACAAATAAAATTTTGACCTGGGATGACACATAAGTTAAAATAGCATACAAAACTACTGCCAAAATTAAAATTAATTGTGTTGATTCTGTAAAAGCTTACATTACAAACCTTCGAACTTAAAAGGAAGACCAACTGCAATTTTTCAAATTACAGACAATTATATTCAGATCAGATTGACCCTGTATGACTATAGAAGTAATTTTGGTTCTTGGTCATCTCTTAATACATTGTATTAAGGAAACAAATAACTTTTATAACAAAACCGATGTTTAAAATTGATGATATCATACTTAAGCTTCTTAACTGACTTCTCGTTTCCAATATATTAATGTTCTGTGCACAGAAATAATTTCCGTTCTTCCAGTAATTACGGAAATTTGATGATTATAATAATCTCCTATGATAGACAGAGCAGCGAGAAATACTCTCGTCGTACTGTCTTTATAAAAATGACTTCAGCGTTCGCTTGCACTTCTTCTAATAAAATAATGGCAACTACTTATTACGCCCTCGTTTTAGATAAAGGGCTCGAGGATCCTTGTCTCAGAAATAACTGGTTAACTCTAATTATTCAGTTTATATTGATTCAATAAATGTTTATTCGTATTCATTCATATTTATAAATCATTTCATATCTATAGTAAATTACATATCATGCTGCACGTATAATGTTTTGTCTCTGCATCACCCTAAAGTGGACTGGTAGAAAATATCTAAAGCATTAAGTCTGCCGTTGAGAAACTTTTTTTTATTTGTTGCGTGCAAGCTTTTAATATCAATCTCCCCTAATCTCCCAAAAATAAACATATTCGTATATGCAATACTTAATTAAAATCCGGGGATCCCTTAAGGATATGCAAATAACCGCAAAAATGTTTCTGCCGCATTATTAAACTGAAGGTTTACTTATGACCAGTCCGAATGGAAGCATAACCTATAAAAACAAAAGTAGGCACTGAAATGAAAGAAAAATATTATGAAAAAAACTTTCATTTTGTTCTTTGGGCAGATCAGGGAGATCGATACGAAAAAAATTGTGTCGGTTATAAGTGGGTATGCATATTCCAAGTCCTATAAAAGGATTCCGTACAAAAATAGAATCTTTTAAATTCCATGAAAAGCCTCTGTTTTAAAAATAGCTCAAATGTTTAAAAAAAAGTGAAATACATGGTATAACGTCGCAGAATCCACGGACGGAGATAAAATTCTAAAAATATGATCTGTCGAAAAATAGAAACTGGAGAAAAAATCTTTTATTTTATTTTCATTTAAGGCAAGAGAGATTTAATTTTAGTTTTAACCTTGACATTTCGCACCCTTCCTGTAAGAAAGCGGTAAGTGAATTCGGCCAACTTTTCAGGAGCTTAAAAAAACGTGTTCATTACTGTAAAAAAAATCCCACGAAAATGTTTTATAGATCAAAAGATGGCATTTAGCAGCGACGAGATAGTGTTTCTGATTTTTCATTGTTTTTTGTATACTGCGAGTTATGGTTGAATTATACGGTTACATAAATAATCCCCGAAAATGTTACAAAAGATGCCGGAGTAACAATGGATATCGCTTTGTCTCTATCTTTGGTGTATCGCATTGGCTGCGTTAAGTGTAGTTATTCCATTGTTCATGCTCCAATTTTAGGCTAGTCTGAAAGTGTAAGTATCACTTACGTAGTTTTTACACGAAGTATTCATTTAAGTAAACATAAATATATACTTTATGCATGCGAAAGTATCTACGTTTTGCTGGAGTATCTGAATAAACTTGTTTTTTATTGGAATAAAATATACAAATAATGAAGTGTATCATCGTAAACATCTATTTTACTGGGGGCAGTTTGTTATGTATAAAAATTGTATGTCAATACTATGTAGATCCATAATAATTAAAGAAAAGGTTTAGTTGCTGCGTTTTAATCTTATTTATCGATTTATATTATGTTTATATATGTGCGAAGAAAAAATGTGCTGTAGAAGCCTATGGTATCTAAAATGAAGTGCCTAATAGCTAAATAAACGGAAATCTTCTATCAATTACCAAAACACAGAAAAAATACCTTTGTTATTGTTAAAACATTTTGGCTCTCATCTATTAACGAATTTTAATGAAGTTACAGTATTTGTTGACTTCCATCAGTACCGTATGACCCCTAACCTAATAGAATTCAGGCTCATCCGAAGGAAAAATAAGTAAAACCTGGTATTATATACTAGAGAAGCTTTATTCTAAATCTACACCAGGTTTCCGGGGCGTAGTTTCAGGTCATGAAAGTCCACACACGCTTGTGAAGCTTCCCAAAGGCGGCGGCTGCTTTAGCAGTCCGTGTTGGAATTTCAGACGACAGTCGGTTGTCATTGGACACTTGACTTCCGAAATATTTAAAATGCAGTTCACAATGATACAGAATTCAACTTAACGGTTGAGCTGACATCGTCACGTACCCTTGGTGGTTGGTTTAGAACTTGGGTTTTCTTTAAACTTATTACTAGACAAATCTAGAACAGGAGGCCTGAAGGTTATTAAGAAAGTCTTGGAGAGTTTTCACACGGACAACTGACAGGCATAAATCATTAGCATAGATAGATAGATAGATTATATTTTTTTGTACAAAAAATTATAAACAAAACTATTATACGAATTGCTAATTCTATGGTTACAATAGCAGTCTTATCGCTAATAGCGATATCTTCCAGACAACCAGAGTGCGTCAGGCAAGGGAACCCTAGACGTCTTAATCTTCACCAGTTCGCCCTGAAGCGTAAGATGGCGAAGACACTTTTATCAGTGCAAATATTGAGTTTAATCTGTCAAAGACTATACTGAAGTGCATCATTTAGCAGAGCCGAGAAATAAAGTAAAAAATGAAAATAACGTGGGAACCATGACACAGCCTTGCTTCATATCGCTTGATAAATTATTTAGGTCTGAGAAATCGTTTTCTTGTTGAACACTCGCCGTCATACCTTCGTGAAACTGACGAATCATGTTGACAAATTTATCAGGACATCCAGCCTTTTTCAACACCCCAAAGAGGAGCGCGCGGCACGCTGTTAACGAAACACATGTACAGAGGGGTTTTATTCAAGGTTTTTCTCTTGAATTTGTTTCACTTTGAAAATGCCGTCAGCAGTTCCTCTGCTAGGTCTAAAACCGCACTGCGTCTCTAGAAGTATCTCTTCCACTAGGTTTGATAAGCGGCTATTCATATTATGAGCCAGTACCTTCCCAGTAGAAGACAGGAGATAGATGTCTCTGTAAGAACCATGGTCCAATAATTCACCTTTACCCTTGTAATTTTTGCAAATGGAAGAATCGCATTCTTCCAGTCTTGGGGTACAATTTCGTCTAGTACTAAGACGAAGAGCCTACTTTGTATTTGTGGACCACTATATTTGTAAACCTCTTATGGTAAACAGTCGGCTTCTGGTGTTTTACCGTTCTTCAATCTTGTGACGGCTGACATGAATTCACCAAAGTTTGATGGATCAGCTAAGTCTCTCCTTAATGAGATTTTCAAGATTGATATTGGTGCTATTTTTCTTGATTTGGGTACGAAAATGTTTTCAAGCCTTCGAAAAAACTGCCTGTTTGGTATGCGTCAGCACAGAGTTGCATGCTTTTGCTCTACCCAGCCACCATTGATTTTTAAGTCACGGTTCTTGATTTTAAATTCGTGTTTCGTCTATCGGTGTTTGATAAAGATCTCAGTTTTAGTTTGTGGCTTTCAAGAAATGCTTTGATTTCCTTCTCTATGTAAGTCATCGAACCAGTTCTGGTTTTTCATCAGTGGTTTTGGTATAGTACATGACACGCCTTCATGAAGATGTTTGGCATATAAACACCACGCTTCATCAACATTGTCTGTAGCATTTTCTTTCTTGGCGCCGAAACAACACAAACACTGGTTTCTTATGCGCTGCGCGTCGAGGAGCTTTTATTACCAGACGCATATTATTTGGTCTAATAAGTCAATGGTCTGTCACATAGCTCTTGTTATCAAGACGTGGTTTAGGTGTTTTTTACATACAATAATCAATAAGGTGCCATTGTTTGGATCTAGGGTGCATCCACGAGGTCTTATATTTTTGTGCTAGGTGAAAGATGGTATTGTCAGGCACCGGTCAAACTCTGTGCACAGAGTGGGAAGCTCCAAGTCATTAGCATTGCAGTTCCCAACTCCATGCCGACCAAGGACACCACGCCATGCTCCGTAATCAGTATTAACACGTGTACGTAAACCCCACACAGTAGGGCAATTTTGTCTTGAGATGGAATTGCCATAAGAACGCAGGGCAGGTCCCGATAGAATTTTGCTTTATTATCATCATTAACTGTTTAGGTTGGTACGTAGATGCTGATGAGGTGGATATATAAATTATCATTAACTGGCAAGCTCACTATGCGATCACTGATTCCTTTCGGAAGTTGTGTTAAGAATGCCGTAATTTTGTTACGCAAGCCAATGCCGCTAGCTGCTTGCTGTTCTGCTAGTTTTCCAATCCAATAATATGTACCCATTTGCTCCCATCTGCTCCCAAAGATTTCCGCTACCACTAAGTTGGGTCTCACTTATAGCCGTGATATCCATGTTGTATCTTGAGAGTTCCCTTGCAACGATGGCAGTCTTCCTCTCGGAACACAGGTTAGAGTCATTATCTGAGAGTGTACGTACATTCCGTGCTCCTGTTAAAAGTTTTTAGAGGTATTCTTATTAGCCTCATGCAATCGTAAGGAAGTAAGTGCAGCTACGCGTCAGGTATTTCGGACAACTCCTTGTAGAAACTACGTAACGATATATAACGCTAAACAGTCCCGCAACAAGTTTCGTGCAATAAGTAAGTAAGTGAAGTTGCAAGACACGCCTGCGCAATAGTAGCCAAGAACAAATGCGTATGTTTATTTACTTTTATAAAATTATTTTAATTCTTCGTGTTAGTTATGGGTATGTGTGTTTATGGTTTTACACCCAGGGAAAATTGTAAAATAAATAAATGTATGTATGTATACATTTTTATAAGCATGGAAAACTATTTTATTTTTTGTCGCAAAAATACACATTTCTATTACACCTCTTTTGGTCCCCTGTGGGGGGTACTGGCCAGTATGATTGTATGTATTTTTTATATTGATTGGCAAATTAACTGTACACGTCGATACAAAATTACCGATCATTGACCGTATTTACGTCACTAAAAGTGCATTGCTTCCAAGACATAAAAACTTTTATCCGAAAATCGCGTCGGCAGTGACAGGACCCGCGTATTTAATTGCGGTACAGTCCAAGTCCCACATAATTATCCCTTTATCCCAGCAGTGGAAACATTTTAGACTAGATGTGGAGAATTCTATTTTCTGTGTTCAACTGTTTTCGCTATTTTGGAGTGTTTAGAGATAGTTCATTATTGAGTGCGGTCTTGCTCCTAAACCACTGTAGATAAAGTAAGGCGGACTTAATGCCTTGGGCATTCCCTTTTATATTTTGTAGTTATCATTAAAATAATATTTAATCTTAATTTTGTGTACTACTATTAGGTACAAAATTAAACTACTTATCTTGGAATAATCAACTAGCATTTCGATGAAACCCAAGGAATACAATTCCAGACTCTTTAGCTTACAATACAAAGCATAGTATCGCTTGAAATATCTATAGCAAAACCAAATTGAGTTCAAAGATTGCAATAGCAAACCGCCCCATTGACCACGAAAAGCATACAAACCCCGTTCCCCTAGTTGACTTTTAAATTGCATGGGAGGGCACGCCACCAATCTTTTTTGTAGGGCAGCACAATTTTAAACTCAATGCTGTATTCAAAAAAAATGATTTTTCACTACAAAAAAATCATCATCTTTAAATAAACTGACGTAGTACAAAAAACACACTGTTTTTCTCAAATTCTCAAGAATAATGTTAAACTTACGTGTAATAAAGTTTATTTTTCTGTTTTACTTTTTATGGCTCATAAAACTGAAATAGTTAAGGCTCTGTCTTTGAAAAACAAAAGACGAAGAACTGTCTTAAAACAGCAGTTTTTTTTTATTTTAATAGAGTCATAAAAATGCATCTAAACAAACTAGAGCTATAATCATAATCGATTTTTTTATCGTTACGGTACAACACTAATTTGTATTATTATCCGATTATTATAGACGGGGTCGAAGCCCCATTTTGGGTCACCACGTTATATTTCAAGCTCGAGTAACACAGTAGCAATAAACGTCTCGAAGACAAGACACGCTAATCGAACTCCTCCTCATTTCCATATAAATATCATTCGGAGATATAATTACAAAAAAAGGAAACTTTTATATCGTCTGCCTTGGGACGTCCTTCGATAGAAATATTTGGAAGGACATTGCACTTCGGGTTTCAGATCGTATTTTTCCGGTTAGCTTCGGGGATGTGCTGAGATATCCTGGCCGGGACCTATTTGGCAGTGTATCGAATGTTTTAAATTATTTCGAAAAGGAAGCTTGGAGAAAGATAAGGCGGTGCGCAGTGCAGCATCCTTGGGTTCGCAGTGCGTCGGGCAGAGTGGCGCCGGCCACTTGGCACAGCTCTCGGTCAACGTCCTCTGCCTCCATAAAAGCCTCCACAAGCTTGAGCCAAAACAATTTCGCCAAATTTCTTGCCAGTGCCCTAACACGCATGATTTTACGATCCTTCCGCTCCTCTCTCCTCTGGATGGGCTCGTTTATTTTTGGTTGAGCAACTCGTGATATTTTTATTGAAATTCGAGGCGCTTCGGTATTTATATATCGCTTTATCAGATCAAATATTGCCTTCACATCCTGATGTTTATGCTTAATCTGGATTGGATGCCTAAACGTATACTATGCCTAAATTGAAGTGACCCTTTTAATCTAATCATTTAAATTATTGACAGTGTTAGTCTTCGACAAAGCTGCCACTTAAGTTTATTGTTCCCTAAAATCATTGTATGAGGCAGATATCACGCCCGCCGGTCTAAAATCCAACAGTTTTGTTCTACCTGTTGAACATCAAAAACAAATGTGTAAATTCTTTTCAAGTTTATTAATTTGTCCTTAAATGGTAAGGCATTTAAGGAAAACGATTGTCTCAAATTAAAAGCTTAGATTGTGTAAAATGATTTGTCCTCCAAACTTGGGTCCATATTAAAAGAATAAATTCAAGTACCTACTTTATAAATGGTTACCTCTAACCCTCATCCTTCCGATGTGTTCCAAATGGCAGAAAATTTGGTCTCCTCTAAGTTATGGACCGATTTCGATTAATCAGGCCCACAAAAAATATGCCGCCAATAAATTATATTGATTCCTACAACGAACATTCATCAAGCTAACGCGAAATGGGTTGGCTTAGGGACCTCGGCGTCTGGGGGTCAAAAGGTGCTATATTTCCGACGCTTGCACATTGTATTATGACACACCTAACAATGTTTTCTGTGTGTTAGTATGTACTTCCTTATCTAATCTTCGCACAATGGCAGTTTACAATATTTAAGAATTGAAAAGACTCAACAAATCGTTGCGAAATTCCACATGTTTGTTGTTGTGGACGTTTAGTTAATTAACTATTTTATAAATATTCATGCGGTGTCAAAACCGTGAAGGTAAATGTCGTGAAGAATCCAATATGTCCTACATTTAAAAAATCGAAGATATGTGACATCTATCAATCCTCATTGTTTGGTTTTTAGCCCATTCCTAGCACAAAATGGATAAGGATGTCTTGGAAAAGGAAAGTTGGTAGCCGTTTTTATAATACTTATATAGCGTAAATCCAAACCAAATTCACAAGAATCCTGACTATCTATTTTCCACATTTACTTCAGCAACAAATAGTATTTACTTTGCTATAAAATCAAATGATTTTATTCAAACTAAAAAAGCTCGCCCATAATATTTTGTTATACCGTGTCTTCTATACAAAACCGAACAGCGAGAAACCCAGCTAATAACTCGATGCCTCGACAATATATTATGACTATCTAAGTTCATTAATTAATAACAAAAAGTCCAAGAAGACTTGATACCTTTAACGCCATTCTACGGTGAAGAAAAATCTATGCTAGCGGGTTAACCAAACCAAGCTTAAGGGTTAACCAAATCCACATGGTCGTGGACAACGACATCAATAGATACTTTTATAGAATTTCTGTTATTTCACACATAATTCGACCTTAGTTTTGACTGGACCGAACTTTTTAGGTACTACTACAGACCCAGACTAAAATATTATAATCAAATAAGCAACAGCTAAGTAATTATTTGAAAATGTCTACGAATTCAGTATTAAAATGTACCTTCGCCTATTCTTACTCTATAAATACTTGTGAGGTGAAAGGTCGGAATGTCATTCAATTCAGACAAATATTTAGGGTCTGGCTAGGACTCCGAGTATTTGCATTCTTTTGATAAAATCGTATTTCTGTGTGTTTACTAGTTTCTATTTATTTGTGACATCTCTGTGTAGTTTGGGACTCGAATTGTGTGCAGTTGGAGAAGAAGATTTTGTTTCAAGAAGAAGGAGTAAGTGAGAAAAGGTTTTTTTGCAATATAAATTTATTATCACATTTCATAAATAAGTATCTAAATTTAAAAATATCTAAGTACTTAAAACTAAAGTATAAATTACATTTATCTAAGCAGACATTTTCTTAGATCGAGTGATGTCCAAATTGACCCACTTTTGTACTTTAGACATTACCGAAAGAATTATACATTACAAATAGTGATCGAGGTTGTTTTGTCCATCAAAATGCGTCAATGATATCCTGGCTATGTTAAATTCAAATGTCATATTCGTGAACAATATTTTGATCTTGAACTAAATGAAGGTGATTGTTAAATAAATTGCAGTCAGTCGGAAGATGAATGAGGTTACAATGGAAAATGCAACATCGCCTACTTATTTCAAAATACTGATTCAGTGGAGGATGATGGTGATAATAAATATTTAGTTGACTTTCTCGTATATCCATTTGCCGGAGTATGGGGTTTCTAATCTCTTGACTGAGGGACGGAAACCATTCTCATCGGCGGTGTAGTCTACTCGGTACATGAAACCGTCGGGTCCAATGTACTCGTAGAAGCCCTTGGAAGCAATACCTTCATCGATGGTGTTAGGGTTCTTCAGAACAGCCTTCTCTTCAGCACGGATCTTGTTTTCAGTCTCGAAACTGTAAAAGAAATCATGAATTAATATTGATTTCCTACAAAACTTATATTCTGGTTTGATTTTATTTGTTTCATCTCCAGCGTTTGATGTATCATTGATTGTATTACGAAACATGTCAGTAACAATGAAATTCACATTTATTAAATCGTATGTTGTGTTGGTTAAGTCATTTCCTGTAATTAATATCTGATTTGTATTTCATATTACGGGTTCATTGTTAACAATATTTCAATCAACGCTAAACCGATCCGCCGTCACAGTTATCGTAACAAGCTCGTATAATGTCAATTTGGTTGTCGTAAATGGTTATAAATTATTTTGAACTATGACCCGTCGGCGTTTTGTGTCGGTCAAGGCAGTTTCTGGTAGTGTTGAATTGATCTGTTTTATCTTTATTGTGTTACCAAGGATTTTACTCAAATTTTGTTAGGACTTCTTTGATTGCTTGATTATCGTCAGTATCATTAATAACATGATCAATGAACTGTTTGACTTGTAAAAAAGATGCAGTATTTAAAGGATTAATTGTATGTGTTTTTGTATCGTTGTTATTTATCCGACGATTAGATTTATCATCGCGTAAAAAGATATGTCGGAACCGGAATACGAGCGCACAATATTTATGGCTATACTCAAGTGACCGATACTTTTATGCGCACGCCTTATGTTATTCGATAACGCCCCGTGGTTCTGCAGTAACATCATAATCGAATGGATAATTATCATGATTTACTTTCCTTGAAATTCTTGCTCTGAAATCTTGAATATTCAAATGATCCTGATACTTGACATTCAGCTATGCAAGGCTAAAATCTGTGTAGGAGACTGGAAGCTCATAAATCTATACATTACGCTTCTCTGGTATGTTAATGTTTCTATTACCATAAGTTGATGCCTCAAAAAAGTTGTAAATCAATAAAAGTTTATGAATAATAAAGCTCGTTCAACGTTTTAGTATAGAGTTAATGTTTTTTTTTTAATAAGTATACTATTTAGAGCGGAATTCCTTTGGTTTAAGGTTAAAAATGTTTTGTTCCGTGTTCGTTTTTGAGTTGAGTCATTGGTCGACCGAAATATTATCATTGAATTATCAGAATTTTATCTTTCTTTGTCACCTTTGTTTAGAAATCATTTATTTAAGTAAAGTTTCTAATTGATCTTTTATATTACTTCTTTCAGAAAGTAAAGTTTTAGATCTAAAATCTCATTTTCTACATTCCAATGCAAAACAAAGTAATCCGTTGCAGGTGACACTTTGTAATTTTTCATTGCATTCGCTGAATATATAAATGCAAATATCGTATCTCGGTTAGAATACGAATTCTGTGTGAATAAAAGGTCGTGATCGATTCTGATATAGTGCGGGGAATTTATTTTTATCTTGCAGTCATTTCGCAGAATTGCAATAGGAACCCTACAATCACCAGAAATATATTAGGTATTTTGTTTTTGACAATTGTGATGACATTTAGATCAACAACACTGTGAAGCCTTGTTTGATGATTTTGACGTAGAACATTTCAAATTACGAACTAGTTAGTAGAGCAAAGATGTTATGTTTTTATTTTCTGTTTTGTTCTTTTTTTTTGTCCGTCAATGTCTCAAATTACAGCCAGTTGTCATAGTCTTTTTTTAATTCTTTTTATGATCTTGCTTTGTTCTTTTTGAATTTAGGCCAATATTCTGAAATAATTTAAAAATACTTACTCAAAATCGTATTTGTCCTCTTTGTAGTTGTGGTTCTGCTTGATGATCTTAATTCCATTGTTCTTGTAGTATCCATCCTTGTAGAAGGGGTTGTCTTCGCCAGGGTACTGGATCAGTTTGTACTGGTCTACGGACGCCTCTCCGACGTAAGGTTCATAATCGTGTGAGTATGGTCCATAGCCACCGTCGTAGGGGTTGTCAAGATGAATGTAAGGGTTCGGGATGTGCACGTACTTTCCTTCATCGGTGGGAATGTATCTACGAAAAGAAATGTTCTTTTAAATATTTGTCTTTCTCTTACTGTTTATTTTTATGACATTTTTATTATGCACTTTCTGCGACTTTATAGCAAAGACACCGTTAGTTATTTTACCGCATTAAAATGCAAAAAGTTTGCATAGTGCTTTAAATTAAAAACTTTGCTTTTAAATGCAACGGTAATAGGTCACAGAGAATTAATAAAATCTCTAAATCTGCTCCACTTTTAGTTGAAATCTGGATGCCCGTTTAACTTCGAAGTATTTTTAGAAGTTTTGTTGTTGTTACGGGATAAAGTAGACTTGGCCTAGTTGGGGCCGAGCAGAAGTATATTTTATTTACTTGAATTTTAAAGTACTGTGGGAACCTTTGGATTATCAAGACCGGTTTTAAAACCGATGGATAAAATCTGCGACAAATCAGTGGGATTTGAATGCAGGTATTTCAGACTTGGTAATAGAATTTACTATTTGATCGTTATCATTATTGCAAGACTACTCGGTGCGGATTAAATGTCTAAATGAGTAAACAAGTTGTGTTGACATTTTACTTACTTGCCATCGTCGCCATATTTGTAAGGGTTCCATTTGCCATCTTCAATGGGGGAGCTGGCCACCGCCACGATGCATAATGCAAGCACGATCTGGAAGTATTATTGTGTTAATTAATTTATCACTGGTTTGCACACACAAATATTTTTATTTTAAAAAGTTGGGAAATAATTTAAATAACAATAAATTAATAAATAAAATAAATAGAGCACGAAATAAAATAAATAAATCCTTTTCAGTACATACCTCAAAAGAAAACATCCTGGATACACACTTCACGAAAGCTCGAATAATAAAAAATATTTAAATATTTTTGAACTTCGAACGTTACAGTTCTTCAGACCACTTGTCACTCGATATCACAATGCGGAAATTTTAATTCACGGTCACACTGTTCTGCGTGTGTTCACTCCTTAGAGGATTTCAAATCGTTATGTTGATTTCGAAATCGACGCTTGCTTTTATACATCTGCAACATCAAGTCATCTGTTCTGCAGGAATACGCACACAGACGCGCGGACGTGCGTCACACAATACCGTCACACACATACACTACGCGCATTTTTTTTATCATCTTTGCATACCATTGTTGGTCAGAGTAACTTTATTGGGGTATCGGTGTCATATAGAAAATTATCTTCGCCTAAAGCAAAGCACTTAACTCATCACGGATGTTCGTGAAATTTTACTTAGTGAAGTTTCATGAAAATTTACCTTTGTGCGAGTGATTCTAACAGGGGATTTTTCTAAATATTTTATAAAAATCGGGATGACCAATAATGTTTTTTTCCGAATTTTGTGATTCACCTCTGTGGCGACAAATATTTTGGTTGTCCTCGCATTATTCTGCCTTATCTGAAAACTTGTTCAATTACGATTTAACATTAAATAGTTGGTTTTTTTTAAAAACAAAATGGATTTTATTGTTGGGTTCGAATAATATTGTTGTGGAAAAATAATTTTAATTTAGCTGCGTCATATCAATGTCATTGTGATGGCAAATCAAAGTGTTTTTCGGCTGTGTTTGTTATTTTTAAATAAATAACGATAAATTTAAAATTAGTGCGATATTTTTCTTAGTGCAGTGCGTTCTTTTCTTGTAATATATTTAAAGTGTTAAATAAAATGCTATGTTATACAGAGCTTACATCATAATTGTATGCATCAGTAGGTAGTGGGGCTAATTTCTAATGTATATTTCTATAATTATGCAGTATTTAATGAGGATCTTGACTTGTAGAAGGTAAGTGGGTAATAATATGACTTAGAAATATAGATTGTTATGTTTATGCTTGTGTTGACATTAGACCATCTCGAGCAATTATATATATTTATTTGTTGAATATTATATGCATAATTGTTTAGAATAGAATGCGTGCTGTGTCTTAACTTTTGTTTTTAAAACACAAAAGATGATGTTTTCTAAAAAGGTCATTGGCGCCATGGTTTTTCTGTGTTGTTTTTATTTATTAAATAAAAATATTATTAAAATGGTTTATTATTTTATAAATGTGTTTACTACTACAGTACTACTACAGTATTTAATCTGTTGATGAAAAAGTAAAACACTCACATAGGTATTTATAATACAAGAATGTTAAACGCTTGAAAATCTAATAATTTATTTTTAAAAAGTATCTCATAGTTCCCATTTATTTAGTTAATTAAACATTTGATAAATTGGACTCATGAAGTTAAAAACATCGAACAGGATATGAGGACCAAATTTTTATTTATTTAGTTGCATTCCAAATTGTTTTACAGAATGTCACTTTATCAAATATCTCTATTTTGCATATTATAACGCATCATAAACAGACGGGGTTTACCCAAACTAGCTATATCCGTAAAAAAAAACATTTTATATCGTATTGGGAGAAGTTGTGATAAATTTAAACCATTTAAAGAAAGAAGATTAATGGTTGCACTTCAATATTTTTGTACATTTCTCTTTATAACATTATTTTAAGTGAATAAAATTGAATAAAAACAATAATTTATTGAGTAAGTTGAATTTTACATTGATTAGTCAGAAAGATTAATGTGTGTAGTTTTTTGAAGAAAGTTATTTATGGTACGTAACTTTGTTTTCGGACGAAGGTCAATCAAGGCCGAAACATTTTTATTGTGTTTTTTGTTTTCTTTTTTATTGTACAAACTTTTACCTTTTCTATTAAGTTTCTACAAATTGTGGTTTAAAGACTTACTACTGTGAAAGAAAAAAAAAAAACAGAAAGAAAAAACTACTAATAATTAATATAACTTCTAAATCTGGAAGGATAGATAGATGTTTATTACTCAATCAGTTTAATATTCGTAACTAGGTGACAAAAGAACTTTTTATGTTGTAAGTAGATAGAAAAATTATGTTGTAGGTAACACGTAAAACATCCAAAGTCAGTATTTCTAGTTTAAAAAAAACCCTTACAATCAAGCAAAAATAGTTCTTAGTAAATGTAATCAGTTAGTTATGACATTTGTTATGTTTACCGTATTTAACACGAAAACGTGATAAGAGATTTAATGTTTTTATTGCTTTTTTTTTACTGTTATCCAATGCCATGGGGTCAAAGGTATAAATTCTTTATTCATTAATCTATTTAGTCCCTAATTTAGTTGCATAATAGCCATTTTAAGAGAAACTCCTTCAAATATATCCTGGAGACAGTATAAATAAGTACGGATCCATTAATTATCGATCGGGCAAATATGTATAAGCAATTAAAAAGAAGAAAACGAAGTGTCAGGCAAAAGTGACATTTCACGAGTTACATTTAAGTGTTATGTTAAAAGAGCGAGCTTATTTCCGTAAATTATGAACAAATCCAGGCTCCAGGCGGTTAGAAATTCCTGTCAAAAAATTTCAAATACACTTTCGTGCCCGTCTCGGATTTTAAATCCAAGACTTCATGTTCAGTAGTATCATTGGCGATCAATACATTTACAAAAAGTAGGTGAAAAAAAGTCCTAAATCAAATTAATAACATAGGTACTCATCATTCAATAACGGTCATTATAAGCATCGAAATTCAGAGGTCACGATTGTCATGAACTCACTCTTAACATCAAAAGTTTCAACCAAATTGAAAGGGCTAACGGTACTCAACAATGAGCAGTCCCATACTTCGTAATTTTTAATGTATCACACGAATGATACTATACTATATTGAAACAGTGGTGGCCACAACTTACGTTGTAGATCGTGGTTCAAACCCATCCTGGCGCATAATTTACTTTCAGCACTGCTCTCAAAACGGTGAAGGAAAACAACGTGAAGAAAGCAGGATGTCCTTTTCTTTGTATCGTCGTAAAATCATCAAATGAGTCCTCCCACTCAGGGCAGGGCGAGATTGGAATTGTCAGACTCATACTACTAAAATCCACGATGTCCTTCAATAGCCCTTTACGTTCCGGTGTCACGGTAATTCGATAAGTCTTGCGACCAACCGGGATGACCTGCATGTCCTAGAATCAATATGTGACACATATCAACCCACACTGGGCCCGCGTGGGGTAGTTTGACCCTCACATAGATAGGAGGCCTGTGTCCCAGCAGTGGGAACATTTATGAGCTAACGATGACTCGAAAGATACTTAGAATAGGGAAGGCGAAAAAACCCAAACAATAAACTGATTACAGGAAGCCATAGTTCAAAGGTTCAAGCAAACAAGAGCTTATCAAAACTAAAGCGAAGTGACTCGTCATCGAATTCTTTATAACATTCCGTATTCGACGTCATTTTGATTACAGTGAATTAATTAAATTATACTAATGTTTCTATTTGTGTCCGGTTGACAGATTTTAATAGTATATTTTCGCCGAATCAACAATCAACCCTGTTTGTGTGCTGTTTGTGTCGCCAAATATTTTAAAATATATGACATTCCTGGGAAAATTTTATCATAAGGCGCCGATGACGCAGTGTATGTGGCGCCAACGGCCATTCAGGTTTTACATAATTTATTTAATTATTTTTTTATTCTACATTCAAAACATCTGCTACTTAACTGTAGCAGTCTTGGCTGGCTGCTCATTTTATTTGGAATGTTAAGTGTTGGTGACAGCCAAAACAATATTTTTGGAATGTTGTTGATTATTTTAATTAATTATTCTATAACGTATTCATGGTAAGTTTTCTCTGTAAGCTCGAGTCATCCAATTGCTGAGAAAATCATCCCTCATGGCTTCCAGGTTTTCACGACCCAGGACCAAGCGGATCACTGATTTTGCTTTTGTGAAGCTCGTATCATCGACTTTAATTCCGTCAGATGCATGAAATAATATTTTACACGGAACAACTAGCTATCTGATCTCCCAGCTCTATAACTTGATCATACGATATATTTTTTTTATCGTGGTAAAATCATCAAATGTATCCTCCCACTGGGAGGGACTGTCAGACTTGTAATGACATGTCAAAAACCCACGGTAATCCTTAGCCCTTTACGTTTCAGGGGCAAGGTTACGAGATGAGACAGTCCCGTGACTCTGACAGGCTTTAGCCCTCTAAGGGCGGCCCCGTCATATCGCTGACAGCTATCCTTACCAAGGGATATCTTATTCATATAATAAGATACCCCTTGGTAACACACACAGACCCTCAAGCGTCAGACTAATAGTATCCAGCTTTGTGTGATTTCCAAGGTATAGAGGAGACTCACAATGATATAAATGGTCACCCATCCACACACCAACCTTGGCAACCGCGCCTTTATCTTAAACATCCAGATGGCTCTTATTATTCAACGAAGAATTATTTTTATATGTATAAAAAAAATATTTAAAACTATTAACAACTAGCCTGACCTTACGGCCTTGCCGTGCTCTAATAGACATTCCAACAGATTATTTTGTTATTTTCAAAAATATAGCACCTGACCAAAACTGGATTGGAATGTAAACTACATCTATTATAGCCAACTAAAGAATTATGGAATTATACTAATTTATTAATGACCATAGTGAATAGGCGAGTCTGAACATTGTTAAAAAAAAAAGATAAAATTTAATGTTATTACAAATTAATGTCGCTTTTCATGTCTGTCTGTGTGGCAGCATTTTTCTTCTAAACTACGCACCTCATTTTGATGCAGATTTCACTACTCAGTAGAGGATTTACTCCTTGCTGTTTACATTATGAAACTTCTCTATATAAATGGATTAAAATAGAGATAACTCTATATTTTAGCAACTCTTTAAAGTAGTGCGAAACAGGGGCGGATCGCTAGTGTGAAATTTTTGTTACTGGTAATTTTTTTTTTAGCATTCTCGTGCTGTTCAGGCATTTGTCACCCGGATCCGTGGGCTTTATGGAATGTAATTTAAATTGATGTAAATCTATAAGGATTGGAATAAATCGATTTTTTTATGAAACAGAACTTTATTGGTTTGTATTTAATTACTTTTTTCTAAAGTTAGCAGGTTTTAGGTAACGTAATTTTTTGAATCATCGATTTCTCGGATCATGTGTAGTCGTGTTTTGTACCTTTTTAAGTATCAAAAAAACCCAAATTATCTTAGTGCAGAATCCTTGCGTGTTTTCACCGTGAGTAAGAAACAAGAATTTTATAATTGCATATTCGACATTGACAAAATTTGAGCAGCAAATGTTCCGTTTCTCTAAGATTTTTTTTGCGAATTGGGATGTCCTCTGTGTCATAGTTGTTTACAAACATAGAATTTCACATAGACAAACACCCAGACCCTTTATCAAATAGATTATAGATCATACAAATAGGTATTTATCCCGTGCGGGGATCCAACCCGCGACGCGCTACGTAGCAGATCGCCACTGCGCCCACTGTGTATGTGAGATAGGCCAGAGAAAACTAGAAATAAAAGGAATTGAATATTCCTGGAATATGGGCAGACGACATCGTTGCTATTGCGGGACTATCCTGGATGAGGCTGGCACAAACAAAGACAGGCCTATATTCAGCCCTGGGTAAAATGGACTGACTGCATGATGATTATGATGATGAATATTTTGGAGGAGGCTTTTGTCCATCAGTAGGATCATAGATGCTAAAAAAACCAGTTTGAAATGATAGATTCAGGACATTGCACTAAAGCTCCGATCATCAATCGATTACGCATTTTTATCGAACTTAATCGATTCAATTGATTCGTGACCCTTCGCACGTATACCTGAATTTATTATGCCTAACTAACCTCAACCGACTAAAATAATCGAAATTCACATTGATGCATACGTTGGTTACCTTAGGTTTACTAAGAAAATTGTGGTATTCATGTTCTTCAACTGACATTGTATGTTGACAATTCGATGAAGATGAACCGGATATCCTACATTGGCTATATACATAAAATAATCCCATTTTTGGGGCAAAGACCTTTTTTCTGGGATTGGGCCCAGTGCGTGCTAGAAGGTGTTCATCATCTGTCTGGCCTTTTCCCAATTATATTGGGGTCAGCTTCCAGTTGAACTATACGTCAGACGCCAGACGCCAGTCAGTGTCAGTATATTACATGGTGTGACTGCCTGTCGAACCTGCACAACCTAATAACCAGAATACGATACCCCATGGTAAGACCGTTTGTCAAACTTTAGAGCTTCTGACTAATTTTAACGACTGACAAAATTTAAATGGTTTTACGTGCTTTCCGAAGCACGGAGGAAACTCCAAACCATCATCTTCTTCGCGTAGAATACTTACCAAGAAAAATGTGGTATTCATACTTTCCGCTAAATACAAATATTTATCTAATTTACATTTCGACGTAGATGAGCCGGATATCCTATAATGTGTTATATTTACATATCTACTACTAAGAAAACATAGAAATGAATGGGAAAGTCCTAATTATGTAAATAGGGCTATAAAATGCATAGTGACGTAAACGTAAACATTCTATAAAGAAGTCCCCGTGTTCGATTCAAATGAGGACTTTTTTTTACGTTTTTCGGTATTTGGTCGCAATCGATAAATTACTATAATTTATCGATTATGCATTAATTAGTTTGTGTTCTAAACTATCGTGAATCATCATTTTAGTTCGATTTTTGCATACAACTTATATTTTATGGCTCACACATTAATTTTTTAACATCACGCCTGTAATCACTTAAATGATAAGCAGAGGTGTAAGGATCTATAGAAGAAAACCTCGTATATCATATTGAAAATTTCATGTAATAGACGCAAGCTTATTGTAACCAATTTGTCAGAAATCCAGACACCTGGCTGCTACTATAAAAATTCTGATGGGAATACACGTATCGTAGCAATATGTCTGACCTAGAAATCGAACCCAAAACCTAGTGCAGTAGAATATAGATAGAATACGCAATGAAACGGAAACTACACATATTTTTTAAAAGAAAACATTTTTGTTTATTTTTACTTTATCTATGGTCAATTCAGTCAACATCAAGTGACATGAATAGTTTCGTTCGGAATCTCTCTACTACTACTGCGTCCGTTTCCCTCCACGTCAGTTCCATCGAACCAAAGATGTTAGCAAAGCTCTCATTCTGACAACATTTCTAAAATTTATGGCACAATAATAATTCGGAAAGTATTGCCGGTCATTGCCCTTTATTCATAAAATTGAAACGGTATCCACTTATCTTTTGATTGTTTGTTATTGATCTGCATTTCTGCAGATTTAATATAATAACGGTTTCGGTAAATGTCTGCTATCGTATTTATCGATGGCTTGCACATCACGATGCCTACCTACTTAGGTAATTACGAGTAGAACAAGTTTTAGATGACGATATTGTAGAAAAAGGAGACGGACCGGAGAAGGACCTTCTTCAAAGATTCTTTCCAAATAAAAACCTTTGAAAATTCGCTTCTCATGCGTTAATGCGTTTAATATTTATGAATATTAACCACCTTCTTCTTTTCCCTGTTTTCAAATATTTTGCCTTTGTTCACATAATACATTCGTTGTAATAACACTGATTTACTTTTTATTAAAATGAATCATAAACCAAAGATGAGACCTTAAGATGGAGCAAGCTGACTCATAAGAAAATAGTACCTACTCCTCGCACCGATGGAACACAGTACAGCACAGTACAGTCTGAGTGTTTGGCGCCGGACTCCGACGGCTTGGTGGACGCGAGCCAGGCGGCCCTGGAAAAACCTGATACCTCTTAGAGGAATTATTCGGCGGTATGCTTTTAAAACAAACTAAAGGATATATAATTATAGAACCTGTTATAATTAAACAAACACGGAAAACATGACTCTACATCTAATAATAAATTTTAAACAAAACACATTACACGACACAAAACACAAATGATTTACAGCAAAGTTATTCATGAAAATAATAATTGACAATTGTAAGCCAAACTAACAATACCTACGAATATCGAACACACATCAACAAGTTATACAAAACCAGTTTATCTTGGCCTGGCTTTGTATAATCCTTTCGTACAATAAATGGTCAGTTTATACCGGTTGTAAGCTCATCATAGAATTCACCTGTTAGTCATTGTGAAGCCATTTATGATGAATCCGACACAACAATTTTAATTACAGTATTGATAAAATTATTACAATTAAAACTGACTGTTTTGTATGACGAATTTCCTCTTAACACTATACCTAAATCAATGAACCAAAAGATTTTATTGTACTGTTGGAAATTTAGCGTATGGCGATCAGAATTCAACTGTTACTTGTACTTTTCGTGTACTATACAATTGCTGGTCAAGGGCCTGTCCCTATGAATTCCAGATTTCTTCGATCCAGGATTGAAATACTGGTTGGTTTTGTCCAGCTCGTCCCACCATCCTACGAAGTCAGGGTTCCAGAAAGTGATTATTTTGGCTCACACCTAATTGGGCACGTCTAGCAGACGTAGCCTGCCCAATTCACTTCAATCTTCCAGGACCAGTCGAAAGAGTTCCCGCTGCTCTGAATCGCAAAGGGCATTTGAAGGAGCAGGTGGCAAGAGTCTGACACTGCCTTTTTAATCGTGGTAAAACATAAAATGAGTCCTACCAGCCAGGGCAGGACGAGGGACTGTCAGACTTGTACTGGCTAAAATTCACTGTGATCCAGTCTGACACTCCCTGCCGCCCAATGAATGATAAGTCATTGTAGGTTTCTCAAAAGTAAAGACCCACTTCAGCTCCAACACCACGCATTCATTTAGGCAGTCACTAAGATGATACTTAGTGTTAGTGAAAACGATCAAAATTCCTAACCTTTGTGCATTCGGTTCTCTGAAATTTGTGAGTCGGTTTCATTGTCTGTGAAAAATTGTACCTATACGTAAGGGTCAATAAACGGGCCCGTGACAATGTAGTCTTCAAATGAAAAGGTTTTAACGTCGATGCGAGTCACTAATTGGTGTCAGATATTTCACATTTTTATTGCAGTTATATGAGGGTTATTAGGTAAATGACTGTGACTAATTTCTTTTTATTACAAGTAAATTTTTTTTGGGTGGTAATATCATCAAATTAGTCTTTCTGTCCTGGGCGGAGCGGAAGCGACTGCCAACCTCTTACTTAAAAAAACCCTCCTTCATAGAACTTTTACGTCCCAACTCTTAAAATGTTTTAATAGACATGGTAACTATAAGTAAAAAAAAATATATATATATATATAAAGTTTATTTTACGTTACTATATTTCCCTGTTCCTGACGTAAACTCAACTAATGTCCTGTTTTACATTAAAATGTGACATTACATCAACATCTGCCTAGCCTTTTTCCCAACTATATTGAGGTCGGCTTCCAGTCAAACCAGATTCAGCTGAATATCAGTATTTTTCATGGAGCGACTGCCTGTCAGACCTCCACAACCCAGTAACTGGGCAATACCAAATGAAATGTGACATTACACTTACCTTTAAATTTCAAAATAATAGATAATAACGCTGAACACTTAGATTAGATCACGGTCTGTAGTGTTTTTGGGTGCGAACCCTACATTTGTTTTTTTTTCAATGTTAATCTACTCATTCTAGATGTCCTTGAAAATTATTCAGATTTTTTGGTAGGTCCGTAATCAGCAGGTCAATGACCGGACAATAATAAAGATAATAATGCCACTCAGATTTTACGCTGATAAAACCTTTTTTACTCTATACACCGATTAAGAACTTAGCTCTTAATTAAATTGATACTTAACTTAAAATTTACAATATCGTAGTTTTTATTTAAAATATTTTTAAATTTCAGTATGTCACCTCCTTTGTTGATTGCGGCAGATAAGTCTAAATGTGGATCAAAACCATCAAGTAGGTTGCCATAAAATATGAATTGCAGTATTAATTAATTCGGTCATAATTTGTGGTTTTTAGTAACATGTGTCATGCTGACCGCTATAAATTACTGTACTATACCTTTAATTTCTGTTTTGGTTACATTAAGTAAAAAATGATGATAGAGGTGCATTGACCTCTGATTTTGCCCAAGGCTGAATTATCTAACGGTCCAATTTGGATTTTTTGAAAACAATGTTTTACATAGTTTTACTATAATGGTTTTACTATGGTGAGAGGCCTTTGCCCAGAAGTGGGATAATGTAGGCTAGAATATAAATAACTTGTACTAGTACTAGTTCAGTATCTAGGTACCGACTTCCTAGTAATAAATCTGTCCCATAACGAACTCAAAACTACATTTTTTTCTGGCAATAACAATTTTCTTCCGTTCCTTTTCCAAAAACATCAAAATTCACCTTCCAACACCGTATCTGAATAATACAATTCTTTCCGCTTTGTAAAGAGGATTAATAAACGGTAATATTAATTTAAGACACCCACTGTGCGTCCTGACAGTCCACGAAAATAACTTTATTCACCCCGACACCACTAGTGAGGGGCCGTAAAATATTAAGCTATGACAAGAGAGGGCGACACAACAATGAGTAAACAGATTCTCAGCACCGAAAACTGCCCATCACGCTAAACCTTTACAAGTATCACTTATCGCCTCCTTACTGGCTGAGTTATAGTCAAATATTATTGCATACATAAAAAGACACCTACGTTTTCCCAATAATAAAAAAGAACTAAAATATTTAGCCTGCACCTGAATGCGTATATGGGTAGATCGTAAAGTCTGCCGCTCGGGTCACCTCGGCCTTCGTATCGTAATGACAAAATGCCGTCGCACAACACTAAAATTTCATATAATCGTATTAAAATCCTTCATAAATGTATTTAGCGTCGTCGTATACAAATCAAGGAGTACCTTAAATCGTTGGAGGTTTATGTGCACGTTCAATTTCTTCTTAAATATATTGGGGCAGTAACCAGTTGTACACTTTTTAATGCGTTCAAGAATTTTTGGGAAGAACGAAACGGACTTTACCCATATACGGTATGCGCTTCACGGCTTTTTTATTTTCAAATGGTTATTTTACGTGGCCCTGCCTTTTTCCTTATTATGTGAGCTAAATTCTGAGCCGGTTCAATACGAGGTGTATAGTAGGTGCAAAATGCAGAAGGCATAAATTCAAATGGTTGGGAATGACCAGAGGAAGGGATTATGGTTTATGTAGGTCAATACCTACATAAAGAACGATCCCGGATCTTCGACCATTAATTTTTGTACCTGCCACATTTTGGCATCTGTGAGCTGCTTCAAAATCATAAGCAATCTAAATATTGATCATTGATTTTATCGAAAGCTTCATGAAAATTTCCAACTATTAAGTGAAAGTCTAGATCTAAAAATTTGAAGAGCAACCAACCCACATAGGATTCGGGTGGTAGAATAAAGCTCATCGATTCTTAGAGACAAGAGGCCTGTATCCAAGATATACGAATGTTTAAGGTACCTAACCGAAGGTGGGTTTCCCTGGAGGGATACGTGAGAAGGTATCCCTTTTCTGCCAGTAATAATAATTGATTCAAAGAACTCAAGTGGTTAAATAGTCTTAGACACAATGATTCACAAAGTTCTTGCCTAAAGCTTTCCATGTAGTTCTTAGTTGCCATCGCAGTCCACGTCATCTTACCGCGTCGATCAGTGCTGGCCTGGGCAGCGAAGTAAATCCTCTCCCATTTGTGTTTTTAAAATACTATAGACGTACTTACTCCATTTTTTAAGGGCTTGAAAGTGGAGTTTTCCCGCTTTGGGTGAAGTGGAAGGGAGTGTCCGATTCTTAGGCTTCATTAAAACGAATTTGCATGCTAGTGTGACTACATTGCGTTATTTGTTGGATCAACTGAATTTATTGTTCAATAACAATCCGCAATGTAGACAATCTTGCATGCAATTCTTGCAGTGTGCCTAGTTCCGCACTTACTCCGTCGAACAATCCCGCAAAAGCCGGTCTACCTAAAGTTCCATTACTATGCGGTATTATTTTTTTATAAACCCATCGGTAGCAAAAAGTAATCAGGTGATTTATAAACAAACAATCCAAAATCTGGTCTACGGAACCATTATGGTGATCCTTTCCCTCATTTGACTTTCATAATACCATCAATACAATAACACAGATCATTATGTAAATATAATGTACTTAATAACAATAAAGTTTTGATTTCTAATCCACATAAGATTATAGTTCTATTTCTGTTTATGTTAAGATGGTGTTGAAGATCCTTATTGGTTTATAGGCATTTCATCATTTGTACGAACTTTTTCTTTAAATTTTTGTAAAATAATCAAATATGAGTTTTGCGAAGGGCGAAGTGGAAGATCTACTTATTTGTTTTGACTAAGATCCACCTTATTTTTTAATTACTCTACATTTCAGGGTCAGGGTTACCTGCTTTTTTTTTTTTGCGTGGTAAAAGCATCAGCTGTGGCGACCAGGGTTACCAGCTTAGACAAATTTTCGATTGAATCGTTTGGCTGCATTCATGTGTGCACCTGCATCTATCATCAAAGCCTGAATTTTGACTCGCAGATTTGAAAATAATATGAAAAATATGATTTTTTCAATATTTTAATTTAAATCGTTTGTTTTTAGTTGAAACGGTATTTTTATCAGATGCGCTTTAATGTCTAATTTATCTGCTAAAGAAGTCGGTTAAAGAGGCGTCACCTTTATTAAACTAACAAATAAAAAAAAATGGATCGCATAAGTTGATAGTAAAACAGTTAATTTAACGATTTTTATATCGGCTTTTTAACGACGCGACGCCACGACGCGGGACGCCCTCAGAGAAATTAATTTTAAAAGTGTTTTGGAAGCGAAAATTATTTTATTAGGCAATTAAAATGTGAAACTATTTTTTAATTAGGAATTACCAAATGTTTTAAATTGCTATAATGTAATATTGTTTTCACTAATGTTTTGCCTAAATACATAATTATATTTTTTTTATACTTTGTTCCACACTAGATTTTTCCTGTATCTTGGCTGTGTTTTGAATCAAAAATTTGGTTCATGCAGAAAACAAACCCTCAACAAGCAGAATATCAGTCCATCATAATACCACTGCGCAAATGATTCTGGATAAAGGAGTAAATGATACTGTAACGTCTGATAGGGGAGAATTTAAGACAAAAACGTGTTGCGCCGACCCCAACTAAAATGGGAAAAGGGCAGGAAGATGAATCATCATCTAATAGGAACTCACTAACAGTTCAGTAATAGGAACTCCTTAACAATAAAGACAGCTCAGTTAACGCAGTGGCTGAAGTCAACAGACTTGAGCGGAGTTCCTATTACTGACCGTACGCCAACATACGCTGATGTCGGCGTACGGTCAGTCTTGAAGTCGTACGTTCGATCGACGCCGACGCGACGTACGGAACCGACTTCAGCTTAAGAGGAATCAGGCCCAGGTTTTGCCCAGACTGGCAACTGACACTAATCGGCTATAAAATGTGATCTTGTTTTTATGACAATTCCTAGCTATTTATTTAGTAGAACACGGATAAAGAGTAATAAAACACGACCTTGTATGGTATTTTACACATATTTTGACACTTCTAGCTTATACATTTGAATTTAGAACAAAATAAATAGCTATGCATGAATGACAGATTACGGTTGACGCAAAGATTGACTTGCGCTGTGGATTGCGGGTTCGATCCCAACACGCAATAAATGTTGTGTGAATGTGTCACATTCGGTCGAAAGTAAATGTTCTATTATTTTTTAATGACTTTTTTCTTTATGATGTTTTACTAATTAATTTCATTTTACCGTTACAGCATTTATCTTTAAACTGTGAAAAGTAAGTCAAAGAAACCAATAAATCTTAAAAAAATAAATAAACTAATAATCAAGTAATTAAATCTTCAACATTAACTCTAAAGCGTTAGCCACACCAACGAAGACTTAAATCATAACGCCCCTTAGCAAAAAACTGCAAACCAAACAACATCATTATTTTGGCCCATAGTCAAGTAGGTTAGAATACGGCTTTAATCGGGTCAAATGATGTAGCCCAGCGTTAAGGGGCGTATTCTTTAATATCAATAAAGATCTCACATTAAACGCCAGTTCAATAGCAAAGATAATAATTTGGTTCAATAAATAACACCTACAGTCATAATAACCATAAATCTTTTCACTGGTTGCCTTTGCCTGTTCAAAAAAAAAAAAAACTTAAGTGCTTTTTTCTGTATAAGAAAGTAAGAGTTCGCGTATTTTACAAAATCCCCCTAAACTTTAAACTTCTTAGAATCCACGGCGATAATCCGAACAAAAGAAACCTTTTGGGCTTAGTTTTATAGCTTGGTAAAAATCTCGAAGAAATGGCACAGTGAGATGTAAAAAAATCTACTAGTGACCTTACCCTGCTTCGCACGGGTTTTACGACTTCACACAACACAGATGACTTTATGACGTGTCAGTTTCATATAGGTATGTTAGATATTCATTGTAACCTTTTTGAATAAATTCTCTAAATAATGCCGAAAACCGCATCAAAATCCGTTGCAAAGTTTAGAAGACCAAAGTAGGCATTATATACAAACACGAAAACACGACTATATCTTTTATGTTTGCTAAATGTAGAATAGTAAGTGTTTATAAGCTTTTAAAAATTACATGTTTATTGGTACGTATTCAAATAAATCAATTAACAACTTTCACTATTCATCTTAATCTGACCCACTTCTGAAGGTTCCTATGATGATTTTTGTCACCTAGATGTTGACCTTAATGACGCAAAGAACACGGAATAAAGTTATTGTTTAGTTTCAATTTTACTTAAAAAATTAAACTTAAAAACTACAAGTGTCGTTGGGAGATCGCGACAACAATGGAAAGATTTATGCGGAAAGTAAGTATAAGGTGGCCGATCTGATTGGGGATTAAGCTGCTGACGGCCAACTCAGTGTTTTGAAGATAATTTTTCATAAATTCGACTGTAGTAGGCATTCTCAGGTTTAAGTATGTAGGTATTTCGTTGCGGGCGTATAAGGGGGCTCCCGTGATCTAATGGAGAAATCGATTTTGAGGTTTTGAGGGGTCTGTAAGTACCCATAATTATTATGTTTTACGCTGTATAGGGATTTTTAATAGATTAGGTAAACGTTTAGTCACCGGTCAATAAAGGTTGCTTGATCGAAACAACGGTAGGTGACTGAATTTGTATCTATTGTATCTCTAAATGTTTTTTTTTTAATGTAAGCATGCAGTGCCTCACATCAAGCTTAACCAATCGTCTCAATCGTGGTATTAGACTCAATTATTCGACGTATTTAGAAGCCGTTTCAGAAAAGGAATCTGTTGATGATTGATTAATTTTATTATTGATTAATAAATATAAAATCGGCTGATGACCTATTACAATTTAGTTAACTAACAGATTCCTATTAGCGTCACCTTAAATAACTTCTATCACTCTTCCTTTCATGCAATAGATTAATAAGAGGTGATGAAAAAATGATTTATCTCCTACAAAATGCTTTATTGGTTCATTCCGGTTTTATAAGCCTATAACAATTTATTATACTGACTCTAATGAGAGATCTACATATAAAATAGTAAGGAAATTAATTTAGATTATGATTTCTTTGATTCCAGTTCAGGTTGATGAAGCCTTGGCTATAAGTAGTATTTATGGATTTTGAAAATTTTTGGCTTAAAATATGTTACAATTGCCTTGCTTTATAGCGATTGTTTATGGCATTTTATTTGCGAATGTTTTTGTTTGTTGTTATAGGTACATTCATTATGTGGAAAATATCAAGGTCCCACTTTCTTGATGCTCACGAATTCTTTAGTTGAAAAATTACAACAGAAATTAGCAAGCCCGGGATCGATTCCACTACATTCAACTTTATTTATTGATAATGGCATCAATAAATAAATTTAAATGCGTAGTGAAGTGGCTGTTTTATAAGAGCGATTAGGAAATTAAAATTATGCAAGTTGCTCAGGGCCCGTGGACGTCTTAAGGCCTGTTATGATAGCTTAACGAGTGAGTTTTGATTTTATGTTTGGCAACGGAAAATTATGCGAAAAAATATCTTCGGAGGCATAACCTTGTCACCTCATATTAATTAATAATGTTAACAAATAGAATTTGATTTATGCATACATGGAAAAAAATCAAAATACTTGCATATTTTGCATAATTTTTCGGATTGTGTATTATTATCGTAAATTAAAATGGAAATCACTTGAAAATCAATTAATTAGGTAAACCTTGTTTGCTGACGTATAATATAATGGTGACATTCAAATAAATAGATAATAAAAAAATTTACTGTCAAGAACATAATTGCAGTAATTGTATACATATATCCATTATTTTAGATTTAAAAAAAATGTAAGTACCTACTTGAAAAAAAAAATGGTTTAGGTTAGTTCAATATTTCGGCAAGTCGTATTAGGAAGCATCTATTGATGTCAATTTTCGGACTACCCGACCCGAGGATCGAACCTAGGACAACAATACACTCACAATTAACCACTGACGCGGTTGCTTAGTGACAATTTACTCTTGACATTTACCAACAAATAGTAATTATTCAAGATTAATTTTGATAAAAAGAAGAATAATTGCGTGTTAAAAAAATATAAATTACATTATTTAAATAATTATTGTTTGTTAATCAATATAACAACAACAAAGGTCGCGGCGGTGTCATAAAGTAGGTTAACTTCGCTAATTAGCAATTATGATTAGTGCCGGGTCAATCATAAAGAGCTTATGTTAAGGTAAATATACACTAAGGCATTTTCTCGAGTAGATATGTATTTCCGTAACTTTAATTTTTAATGCGTTCTCGCGTTGTAGTGAATTTTGTTTATGCCTCTGCCCCGAATTTTGCAGTGAGCATTGAGTTAGTATCTTGTAACATATTTTTTTATCGTTGTAATATCATCAAATGAGTCCTCCCAGGAAGGGCTGTCAGACTTGTACTGACTAAAATCCACGGTGTCCTTCAATAGCCCTTTATGTTCCGGGGTCACGGTGATGGAAATAAGTCTCGCTTTGGCCTTTTACAGGGGGGCCCTAGATTTTCAACCTTATCATAATTATTTGATAGATTCGGGTAGGTTGGCCTGCTGGCGTGTGTACATTACGGCCCGGAATACCGGTCAGCATCAACTTTTATAGAAATCGCTTGTTTGTTTGCAATAGGTATCTATTTCCAACATATAGCTTTTACTACTACGTATAGAGACGACACCACGCATCACCACTGTGCCCATCCAGGATGAGTGCACGCGCCTAGAGCACGCCACAGAGCTGTCAAACAATTGAATGAACTTGTGCGCGTGCACTCATCCTGGATGGGACATAGTGGTGATACGTGGTGTCGTCTCTATACGTAGTAGTAAAAGCTCAATGATTTCCAACAAAACGTTAGCTATCGTTGGCTTTCGTATAATTATTTCCTTCGGTTCGTAAATAAGGTGACATATTTCAATGATTCTATCTTTTCTTCCAAATAAATGCTCTAGTTTACCCTCACCTTTACATACATTGCTGACAAAATTAAAATAATTTAATAATAAAATGCCAGGGTTTAGATCCAGATAAAAAAGATATTATATTTTATTTATTGACATTTCAGTTGCTAAGCAACGACTTCCCTATTGCTGCTGTGCATTTATGTCTAGATTCCTTTTTGATAGCTCATCAGTAGACGTGTTTGATAAGAATCGATACGTAACCATCCTGCGAATGCTCCCACGATTTTTGGCAAGGTTGCGCAGTGTCCGGCACAGTATGTTGACTGGCCTGTTGGTCTACACGTTAGTGACCCTGACTGCTATACCGGGGGTCGTTGGTTCGATTCCCACCCAGGACATAGTAGTACCCATAACACAAGCTCTGCTTAGCTTGGGACTAGATGGCGTTTTTTTTTTAGCGTGGTAAAATCATCAAATGAGACCGCCAACCTCCCGGGCAGGGCGGGAGGTACTGTCAGACTTGTACTGACTAAAATCCACGGTGTCCTTCAGTAGCCCTTTATGTTCCGGGGTCACGGTAATAGAAATAAGTCCCGCGACCCCGGCAGGCTTTGGCCCTCTGAGAGGGGGCCCCGTCATTTTGCTGACAGCTCTTTGAGGCGCGCTTGGAACACGACGTGCCGTCGACCCGGGGACTAGATGGCGTTGTGTGATATTTGTGTAATATTATTATTATTATATTAGTTTAGAATATAAACTCAAATGAATAAGAACTGTATCTGTCTATCTATGTTAAGACAAGTAATATAATAATTATTTTTGTAATTTATGTAGGTATCTCTTATTCTCCCATACTTCTTTATTTCTTGTCATCTCAGTAGCCAGCTTTTTTCGAGCCATCCTCCATACAATCCATCCGCTGCTTCTTTGATCTTCCTCTTTTAGGTAATGACATTCACATTCAAAATCGAATCTTGTATTATTTCTGATAGATAAATGCAGGCGGGACTCGAACTTCCGTTTTTCTGGATAGAAACTCGAGTCGTTTAACCACCAAAGCTATCGCAGTCCTGCCCGGCGAGGGCGCGGCGTTGTTGGTGATGTTAATCGGTACAAAATATTTAAAACCTCTATAAGATAGTTAATTTCCTTAAAATATTTTTTTCCGGATTACCATGATTATGATCTTTATATGTATACAACCTGACCTACAAATAATTTTTATTTTCAACTTTAAATTATGGGTACCTCAGTCATTTAAATTGGAACTAGTTTTCACCAAATTATTGGATTGTCTCGCATAAATATATTACTTCATCTACATTGTCTATATCGTTGAATATT
Source organism: Agrotis ipsilon (assembly GCA_028554685.1). Classification (NCBI taxonomy): domain Eukaryota; kingdom Metazoa; phylum Arthropoda; class Insecta; order Lepidoptera; family Noctuidae; genus Agrotis; species Agrotis ipsilon. The sequence goes on from CM052955.1 coordinate 7,484,933, forward strand.
AATTTAAGCAACAACGAAATTATACTTTACCATTATAATTATGAATTATTATTTATTTAACTTGCAAATTATCGTGAATCCATGATTGCTTAATTTACTAATTAATACCTATACACAATAATAATTTTGACATAAGAGTAATTTAAATGTCAAACTTGATGAATTTGTGTTCGTCAATTTAATTGGAAAAATTTAATGAAATCGGTTTAATTGGTTAAGTAATTACCTATGTTATTATACAGTAGCAGGCCATATATATTTTATTAATAAATAAACCATTTAAAAGCATGTAAGTTGTTTCATTTAATTTTACGTTGTTTCAAGCTTATATAGCTTGACAACAATTACCTAATCAAATAGATTGATTATTACCCTTAGGAGGACACCGTGGATTTTAGTCAGTACAAGTCTGACAGTCCATCCCGCCCTGCCCGGGGTGGGAGGACTCATCTGATGACTTTACCACGTAAAAAAAAAAGTACTATAAAATGAGATATAAATATCTACTCTTTTTGAGGTGGCTGAAATCCACTTGGTAACGGCTAGATCCCGGATAACGGCTCCACAGAGATCGCTCAGCAAGTCAGTAATCACCAGTCTTTGCGGTAACGGCTATTCAGTCTGACAGTCCCCGCCGTCCTGCCCTGAGAGGACTCATTAATTTGTTGATTTTACGAAAAAAAGGCAAGAAACTTGGTGAAGCACGGGTCCGTAACACAACTATAACCTAGTAAATTAATAGTAGATTACGCACCAAGGGAGTAAAGCATTGCCTTACGTCATGGGCGTATTGAATCCCGAAACTACACTAAGGATTCTGAGGTGAACCTCCGTAGCGCAGCGAGGAGGTTCAAGTGTTAATTCCCGAGTGAAACGAGGGAATTAAGTTAAGAATCCTTAGTGTAGCGAGGGATTCAAGTCAGCCCAAGACAAGGCAGCTTTACTCCCGAGGAGCGTACTCTGCTTTTCACACCTACTGCGAGGAAATAAATTCGATTTTTGAAATTTGATGTGGTACGACAACCTTCGAACGTGAAGTTGGCACCACTGTAAGCGATCAGCTGTTGCTGCCAGCGGCCGCCATTACTGATACGACTGGTGAAAGTTTTCATACGGTTTTCTTTGAGGTTCCAAATTCAAATCACATTATTCCCGTGGGAATAATGAAATTCAGTACATATATTATTCCCGGCTAGAGCGAGGGGGAATAATGTCATGCTTTACAGTAGGTTTGCCTGACGTATAATATGACATTTACGAGCAAGTAGTGTGAAATAGTAGATTACGCACCAAGGGAGTAAAGCATTGCCTTACGTCACGGGCGTATTGAATCCCGAAACTACACTAAGGATTCTGGGGTGAACCTCCGTAGCGCAGCGAGGAGGTTCAAGTGTTAATTTCCGAGTGAAACGAGGGAATTAAGTTAAGAATCCTTAGTGTAGCGAGGGATTCAAGTCAGCCCAAGACAAGGCAGCTTTACTCCCGAGTAGCGTACTCTGCTTTTCACACCTACTGCGAGGAAATAAATTCGAATTTTGAAATTTGATGTGGTACGACAACCTTCGAACGTGAAGTTGGCACCACTGTAAGCGATCAGCTGTTGCTGCCAGCGGCCGCCATTACTGATACGACTCCTTGGTGAAAGTTTTCATACGGTTTTTTTTGAGTTTCCAAATTCAAATCACATTATTCCCACGGGAATAATGAAATTCAGTACATATATTATTCCCGGCTCGAACGAGGGGGAATAATGTCATGCTTTACAGTAGGTTTGCCTGACGTATAATATGATATTTACGAGCAAGTAGTGTGAAAAATATATTGTTGACTATCGATAAATAAATCAGCTGTGATAAACAAAAGTTATGTTTAAGTTTATTGTATGGTAAATAAGCAAACAGGCGACCATGAGGTGACCGCTTTCCATTAGGTCGCCTGTTTTGCTTGATTGTCACCTATATGGTAGAAAAATGAGTAAAATAGCCAATTTTGAGCCCGTAATAATAGTTTTTGCCAGTAGAAACTCAGTTGAAAGTTACACTTGTCTTTGGATTTGCTGTATCTTTCTCGCCTTTCTTCAATAAAATATATAAGTAAGTGTTCGTACAATTTTATTACTCTTTACAGAAGTCGTCAACCTTCAACCAGGAAATAAAACAGTTATTATTTATTAAGGGTCTGAATCTTAAATTCCAAAATATCTCCGAAAAGCAATTTTTACATTATGTTAAGGTGATTTGTAATAATTTTTATATTTCTTTTTTGTTGTGTAATCTTAAACGAACAATGAATTGACATGTGTTCAAGTATTAACGGATGAATAATACCGCTTTTGGTTCAACCTTTTTTTGGTTTTTACATGAGGCATTAGTCGTACTTTAAAAACAAACAAGAATTGAAAATATTACGACAATAAAAGTTTCATCGACCTTTTAGGGATTTTGCATGTTTGATTTTAGACGATATCTTTAGAGTTGGTCAGTTATTACAATAATCTGAGAAGGATATTGAAGCTAAGAGGGCCTAATGAAGGGAACCTCATAAATATATACGATGGGGGGGAAGGGAGATCGTGACCACGACTGCTTATCATACCTTTTCTGATCATGATAATTTGTCCATATGGAGTGAACAAAACCAAATGGAGAACGAAACTGATCTATTAGATATATCTCTGCCTAACCCTTTGAGGATTATTATTATTTTATTATATATTTTTTTATTACATTATTTGTAAATTTTGGTATATTAATACCAGCTTATTTTTTTTTAAGTGCCAATATCTTAAAAAATAAAATGTTTAATTTGTTTTTTCAATAATTCCACTAAGCATACAACATTCAGAGATACGAAACCACAAAAATGCCGCCATTATTAAGTAGTTCAATGGCGCCTGAATCTAAATTATACTGAAGTACAGTCATAGTATAAAGTTTTCCTCAAAATATTATGATAAACATTGTTTCCTATAAATGTATATATTTTACGCTTGTTTGTCACCTTAACGCTTAATAATAATGTGAATTGATTCGTAGAAAATTTAATGCTCTTGTTTTCGGATAAGGTTAAAAATAATATTATTTTTTGGTCAACCTACGTAGTGTCATAAATGGGGATGCCCCATTACTCATTATATCTATCCTAACAAGCAGCCTTATTCCCAAAAAGTCTTTCAACATTTACAAATACTTACACTATTATATACATAGATAAGTATTTTAGAGTTTACAAAACATAAAAATTTAACAAAATTTTACAGACTCTCTAAAGTAAAAGAAAATTAAAAAGTTATTTTATAAATTAAGGTACATAAACAAAAAATATAATTCATCTCGCAGTCTAGGTATTTTTTAAGTACTTAAAGTTATTAACTTTACAAGTCAATTAGTTGTTTAAGTAGTTACAGAAACAACTGGAATTAAAAATAAAACAAAAAGTCCTACAAAATATATAGATATTTGTTTTGCTCGATTTTAACAAATTAGGCTTTAGTGTCAGCATAAAGAATCGTTGATCGAGATTTGTCATCACATTTAACATTTTTTTCTTTTTGTGTTCACATGACAAATATGTCATTTCATTCATGTCAATACACTTTTGACACTGAGTGTTAGGATGACTGTTACGTAGGTGGACGATTATTATTTTAGTAAAATTGATTGCGTAGGTAGGTCATTTTTGGAGGCATTCCAGGAAGGGCACCTCCTGACAATGACACCAGGGGCCGTAGTCAAACAGCATTCGACAGTAAGCGACAATCGTTATCGTTCATCAGTCACCAATACATTTTCAACTTTATTACCCTTCGCGTAAAGTTGAAAATCTATTGAGGTTCACAGATCGTTTTCGTTTGTTTCGTTCGTTATCGATTAGCAGTTTTTAATAGATTTTCAACTTTACGCGCTGGGGTATAAAGTTGAAAATGTATTGGTGACTGATGAACGATAACGATTGTCGTTTACTGTCGAATGCTGTTTGACTAAGGGCCCTGAGCTTCTTGCATCTTATCTATTCGACATAAGGCTTCTGTCAAAATTTTTCGTAGGTGCCAGGTTACCTTCGTGGAATACCTCAATTTTTGAAGCGTCATCAAATCAGCGATGCGATGACCTATCCATTTAGTATTTTCAAGTAAATAATCCAACATGTATAATGCTTAAGATATGGTTGAGTTAGTTAAGCCAACTGTGGGGACCCCACAGGCCTCAGGTTTGTCTAACCCAGAGACCTGTGGGGACCCCACAGGCCTCAGGTTTGTCTAACCCAGAGACCTGTGGGGTCCCCACAGGCGGCTGCTGGTTGGCTGGCGGATTAAATAACGTTTTATTATTTTCAGTACATCTTCTCAAGAAATCATTAATTTTGTTATTGAATCATTTTTGATATGGTATTCTGGGATTCCCATTACTTTGGCCGTCTTAATCCATACCAATTACAATAAATATACAGGTCCTTCATATTTTCGGATTACATTAAAATATGTCTTTATAAACCCTACGTGGGTAGATAAAGTCGCGATAAACAATAAGTTATTTACTTTACTGAAAATAAAAACTTGCATTTTTTGTTTCAAAGACTAAGTAATCTGTGACTAAGTGTTTTTATTTTTTGTTTCTATGATATAAAAAATGTATTGTATCAGTAACTTTATTTTTAGATCGTGTCAACAATGTATTGTGTATTTCTAAGAGAAATTTTAACCAAGACATAATTAACGGCTCACTACCTGAGCGGAATCAATCGAACAAAGAGCTCCATATTCAATCTTTTTTCTCTAAGGTTTTTCACTTAGTCGCGAAACTGTTAACGACTACCATGGCTCTGGAACGCAAAGGGCAACTGAAGGTATAGGAGGTTCTTAGTCAGTGTAATTGTCTGCTCAACTCAGGGCATGCTATTAGATGACTTTCCGCCACATTTTTTTTATCGTGGTGAATTCATCAGATAAGTAATCCCACCCAGGATAGGCCGGGTCCCTCCCGGCCTACCCTGGGTGGGACTCATTCTGTCAGACTCGTACTGACTAAAATCCACAGTGATCTTACAATAGCCTCTTGGTCTAAATGGTCCTTCACCGACAAAACAATATCTGACCTAGAAGGTGAAGTTCACCAGTACAACTGTCAAATGTATCAATGAAAAGCTACATACGTTTTGCTAAATATAGCGACAACGGCTAAAGGTCGCAAAGAAGGTGACACCTCATTATCACGACCTTCAGTTTTAAGGAACTACACAGTATCATAAATACTTCTGTAATGTGTTTTCAACGTGTAAGGGTATTGTGTCAAATTCTCTTAGAGCTTCACGTAAATGACTGCACTGAATTCTAGGGTGAGCTTTTTTTTGTTTAACGATAGGTTACGTTTGATCACTACGAGTATCCGACTGAGAGCAGTGGTGGCGCAGTGGTATCGGTCCCGACTTACGAGTTGTAGATCGTGGGTTCAAACCCAGCTTGGCGCATTACTTTGTGTAATTTATTTCATCACCACTGCTCTCAAAACGGTGAAGGAAAACATCGTGAGGAAACCGGCATGTCCTAGAACCATCAAATTCGAAGACATGTGACATCTGCCAATCCGCACTGGGCCCGCGTGGTAGATTATGGCCCAGTCCCTCTCACAAGAGAGGAGGCCTGTGTCCCAGCAGTGGGAACGTTATAGGCTGATGATGATGACTACGAGTATCTCGCCTGATGATAAAAAATAGGGTGCAGAGTACATCAAATAATTTTCAAGTACCCACTTAAGGACTGTATCAAGTAGAACCTTTTTTTCTAAAACTAAAGTAGGTACTTATTGGTTTCAATTTATTTTTATAACTCATTTCCAGAATACATTATTGATGATTTCTGCAAACATTTTAAGACTCAATTGGCTCTTCAACTTGATCGTTTTTGTTCCGATAACTCTAAAATATTGTTTCCTAAAATAATATTTGTTCCAATATTGACATGTTTAGTGTTTTGTTTGCAGTATTTTTTGTCTGAATCATTATTGATGCAATCATAATTTTGATTTCGAAATATTATTGTTGCTTTTGTTTTATTAAGAGTTGGTAAAATAGCCCGTCATTCCATGCTAAGTAGTTGTGGCTACTGTGACTGTTTTAATAATTATAGATAGATAGATACATATAGATAGAACTGATATAAATGCACACCAAAATTGTTATACAACTGTTTTTAAACTATAAACAAAAAAACGAACTAGTAATACAGTACAGATATATTCTGTTTTGTGTTAGACAGGAAGCCAAAAATTTAATTGGTAAAAGTCTAGTAGGATGATGTGTCTTCAATTATTTGATTTGAAATCAAAGACACAAATACAAGCAAAAACGTTTGTTATGCTAACTTTTTTACGATTATGCTATTGAAAGCGTCTCATAACCCTTCTTCTATTAAAGGTATAATTTATCAGAGTTCATCTAAGGTAGATCTTAATTCAGCTTTGACTTATATTTCTAAACGACAATAAACTCACGAGATTAAGCAATTTAGATGCAAACTAAATTGTAATCAAATCATATTTGAAGAACGATCTTCAAAAGATAACATTCCATAAATAGCTAAATGGATATTTTAAAGCCATTGCCATTTGCAGTTCAGGATTCATCAATTAAAAAATAATATAGCACTTTAAATCGAGATTAAACGCACCGCTGTCCTTATATCCAGTTTAATATTAATAAAAATTCAATTAATAATATATGACATTTCAACAAAATATCGTAATGAAATACCCTTAAAACAGGGGGTCTTAACAGGCCACTTTGGCAAAACAATTACCTATTTGTTTTTTTTATTGAGCCTGTTCTGACTTACTGCCGGGCCCCTTTTATCTTTCTAATCGTTTTTGAGTTTTAATTTTTCCGGCCAGTCTTTTAAAAAGGAGTCGCGGCTCTTTGGTTGTTTGACCCCGCTCTGGCGGGGCCCGCGGGTCCAAACGACCAAATGCGTTTTTGAATTGGTCGTTTGGACCCGCTTTCTAAATTTTATAATTGTACTAGCAAATAGAAAAGTGTCCTACTAAGTGTACTAGCTTCTGCCCGCGACTTCGTTCGCGGATCCTATTGCTTATGCCAGCGACAACTGGGTCGTCAAAATCGAAGATCTGAAAAATCTGATACCCCATTCCAAGAGCCCTGTTCTTTTTCTTTTCTACAGTTTCAGGCAACCTCTTTGAAATCCTGAGACTGCCTGGATTCCTTAGTAAATAGGAGAAATGAGCCATATCTTTCTAAACCCGTCGCCGCAGAGAGCCAGGGTGGCTCACGTGCCCGTGGGGAGGAGTCACTGGACTTGTCCAGCACGTCCTCCACACCGGCACCGAACACCGCGCGGGCACAATGTGCCGCTCCAAGGACGGATGAGACGCTGGTGCTCGGGTCGGACTCCGACCCGGCATCGGACGCCACGAGCTTCTAGAGCGAATGCTCTGGAAGCTCGGCGAAGAAGGAAAAGGGGAGCGCCAGCAGAAGGAAAGAGTTCCTGAAGCACCCCCTGGACGACAACTCATCATCCGAGGAGGGTCCTGCCACGGGCCGAAAGATCCCTACAGGTGTGCGGGGTAGAGGCCGAGGCGGGACGTGTGGCAGAGGGTGGGACCTCGATCACTCTGTCGAGAGGAGGGTGCAGGACGCCATCCGTGTCCTTAGACGGCATGGCGGGCCTGGGAAATAGGGCATCAAGGACCAGGCCATAATGAAGGCCAAAGAGACCATCGACGGCGTCGGACGAAGTGTCCTAAATGCGGGAGGAGGTCGCCAAGCTCACGGCCACAAAACCTCACGGCCAAGGTCACGGCTAAAAACTGAGCTGGCCGAGCTGAGGAAGGGAGGCCGCCGGGAGGAGGTTCCGCAGGCGACGGCGACGGCCCAAAAGAAGCAGCCGCCGGCGAAGCCCGCATCCTGCGCCCTCCGCTCGCGTCGACGTCATCGGCGTCGTACGCAGCAGTGGCGGCCTCCGCTTCACCCGGGCCTGCCTAAACTGGCCCCAAGGAGCGCTGCCTCGGCGGCGGCGGCGCCGGCTAAAGCAGCCCCACCAGCGGCGGCAGCGACGGCGAGTCAGCCGTCTCGACCTGCCCAAACTGTACAGCCCTCGCAGCCTCCCCCAACCGATGCCGAATGGCAGGTGGCGGGAGAGAGCAGGGCCCAGTGAAGGCGAAGGCGGCGTCAGCGACAGCGGCAGCGCAAACAATAGCCGTCGCGGTTAAACTACGCGCCCCTAAGACCGCGGATGTAGTAATAACGCTATAGCCGGATTCGGTCAAGAGGGGCGTGACGTACCGCGACGTGTTGGCGAAGGCGAAGGAGGCGGTCAACCTCCAGGAGCTAGGAATCGACGGGGGCCTCCGGGTGCATGTCACTGTGACGGGCGCCAGGCTACTGTCGGTTCCCGGCGCCTCCAGAGACCCTACCGCGAGACGACTTGCATAGCCCTGTCGCTTTCTCGCAGCCTAAACTGGATCGCGTTAAGAGCTAGTGGTAAGGCCTCTGAACCTTACGAATAGGATGCTCGAATTCGCATGGCAGAAACTCGCATCGCAGTTTTGTGTGGGAGCCCTAAGGGCTAAACCTGTTGCACCACATGCATTCCGCGTTACGTTTTTCTACATGTCTGTACTGAAACTTGAAATTAAATGTCATTTCGAACAGCGGGTCCCATCGACCAATGAAAAAATAATCAAAATCATGAATTGGTTCATTCATCCCGCGGGTCCCATCTGAGTGGGGTCAATCGACCAAAGAGCCGGAGTCGCATTTTTTAGGCCTGTCTCGGTTGCAACACGAATCAGGCACCAATTCAGTGAACATTCTAGCTCAACTGTCCCGGCCATCCTATACGCATGACCCACTCAGTCCTAGTTATGTCTATCTTATTTATATTCTAAAGTTAGATCTATAGAAAAGAATAATAATAATATAATAATAATATTCCACAACTATCACACAAGGCCATCTAGTCCCAAGCTAAGCAGAGCTTGTGTTATGGGTACTAGACAACTGATGAACATACTTATTTATTTCTAAATACATCACCACGACCCACGACCTCCGACATAGCAGTCAGGGTCACTAACCACTAGACCAACAGGCCAGTCAATCCATTTCACGAAGTTTATAACAATTCATGTAATGATTCTGCTAAAATGGTATTAATAGACGCCCTGATTTTATTGAACAAAAAATTGATTGAATCAATAACTGCCATTCAATTAGTTTTTTTACGATCATCGATATGGTGATCGTTATCTGAAATATCGGAGAATGTCTAACTAAATATCGGTAAACATTCCATTGCAAGATGCACCGTTTGATGTTGTTTGAGGTATCGATATTATTAAAACAAGTTTATAGCTATGTTTGTTTCGATCTAGAGTAATTCTTTTGCTTAGTTTTGATAACGAAATTCAAAATCGGATGGTTATAGACGGGGCTTCAATTAGAGGGCCATACCCTGCCGGCGTCGCGGTACTGTTTCGTCAGGTAAGTGTGAAAAAAAAGCTATTGAAGGATCACCGTGGATTTTATCCAGTAAAAGCTGACAGACCTTGATAATGATGATTTTACACCGACAGTAAAAAAAGTTTTTTTTTGAAGTCTGGTCCCTAATCACGAATTGCAGTTATTGCAATTATTTATTTTGCTGGATTAGAACATTGTAACACACGGTACAGTCAATCTCTAACTTGCTGCGCCAACCGAACTGTCAAACGGTACGGCACGCTTACTTTTAGTCACATAACTGGACTGTTAGACTCAAGCACAATGAAAAAGCGATTGTAAAAATACACATAATCACTAATTAAACAATAAAACAACTGTCAATGAGATCCATCCAAACTCATTCTGAGTTAATTATTGACAAATTAGACAATTAAAAATCTCATCACCACACAATCTCGAGTACGTGGAAAGAAGCGCCATCATTTTAATGTACATTTTTATCGATTTTCATCAATTTAAATTTACTTTTATTGCTAAAGCAGGTCACTGAGCAGGTTCCATCAGAAAATGCTCGAATGTTGCCTTATCCACTTTTATTAGGGTGCATTGCCACCAAGAAAAAAAGTAAAAAACTTGACAACGGAATGCGACCTTCGCGAGTGTCCTTACTCGAGATTTTGGCACCGGGTGTCGCGCCCACCAACCATGACATTTATTTTAATTCTTCCTCTTTTTGTTCTCTAAACACTTTATATGAAATTTAGGGTTCTGTCTTCAAAAAAAGACGAAGACAGAACTGAATTCTTGTCTGCACAATCCAAGTCAAAAATAAATTGGAAGTGGAACATTTAATGCTGGTTGATTTGATTATGAAGCTGTCAAAATACCGCTAAGTTGGTTTAAAAAATAGATAAATTGATATTTTGTGATGCTGAAGTAGTGTGTATGACACGCATTAATGATACATGTTGAACAATATGCAACCAAATTAATCTTGACCGACTTTATAAAAATGAAGCATTTAGTCTAGTACCGCTGCTTCTAATAATAATGGAGTTGACCTAATGATGGTGACGCCATCATGTTATGTTCTCCACATCTCTGCTATATAATATGATACGAAATAGGAAAAACAAAATAGAAAAAAAAAACTTTTAAAAAAATCTATAACCGACGAAACATCGAACTGAAAAGCAAAAAATAAATTTTGAGGCGGCGCCAAAGAAACAATCTACGAATAGCTACAACGAGCTATACAACCACGACAAGCTATACAACGAGCTATTCTGCTCTTCACATTGTTAATTTATATGTTTGTTTGTTTGGCGCAGCCTAAAAATTTTTTTTTTGCTTTTCAGTTCGATGTTTCGTCGGTTTGATTTTTTTTTAAAAGGTTTTATTACTATAAAAATATGTACCTTAATCTTCAGATTTATTCAAATTTCAATTTATGTCACTTAACAATTTATCACACAACTCAGTTTTAATTAATTATTACTTTTAATAAAAAAAAAACATTTTCCATAGCGTTAACGACTTCGGAGTTCCCTTGTCAAAAGCCATTTAAGAAGAGTCAAAAATCGCAAAATAATTACACCGCCCGCTGTTTTAATTGCAAAATTCTTTATTATAATGTTTTTGGACGATAGATTGACACTTTGATATGCTTTTTACATTTATAAGCGTTAAATTGGATTTATATACAATATGGCGATTAAGCAATAATCTTGTTTATATTAACATTTTTGACCTTAATTAAGTATTTGCTAGTCTTAATTAAAGGGACATCAATTATGTAGATTTATGAAATATATCACTATAACACAAGATTGTCGTGGAGATTATTATTCTAATAATCTATTAACCCGTTAAAATAACTCGAACACCTAAACATAATCTTCACACAAAGTTAATCAGTCAATTAATTTAACATAGTTCTTTTTATAGCTTTTTACAAAGTTAAAACTAATAAAAAGCTAAAAATACCAAAGACTTTTGATTTCTAGTTTAAGCCATTCGAAACTCATCATCATAAAATAACCGTGAGATAACCGTGACGATGCCAACTGTGTCCTCTATTTTATTAGAGGTATTTGTCATTTTCTCGACGTTTCGTCATATTAAAATAATAAAAATCTCTCATCAACTGTGTAAAAATCTTTATGTAGAAGGCCTAGGTAAAGTGATGACCTTTTTTCGGGACAAACCTGCCTCACTATTTCCAAACCAAACCACTGCAACTCCTGAAAACCCACCACAAAAAACGCCGATAATGGAGCTCGACGTGTCCCGGAGAATGAATTTACCTGTCTCGGATTCTGCCACGAAATCAATCAGAAAAGAATAGTGGACGAGTACGAAAAATATGTTTCCACTTCCCTCCATGCAAGCAAAAGACAAGGCCAATAAGCACAAAGGGACATTACAACTGGGGGATGCCCAGTTGCCCAGCACCACGGGGATAAAATGACTACTAATATTAATGGGTCCTAAATTGTGAGCTGCTATATTTGATTCCAATGATGGGTATGGCAAAAAATTACAAAATTTGATGACCTATTACCGATATAAATCATGGGATTGTCAAAATGTATTTTTGGCACAAACCAATCCAGACATTTTAACAAAATTGCTACAGAACCCTACCATATCATCAAAAGCACATGTACTAGATTATTATCAAGATTTTTCTAACACGGAACTCTTAATACACGACAACTGCCAACTAGCAACTAGATTTGAAAAGATACAAACGCTTTGAAATCAAATCGTGCGCATCGTCACAGAAAATTCTACCACAATCACATAAATGCGGTTTCGATCGAAAAGTAAAGGTTTCTTCGAAGCGATTTGGATTTATCCAGAGTTACTTTTAAGATGAGCTGTCGAGGTCACCTTTTAAGAAATGATTATTCACTTCTTCCTGTTCCAATCTCTAAGTTTTCAATGCTTCGTTTATAATTCCACGTATAAATAATAACACAATAAATGACCTCTCGAAGGAATGCTACTGTTCGCGTATTTGTTAGATTAATTGATTTATCATAGCATTATTAGTTTCGTCTTACAAATCAATAGATCAACGGATTGCGTCATCGATTATAAAATGTAAAGATGAGAATGAGATAATTAAGGGCCTGACAATCAGATGATTAATAGTGTCTAGTTAATTTGCCGTTAACATTTACTTTTATATTTTTTACTATTAGAAGATTGATATATTTGTCATTTCCTTGTTTAATCAACGGCTTATATTAAACAACCAGAAAAAGGCCTTATCATGTGAAATAACTACATAATTACAAACATAAGTCAATATTGACATAGCAACCTTCCCGCCAGTACACTGGTTATTGACGTCAAAAGCCCTTTAACCTCTGGTTTTCGTTTTTTTTTAATGCGTTAACGTGACACTGCTTGTATTGACAAGCAGTTTAACTCCAACGATTTAACTCGTGATATAATTATAAACTTACAAAGTACAACGCTCATCGATGATGCTGAGATGTGGGCGGTATAATGCTTACAGATAAATGTTTTATATAATTCAATATCTGGATTTACTTTGTGTCCAAACTTCTCATTATTCTACGCTCAGATTTTCGTCTTAAAATACACCTCACAACTAATTTAATCAACAGCGCTCGCAAATATGCAAATTTTTGATCGAAATAAATTAATGTGATCAATAAAGAAACTTTGAACAACTGGTTCTGATGGAATGTGGAATATTTATTCCATATGTCACCAAAACTGGCCTTTTCACGGAATCGTACCAACGTTGTTTACTTCTTTAGCGGGGTGCAACAACAAGGCTGCGATATTTTATGCGCAAGCGGCGCGTCGCGGTTCGCTGGCGCCGGCGCGAGACGCCAGCCGAAACCGAAGCCTCGCGACATCCGCCCGCGAAACAAAATTAATAGCCGATACATTCCGTACATTCTTACAGATTCTTGTACCCGGTAATGGACTACAACGAAGCTCGATATTGAGTACGGCGCCGGATCCGAGCATTAAAACCGAACGGACGCTGAAACTCCGCATTTCGCAAGTGATTTCATTTACCCGTTTTAATATCCCGTAATTTGTGGACATTTTTGCGAGATCAAATTTCGTAATGGCTCCGTAATTGTTGTTTATGATGCTCCTGAACCCAAACGTGGATCGAATATGGATGAATTTATAATGCCGAGGAATATCTTCATCGAAAATTGTTTCCTTATTTGGAGAATTTACAACAAGAGGTGAATTCCATCCGATTGTTTATCGGCAGTGGCGAATCACTGGTTTGTGTTCAGTGAAACGGTTTATAACGTGGGATACAATCGACAATAGTTAACGGTGTAACACCTCTTCAGTGGGCAAAGATCAAGTGTATATTACCTATCTCAACATAACGGTGAGATCCTTTATCATCCGTGTCAAATCCAACAATACCCAGTTTTCGCTGATGGACAATATTAATGTGACCGATTTGTTACAACTTATAATGGGACATTCATTTTTTTTTTCTAAAACAAGCCTAGAATATTCTCCATTGTTTGAGTTACGACGTTTTTCCGAAACACTGAGGCGTCGGGTCATCGCATTCGCTAAACAGTTATGCGTCCGAAATTAAAATATCAATCATACGTATTGGTAATTTATTGTGTTTGAATGAGCAATAATTATAAGTTTGAGCCTTCTTTGGTAACAGTAAACATTGATTAACGCACCATTCGATGCGATTGTACATAAATGAACAATCATAATTTACTAAAGCCTGGATTAGTCGTAGGTAAGTGAGATATCCATCATTGATTCTGTGTCAGATGTGAAAAAAATTAATCGACGTGTTGTTATAAACTCATGCTTATTTTCTGACATCAATATGCTTGCACTCGTGTGGAGGACCCGTTAGGTGTTAATGTACCAAATTGAACCAAACTTTTTGAATAGAGAACAGGACTTGGCTAATAAAATGCATTTCTGGACAGTGACTAATGACTTCAAGTCTAAATAAGAAATGCGGTCATAATTTCTTGAATTTATGTTCTGCGTCCTACTCGAATCTATACCTAAATCAATAAAATTGTTTAAAACTTCTGTAGTTATAAATGACGGCCTTGATAATCTCTAAACTAGAGAGCTGACAACTAATATGGGAAACTGGAATTTTTGACTATTTTAAAGTTTCTAATTTTTATATTAACATAATTATTGTTATCAGTGTTCTCTGTAACTTGACAATTTGCTTCCAAAAATGCTCAGAAGAAATTAACTATTTTAGTTTAAATAAAATCTTCTAAAATTCAATTATCAGGTCCTAGGTCCTTATCAGGTTAGAATACATAATTTCCTGCCATGCTATTTCTTTGTGCAGCTAGTTTGGCTCAATTTTGATGACCACTAAGGGCTGGACATGGTGTTATTAGCATTTATTAAAATCCTAAATTTATTTGCAAGGTTGCCAACAAATGTTACAAATTGCCAAAGCATACTTCCACAATTCGTAATTTGACCGAAGATTGGACTGCAAATTCTTCCTTCAAATTACAACTAAGCTCTATCGAAGAAGCACTAGATAACATAGCAACAATAAATGTCAATTATCAGATCACAATAGTCAGTGTATTGTTAAGTTCAGCATGTACACACAGCTACACATCAAGCTATACAAAACCAGTTTGTCTTGGTCTCGCTTCGTACGATTTTTACACACAATGAACAGTCAACTAATACTGGTTTTGCGTAGTTTGATGTGTAGCCGTGTGTACTAAGAATCATACCAACAAAGGTCTAGGTCAACAGTTAAACAACTGGTCAAGCGTGAACTGTTATAAATGGTCTATAATGCGATTTTTTTCGTCAACGTAAACAAACTTAATGTTTCTTGTGACATTATTATGTATAAATGATCAGAAGATATAGGTATAGATTAGTAAATACAAATTAAAATGCGAAAATTTTCCAATTATGCACCGTCACTGAAAACCGTCACTACCTGTACAGTATGACATTTAAAGTACAGGTGTTTCAAAGAGTTTTAAAACATCCTGTACTTTAAATGTCACACGTAATCTAGTTTTTTTGTATCAAAATAGATCAACATTTGATCGATTTTGTAACATAAAGGAGTAGCAATCGTTTAAAATTGGCGATTTATAATAAATTATTATAATTTAAGCGATTTATCACGTGAAGTTACTACACGTGTCGTGTTTTGTTTTTGAAAAGGTTTCTATTTGTAAACGTTACTGTATATAGATTTCATTTGTTTCCGAACTTTAGTCAAAAGTTATGGATTGTCGACCTAAAGTTGTTTGTATAGGGAAATTTTCCATCCGTAAGTAATAATTTCAAATAAATCTGTAGTTTTGGTTATAAATCGGCACATCTACTAGAAATGTTGAAGTTGGCAACAGAGGTATTCCACGAAAGGCACCTGACACCTGCGAAAAATTCTGGTAGGAGCCTTATGTCGAATAGATGCACTGTGCACTTCGTGGAATACCTCGGCGTCAAACAAAGATGGAAGAGAGTTATAGTATTGCATTATTAAAGAATGATTTTTAAGACACAATAGTCAACATTAATAATTTGAGTTTGCCTTTTTTAAAAGCTGAGGCATAAGTTATTTGAAAAGAAAAAAAAAACCATAAACAATAACTACAAAACAACCCAAAAGCTCATTATTTAAACAGCGTCACAATATCGAAGCGATTTCTATTATTCGTTCTAGAACAAAAACTGGAAATGTTCGCTAAACATTGCTCCAATTTATGCCTTTTAGGTGTTTTGTGGAATAAATATTAGCACCGAGCCGCCTACGCCTCAGAATTTAATATTAATTCCATTCAAGATTATACCTTGAGTAATGGAGTTAAGCTGTGTTTTGTATTGGATGATGATAATTCGTAACTTGAGCTTGTGGCTGCAAATGTCGTGGGTCGCCGTGTCATCGTTGGTCGGCGACCGGGCAAGGCCGCTAAAATGCGATGACCTCAGCCTCGTGATAAAAAAAAAAACACAAATCTTCTGCTACGGAAACCTTTAACTACTTTTTTTTTACAAACATGATCGTTCGCAAATTACATTTAGTTCAATTTTCGAAAATAGTTTCTATTTAACTTGCATGGAATGTTAATTGGTCATTTTTCGGTCGTAAAATTTTAAATGTATGCGGAAACTGACAATAATGGCTCAATCTTGGATGACGTGACTGCATAGAAGACTTCGGAGGAATTCCTGACCAATTAACTCGATGCTTATCTACCGGATTTTCGATCAAACATTAATGTCATTGCTATAAGATTTCACTTATCAAGAATTAATTTGACATCGAGATAAATCGCAGGCATTAACACAGGAATTCTATGTAGTAATAAAAATAATCCATAATCAGATTTTCGATGAAGATCGAGATTTCGGCAAGGACGTACGTTTTAACCGACCCAGAATGTCACAAACGACATCTTTAAGTTTCATTCCATCATAAATAAGTTGTATTTTGTAATTTAAAAAACAAACATGCTAATAAGAATACTTAAAAACTAGAGCAGAATTCAAAACAAGCCTCTTACGTGGGCGTTAAAATATTATGAACATTCCAACATGTTTACATTATTTTTATGGTATTTTTGTACCGATTTTACATTCCTTTGTCTTGTTATATAAAATGACTTTTAGGGAGCCCTGCCCACCTAGGTTCACATATTTCTAAAGTCAGCTTCAGATATATTGATGACACCATTAAAGCCTTAAATGGTTGTGGATGGTGGATGAAAATAATAATAGTTCACCTCTATGTATATATTATTAGAGTTTCTGCTATTACCAAAAGTGTTAAGAACCACTCTTCTGTTTCTTAAACCTAAATGGTCTCGCGCGGGCATGCGGACAGCGAGTAAAGGGCAACTCGCTGTCCGACCATGGACCATGTCCGGGTCGACGGCGCGTCGTGTTCCACGCAACCCACTTTTTTCCATCACCGTGACCCCAGAACATAAAGGGCTATTGAAGGACACCGTGGATTTTAGTCAATAAAGTCTGTCAGTCCCTTCCACCCTGCCCGGGGTGGGAGGACTCATTTGATGATTTTAACACGATGAAAAAGAAATGGGCTCAGTGCATTAATATTAATCCTAATAAAGAAAAAGTTAGGCTAACAGAGGAAATTAATTTGTAGTAAGGATTAATTGGTATTGAGGCACAGCTTGGAATAATTGTATTTGAAATTACTACGTTTCAAATAAGGGTAGCCTATTTCAAGAGAATTTGAATTTAAGTTATTTACCAATTAAATTTTATTTGCTTGGCCTACTAAGAAATCATGAAGGAGTACTGTGTTTCTATTTCACTGACTGAACATAATGTTTTCAGCCCATTTATACCTACGATGCTGTAACAAAGCCTTTGTTAGGGCATATCTGTATCATGCCGAACAAATTATTACTTCGTAAAAAATTATAGCTACTGGTGCTTTTAATCAACAACATGGAATCACCGCAGTATATGAATAGAAAGAAGTAAGAAGCCACCCGGCTCTGATAACTTGTTTGAACATTGGAAAAAGTAGCGTACAATCATACCCGTAGGAAAGAATGACAAGAAATGTATACCCATCTTAAGAATAACCATAAAACATTATATCGGTACATAGTAACTACATTTGGTTTAAAATAATCATGAACCATTGTGCTAGTAGTTACTTTCTGGAGTGAGAAGTTAGCAAATAAGTCCATTCGTTATTTCTATCTTTAAAATCATAAATGTCCTCCGCCCAGCGTGGAGCGGACGACGTCAGTAAGACAGTCGCTTTACTGACTTAACACCTTACTCCGGTTGCCTTATGCGTTCCAATCCTGCTACTCTCCCATTCGGGAGTTTTTCCGTTCTCTCAGAACGTTAAATTGCCAACAAAGTCCAAAACATTGCCTATCCCTTTATAATTGACTTTAGCTACTAGGTCATGACGTCAGGTGCTTTTCCATTCCCTCGGGTGTACTCTTATAAGATCTTTTAATCCAATACATTGTAGAACAGATGGTGTCCATATAAGTTAGTTTGAGCTCTTTTTTACGACTTCCCGGGAGAGTTGTGAAGTATCTACTCATTATTTCACTTTAATGCTACAATTTTAACAGTTCTTTTTATCTCTATCCGCGCTTTTAGTGGCCGTATGTTAGATTTTGTATCGTCTTATGCATTGTAATTTAAGAATGTTCTAAGAATAAAGAGGAGTCCTGAAAGGTTTTCAGTTCAATTTACAGATTCGGCAAACTTATAGTAGGTATAATATTGTGAAAAGTTGTCTATTAAATTTTGGTGCACAATTGATCAATTATTCTACTCCGTAATGGTAGTCCAAAGCTTATAAATGAGAGGGATTGATGGCGAAAAGCTCGTCCCTGTTACAAAAGTTTTTAAAGGATATAAATTTCGATATATTGTTGTTGTTCACTATCACCTCTGACTAACCCTTATGTGGGGTATTTTTTATCGCTATTTCAAATTTTTGGAAATCTTATATTGAATTAATGAAAATTTAAGCAAACAAGCAAACCTACCTACTATGAATTATGTTTATTGTGATACAACATATAAAGCGCACATTGACTCATACCAATTTAAGTAATGTCATTCAAAATGTATCACAAATGATATTTTTCTGTTTGTTTACTGTCATTGTTTATTTGTGATGATCTATTTTCTGTTATTTTGTTTTGAGATTCATCTAGATTTTATCTTTTTGTGACACATTTCTGTACGAGTCATGTTCATTTTTAATATACTTTTCGGGACTTAAAACTAACATTTGAGAGTAGGTAATTGGTTGGAAATTGCGTCATGATTCCCGACGCCCAAACCGTCTTTCGCTGGACCGTGGTGTGAGGAGGAGGATTGCCTCTACCTGAAGCATTTCACCTCCTCCTTCGACGGTGCTTTACTTTCAGACCTGGGTGTATCCTACCGCTGAATCCGAAACAGATACCTCCCGAAACATTCGCTTCCGAGGATCTACGGAATATAAGGAAGCCCGCTACCGTGGCATCTTTCTAGTCACTCCTCAAAGAAAGTCTAGCCTCAACGATTGTGGATCACCAAATATTATGTAGAAATGTCCTTGGTTTAAATTATAATTCATATATTTCAAATTTTATCGTAACAGCAACCTAGATTTGGAAATATAATTCCTACTTCCGTTTCAAATAAAATTTTAATCTTGATCCATATTGTTATTTCCACATTATTATGGAAGTAGACTACGGTCATTGATCTACATTCATAATTTAATTTCATTAAGTTCCATTGCTTAATTTAAATTCCCATCGTATGGATCTATTTTAATCAATTGTAATGGAATAACTCTATTGGTGCTCAATGTGCTCATGTTCCCGGTCATTTGGTTGTTACGACTTCGGGAATATGAAATTTAATTAAATTAAAAGCATTTATAATACGGTCTGAAATCGCGTGAATCGGTTAGTTTTAAATCCCGAGGTACTAAAGTATATAGTGAATTCATAATAGAACTCGACACTGTATAAGGGGAAATTAGTTTTTTAAAATTAATTGTCTTTGAGCTTTATAATGGTTCTTGTATTTCTAGAACTAAACGTGGGTACAAGTTAATTAGTTACGAGTACAAGGATTTTTTTACGTGGTAAAATCATCAAATGAGTCCTCCCACCCCGGGTAAGGCGGGAGGGACTGTCATACTTGTACTGACTAAAATTCACGGTGTCCTTCAATAGCCCTTTATGTTCCGGGGTCACGGTGATGGAATAAGTCCCGCGACCCCGGCAGGCTTTGGCCCTCTGAGACGATTACAAGGATAACTTGAATATGAACAAATCTTTTAGAATACCCTACGTTTTTTCAGCAGTGATGCAGAGGATGAAAAAAGAATACTTCCAGAATTTAAGGCAACCCTTCTATTGATATAATTGAGCTATCAGCTAAAAACAGAAATATAAAACAAATAAATAAGATCGGTCTAAGTCGATTTCATTGAAGTTTTATTTTTATTATCCGTCTAGCTTACCACTTATCCCATATTGATAGACCTACGTAAGCGCAAATTGATTTCGATTAAGAAAACATTGAACTTGCTGAAATAATGTTCTACGAATAATCCAATGTCTTCCTAGACTATACCTAATTCTTCTATTAAGGTACTATCGAAATATTTATTGCAAATCTTTTGACAGATAGATAAATAAGCGATTCCATTTAGGTTTGCATTCTTTGTTTTTATGACGCTCTACAAAAGTATAGGAAACCATAACAAGAAAAGGCATCATAAAAATAATGTAGGTTATTACAAAGTCGTGTAAGTTCATATTGTATAGATATTTTGAATAATTATGTTCTAAATATCAAATTTCGAAGCACGTTTCTTTTTTTAAAAATAAAACCGTTTAACAATTTATCATTATACGATCTAGGAAGGCAATCTTTTTCTGACAAGTGTCACTTTGACAAATGTCAATATTATGTAAATTTATGACATTTTTGACGCAATATTCTAAAATATAATTAATTATTGGCAACGGATTTCTGAGGATTATGAAGTTGATTGTTTTGTTATGTGATGAGATCGTTTATAGTTTGTACCTAAATAATTATGTATATTAGGTACCTACTGATTACATTTTAGAGGTTGTCTCGGAGAAGATTAAAAGCTCAGGCGCCATAATCAATAAAATGTTTGGTATTTACATTTCTGATATCTATTCTGTTAATTTAAAAGAATTCATTCATTATGATGTTAGGTAAGTTGACGTGATGAGATCGTTTATAGTTTGTACCTAAATAATTATGTATATTAGGTACCTACTGATTACATTTTAGAGGTTGTCTCGGAGAAGATTAAAAGCTCAGGCGCCATAATCAATAAAATGTTTGGTATTTACATTTCTGATATCTATTCTGTTAATTTAAAAGAATTCATTCATTATGATGTTAGGTAAGTTGACGTTATCGAGCATGTAAACTAAGGAATGTACACTATTTTGTAAAATAAAAATACAATTTTAAAAAGCGTTTACTGGTTAATTTATATGGATTGGTCCAAAGCCCATTAACTTTCGCTTTAACACAATTTTCTTTTTATATTCTTCCAAGATCAACACTGATCGTTTTACAGAAATATATAAAATATTATACCTATCAAAAATAAATAAAAACAATGGTATATATATTTTGTATAGATATGGACACGGCTATTGTTTCACGTGAAGACGGGATTTTTTATCTGTGATTTCCAGGTGCCAACTAGACTATAGCAGCCCGGGGAGGTCGAATTGTTCAATCATTCCAATGTTAAACATCTTGGAATGACGTTGACGCTGTGCGTGAATTTTATTTCATTCCCAAATAACTGAATACCAATTCAGGACCCAGGTATTAAAGCAAACAAAGTAAAAAAAAATGTTTCTTTTCGCCATCATTATCTAGTATTCTATTCCTCATTTTTTAACGTGGTAAAATCATCAGAGTCCCCCCCACCCAAGGCATTACGAAAAGGACTGACAGAATTTTACGGACTAAAATCCACGGTGTCCTGCAATAGCCCTTTACGTTAGGTACCTGAAGGACTGTTCTGCGACCCCGGCAGGCTTTGGCCCTCTAAAGTGGACCCCGTTCTGTGTAATGCAGTAAGTAACTCTTAGTCGCGTTCCATTGCACAATTTCGGTGTAGTTAGAGCATTCTAGTCCAACCCCACTGTCATACAACACCAATCAATGCTTACCAACACCACTCCCACAACATTCCCCAAAACAACGACTATATATTATACGACTCCGCATGCACGATCTAAGAAACAAAAACTATTCTGTCAACTCGCTGAGGTACTACGTAAGCGAGGGGGACGGGGTAGTGCGTTGTGATTGGTTAATTCAAGGTCTGTTCTGTCTCAAGGTATTTTTACGGCTCGCAGGAGTGGTCGAAATAAGATGGATATAAGACTTTTTTGCCTAATGTGTTGACAGACATCGGTCGCCTGTTATTAGGAGTCTGGTAATATATCGTCGTTGCCCCAAAACAACACATACACATGCGACGTGATACTGAACATAAGCCTCAAGTTTCTAATTGATTTGGATAAGCCATTAAGCCTCGCTGATGGATGCGTCGGCTGTTTACAGAACTGCCATAAGCTCGCCTTGTTTGATCACCGCTATATGCTTGTAGTAACGCTATTATTGAATCTAAACACCTAATTTAAATCTGTGTGTGGAATTGAGTTACTGTTGTCTGTGTACTGGATGATTTTGGATGGATTATGTGCTTCGAGGGATTGATTGAATTATTATTTTTGTATAGATATACCTACACTAGTGGGCAAAAGTATGGAATCGTCGACTTGAAATTTATCCAGGATTGCTCCTTATGTAATGGTTTATTTTGAGTGAATTTTTATCAGTTTAAGGTTAACAGTTAACCTTTAAAATGGTTCCATTTTATTATTCTTAACTAGATATTAAGTACTCAAGATTGTGCGAAAGTATAGGCGATAAATAAATCGATTGTGATCTAAAAGATTTTGTATTTGATCTCTTTCAATAACATTCTTAATTCACTTATTACTTATTTACTTTACAGACATTCACTTTGTCAGATAATTAACATTGCGTAAGGCGGCTCGTTTGATGCGGTAGCTGAGTGATCGGCTGCTGAGCTGCTTGTCGCGGGTTCGATTCGCGTGCGGAACATAAATTTTGTATGACCTACTGAGGTTCAGCGTCCGGCTGATGGATCAGACAAGGTATGGGCGGTCATTGTAAAGATGTATGATTAAAACAATAATCATTTTTCTGATCAAATTCATTCTAATTTCAAAACAGGCAAACGTGAACCAACCTAATCATCAAAAATTTGAAAATCGAAGTTATCAAAAAAATAACCGAGTTCAATATGGCCAGCATGTTAAATTGGGTAAGGGAAGCATAGAGAAGCTTGCGACCGCCAGCGTCGATGCACGTTTACCGGCCGATAGCCTGATGATTGATCACCGCGAGGAGGACTTAGCGCCTATGAACGTCAATTTACTCCAAGCGGTGAGGAAAAATGTGCTGGTAAAGCCTATTTGAGAGGCACAGTCCATGCTCAATATGCTCAGTCACCCATACAAAGATAATTAATATCATCACCACTTGATCTCAAAACGGTGAAGGAAACACATCGTGAGAAAATCAACAATTCTAACTAAAAATTTAAAGTATGTGACATATAATCAGTTTATTATGATTTAAATGACCTATAATATAATCAAATTAAACTGGTTTTTCAATAGATTACTGATCAATATTCCTAGATAAGTGTGAACTAATTTGTAAATCATTAAATATCAAAGCAATGAGCCATAAAACGACATTCTTCAAAATTTTATAGGATTTACGTAATATCCTGTTGACATTACTGGCATCTGATAATTATAATATCATAACAAACAAAGAACATATAATTATGTTCACAGTTCAATGTATAAGATTTGGCAAACACAGGTAGGTAAACTATTTTTGTTAAACAAAAACCTTCGGCAAGATGAGACATAATAAAAGTTATTTTTCATATATATTTTGGACAGAACTTTCTAAAAGTACGAACACAACATCATCCTACGTAAGTACGAAATATGAATCAAATGGGCAACACTTGTAAGTAATCCCTTTATCGCCTTTCACAGTTCGGGGAGAGAAACATACCAACCACCTGAACCCTTCTGGGAATCTATAAGCAACAACTTCGCTCCAAATTTCCCGGAAAATTCGTACAACTGACAGTAACTCCAAATAATCAGTGTTTCATAAAGCAAGCTTTGTTCGAAACAAGCATCTATTGGCATAAATCCAGACGATTAAGCAATAATTCGTGTACATTGCCCATTCGTACCACACTTAGCGTTAGATTTACCGTACTCGGACGGACAATCAACGGACCACTGCCATTATATCTAGTGTAGCCCAATATTTATCAACATGTTGGTGAAAACCGCTCGACGAACGCTGCGTTTTCGCTGCAAATAACAGATAAGCACGTCCCGTTGCCGCAACGGTCCGTGCCTCGCGAAATAAATGCGTGATTTATGATTTTAGATACGGAGTAGGGAGGTGATGGAGTGATCATGTACTGGGTAACGAGGAAAGTGACGTGTCATCATGACATTGCTTGTGTCTTCACGGAGATCAGAAACTGTTCGTCTGTGTGTCTTAGTTCAGATTAACATCACTATTGGTTCGTTGATAATTTGAGTTTATTCTTGTTAACTACGAATGTTGGAAGTTTCTGGTCCCTGTCGTCTATTTGCTATCACGTCTGAAAGAAAGCTTGATTAAGTTTCGCGCTAAACTTTGTATTGTCAGATCAAAACTGATGTGCGTTTGAGCTCTCCGTTTGCACTGTCATCCATGATTAAGTGTACAAAACCCTCGCGTCCGAACAAGCCTGAATACTCTCTTGATTGGGGATTTTGTATCCGGGTTTAAGAGTCGTAAGATTAAATTGCCCCAAGATGCTTATATTGGTCGCTAAATCGAGTACTAACTTCTTTTTTTAGTCTCTCGAGATGAGGGTCGGGGCGTTAAAATTCTTTATATTAACGATCTTGCCAACAAATTCAAGTTTTCGATAATGATATTGCGAATTCTTAACATGGCTACTGGTCCCTACATGAGAACCAAAATAAAATGATCTGGTCCAGTTGTTGTTTATTTTACAGCCATATAATTGAATTTTAAATTGTTGATCTACTTTTTACATAGGCGCCACGTAAATAAATATTTCGTGAGATAGACACGCGAAGAATAAATAATAAATGATTAGCATAAGTTAGCGTGTTATAAAATTAAGGCAAAATACAATAAATTCACACCAATACTCAAGTACATGGTACCTGTTTTTACATAATTTTCTTGATATGAAGCCGTATAAATATTATCATCAAGTCAATGACAGTGGCTTCCATACATTATTCAGTTATCATAACGCGTGTATGGTGTCCGGATACGAGTTATTTAATCGATAATTTTGTGCATATTATTACTACAAAAGTTATGTCTTCAGAAAGTTCGTATTTAGTACTCGTAATCGCAACCGTTGGCGTGCGAGTGTAAGCATTTATGAACTTGGAGGTATATCTTGGAGATGGTGATTTTTATCTTCTGCTTATCGAAAAATTTCTCCTCAACGCTGTCAGCTGGTAACGTGCCCAATAGACTGGCGGCGTTGTCTCTTTGTAGCAATGTCTCTGGACAAGGTAAAAGCCAGCCTTTGGGTCACAGAAAGTATAAACAAGCTGTTTATAGAGCTATATAAGTAGTTGTTACGAATCTGGCTATTCGTGTATGTGAGTTTAATTTTTGTAAACACACCAACGACACTTTTTTTTTAGCGTGGTAAAATCATCAAATGAGTCCTCCCACCCCGGGCAGGACGGGAGGGACTGTCAGACTCGTACTGACTAAAAACCACGGTATCCTTATATATCCCTTTATGTTCCGGGGTCACGGTAATAAGGTAAGTCCCGCGACCACACTAACGACACTGGAGAAATTCCTAGCGTGCCGCGAAGTTTAAAAATAAAGAAATGTTAATGTAAAATACAGAAGCTATTGAATCACGGCTTTCCCATTCGCTTACAGGAAGAAAACCTTCTAGGATTGCCACCAGGGATTTTTTTGCGTAACGTAAAACCCTGATTGACGTTACCATCATCGTAGCATGATAACAAATTCTTAGAAGCAATTCAAGACATCCTTGCAACTTAGTGGCTCATTACACAACAAGAATCACTGTAGAAGATACTCGTTTTACTGGAATGTAGAAATGTTAACATTAATTCTGAGATAACTGCATTAATATCGCATTTAGAACTTATGCGCCACATGTGGGTAGGATTCAATGACTAGACTCCGACCTACGTTTATATAATCTGCTCACTATGATAGTTGTAACACGCATGCTCAAATGGGATTAATGAATTGCCTCTGTCCAACTTTAGTCGTGGTACACTTAACTGTACTGCTGCTTGAATGTTCAATGATGGTCCAGTCAACTGGACAATT
Organism: Agrotis ipsilon; assembly: GCA_028554685.1. NCBI lineage: Eukaryota > Metazoa > Arthropoda > Insecta > Lepidoptera > Noctuidae > Agrotis > Agrotis ipsilon. Next base: position 7,511,438 of record CM052955.1, read on the forward strand.
CCAACTGTATTACGGGTAAGAAATCGGGCCTACGTCTGGGTACTATGTTAACAGGCACTGACCCTGAAAACTAAAAGGGTATTGAAGGTACACCGTGGATCTTAAGTACGAGTCTGACAGAGCCTTCCGCTCCACCCAAGGTGGGCGGACAGAATTGATAAAGAAAACAATTTAAGTAGTAAAATTGAATTTTCCCACGTTTTTATATTAAAATGTAATCTAATTTTAGAGAAGGTTTATTTTTATTTACTGATATTGTTTTGAGCACAGGTATACCTATATAAAATGCTATGGCTGCATCATGTATACATTTTATCATCTTCGCTGTTTATCTTATAAGCTTATTATTTATACACCTGTTTTGATTTTAAATGTATTAATTAAATTGTCATCTTGTTTTAAAATAATAAGTACAAATAAATATTATTTCTTACTTTATTATGAAGTAAAGTTATCTACCACTCTACATGTCATAATAAATTTTCATCCCCCTTCCTTTTCTGAAGGTAGCCACTGAATAAAAAACGACAAAAAAAACATGTCTATTGTATGGGAGCCCCGTAAATATTTATTTTGTTTTGTTTTTTATTATTTGTTGTTTTAGTGGCTACAGAAATACATCATGAATACTAGCAAAATTTTTTTTGGGACAAAACCATCACACTAATCCCAAACCACTGCAACTCCTGAAAGCAACCACCAGAAAAGCACCGAGACAATGAAGCTCGACATGTCCCGGAGAATGAATTTACCTGTCTTGGACCCTGCAACGAAATTAATCACAAAACAATAGTGGAGGAGTAGAGAAAATATGTGATACTGTCAACTATCATGGTTCATGACATACAGCCTGGCGACAGACAGACAAACAAACAGAGGCAACTTAGTAATAGGGTCACGTTTGACCTTTTGAATACGGAACCCTGAAAACACCACAAACACTGAAACATTTTATTTTTTGTTTATTAACTAAATTAAAGTTATGCTTATAAAGCCGTCCCTACGAGTATAAGGACCAACAAGCCTAATTTTCAAATAAACATAAAAAAGTGAAGGGCGCATTGGACTTTGGAACGTAAAGGGCTATTGAAAGATCACCGTGGATTTTAGTCTACCCTAGGTGGAAGGACTCATTTGATGATTTTACCACGACAGAAAAGGCTGTTGATCATGAATGATGATGAAAGGCTTCTCGCAAAAATAAGAGCTAAGATTAAGCTAACGTCACGAGAGTTTATGCCAAAGCCTTAATAATAACACACGTGAAACCAATTAAAACCGAACTAATTATAAGGATACACGTATATCGGTAATTTGTAACGTAATGGTTCCCTCGTGAGTTAGTGGTGTTGTTTGTAAATAGTATTGATGTTAAGAAACACGTGTATCGTGTAACCAATGGAGCTGATAACTTTGAAGTTTGGGTTCAAGGTCTTAGGCAGAGATATTTTCTTAACGGAACTTAGTACATTCTATCATCTTTTTTACGTGCTTAATCCTAAATGAGTCCTCGAGACAAGGGCGGGATGGGAAGCCAGTCAGACTCGTACTGCCTAAAATTTACGGTGTTCCTTCAATTCTCCTTTTACGTTACGGGGCTTACTTAGATGTTTTTGAAACTAAACGAAAGGGAAGAAAAGACAGTACTGAGGCAGTGTATCAGCCAAGAGAGGATCGCTGAGTCACATCAGCCCTGGCTAGGAGTCTCAGAGTCTCTTGAAATAGGAGGTGGAACAGTTGCTATCAATCAGGTAAAAATCCAGACTGCTTCTAACAATGAGAAATTCAAAAACCCGTTTAATGAACTCCTAAATAAAGATGGACTTGAAAATATGCGTCCAATAGTCAAACGAAGTTTTGGGTTTCATTTCGGAGACAGGGGATAGATTTAAGTGAATTCAACCTGGTTCAAATGGGTGTTCGTAAATACATATGTCATAGTCAGTTAATCTAATTGAATGCAGCTGAATATCAGTATTTTACTTGGACAGCGGCATTCTATCAACTAATCACGTACCTAACGGGTTTTCCTTCGCCATGAGTCAGAGATATCTTAGAATCATATTAACTGACATTGGCATGAACTGTGTCAGTTTCGGATCGAAATCTAAGAAGTGAATGCAAATCAAAAGTCAATAACATTAAGTTCATGAGGAATACCCGTATTGGGTATTCTTCTAGGAAGTTCAAGGTTTGTTTCCGTTTGTGCATGACTATTCTTAAAGCTTTGACGTCACTTTGACGCCATCTTGAGGTCACTCATGACGTTTTAAAAAAGAGGGGCGGCCCAGTAGTTTTGGCTTCGACTTTATTGTAGTAAATCTTTAGTTTGAATCCAAACAGGGGCATTTTTTGGTGAAAGAACAAAGGAACATAAATTATCACAAAATGGTGGAGGTACTCAAATTGTAGGAAAAATCTTAAAAGAAAACTTTCGGGCTGGTAAAATCATCCAAAGAGTCCTCCCACCCTGGGTGTCTGTTAGACTCTTACTGACAAAAAATCCACCTGTTCCTTCAATTACCCTTTACGCTCCAGGTTGTTACCTGCTGTCACTTAGACAGAAGCGACCCCGAAATATCGTTGAATAGAAATTCGCGCTTGTGTCCCGATAGTGAGTATCTTATAAACTGGAAATAATCATCATGTGCCTAGCCTTTTCCCAACTATGTTGGGGTCGGCTTCCAGTCGAACCAGATGCAGCTGGATATCAGTTATATACATGGAGCGACTGCCTATCAGACCTCCACAACCCAGTAACTAGGTATTACGATACCCCATGGGAAGACTTGTTGTCAGAATTTTAGAGCTTCTGACTAATAGTACTAACGACTGTCGAAGATGAAATAATGAAAATAATGAATAGCTTCAATATAGTTGATCCGGGTCTGGCCGTTTGTATAGGAAGAAATTCCTATTATGGTGCAATATTAAAAAAATAATGACTCTTGTATGCTAATGATATTTTTAAAGATGATGACGACAAAATCTACATAGGCTCGACACGTTGACATTAGAATAATTTAAAGAATGACTATGTTTATCGAAATACGTTTGAGATGAGTAATTTTAATGGCATGCAGGAATGATAACATTGTGTGTTTATGAGTAGACGTATCATCTTTAATCAGAACTATTCAAATGATAAATTATTGACCTGAGTCAGAGTTTCCTTGACTTCTGTCACATTTGACAATTAATTGGGTAGTTGACACCATTACCCAAAAATTCTAAGACGAAACTTTTCTGTTAAAAAATATATGATTTGAGGACTTACATAATGTTTAATTTTTGGTAGGTGATTAATTAAGGGCTTGTTGTCTGATCGACACTCGTAGTTAAACTACCTATTGTCAAAAATGCCATTATTTTTTTAAGAAACGGTTAAAACTGTATTGAATTTAACAAATAGTTAAACTACTCAGAAAACAACTAGCCTTTAGTCGTTGCATTTTTTTTCAGTCATTGATTGAAACACAACTAGTTATAGTAATTTTGGAAATGAGTGCTTATCAGGTTATATTTTTTGTTAATATCTTTGTTCCACACTCTAAAAAAATTAATCATTAGAGACACTGAACTGTTGTCGCGGTCAATTGAAGTATCGGGGTTAGTTTAGACGGTACACAGAAGTGATTTGATGATTTCCTAACTTCAAAAAGGCAGTTGTCTATAATATCTATAACTCATTTACCCTCAAAATGTTCAACACCTGCCAAGGACAGAGAGAGCGAATAACCCAAAATCTGAATAAAAATCTTTAAATTGGTCCGAGTTAAATGCTCTCCCGTTTCCCTCTAAAGTTTCGTATTAGGAGATGGAGTGAATTTGTCGGTAACTCAGCCATCAATCAATCTTGTCACAAGTCTTAAGCGACAGAATTACTTTTAGGTATATCAGGAGATCCTTCCTTAAGATACACGCTGAAATATTACTGTAGCAGGTTTCCTCACTTTTCGTTTATTTAAAGACATTTAGATGAAACGCAGACTTGATTTCCTTTTTCGCATTACCAAGAGACGTATGTTCGTACCGAGTCATCAGTGGTGAATGGATCGTTGTTTGATTTCGATAACGATCTTGCTTCTTATTCGAACTTCGAGATTCATTCTTAAGCTTTTTTTCTTTCATAGATTTCCGAACGTACCGTTGATATCGGAGGGGTCACAATCTTTACGATTGAGTTTTTTGTTTTTAATGTACTACCCACTTAATTAAGCGATGATAGCTTTTTGGTACTGTTAGAAATTATAGAAATGGGGTTATCGTTCAAAAATCTTCTCGATCATTTATAGTATTGGTGTCGGGTTGACAGGAATCTTCATCAAACAGTACATCGACACCACTCGAACTCTTCTTTTGTTGAATTTGTAGGTTAACATCAGTTGGTAACTGTGTATTGACATTATGATGACTATCATCGTTAGATATAACATGATTTATTTGATGCAATTTTGATAAAGCGGGACTTTGCTTTTTGAAGTGGATCAATTTTAATGTTAAAAATGAGTCATAAACAGAACTGTAGTCATGGATTTTGGTAGATATTTCTGAAGTTATTCATATTTTGCTTTATTTATATGCATCTCCTTGATGACGTTTTTTCTTTTTAATTTAGAAGTTAAAGAATAATTGTCGAATTTGGAGTTACCAATTACTAGTTACAAAAAAAACATGTAAATTTTCAGCTTGTAATTTTAAAAACATTAACAGCAAAACTTCATTCAACAAGTAATCGAAACCTACTAAAAATTTAATTCGCACATAACACAAGCCTCGTTCTACCATATAGTGACAGCGAACAGACGAGTTTCCTAATAATTAATGTCTAGTAAGCACAACTAGGGAAACTATCTCGGGGCGAGAAAGCCAGAGGCATCTGACATATCCAATTAACACGGCATCCGGTACCAGCGGGATCAGGCGTGCCAACTGTGAACATGTACTATTATGTTGGCACTTCCTTTCGTTTTGATTTCTTCAGTAGATCTGGTAGTTAGAGATCTCTTTCTGAAGAAATTATCATGATTTGGTTTATGTTAATTAATTAATGTTGTGCATGAAATGACACCCTTCTAGATGGGGGTTAGGGCTTATAGTTGCACCCTTCTCAATAAGTAGGCTTAGGGCAGTATGGCCGGGGTTGCGGGAAATACGTATACCGCGACTCCGGTACACAAAGGGCTACCGAATGACACCTTGGATTTTAGTCATTAAAAGTCTGACGGTCCCTCCCGGACGGTGCGAGGTCTCATTCGACAATTCTACCACGAAAAAAAAAGGACTGTTAGATAATTCCAAACATCAATATTTAATTTAACATGACTTACCTTCTAAAACATGGTTAGTTTTACATATTTTGCCCCACATTGTCAGTCAATGCATCGATGTTAACATACGCCACCTACCCGACAAAGAAAAATATCTCTAGATATGCTGAAAACTCGGTTAAAATTACAGAAAACTCAAATTGTATTTTTGGTACCTCTGAAATAAATAAATAGTGAGATCATTGAGCTCATTAGCTGATGCAGTCACAAATTTATTGTTATTTCCATACAAAATCAATGGGAGTATTGCCTTTTGACAGCTTAGCAAAGGTGTTTCGTTTACGATGTTTATCTGAAATTATAACAATCACTCTTCCGTTTATACCTACCTATTGCATTTATAAAATTTGACTTAAAAATAATATTTTATTCACGCTTCAAGTTATCGACCATCATTGTTTTATTTCAAGACAGAATTAATTTGATTCTGTTCTTTATTAATGTCTTCATAATCGATTGGTCCATTGCATTGAGCCAAACAAATTATTCTTTTATTAGGGTTCCGTACTAACGGGACTCCTCCGCTGTACGTCTAGTCTACCTATCAGCAGCGGACTGTTTCTCATGCGCTATAGATAGTTGAAATTATCACAGATCGTTTTTTCTGTCGCCGCTATAATATTAACAAAAAAACGGTTTTAGTTCAGATATTAAAAAAAAACTGGAAAGAATCTTTGTATCAAGAGCGTCTTGAAAATGCGTCATCCAAGTTAGCAATAACAGATCCATGAGGACGACACAAAATATCTACCACTTGTTGTAGGTACGAGTACCAAAACCTTTTCGAGAACATAAGGAATTTCTTTTCTAAAAATCGCATCAAAATCGGTTCAACAAAACGCGAGATAATCACGGACAAAATATAGAGAACAAACACACGGACTGCCTAGCTGAGAATGAGAACCTCCTTTAATTAAATCAGTTTAAAATAAATGGTACCTAGATACGGAACCTTACCGTACGCGAGTCCAACCCACACTTGGCCGGTTATTTTATTTTATTAGTAGTCTTGCATCTTGTCAAATTAGGCACACATTCAATTTATATTCTATTATAAGAAATGATGTAGGATACCGGTTCGGGTTAAAAGGTTAATAGCGTGGATGAGTAATCATACATTTCACGCTACCTTTTACAATTTTGTTGTTTGGAATTTTTGTGTGATTAAACTATTATTGATAAATCGTGACAATCTATTGGGTGTCGCTATTCTTTACATTTTTTAGTAGGTCGTTTCTTATCTTTTATATAAATTACTTCAAGTCACTAAATTCCTAAAACACTGGACTAATTCTGATGACTATGTGTGTGTTTGACACCGTTTTTGAATGATTTTTCTTGACGATTGTACACACGGCTACACATCAAGCTATGCAAAATCAGTATTCCGACCGTTCATTGTGTGTAAAAATTGTACGAAGCGAGACCGAGACAAACTGGTATTGTATAGCTTGATGTGTAGCCGTGTGTACCCTCACCGTCTTAGACACATTGAAAAAATGTTTGACGATAAACATAGTTGGACATTAGGTCAGCAAGTAACTTATAACGATAAAATAATATTCATAACTCGTGACTTTAAAAATTATTTTTTATTATATGAAAATAATTATAAATTCCTTTAACACCACCTGTATCACAAAAAATAGGTCTTAACATAATTATGTAAATGTGTTAAGTTATTCTTTTCTTATTACACCATCCTATTCTATAAAGAAAAAAAATGAATAGTTAGGTATAGTCTTTATTCTTTTCTACATAGATAGCATAATTTTGGTATTTTATTTACCAGGTATGTTTTGATTAATTTATTAAATAACAATTTAAAATTAAATAATTATGTAAACCATGTCATTAGGTAACTTCACTATTTTTATTTATTTTGTATTTTATGCATATTTTAATAACACACGTGTTATTCTGTTGCTTTGTATTCAATCTTATTGATTAGAATGACATTTTCACAACGTTAAAATACTGGTTGTCTGCTGTAGACATCCACCTATCGTAACCAAGATCAAATTTCTTGCAATACTATATCATCAAATTGTGTATTCCTCTTCTAAGTTAGGACCGCCGGCATGCGAACGGCACGTAATGGGTGACTCGCTGTCCGACCATGGACCATGCCCAGGTCGACGGCGCGCTCAGTTCCACGCGCGCCTCAAAGAGCTGTCAGCAATATGACGGGGCTCCCTTAAAGGGCCAAAGTCTGCCTGGGTCTCGGGACTAACGGGTAACCCCCGAAATGTAAAGGGCTATTGTAGGACAACGTGGATTTTAATCAGTACAAGTCTGATAGTCCCTCCCGTCCTGCTCTGTGTAGGAGGACCTATTGGATAATTTTACCAAGCGAAAGAAAAAGGGTCGGATCTAGTCAATCCAGGGTTGTTTATATCTAAAATGCGTTTGGTTTGGACGCTAGTCTAGGTCAGAGCTAATATAGACAAAATCGAAAATGGAATGCCTTGGTTGGTTCACTGTTGTTTTGTTGAGATTAGGGGTTGTATGCGTCCAGAAACATAGATGCAGTTACCTAATAGGTACTTATTGCGGAAAAAGATTCACCCAGTATTAACCAAACTTATCGCAACTGACTCAAATTGCTCCTGAAGGCTCGGAGGTATCTCGGTATGTTAAGCATCACCATATAATTAATCACAGCAAAAATAACAGCTTCTTAGGAATTCGAAATCATGTAACATAATATGGATGAGATCATTTGTTATAATATTTTGGCCACGAACCTAGCAAAACTTAAAACCAGTACAATATGCAAAACACTTATCTCCCTCATTTTCTTTTCATTCCAGGAAACGCAGAGCTTCAGCCGGATTCAACGTTAAGCCGGCAGGATTGCTCGCGAACAAAACTTCTTACTTTATTCAAAAGTTTAAAATAAAGAAACTAGCAAAGTTATAGGAGCACCTACCAAGTCTGAGTACCTGCTTCGTAGAACTTTCATAGTCATTATTATTTGTTTTTAATATAAATTTACTTTTTTACTTAGTATAAAGTTGTTTATCTTTTCTGTAAGTACCAATTTATGTAAAGCCTGTGACAAAAAAAGACCTAATGGAGAATTTTCTAATTAATTATTGTGCAATCTTTGTTCATTATTATCTATGCCATATTAAAAGCTGATTATCTAAATAGATTTATGATAAACTACCCACCACTCCTTCACACTCTCTTAAAATTAACTTTTAATTGTTATAAAAACCTTTTAGAGTTAGAGTGAAAATTCTTTAAATTACTATTATACATCAGATTCAGCTTGTATTGATAAACTAATCTCGATACTAACTCCAAATCGATCAAGCCCTTTATTCACAAAATCAGTATCTTTCAAATAACCGAGTTCGAATTCTTGTAACATCCTTGGTATAGGGGCTGACGGGGGCAAGTAGGAACAATTAGTGAACAATTGTTTGGGACGTCCGGGCAACCGCCTACGGCCGTCTAAGTCCGCAGACAGTGGACTAAGTCCTCCCTGTTCGCTGTGGCGTATTCTATGAATAGTTCAGTAATACGAAGAGCCATAGAGTAGTTAGCAAATAGAGTGACAGGACGTAGGTGTATTGTATAGAGATTTGATAGTTGGAAACAAAGGGTGTTGTTGGGCTGTTGCCGTGGACTGTTTTGTTACATTCGCCAAACACACAAAAGGTTACCGACAGGCGACAAGTAATTGGGCCCTCGATCTCTTAATTGAAAACTTAGTGTAATATAAATAGATAGATAAAATATTTATTTGTATATACCTGAGGTAAGCTATGTATACATTTATGATTCCTGAATTTAGGTGTCAGAAAGGGTGCTTGAAAAATTAACATTCAAAAAGGTAAAGTTGTTACATATAACTTAAAAAACGTTGTACCACACTAGAAATCTTTCCAAGTAAGTTAACGAAAATTTAAACTCACACACACAAACACCCAGACCCAGAACAACAACTTGTGGGTCATACTAATATTTGTTATGTGTCAAATCACCAAATTAAACTCAAAAAGAACACAGATAGCACTCCATTTCCTACGCATTGAATGGAGAGCATCAATTATTTACATTTACATTGCAATAAAGCCGGTAATGAGATGACGTGTCCGCCCAGGCAATGCGTGCAGTCATCGAGTTTAGTGATGTGGATACTAGTATTAGCGGTTTGTGGCTGTACTGATTGTTGGTTCAACGATGGTCGGTAATTGATAGCCAATTTCATATACATAATATGTATAATTATGTATAATTTTTATATTCATAGCGCGATATCTGGGCATACTTTCAAATAATATTGACGTGTTGTGACAAAATTTTCTATTGCTGGGGCCCACATTCAGGAAATGCCGTCATGAGCCTTGTCATGGTATTGTATTACTGAGTACTGGCTTGGTCGTGGAGGTCAGATGAGGGGTCATTTCCTGTGGGGGACCGGTGATCGGCTACATTCAGTTGAACTGGAAGCTGATGCGGGGTATGATTGGCAACAGGCTAGTAAAGGTGATGAAAACTCGCTATGAAGTTATACCCTACTGTCACTCAGCCTTTAGTAGTTAGTGGCCTCAAAGTATGTACATTTTAAGTCTATTATCGCGATAATTAACGGGAATTTCCGTTTATACATGCCCCGCGTAAGAAACGTATATTGTAATTAAATGTAATTAAAGTAATTGCTAAAACATAATTCATTTGTTCCTTATATTTGAGTCGAGTGATAATATTTTTTCGCGATTATTTCATTAGTTCCATGGTGAAATTGGTGAAAGAAAATTGTTGAGTTTGAAAGTTATAAACATCTTTCTGAAAAATGCTTAATAACATTTTGCCTATCAAATATTAGGCTTAAAAGGTAGCTTGAAATTTTTAAAGACTTAGTAATTAATTTTGGGCCTAAAAAACTTCGATTAATGTTCTGGAATTCAAACTGGTTGATTAGAATTTTACCGACTTTTTCTAGTTGATTTCAATCTAATTTTAAAATTTAGATCCGTAACTAAACATTACTAGTCCTAGAATACAAGTTTTGTATTTCACTTAATTAATGATAATTTTAGTGAAAATATCTGCTTATAAATCGTTGAATATGTTTTTTTTTATTTACTGTATGTTAAATAGAGCGAAGCACGTGACAAAATTGTGACATCCTGTTTTCATATTGTGCAATACAAATTATACCTGTGAAATTATAAGTGTAAGATGTAAAATAGAAAAGCCATTAACATAAATGAACTTTATCCTCATCTATTTAAAGAAGATAAATGCTTGAAGAGTAAAATTGATGACGTATTTTTCTCATGAGACATTTGACAAGAGGGAAGGCCCCTTTCCTCAGTCCGTTGATGAAACGCCCGCATTTAGCGAAGGACGCTCTAATACGTGGGAAGATATCTTTAAAAGCTTTTTTATCATTATGAACACGATAAAAAGCCCTATAGTGTAAAACGATCAAAAGGTGGCAAAACTAGAATGAAACCCAAAGCATTCAAAATTATATTATTCTTATGTCACTTGACCTAGGGCTCCAAAGTTCACGAAATATTTTTAAACAAAAATCTTATTGTTCTTATTTTTCTCTCATTTCGAAGTTCATATCAGTAAAATGACAAAATGTTTGCATTTATATAACTGTAATTGTGACATTTTAAAATGGAAAATGGAAACATTTTAAAATGGTCAATGTACTTTTTGTAACTAACTTCCACTTGTAACAATCATTGGAAAAAAAACGACGAGTTGCACTCCGGGAGTGCCGGCAGAAGTGAAAACTTGAATATTAATGTTGTGAATTGATTTCCTTATTTTAAACACTTTATATACACGAATACACAGCAGTGCGGCCACTACGCAGACGGTTGAGTCATCAGCTGTCACCATGCTCGATAGATGGCGTTGCACGATTAAAATGCAAGCTATCGTTTGTTTCTCTATCCGGTCACGTGTTCGTCTTACAAATTTTCGATCGGGGCCACTTGTCCTGACGTGAGTTTAACATTTTACCCATTTAAAAAAAGTGCACAACGCCGTTAAAAAGTTTTCACTTAAAAAATGTGCAATGAAACTGCTTTCATAACTCCTAAGTATTATCAGACAACAATGAGCCACAGGAAAATAAATATCACTGTCCACAAAACAGTATAATTTCTACACTATTCCATCTTCCAACAAGCAACACCATCATCGGAAATGCATAGCTTTGCAACCACACAACACTACGCAATAGGGAAAGACATTTAATGTCAATTTAGATGCGCGGTTATTACACGAACGTCACTCACGGATGCTGTCCACATCATTGTAAAGTGACATTACATTTTGATGACGATTGTAGACTGAGGCTGTAGGGTATGACGAGTTATAGAATATTCGTCTTTATTCTTATTATTGAATACAAGATTGTTTTTGACATGATATATCGAGATACATACCATGGCGTACTTCCTGGTTTTTAAATGGTTGACTACATAATATTAAACAACCTTTCATGAGCTAAAAGTGCATTAGAGTAGTTAGAAGTAAAAAAAATCATCATACAATACCTAAATGTGAAACACCTGAATTGTTGTTGCTATGAAAACGAAAAATGTTCCACAAGGAAAATGTGGATTTTAGTCAGTAATAATAGTCTGACAGTCCTTTTCGCTTCGTCTGCGGGAGGACTCATTTGATGAGTTTAAAACCCCCTCAAATAAGAAATTTAGAAACTGCAAGCTACTGGATAAAGGGAATTTGGAGATAGCTACTTGGGTGGTATTTGAGAGGGATTACTTTGGCCAGTGCCAACTTTAGAAGACGATTGTTACCGATGGAGGTCCAAAAATGCTGGCGTGAAGACATACACATCTTTACGCGATATTAAAGAAAACAGTACAGAAGAAAGTGTCGAAGGCTCTGGGGTAAACCTTTGCCCATCAGTGGAAAGAAATTTATAGGTTTTAAAAATATATATAAAAATTAAAGTTCCTTAATGATGTTCATGGTATACGAAATACTGAAGGTTTACGAGTAAAACCGTAGCAGGCACTCACTGACAACTGAACCAATATAAATCGCATTTGCTTAGCTATCAAATCAAGAACATTAGTTAACATTTTGTGTCTGGTTTCAACATTATAATTATTTAGTTTGAATAGTTTGTTTGTAATTTAATATTAGTTCCTGCTAAGTAGTATAATTTTCTGACATATCGTATGTCATAAAGATCTAGATTTTTGATTGCAGTAGTTTATGTAATCTTGGCAACGTTAGGTCAGTAGGGCGTTTCCCCTTTTAATTATTACACACTGTGGCTCTAGAGATTCTAGATACATATCTGTTTTACAGGTAACAACACAGTATAATATTCAACTTATTTCAGGTACCATACTTCATCTATAACCAAAATAAGTGGACCACACGGGTTTGTAGATGGCACAAATATTTAATTATGCAACACATTTAAAAAAATGAGAGGAGCTCGAGGCTAAATAATTACAGCCGCACAGGCCGATCTTCCGGGTTAAGCCGCGCTTGCCGAGGTTGGTTTGTGGATGGGTGACCATCTGTCACAGCGAGTTTCCTCCGTGCCTCGGAAAGCACGTAAAGCCGTTGGTCCAGGCTGTCATTATTGTAGATCTTTGACAGTTGTTACTGTTGGTCAGAAGCTCTAAAGTCTGGCAACCAGTCTTACCACGGGGTATGGTATTACCCAGTAACTGGGTTGTGGAGGTCTGACAGGCAGGCATTCCATGTAAAATACTGATATCCAGCTACATCTGGTTTGACTGGAAGCCGACCCCAATATAATTCGGAAAAGGCTAGGCAGAAGAAGAATGCATTTAATTTAATATAGATCTCGGCGACGCGACGACCAAACGATTTTCAGTCATGGCGGTGCTAGGCCTCACCAAGGCCACCTGTCTCATCACCATCATCCTGTCGGAACCCGGCGCCTAACAGTTTTTACTGTATTTCGTCGGTGAACGCAACGTCAACGTCAACGTCGTGCTAGGGGTACCTACAGGAATTCTTGTTGACAGGATATAATAGGCAAACATGGCATATTGCATGGTCTGGTAATCGAGCCCAGTTTTGTTCTCAGCACTCGCGACTATGCCAATGAGGAAGACCGCTGATGATTTTAGAATATAATTTAAATAACATAAGTTGCTATGGTAATTATTTTGGAATTTATTATTTCACATGGCAATAAGTTTTAGATGATGACTAAACGTGACAACATTTGAATAAAAACTAAATCTTCAAAAATGCCGCCTTTAAATAAAAAAGCGCGAATAATGTAAAATATGGATAAAGGTGAAGTGCAAGGCCAGGTGTAAAATCATATTTTATTTTCATCGTAAAAAACAAAAGTCATCAAAAAAGGTACCTACAGTTTTGTAATATTTTTGTCTTGACTAAATATCTTTATTTTTACAAAATCAAAAAATACTTCGGATTTTTATATTTTGATAGGCCTGTTGGTCTAGTGGTTAGTGACCCTGACTTGTAAGCCCGAGGTCCCGAGGTTCGATTTCCACCCAGGACAAATATTTGTGTGATGAGCACGATCATTAATCGCTGCTTAAATTCAAAACGGCCGCAAATCGAAATTTCACTTTTTTACAGGAGAGCCCATCAAAGTTTTCATTTCGGTTTTTGTTTATTATTTTTATTAATAAACGTCGTATATCTATGTACTATATATCATCGGATGTATATTTCAAGCCTCTATTTGATTGCAATTTGATATTTTGTGTAAGATTACCCAGTCAATAAATAAATCACATTAAGTCCCTTTTGATTATAAAAAAGATATTTAATATTTATGAATTTTATAAATAAAGCAGCCATATTATAACTTTGGATATATTACTATTATTATTATAACTGTGTCTCTCGCGCAAACTGATCAGTTTAGAAAAAAATGATGTTAGTAACCTCAATATCATTTTTAAAGACTTATCTATAGATACCCCACACGTATGGGTTTGGTGAAAAATTTTTTTTTGACATTTAATTCTAAGTACTGAGAACTCCCAATTTTTTATTATTATTTTTATTTTTGTGTGAAAATCTTAATACGGTTCCCATAATACATCTATTTACCAAGTTACAACAGGATAGCTCATATACTTTTGAAAAAAAGTGGCTGTGACATACGGACGGACATGACGAATCTACAAGGTTTCCGTTTTTTGCCATTTCGCTATGGAACCCTATAAAGGGTGATAACACAAGGATAACAAAGGGTTGAAGAATTATAGAACAATCTCACTTCTGCCCCATGTACACAACAAGATGTTATCGAGAGTCAATACGAACCGTTTCGAACGCAGGTTTGGTGACTTCCAGCCTCCCGAACAAGCCGGTTTACAAAAAGGTTTTAGTATCATAGACCACATACACACTCTCCAACAGATTATAAAGAAGACAGAGGAGTATATCGGCTATTATATCTAACGTTTGTGGACTATGAGAAAGCCTTTGATTCAATCGAAACCTGGGCAGTATTCATTTCGACTATTGGTGTATCGAAGAGTTGGAGTGTTTATTTGGAAATGGCACCATGTCCATCCGACTTTAGGAAGAGAGCACGAAACCAATCCAATTACAGAAAGAGGTGAGACAGGGAGACATTGTTGCTCCGAAACTGTTCACGAACGTTTTCTAACAGGTCGGCCTTAAAATGAACATGGACATGACAAAAATCATGTCAAATGTCCATGTGGCACCCTAACCGATTGTTGTTGGGAATATACCTACCTACTCTTGAAAATATAGGCCATTATACTTACCTTGGACAGATTGTTCAGTTAGGTAGATCCAACTTCGACAAAGAGGGCGCCCGAAGAATGCAACTCTGATGGACAGTGTTTGGGAAGCTACGTGATATTATCTTCTCGTCGAGTATCTCACAGTGTCTTACGATATGGGTGTTTAAAAAAGTATGTTGCCAATACGGCTCTGAAAAGTGGTAGTTGATAGAGACTAAGAGTCACTTAACGAGCAATGGAAAGAGCTAGGCTTTAAGTTTCTTTACGGAATAAAATCCGGAACAACGATATTCGGCAAAGAATCAGAGTCATCCAAATAGATCGTAAAATTTGGGAGTTGAAGTGGCAATGGGTATAATGGGTTAGCCACATAATTATGCTTATAGTACTGATAACCTATGGCGAAGAAAAGACCTCCAGTGGCGACCACGGACCGGAAGACGTCTAATAACTTACAATAATTATATTTTCACATTTTGTAATAATTCAAAAGTTCGTTGTTTACATTTTCACGAATACAACTAATTCTTGATTATTTCCTAAATGCGCAGATCGATTACATGATTCAAAAGGATAAAATATCGTTAAAATATCTCAACAAACAAGTTGCTCTCTTATACTAAAAAATAATATCATTAATACAAAGAGTTAATAGTGTGCGTATCAACAAAGAAACTAAGACTGCGAACTAAGGCCCTTCGTACACAAGGCGACTCAAGTTTCCGATACCTTACGACTTTAGCATCCATTGACGCGTGCCTGTGAACGAATCTCTATGGAATTGTATTGCGATAGTCGCTTGGATACCGAAATCGTAAGGTATCGGAGACTTGCGTCGCCTTGTGTACGAAGGGGCTAAGAGTACGTGCGTACATTCTCGATCGCCTACTCGGGTGGATCCACCGCGCTTCGATATGTTTTTATAAAGGGAGTGAGACAGGCCTGGTTTAAGTTGTAATTACTGTGTTACCTTTAAAATTTAAATATAATTTGTAGATTTGTTTAAATTAATACTGGCACTATCACCATACTTCTATATGCAAAACAGAAGCATTCCAAAATACTGCACTTTTCCTTAAAAGAGTAATAATAAAACACGATTTATTCAAACTCAAAATGGACATATCACAAAATACGGCACTTTTCCTTACAAGATTATGATACACTTACATGTAATTTTAAAACAATACGGTTGTATTTTGAAATGTGGCCCTTTTTCACATAACAAACGTGCGCTCCCGCTGACTGCAGGGTCGCAACCCGAAATATGGCGGCTTTGATCTGAAGTTCAGTTTTTGAGCAGTGGTGGCCCAGTGGTATCGGTCCCGACTTACGAGTTGTAGGTCGTGGGTTCGAACCCCGCCAGGCGAATTACTTTGTGTAATTTATTTCATCACCACTGTTCTCAAAACGGTGAAGGAAAACATCGTGAGGAAACCGGCATGTCCTAGAACCATCAAATTCGAAGACATGTGACATCTGCCAATCTGCACTGGGCCCGCGTGGTGGATTATGGCCCACTCCCTCTCACAAGAGAGGAGGCCTGTGTCCCAGCAGTGGGAACGTTATAGGCTGATGATGATGATGATGATGATCTGAAGTTAACCACCTAAGTGACAAAATGGAAAAAGGGCGGTTGTGCGATTTGCTCATTTCTAATGCGAAAATACTAGGTGTCTTTTTGGAATATAAAAATATAGGCAGAATTGATACGATTTTTGCATTAAAAACGATTTGAAAAAATTTTGAATTGTGGCCGTTTTGAATTTAAGCAGCGATTTGTTCTGTGTCTGGGTGTAATTTATCTGTAATATGTATGTATTTAGAAATATATAAGCATGTTTATCAGTTGTCTAGTACCCATAACACAAGCTATGCTTAGCTTGAGACTAGGTGGCGTTGTGTGATAGTTGTGGAATATTATTATTATACACTATTTATATTTGTTTTTGTCTATGCACACAGTTCGGGGCTAAAGTATTTGGTCTTGTCTATGGCTATAGAAAACATTAGCTTAATAATATTAAATTCACACTATCTGGGTTATTATTGAAACTTTTATAGAATAAATAACTATCTACATCGTAGAAGGTTATTTATAAATACTTTTATTTTAATTAATAATTACAACACTTTACCTGGCTGGCCATCCATCAAACAAGACGAAAAGCTATCATATATAAATTTTCTTAGTGCAAAAACCTTCTTTCATCAAGATTCGGCAAGACTTTATTCATTGAACAGTTCGAAAACATCGCGAATGTGTTAATTATTGCTTGATCTATTTGTGGTTATCTCTATTATCATTTATCACGTATCCTATAATCTAGAGTAGAAACAAAGGCTTTATTTTTACGTGGTAAAATCATCAAATGTGTCCTCCCGCCCCGGGCAGGACGGGAGGGACTGTCAGACTTGTACTGATTAAAATCCACGGTGTCCTTCAATAGCTCTTTATGTTCCGGGGCCACGGTGATGAAATAAGTCCCGCAACCAGAAACAAAAAGGCTTGAAGGAACCAAAACACGATACCAGAAGATCTCATAAATTCCAAAAAACAGACGTTTCTCGTAAAATGACCATTATTATATGAATTATGTATAAACATATTATAATTACTCCAATTGGTTGCCAAAATTAAACATTTATGAATATACAATACAGTTGGCGTCATCGTTAATTTGTTAATGAGTTTCATTAATTTATTAACCAATTATTTCTTTTAACCAGAGTTTGACCGCTTCACTTCCTGACTAACCTCATTTTAATGTTTTTGAATTATCAACTAAAGTAATATAAAGTTGAATATAGTACTGTTTTTACTAATGAAAACAAAAAAATGTGTCTCTGATCAAAAATGTCTGTTGCTACTTTTAGTTATGTTATCCCAAAAATAACAAAGACATTATTATATTCAACAATGAGAATGTCGGTAACTTCAAGTTAGCCTGAAATAAAATGTATACCATTCTAAGGCTTTTCCGACCAACTCGCTGTCCGACCATGGACCATGCCCGGGTCGACGGCGCGTCGTGTTTCACGCGCGCCTAAAAGAGCTGTCAGCAAAATGACGGGGCCCCCTCACAGAGGGCCAAAGCCTGCCGGGGTCGCGGGACTTATTTCCATCACCGTGGATTTTAGTCAGTACAAGTCTGACAGTCCCTCCCGCCCTGCCCGGGGTGGGAGGACTCATTTGATGATTTTACCACGCTAAAAAAAAGGCTTTTCCGATTCTTCTGAAAGCTGTTGCAGAGGCGTTAAGGTCGAAATGAACGGCACGGTTAGCGTAGTGGCTAAGCGAGTAGACTGCTGCGCTGCATGTCGCGGGTTCGATTCCCGCATGGAGCAAATATTTGTATGATCTACAAGTAATAGTTTTGGGGCTGGGCGTTTGTGCAAGAAAGTTTAAATGTTTGCAAACACACCCGCGGCACAGAAATTCCTTGTGTGGGGGCAGAGTTAAAAAAAAAGACTTTTTCGCTGAGATTAGTAGAATTTATGTGCAATACATAAATTTATTTCAGATTATTTCAGAAGACACCAACCACTGAAAACAAAGCCATGTGAACAATGGATTTCTGAATAAAATTAGTAGTCACAAGGTAAAATAACTTTAATTTAGTGTGCGGATTTGAACTCATTTTGCACGTATACAAGCAAGTTTAGTTACTAAAATACCTATGTTAGAACGCGGCCCTGATTACAAATGTAGGCATTAAAGCTTTCACGGTTGTGACTTTATCCGAATTATGGTCTTTATGAACATTGCAGTTAAAGGTTATAATTACGTTTGTGCGGAATATCCATGAGTGGCATATATCTGTTATGCTTGTTCTATGATATAAGTAATGTGAATACAGGGAATTTTATTATTTCTATAAATGTTATTTAAATATTATTTCTATACTCATATAAATGTCATTTTTGACAGGTTCTTGACATTGAAATAGTGTTCTAAATTGACAAAAAAAAACAAGAATAATATCTTACTGTCTACTTTTGGGGATATTTTGAAATAATAATCATCTTAGAAAATCAATTTGTTGACTGAATTTTACTAACATAATATACGGATATTTTATATTTGTTTAGTTTTCTATGAGCTTTCGGCTCATATATATTGGTTTTGTATAGCTGGGTATGTAGTTTGTAGTGTCTACCATTAAATTTTGTTTAAGAAAAATAAAGACAATACCCAGGTACCTCATTTTTGTCCTACGACCTTGTATCATTGATAATGTCTTTCTATTTTTTAGGGTGTGAACACACGAGCGTAATTTTGAGGCACCACATAGGGCACCCAGCAGTGGTGGCCCAGTGGTTACGGTCCCGACTTACGAGTTGTAGGTCGTGGGTTCGAACCCAGCTTGGCGCATTACTTTGTGTAATTTATTTCATCACCACTGCTCTCAAAACGGTGAAGGATAACATCGTGAGGAAACCGGCATGTCCTAGAACCATCAAATTCGAAGACATGTGACATCTGCCAATCCGCACTGGGCCCGCGTTGTGAATTATGGCCCACTCCCTCTCACAAAGAGAGGAGGCCTGTATCCCAGCAGTGGGAACGTTATAGGCTGATGATGATGATGATGACATAGGGCACCCGCTGACTATGGCACCCGAGCTACTGCTACCTTATCTAGTCCACGTAAGTGTAAGTGTAATTTTTCGTAATTTTTGAGTCGTGAGTCGCAGAATTTTCTATTTCATACAAAACAAAAGACAAAGAAGAAAACAAAAGACGCGATGCATTTCCTATGAAAGCGACCGAAATTCTGCGATTCACCACTCAAAAATTACGCTGATTTGGCCTCATCCTTAAAGAGTATTGCCATTAATGTTGACCGTTGACACATTTTCGATCATTAACAGGATATTATAAACATGACTCAGAATTTCACCTTTAATATTAAAATTGTGGTAATAAATCTATCAAGAATGCAGTAGTAATTAACCGAACCTATGCAAAAATGTGTCTTGACGACTAATCGATTTATTTTACAGCCAGATCTTCTTTTTATGGACATGATAAGATAATAAAATAGTTATATAAAACAGACACTCCGTGGATAATAGTTTTATTTTTATTTTGTAGATTAACTTAATGTCAGGTTCTTGTACTATGCGACCACAAAAAGGATGAAGCTGTGATGGCGCCATTATTGTGACGTCATGCACATTGTTTCTTACTTAGTTCGTCTCAAATAATAACCGCTCTTAAATATTAAGTACGTAAGAAGTGCCTTTATTTATTTGCATAAAATTTGGTAAGTATGCAAAAGATTATCATAATTTAGAAAACAAAAAATTGTTTGAGAAATATTTTTTTGTCTAATTTTGACAGAGATCATTGACTTGTTCAATCTTTTCGTGGTCGCATTGTAAGTAGCATACTTTAGGTATTATGTTTCCGTTGCTGAAGGGCCTTTTTTCCATGGGAGGAAATGGGCTAAAGTACTCCATCTAATACCCAATGTAGGTTAGTAGTATCTACCTACGCGTTTTTTTGATTGAATGAGTCATGTCGGTGAACTTGGCAGATCATTTCTCAGTAGAGCATGAAAAAATGTGAGTTCTATTGGCATGCGGCTGAGTTCTAGAGTTCCCCATACTTTTAAGACATAGTTCCGGCGTTTTGACTGAAAAAAATGAAAATGAAAATATGCTCTGCTAACTTCCGTCGGCAGATCATTTTTTCCAAAATCGAAATTTAAAAACTGATTTAGATTCCTTACGATTATATCTACAGTTCCTCATACTTTTTCGAAAGAGTTCTGTCGATCTAAATTAATTAAAAAAAAAAGAAATGTGATCCAAACACGTTACAAAAAAAAAAAAAAAAATTATAATTTAAAAAGTGCGTACATAAAAATTTAAGGATCTAAGAATATTCAAGGTTCGATAACTATTAGAGCAGATAACACAGAAATATAAAAAAATATAAATAAGGACATAACTATCTCGATGGAATGAGCAGGACTGGGGGTTGAAGCTTCATAAAGAGAAAAAAAAATGTTTTATTAAGCGTTTCAGTTAGTGCTCGTTTTAAATTATTAAAGAGGGCTGAGGGACGGGATCTCCTCGATTTTAGATAAAAATATAACTGTGCTACATTTAAATACACACTAGCCCATAACTTCTAAGAAAGTATCAGAAGGGCAGGGCTGAAGCTCCACAAAGAGAAAAATAAATAGCATTATTAAGTATTTCAGTAAGTAATGTTTTAAAATTATTCAGGAGGGGTCAGGAACGGGAACTCCTCGGTTTTAGACAAAACTATAACTGTGCTATAGCATTATATAAAACTCCAACCCAGAACTCCTATCAATGTATCAGCAGAGCAGGCTTAAACAACACAAAGAAAAAAAAAAGTTTTATTAAGCGTTTCAGTTAGTGGTCGTTTAAAATTACAAAAGAGGGCTAAGGCACGAGAACTCCTCGGTTTTAGATAGAACTATAACTGTGCTACAATAAAATATATCAGAACAGCCCGGAACTCTTAAGAAAGTACCAGCAGAGCAGGGTTGAAGCTCCACATAGAGAAAAATAACTAGCTTAAGCGTTTCAGTAAGTAATGGTTCAAAATTATTCAGGAGGGCTGAGGGACGGGAACTCCTCGGTTTTAGATAGAACTATTACTATGCTACCACAAAATATTAAAGATTAGCCCAGAACTCTTAAAAAAGTATCAGCAGAGCAGGGTTGAAGCTTCACATAGAGAAAAAAAAATGTTTTATTAAGCGATTCAGTTAGTGCTCGTTAAAAATACTAAAGAGGGCTGAGGGACGGGAACTCCTCGGTTTAAGATAGACATATAACTGTGCTATAATAAAATATATCAGAACAGCCCAGAACTCCTAACAAAGTATCAGCAGAGCAGGGTTGAAGCTCCACATAGAGAAAAAAAATAGCATTATTAAGTGTTTCAGTAATTAATGGTTTAAAAATATTCAGGAGGGCTCAGGACCGGGAACTCCTCGGTTTTATATAAACCTATAACTGTTCTATAATTAAATAAAATAGACCAGCCCAGAACTCTTAACAAAGTATCAGCAGAGCAGGGTTGAAGCTTCACATAGAGAAAAAAAATGTTTTATTAAGCGATTTAGTTAGTGCTCGTTAAAAATTACTAAAGAAGGCTGAGGGACGGAAACTCCTCGGCTTAAGATAGACATATAACTGTGCTATAATAAAATATGTCAGAACAGCCCGGAACTCCTAAGAAAGTACCAGCAGAGCAGGGTTGAAGCTCCACATAGAGAAAAATAACTAGCTTAATTAAGCGTTTCAGTAAGTAATACTTTAAAATTATTCAGGAGGGCTCAGGAACGGGAACTCCTCGGTTTTAGATAGATCTATAACTGTGCTACAAAAGAATATATCAGAACAGCCCAGAACTCAAAAGAAAGTATCAGCAGAGCAGGCTTGAAAGATAACAAAGAGAAAAAAAAATGTTTTATTAAGCGTTTCAGTTAGTGCTCGTTTAAAATTACAAAAGAGGGCTAAGGGACGGGAACTCCTCGGTTAAAAATAAATCTATAAATGCAATACAATTAAATGAAACAAACCAGCCCAGAACTCCTAAGAAAGTATCAGTAGAGCAGGCTGGAAACATAACAAAGAGAAAAATAACTAGCTTAATTAAGCATTTCAGTCAGTGCTGGTTTTTAAATTATTCAGGAAGGCTGAGGGACGGGAACTCCTCGGTTTTAGATAGATCTATAACTGTGCTACAATAAAATATATCAGAACAGCCCGGAACTCCTAAGAACTCCTAAACTACTCCTACTCCTAAACTATTACTTACTGAAACGCTTAATTAAGCTAGTTATTTTTCTCTATGTTGAGCTTCAACCCTGCTCTGCTGGTACTTTCTTAGGAGTTCCGGGCTGTTCTGATATATTTTATTGTAGCACAGTTATAGTTCTATCTAAAACCGAGGAGTTCCCGTTCCTGAGCCCTCCTGAATATTTTTAAACCATTATTTACTAAAACACTTAATAAAGCTATTTATTTTTCTCTATGTGGTGCTTCAACCCTGCTCTGCTGACAATTTGTTAGGAGTTGTGGGCTGTTCTGATATATTTTATTGTAACACAGTTATATGTCTATCTTAAACCGAGGAGTTCCCGTCCCTCAGCCCTCTTTAGTAATTTTTAACGAGCACTAACTGAAACGCTTAATAAAACATTTTTTTTTTTCTCTTTGTTATGTTTCAAGCCTGCTCTGCTGATACTTTCTTAGAAGTTCCGGGCTGTTCTGATATATTTTATTGTTGCACAGTTATAGATCTATCTAAAACCGAGGAGTTCCCGTTCCTGAGCCCTCCTAAATAATTTTGAACCATTACTTACTAAAACACTTAATAAAGCTATTTATTTTTCTCTATGTGAACCTTCAACCCTGCTCTGCTGATACTTTGTTAAAAGTTCTGGGCTGGTCTAATTTATTAAATTATAGAACAGTTATAGGTTTATCTAAAACCGAGGAGTTCCCGGTCCTGAGCCCTCCTGAATATTTTTAAACCATTAATTACTGAAACACTTAATAATGCTATTTTTTTTCTCTATGTGGTGCTTCAGCCCTGCTCTGCTGATACTTTTTTAGGAGTTCTGGGCTGTTCTGATATATTTTATTGTAGCACAGTTATATGTCTATCTTAAACCGAGGAGTTCCCGTCCCTTAGCCCTCTCTAGTATTTTTAACGAGCACTAACTGAATCGCTTAATAAAACATTTTTTTTCTCTATGTGAAGCTTCAACCCTGCTCTGCTGATACTTCTTTAAGAGTTCTGGGCTAATCTTTAATATTTTGTGGTAGCATAGTAATAGTTCTACCTAAAACCAAGTAGTTCCCGTCCCTCAGCCTTCTTCTTGAGTAATTTAAAAACCAGCACTGACTGAAACGCTTAATTAAGCTAGTTATTTTTCTCTATGTGGAGTTTCAACCCTGCTCTGCTGATACTTTGTTAGGAGTTCTGGAATAGTCTTTTATATTTAATTGTAGCACAGTTATATTTTTATCTAAACACGAGGAGTTCCCGTCCCTCAGCCCTCTTTTGTAATTTTAAACGAGCACTAACTGAAACGCTTAATTAAACATTTTTTTTTCTCTTTGTTATGTTTCAAGCCTGCTCTGCTGATACTTTGTTAGGAGTTCTGGGCTGTTCTTATATATTTTATTGTAGCACAGTTATAGTTCTATCTAAAACCGAGGAGTTCTCGTGCCTTAGCCCTCTTTTGTAATTTTAAACGACCACTAACTGAAACGCTTAATAAAACATTTTTTTTTCTTTGTGTTGTTTAAGCCTGCTCTGCTGATACATTGATAGGAGTTCTGGGTTGGAGTTTTATATAATGCTATAGCACAGTTATAGTTTTGTCTAAAACCGAGGAGTTCCCGTTCCTGACCCCTCCTGAAAAATTTTAAAACATTACTTACTGAAATACTTAATAATGCTATTTATTTTGCTCTTTGTGGAGCTTCAGCCCTGCCCTTCTGATACTTTCTTAGAAGTTATGGGCTAGTGTGTATTTAAATGTAGCACAGTTATATTTTTATCTAAAATCGAGGAGATCCCGTCCCTCAGCCCTCTTTAATAATTTAAAACGAGACTAACTGAAACGCTTAATAAAACATTTTTTTTTCTCTTTATGAAGCTTCAACCCCCAGTCCTGCTCATTCCATCGAGATAGTTATGTCCTTATTTATATTTTTTATATTTCTGTGTTATCTGCTCTAATAGTTATCGAACCTAGAATATTCTTACATCCTTAAATTTTTATGTACGCACTTTTTAAATAATATTTTTTTTATTTTTGTAACGTGTTTGGATCACATTTCTTTTTTTTTTTTTTATTAATTTAGATCGACAGAACTCTTTCGAAAAAGTATGAGGAACTGTAGATATAATCGTAAGGAATCTAAATCAGTTTTTAAATTTCGATTTTGGAAAAAATGATCTGCCGACGGAAGTTAGCAGAGCATATTTTCATTTTCATTTTTTTCAGTCAAAACGCCGGAACTATGTCTTAAAAGTATGGGGAACTCTAGAACTCAGCCGCATGCCAATAGAACTCACATTTTTTCATGCTCTGCTGAGAAATGATCTGCCAGGTTCACGCACATGAATGAGTCTTGGTATGTAGACTGACATATTTGTCGTTAAATTAAGAATATTTTAATTATAGTGTCACCCTTTTTAAGTTGAAGGCGAATATTTTCCAGGCAATTAAAACTTTCCCAACTAAAATGTTCATTCCGGTTCCAATTACAACACAATAAATTAACCTTCTTTAATTTTTGAATGCTCATTGTCATACGAAACAATGTATTGATTTGTCATGTTGCCAACATGACAAAATACTCCTCCGTCACATTGTTCATGACAAATACTGTCGAAACAGCAAACGTGGCTAAAATAACCTGTTTGAATTATTAATCTGATTAGGTAGCGAATAAACACCCTCCTGTAGTGAGTAAACTAATTAATTAGTGAAAAATTGATTTTGGGGTGAGCGCCCGTTCAGGAGCTGCACCCCAATTTATAGTTGTGTTACGTAAGTTAGACGGCGTCTGAAATTATATTCAGAGACTTATTTCACGGCGGAATTGAAAACAAAGGAAAATCAAAGGAACAAGGAGGTTTATAATCAGTGATTTCATGATTCCAATCATCAATGTAAACAATCCAGAAAAAAGTAACTTCACCAATAACTACATATTTTCCCCGTCAGCGGGAGTATAATCTTCTGTTAAGAAAAAAATGAGATTTTATTGAAAAACATGCTCCTTTTTCTCTTTTTCGTTCCTTCACAAGAAAATAATGTAAAAAAAAGAAACTGAATAACTGAAAATCGATCAGTACCCTTAGCACGAGTTTTCAATCATTTACTTTACAGCAACTTTCCAGTATTTACAGCGTTTCTTGTATGAAAATATGGAACAGCGCCTCTGGTGTGCGAAGAAGGAACCAATTTTTCCCTTGAAAATTTTCAATTTGAAGTCGTCAAAGTTCCAGTTTACTTTACGTCTCAAATACTGAAAACTCGTGCTGACGGTACTGACTTCTTACAATATCTCACTTTTTGTAGTAACTCCTGTTTTCCATTTTTTTTTTGTTCTGGAGTTATATTTTAAACCCTTGATCTGTTCCTCTTCTGTAGAATGTATCAAATAATTATTATATTCTACCTACTAACTTTGTTCTGACAAATATAAACAAAGAACATTTCCACATTTGGCCCTCAAACGAAAATAACTGGATAGTACTGAAACAAAGTTGCCTTGGTTCAGCAATTGGGAAACTAACGCAAATTGATGGCAGGTAGAAAAAAAAAGTATTTTAAAATTGAACGCATCTTAGTCAAACATTAGTTTATTTTATTAAACGTTAGCTGCCAGTACCTAATAAAGATACGTTAATGCAGGGAAAAGTTATATTTGTTCGCTAAAATTCTGAATAATATTGTAAATAGTGATTCCCTGTGTCTCATCATTTTTGTATCTAATTAACAGCACATACCTTTACAAATAAAAGAGCATGATTGGCGCAGTGATTAAGCGATTAGGTTCAATACCCGTACGGAGAAAATATTGATGTTTTTTTTTTGTTATCGTTTTACCAGCTTTTGGACGACCACTGCTGATCATCCTCTCTGAATAATGTGTCTCTTGTTGGGGGAGGTAAAATGAGTCCTCCAGCCCTGGTCGGAGCGAAAGGGAGTGACAATCGCAAAAACCACGGTGTTCGTTCTGTTTTTTTTTAAAACTTCGCCCCAAACTAAGAATATCTCCTGTGTTGTGTGTGCGTTAACAAACATAGAAACTCACATTCACAAACGCCCAGGCCCGGAAAAAGACACAAATATATTTTGTTCCGTACGAGGATCGAACCCGCGACATACAACAGTCGATCTGCCACTGCGTCAAACGTATCCTTAGACAATCCCGCGAAAATATTTGTATAATATCCAGAATTACCTAATGATTGGCCCGTGCGGCTTATAATACATAGTACCTCCTTTGGGTTTACCTAATTACTTAAAATGACTTACTCTCCTATCTTCATCAACTCCAAAGCGTTTGCATATAAACTAAGTTTAGAAATCCCTATAGTAAACTTGATTTGGACGTTGGAAACTGAACGCAAGACTGAAACTTACGACAACAGACTGTTACCTGACCTATATTGTTCCTCGTGGGGATCCTTTGCACGCAAATATTATATTCCTGGACGGAGGTATGAAGACAGGTTATTTTTGATTTTTACTTCAGTGTTTGTAAAATCACACGCAGAGAAATGGTTGGCTACTTAAACGAGAATGTCTGGTTGCAACTGTGACAGCAAGACTCACTTTTCACACACTTGACTTTATGAGATTTCTAGTCATAAAGACTAAGAAAGTAGTAGAGATAACAAAGACTTAGTATTTATTACTAGAAATCTTGTAAAGTCAACTAGTGAGTCTTGCTGTCACAGTTGCAACCAGAAGTTCTCGTATACATTTCTCTGCGTGCAGGACGAAGAAAAATAAATCTATACTGAGCTGAAAAGTTTTTTGGTTGAACGCGCTGATCTCAGAAACTATTGGTTCGAATTGGATACAACTTTTTGTGTTGAAGAGTCCATTTATTGAGAAAGGCTATAGGCTATATAACATCACGCTAAGACCAATAGAAGTCGAGTAGTTTGAGTGAAACTGCGGGAAAGAAGGAAAAATAAAATAAGGATTTCCAAGTTGAATTCCTGATAATCTTTTCAGTTACTGCTTAGACTGGTAGCCGTAGACTACGCCACAAAGGTGAAACGGCAGGTAACAATGACTTTCCATCACTGTTCTTAGAACCACAATTCCAAAATGAAAAATCATACATTTTGCTATGAGCCTACATAGTAGACAATGGAGTGCTAACACTGAGAGTGACAGTCTACGCCCTAGATATCAGAATATTTTTACTGGCTTAATACTTATATGAAATGTTGAGACATATTTTATTAGCAATTTTTCTTCAACATACTTTGTAATTTTCGTTCCCGAAGATAAAAATCACAATTTACATGTAAGTATTTGCAGTACACAAGCGCTATAACAACATTAACGACCTCTCGTCTCATCCGAAGACACCCTTAAACGAAAAACGTAATTGCTAACATGCCTGCGAAAGATATAATCTGGAGGTAACAAGAAAAATTCCCAAACGCACTGTAAACGTATTTCGTGTCGCGGCCATATTTCGTAGTACGCCAAATCGCAGCTTGCGTCGGGGGAGCGTTTGATTTGCCGCGATTCGTATCGTAGCTTATCGCAAGTTCGTTCTGTTTCGCAAAACCATTTAATAGTTGGTTACAGAAGTTCAAAATAAAAAGCGAAACAGGTGCAAAGCATAAGGTAGCATATCCACATAAGTTACCTACTAGGTAATTGTAAATCTTATAGATGAGAAAGACCGAAAACGTAATTTTTCTGTATGTTTGCTTTCTTTTTATTGAGTTTCTGCTCACACGTTTTAAAAAAGGAAACGTGTACTGAAACGGACGTTTTTGGGATGACAGGAAAACTCCACCTTTCATTTTGATGAAAACCATTTTTCTTGAGAAAAACTTGTTAACTTCTAGGTATATTGACGAGAGAGAAACCGCAGAACCGAGAAGTCAGTGCAGTTATTGAAAATAGTTTTAAACATTTTGAAGTACCTACTGTAAACGTAACAGTTTGTATGTGTCAAATTTATTTTTAATACAATTTTTTTACGTTTTCATGAAGATATATTTGTGCTAACACGTCACGACAGACATGTGTGTGCGTGCATTTTCACTCACTAAAATTATGAAGTTGACCTTCTGCACTTGTCTACTCCATGACAAATCGCACGGCAAGGGGTTATAAGGGTAAACAAAGGTCATATAGGAATTAGTACCATCATTATTAATGAGGGTTATAAGATCATTATAGTACGATGCATATTGTGTTTGTTTAATAAAATGGTTTAGTTATCATGTATTAGGATCGTAGGTCGCTTGACCTATTTATGTATAAAGGGTGATAGTATCATTATGTTTTATGATTGTCCTTTAATTATGACGTGTTTTGGGGTGGTTTATAGCTCCCATGAGAATTTTATTCTACATAGTACTGGACATAAATGTTTACACTAATATTACAAAAACTTTTGTGTTTTCAGGCAGTCGCGTCAAAACGTACAGTTAAATCAGTATTTTTTCTTCTTAAAGATAAAAAGTAATATTTGGAACTTCTGATTGAATTCCGAATTTATCGTTAATTGCAAAATATAATTATGATATTTTATCGACTAAATTCAGATATTTATGTTGGATAGATGGATGCTTGTTGCTATTTCATACAAAAAATACAAAACGGATTTGGATGAAATTTGGCACACAGATAGTTTATAACCTGGATTAACACATGGGACAAGTTTTTATCCGGATTTTATCTTCCCGTTCAGTAGCAAAAACAAAAATAAATATACTCAGGCATTTCTATTAAAGAAAAAAATATTTTATCTTTAAAAAATTGTTACCATTTATTTGATCTTTGATGTCTGCACCAACAGAGCTGTTATCTTCACGGTTGTAGTAAAAATGAGAGCTCGCTGCGTTTATTACGAATTTCTTATCCAGCATTGCTTTGTTCTTTGGCAGACCCTATTCATTTAGAGATCATTCACTGGCTCCCTTCACTCAGCGATGTTTTATAAGAACTGATTTGTTTTTTTTTTCACGCTCTTTCATATTTTATATTTGTACAGGGAGCTTATTGTTTGGGGATATTCACCATATTTGGTGTTTTTAAGAATAAATCTCACGTTTTGATATCACGGTTTTGAACCTCTCAATGTTTGTGGTAAGTCTGGAAAATTCTAGTTTTACGTTACGAGCCACTTCGAAGGGATCTTTCAATCACTTCTATTATAGAGAGAAAAGATTTGTATTTTTGTGTGGCTCAAAAACTACCTACGGTACCGATTTCAAAAAAATTTAGCCTTAAAGCTACATCCACCCTGAGTAACATAGTAGTATAGCAGGTCCACCCGTGAGAAGCCGAGACAGGCCGCTAGTCGTCTATAAAATTGGCGAAATTATTGGTTTAGAAACCTGTAGTTCATTACCGTCATACTTAAACAGAAGAGATTCAATTTGAAGAATCTTAAAATAATAAAGACTTAAGATCGTAACAAACCACAAATTAATAAAAAGTATCCAAATTTAGATTTGAATCCTAACTCTACTGTACTTCTCTACTCTATTGTGCTGAAGCAAAATTCCCAAAAAGATTACCTCAACTGACAAAGGTAAAATTAACCTTTTTCTTATATTTATCCTAACACTAGGTCTACCTCTGAGTAACCTTCATTTACTGAAAAAGCAAACAAAAGGGAACTCCACACGTATCAGGAACTTTTTCGACTAATTAATCAGAGCTAATTAGCAACTTTTTAACAGGCTGTCTAAGACCCCATCGAATTTCAAGACTTGATCGTACTAATCAAGTACGATATCCCACGACATAGAATACAATAGGATTTTAGTTGAAAACTTTGTTAGAGGATGGCCAAGATTGCAGATTTCCCATAGGGCCTACACCAGTTTCAACTTGCCAGACTATATCGATAACTTCCTCTGACACTCGCTTAGTTATTTATTATCATCATAGTTCATAGATCAGACTTGAAAATTTAGAATTAGCTCAGTAGTCTTTACAGCAAGTTAGCAACGAAATCATCAACTCCATTTTATATAAGGTCAATTATATCCCTAATCTTAATAAAATAAAGTTCAAAACTTGACCTGGCTTTTTCCATTTCCCCCATCAAACACCTTGGGAGGAACCCTAGGTAGTTCACCTAACCTAACCGAATCTTAATTAAATGAGAAAACAAAAAAAACATTTTTTGAATAAAAATAAACAGCGCAAAACATTTAAATTAGCTCAGCGCAAACCCAGCCGTTTATTTAGTTAAATGTAAGCATAAACGAAGGTAAGCAAATAATGCCACCACAAGCTTTATCACAAAAAATATAAACCCAAAAGAATTCAGCGCAAGAAGGAAGAAAAAGCAGGGGCCGCAAACATTAAATTGAATATTACAAGCGAATCACGGAATTCACTTCAGTAATTTAAACAAAGCCGATGCAGGGCCAGAGGACTTAATTTCGGTAGGAGACAGAGAAAAATGTTATGCAAATTTGTACAGCGTATTTTTTCTTCCATTAACCTCCCGGATTGTACGCCCCACGGAAGGGACGCCACGGAATAAAAACAGGCTTTTATTTCGAAACTGTAATTAGGAAATTAACGACTTGGACTTAGGAAAAACAAATGGTGTTTTCGGCGGTTCATGTGGGAATTTCGTCGCCATTGTGGGAATTTAAATAAAAAATTAACAATGTTAAAACGTGTAGAGGCACGCAATGAGGCCTTGTTTTTACTTTCTCTTTTTCGTTAAGCTGAATTTTGTTGGTGTCTGGCTGAAATATGTAAAACAGGACAACTTATTATGACTGCATGAGCGTTGAAATGACTCATTCCAGTTTTTTTTTTTATATCTCAGTCTGAATTTTATTCCATTTTTTTATATATAACCAATCAACGTCCAAAGACAAGCAGCCGTTAAAGAATGTAGATCAAGACTAAGATTGAGATACACTAATAATTTCGGGCGTAACAGAATCTTCAAAATTCAAATATCTTTAATGAAATTTTGAACGATTCACTGATTATGAATTGTAAACTTAAATATCTACAAACAAAACCTTTGTTTACTTAAACCTAGAACAACAAAGCAGATTATTCAGCACTACAAAAGATCATTATCGCAATCTGATACAGATGCGTGTCGAAAGCGCCTGCAAAAACTTGCGCCGCAATTATAACGCGACTCACTGCTATTCAGTAATAAATAGGCGCTTGCACGAAGAACGAACACAATTACTGTAAGCTGCGAATTGTGATACTGTATTCAAGAATTAATCAAGCCTTTAGCATTGTTCGAATTGTTGAAGAAATAATTTTGTATTTCAATAAGTACCTACGTACTTTTGGAATTAATATTCACGATCAACGTCTTTGAAAATATTGCAGATTAATTTAATATTTAAAAAAAACTTCATTTCAGTTAAACATCTCCAGAATATCACAAATATTAAAACCAATTTTGCTATTAGATGTGATATTTTCGGTTTATTCCACTTTGTTCACCTGGGTGCACAAAGTGGACTACATTGGTGTCTTCAATTCACCTGGGTGATAACACTCAGGTGATATATTTCCGAGGTGAATTGAGGACACCAATGTTGTCCACTTTGTTCACCCAGGTGAACAAAGTGGAATAAACCGGTATTTTCCGACACTATAAATATAACTTTATTTCAGTCACATTAAAGCCGTCACAGGCACACTACGCATCACATTAATCAATACCATTTTAATTGAAAACTCATTCCAACAATTACACTTCGGATCATTTATATAGGTATTATAATTGGAAAATCATTTCCCTGAAAAGACAATGCGAAGATTGATTCGTCCATTCCTTCCCTTTGTGACGTAACAATAAGCCCTTTATCTCTAATCCTTCAGCGGTTTATTTAGAAGTTTTAAGGAATTGCTCATAGATAAGGAGTAAACAGAAAAGGTGCATTTACACGAGGAGCGTTTCTCGATAGCTCGAGAATTAAGCGAGTCTTGTAAGCGAGAATTGATTGCTTAATGATAGTTTTTACTCGCAAGCAAGAAACAAAATCTTGAACATGAACATAAAAACAATAATGTTCGAATTGTGAAATTGATGTTTTGTTTACACGGACGCTCTTCAATCATGAAAAGTAAGATTCGTTTTTACGAATATTCACTACTCAATATAGTTCTAGATATGTGGACCAACGAGTTTATAAATTATGAATCAACTTCTATATCGTCCCCGTAGTGGGAAAATTAAATAACTCTGATTTTGTAGTTTAGTTAGTAGTGTTTTTTCTTCAGTTAATGTAAATTTGTTAAAAATTCAACAACTCATGTTATTTAATTTATATGACATTCAACTTATCATTGACTACAGTTATTGATTTACTTACTGAGTTATTTATTTTTCCTTTAAAAAATATTGATTGTCTGAAGATTTTTATAATTTCATCTGCCCGACAAAAATGGCTATATTTTTGGAACGGAATAAGATACGAAATCGTGGCTCAAATGTGCGACAAGTTTTAGGTGTTTTGAAAATAGGGAAAAGTCAATATCGCCAAAATCCGACTTATTTAATTTTCCATCTACGGGGACGATATTTAAAACTTCGAATGTATAAAAGTTAGTGCGTGTACAAGATTACACTTATTTAAAATCTACCTGTTGCTAGTGACTAGGTACGTCTATAATTTGAAAATTATCCCATAAGAATAAAAGGTATCAAAGAAAAACATCGATCCATCCATCCAATCTTCCGTATTTATAATATGAATTTAAATGAGATACGTCATAAAATCTGAAATCATAATTAAACCTCTTCAATTTTAGCATAGTCGAAGCAAGAAATCCTCCTCTTGTAAAGGAGCCAAGATTCCCCTCGTGACGTCACCACCATCCCCATTGGCCATCCATCAACTTGGCACTGGTGTCCATTGTAAACTTCTGCCACAGATTAGATAGCGTTCCTTGAGTTATAAATGCGATATTGTTTTGTTATTTTGATTTAGTTTTGGAACGTTTCGCTTTTGTTTTGAACTGTTTCTAGTTTCGGAAACGTTTTGTAGATGGCAAAAATCGGATACAAGAATTTAGTATCTAAAGGCGCGTTTCCATTATGCAAGTGTTTGCATACATGTATGACGTCAGACTTGTGTGCAAGTGATTTGAATTGGAAACACGATTTTGTTCAACTTGCAGCTTGCATACAAGATTTTAGTGGTATACAAGTTAGTTCTAGTAATCCTCTATGCACGACCGCATGCGCTTGCAACTTGCGTGCAAATGTGCCGACTTGATTATTGTGCGTACAAGTTTAAACCTAATTGCATACAAGTTGCAACTTGTTGTTTCCACTATACAATTTGCATGCAACTTGCAACTTAGTATGCAAATCACTTCCATAATGGAAACGCGCCTTTAAGACTAAAAAATTTAGGTACTGAATCGAGTCCACTAAATACCTTAAATTAAAAGAGTTTCCATATTTTTATTCAATATTATCATCAGCCTGAAATGTTTCCAATGCTTGGAAACCACCACACGGGCCCATTTGTAGACGTCAAAATGTCTTAGAATGTTTGGTTCTAGTAACATTCCCTCATGATGTTTTCCTTCACCATATTTGTATTAAGTATGGATATATTATTTTTAATTTCGCATTCTAATATCATAATCTCAATAATCACAAGATAAGTTAACCTTTTACACCTCCGATATTCCTACCTCTATTTTACTAAAATATTCCAAAAAGTTCTTATCCTTCACAGACAACGACGAACATAGACAACATAGACATCAGGGGATGTCGCTCAAGGTATCAAGTTTCAATACCGCACGGAATTCCCTCTCGTCTCCAGAATACTGTTCACTTTGTATGTACTTCTAGTACAGAGAGGTTATTCTCTAGACGGCGTGTCTTGTCCAACGTGTTGGAGACTAAAGGGCTTGTATAGGTATCTGTTTTCCTTTGTTTAACTAAGAACATAACGTAACATCATAGCTGTAGTCCTTCAGTTTAGGTAGAAGTGTAACGAATTACACATTTTAGCAATACGGTGTAAATAAAAGTAGTAAATACCTATAAAGAAACCAGCGTCAATCATGTTCGAATACGTGTCTACTATCCTCGTTTAGACCTGTACCAACTGTCTGTATCGATGACCAGCTTCTTTGAAAAGACACTCTTACTTCAACCAGAGGCGTAGCTACAGCCGTATCAGCCGTATCAATTATACGGGGCCCCCAAGTGTCAAGGGCCCCCGACGATTGGAATAAAAATAAACACATAAAATATTGCTCTTATGTGAAAACTTATAGCGGCCTCAATTATCGAACTCATAACATAGCTCAATTTTCAAAAATGCAATATGTAATTGTCATAACTACGATTAGTCGATCAACATTCTCAATTTTCTAGCTCCCTTCAAAATTCTCTTAATGACATCAGTAATGACACAGTTACACGAGTCAGGATGCTATTGTTTTTATTCGGCAAACTATACACTTAGATTAGAAAGGCCCCAAACAAGTTTTGATACGGGGCCCCTTCTGGCCTAGGTACGCCACTGCCCAGACGTTAACAACCAACAGATATCTTGATTACCTACCATTAAACAAGGGGTTGGCGCAGAATGTTTTCTTCTTGCATACTTCTTTAATAGATCTACTTGATTTCAGCAGTCACTCCTTTTCAAACCATAAGTACCATCGTAACCTCCGCCCAGTTTATCCATCGTTTTTTGAGCCACAAATTCATACTTAAATAAAAACCGTTTACATTAAATGTATTTGAATATGAAGGGACAAGAAAATTTGTACTTTGAAACTTTCTTCAACACACTCTCCTCATTCATTTTTAGAAATTGTCTAATGGAAAAGCCTAACAACACTGTGATCACCACACTTACAAGAGAATCAAGACAATAGATACAACAACATATATCTCCCCAGATCTCCATTCAATCTCAAACCCCTGTCTCCTGTCCCCATGCTTTTTAAGTGATAACGACTGCTACTTACCGCACTGCTCCACCCATTTCTCGTATACGACCTGTAATTAATTCAACCTCATTAATGTTGACTTCATTCTTCCTCGATTATCATTTGTTTTGGCCAAGTTTGGCCCGAAAAATACATTACGGGAGGCCCTTGCATTTGTCTTCGTCGCTTTCGGAAGCTAAATTAATTAATATCGAATACCCTTTCGGTTTTACCGTTCTTTGAGTTATGTCTTTATTTAAGCGTTATCTACGAGTGTGTCTGTGTTACTTTATCTAATTGGTTCTGGTGTGGTTGAAGCAATTTGTTGACTTATTGCTGAAGTTGTTGTTTCAATTTATTGTATGATGTATGTTTGGCTTATTTATACCATTTCCCGTCTTTTTTGGAGTGTTCGCAAATATGTACCTTTAATCCCTAAGGTTAGTGTCAGTTTTTTATTGAGGTGTTTCATATAAATTAACGCCTAAGTAAAAGCACTTAGTTTTATTTTAATGTTCAGCGTTTAAAACGAACACTCTTTTTTATATAGGCGCTAAAATGGCGTTTTAAAATGAGCATTAATTATACAAAAAAATGTTAATAATAAAATGTTAAACTTTCAGTAGTTATTATGACTTGTTCTCTATTCTTCAACCTACTTTTTTATTTTTTGTTAAAAATATCATCAAATGAGTCCATCCACCATGGGTGGAACTGAAGGGACTCTAAGACACTCACTGACTAAATAACACCATGTTCTTTCACAAACCCTTAGCACTCCAGGACAGCAGTGCCTGTTTAAAAAATACCCGCGACCCCCGCATCCTATAGGTTCTTAATGCTAAGAGCAGATCTGTTCCATTTTTTTCTGTAATAGACACTTTTTCTATCTTCAGCATTATTCATCATAAGTACAGAACATATTCACAAAATTCGATCAACTGTGGCTAAGGGTACCCAAACTGTATCCATAAGCAGCTTTGCTTAGGTCCAGTGCTCACTGTTTCGCATTGTGTCGGCCTTGCAATGGACATCGCTCAACTCGTCTCCGACCATCGACTATCGATCGATAGTCAACTGCTTATTGAATGGGATTATCGCTATTGTTTGTGCTACTTCAATGTGAGTGATCGGTTGTGTACACGGCTTTAGAATGTTCTGATTCGGACGTGTATGTTCGGATTAGATTTTGATTTTGAGTGACTGTTTGGCTAAATGGAGATATTGTCGAGCTGTTTGGTGAGTTTGCATCTTATCTCTTTACTACATAATAAGATACCTTGATTTGACCCTTGAGATTGATGGTTGATGAATTTTGGACCAAGAACCTTACAGGATACTCACGAAGTTTCATGGCTATCGAGTAGGCTCTCGCTCGTAGAGATTTGTACTTTAAGCAACCATTTAGCATTGATAATATGATACGAATATTTATTTATATTATACAAAATACACCTAAATACCTGGAGGTTCTAACATAGGTTTTATATACCTAAACCTCAATTGCAACAAATATTATAGGACTTAAATTTGACCAATTGTCTAAAGCGAATAAAGATAATATAACACTTTTTGACTCCATACTGACACTTTTTAATTATACACTAATTGGTAGCTTCAATAATAAACCTTCTCCATTTGATATTTCGATTTAAATTCATATAAAAATTGAAAGGTATTAACTCGCTCCATTC
The DNA here is from genome assembly GCA_028554685.1 of Agrotis ipsilon. Taxonomy (NCBI): domain Eukaryota; kingdom Metazoa; phylum Arthropoda; class Insecta; order Lepidoptera; family Noctuidae; genus Agrotis; species Agrotis ipsilon. The sequence goes on from CM052955.1 coordinate 7,548,904, forward strand.
GCTACATCACGAAATAAAAACAGAAGAGTAAGTTCAATACCAAGATTTATAGCATCCCTCTGAAACATAAATTACTGAGCACATCTCAATTTAATTTAGGATGAAGACTTTGGAAGATATTTACTGCCGAAACTCCGATACATTGAGCGATATATAACACATACTTTGCATCTTATCTTTAAGTAATATAGGATGCAAAAGTGAGTTTGTTTGTTCTGCTTTTACGCTCAAACCGCTGGACTGATTTCGATGCAATGTGCCACAAAGATTGATGAGACCCTGATGATGGCTATAGGAGAGGGAAGGGGCGAGTGGAGCCGCGGGAGATGGTTATTATACAGGAACAGTGTATAAGACGGGGACGCGAGGTATGATGGGAAATGACACACTTAAGGCAAACTTAATACAATACTAACGAAGCGCAAGCGGCATCAGGACGTCATTTGCAAGCGGCCATTAACAAATTGCGTCCTGAAGGCGCTTTCGCTATGTTATCATGCCTTAAGATTGTAGGTATGTCCCCATAAAACCTCGCGTCCCCGTATATACACTGTTCCCCTAAATGGATAGGTTTGGAAAGATCATGCAGAATCAATTGATTTTGATGAAATCTTGGACATAGCCAGTCTCATATGGCCGGAATTAAACATAGGATAGGTATGTTATTTTTATTTAAACATAGTTTCGCGTTTGACCACTCTGGCCTGATAAGTAGCGACGATGTGATCGACAGTGAAGCCCGCTTGCCTAGAATTATCTTTATTCCAATACTGCTCTCTCGTGAAACAATTACCAAATCCACATAGGCAAAACTGCGGGCATAAGCTAGTACTTTATACTACCCACAACCTGAGTTGGAACACTTGATCATAAGCAAGTTGCGAAGTATTTATATTGGTATCATAAATTTATAAGAAGTCAAGAATGGGCGCACGCACAAGCATCCTCCTTGGCATTATTAATGAGATGAAATACTTCGAATTCCTACACAACCTGACAAGGAAAGTTGGTGTTGTAGACTTATATAATTATGATGATATAGTATACCTAAATTATAGATATATTTTATGGGTAGTGGAACGCATAAAATAATAGTCATTTTGTTATGTTATTAACTCGCTGAACCCGTGATTAAACGTCCGCTGCTTATCTCCTATTGGTTGCAGCTTGATGTTATTATAGTCTATAGCCTTCTTCCATATTCGAACCTAAGATTAGCGTGTTCAACCAAACAATCTCGTGCTGTTTATAATATTTATTCATATAACATTTCTACAAACATGATCACATCTGACTACTCCAATCTATCAAATTTCTTCTATAGGTCATTTTAAAATTTATCCCAAAAGAAGATGCATGTTCCATTGAGAAAAACTGACAGAACGGGGTAGGTTGTTGTACTGGCAGCTGTGCCATAATGTGACCACGTTGCGTGAAAATTTCAATGTTTTCCATCTGTAAACGTCTCACTTGAAAATAAAGTTAAGCAAAAAATATTGACTGCGAATAAAGTTTAAAACTCATTCTTTTTAACCCCCGACGGAAAAAGAGGGGTGTTATAACGTGTCTGTGTGCCTATCTTTCTGTCTGTCTGTCTGTGGCATCATAGATCCCGAACGGATGAAGCGATTTCAATTTAGTTTTTTTTTATGTTAATGGTGACTTACGTGCGAGTATTTTTAGGCATGTTTGATGAAAATTGGTTGAGCCGTTTAGAAGTTGTGGGGGTGAAAGTGGAGAAGGGTAACCGAAGGTCTACAAATATACTCGAGTCGTCTCAAATGAAAGTGCACTGAAAGGGAATATTCATAACTTAATCGAGAGTCCTCCTAGTAACATAAAATGTTATAAAATACACACACACGTACAGATCCAGATAGTGGATTAGGTATCAATACAATTTAATATCTAATACAGTAGACCTAATGTATAAAATATACTTTAATAGGCACCTTTTAATCAGTTTTGTAAAATATTCATAAAGAATAACTAGTTTTAAAAACAGCTGACGTAAATTTAAATATTTTAGATTTAAAATCACAGCAGACGACCTTGTGTACCTCTCATTTTATTGCGAAATAATTAATTATAAAAGTTGTTGTTTTCTAAAGAAAATCCAGACCTTATAATAGCTTGTTCAACAAAATCCGACCATTTTATATTTTAGGCAGTTTAAATTTCTTTTATAGTGCTTATAATTTGCTTCGTGTACCTTGATTTGTGAACGCTTGTTAGAGCTATGAATCCAATGTGTCCCGTGATTTGATTATTTTCTTGTATAAATTATTAGTTTTTTTTTTTAATCTTTCAGACAGATGTGTTGCTGGGCTTAAGATTAAGGGATAGATTGTACGGAAACAACCAGTTAGAATACAGTATTCTGGGAAAATAGTTATAAAATACAAAAAAATGGGAAAATTCCCATTGCACTGAACAGAACACAATTTGTCGATCACGGACAACGAAAGCTGGAAGCAAGAGAAAATCTTGAGCTAATAAAAGCTAATTCAACAAGGGTCGACTATTTACCTAATTTAGAGCAATTGAAAGGCCGTGTCTGCTGCTCGATGCTCGAGTCTCAGGCACGACTGACCCATTTAGTTTTGCCGTCTGTTGCCGACTCTGATTAACTTCCTGTTTCCAATTTATATTAAATAATCCCTTTTGTTTATAGCCGTGTTCGGAACGTGTTAATAATGTTCCGGATACGACGTAAAAGGCCAGTCAATCTACTTTGTTGTCGAATTATTGGAGGAATGGTAATGAGATTTCCTGGAAACAACTTTTTGTTGCAGTTGAAGTTTATTTGACGTTGGTTGTGTTGTTATCTGAGGATAAAAATCGAATGGATTTTATTGTATTTTTTCTTATGGGATAAGTAATAGGTATTAAATGAACAATAGCAACATACACATCTGCCTGCCTTTCCCAACTATATTGGGGTCGGCTTCCAGTCGAACCAGATTCAGGTGAATATCAGTATTTTACATGGAGCGACTGCCTCTCGGACCTCCACAACCCAGTAACTGGGTAATACCATAACCCATAGTAAGACTGGTTGTCAGATTTTAGAGCTTCTGACTAACAGTAACGACTGTCAAAGATCTACAAATGACAACCAGGCACGAGGCACGGAGGAAACTCGCTATGACAGATGGTCACCCATCCACAGACCAACCTAAGCAAGCGCGGCTTAACCCGGAAGATTGGCCTGTGCGGCTGTAATTATTTAGCCACGAGCTCCTCATTATGGAACTATAATAAATCAAGAACCAAAGATCAACAATTTACATAGCTTAAAGCAAAAATATTATCTTGACAACAATCGTTAGGTTGTAGCCAGACACAAAACTCGTCTGGTTGGAGAATTCGCCCTTTATAATAAAGAGAAACTTTACACTTTGTTTCTCATGATCCCTAAAGTTTATCAGAAACATTAAGTAACGGCCTTCCTAAAAGATCTATCATGATAAACGTAATAGAAAACGTTCTTCCTCCCACATATGGCCACAAAATCAATAAAACAATCATTCCACAAGAAAAACCAATAGTTCAAACAAAAGAAAAGCTACTGTTAAGAAAATAAGTCACGTACCACACTAGTTACGCATCTATGTAGATAGTTGCCAACTTTCAGACCTTTCCACGCGAAAGTGAATGATCTAAAAAGTTTTTACAAACATATTCGACCTCATTGCCGTTTCGGGAAACTCGGTAACGAGTTCACCTCCCTGATTGATGAATGTGACTAGCCGACAACCCAAAACACGTTACTGATAACGTGAAACTGGGCATTAATATCTCGAAACGTTCGGACGATAAAATATTGTGGCCGTTTATTTATTTTTTGTATGATAGGACAAAGCCATCGAGGTTGTTGTGTCACTAAACTGTGTCAACGAAAGGCTGCAATATGGTCGGGTTGCGATCAACGGATTTAAAAAAGGATAGGAACCGCTTTATTGAATGGGCTTTTCTGTCCCATCAACAGTTAAATGCTGATGCTAATATTTTGATGTCAATATCTGTATCTGTCGGATTTTTCGGTCTTATTAGTCTTGTATTCAATATAATATCTAATAATAATATACCACAACTATCACACAACGCCATCTAGTCTCAAGCTAAGCAGAGCTTGAGTTATGGGTACTAGACAACTGATAAACATACTTATATATTTCTAAATACATGCATAATTATTATAGATAAATTACAACCAGACACAGAACAAATGATCGTGCTCATCACACAAACATTTGTCCTGGGTGGGAATCGACCCCCGGCATAGCAGTCAGGGTCACTAACCACTAGACTAACAGGCCAGTCAATAATATTTGACCTTTTTTCTCTAAATAATGTAGTAATGTAAATAAACTGTTTTAAAGATAGGCTCAAAATGAAATTAATATCTTCTGTTCATTTTTAAATGTTAAAAATATTGCTTTTCTCTGGTATTGTAAGTGCGTTTACAAAAGTATTTTAACGTACATCAGAAACACCCAAACCAAGCATAATGTAGATCATACAAATAGATATTTCCCCAACATCTCACCTCTCATCACATCGACCTGTGCCAACCGTGCTTTCAAAACTTCATCATCACTTATCATCTTTTCCAAATCGCTGTACGGTACCAACAATTAGAACAAAAAAGTTACAGTCCCATAATCAAATAAAAAGTATATAAGTTGCCCCACAATAAACAGCCCATCGTCCATTACCGAAAAATTTACAGCAAAAGAAAATTACAGTGTCACGTCACAGATTGCTTTACCGCCGATTCACCCACATAGCGTAGTTTAAAAAGGAATCGAAAGGCCGGCGGAAAATTCAATGTAGCGCCAGCCAAGCTTCCTAATTAATTCGTCGGGAAAAACGTTCGCTTTTTCCTCGACCTGCCATCCTTGATTTTCAATTTCTGTACCGAAAGATTAATGGGAAAGGACAGGTTCCCGACGAAGTTATATCTACGTTCATAATTAGTCCGCAACACTGTTTTTAAAAGATGTTTTTGTGACGGAATTGGACTGTCTCCTTTTAAAAACCTTGTTACAATGTCATTGGAAATTATCGTGTTTTTGTGTTTGGTTATGTAACATAATTACTTTTTAACGAGTCAATGGATTTTGATGAAATTTTTCACAAAGGTAGACTATCATTTTTTATTTTTACCTGCACTGTAGCATGGGTTTTGGCGATAAATCATCAAATGAGTCCTCCTATCCAGGTCGGGGCAGGAGGTACGGTCAGACTTGTACTGACTAAAATCCACTACGGTGATCCTTTAATAGGTCACAGTTACCCGATGAGATAGTACCGGGACCAGACTGTTTCGTGGGTGTGTTTATGCTAGACCGTCATAATCGGATGTATATACTTATACATCTCTAAAGTCAGAGTAAAGAGCCGTGTAAGTCTGTCTAAGCAGGTTACCGTGACCCTAGAACTTAAAGGACATTAGAAACCGTGTTCTTAAAACAGGGTGGATTTTAGTCAGTACAAGTCTGACATTGCCTTTCACTGCACACAAGGCGGGAGGACTCTTTTTGAGACATTACCAATTAAAAAAAAGTGCGAGTAAAATAGCAAGCTAGTGCTTGTATCACAAACATTAAGCCCATAATATAACTTTAAAATAATCGTATTTATTTATCGAGATTGTTTCTCTAGGGTCGGCTGTTTTGTTTTCCTTTGTGAGTTAAGAGTGAAGAGATAAACGTCTCCGATTACTTTCGCGGTATGGTGATAACCGTAGGTTCGGCGCCGTGTAAATCAACCGCCCCTAACTGATAACGGGAGTAAAATTTTCCCGTAAATCATACATTTGTTTTCGTAAAGGGAGATTCTGGAGGGAATACTAAACTGTTATCATACGATTTGTAAATGAGATTTCGGTTTTCTGAAATCTTTTTGAAATTCGAATTTGATATTCATTGGAATATTCTTTTTGTTTTTATTTGGTGTTCGATTGAATGAGATATAGGTACTTTCTTTTTTTTTACTTTGCTTATTTTAAGTCATTTTCTTTTTCTTTATGAATTATTTCATAATAGCTGACTCAGCAAATTTCGTACTACCTCCGAATTTTATTTTTGAACGACGCGACGGGACGACCATCAGATAAGAATAGTTTCTATAGAAAAACGAAAATGTTGTTTTTACTATATTCCTAGGATATTTATCATATTTACTTACTTATCATATTACCTCTAAATATGATGATTTATGGAGTCCAGGGATGGCCCTGGACTTCCAAAAATAATTCAAAACCAAAATTAGCCAAATCGAACCAAATATTCTTGCCTTGGAATACAATCCCAATACCACAAAAGACAGACAAAAACAGATTTACTATCCCAATATTCTCCGCCTATTTTATATTCAACCAAACAGACAGAAACCTCTTTGACCGAGTTCACACAAGCGTAACGCCACATCTATCACCGAAACTGCATCAAAGAAAACCCGGGCACATTAAGAGTTATATGAAAAATTCATTAGGCCCCGAGATCGCTCCCTGGCGCAGACATTATCTGAGCTGTCGAGATCCCGAGTTCATCCATCATTCAGGTTTGTCGGCTCTTAGCATGCACTCGTGTAAGCAAACGGGAGACGTTGTGGTTCTGTTGGATGGATTTGTGATAATAATTATGATAGAATAGTTACTGAAAAGATAACAACAACATAACGTTGGGATAGAGGAAACAGACAATACGTGGACAAAAAAGAGCTTTAAAGTTGTTGTATTAACTCTTTGCCCCTTCGTACACTAGGCGACGCAAGTCTCCGATACCTTACGACTTTGACATCCATTGACGCGTGCGTATTTACGAACCTCGATGGATTGTATTGCAATAGTCGCCTGGATACCGAAATCGTAAGGTATCGGATACTTGCGTCGCCTTGTGAAGGGCCTTAAAGTCACAAAGCAAGGTTTGTGACTTTAAGGCCCTTTCAAGCAAGGACTCATCTAAGCATGATCATTTTGATCTCTGTGAGAAGGAGTGAGTTATAAATACACCATGCAGCTCAAGTGTAGGTTGGTAGATATCACATGACTTTGAATGTTTGGTTCTGGAATTTCCTTCAACGTCCTTCAACGGTTCGAAAGCAGTGGCGATAAAACAAATAAAACAGAATTATGAGTATAAAACCACGACCTACAACCAATAAACCTGCAAATGTTCAATTTGACAACTTGATTTGAACACTTTAGACTGAAAATAAATTCGTATTTTACTTAGTGAAATTCTTAAAAACTACAAAATATTCTATAAACCCTAATTTGCCATGATTGACAATGCTGGCAATAACAGATGTATTGTTTAGTTGCAGTAAACTCGACAAACTTCCAAGAAGGTATTTCGTGTTTCATCTTTGATGCATATACGTTTCCAATGGTTAGTTGCGGTATGGTTATGAGTTGTATTGATTCTAGTAGTCACCAGATACCCAATACACCACCATCTATACGAAACTATCAATTTCTAGATAACAGTCTGAGGTTGTTCACTGGTTTCTGAACGAACAACATTCTATATGCAGGGTGTCTGGTCTAAGTCAAATTTTGGTCGCAATACAATTAACTAGCCAGATCTAATTAAGATTGAGTGGTAATTCATGGAGGTTTGGCGTTTCATTCCATCTATGTCATGCTAGACTTTTAGTTAATTTTATAGTTATTATAGTGGATGTGCATAGTAAAGAAACCGATGAGTGTTGAAATGAGTTGATACCAGTGTTAAAGTGTTTTGAAAAATCTCCTTGGATAAATAAACATAATTACATTTCAATATAATTTCATTTCATTTCTACAGATTTTCATTTCATTTCAATATGATTTTATTTCATTTAATTTCGTCATATTATGCACTCCTCCACTCCTCCTGTCCACCTCGAGACCAACAAAGCAGATTCATAAGAGGTTGCTCAGGCGGGACTAATCACAAATACATTGATAGCGAGTCCTCAACACAGGGCAGGACGGGAGGGACTGTCAGACTTGTACTGACTAAAATTCAAGGTCTCCTTCAAAAGCCATTTAAGTTCCGGGGCCATGGTTACCCGATAGACCCACGACCCCGTTATTTGATAGTAGATTCTGTCCCACATGCGGGAGTTCACCCGCACGCCCTACAAACATTTTATTTATAAAATGAAACAACTACGTAACGTTGGTAAATACAAAATTCGAAATTCAATTAGGTACTCTGTTAATTACTTGTGTACGCTCTTAATTGTATGAACAAAGTTCTGGCAAGACTGTTTGTTCCTGAGACAAATATTATAAAGCTGAGCTTCCCTCGTTCTCCAATTATTTTTTCATAATTTTAAGTGAGTACATAAGAAAACGGGTGTTAATTTTTGGCAATGCTTCTCTATCGAGAATTAGAGTAAATTAAACGCTCAAAAAAAACTGGTGAACATAAGGGCTGTAAACTGGGTTGTGGAGGTCAACTAGGCAGTTGCTTCTTATAAAACACTGGTATCCCAAAACATTCGGTTGACCTAGAAGCCAATCAAAATGCATATTCCACTTCATCTTTTACTCTTTTCCAAGGCCCAGTTATTATTACTAATATTAACTTAATTTAAGAAAACCGAAAATAATCAGACAGGGTTTTATACCATAAAGGTAGGCACGCCTTATGAAAGCGGTCACTGTACTTATCGCTTGCGCATTGCCGACCTTACAACCTTTCATGACGGTGTGAAGAAAGTATGAAAATATAACGTTGTGCTGACAGTTAAAAGTAGGTACAATATTTTCCATGAAATGTGTTATCAATCTCTCAGTTGATGACAAAACGATTTTTTTTTTTCAATTAATTAATAAGGTAATTCAGGAAGAGTTGCATAATTAGAATGTCAATATATTCATCTGAAACAGTTTTCTCATGTTATTCAAAACCTGAAAACTTTCTTAAATCAAACAATGTGCCGTTTTAAAGTAAGAATTGTACACTTTCGTATTTAAAACAACATTTACTCTGACACCAACCAATACAAGAGCATTTACATAAAACTTAAACACCCACTTACAAACCGTAACATTATTATTCACTGACAAAGTTAGAACGCTGCAAAGATATCTACTTTTATCAACTCACTTGTAGTGGGAACTAGTTTCCTGTTCAAATTCTACTTTATTTTCTTGGCAAATCGTGAAAGCGATCATGTGGCAAAACAGTCTTATAGATTTGGCCCGAGGGAACTTTGACTTGAAGTTGGCTAGTAGCGACGTCGGAGTCGCGATACGATGTGTTTGAGAGCAAAACGGTGTTCCGATGGTAAGATGCGAATGTGTAGTGTATAGCCGAAGGCCGTTCTACGTCTGTACTTAATGTGACGCCCGGAAATGTTTAATGTATCGGTATTTTGCATTTGTGAGGACGAAAATTGAAGAGTGGGTGATAGGGTCGGATGTTGAATACAGGCTGATGCTTTTTTTTACATTTTGTTAGTGGGTTTGAGTTTGAGTTATTTGGGTTAAGTTTAAATCAATAAATAGTTTGTTTTAGGCCAGTAGTACACGGACTGCTTCAAGCAGTTGAGACCGACTGCTTAAAGCCGCGACCGCACGGTGAACTATAGTCATTCATTCGCTGCCGTACACACGACTGCTCGAGCAGTCGCGACGGCTTCAAGCCGTCAACTGCATGATGACATTCCATCGTGCCGTCGACCGCTCGAGCGGTCCGTGTATTTTGCTCAGCCGCTAACTGCTCGAGCAGTCCGTGTACGGCCGCCCTAAGACCAATAAAATGATGCTTTTAATATAATGATTGATTTTTATAGTGATTTTAAATACTGGGTGGGGGACATGATTTGAAAAGGTTGAAGTTAAGAAAACTATGTCAAGTCTTTATGTGTGATAATTTAGTTGTAAAATGTAATAAACATAGTAGAAATGTAAATGAAATCTGTCTTTTTCAAGAACACTTCGAGGTCAAGTATTTTCCACCAGGTAAATAATGAAAAATAGGTTCTACGTAAAACTTTTTCTGAAGAGCAAAAAAAGATGTGAGAAGAAAATATTTTCTATTTAAAAATACAAGTTTAGTTCTCAGAAAGTCTTTTAAAACTCAGAGGTATCTGTAAACTGTATATTCATAGTAATTGATTCATTTAGGGTGGGCTCTTATTTGGTACAGGAAAATGCTAAAATAAAATGTTACTCTCTTGTTTTGAGTTCCAAATACTTTTTGTTTATAAAAATATGTACAGAGATATGTCAGTATATGCTCCATGTATAAGTTTAATCTACATAAGAAAACAGTAGATAAAAAATACAGTAAAATAAAAAATAAGTAGTTCATTTTACCAAGGAAACGTCCTAAAGATTGCTATCAAATAAATGTATAACAAAGCCTAACGCACGCCGCAGGCTATATACATCACATAACACGAAATACGAAAGCTTATAGCTGAAACATGTCAGATATAAAAGTATTTTCGTCAGCAAAAATGAAAGACACAAATCTTATAAAGAAATCCACTACCCACTTAACGTATAGAAAAAGTTCATTACTCCGGCCATAGTCACTGAAACTAACTAACTTAACTTAGTACGTGGTTAGGCATCCCTTTAACAATGTGTAACTTAATTCCGAAGTAATAATTGGAGTCAAACTTCGGGTCCCTACCTTCCCCGAATAAAATTAAACTTGGTAAAAATGCATGAAAAGGCGAAGTAAATGCGAAATTATAACAAAAACGCTCGCTCTGCAATATGTGAGTGAGCTACTTAACTGCGTCAGCATAAAGATAATAGGAAAAAGTTAAATTATGTCGATGTCTGAGGAGTCAGTCCTGGCCTCGTAACGTGCCAGTTATAAAAGTTGAATTTATGACTGAAATTATTTCAGTCTCTTCCCTAATTCTACTTTTCTTGTGTGTCCAGGTGCATGATATGAAGTTAACTTTTTAAGGGGACATCTAGACGATACGCTCGGTTGACCGCGTTTTATTGGTCTATTCGCTTTGATTTGTTGGAGGGGAGGCGGCTTATTTTCTAAGTTGCTTCCGTTTTACTCATACATCTAAGTAAAACGGTTTTCTTTCCGTCCAATTTTGTGTTTTATTATTCCAATAGACGAAGTAATTTATGATTATAAGCGCTATATTATAGGCGGACTCAGGTAGAGTCGTCGAAGGTACTTGAACAGTTGTTTATGGTTATTTAAATATTAAGGTTTTTCAATATTGGTATCTGTACTGACGACAGCATTATATACAGGAGGTGATGCAACTGCCAATCAATTCAAAATCGGGCACAGATTTAGGCATCAGAAGTACTGAACATTTCTTAATGGGTAATTCCAATAATTCTTTACTTAATATTAAATATCGTTGCCCAATTTCGGAAAAAAACAGTCTCCTGTTACGTTTAGCACCTTTACAGACATTTAAACCGTAGAAATAATTGTACTGTGCTGAAATAGAACCTGTGACACGCAAAGTATGCCGTTAATTGACTGGCCTGTTGGTCTAGTGGTTAGTGACCCTGACTGCTATGCCGGGGGTTGTGGGTTCGATTCCCACCCAGGACAAATGTTTGTGTGATGAGCACGATCATTTGTTCTGTGTCTGGTTGTAATTTATCTATAATACGTATGTATAAATATATAAGTATGTTTATCAGTTGTCTAGTACCCATAACACAAGCTCTGCTTAGCTTGGGACTAGATGGCGTTGTGTGATAGTTGTGGAATATTATTATATAATTAATTTGATCAGTCTCATCACCATCATTTAGATTATCACCTTACAAGCAGTGAACCTTGTTAAATAAATCACTTCCACTTGCAACCATGTAGCTGTATTAAATTGGGTACTACAACACGAAACAAAAGGCAACTTGACCCGACCCGAAATCGTAACTGAATGATAGACGCCTGAAAGACGCAACAGACATGAAAGCTTAAAACGTCAATAGGCAGCAACGCCTCTCAAGTTTAGTACAATACAAGGAGCTTGACCAGAGACAGAGGGGGACAGAAGGTTCATGCAGTAGCAGAGATCTACATATCAACATCCTATTCTCAGCCATTCTAGCTTTTCCACATACTTGTCTATTACTCCGTACAAATTCAGTAGTAGCCTCCTTTTTAGCCATGTTTCTTTTTTCACAAAATCCATTATTGCCCCACAGTCCGATTTTTCGGTTTAAGCCACGTTTGTCGAGGTTGGTCTGTGGATGAGTGACCATCTGTGATAACGAGCTCCGTGCCTCTGAAAGCACGTAAAGTCTGGGTAACGCCTGTCATTTGTAGATCTTTGACACTTTTAGTCAGAAGCTCTAAGTTTGACAACCAGTCTCACCATGCGGTATCGTATTACCCAGTTACTGGGTTGTGGAGGTCCGATAGGCAGTCGCTCGCGAATGGTTAAAGTCAGTACTTTACATGGAGCGACTGCAGCTGATGGCAGATGTAGCTGAATATCAGTATATTGCATCTGGTTCAACTTGAAGTCCATCCCAGCATAGTTGGGAACGGTTGATGATGATGGTACAATCCATTATTATTTCTTTAATTTTCTTCTTTTTTTACGGAGGCATTGGGATTGAATGTTTCGGTATAGCTCAGATCGCCTGTAAGCTTCTGTCACCGCACGCTATTAACTGCATTGATCGCATTTCTGTCTCCGTTCTGGTTTAAGGCTATGTTCGATAGTTGGTTAGGTTAGGTTAATCTCGTTTGATTCATCACCTCACTCTTCCTAAGAATGGGGCCAGCAATTGAAGCGGGCAGTTGCCAGTTCAGGCGCAGTGAAAGTCACAGTATATTCCGTTGCCCCTAACAGAGGAGCGCGGGACTACCCCTGTGGTCCTTCCACAGAGGTGGTTTTAGTAAGTCAAGTCCAATATGCTCCTTCGCTTTCCCAAGAAGATGTCCACCTCGACAAAAAATTGGTAATGAGATTCCTTGTACTGGTGGATACTGGACTGTAAAATAGTGAAAATTCGTGCTAGGGGTACAGTATCCTTAGTACGAGTTTTCAGTAAATGAGACGTAAAGTAAACTGGAAGTTTGACACTTTCAAATTGACAATTTTCAAGGAAATAAGGAACAGTGCCTCTGGTGTGCGAAGAAGGAACTAATTTTTTCCTTGAAAATTGTCAATATGAAATTGTCAAAGTTCCTAAACTGGAACTTTAAGTCTCAAATACTGAAAACTCGTGCTAAGGGTACAGTGCTTATGACGGGGCCCCCTCTCAGAGGGCCAAAGCCTGCCGGGGTTGCGGGACTCATACCATCACCGTGACCCCGGAACATAAAGGGCTGCTGAAGAACACCGTGGATTTTAGTCAGTACAAGTCTGACAGTACCTCTCGCCCTGCCCGGGGTGAGAGGTCTCATTTGATGATTTTACCACGTAAAAAAAAAAAAAAAAAAAAAAGGGTACAGTGCTTGTATTTTCGCTCGCTGTAAAAGTCGAACTTCTGCAAAATTTTGTGCTCCTGATGAAAATTTCATGCCCTAAGGATTTTGTAGAGGGTCGGTGGACAAATATTCAACCTCTCCATTACTTATGGTCGCCTGCCTCAACGACGATCTTTCGCCCCGACGATTTCTTATAAACAAATTGTTTTATTTCATGGCACTCGTGCCTAGATTTCTTTTTATAAACCTTACCGACGACCTTTCCGGTAACGTTGCACAGAAATTATATGAAATAAACTGTGTATTTTGTATTAAAACTTGGAAATTATGTGAGCGTGGTCACGCGAGTGGCCATGGAATAATTGTGTGTTGTGTCAATCAATCATGAGCACAAAAAGTGTTTTGATGTTAATTATATAAGCACCTTATTTAGCTGTTTATAATTTTCTAAGTGGGTTAAAAATATACAAACTATTCTCACGTACTTCCTCAATCTGATAAGTACAGCCTAATTTTTAAAGGCAAGTTTTCAGCGATCTTTTTGTTACTTCCTATACGTGAAGTAAAGCTTTAACTTTCTTTGAAAAATTTGGTCGAGTTGGCTTTATCAAAAAGAACATTATGGTTCTTTATGTCCCGGAAAATTACAAGGGGGAGTCGCGGCAATAGCTAGTTTAAAATATTCATGCCTCGTTTGATCCCTGGCCTGAATGGGCCAACCTATTTCCTGGCAGGAGCTTCAAGAAAGGCTACATACATACAAGCAATATGTTGAAAAGCCAAAATCTTATGAGGTTCAACTTTCTGGGTAGAGTTTTCAGTTATTCAGAGCTAAGGCTCATTTGACAATTGGCAATTTCTAAAACTTTATGTGCAATAATTAACTGCTGTTAATATACGCTATTTTGCCCAGTAAACACGTATTAATAGCTGTAGGTACAACCTAGTAAAATGTCACCTGTGTTGTACAAAAATCTCTTTCATCAAAAACAAACCTTAATTCAAACCTTTTGCCCCGAAAAATAACGCAAAAGACCAATATCCACACATTACGCCACCGAATATACTAAATCCAAACATGTGTCAAATAATCCCATTGGCCATTCGCCGGCAATGGGCGAATGAACGGTCACGACATTGACTGAGGAGCGGGTGGGATTAGTATCCGATGGCTGACCGATCCCGACTGATCTCGTCCGAACCCGGACGATACCGAACGAACCGGACCGATCCGCCTTTATTAAGACGAATAGACAAACATTTTTAACACGTAAATGTGAGTTATGTGACCGCGATGGCTCGGATAGATGGACGGCTTGAACTATCGTCTATTTCGTTTGGAAATTGATTGTGTTTCTTTTCGGTAATAGTTTTTCGTGTAATTTATGTGTGCACAGAGTTTTTTACCAACTACACTATGACTACATAGTACACGCGCAAGCGACAAGCGATTTATTAATAGCGATTTACGAATTTTAACGTATTTAAGCTTACCATAGACGAGAAGTTATGCATACGCATCTGAGTTCTTTATGTTCGTTTGTAAGCTGTGTCAAGAATGAACGTGTGTAGAAGTGAACAGCATAGTTATTCTTTGAATAGAACTCTGCTTTTGCTGGCATTAAGGTTTAACATGCATTCAAAACTGTCAAGCAAAATCTAGCGTGTGCAAACTTTATTTAGAGCACACTACGCGCGAAGGAATCAAGTTAAAAACCCAGGTTTCAGAGGAAGAAAATTCCTTTGGCCTGAGGTCGTGAACGAGGTATCATATACAGAATGATGTGACTAAAACTTACTGTTTCATTTAGTTTGCTTGGCTGTTGTTTTAGATTCAAGTGATTCTTTCTTTGAAATATTCTACAACAGTAGGTGATTGCTGATGGAAACATAACTAAATGTTATGGAGCCATTTTGAGGATTGTTTTTTGTTCATTTAATTTTGTTCCACAAAATGGCCTTCATTGCTCCTAATAGTTTTACTCCAAAATAAGCTGCTTTCTTTGAGCTCTATTTACAAACGACGTAACATCAGGAATGCCGTCAAATGTAGGTACGCATAGTAAATTTAGCGTCGAGAAAGTAAACAATGCCCTGATTGTAACTCTATGCTTGTTGACCCTTGGCCTATGGCCCTTGTGTGTCTTAGTCTTAATTCAGACTTGTATAGGATGGTTGTTCACGGTCTCGGTGGGGCCAAATGCTTGCCGGTGACACGGGTCTTTTTTAAAAGGTTGTCGCAGCACCAAAATGCATAGGACAATTGAAGGAACGGGTTGGATTCCGTGTTAACCGAATCTTTCCGCTCCAAGAGGATTCATCTAAAGACTTCATGATTCAAAGTTCAGAAAGCCTTAACATAGTTAAGTATGTGTCAGAAAGGATAGGTCTTCAGCTTTTTCGTTAAAAATCTTAGGTGAGACTGTGTAATGATTATTCATAACAATAATAATATATTGAGTATCTCAATATATAATTATGAAAAATCATTCAGCATGTTTCAGATAAGTGTGTGCTCTCTCAAGAGTACACACTTATCTGATTCATGCTGTAATGTTCAGCCAAATTCCAAGGACAGAGCTCATAGTATATTCTATAAGCAATATTTTACTAATTCCATACCTACTGATATAGCATTCCGGTCGACCCATAGCGAAAAACAGCCTCAACTTAAGTAAATAAGTAGGTACTCCGCTCCGCATACCAAAGCCTCAAAACTTTTCGGCAGCATTAAAACTTAAATAGGATTTCTATACAATCAGGATTAAGACAAACGCTTGTTAAGAATTAACGCCCGAACCTTTTGTTCGGTAACCGAGGATTAAGCTTCGGTTTAGGGCTGTAACCACATGGATGTGTATCCTTAAATTTGTACACGTTCGTTAAGCCGTAGATACGAGGCATCGAAGGATCGGACAGTGACGAAGTGTGGGTCGGGGGATTACTTTATCGGGACTGTCCGTCTTTCTCGCCACTATGTTTCTTTATTAAGATAAATGCTGGGTTTTTTAACGAAAGGTTAGGTGTTTTCTGGTTTTTTAATTAAGTATTTTGTATTCTATCAAGTAAGTAGGTACTGTTTTTATTTTGCAAGTTATAATAATACAAGCCTCTTACTTTTATCTTGAGATTAAAGATTTTAAGTTAATAATAAGTACTAAGAAAAACACTATTGTTTGTTAACAAAGAAGATAATATCTACGCTCAAAACGTACACGCACAGAAAAATATTTTTTGCAATAGAAAGACAGTGACCGTGTTCCTAAGCCCTAACATAAAACTAAGTTCTTATTAAAAGTATTTGGGAGTGCCGTAACAAAAGTTGTTTAATTTTATCAGTTGCTATTGCTTAGCTTGTACAAATAAGAAGACAATAGCCTAGCCTCTTATTAAAGAAATTTAATAAAAGCCTAACGAACCTTTTTTTACATTTTTTTTTTCTATTATTTGCGCGCCAGAACTCAATAATTGTTTATTATTCCATTATTAAATTTCGTGTTTGAGAACGTTGAAAAGTTTTCATTCCCAATTTCTCAGTACGCAATTCAAATTTCGAATAAAGTTCAATTACTGATAACTTTATTTTAAAATCTTTTTACTTTTGACAACCAGTCCTATAAAATTAAGTTTCGAAATGTTTGAATATTATTGTTGATCCTTGAAGCAGTGTTGCCAATATCGACTTAATTAAACTTTGTGGTTGTTGCTGTCGTAATTATTATAAAATTAAAAAATAATATTTCGCGTTCGGAAGCAACATAATCAGCGTTCCCGAGTCGGGTTCAAAGTTGACGAGTTTTTGACGAAATTGTCTTATTCTGTAACTCTTGTTAAACTCTTAATTACTTTCGTTGGTGGTCCGCAAACATTCATCTCGTTACGAGACGTAGGCTTCATTATTTACTCGTGCTCACACGTTGCTTCGCTCCCTGCAAATATTTACCTCTTAACGAGAAACCTGACTTCACCCGCGGGTACTGTAATAAACTTTTCTATTGTATTCCGTGGTTATACGAACCGCTGGATAATCGCTACATTGTGTACCCAGTTTTCATTTTGCCCCTAATTAAGATTCGGCATAAGCGTGTAAACTTCCCCTTATTACTGGAACTAACATTTCATAATAATAAATCATAATTTGAGTATATTCTGGTAGAACAATGTCGCGCGAATGTCGGTTGGATTTATTGAAAAGGAAAGTTGTGAATGCCAGGTGCGGCCGCCATCTGTCGTGCGTGCGACGCCGGATTCGGCTTTCATTTTCTCTGCGATGAAAATAATTATTGAAGTAGGGCTGTATTAAAAAGTGAGAAATTGTGAGAGGGATTTATGAAGATTTGTCTTTGAGAGACTTTTCGTTTTTATTTGCATTACTTTTGACAGATGTGTACCTAATAATACTCATCCACATTTAGCTGCTTATATTAAAGTTTCATGTATTACATGAAACTTTTTGAAACAACCGGGCAAGAATATAAATTCCTAAACTAATGGAGAAATTCAGTGACACTTTTCCTAACCTGGATAACGAATCCTGGTCCTCTTGCAGAACAGACACTCTTGCGACCACAAGACCAACAACGCAGTCACTATTCCAACGAGGTTTTATTCGCTTGGGTAAGAATGACAGAGTCTATAAGTACTAGGCGCACATAAACGGGAGTAGCTCACTTCAGATGTGCGCGAGCTCAAAGTGGAAGTAATGCTTGATCCGGCACTCGTTCTCTGTCCATCCATTACTGGTAGTTGCATCACTCTTCTGCGGCTTTACGAGGAGTTTCGAGTGCTCGCCAGTAATGAGCGTCGCTCAACCATTCGTTTGTATTTATCGTCTACATTCAAAGTGATAAAATGGAACTATGTTCCTAACGATGGCAATAACTTTCAGGGGTTACATTCAGTACTTACTTCGAAATTGTGAGTTTGTCGTCGTTACAAAATTCCTTTCACAATATCGTTTGAACGCGAACCAGTTCCTTGTTCGAAAACTCTTGACAATTTGCAACTGCTTAAAAGTGTTAGTGCTAAGTGTTTTTGCTTGCCATTGTGCCATACTTATTGTACAGAAACCGGCCATAATTAATGGACATTAAACTTTTGTAAGATATGCTAGTTTCTTGTCGCGCACGGCCCACGCATACGGGCAGACAAGCACCATACATTTATGGCTCCTCCACTACCACAAATACTACTCTTTCTGTGGTGCATCGGTTCTAGTTGGTACGCAAATTCCGCACCATGGGAATGCAGCTACATAGCATTACCTCTGTCAGACACTTCCTACGTGACCTTTGTAGTCGGTTAATCATTCGGTATGGTTAGCTAGAGCTACTTGAAACAAAGTAAACCAGCCTATCTCTTTCTAAAGATCAATAAGCATTCTTTACAAAGGAAGATAAGAAAGAAATAAATGAATTAACTTTCTTTTTCTCTTTATGGCCAGTACACAGGTACTAGCCATAAAGCACGTAGATTGAGACAGTTATAATTAATTAAATTCATTACTAAAACATAAACCTACCCAAAGAAACAATAATGCCATTATACAACTAACTACTTACACTTGGTACTAACTTAATTAAGTAATTTATGTAAACATACACAAAAGGGTACTTAGGCGTCGAAGTTCTCCTTAGTCTCCTGCCTACTTAGATTAGTAGACCATACATAAATGGATTCCTATCTCAGTAGGCAGTAAACGAATAAGATAAATGATTTAATGACAGAAAAATGGCATCATTTATTTATGACCTGAATTTCCACTACCACGTATAGTTTCAGTGACCGATTTGTCACTTTTATGGTGTAAAAAAGCTACGCCGAAAACTAAACCCTCGCCAAAAGTCATTTTCGAGTGTTGTCAGTAAAATCCAGCAATCAGTAAGTTTAGCATATTTTATCAATTTAGTGAAAAGAATCTTCTAAAATAAAGAAAATAAAATTGTAGATAAATAAAACTGATTCTAGGTTTCAATTAAAAGCTACAAAAACTTTCAAAAGCTTGCAAAAGAACTTCTTCAAGTACGGTAGTGGCTCATTTTTCAATAAACTTTATTTTTTGTTTAAAGTCATTTTAACTGCGTTTAATGAGATATACACTTCGTACACACAGTGTGACAACAAGCTATACAAGTATACATGTCTCGTACAACTTGACCTCGCTTCGAATAGTAGTTCCGTAGAATGTGAAGTCAACTTATTCTGGTTACGCATATCTTGATGCCCTTACGTACAATACTCTTAACCTACCAACCCCAAAAACCGTTCCAAATACCCCCACAAAATTGACTCCTAACATAATTGGCGTCTTGTTTCTATCACAGTCTTAATAGCTACAATAATTCGAATCGATATTCATAAATCTTGAGGAAAACCGGGGTCCGACGTTAGGGGTCGCCATGAGCGATGACCCCTAATGGGAGACGTTGACAAAGCGTTCGCTGGTTCCCATGAAAACGTTCAAATACATCATAGGAGCTGACAGCACGATTCTGTGGACTACGAATTGCCATATTTTATTTTCTGCTACTCCCTGATAGCTGATTAATGATTTGCTCTGGATGTTGAACTCGGTTCTTGGTTTGAAATAGTTGGAGAGAGTTTCATAAGACTGGAGTTTGCTATATCACTGTGTTCAAAAATATCAGTCTATCTATCCTGTCCAATAATTTTCTTTGTTACGTTTTCTAAATCCAATTTTGTAAAATTTTAAAAATAAGCAATATAGAATTACTTAAAGAAATGATGATGAAATGAAATTAATATTATATCAACACTTTTACACGTCGTCTTTTTACAAACTAGATGAGGTCGGTGTTTCGTATCTGACTACTCTGTCTGTTTTAAAATACAGACATTGTATCGGTAAAGTCATACAAAGGCCAGGGTTAATGTCTGAGATGGTCTCTGAAGAAAGAACCACACAGATTTCAGTGGACCTGTCCAGTCAGAGCAAGCATTTCTCAGTTATCGTGTAGCTCGATTCGTAACTCAAGGATCTCAACGACACGACGAACAATACCAAAGAAAGAATCCTGGTACATCTCCTGTACCCCTAGCACGAGTTTTCACTATTTTACTTTACAGAGTGTTTCCAGCGTATATAACAGCGTTATATACGCTGTAACAGCGTTTCTTGTATGAAAAATGGAACAGCGCCTGTGGTTTACAAAGAAAGAACTAATTTTTCCTTGAAAATTGACAGTTGAAAATTGTCGAAGTTCCAGTTTACGTCTCAAATACTGAAAACTCGTGCTATGGGTACTGGCTACTCATATTTACATAAAACTAGAAGATGGAGACATTAAGGTGAGGGTGAGAGAAGCCGCAGTCAATAGTTAGTATCGCAATAAAAGAAACAACTTAATCCATTTCGACTAATGATAAGTACCTCAATTTAAAAAAGTTTTAAAGGACTCTCTCTTTCACTTCTTAAAAAAGAATTCCCGGCACTTTTAACTAATTCTAATGTATTGGTATACCCGTTTAGGAAGGACCTAAAAGTTTGTCACTAGCATAAGCTGTTTTTTTTTTTTAATTTATGGAAAAACAATTGAACTTTTTTTATCGTTTTATATTTTAGTAATGTATTCTACTTATCTTAATTTTTAAATAGATAATCTAAAAAAAAAAAGAAATTCTTGTATTTATAATTATGTATACCTAATCTAACGTAGCAAAAAATATTTATATTTTTTAAAGTGATGTGATTCCACGTCTACGAGAAATGTAATTCCTTTTTAATAGTACCTAGCTACAAGAAAAAGGTTTTGAAAACCCGACACATTGAAAAGCAATAAAACTGCTGAACAAACAAAAAAAGTTGAGTGACGCAACATAACGCGGAATATATTACAAATTCTCAGAATTTCTGACTTGAAAAATAAACAGTAGGCACCACGTAGTTGCCGATCGTAAGGCTCTGTTTACTGACAATAGAAATTATTCCCCCTTGAGCATTGTGAGGATGTAAAAATACACGTCTAGCCTTGACGTTGAGTGATGCGTTCCACCGCGTATCGCATTGTCTGGTGGTTGAAAGAGATTGCACAATATGAAATACTTCAGTACTTCAGTTCTTCACAGAATCGCGAATGCCTCATTGAATATAACACAACTGAGCACTATTCTTGCGCCGAAAATATTCATACAGATTTCAGCGGCGAATGCATCTTCGCTGTAGGTTATGAATAGTCCACGGTGAATACTTAATGAGATGGGCTGGTTTCAGGGTGTGTTTGGTGAAATTGGATTCGATTGAAAGAAGTTTCTTATGGAGGGAGATTAAATTGGATTCCGTACAGGTATAAAACTGTTTCAGATCTTAATATTATTAGGATAAAAGTTTGTGAAGATGGACGTAGGTATGCCACGCTCACAAACAAGGTTCTTTAACGCGAAAATTACTGAATACTTACACGTGACTGTTATTAATGTAGCTTATATGTTACACGTGGTGCATTTTTTTTCTAAGGTATTATGAAAGAACTATTGTACACGGACAAAGCCCGATCGGAAGCTAGTTAACGTATTGTTTAACACAACTGCTGTAAAATTCAAAGGCGAACGTCATTGTCAAAATAACAAAAATAATATAGTGATTTCAAAGAAGTCTGAAGCCATATACATGAGGAAATGATATTTGTTTTTGCAAGTAGGTTATTATAAACACTTTTACACGTCATATAGCTAGCAGGACTTTTTTGTTTTTTTGAAGTAAATTAAACTTGAACGTTGTCCATAATTAGATGGGAAAAAATATTTCTTCGTTCATACATTACAGGCTGTTTTTTCATTTTCCGTAATAAACACTTCCAGTACGCTACAAATAAAATACAGATATCGTGTGCTAAAGCGTCCTTGACACAATAATAGCCAATAGATTTTGAGAGCCAGAAGAATTTCCTTAAACCTCGAATAAGCACGACATTCAAATTTTAACGAAAAACTCCATTTAAAATAGACTCAAAAAAATTCCAAGCCCCTCAAACATATAAAATACTAAACAAAACCTCCGAACACAATCCATCTCCCGGTCAAAATCATTTTGACTCGAACTAACATCACAGACAAACCACTAAACTATGATAATAGTTCCTGTGTCACAAATATTCAAATTAAAACGACACACCCTTTGAGTTACACGTGTAAATGTGGGACACTGTTTATGAGATAGGACTGGATTATTGAGGAAATGTTTGGTTTAGAGGAGAGAGGCATATGGTCCATGAGTGACGTATGGTCCATTGGGAAAAATTGTACATAACAAAGTCGAGAAAAAAAAGGTAGCGGTATCCAGATTATCATCATCAGCCTAGCCTTTTCCCCAACTATATTGGGGTCGACTTCCAGTCGAACCAGTTGCAGATAAATATCGGTATTTTACATGGAGCGACTGCCTATCAGACCCCCACAATCCAATAACTAGATAATACGATACCCCATTATAAGACTGGTTGTCAGACTTAGAGCAGCTGACTAATAGTAACAAAAAATGACTAATAGTAAATGTTAAAGATATATAAATGACAACCGGGACCAAAGGCTTTATGTGCTTTCCGAGGCACGGAGTAAAACTCGCTATGACAGAATATGATTACCCATACACAGACCAAACTCGGCAAACGCGGCATAACCCGGACGGCCTGTGGGGCGATTATGTAGCTACAGGCTCCTCCAACAAAATAGTTAGCTAGCTGGAAGGCATTAAAATAAAACATCCTAAATCAAGATACAAATAACCTAAAATAAAAACAGATAGAAAAATTCCGAGTAATTTATTTGTTACAATTTTGTTTCGGTCATGTTTTCTTTTATTCCCCTCGCTATTTTCTTTGGAACATTTACCTTGAATACAATAAATTCTTTATAAAATACGTCATAACTAACAAAGCCTAGTTAATTTAAAGTAACCTTGGCACTGATTAGAAAGAGTAAATAGCGTCTACGAGTTGTCTACGGCCTACGCGCGGGCCTACGCGATGAGTTACGAGGGTAATTTGACTACAAAAGGGTACTTATATTTCGTATTTAAACACTGTTTTATCTGACATTTATGATATCCAGATTAAAACAAAAAAAAAATATTTTAGCGGCGGCGTCTAAGAGAAGTCTATGGAAAAAAAAAAACATACGGCCTACAAGACATGCTACGCGCTACGCAGCAAATTAGGTATCTTGCAAACGTGTTACAGTTTCCCTCTCTGTTATTTTTTACACCAAGAATATCAATAAACGTTACAGAAAAAATAAACCCGTGCAGCCGATATTCCACTTATATAATGAATCCTCAATATTTACACCACAGACAAGATTGAAAGTCTTGTTGATCGTAGCCAAGCTCACAAGTACCCACTGAAACTGTTTGTGTTAACATCCACATACCGACGTTGGTTGAGAATTCCCGTAGAATCTGTACGTATCGGATCAAGTGGAAATAATCTTGGAGCAGTTTATTACGTTCCCAATATCGTTGCGGGCCGACGATTCGATTGCGCGCTGCACGACCGAAATTGATTTCTAAATAATTCGTCTAGCGTTCCCGCTATGGTGTTTTTTTTTTACAATGTGTGGTTTGAAATGTTTCTTGTGAAAAGTGTGAGCTTTTCCAGTATTTTGGTCACTATGATTCATGTTTTTGTAGTCGAATCTGGGGTCAGTTTTTCTTCGAATTTGGGTACTCGGAATTTGAAAAGCTCCTTTGGTTACGGATTTTTACAAAATACCTACGGTTTGCTGTACAATATTTGTAAAGCGTTCATTTGCTATTTATTGCGAACATGTGAAGTATTAATTAACGCTGGAAACTGTCGAAAATTAGATATTCGTATCCATAGGTATAGGCATCTTTATTTTTTAAGAGATATATGACATAGTCTCATTTTTAAGTATTTAGTAGTCATTGTCATACAATCGCTTTGTATTATGAAAAACTGAAAGTGAAACCTGAGGCCTTGCTTTGCTCTGCAGTTTAATAAGAAGATCATAAAAACTGTTATTATCTTTTAACTTCGTAAGTATGTAATGTCTTTATATCCTGATCCAATTTCCCATTACGTCTAACCACGCCACTAATAAACACCCACGCAATAAATCAAAACACAAATTCATAATATCTATCAAGGCATTGAACATGTCTATTTGTCAGTTAATTGTGTGCGGACAATAGACTGACCTGGTCTAAACATGTTAGCCATTGTCCCGCGGTTCCGCCTACTGTGCGGACCAGAACATGTTAATTATGGGCCAAATGATTCTCCGCTACTGTCACGAGCAATGCACCTCATTAATTATTCCATCCTTTCGGTGACGCGATTTACGTCACGTTGATTTAGTGCCGGGTTTGTCTTTGTTGATAGACTATTGATTGTCTGGGGTTTATCATCATCATTTTCCTGCTCTTATCCCATTTTACTTGGGGTCGGCGCAACACGTTTTTTTCTTCCACTCTCCTGTCAGTCGTTACCTTATCATTTACTCCTTTTTCATCCATATCATTCCTTACACAATCCATCCATCTTTATAAGGTGGATATTATATAAATATAAGGTTTTAAGTTGTTATTATAGATTTTTTACATTCGATTTGGGTTGTATGCGCTCGGGAACATAGATGCTCACGACAGACCGACCTAGACAAGCGCGGAAATACTTTGAAAATCGACACATATTTTTAACCGACTTCAAAAAGAAGGAGGTTATCAATTCGACGTGTGTTGTGTGTTTGTTACGCGATTTCTCCGGCGGTTGTGGACCGATTTTCAAAATTCTTTTTTTGTTCGAAAGGAGATGCTTCCGGAGTGGTCCCATATTCACCAAGTCAAGATCTGATGATTGGATCCTAGAGAAATAAAGGGCAACCCTCAAATTTTATAGGCTCACATATAGTTTTTCGTAAATATTATGAAGTAATTTAAGTATTTGCGTATGGTAATCATAATCTCATGTAGCTGAGCTGATGATGGAAGGTACAACTCCTTAACAGTAAGGAGCAAGCATCGACTGATTTGTGTTCGCTTATCTCTGGAACTACAAGTCCGATTTAAGTCATTCTTTTTTTTATACTAGGTATTGTTCAACTGAGGGAACACTGCAAGTTTCATCAAAATCGGTTCAGTAGTTTTTGAGAAAGGGAATTTTATTAGCTAATTTTGTACATGAGCGATGTTATTACCGGTGCTACGGATTACAAAACTCTAGTGCACATGTACGAAAATGATGTACCTCTTTGACAAGAATTTGGGTTGAATATTTAAACTAAAAAGAGTAAAATAAAAGCTTTTTCAAAAAGAAATGTAACCGCCTTCAAAACCAACCACTAAAAAAGAGTAAAATAACCTACAAAATAACTTTTCTTTCGGAAGTCGATGGCAAAAAGACAATGAAAAAAAAAACCACCGACTTCCGAAAGAAAAGTTATTTTGTAGGTTATTTTACCCTTTTTTAGTGGTTGGTTTTGAAGGCGGTTACATTTTTTTTTGAAAAAGCTTTTATTTTTGGGATAGTATCAATCATCAAATAAGTGCTGCCTCGGTTGGAGCGGAAGGGAGACTGCCAGACTTCTACTGGTTAAAAGTCCTCGCTGTTCTTTCGCAAGCTCTTTGCGTTCTGGCCCCAGATGGTGTCCTTTTATAATGATTCCACGACCCCGGAAATAAATTGACCGTTGTTATGGATGGTTAATAAGGATTTTCGATTATTCTTTAAAAATAACTTCAGTAGGCACATATTTCACATTTCATACAGTCCAGCTAAAAATAAAACTACGTTTAAACGAACAGACTACAAAGAACTATATTTCTACGAGTGTAATATTTAAAATTTGTTCAGAAGGAATTCATTGCAAGCGTCGGGCTACCATGAAATACCCCGGGGATTGCCTGAGTTTTATTGTCCAATGCGGTAGAGCAAAGGCCCGTAAAAAATTTAACTGTCATCTAATTTTTGGTAAAGACTACGGTTATATCTCATGGAAAAATATGGGTTTTAGGTACAATTAAATACAGGCGCTTTATCTTCCGGCCTTATGCGAATTTAGGCTTTATTTTAAACAATATTTTGTTTTTATTTTCGTTTTATTTTACAAGTTTAATTTACAAAGTGTTTTAGCCTTATTTATTTTACACGGATAACGTTTTTATAATCCGGATAAGTACTTTTTTGGCGTAAGCGCTTGAAATGCCTTTGTGGCACTTTATAAGATTAAATTTGGATGATGGGTGAAGCAATTTCAATGAAAAATCAACTCGAAAGTCAAGTCAAGCAAATAGTTTTTCTTTTAGAAACTTGTTACCCGCTTGATTGAAGGCGGTCACAGTAGCCTATAGACGCTTAAAACACCAGAAGAATTGCCTGCTAACCCTGCATATACATATTTTATATCGACTGTTCGTTTAAAAAAAAATGCAGCGTCTAGTTTTGATTAATTGAACAACGTTTACAAAGCTTGCTTTACACCTTACATAATCTGCAAATATAATAGTTTGAAGAGGTCCAACTATGATGATGTCATTTTCCACTTAAAATGTATGCAGCCAGTAGGTACATAACCAGGAGAGACTGCCTATTTGATCTCGATGACCCAATAATAGACATCACAATTCAATCTTTATTTTGCACATCATACAAATTACCTGTGAATAAATGATACCTATAGAATAGATTAGAGGAAGAATATTAGAGATCCTACTATTCAGCCAAATAAAACATTAACGAATCAGCCTATAATAGAAATTCTAGAACAAAACAGTAACATACTTCTCGAGCTATTAAATAAAGTAATTGACGCGACAAATTGACACGGCAAAGGCCGTATTCGGCGGGAGGCTGTGTATGCTTTTGTGCCGGTGTGTAATTTTAATGAGTTTCTCGCTAGGCCGGGGACATCGCTCGCTCGCCTCGAGTGAGGATAGCTATATTAGCGACCCACCCGAGAGCCGGAAATCCCCCGCCGACGCCCTAGCACGTATCTAAAGAACGTTTAGTGATGGGGTGAGGGAAAGTTTCGGGTGTCGATAGTCTGGTGTGGTTTTGTTTTAGAAGTATCGTGTGAAGAGAAGAAACTGTTGGATAATTTATTTAGCGTTTGAACGTGTGTTGAAGAAAATTATTGTGTTAAATGGTAATTAAGATTGGCTATTTATTTTGTCTGTATAGCTGACCATACAGACAAAATTAATAGCCAATCTTATTATTATTACTTATACTACCCTGAGGTAGTATGAGTAATAGTTTAAGAGGTTATCATAAAATCCAGATGCTTAATAAAAATATTATATAATTCTAGCTGCAGTGGTAGGTATTATAATATAGTCCAATAGGACAAATTATAATTCTAGCAATGGACTGCTGGTGTTTGATTATGACGATGATGAAGACGAGGTCGTTGATGGCTCGTTAAATTAAAATAATCTTAATCAGAATAGAGAATATGTTTTTTTATTTAATAGCTACACATAGCTTAATGTAATTCAGTTTATCATATAAATTTCGTTTTTACAACATTTTTTTTAGACAAGTATGCACATCTTACTTGTGGTAAGACAGATAATGTTTAGCGTTTAGACACTGATGATTTGCATTAAAATTCAAGTAAGCGTTAAGATATTTATGTTAATTATACTATAATTATTTACTTTCTCAAAGTGAAAGTAGGTATCGATAATTATCAGCATTTCACATCACTATTAGCGCTATTAATTTCTACAGCAGCCATAAGCGAGGCAGTTGGCGTTATTAGCCTACCCTTTAATGCGTAATAATTTACTGCACTTTATATTAAACAAAACAGAATTAAAACTTTGCTAACTAAGAGAGGGGTCGTGAGTATAGTTAATAACCTTCCCTAAGCTTTTATTTTATTTTAGCTGCCTTATTTAATTACCTTTGTGTTTGGAAGGAATGTTTGCTATATTTCATTTCGTATTAATTAGTAAGTAATCATTGTTTTGATACCTAAGTATGTCAAGATTTTGTTTGCGGGACATACGTATACCGCGACTTCGGTACACAAAGGGCTACCGAAGGACACCGTGGATTTTAGTCAGTCAAGTCTGACAGCCCATGCCGGAGTGGGAGGACTTATATTTTGATGATAAAACCAGGTAAAAAAAAAAGTATATCAAGATTTCATTTTCCCTGGTAAATTATAACCCTTGAAAATGACTGTCAAAGTAAGATTACTTTTTGAATAATTTATAAAATATATTTTATTTGTTACTAAATATATATTTTAACCTGATATAAGCTGGGACCAATAAAAGAATGATTAATGAAAACACTCATATTAAAAAACTTATTGCTAAAATATAATTAAAGTAATATCATTTTCGTAAATGGCTTTATCATATTTCAAATATTAAAGACATATTTTATGTCACAGAAAATAATAATTCATGCACGTACATTTTAATATCAATATTTGCAAAGGACGAATATTTGAATTGCAAATATGAATTTGAAATCGCATTAAATATCACTCACAGATTTCTTGTAAATTAATTTATACCTACATATTTTAATGAGCACAAGATAATTAATGGAAAATTCATCAAATAAATGATTAATGTAAAATTTATAAAATAAATAACAAAATTCGTCATAAAAAAAAATGAAATTTAATTTTGTTCGTGCAAATTGAAAACAGAGTGGCATATGACAGTGACACATACTTAGTCATTTAACATTAAAGATAGCACATTATTTAAAACAACTTTTTTAAATAATTTTAATAAATGCTTACCAGTTTTAGATGATAATCTATGAACTGATATAAATTTTACACAAAAAATAAATTAAACTTAAAAAAAACCCGACACTAAACCAAGTTCCATTAAAAAGTAAAAAAGATGTGTCGGGGGTTTTCTACATTTGTTTTTATTTTTTATTTCATATTTTTTATAGATACATACTTTTATAATTTTATATTACCAAGAGTACTCTCCATTAAGTCATCAATATTCCCTTTCAGTGCGCTTTCATTTGAGACCCCATTCGAGTATATTTGCAGACCTTCGGTTACTTTTCCCCACTTTCACCACCACAACTTCTAAACGACTCAAACGATTTTCATCAAAAATCTCTAAGAAAACTCGCACGTAAGTTACCTTTCATACAAAAAAAAAACTAAATTGAAATCGCTTCATCTGTTCGGGTTCTACGATGCCACAGACAGACAGACAGACACGTCAAACTTTAACACCCCTCTTTTTCGTCGGGAGATAAAAATGTTCGAATCGGGCCCATCCCTTTTACTATTAAGAGGCAACTACTAACGGTAGTCCTAAAAACTCATTAAAATATCCTAAAAACTTTCATAGAATCCAGGAACGATCTTGTCTCTGAACTTTTAGTGATGTAGATACCAGCATGTATGAGCCATGTATGAGTTTAATTCAAAGTTGGATCACGTGTGTTTTCTTAGTGCATCCACGAAGCCCGAGCACCTTGCGGTCTTATTCAAGTTATATTACTTGAAAATGGTCTTAGTTTACTTCTGGTTCACGTTCTTATTATAAACAGAGGTATTACTCGTATGTTCGAGAAGAGTTTAGTTTTCACTTCTCTTAAACGATTTAAAAAAGGATGTTATTATATTCGACCAGCATTTTTTTTTTCATATTTACTTAGATATCTTTAGAATTTTGGTAATAGGTATATTATGAGTTACTAAACTTGCATATATTATACGTAAAAATCATATCTCTACGAGTAGTTATGTTGACGAAAAACAATCACTTTTTTCTTAAATAGAACACCCGAGGATTTTAAAGTGGTCAACCGCAGTCTTTTCCGACGATCTCTACCATCAAAAATTTAATGCATTAATCAGTAATCATGTATGAGTTGAAAAGACTATTACTAATAGGTACTTTCAGACACTATTTATATTGGTGATATAGAGTTATAATTCCTAAGTAAATAAATACAGATGGTTCGCAAACATACGCCTCCGTTTCATTTATTATTCATTAACCTTATAAGTATATACAATATAATTACTCATAGCACCATTGAAACATGAAACAAACCCTCCAAAATTATCACTCAACATCGTCAAATTACCGCCAATATCCAAATATAGCTCAGATATAAAATACACTCCTATTTCTGTTACCAACGGGTACGTGGCAACAATTACCTCCTAAAAGTCAGGAGGAGGGTTTAAAAGTATATAAAAGGCGAGTGAATTGGCTCGGAAGGTGGAGGGACGGTCAATCGAAGCACTGAGACGACTCATTACAGGACTACCGACGAACAAAAAACGTGGGACCAATCTGATTTTATCTACTGGATAAAACATTTTTAGCTTGACCTGTTTATTGAAAAGAAAACAAGGATCTGTGACCTATTTGCTGAGGACAGGTCTATTTGGTACGGTTACGTGTTAAGACGAAGTAATTTGAAGACGTTTCTAGAAAATTCTGCTGTCTCTGGGATTGTTGACTTTTTGTTTGGACGGCTTTTCTCAATTTAAGTAGGCACATAGTTGACAATGAAAATAAACCGGCTTCAAACAATAAGTTGAGAATCGTAATTTTATTTAGCTTTATGAAAAGCAATATTTTCAATGATTTCTTAATGTTTTGTGTTGCCCACTGAATGATTTAATTCTGTCTGGATTAATCAATGCTATCCAATCTAGAAAAATAATACCTACTGCAAAAGTTTTTAAGAAATCAATGAGTCTATAACTTTTGCTATCAATTGGCATTCATTAAACTAATTGAATTAAATATGAACGAAAAGAAAGATGGAACTATTACAGCGAGATGCGAAGTCGGTAACTATTCTAGAAATTTGACGTTCGACTCGTTAAAGTAAAGAAAAGTTTAATAACCGTTCGTTGGATACGAACCATACTAGTTTCAAGTTTTCGATAAGACGCGGCTTCGCTTGGATTCGACCACTTTTGCTCGGCTCACTTTATTCTTACGCTTCGTCGACACTTTTAATGACTTATCCGCTTTTTCTTATATAAAAGAAAAGAAATTCATTTTGTAAAACAAAGTCATCGTCCTGATATTTCACGTGGATATTACTTTTCTAGGATAACCTGCAGTTTTCCTCCGACGAAATTAAATATCTATTCAAAGGGTACAGAAAAATATTAGGTTCGTACAACGTAATCAAAGGAATCTCCAAGACGGTTATTGAATCATACATAGGGATGGTTATAAAAATGTTCTTTCTGTGAAACCCAATCAAAATGGCAGTCGATATGCTTTGGATACCCTTTATAAGGATGCGATGAATTAATAACGGGAGCAAACAAAACAAGTATGTATGTGTTTCCATTTCGGCAACACAAATACGTGATGTGTTATTGTATGAAATTGGCGGGGTCTGCCCGAGACCGGACGGGATCGTAGCCGTTCGGAAGGGAACCCTGAATCGCGCAGATTAATTTTGTCGCTTTATTTGATTAAGGGATGCACGAAAAACACACGTTTAATTTTCGTTTTAATTGCCTCTTTATAATAAAATTTTACAGGGCAAATTAGCGTATCCTACCCGTGTTTCGCGATTTTCATAAAATATTACAATGTAATTTTGTTGCGTAACCCAGTAAAATTTTGGCCCTTTTTGATAAGTTAAGGTCTAAATATTTTCCGTTCTAAATGTTATCTTTTGTTGGTTCTTTTGTAAAATAAGTTGGTTTTCAACAACATTTGTATTCTGGCATAGTGGGTTGAGTTTGCACTATAACGAAGGAGCATTCAAGACACGTACAATACAAGCTTTTATAGGGTAACTGATATGATAAAAATATAAAATTTTATTTCGTCTGGGACTTCTGGATGCCAGAATTTAAAAAAAGCAGAAGAAATTTTCTTTATTTTATGTATTTTATATTAAATAAGAAGAAGACTTTTGAACATGCTCATTTCAAGAACTGCCTGATTTAAAAACCTTTTTTTTTTGCATTTAATAACCAAATTTTTGAAGCTATTCAAACATCAAGCTTTGAGCGAAAAGAAACGGCGAGAACCGACGACGTTACATTATTTATACCTTATATTATTTGAAATAGGAAAATTCCACAAATGAGGTCATTTAACCCGTGTTTTTCAAGTACTTGAAGTTGAAAATAAGCAGCCAAAAATGCCTAAAATAATTATAATGGGTAGCTAATATTAAATTTAAATACTAATGAACAAAGGCCTTTGGAGTTCGAACTTCAAACTTTTATTAATTCTAGATACAGAACATAAAATCCTCTCGAAACAGCAAAAAAGCATATCCAATTAATTCTACAGCAAAAATAAATGTTGAACCATTTTTTTACACGAAAATTAATATTCCGCAGACCAAAAACTGTTCGAAAAGTAAACGAACATTGTTATTCCGTATGTCAGTCCATCGGATTCGACTTTCGATATCGACTATTTTATTACGAAAGAGGCTTTTGGGCGCTTAATGCGTTTTACATGTCAACAATAATGGTCTTCAGATTAATTTTGCCAGTTGTTTAGGTTGAATAAAGGGTATCGCACATCTAAACGAATCGATGACAAGGAGACTTCAATATTAAATTGATGTTTAATCGAGCAAGTTGCTTGTAGTTATATGCAATAGTAGATTACGCACCAAGGGAGTAAAGCATTGCCTTACGTCACGGGCGTATTGAATCCCGAAACGACACTAAGGATTCTGGGGTGAACCTCCGTAGCGCAGCGAGGAGGTTCAAGTGTTAATTCTCGAGTGAAACGAGGGAATTAAGGTAAAAATCCTTAGTGTAGCGAGGGATTCAAGTCAGCCCAAGACAAGGCAGCTTTACTCCCGAGGAGCGTACTCTGCTTTTCACACCTACTGCGAGGAAATAAATTCGATTTTTGAAATTTGATGTGGTACGACAACCTTCGAACGTGAAGTTGGCACCACTGTAAGCGATCAGCTGTTGCTGCCAGCGGCCGCCATTACTGATACGACTCCTTGGTGAAAGTTTTCATACGGTTTTGTTTGAGGTTCCAAATTCAAATCACATTATTCCCACGGGAATAATGAAATTCAGTACATATATTATTCCCGGCTCGAGCGAGGGGGAATAATGTCATGCTTTACAGTAGGTTTGCCTGACATATAATATGACATTTACGAGCAAGTAGTGTGAAAAAATACTAACTACATTCGCTCCACTTTGACGTTGAAAATTCGTAAGTCCTTTATTGTCCAAAATTGTCATTGACGATGTCTGCTCAATGTAACAGCACGCAGTCGACTATTTAGAGTTGCCAATGCATTGATGTTGGACTGAATGTTAGAGCTGACGACGTGTGATGTCCTACTCAAGGCGACTGAATGCATTTGAAAAAACGACTTTCATTTGTTTCTTCCGCAATCCCTATCGGTGCTTTTACACTGCTGTTAAAAATGTTTACAAATATTATAAACTTTTAATAAAATTATAATACATATTTCTTCTAAAAAGATTAAAAACAATGTACGAGTACCATAACTCAAGACTTGTTTCTGGGGAAAGCGTATAGTTCTACGCCAAGAGAAGTAATGCCAAACAAGTATCGTGTGCGCCGGTCTTTAATCGGCTTATGAATAGGGTTCGGTCCCGTCAATGTAATGCTATCTACGTACTTTCTAGCCTCCATCAATATTAATGTAATTTAATTATAAAGTGCTTTATTGAAGCCGCAGGCTTTAGGTTTCTAGTACCGTTATTCTTGCGTGAGTTGTTTGATGATTATATTAAGAACCAAGAATGAGTTAATGGATAACTTTGATGTTACAATTTTGAAGCTGACCACAGGTACATCACGTAATAATCTGATCAAAATTGAATTTACCTACACCTACGTGGATCGTAGAGGTATCTACAATGGAATTAAACATAACTGGAGACGTGTGGATATAGATAGGTGCTAAAAAGTAATAAAAGTAGGTAAGCTTAAATATATCAATGTCCCAAAATCATCGTCATCATCATCATCAGGCTATATAGCAGTTGACTGTTGAACATAGGCATCTCCAATTGCACTCCATTTCACTCGATCACCGGTTACATTAAGATCATTGCTCCACGACGCCTGCCTTACTACGGTTGCTAATTCGTGGACTGCACTCGAGAACACGTCTATTATACTATAACGCAACGGTCCCCGTTTCTACGCTTATAATGATACCTATATCATAATAAAGCAAAACAAGAAAACATTGAGCTATTATTACTACGTATAGATACGACACCACGTATCACCACTGTGTCCCATCCAGGATGAGTGCGCGCGCCTATGTTCATTCAGTTGTTTGACAGCTCTGTGGCGTGCTCTAGGCGCGCGCACTCATCCTGGATGGGACACAGTGGTGATACGTGGTGTCGTCTCTATACGTAGTTATAATAGCTCAATGCAAGAAAACCACCTATTCAATTACTTACAAGACCAAATCTGTTCGCCATTAATCTTCCAAAAATAAGTAGATTACAGCTAAAAAACTGAAGATAATTAAGTCACAAAACAAGAGCGATGATGGCCGCTTATTTTAAAATGTGAGACCAAATTTTTTGAGAAATGTGCGGTCAATTATAAGAGTATTCCGCGGCCAATTTCAAGAGTAATATGGCGGCCAATTTCACGGATTGCGACCACTAGTCGGACCGCCAACAGGCCCGAAGTGAATTATTACTTGCAATCACTAATTCTTCCTTGGGCTTAACGTGACTTTTTATCTGAATTATTTAGTAGTTTCGTGATTCTTTGGTATAATAAAATATTTGAAGCTGATTGTATTTTGCAATTGAATTGTATTTCCAAGTTTTGGATTAAGTAATAAATGACATTGTTTTCGATCGACAATTATTATGAAGTAAAGCAAATATTTTTAGCTATTTTATTACTGAATGCAATATTGGATAATAATTTATAAACTACTATACGTCATCGTTGAAGTAGTTAGCTGTTAACTAGCGTAGAAAATCTTAATTAATTTACTAAAAACCCTGAGGAAAATTGCGCCCGAGCAAAAATAATGTCTACGAACAAGGTCTCAATCCGAGGTACAATTTATTTTAAAACCACATTTTACTGCACAGGAACTTAGCATAAATATGCACTAGTCATTGTAGCGGAAAATGAATCCAGACTATACTGTTTAACAAGGGTTGTTAACCCCGTCCTGTAGGGAAGGAAACGCCCCTTAACTTTACTCTATTATTAATGACGACTGTACCCCGCCCTTCCTTGGGCAAGTGTAATGCAAATTAATGCGTTTTGCAATATTTTGTTTGTATCACGGAAAGTAAACTTTGTGTTACATGGGATGTCGGGGATCACGCGATGTATGTAAACTTGTACAGTCACACACGTAGCTGTTTATCCTAAAAAATTGCGAAAGTAAATTTTGTTTGTTACCCTTTTTGCTTTTACCTACGCCTTTTTTACGCCTTAACCACAAAACCGTCCATCTCGAAATTTTGCATAT
Organism: Agrotis ipsilon; assembly: GCA_028554685.1. Classification (NCBI taxonomy): domain Eukaryota; kingdom Metazoa; phylum Arthropoda; class Insecta; order Lepidoptera; family Noctuidae; genus Agrotis; species Agrotis ipsilon. Next base: position 7,584,722 of record CM052955.1, read on the forward strand.
TACATCTGCAAAAACTAGTTAACCACTGAAATAGCTTTTTAATAATTTTATCAATTTTCTTGAATTTTTACTGTTGAAAATTCCTGGTGGAATAACTTAAAAAAATACCCTAAAACTTATACGCAGCGTACTCATTCATTGTAGTTCGACTTCTTAGTCAAACTAATATAGAGGTTTAAACAGTACAACTAAACAAAGTAATATCATCCTAAAAGTCAAACTGTACTCATCTGTACCTGTTACAATATACCACGGTATCAGGGCAATGAAGTAATTTGCATACGTATTAAATAATTATATGTTTGATCCTACACTACAACGTGCATGTTAAACCACTTGAGCGTACTTTCTGCCTATTAAATATTAAAGCGAATTAGTGAAGATATAATCCATTATTATAATAAAGAATAATTAGAGCGCGTCTATACTGCGATTAATAATAATAATATTCCACAAGTATCACACAAAGCCATCTAGTCCCAAGCTAAGCAAAGCTTGAGTTTTGGGTATTAGACAACTGTTAAACATACTAATATATTTGTAAATACATAAATATTATAGATAAATTACACCCAGACGCAGAACAAATGATAATGCTCAACACACTAATATTTGTCCTGGGTGGGAATCGAACCCACGACCCCTGGCGTAGCAGTCAGACGGTCACTAACCATTAAACCAACAGGCCAGTCAAAAAATTAATTTCACCCGCGTGATTGTTAATTCGAATATTCGCATTGCGTTTTTCTCCATACAATTCTGTATGTCGCAGAAAAAGCGAAAAAATCGCGTGAAGTAAACTCGCAGTGCGTTCATAGCCTTGCATTTATTGAGACATGAATATTTAATTGGATAACAGGTGCAATAATAGTTGATAATAAATTCATATAAACGAGTCTATTCTTCATTATAATAACTAACTCCTCTTTATATGTGAAAGATCAAAGACCTTTGCAATTTCTGGAATGAATTTTCTTTTCTTTGCTTATTTTTGCCTTTTTTTCGTCGCCGGTCACGTTCTCTTTTGATTACTTAGAATTAGTTGAACAATAACAAGGAATGCCAAGTTTTTGCCGCTTTAAATAAAAAAAAAAATCCTGCCAAAAGTGACTCTTGCTTGCTTATGCAGGGTTCCGTACCATTTATTCACACGTTTTTATAAACTCACTTTTCTTGTTTGTTTGTTTGTCGTTCCGGTTGGACTTTTGCAACTCACTTCGAGGCACTTCCCGATAAGCTAGCAGGTTTTAATGATTTGTTCATAATTATGGTATGGTAAAAGAAGTAAACATTCTGTGAACATTTCAATTTGGTATTGAGAAATAGTCTGCTGACAGTCAGACAAACAGGGGCAATAACATGTTTCTCTTACATATTATAAAAACTCCCTGTAATACAATTTAATAAGTATGTTTGCCAAAACGGCAACAGAAATTCACTCTAAATTTCAACTGTCTACCTGTTACAGATCATGAGATGCAGCCCACTGACAGACGGGTGGACAGCGGAGGCATATTAAATAGGGTTCCGTACCCCAAAGGGCAACCAACGGGACCCCTTAAATCTAGTAGCGGCAACAAAAAACAAACATGGAATATAAGGGTTGTTGTCGTAAAGTTCGTCACAAAAATAAAACCCACCAAAAAAAAAGTATTTAGTCAAAGTTTTTTTTTTGATTAAGTATTGTGTTTCTGTTTTTTTCAACACTGATAGCAGAACAATTAAATAATAATACCCAGCACAACACCACCGAAAACGAGGATACAATTTGGAATCTGAAAAGAAAGTACTAGGAGAACAGGATCAAAAGTTTTTTCGCTGTGAATATTTTTATGGCGAACTCACACCAACCCCAATATAATATACCATATGGTTTGTGGCAGGTACGTGTACCAACATATAGTAAGAGAGGTTCTTTTTATCAGACTAATATAATTATATTGCGCAGGGGAAAGAAAAAAGAAAAATTATTAATTTTTATCCCCCATGTTTGCCCTTTTTTGCCCTGCACTGTGAAAATCCTGGCTAATTATCATATTAAATGTTTACTATTATTATGAAACTAAAAAAAAATGTATGTTTCGTTGATTTTATTAGTTAATTTTAAGGAAGTACTTACTGGTTCGAATTAATAAATATTTTTATTTTGGACTGGCTAATATTTATCGAAGAAGCTTTAGGTTATGTAATTGTACGGTGCAACCAATAGGGGCCGAGCTCTGAGGGCCAAACCACGATAAACATCTACTGTGATGTTCATCGCACCGTAAACTAAAATTCTTTTGAAAGTATTCTTTGATCTAGCAACATAATAATCAGTCTTTTCATATTCTCACTTCTGGGAAACCGGTCTTTTCTCTATAAGCTTACTAAAAAAGCTACTGAAATTATTTTGTACCTTGTTTCTTTGATATTAATAAATCATATTTTACGAGATCTTTAATATCCATTTTCGAAATTTGTTCCTTTAATAAAACACGGACTTTAATAAATCTTCGTTCATCGATCAACAACAATTTTGGAAGCCCTCGAGGTCACAGACTAAGAAATTAGCTTTAGACTAGTTTAATTTAGTCTCGCAAAGGATATCACATTTTTCTCTTAAGTTTTTTTTTTATTTCAAGTCGAGTTAAACAATTTAGTAGAACTTATTATTTCGCCTGGAAACGATAACACTAATTTATTTTTTTTAAGAAAAGAAGTGCGGTTATCATTTTTTTTTCTTGTGCTATATACTTACCGTTGTCATTCTGCAAAGTTATTAATTAGATTTCCTCTTAATAGTTTTTATGAAACGGTGCTTATCTATATCTGTAAACAATTTTCCTGTAACAGAGTTGTATCATAAGTTTTAGCATAAGGAATAAGGGACTCTACACAGTATCGTACCACTTTCTTGTGTAATGAAAAAGATTGTTTATTTAATTATTATTGACATTTCAAATAACTATTTCTTTTCATAATTTTAAAAGAAATTACTAAACAGTAGTTAATGGTAGTACCTACTTATTTTATAAGTCCATGTGTACGGAAAAAAGCAAACAAAATAAATTAAACGTTTTCACCTTTTCCAACTACCCTATAAAATTATTGCGCAAAACAAAGCAGGCTATTTTGAATAAATATAAAAGAAAAATGTTCCAAAGGCTCGAAAAATTCTCGTGAGTGACAAGTTGACAGCATTGCGTGTGTTTTAAAGGGTTCCTTACGTTAGGGGGTGCATTTTACCGCTATTATTTTTCAATTAACTATTATTATTATAACGATAACACCTAATAACTATTGCATTTCGTTGATTTCAATATGAAAGTGGGTGCAGGTAATCTTCTCGGTAATTTAGCGGTATTTAGAATACCGTTTACGTAACATTATTTACTTGAGTGCATTTTGAAAAGGTGATTACTTTTGGTGAGTAATATTAATCATAGTTTTTTACTGTAGCGGTGGCGGCTGTTATTCTTTAAAATATTTTATGCTCTGGAAATAATGTTCGGTAGGTAAATATCTGAATTTATAAAAAAGATACATAATGTTTAGGGCCTATGCACACCACGTTTTTTAAACGCGCCGTCGACGCGCGAGAGTAAAAAAGTATTTATTTTGAAATGCTCACAAAATTATTTCTCATAATAAATAATTAAACTGTTGATTCGAACGTGGCTAAAAAAATATTAATTGTGTCATAAAAAAATTACAGCTTCTAAGGTTAGTGCAAAAAAAAACAGATTTAAAGTGGAATATAAAAGAGACAAAAGGGTAGGTGGTGTACTGTGGTTTCTGCCTACCCCTTTTTTTTTTTTAGGTGGTAAAATCATCAAATGAGTCCTCCCGCCCTGGGTGGGGCGGAAGGGACTGTCAGACTCTTACTGACTAACGTGTTCCTTCGGATGCCCTTTACGTTCCAGGACCGCGGTATCCTGGGTTAAGAAAAATCCCGCGACCCCAGCAGGCATTTGGCGCGAAACACGACGCGCCACCGACCCGGGCTTGGTCCTCGGTCGGACGGCGAGCTACCCATTACTCACCGTCCGCAAACCCGCTCCGCCGCTGTGCCCTCTGCTGATCAGAGGGACACGCGTTGGAACGTCCACAGGACAGGCTATTCGCATACGGGCAAAGAAACCCCTTAGGCACACAGTGCCTAAGGAAGAGTTTTTGCCCGCATCCCAGGGTGCACCGGCCCGAAAAACTGGTCTTCCCCCCGGACATATCCGAGAGGGAACTCCAGTCCACGGGCGCACGTGGAGCTTTCCCCTTCTGCCTACCCCTTAAAGAAAACGTAAGTTAATGTCATGCACTGTAATAGTTTAAAGCTGAAATCTACAACAGATAAAGGCAAAATATATCTAAATCAAAACATGCTTCCATATTTCATTCTCTATGAAGGTTTATCCAAAAGCGCTGAGTGTAAAATTAGGCTATTTCTCGGCTTTTGTCTAGCAAGTACTCTCATAGATTAGCATTTGCAGCACCCGCTGACCTCAAAAGGACGTAATTTATAGCTAGAATTCTGTATACATCCTGTAAAATGCAAAATTGTGTAACAAAAGGCAATAGGAAGACATAAGAATTTATGACTATTTCAACTAAATATTATTTAACATTAAATTGTACGTTAACTGAAATTAGTTTCGATCCTAACATCCAATTGCAGAGCGCCATCAAGTGTTAATTAATTTAACGAATTTTATGGATTATGATATTAAAGTTATTATTCCCCTTGAAATTGCTATAGTTATATGTATAACTACAGCTTTTTATGGGTATAAATAACTAATAGTATCCTAGCATATATACGACTTGCCATAAGATTATGAGCAGTTGTGTATGGTAGGGTACTATGTATGCTATGTACTAGGGTACTATGTATACTATACACTATCTTAGTATTTGATGACAAACTGTACTGCATAATTTTCATGAAAGGTATTTTATGTCATCATCAGGTCAATTTGTTACACCAACCAATTAACATGACATCAAACAAATAGATCTGAGCTTCTAAGTAAGCTATGTGTGGTATAAGGTACACTTTTCAGCAAATAATGCTCACTAAACAGTAATCATAAAAAGGCGTCACTGTTTCCGTAAAAACTAACAAAAAAATACGTTTCATGGCATAGTTAAAATCCCCAGACGTACCTAAGCTAATAACGAATTAAACTAGGGTTATAAAATGGTAATTTCCATAGTGGTTATTAAGCTATGTAGAGGGGAGAATGGGGAGTGAATGCAAGGGTAATGTGTCACTGTCGGCGGCAATCATGACACGATGCTACGCGACTTACCTTGAATTTTATTCAGGCATGCTCGCTTTTTTTGGTTCCGTACTCAAAGAGAAAAACGGGACCCTGTTACTAAGACTCTGCTGTCTGTCCGTCTATTTGGCTGTAGATATCTCATGAACCGTAACAGTAGCTGTCGGCACGGTTAGCGCAGTGGTTGAGCGATTGGACGACTGCGCTGCGTGTCGCGGGTTCGATTCCCGCCTGGAACAAATATTTGTATGATCTACAAATAGTTGTTCCCGGTCGGGGCTTTTGTTTATGTGATCTTATATGTTTTAAACGCACCCACGGCACAGTAGACAATCCTAGTGTCGGGCAATGTTTTAAAAAAAAACTCAGTTTTTTTCACAGAAAATGCACTTCGGTTGCCGCTAAAACAACAAATACTATTGAAGAGAATAAAATAATTGTATTGATAGTTAAGGCGGCTCCCATAAAACAGATATGATTTTATAGAATAACGTTACAAGGGGCCAATTCTCGGTTTTGGATATGTGTCGAACTCGACAAAAATTTCTAATGACGTCATTTTTTCGACCCCCTGAATCGGCCCCTGAACTCTTCCTGCGCGAGTCGAACTCGCACTTGGCCGCTTTATATTCAGTTTTTCCAAGAATTTTGCGGAATTTCTGTGTAATAGAGTGATTCTATGGGATTAAGCGACTAACTAACTAAACGTTTTAAGTTAGTGTAGGAATTGCAACTTTCTTTGTTACTTACAGCCGTTTTTATTTGAAACTTATTTGGATACCGGAATTAAGATTTTGAACTAAAAGACTTAATCCTATCGTTGAAAATCCGCCAGCATGTCTTTATATGTATCGACGTGGCCCCTTCTCAGAGGGCCAAAGCCTGCCGGGGTCGCGGGACTTATTCCATCACCGCGCCCCCGGAACATAAAGGGCTATTGAAGGACACCGTGGATTTTAGTCAGTACAAGTCTGACAGTCCCTCCCGCCCTGGCCGAGGACTCATTTGATGATTTTACCACGATAAAAAAAAATGTCTATATATGTACAGGATTTTATTAGCCTAGTGTAGTGAAAATTACCGTATCTATTATTTACAATGTTAATGTAGTCAGTGCCCATAATGAAAGGACTATACAAAAAATTAGTTTATTCTTGGCGTCAATATAACCCAGAGGAACATTAAAAGGCCTAAGAATAAGATGGAGCGAGCTCATCTAGAGAAAACTGGAACTTCAGCGCACCTTCGGACACAGTAAAAACTTTTTGGCACCGGCTATTGAATGGTGGTCGCAAGCCATGCAGCCCTGGTGAGGCTTACCGCAGCCAGTGGGAAAGCTCAGCCGTCACTGCAGGTTATAAAGCCTATGGTGCCTATGGAATCTTCATCATCATCTTCCTGCCCTTATCCATTTTATTTGGGGTCGGTGCAACTCGTTTTTTTCTTCTATTCTCCCCCATCTGACGTCACAGCATCATTTACTCCTTTCTCATTCTTTCTCAATCTTCTATAGCGAAATAAGGGGGAAGTAACCCAGGCCAGTATTGACCTCTCCATTACATTGCCAGAGTTTCTATCGACACATCCATTCCAGCAGAAAAGTAACGCTAACACAGATTCATTTCAATTATTTCCAGATCAAGAGATCAACAGTATAAAAACTAGAAGCATCCGGTTTGCTAGAGTCACGTAAAAACTAGCATTAGCCAGCAAACTGCACAGAAGCAGGACTTAACAATCTATCAGAGAGTTGGAACAAAATTCACGAGTGCACAGCGCAACTGGCGCACAGTGGGTACTATTAAGAGTTTTCTGAGCAAAAACAGACGTTCGTGAACAAGTGAACATTTATGTTTAGGTGAACAGTTTGAATGTGTCTTTTAACCGTAAGTTTCAATCATTTATATTTCTAAAGAAACTAATTGAATCATACTTATGTTTTGTTAAACGTAGTCTTTGTGGAGTTTCACTAGTTATAATGTGGTTATGTATAATGAATTATCAAAAATAAATCTATTTTCAACATTTGTCGTAATTATTCCCACGAATTTATAGAACTACCTCAATTTATGACGCTTTAAACTTCAAAATTGTATGCTAAATAGATGAATATTAGTAATCTTAAAGCAGCAATAATAAACTCCAACATGTAAAACAAGAATTTCAATGTTACTAGATATAGTTAGTACTACTAGATAATATATTCAATAGCTATTCCAACCAATGAATGTAGAGATAGTTAGAACGCTCTGTATTGCACGCTCTAAATTCCATAGGTACAGCGGCGTACGACAGTCTTAAAACTAAATTCAATTGTACAGTCAACTACCAAATGAAAACCAGATTGTAATTATTGTTCGTTATATAATTCTTTGTGTATCTTTGTCTACAGAATTTTGTGTTCGGTCCACTGTGCATCGTTTTATTACATTTTCAATACCACCAGATGATGCGATTCTCGGGCATTGGTCAGCTCGGCTATCTTATTGTGTTCCTGATTGCGTTTCCAGTTCCGAATTGACGTAGCTTGTGTTTTCACAATACGGAGTTTCTAAAATTAATTACAAAAAGATATCTTTTGATTTTGTAGGAAGTATTTGTTGGGATTTTGAGGGATTGTTGATTGTAATGTACTGACACAATGTGGGTTACTTTCATGCAAGTTTTTTGAAATCAATTAATACATGCTAAATATCCTTCGTTCACGACTTTATAAGCGATAAAGTAAGCATGTATTCATGTGTCATGTAATATGGGGCGAGCCTATTACCATCAACCAAGCATGGACTGCTACTAAGAAATTCCTACTGAAAAAATCCAACAACTCTTTGCCCGACCCGGCAACGAAACCCGGTTCGACATGCTCAGTACTCACGCTTGCGGCCACCAGACTATCGAGGCTTTTCAAAGAGATTTTAGTTCATTATTAAGTTTGACACAAATCTCTTCTATTTAAGTAATCTACTAAATCTAAAATTCTCATTCGCACCATTCATTGTATTCATCAAAACAAACAGACTAAAGCTCATACACAATCCAACTAGGCCCGTCTTGCTTGAAAGCATCTCAAAGTTTCAAATTAATTTGAACTTAAGCACTTAATTGGGCGTTATCATATAAAGTGGGATTAAATTGCGTTCGCAACATTGTATGTAATATGTTACAGCAACGCATGACATAGTTGCAGTAACGTTTGGATTTGAATTGAGCCGTTAAATGTGCCTTTTTACGAAGTTAACTAGATTTGGTTTTGAGTGCATTGTTTTACATTTTATAACAGCTGTTATGAATGTGATTATTACTTAACTAATTTTGGTTAAAAGCTAAATCTTAAATTCGTTAAACGTTAACGTTTCAGAGGCCTGTAGGCCTTATCACAAGATTAGAAGGCCTGTTATCATGAATTTACAGTTTTTGTGACGTAAGTAAACTGGTACTTCTACATTAATTTCAAGGAAAAAAATAGTTCCTTCTTCGCACACTTGAGGCGCTATTCCATTTTTCCATACAATAGACGCAGTAAATACTTCCAGTACGCTGTAAATAAAATACTGAAATCTTGTGATAAGGCCGCAGAATTTTTTATTTACAGTTAAAGTCCCAGTCAAAAAGAATATCTCGGTAAGCTATAATGTGATCGAGGCTGAAGCACACTCACCTTTTACCTATTAATCAAACTAAACTATGTTCCGTGACATAACTGAAAACCTGCGTGAAAATAACCGCAATCTTAGATCCTAATGGTTACATTTTTTTTTCATGACAGCTCAATAAATTGGCTTTAGAGCTAACAAGGCATTATGTACTGCCATATCTTAGAGAAGTGTTACTTCAATATAACTTCACTATGAGAAAAAAATAAGCTATAAAAGACATCTACCTCCATCTCTTCGCACACGCAATGAAGATTAAAAAGTGTATAAATAATATTATGGGGTTTTTAAATGGTCTACTGTTAATAAGCTTTCAGTTCGGTATCATCATCAGCCTATAACGTTCCCACTGCTGGGACACAGGCCTCCTCTCTTGTGAGAGGGAGTGGGCCATAATCCACCACGCGGGCCCAGTGCGGATTGGCAGATGTCACATGTCTTCGAATTTGATGGTTCTAGGACATGCCGGTTTCCTGACGATGTTTTCCTTCACCGTTTTGAGAGCAGTGGTGATGAAATAAATTACACAAAGTAATGCGCCAAGCTGGGTTCGAACCCACGACCTACAACTCGTAAGTCGGGACCGATACCACTGGGCCACCACTGCTCTACTTTCTTCAGTTCGATATCACAGGTAAAATACACACAATATTAATAACCTAAAACCCTATGAAAACAGGACTAGATTTATCAGTCCATTATTCACACTATAAAGGACATATATCACAAAACATTAGAGCTAATGCAACAAATAAATCATACATGTGTTTTATTTATAGCTAAAATAAAATAAATAGAAGTCAGATCATCGTGATTAATGATAAAGCGTTGCTAGTGAGCGGGCGTACCAAAAACGCGGCGTTTAGATCACACGTTTGCGATATCACTAGGGTTGTCAACAGGGATTTTCTTTTAATTAATTTAGCTTAGTATCTTTTTCTTACTACAACATTATTCTTCAATAGTCAGACTTGTTTAGTGGAAGAAGTTGTATAATTAGCCAATCGTCCAACTAGGCTTTCTATACAGATTAGGTGCGTTCAGCCGATACAAAATCTTGACAGCACTAAAAGAAAAAATGGCGATTGCTGCGTAGCATAGGCTGAGAGCAGTGGTGGCCCAGTGGTATCGGTCCCGACTTACGAGTTGTAGGTCGTGGGTTCGAACCTCGCCTGGCGCATTACTTTGTGTAATTTATTTCATCACCACTGTTCTCAAACGGTGAAGGAAAACATCGTGAGGAAACCGGCATGTCCTAGAACCAAAAATTCGAAGATATGTGATATCTACCAATCCGCACTGGGCCCGCGTGGTGGATTATGGCCCTCTCCCTCTCTCAGAGAGGAGGCCTGTGTCCCAGCAGTGGGAACATTATAGGCTGATGATGATGATAGGCTGAGAAATACTTCACTCGCATATGAACTCAGCATGGTTTCAGCCGAAAATTTAGCCAGCATAGCTGAATGCTGTTCAGCATTTTCGATTTCTGTCCAGATTTTGTATCGGCTAAACGCACTTGTTTTAACTTGTTGTCACTTGCTTTAACTGACGCATGCGTGTTACTCTTGCTTGTCAGAGCTTGCGCAGTGACTAAATTAATGTAAGTTGGAATAGCGTTTTATTTTGGAAGTGCGTAGAGTCGGGCCTTTTGCCACTCTGCGTAACTATTATGAACTTTTAAAGCAGGGATAGGCGTACTTTGGGCCCTACCAGAAAACCAGCGCTGTGACAGTTAACTGTCACAGCACATGCTGAGGTAGGAGCCTTTTGGCCTCGCACAGGACTAAATTGTTTATGTTTTTTTATTTTGTTTTACCTTTCTTTTATTGATTTTTGTTTTTCTCTGTTGTTTCTATTCATGTAATTTTGTTTATTTTGTCCTGTGTGTCCCAATAAATCTCTTTTCTTTCTTTCTTTCTTTACAGCGCGCGATGAGGTCATGATGGCGCTGTGGATACCCACCAAAAGCGTACGTACACGTATTCGGGTTATTGAATCGCGATATGTGGAGTACGTAAGCGTAAATGGGCTTCGAAAAAGGTTAGCCTAAAACCCCTTTCAACCATTGTTTCCAGCAGTTGGTTTAGGAATCGTGACACTTAACAATAGCTAACGAAAACTATCTCGGTTCTCACAAAAATCATTTAGTAGAAAAAGAAAATATGAAGCCTTTTAGTGTGGCAACCCTAAATATAAGGCTCCGGTTTAATTTATCACTTGGTCCGCAAACTCGTGATTAATACGTATAGTAACATCGCACGATAGTCTGTTTCGTATACGGGTTCCTTTATCGCGTTGCCGCGGTAGCGAACCGATCTAACTTTAATTTGTTGTTGTTTTTTTTTTTTATTGGTAGAAAATTGGTTGCAGAATAGAGGATTAGAGAGGCTATGTGCTTAAATTGGTAATTTTGAGGTAGTTTTATAATAAAGTCCTTATATGGCAGCAATCAAAACTGGTAAGGTAATTTAGGAACTTAAATAATTATCAAACCACTCTCAAAACGGTGAAGGAAAACATCGTGAGGAAACCGACATGTCCTAGAAACAAAAATTCGAAGACATGTGACATCTACCAACCCGCACTGGGCCCGCGTGGTGGATTATGGCCCACTCCCTCTCACAGAGAGGAGGCCTGTGTCCCAGCAGTGGGAACATTATTGGTTGATGATGATAATTATCAAAAAATAATTGGTTTTTAAAGTGAGTATTCCTTGTATTTACTAAGTTTTATTTAGTACATACTAACATTTAGATTATTAACAGTTGAACACAAATGGAGTGAATGTTTGCAGAAACTTTAAGCAATATCTGCGCCCTCAGAACATTAACTTACATGATGGAGCAGGTACATTATTCTGTATATCTATTATTTCATAATATTGGTACTGTTCCTAAAATGAATTGTAATATAGAGTAATACCGAACATCATATCACGCACATGCCGAAAAACAGGCTCTACTCTAGATACTTATGACTCATTGTTGCTTAACACTTAATAATATTGACTGACGAAAAGTTTTTCATTCAGCAGTTTGGGTACTTAACAACCACAAAATCAACAAGATATGAACCTAATTAAAAACCACACAGGTATGATAATAGAACTTTCTAAACACCCAACTATAGAAGGCAAAATAAACTGCAGTACTTACCTCAGAACAAAGCGAAAGCTTTGCTCTCACGCTAAGTTTGCATTAGCTATGAAAGCGCTTGCTGCATTATTGTTTTTTTTTAAGCAAAAAAAGTAATAGTGCCAGTCTGAGGTCTTAATCTAAAACCGCTTAATCTTACCGTCATGTGGTACCATGCCCTAGTTTCTGACACGTTTTGTGCTTCGAAAATGGCGGAAATTCTCATTATTTTTTAGTCGCGATAGCATAATCAGACTTATGGTACTCGCACTAATTCGGACACTGGCTTCATTTCTTTTGAGAGACAAAATATTTTATTCAGCGTGAAGAGTTAGTGGCTGGTTCTAGGTAACGGTGCTCTGACGGAGCCCATCCCCCCATCAGGATTTATCCTGATGGGGGCTCCGGCAGGTTTACCTGCCGAGGTCGCAAGACTGTCTTAAAGGGGCAACCGAGGGAACAAGGTGGATTTTTAGTCAGTGAAAGTCTAATAGTCCATTCCACTTCAACCAAAAGTAGAAGGACTCATTTGATGATTTTATCATCACTAAAAAGGTAGCTGCTCTGTCCACTAACATAATTGTCATTGACCACTACTCCAGTGACAAGAAGCTGTTTTCAATATTTTACCTACAGATAGCGCGCGAGTTGAATGCAGTCGGGGTCTGAGGTGAAGAGCCCCCCGCTACCCGCACGCCCCACCTCACGCGCCTGCAGTGTAGTACTTTGCCATCCTTGTCAACAGCACTACCGCATTCCTAAGCTCTGCATTCAACTCGCGCGCTTAGTGTAGGTATTTAATTTTTTTACATACCTATTTGAGATGTAGTGGGATGATTTTTTTTTTAAATTTTCTTCCATTTTTGTCACTTTTCCCACCTTAAATACATTCTCAATTCTTGTACCCGATCACCACGTATTCAATTCCTGTAGCATGGCAATTTACACCACGTACATTCGTGTTAAAAATAAAACGGTTTTAACTCATTCATTTCTGTTATTCATGTATGAAAAGACTAAATTACCCCCAAACATAACCACGTTTTGTCATTCCCCAAATTCCTTAAAACATGAATATCAGTTACCATCTTCGCCCAAAATATCCCGCGGTCAAATTATGATCACATATTGACTACTGACGCGAGAACTGAATAACACATTGTTGATAAAAGGGGAGTCATCTCGTGATGAATGACCGCTGTTATACGGACAGACAACGATGAATAATACATGTATGGCTCTAATAATAATCTGTGAACATCTCTACTGAATGTAGTACGTTGGCTGATGAGTGTGTGCCAGATTCGATCGTTATTTAGACTTGAGATGAATGGCAGTGATTTGTGTGTTCATTTGTTAGGGTAAGAGGATTAGTATTCTCATAGATATTTTGCTGACTGTTACATGGATAATCTCGAAACAAAATTCTAAATATGGATTTTGTGATTTCACAAATTTTTAATCAACTGGACCAGCTCACTACTAAACCCCCTTGATACATCATTTATTTTCTGTATTGGTATTACTGGACCCAAGTCAAGCTGAAAAATAAACATTTACCATTGAGTCTTTTTTGTTATTGTACAACTTTATCTGTACTTTTCCACTACTTCCCAATATTGAGACATTCTACACCAAGATACAGTGACCTCCTCATTCGAATTTTAATAAGAACCTGTATGGGAATTGCCTTGTAGAAATTGTTGACAGTAAAATGCTGCAATATCTTTAGTGTTTTTCAGACTTGGAAAGTGACTTTTAATTTATACATCTTCTACAACATATGGAAATCCAGAATGGGCTAGCAATACAAAAGATACACCTGCTGCTATACGAACATGATGATACAAATGTACAACCGTAACTGCTTAAATCCATAAATAATAATTCACGAATAAAAAAAATAGTTCTCATCAATTCAAAATTTCGATCTCAACTCAATAATTAATCAAAAAGAAATAAAACCAATCGAATTCCAGATTCAATTAATCGAATCCAAAAATAAAGGGTGATGGCCATTCATGCGCAATAATCGTGTAAACTCGGTTACAGTTTACAGTTGCCGTATTAAGCCCGAGAGTGGCCAAGCGGAGGCGATCGCATGCAGTCTGCGACATGCTTTCATTCAGCTAGTAATGTGTGGATCACCCCGTATTAATTATACCCTTTGTTTTATTGTAAAAGGTTTTTCTTACCAGTTTTGAGATTTGTTTTCAGATTTAGTAAGTATAGTAATTTTCTGAGACTTTTATATATATGATAGCCAAAAAAACTAAGTAGGTAATTTAAAAAATAATCATTGGAATTAATCTAACAGCAAGCTTAGAAATCACTTCTCCTGTTGATTAAAAATTAAACTATCGAGAGATACTACTAAGCTACCTCTTGCAATGAAAATCGTTTACATCAAACTATTCGGTTGGTTACAGGTTTGGTACAGGTTTAACAACAGATTACTCTGAATTATTTTGTTTAAACCATCACTCAGACGTTTTTTTTATGGTGATGGACAGTTCTTTTTCAGGGTTAATTCTAAACAGGTTTTTTTTTGTGAATAGCATCTTGCAGTCAACCTCCAGTGGTTGTGTACTACTCAATCGGACTTTTCTGTGGATGCCCGAAGAATGTAAGGCCTCCAGCCAGGGCAAGAAGCAGAGGTTCTAAATACCGTATTCACAAATAACTCACAAAAAATATTAAACACAGCGTTATCGCAGAATTTATTAGCTCGACAGAAAGCCAGTGATGTGTCACAAACGTTGCGACGAGCTGCATCCAGCGGGCTTTGTTGAATGAAATCAAAAACAAACTGCGCTGACAATCGCCACATCGACGGCCTATTTGTGTTACTCGTGTGTTTCTGCCTTTCTGAATATCATATATGATATGCTGCACACTCGCTTTTTTCCCTTTGAGCAGCATTGAGCATTGACCATTATGTTTTGTGTAAAAGTTTTGTCGTTTCATCTAGATTACCTGTCTGTACACTATCGTGTGCTCGCTAAATTACTGGATAGCGGTTTAGTATGCTTTTGTACAGGGAGTGTTTTTCATCATTAGTGTTAATCCTTTGACAATAGAGTTGGAAATACTTTGTCTTTGCTTAACTGTTATTAATTGAAAACAGTTTTGATGAACGTCGAAGAAGGAAAAGAATACGTCAGATTCGTAGCATTTTGTAATCTTTGTGAAATAAATAGATATATTTTCAATGTTGGCCCAAAGAAACGTAGTTTAGTTTGATATTTTATACATAATTAAATAAACAGCAGTAAACTTTTCTGATAAACCCACGCTGTTTTTGGAATAGGTAAGGTAATTAGGTCCGTCACATAGACTTAGACTAAAATATCGGCAGTAATCACACTATCTACATAATTGCCATGAAAACGTGTCCACCATTACCATTCGAAAGCGTCACTTCCCTAAGTCTCACTTAAAGAAAAAGTAGCAATAAAAGGTCCACAGATTATGTTTTAAAGAAAGGCCGAGTGTTGGCACGCGAGCGTGGGGCGGTCAGCGGACCTCAACTAACAATTACTTGGTCATGCGAGCAACCAATCCATCACCCACTTGCCCTGTGCCACTGGCAATGGCCACTCGGTTCCTACTCTAAGGCAATTTCCGGAGCCCTTATCTACCTCAACCTGCAAGCATTTACTTGGTGGTTTGTTTAACAGAATTAATCCAGTTGACAAGGATCTTTGGCAAGGCCGTTCCTTGTTTGCGCTTTTGTTGTTTCAGTTTCGCATCGAGCGGCGTCTTGGCACACGAGTGGGTGCGAAACTGGATCCTGAAATGTACAGACTATATTGGATAGGAAGGCGAAACTACAAGACGTTGCTTCTAAAGTTCCCATTTAATTTTAAAAAGCTTTCATACCAAAGGAAATAACACTAACAACTCACTTATTAAAAGACTATGAATAAACGCGCCAACGGAAGCCAAGTAAACGATATCACAGGCATAAAAATGCGACATTATTATTAAATTCTTTTCATAAGCGAGGTCTTAAGCCACGTAAAGCTACCGCACTGTGTGCATAATTCTTTAATAAGTAATAGCCTTTTGAAATACTGCGACACCGTTCATATTTTCAGTAGAATTTATAGGAAGTAAGCAACGAGCGGCCGACGGCTCGTTTAATTATTTTGCTCTTGTTTGCACAAGATTGAGATTGTGTTATGAGTTATATACTGTTAATAGAAAAAATAACACGAAGCCTTTTGTTTTTAATAGCAGTCGATTATTCAACAATGTTTGTGAGTTGGTAATTGCGTGCTTTGGATAAATTTCTCAATTACAAAGGTTTAAAGGTCACAAGGATTATGTAGGTATTACACACTTCGACATTTTTTACAGGAGAACATAACTAAATAGTCCAGAATCCATTATTCTTTTATTGATATGAATACGATCAAGATAGATCAGACTATATTAACTTGAAAAACATTTGAACTTTCATATTCTGGAGAGAAATGGTTGTCAACTTATAGATTTGTAGCCAAAACTTTGCAGACTTTTTATCAAGAAAGTGGAAGATTTTTCACTTTTCTAACTTTGATATACAGCAGTGAAAGCTATTGGTTTGAGTACTAATATTTCTATCGAGTGCATAATATGTTTGTATTTTTGTCTAACATTGAGTCATTGCGAGCGGCACTTATTGGTTTTTTCTACTTCCTGTACCTATTATGTAAAACAGGTGTTCTTTTTTTAAGGTTATTTTTCAAAAATGACCTCTTCGCAGGCTTATTTGTCTGAATTACACGAAACAAATTGAAAAACCCTTTCAATTGTTTAAATATAATCGTTGAAAAACATTATTTACTAGGTGCATGTTCTAAACGGGATACATGTACACGAAAAATAATTCAATCAAATAAAACCGTTTCAAAATAACCCATCGTAACACACATAACTTTTCATTGCATAAGCACAAAATATTACCTTTTCCTGTCTATAAAATGGACCGACATTTACTTTACAAACTCGCTCAAAAAAGGTCACATTGAAGACATTAAGTTGAATGTTATGATCTCAGACTTTCCGCCATTTCCCTTGAACTTTGCCAATCGAAAACAATAACAAAAGGAAAACATTTTCCAACATTCATTGAAAAGGAAAGTTTGTGTAAGCGAAATCGTCGGATAACGGCAGGTGCAGGTTTAAAAGTCTGCTAACTGGAATCTTTTAATAATTAAGTTATTGGATTTTAGTTAATTTTAATTTTGTAGAACAAAGGGTGGAAGTGAAGAAGTGTTTAAGAATGGCAGCAGGTGGCTTGATGTAGCTTCTATATATTCCACAATAGTATTTCGTTTTATATAGCAGTGTTATGTAATAATTCATTTCAGACAACTAAAGTTCTACACCGATAACAAACAATTTACATTTAAAGAGTGTTACAGTAGTCACAATTAGGTAATTGTGACTACTGTAACTACTAACAATGTATGTTAGTAGTTACAGTAGTCACAATTACCTAAGTATGTTACATAGGTTGTAATTTACCTAAATTACAACCTTTGTTAGTATTCATAAGCTTTTGTTGATTTAATTGAACTTACAGTGCACTGCCGCCACCTTTGGCACAATAAAGGGGGACGCAACGAAAAAAAATAGCAACACGCTGAACGTTTGGTTCCGACCACAAAATAAATAATCAGAAAAATCCTAAGTAATATGAAAGTTAATAGCCCCATGAATAACGCAATCTTTTAACCTGTTTCAGCTGCTATAAACCACCGTTTCGCAAAAAATATACAAAGAAAACGTTTTTTTAATGAAAACTTTTCACGCAAAACTCCTTATGATTTCAAAACAAGAAGCACTTTGTAACGGTTGAGCGTCTTGCGCCTTATCGCACAAAACGTAGAATATTATAAAACGTCGCAATAAAGTAAATAAAGAGACAAATGTACATGCTCTCTGAGGTTAACAATCCAATTTGGAGCTTGTGTCTTTGGATTTAAGTTGAGTATTGTGGGTAGGATGAGCATATAACGTGGAAGCAGCGTCTGTGAGAAATATTATGAAAACAAATTCGCGTTGAGCACGTTCAGTGTGCAAGTAATAAATAAAAGAGCAAAGTAGCTGGGAACTAGACGGAGCAGCCACGGAATTGTATTGTTTGAAATTGTATTAGGCAGTCAGCCTTCAGAATAGTAGATACAGATGGGCAGTCAGATATGCCATAAACTCTAAGCTAATTTTCGAGTTGTATGATTAAATAAGACTTTGCAACTAATCCATTAACATAAAAGTGGTTATGTCAAAATTCGCAAGTCTAATAATTAGACTCGCGAATTTTGGACTAATTTTAGGTGAGACATAGTATTTTTTTAGATCTAACGACGGAAACTTTGTTATGAAAGATTTTAGTTCTTATTTTTATTAGCGTGGTTCCATAAGCAGTTTATCAGCAACAGAGTCTCGACTATTTCCTGATTGATTGCAATAGTCGCATCCCATATAACAAAGGGAGCTAAGTATAACCTGCGAAATGAGGCTGTAGGTACTATTTACTACACCTCTGCTAAACATCCAATCTCACGCTCACTCAGACTCCTACCGACCAAAGCTTCACTCTGGGTTACAGGGCCTGCTTAGACAGTCACGGGACACTGCATGGTGGCGGTTCGGGCCGGAGATCGCGATAGGAGACCGCGACAGGAGATCGAGAAAGGAAACCGTGACAGAAGACCGCGACAGGAGATCGCTACCGGTACCAGAGCTGTCTCCTGTCTGTGTCTCGTTCGCGAACTCATACATTTCCTAATGTTAAGTACTCTCGCGGTCTCCTCTCGCGGACTCCTGTCACGGTCTCCAGTCGCAGTCTCCTGTCGTGGACTCCGGCGCGAACCGTCACCTTTACGCATGCAGATTATGGCAAATTATAATAAAAGGAAAATAAGTAACACTTATTAATTTACTAGGACTCAGATTTGGTAAAAGTAGACACACTTATCCATTAACTCATGCTAAGAACGTCTTGTACGAATTTTGTTGCTTCACTTTAGCATAATTTATGCGATCACTGCCGTGAATAATCGCTTTGAATATGATTTACGTAGTTTGCTACTTATCGTTCGCTAGTTCCTTCAGTTAAGTGTCTACCTAGCTGTTATATCAGCTGCGTAATACGGTTATCTTATACTTGCCGGATTTGCATCATTCATACTTAGTATTATCCTTATAATTAACAATACTTAAGGTCGATTTTACAATGGTCAGTTAAACGACGACGTGAGGTTTTATTCCACAGTTAACAAGATTTTCAATTTGAACCTCTCTAACTAACGAATAAACTTAACTGGTGTTAGTAATTAGCGCTGAAATTAATGCTGTCTAACTCTCAGTTACATTTTTATGTGGCAATAGCTCAAAGGCACAAAGGTGAACTTAGTTTTAGAACCATTTTGTTCATAGGTTGATTCTGCTTTTGATAGAGCGGCACTGTCAGACTCTTATTGACTGAAAGTCATTTTTCTTCAGTTCCCGTTTGTTTCAGGTCTTAATTTTGTAAACGCACCCAATCGTATCTCGATACTGGAGAAATTCCTAGTCTGAGGCAACATTTTGTAAGAAAAACCAGGGGTTTTGAATTCCGATATGTATTATCCGGGCAGTTGAGAATACTTCGTGGATAAAGTGCCAATGCTTTTAACTCTTAAGAGTATAAAATAATACTCTCCAAAACGTCAGATTGGTACTAACTAGTCTTAAACAGACGACAGCAAAATATGCAAAGATTTCCATGCCAGTTCCACACGTCTACGAAGCACTGAAGCTGGGATCATAAATAGAGGGTCCCAGCTGCTCACCATTTCCCGGATACCCGTATGTAACACAGCGAAGTAACAGTGTATTGCTGAGACCTTACGTACTTGTGTTTGTCTTTAAATAAAAACAATTTGAAGACAGCTGTCGTCACAAATAAGCTTGAACTTCGTAACTGTTACGTTTAATTTTTTATTTGAAGTTTTTGTTAATAGGTTGTTAGATTAACAGAAAGTTTTAGAGGGTTTCGAATTATTGTTATTATGAAGATGGACTAAAAAATACAAATGAACTACAGTAAGAGGTTCTAGAAAAAAGAGCCAAAGTTTCTTCGCGTGTGTGCGCGTTGCCGATCTTGCAGAATTTCAGGTGTTGCATAGTCACGGTGATCGTTTTCCATCAAGAGTGGCCCTCTTAAGCGTGTTTGACGTCATAATGGTTCGGAAAATAAATAGAAAGAGGCTTTTATCCAGCCGTAAGACAACAAAAAAAAATTAATCATTGTGTAGTTTAATTTAAAAATTTAGAAAAAAAATGTATTTTCAACTCTATGTCATTTGAGTTTTAGTTACGTTCATGAAGCATGTTCATTTTATATGAATACGATTTACGAGTATACACGCCGTTATAACATAACCCTAAAGCAATACACATACAGCAATTAAACCCGTCGTATCTGTGGCAAATATAGCTCCAAGTACTGCAATACCACTAATTGTCACTCGGCTTTCCCTGCCAGGGCTGCCACACGTAATATTATGTATGCATGAGGACACATCGACACATACCCTACATACATAAGACATGACCCAAATCAGAACCCACTTGACTTCAAATTCAACGGCTAAAAATACTTGAAATATTGGAGCGTTTTCCGAAATATGCATTGAAGAGAATACGTTTGTTATAAAAAGAGCAATCACAATGCCCCGACTTTGACTACCAATTCAAATACATAACGCGTTCGAAGTCGTTACGCTAAACGTAAACGAGACAGAAACGAAAAAATATGTTAAACAAGCAATTCGCGCGAAATCGGGAACGCTGACGACGGGTACGCTATTCAGGCGTCGTTCGATATCTTGAATATTGTATGTAGGCCTGTTTTAGTCGCTTTGGCACGGTGTTTGAATGTTATTTTACTTGGCAGGTGTTGTTTTACATTTATTGAGATGTAGCCAAGTTTTTGTAGACTTTTCTTGAATTGGATATAAATTCTGTCTACTCCATGTTTATGCTAAGTTTATTTGTGATTGTTCTTTTATACAAAATCAAACTGTCGCAATTCTTAGGTACTTTAGTAATAAGCCCTATTTTAATACAAACTCCATAAGTTTGTTGCCAAAAAATCCTAACACTTTATCCTCAAGAAGGCCAGACACGTTAGGGTTTACATGATGGTTTTAGCTGTGCACGCACTGTACAGATAACTGTACAGTATTATCACTTACACGCAAGGGCTGTTTAGTCTGTTTAGTTAGAATGAGAAAGTATGAATGAATTTTCAAGTCATCTAACAATCTAGTGATGCTCGCTTCTAAGATGTGTTGGTAATAACCCCCCGTACATCATAACACGTACGCTTGATATCGTCTACATGTTTTTGCGAATTTCTGTGCGTCAAAGGTGATAGGGGAGGATCTGGAGACATTGTTTCGACTCGTCAAACATTGCTCGCTATCACCTTTATTGAGTGTTACAAAAATTTGCTGGATCTCGTCACGTACTTAGCTTGATACGTACCTATAAGTTACTGTTAGTAAGTGTGCAAGGTAGGTGCTCGTTGGTTTTATTTGAACAAAGGAGATTGTGAATTTTGTCCTTTGTAAAGAAATCGCTTGGTAAGTTGTTAGGTGATATCTTGATACCTTGTTTTTTGTGGGTAGTAAGGGGCACTAAGTAACAATTAAGATAACGATTTAAAAAGTTAACAAAGTTTTAAATATAGATTATTTAAATTGCGTCGCTGTCGCCGGAAAATATGTCCAGAAAGCAGAAGGAAATATGCATTATCACGTTGAATAGATTTAAAAATAAAACCCAAAAATGTCTAGTAACGTGCACACTTTTCATCTCATATAAGTCATTTTCAAGCATCAGCTAAAATAGTTTAGGCTGAGGCCCTAACTGCGTATTTAGCTGTACAGCGTTTTGGAATAATTACGACGTCAAGTGTCTGGAAAATGAAATAGCGCCTCTAGTGTACGAATGACAAACTAATTTTATCCATCATTGTATAGACCCCGTTTATTTTACGCTACAAAAAAATTAAACACGCGATAAGGCCAGATTTCTATATTCAATTACCTACGTAAGTAGATTACAGGGAGACCGAGTAAAAACTAACGCATGGAAAGGGCATAATATACCAACCAGTACACCTACACTAAAGATGTAACAAATGGCAGAAGCATTTACTGATGTGGACCTCAGCATCGTTGCTCTATCTAACGTTATTTATATTGTGTTAGCTAAAGACAATGACACACGGAAAGCGAAGAATTAGCTGAAGATAAAAGTTGAAAGGAGACATGTTATGTTTAGTTTAAACAAAGTAGTCATAAGTAAAATGCATGTTTTCCACAAAAATATACAGGGTAACAGCATTGTAACGGTATCCATCATCAGTTAAAATAGGCTCTTTCCGTGCAGATACATTGCATACGAGGTGGTGAGAAACATTAAGATTAAAACAAATAATAAAAGAAAATAATATAAATTAGTAAATTCTAGCAAAAAACATAAGTGCACAGTTAGAAAAGTAATAAAGTTGCACAGAGAAAATAAATAAATAGTGAACTATCTCAGCTATCTGCCTTCTTAGCTAAGTCACAAGACAAGAAGCAAAATGAACTAACTACTTTCTCTACAAACTATTTTCAACCATTTTATATTTATTGTTTTATAATATAATATAATATTCCACAACTATCACACAACGCCATCTAGTCCCAAGCTAAGCTGAGCTTGTGTTATAGGTACTAGACAACTGATAAACCTACTTATATATTTCTAAATACATACGTATTATAGATAAATTACACCCAGACACAGAACAAATGATTATGCTCATAACACAAATATTTGTCCTGGGTGGGAATCGAACCCGACCCCCGGCATAGCAGTCAGGGTCCTTAACCACTAGACCAACAGTCCTGTCAATTTCTGTTTTCCTTCATAAATAAATGGAACTCTTATCGCATCGCGTTATTAGTGGACTACAAACATTAGAGCAGTCCAAAAAAAGCCCAGCCGTCATTTGCAAGCAACACGTTTGGGAGGGTCCGTGCAATTCGGGTAGACAGCTGTCTTGCTACCGGATGATGACCCCGGGGCTCCTAATTAATAGTTGTTGGTAGTGACGTCCTGTAGCCGCTGCGATCCTAGTACCTGGCCTTTGTTTTAAACGTTATTGGCAGTTTGAAAGGAATTTATATTAAAGCTTTAGCTAAACTATCCACAGGTATACCTCAGGATCGACGTTTTCTGTTAAAGGCGTGGTAGATTATTTCTCATTTTACTGTTATTATGAAGGGCAGTTTTAGAAGCAAATAAAAAAGGGTGTAGATAGACAAGCAAATGACATAAAGTGACATCCTGATGGGGGATGCGACCCTAGTAACTCGAAGTGATACCCCAAAACAGGTAAGAACATGTTAATACTTTTCTCATACTCTTATTTTCGGAACAGTAAAACACACCATCCCTGCCCTGGTACCCAAAGAGCAACTGAAGAAACAGTTTTCGATTTCCTAAGTACCCAAAAAAGCGTAACTTACGTAGAACTTATTACGTGCTTAAGTATACCTCTGATAACTTAAAGTTCGTACAATTTTCATTTGAGCAAGTTTTCCCATCAGTTTTCTGCACCTTCAATAAAACCGATCGCTTCTCCAATAAAAATCCTTTTAGCTTCCCAGCTCATATAGCACTCAACATCATTATCCACTCCATAAATTATAGGAGATGTACCAGTGATATACGTACCCCATGGGCAATCATCGTTGGGCTATAAAATCTATAAGAGCCACTCTCAGTAATATCGGATAGTGCAACGCGTGCGATAAATGAGACTTGTTCCCACAAAACGACTTCGGGTAACGATCTGTTTGGCCCGCTTCCGAACATCTATGCCTGTGAAATATAGTGTGTTTCGTTTCTTTTTTCTATTGACTTTGGATGATTGAATTCTATGCTTTGATCATGACATCGTCTTAACTAAAACTTGATAATGTATCATGGGCATTAACATTTTATTAGATACAGCGCATGAAACCATATAATTTTCTGGCAGTATTATGGTTCTCTATTGGGCGTAGGAGTGTTACAAGAACATACTGCGATTATTATATTATATTAATATATTGTCAAAACCTATTGTCTCAGAACAAAACAGTACTTAAATAATAATTACAATCTATTGCCAGAAGGAGTTCTGAAACAAGGACTAAGTAAAAATGAGCATCCTAGCTGTATTGTTCATTTCAACTCGAGTTGAGTATTTTCACATACAAAGTTAGAGGAACAGGCTTCTACTGGGTCAAATTTACTCAAACGTAGATTGTGCCTTTGTCACCTCTGACCTAGACTAGAGTCAAGAGCATACCCATCTCAAGTAAAACATTTTACCAAATACATTGTAAGAATTTCCAAATACCTTGTCGATTTGGACAATCACGAATAGTTTCAAGCCCTTTTTTATTTAATTATAGGTTCGAATTTGACCACCATCTCGCTGACGCTGGTGGTAACCGACAATGTGGGCGACGGTGAACCACGCTTGCCTAGAAGAAGCTAGAGTGATTGCTCTTGACTTGAAAAACCAAGCTTTTTGGAAATATAAACAGTGAATAATTATAAAGAGATATCGACTGTATTATAGGATTTTGAAATTTATGATCTAAAGTTTACAATATAAAATCGTCTGTTTTCGTAAGAAAGTGTGTATGAATGTTGATGGACGGAGAGGAAGAGGAAGGTCAAGAAAGAAGCCCTTAGCTGTGCGCACAATAAAAGTATTGGCAAAACGTCTCCATTATATCAGGCTAATTTTATAAAACAACAACACTTTAATTTCAAAAACTGATATAGTTATGTTTGCAACAATAGGTAAAGCTATACACGTTGTATAATTGAAAACAGATGACGTCACGTGATAAGGGATCTGCCAGCTAACAAATTAGAAGGGACGGCCTGTCCCTCACACCTGCCACCTTGCATTTGTAAATATTAAACAACGCATCTATAAGGATTTAGTTAGGATAAGCTTAGATATTTTGGCTAATTAATAAAAGTTAAGGCTTCTGCGCATCTGTAGGAAGGGGTGTAAAAATATTCGGAACTATGGTTAAGGGGAAAATGAAAAAAAAGGGAAAATTTGACTATAAGTCATAGAAAAAATTTGCAGTCAAAATGTTAAAGTTAGATATTAACCAATAAGGTAGAAATAAAAAATTCAAACGTTTCAAATAATCAAAGCTGTATTTTTTTAAACTGGGCTGTCCTATGAGGCGGGCCATCTTCGGCGATACTACCTTAGTTATTTACATTATATTTTTGAGATTTGAAAAAAAAGTGACAAGTATATTTTGACGATATAATACCTAAGTAGTACCTATTTTAATACTCGTAGTGGTATTAAACGAGTAGTAAAGAAGTAAAATGTTCCAACTACCTACCTTATCCTAAAACAAATAAATTGCGAAGAACGAAACAAAACACTAATTGAAAACGCAAGTTGTTCCATTTCACTTAACCCTCATGCTGCCGACACGCGGTGTCTAACCCCCGTTTCCCGACCTAATGGCACATTAGGTCCTGATGCAGGTGACAACCCTATCTCTCCCCGCGCATATTTGAGAAGTTTTCCCGAAAAACTGGAGCAGGATCCCGGAACTTTAGTAGGGGTGCACCATATGTAAAGTCCGTCCTAACAGTTATACCCTTAATTATATAAATAGACATGTTTATGTTATAAGTGGTAACATAATTTTGGTTTTAAGAGCTTTTGTAAATGTTTTTCATTAAATGTAAGTACGGAACGGTGTTATGAAAGGGTGGGTATTATAGAAATAGCGTTTCCTGACTGAGTATTTTGTGCAACTCTATAATGACTTCGCAGAATTGTATCGTAAATATGTTCCGTTATTTAACTACATATTGTATTTCAAGACTTATTATTTTACTTGAATAAGTGAATTTCATTCACTCATAAATACATATGAATTCCTAGTATTGTTGAGAGATAATTATCATTTGGGGGCACGGCAGCGCCCCCGCCAAGACGAGGCAAGCGAGCGCAAGGGCTCATGTTTATTAATTAAAAAAGCAAACGTGACATAACTGTTGTATGTTACACGAAGTCAGCTACTAAATTAACTATTACGTAAAAGGATACCAAATAAGTCCTTTTAAAAAAAATCAAACCGACGAAACATCGAACTGAAATGAAAAAAATAAATTTTGAGGCGGCGCCAAACAAACAAACATATAAATTAACAATGTGAAGAGCAGAACAGCTCATTGTATAGCTTGTCGTAGTTGAATAGCTCATCGTAGCCATTCGTTGATTGTTTCTTTGGCGCCGCCTCAAATTTTTTTTTTTCTTTTCAGTTCGATGTTTCGTCGGTTTGTTTTTTTTTTTAAAGGACTTGGGGGCCTACCATGACGACTTAAAGCGAGAATAGTTTCACTGTGGAAAAGAGACAGAGCTATACATGTACAAAAACTGCTAGATGGATTTATCTAAATCCATCTAGTAGTTTTTATGTCTGCGAAAGAGTAACAAATTTCTTATCCATCCACACAAACATCTAAATTTTTTTTTACGTGGTGATATCTTAAAATCCTTTTCCTTCAATAGCCCTTTATGTTCCGGGGTCACGGTGATGAAATAAGTTCCGCGACCATCTACATTTATAATAGAAGTAAAATCGATGTATTGTATAACAGTTCCAATATAACCTATCGCCCCAAAACGGTGATACAAAGTTGATATAGTTTGCTTTAACGACATGTGATTGGTTAATTGGGGAGACCTCATCGCTCCGTGATTGCTTTTCAACTAATACGAAATTCAGACTACCCTTTCTCAACTACAGTTTAGAAACCTTGAACGTATAATTGAAGTACAAGGGTACTTAAAAGAAAGACAAATGATCATCAAGAAAAATTAGTATATTGTAATGTGGATGGAACACGGAAGACCACATTATCATCATCATCATCATCAGCCTATAACGTTCCCACTGCTGGGACACAGGCCTCCTCTCTGAGAGAGGGAGTTGGCCATAATCCACCACGCGGGCCCAGTGCGGATTGGCAGATGTCACATGTCTTCGAATTTGATGGTTCTAGGACATGCCGGTTTCCTCACGATGTTTTCCTTCACCGTTTTGAGAGCAGTGGTGATGGAAGACCACACGAACAAATAAACAATAAAAATAAAAATCAAATAAATATTTAAGTAATAGTAATATGTGGTAATAGTCCGTTAGTAAGTAATCCGGCCACCTGGTGCGCAGAGGCGATGAAAGCTTGGAGAAACTAATTGTGGTTGGAAACACTGAAGGCAAACGATCGCGCGGTCGTTCACAAACTCGATGGACAGATCAGGTGAAGAAATCATCATCCTCTAAATTCTACTCGGTGGTAAAGGATGCGCTGGACAGAAACCGGTGGAAGCGGATCATCCGCTCCAAATGCAACTCTGAAGCTGACCACGATCCTCAGACATGAGGGACCGACTACAGAGAGAGAGAGATTTAAGTAATAGTTTGTTTTATTACATAACAGAATATAAAACTTTTTTTTTGCAGATTTAATCAATATTAATTAAACTTCAATTTCATGGAACACTTTCGAAAAATCTGTCTAAACTTCAAATGACCTTAATTGCTAGGAACAAGGGCTTTCTAAGAAGCCATTTAATAAATCAGTCTTTTAACACTACAAGTTACTGAATAGCTATAAAATCTACTATAAAAAGAAGTGGTTTATAATTATATTACATAAAATAAAGTATTACCTACTTAAATATTTGTTAGTTTCATATACGCAACTTTGGTGTACGAAGAAGGAACTAATCTTTTCCTTGAAATTATTGTCAAAATTCCAGTTTACTTTACGTCACAATATAACTAACAATTCATGATAAGGCCTCTGGACTTAAAAATATTTTAAAATATCTTTTAATATTCATAAAAAGTTAAATAGAAAATGTTTTCTATTATTTTCTATGAAGGTCTAATTTAGCTTGTTTTACATGTAAAAGATAATAAAGAGAAGTATTTTCATTTCTTTTGTCTCCCTTTTCTATCCATTCATTCGGATCGAGCACCTGTGTTCAGTTTTGCTCGAGCGGGTTCTAAAATTAGAGATAATGAAAATGCTATCTCTTTGCGCTCTTGCATTTTCCCTTAAGCATTATGAAGCCAGCTGTTTTGATAAGGAAAATTAATGTTTTCTTGCGTTGCTTTGCCAGGTCATCGTGGCAATATTTTTTTTTTCTACCGACAACGATGAAGTCCAATTTATGACGACCTGCAGTTATGTTTAGCTTTTATAATATAAACTTCTAAAAAATGCAATATATTTTTAACCAACTTCGGAAAAAGGAGGAGGTTCTCAATTCGGTCGGTATGGTTTTTTTTTTATGTATGTACATCGATTACTCCGAGGTTTATAGTCAGATTAGTGTGATTCTTTTTTTATTCAATGCAGGATACTTGCAGTGTGGTCCCATAAAATTTAGTTTCATCCAATTTGGTTCAGTACTTTTTATTTTGTGAACATTTTTATTAATTTCGCCTAATTGGATGATCTTTACTTTTTGCGTGTTTGTTATGCGATTATTTCGCCAATTGTGGACCGATTTCCAAAATTATTTTTTTAACATTTGCTTGAAAAAAAAAAGTACGAAATCTTTAAAATAATAATCTAAACGAATCCTGATAAAACATGTTTCATCTACACCTAACACTTAAAACCTTCATCAAAAACATTTGAGACACAATAATATCATTCACAAAACGTCACAGTGTGCCTAATTTCAGTAGACAAAATTAATCATCTTCATTTCACAAAAATGTTGGTGCTGGTCAACGCGTCTCCACCATCTGCTTCGACAAGACACTCGCGTTATTATTAGATGAAGTGATAAATTGTCACCAGAGTATGTTCAGCCATCTGTAGACCGATTTGTAACTAACAAGTCTCAGTATTAATCACGTTTAGAATTAAAATTAATGAGTTTTGAATACGCCTACGAGATGATCGTCTTGTTACTGTGTTTGTATCTACATATTTCTTACATATAAAAATCAATTGCTGTTCGTTAGTCTCGCTAAAACTTGGGAACGGCTGGACCAATTTGGATAATTTTTGGAAGTCCAGGGAAGGTTTGAAAGGTGAGCAAATTTAAATATGTTTAAAAAATACATTCTGAGACGGTATGAAGTTTACGGGGTCCAGCTAGTTTGTTATTTAATGCATTTTAAATGATAAGTAGTTTGTAGTCAAGTCAGTACATTTCGATGAAGATCACAGGATGCAAGCCACTTCCAACCGATTCTATTGGAAATCTTTGAGGGGCTAATGTTCATCAGTGAACGTGGTAACTTTAGACTAGCAATTTTTTAACAGGACTCCAAGCCATGTACCTTTAGTCAATCGAGTCTGACATACCCTTGAATACTTTGAAAGTTAGGGTATACCTCAGTCTATTTAACTATTTAAGGCGCGACCCAAGACGTTGTGTTATTATATAAACAAAATCAGGTTTGGCAACTTTTAATCATACTTCATGGAAACATGAAGTACATTTACCACAATCTACTAATTAAAACATCAAATCCATCACTAAAAACCTCTATAGCCAATTCCAATCTTCCAATCCCAAAATTGCAAACGAACCAAAAACTCTTGCCAAATGGTGCCGTCCCATCAGTCACCAGGCTCACATAAACCTATACAGCTATACAGTCGTTAAAGCAAACGTATTACTCAGTGAACGGAAATCTGCAGGATGTGCTGATATCGACCATCAATATCAGGGTACCAGGGTTCCAAACGTTTGCAGGAGGTCTATTGAATTGAGAACCGATATTTATAGGCCGCAAACAGTTTGGCTGTAAGTTATAATCGTTATCTGTAATTAGAATTGAGGTTCTGAGGATTAGTTGCTTCGGGATTATCTAAGTTGAATAGGATGTAATACAGTCAATAATGGTCAGAATGGTTTGAACTGTAGGTATTTAGTAATGGAGAAAGATTTATACAAATCTTCACTGTTGAAAATATTTGGCTAGAAAAAAAATGGTTTTCTTTTATTCAAACAAACACATCAAAAAAATAACAATATCTGTAAAGAACGTGTATCATGTCTAGACGAAGCCAAAAATTAGATTAAGCCTTCCAAAATTTCCACGAAAGCCTTTTTACATGTACGAAAATGTAGTACAAATCCAATATTATATTTTGTTTTCCTATGTTCCTTACATAATGAGTATATACTCGAGTCGTTACACGAGTAGTCAATAAAGGGAACATCAGTTAACGGGCGGTAGCTGTTAGATAGTAGGACGGCTCCCAAAGCGATACTCGACATTATGCCTGTCGAAATGACCGAACGATCGTGAGAAAATCGTCGTATTAGGTTTATTTTTTATTATTATGGGTTTGTTCTTGACTTCTTCAGTCTAGGTTTTTTTGTCTTCGTGAAATCATCAAATATGTCCTCCTACCCAAAACGGGACGAGAGGAAGCGTCAGACTTGTACTGTCTAAAATCCCCGGTGATACTTTAATAGCCCTTTACGTTCAAGGGTCATGGATACCTGATGAGATAAACCCGTGATACTTTCTAGGTGATAGAGACATTGTCGACAATGGAGTTTGCTTACCAAAGAAGATACCCTATTGACTGTTTTGAAGATCGTTTTTGTCTTTACCAGGTTTTTTGGTTTTTTTATAATGGTGGATCGGTATAATTTTATGTATTTCGATTACCAATAAATTATTAACCTTAATTTTGATATCAAGCTGCAACAATAACGTGTTAATGCCCATCCATTGTTCATTAGAGGACAATTAATCTAGTCTGAATTGTGGTTGTTATTTAGAATTAACTATGTCCCATCTAGACAGGTTATTTATCAACGCTCGTGTGACCGTTATTTCAGTATCCATAAAAAATACTAGCTGAGCATTACTTTGGCTGGCTACGAACCCTAATAAAAAATATTCACCGCACATTTCTCTACAACGAAAAAAAAAAACTTAGCGTAAATAAAAACAGAAATAACAAAAGAATGCCGTGATATTTCTCCACGAACACATAGTACGAGTATTTTAGACACAAAAGTAATGTGATAAATTATCTGTAAAAAAGTTGTAATTGTTTTCTTTGTTGGATGTTGGATAACATTGTTTCAGAGGCCGAACTTGGCGCTAACGCCTTTGCTTTGTTAAGATTATCTTAGCCTCCTCCCAGGAGACGTCAACAAAGGAAATTGGATGGGCAGTCAGCCAATAGCTTTTAATCCTCTATTCTTTTTGACCCTCCTTATCTGCTTGTACGATGTAATCACGTTATTTTCTACAAATATGTGAACGGACTTAATTATCTTTTGACCAGATAATTACTTGCGAGTCCAATCAATATGATACAGGAATGAGTCAATTATTTTACTTCATCATCACCAAAATCAACCGTTGGATATTCACTGCTGAATATAGGACTCTATACATTCCGGTTGAAAACGGCTTGTATCCAGCGCGATCTTGTGGTCTTCATCAGATCCTCTGTCCACCTTTTGGGTGCACGTCCTACGCTACGACTTGAAACTTTTTACTTTTTTAAATAACGAATTTTGCCGCCTTCTATTTCTGCTGAATGTTGGGTTAGTTTACATAAATTGCACAAACAGCCAGACCCAGATTTTTTTTTCAGATTCACCCAAAATTCAGTCTAGGATGAAAATATTTTTATCTTCTTTTATGTATAGTGTATACTGTGAATTAAACCTCGTTTCCATTTAAAGGCCTATTTTCGTACTAAAAATAAAACTGATTTTACATTTGATTGCGACATATGGTCAAAAATGTAATAAAAGTGTGATATATTCAACACACTTGAAGCCATGTATTTAATTAAAATTTTTCAAAATACAGAAATTGCCCTTTGGGTTTTATAATAAATTAAGACAGACGGCGCTGATGTTTTATGTTGCATAAAAGATCATTCATCAGGTTCATATAACACGTCAAATCAAAAAAAAAAAATTACAAACAAATTAAGATTTTACAACTTAATGAAACACAGAACAAGTTGAAGGCTCGACGTAACATGTGTCTGAGCGAAAATGTACATATTATAAATGTAGCAGATGTCTTAGCGTTCAAAGGTCAGTCGCTTGTCTAAACTGTAGTTATTAGATAATGTTTTCGTAACAATTCTTTTACATTTTCGTTACACAACACCGCCCACATGATTCCCGAGAGGTCAGAGGTAAGCCAGATGTTTTTTTTTATACTGGGAGTAAGGGACATTCCTCCAAACAAAAAAAAAAACTTTCAGGGCCTGCTCACTTCCACAATTTAATTTTTTTCAGGAAATGAAAAAAAAAACGGCCTCACAATACAAAATTATAAACTTGATTCGACAGTTTGTATGGAGAGACAGATTTTTTTTTTCATTTCCTGAAAAAAAATTGTGGAACCTTGTTCACTTAGTCTAGTTTGCAAGCCCTGAAAGTTTGGGGAGGGCTGTCCCGTAGACTCAGTATAGTTGTAGGCTCTCGTTAGACCAATTACACCTATAGATGGTCAACGATGACCTTAACTGCTATGTTATTCTTTATAATCTCATCGCTGGAATGTACGATGTGCTCATCAACGAGATGGCTTTGAGATCGTCCAATTGTGCTGAAAGAACTCTCACCGCTCTCGCTGTGCGATTTGATAGCGTTGCAGTCAGTAGCTCAGCGAATGGCAAACTTTAGTGCCAGCGTGGCGTGAGCCCCAGGTCCACGGAGCGTCGTGTACCACACGCGACTGAAAGAGCTGTCAGCATGGCGAGGTCTCTTTTGAGAGCTAAACTCTGCCGCGGTCGCGGGACTAACAAGCTACCGTGATCCCGGATCGTAAAGGAGTATTGAAGGACACCGTGGATTTTAGCATGCAAAAGTCTGAGTCAGTCCCTCCTGCCTCGCCCTGGGTGGGAAGAGTTTGATGATTTTACCGCGCCAGAACAATGCTAGGTTTACAAAGAATAGTGCTGCAGAACAAATTACTTGCCTAAAAACTATATTACTTCACCTTTGTCATATGGAACTGTTCAGGAACAGTTCACACGTAACTTATATCATAAAACCTTTCATAAGACGGCTAAAGTCATTAACGATTTTAACGTGACGATTACAAAAGTTGGATCGTAAACGATTTAATATTAAAACTGGATTTTCAAACTAATATTGTTTTAGGGTTGAGCCATTTTGATTGGTTTCCAGGTTTTACCTGAATATTAGTTTTAGTCATAGAGAGTTTTATAAAACTTAAAATTAAATATTGATGTAATCTTTACCCCTTTTTTTACGTGGCAAAATCAAATGGGTCCTCTCACCCCGGGCAGGGCGGGAGGGACTGTCAAAATTGTACTGACTAAAATCCACGGTGTCATTCAATAGCCCTTTATGTTCCAGGGTTCACGGTAATGAAATAAGTCCCGCGACCCCGGTAGGCTTTGGCCCTCTAGAGGGGGGCCCCGTCATCATGCTGACGCTCTTTGAGGCGCGCGTGGATCGCGACGCGACCCGGGCATGGTCCATGGTCGGACCGCGAGTTGCCCTTTACTCGCCGCCCGCATGCCCGCGCCTACAGTGGCCGGAGATCGCCTCGCGACGTCCGATGCCGTGGGTGGTCACCACTGCGGCTGGGTTGGAGGGAGAACGCTATCCTCTCCCTCTTACGGCCCGCCTCCTCCTTTACGAGCATGACTGCTTCGCAGAAAGAGGCGACCGCTTCACACTACGTCTCGCCCCGCAGCATGACCGCAACCAATGCCGGGCAATCTTTACCCCTAGACAAATTTTGAAGACAGGCGAGAGTATTTCACCTTCAGTTTCAATCTCAAGTTCAAATCAACATCTAAACCACCCAATATACACGAAACTAACTCACCAACAATATTCTGAACATTGACACATACAACAAATTCCAACGGTTTAGTAACAAACAGTTAAGCCGTAATTGAATGGATGTGCCAAACTGGCATTACATTAGAGGGTAATAACTGTCGCTTCAGATCGTGAGTGCACGCCTTATCTCTTGTCGCCGTCGAATTGATGCGTTTAATAACGGAAACGCTTCTTAAAGGGAACTGTTACAACTAGATGGGGCAGCGGGTCGTTGGTGATTGATATTTTAGTTTAGGATGGCGACAGTCTTAGATTGGGGCTATCTATTTTCGGAAAGAGGAACGCGGGTAGTATTTCGTCAAGTGCTAAAATAAAAGATCTTTTTTTCTATTAGTAGGTTATCTAATTGTTCTTATTATTACATCAGTTTTTTTGGTTTCGGCTGCCGTATCTTTGACAGTCAGTGAAAGTGGCCCAAAAGTAGGATCTCTGACATTTCTTATCAGCGGTCAGTGCCACTGGCCAAGCAGTGTTAGGACTCTGCAGTAACCTAACCCTTTGATAGTCGGTGGTCAGTGAAAGTGGGCCAAAAGTGGGATCTTTGAAAGTCGTTATCGGCGGTCAGTGCCAGTGTGTTAGGACTCTTTGCACCTAACCCGGTAGATTTTTACAAGGTTGTGAAGATCAAATAGGCAGTTATTCCAAATAAAATTCTGGTAGTCAGATAAATTCGGTATTATAAAGCGTCCAACGGTAACATCTAGGCAGAAAATGATGATGTTTAATCATTACACATAATTACGAGGATCTCATAAAAATACGGCGGTATGAGCTGGACAAACTAAACAGATGTGACAATGTCTACTTTGCTCTGTATCAAAGAATTTGGCAGCCATGGAAAGAGGCTTTCGACTCAGTAATAGGACGACAGAGGCTAACAGTATTAGTATCATAATAAATTAATCTTAAATGTTATTGAAGTTGAAAATTAGTTATGTATTGCTTGTTATACACATGAGTGAATAAGATGATACAACAAATTGACTTTGATTTGATTTCATTGATCTGTTTGTGCACTAGACTATGAATAAACTCACAATATTAGACTATACAAACACACGTGTTGCGTAGCTGCTACGCGTATGACTTTCGTAGCCGCTACGAAATTGCTACGAAATTTCGTAGCACACATTTTTAGATCATTCTCAATATTATGTTTTTCCTTTTCTATTTCTTCTATTAGTTTTACATTAAATCTTCAAATCAGTTTTCCCCTAACAAAATACCCGGTGCCTTATTCTGTAAGATTCTATATCAACATCCCGCAGGCAGTAGCGAACTCTATTAGAATGCCTGCGGGGACGTAACAGTCTTCCAGCGATTCTTTAATGTCCCCAACAATCGACGTCGTTTGCCGTTCCCGATCTAATATGAAAAATCAAAAGTAGTACCTTCGGAATAGGGCCGTTTTCGATGACAATCGTCTTGCTCTGTCCTATGTGATATGGAATTTCTCTGCCTGTCTTTGATACTTAAAGGAAGCTAGTAATGCTTCTGTGGGCCACAGATAGGTATAAAACTGTGTTTATATTTAAATAGTTTTCTTCTGTACAAAAAAAGGTCGTTCAATATTTAGAGAGGACATTAAGTAAGTCAGAATGGAACTTTTTATTACCAAAATGTTTTGTTATCAGAAAGTGATCATAATAATTAAGGTGACAAGTACATACAACAATTTATTACAAAGTTGGGTGTTGTCGCGGAATCCTTTATCTATTTTTGTAAACACACTCACGATACTAGAGCTATTCCCAGTGGTAACATATTAAAAAAAAATCTTAGCTACTCCGTACACGCTATTTAGGAACCTATTCACAACAAAATTAAGTTAACTTTTTAATAACGTAGTAATACAGTTCCGTCAGAGGAATTTTTGAGACCTACAAAGAATCCAGCACATCATCTTTAGTTCCTTATGCCAATGAACAAAGCAGGAGCAAGATTATGGGTTAAAACTTTACGAAACAGAGCGTGAAGATAAAGACAAGTGTTCATTGATTTTAAATATCGTCTTATACTCCAACTTAAAACTAACTCCTGCCGCACGTTCTTAAAATTAACAGTTCACTTAGTTCACCACGATTATGTCATCGAATAGAATATAAAAATAGTTATTTGATATTGGACACACACAGAAATAAAATACAAAAACATCAACAAGTATTTTGTTGAGCATGCCCAAACCATAAGGGGTTACCAACTACGTATTTGTTGGGCGAAAGACACCAGTTGGGACTATTTTTTTATTCATGAATATTTTTTTTTTATAATAAATCTCGCACCAATATTAATTCCAGCTCTTAGCTATGAGGTTGCTACCTACCTGCTTTTATCAATTTCAGTATTGTTTTAGTATCAGAGAACCTGTTTTAATATTCTTCTAATTTTCGAAGATTGCGATCTACGAATTTCATTTGTTTTTTTTTTTGCATCATCGACTTACAGAGCCAAAATAAGTGATAATCGCTTTCAAATTAATTTTGATTAACTTTTTACAAAGAGTTTTAACACTATTGACTTGAAAAATTTTCGGTGTCGTATGTCATTCCTGATCGCGGGACTGTCTAAATAGGGTACCGTAGCCCTGAAATGCAAAGGACAACCGAGGGAATAGTTTAGTCAGTAAGAGTCTGCACACTGCAGTAAGAGCCCCTTTAGCTACACTCAATGCGGAAGGTATCATTTGATGGTGTACCACCACATAAATAAGCCGTACATAGACAATTTTCAATTTTCCTTCACCGTTATCACTGATAGCATTGTGTCACTTTGTCCAGACCCTTTGATAAGAGGTGTGTCTAACCTTCGCTTTGTCAAACTGATCTTCGATCTTCCAGTGAATTATTTTTAACCGTAAGTATTTTGGAGTTACTTAATATACTATCATAATAAAGTTAGTAGCCTTGTCAGTACCTACAGAAACTTATAGTAAAAAAATATATACTTTGGTATAAACCAATAATCATTCTGATCGCTGCAAAGAATGTATCAAACTTAAACATTCCGTAACTTCGACAAAAAAAAATCTGCATATTTTTTCTTCAACATCACAAGATCTTCATCAAAACATTCAGAGCAAGCTGGCTCAACATCTAAAAGGCGCAGCAGCAAAATATAGCAAAAAACAAAAGGTTTCACAATGAGCCATTTCTCGGCAAGCGAACACTTACCCGGTTGATATTTAGTGGTTCATTTCGATTCTACTTCCCCTTTGTTCGGTGGCTCTTTTTTCTTAAAGGATGTTCGGTGAATTGCAAATCTGTTCGGTTCAGTCAACTTCAAGGGAATGGCTTGCCCGAGGCTCGGTAAATATTTAATGCATATTTCATGGAGACCCGACATTTACTTTGTAAGAGATCGGATAAAACAACTTCACTGGTGTAAAGCCAGCAGTTAAGTGCTTCATTTGGTTGAAATTAGGCGATCGCCTTTAAAGAGATTGGTGTCGTTTTATTTTTGGCTGATGGAGCAGAAAATTACCCTAAGGTTGACTGTCAGAGAATGCCTATGGCATTAAGTCCGCCTTTGTACGAGTATGTGCATAAAGTTTAAATAAATAAAAAATTAGAGAATAATAACTGACTTTATTTCTTTTGCTTTTGTGACAGTGTGCATGTATGAGATTTGTGCAGTCAGTCGACACACACATAGCTTCTTAGAACAAGAACATGATGCATACAAGGCTTTAACGATCCATAGATGGCTGAATACGATCATACATACAGTTACTTATGATTTGAACATTTACCGAACGCTTTCGATCCTTGTTAATACTACATTTTATCTCAACAATTTTCAGTACTTACAAATCAAACACAGCTTCTAAATGCAAATCACAGTCAATAAAGAATAAAATCGTTCATAAAAAGCTGGTAAGTAATGCAAACAAGTATTTCGAAACCCCAATAGCAGGAAAAAACAGATTTAATATTTTCTAACCCTCGATAGGTATGACGGATGAAATGAAGCTGACCGTTTTATTTTAGAGCTCGGGCGACGGCGAACGGTGCATTCTTAATAGACTGCAATCGCGGTATGCATATAAATTTGCTGGCAATGAATTAAATTTTTCACATAGCTGCGCGGTGATACCGAAGCCTCCCGAGGGCACTGTTGCCCTGGTACCGGCTAGCTCCGGATAGATGTGCTGTTGAATACTAATTTGACATTTAATCCTCTTATATATTTATAAAGCAGCATTTTATTTATGGTCAAACCAGTTACTTTTCATTCGTTTTAAAATAAACGCGAGTCGCATATAAATATGGTTTTATTTTCCAGCCTAAAGTTAAATGCCAACCTTTTTCAACATAAAAGGAATACTTTATTGTTACGTCAATATTTTTAACTTAATTACTTTGAGTTTCCAACTCAACGTAAACAACGTTAACATAATAAGTGCCTATTTCGCCCAGCCGTGCATTAACGTGAAAAATTACTCGTGCTTCAGAGAAAAAAAACGCTCGTTTTAATCAACCCGTTAAAAAATCGCATTCTCGAAAATAATCGCGTAGCCCGTTACTGTGCGGAAAAGTTAACGAGTGTTATTTAAACCGGGCCGGTCGGTTCGTTTCGTGGAAAAATTGTTCCGCTTTGAAAAATTTGCCCAAATGACGTAAAACTCATATGTGAGCGGACGGTTTGAGCGACGAATAACTACGGCGGACCCCTGGATGTATTAAGCCCCTCCGTCAGTTGGAAAGCTGGGTAATTGCAGGATATTAAGGCCGAATATGAATCCGCAGCGTTTTTGGATGAATCGTCCACTTGCCTTGATAGGTGCACGCTCGAGAGCGCTTTTATTGTACACCATATGGTCTACTGTCTAGACGCAATGTTATGAAAATGCAAACTGAATAATAAAATATTATACACAAGTCACTGCTTCTCTTGCAATAAATTAACTACAGCGCTTATCTAAAACGTCCGCAGCATCCGTGGGACTGCGACGGGCTGCTTTATTATTTTCAATTTGTAGCGTTGCAACCTTATAAAATATTAATAATTACTGCCCTCGTAATCCTATTTTTCTCAATTTTGCGAAAAACGTAAGTGGTGGCTAGAATAAACTTGAATTATAGCTAAACATAACACTAAATCTAAATTTGGACAGAAGTGTGGGGTATAAATCTATGAGATGTTATGCGTGACCCGCACGCGGTGCCTTTATGTACAATTTATTATAGGGGAAAAAGAATATCGACTCGCATCGCTCGACTGAAAACCAATCCTGTAGTCTGACTTAATACAATAAATATTTTCATTTGACAGTACAAAAATTGCAGAATGTGCCAATATATATACGTATAATGTCTGTGACCCAATTCAAAGAAAAAAATACTACATAAAAAATCTCTTTTTTACCATGCAAATGGGGAAACGTCACATTTTGCACAAGGATATAAAAATGCACTGCTTTTCTGTCAACGCGTGGATTTCAAGGAATGTTCGCACATTATATTAAAGTTTACGAAGTCGTCAACCGGACTTTTAATATTTTTGGATGGCGCCAAAATGATGGTAAATGCTTGGAGTATCTGACCGTAATATAATTTTATGTCTAAATAGAACCAGTCATTTTGGCAGTTTATTTGCTTGCATAAAATATTGATAATTTTGCTCTATTATCATGGAGATTTATTTGACAAACAGAATAATAAGAGACTTTGATTAGTAGTTAAACTATTTGTTAAATCCTACACATGTTTAACAAAAAAAAAGGGTTTTTAACTACTAGTTTACTTAACTAATACTCAAACAACTCGCCCTTAATAGCATATCACCCATTCCCCACCAAATTAATTTTACGATAATTTTCCAAGTAGCCAAACATGGTTGAATATTATGATCCTTTACGACCCCATTATCCCATTGTA
The DNA here is from genome assembly GCA_028554685.1 of Agrotis ipsilon. Lineage (NCBI taxonomy): Eukaryota > Metazoa > Arthropoda > Insecta > Lepidoptera > Noctuidae > Agrotis > Agrotis ipsilon. The sequence continues at coordinate 7,624,619 of CM052955.1, forward strand.
GATACACTAACGACGTGGTTCCTTCCTTAAATAATGCTCTCAGCAACACCCAGCCTAAACGATGACGCGTTGTTTCAAGTTAGTATTTAAGTTTCTCGTATTATGGGTATCTTTGACTGCTGGCCTTTTAGAAAAACTAAGAGTCACTCAACGAGCAATGGAAAGAGCTATGCTCGGAGTTTCTTTGCGGGATAAAATCTAGAACACGGATATTCGGCGAAGAATCAGAGTCACCGACATAGCTCGTAAAATTTGCAAGTTGAAGTGGCAATGGGCAGGCCACATCGCTCGTAGAACTGACAACCGATGAGAAAGAAGGCTCTCGACCACGGACCGGAAGACGCAGCGTAGGTAGGCCTCCCACTCGGTGGACCGACGACATCGTGAGAGTCGCGAGCAACCGATGGATGCAAGTGGCGAATTGTCGTTCGGCGTGGCGGTCTAAGGGGGAGGCCTATGTTCAGCAGTGGACGTCTTCCAGCCGATGATGATGATGAATATCCCTAAGGGATTGGATGGAACCAAAAATATTTTTTTATGCAGTTTTGTTTCAGTTTTTGTAGATTTCTTAAAGTGATTACGATTAAAGTAAGCACCACCATCTTATTTAGCAATTAATGATATTCTGTCTACTGTATAATAACCTGACCATTCCATTAACGCTCCATTCTTGTGGTCGTCGTTGGTTGTCTTCAAAATATTTTCTTTTTTTTCTCCCACATAGAAAGAAAGTAAGAAAAAAACATTTATTTGGCGCAATAGAGACCACGATACACACAACATTTAAAATAAAAATAAACACAAAAAATGAAAGGACTTATATCTAAAACAAGAGTAACTATTTTTTTTTGAAGTCGGTTAAAAATAACAACCCATAATGCTATTGGTAAGCATTCTCCAAATCTACCATTCTTGAAGGTTTGATGCCGTATAAACTACTTCAGTTTTTTTCAGACTTACACTTCAATAATTCTCTGTAACTGTCTGTTTTTTCACCTACTCTTACTTCCGAAATTAATATTCTATCTTAATCGGGAATCTGTACCGTTTTCTTTGATGGCTACTACTTAAAAGCCATCTTCATGCTCGAGGTCGCTGATTGGTTACAGACAAGGATATGGATCAAGATTGTAACCGCTATAGATTATTACTTTTTAGCAGAAGTTGTCGCCTTTCCACTCCAAAGTTTTCCTCCCCTGGGCAACTCACTGTCCGACCATGAACCATGCTCGGGTTGACGGCGCGTCGTGTTCCACGCGCACCTCAAAGAGCGTCAGCATAATGACGGGACCCCGTCTCAGAGGGCCAGAGCCTGCCTGGGTCGCGAGACTTATTCCTTCACCGTGACCCCGTAATATAAAGGACTATTGAAGGACACCGTCGATTTTAGTAAGTACAAGTCTGACAGTAAGGGCTGGGAGGACTCATTCGATGATTATATAACGTTAAAAAAAAAGTTTTCCTCCACTACTGAAGTGTATGACCGCTTCTATATTATGTACAACATATAACATAAAGTTGATAAAACCACTCCTCTAATCATACGCATGTAACTAATAACACATTTGCGTCACCGCTAGATTTGTGCCGCATGCGCGAATAAATACGTAAATCGCATTCAATTTTGTGCAGACCGTACCGATCTAATTAAACTATGTGCGCTTTAAATAAATCACTATCAAACTAAAACTGAAATTGTTTGCACAACAAATTAGTTTGGTTCTATTTTCTGACGTGATGTAGAATGCTAAATGAAACGTGATGTGATTACTGTAATGGTATTTAAGTGGTTTTTAAAACATGATTAGAAATGTTTTGTTGAAGTTATTTTCTGTATAACTTTATAAGCGAAATAATTCTAATATCAAAAATGTGTTAGTGCGAAAGGAACGCTAAGGCTGTGTTGTTTAAGTCGCAAAGGGCTATTGAAGGATCGCCGTGGATTTTTGTTAGTGCAAGTCTGACGAACTGAATGGTTGTATCACGTGAAATAAAAGGCTATGTTGTTTAATTATGTACTACTAGCGGCCCGTCCCGGCTTCGCACGGGTAGAGGACCCGGTCTAAAACCCGGTCCCGATGGTTACAAACACAACAAAAAAATAATTATCCGAATCGGTCAAGCCGTTTTCATGTTATGTCGTGACAACGGAAAACGGGTTTCATTTTTATATACATAGATTTGTTAAAATCTATAAAAAAATTACGATCTTTTAAAAAGAAACTGGGGATTTTAACAGTTGTTTAACAACTGATCTACACAACAACAGTGACACACCTGTTCGAGATAATTTGCAAACTAAACTCAGGTGAAATCTAGTTCTGTATAAAAGAAGTTGATTAACTAAGAGTTTTCTTAGCATTCCTTAATTAGGAGCGCCTTGTATGACATGAACAACAAGCATAATAAGCCATTCTTTTCTTATCTTCGCAGTACAAACAAAGTATAACTAAGCAAACTAGAAAAACACACAAACCAAATCGCCGTTGGCGCTTTATGCCTACCTCGTTAAGAACTCAGAGCAGAACACACAATTCCGATTTATACAAAAAAAGCGCGAGTCGAACTCGCTCACGAATGATTCCGTACTTTGTATGGGAGGGACTAAAAAATAAGTAAAACCTTTTTATATAAAAACATAATATAAGTGATTAAATGATCCAATACTAATGATTTAAAACAAACAAATACCTTGTACAACGTGTAACGTTAAAAGCGCAAAACCTCTCGTGGGGTAACTCAGAACATGTTACTGAACAATGTTTGTTCCAAGACTTTTGGAAATTCGCAAAAAAAAAATTGGTTTTTCATACAAAATGAGAAATTGATCGATCCCATCAGTATGAAAAATCATTTTTTTTTCCTTGCGAATTTCCAAAAGTCTTAGAACAAACGTTGTTCAGTAACATGGGCTGAGTTACCCCACGAGAGGTTTTGCGCTTTTAACGTTAAACGTTGTAGATACAATAAAATAAAATAATACGCATAGATCTTTCAAATTGCGCAACGGATTATAATGCGAAGGCATTACAGAGCCTAAATATTTAATTTATTTTATTTTATCATTAAACGAACAGAATAATTTTATGCCGAACAGGCTAATTTTATGTTAAACGAGCAAAAATTTATGTCTGTCGTTATTTGTATTTTGTTTTTTTAGTATTTCTTGTTATAGCTAGAACAGAAAATACATCATAATATGTGAAAATTTAAACTGTCTAACGACAGTGAAATCTTACTAAAAAATCTTAGTTTCACAATTTGGATACGGAACTCTCAAAAAAAAAGAATAACATTTTCATATCCCAGCCAGTTCCGGGCGAGGGGAGTTTTGTGAGCATAGAGAAAGACGACAGCAGGTGTGCTTCGCGAACAATCGCGTTTCATTAGAGCAAACACTTTCAGTTGGCGCTTGCACGATCCTCGTAACTTTTGCGCACTGTGCGATGAGGGAAGATAAGCAAACGGTTAAGTACACCTACTGAGTGGCTAAGCCTTTGTCTATGTCTGAGCTTTCCCAGTACATTCGATAAATTACGACTTTCGTCTTCAAATTGAGAGTAAATAGGCATATTAAGACGTAGATCACTGTAGCACTTGACGTTTAATAGGTCGACTCTCGGCGACTCGCGGGACTGTCTAAATAGGATACCGAAAGAACAGGGTCCGAAGCTGTGGGCCTCTTACGTGGTTTGGTTGTGAGGTGAGGGCTGTCCTCTCCCTCACGGCACCCAAGAATGCCGGGCGCGAGAAGTCGCCGCCTATCGCATCCGTGAGGACATTGTAGTTCTCTGCCCAACAGTATGCTCTGCCGTGTCCTCCGGGTGACACCCAGGCCTTTTATCCTTCCCAGTCAGACACAGGAAACTCCCGAAACTTCATTGTCCGGTGAGGAACTGAGTCTGGTGGAAGGAGAGGATGACGTGGCGCCTCTCCAACCAATCCTCAAAGCGGAGTCTTACTGCCGTGATTGCGGTGTGCCCAGTCCAACAGTTTTTCACCGATAATATCAGTGTTTCTAGGGTCTCCGGTGTAACCAACGATACTAGATAAACATTACCACCATTCTTTTCAATTCTAGTAGAACCTTACCACAATTTCATTAGGTCTAAATTAAAACAAATAGTCGCACGTCCAATTAACTACACGACGATGACAAAGCCGTTAATATACGTTTTGGTGACAAAACTTATTTGTATTGCATTTATTAGTGTTTACTTAGTAGTTCGTGTACTATTTTGTTTAGTCTAATGTTGAGTTAGGATCACGTTTCAATAATCTGCGCTGATTGGGATTTTGTCATGTGCACGTGCAGTTCAAATAATAGATTAATTGTATGGTTATTTTAGCTACGTGCCGCCTACACCGTAGCAGCTAAAATAGGCTATGTTGCTACAGTTTGGGTTACATTGTATAATCGTAGATGAATTTATCTACTTTTTTATAAATACTTTTTGATTACAATGGGTATACTATCGAATTTGTATTCGTTATTTAGTTGACGATCCGACGAAATTAATTTATGTACTGAATGTAACAACTAACCAGGAGAACGTATAAGCGGTCAAGCTCTATTAAAAGATATGTGTTATTGAGCTCGATATATATCTAATAATTATCTAGTGACAAAAACCATATTGTTCAGGTGACCAGTTCGAAGGTGCACAAAATAGCAGAATATTGGCCACAAGTTCATAAATTTTTGATACGGCATCATCATCATCATCACGAACGAAAATTCGGAACTTGCATCCACTGGCTGCCTGCGATTCTTAAGACACGAGAGCCTTAAGTGACGAAAAAATCATTGTATAGCCATTACAATGCATTAAAAAAGAGGAAAATTTTAAGTAGCATGGAACTTATAACTTATTTTCGAACAAAACGTCGCTTATTACATTATAACAAAAAAATTGCTAACGTGGAAGTTTCAAATAAAAACTTCTTCAAATTACTGCCTATCATTCTTAAACTTCACCACACCAATCACTCACTATTACAATCACATAAACTTCATGCCTCAGCACCATAACTCAACCAGAAAAATCATAGTCCGTAAGCATAATACACTTTCCTTGAGAGGGAAAGAATCCTAGAGGCTACTCACAGTCGTGATGAATTACTCCCTAGGGTGATACCAGTCGCATTTATCCACTGAAAAACTAGCACCACAGGTCAACTAACTTGGGGAGAGTCGGGTCGAGTTTTTTACCGATAAAATCGCACTACTGGCTATTTCTTTAAACATGAACCGAGGGGGAGTGTGGAAAAATGATCCACTATTAAAATAATAGAGAGCTTTTAGCTTTTTTTATTTACATAACTGCGCTGTGTCGCTTTAGGGCAGTTTTTGTGTAGCTTGACCACAATTTATAACTTAATAACATTTATTAAGGTACTTTTTTTTGTTTCTTTTTTTTTCTTTAACTGAATCTAAAGTTTCACCACATTATTAGAATCATAACAAGAAAATGATTATTGGAAAAATACAAGAAGCCTAAGACAGGTTTCGACACTTGTAATAAAAAAAAGGTGTTAAAAAGCAACATCCAAGTCAAAAATTTAATCTTGTTATTTATTTCTGACCTAAACCTACCAAGTCTTGAAAAGCCGAACCAAATAAACACCTCATAAAAAATCTTTGACATTTAAAACATCCAACAAAAAAGCAAAACAGTTTACTTTATAATTATTTAATCATAACAAAAGCTGCCATAACGACATAATTCACCGGATTCTATGTTAATAAATAAATCATAAGCCGTCCTTTAAAACAATTTCATTACAGCGGCTAGTCCCTTTGAAATATAAATGAAAGTCAGGCCGGTAAGAAAAGTAAATGCTGTGACATTGTCACGAAATGGAGATTTCCTCATACTAAATTAATTGTCAAGACAAAGCCGAACGGGGGCAGACGAAATGGACTCTTAACAGGAAGAAATTAAACTTGCAATTTTCGTGCAAATTAAGTTGACCTGAAATATTTGGACTTCAACCCTTTTATTTCGTCTGTAGTTACGTCGTGAATTCTAATAATGTGAAGGGTGTCCGTTTGAATTTATGGAATAATTAAAGTTAATTTTCGGGAGCAAATTATGCAAAGACATAATTTGTTTATTGTTATAGGCATTTTAGATGTTTGCTAATCGTTTTAGGGGAGTTATTTATGTTTGTTTAAAATTATAATAGCTTTTATTTTTATTTTATTCATAGCTAGGAGCATGGATAAACGTACGTTTTAGCCTGTCGCTTATCTTTAATTACTGATTATACTTTCTTTGAGCTTTTCACATCACTTACTGCTTTTTATGACTTCAAGAAAACTTTCATTTATAGATTCTAAGTTAATTTTCAGTCTACTGTAATGTCGCAAAATACACACATTCAAATCTTTATAAAGTTAAAAAAATATCAAGGCATCGATATTTCACCGTACGGTGTGGATAAATCTAGAGTGCAGTGGCTCAAATGTTTCACTGTGAAAATTTACACTTACACAGTAACACCTATTCAACACAACAAAATCCTCTTAAACATAACACAATGAAAACTAATCCAACGCTTAGAACTAACCCTTGTCCGTCTAGCAACACATTACAGCAATTGGTGGCACTAAACAATCGATCTAATGCATCGAGCACAAAGACTCCACGTTGAAAGGGGAACCCTGTATGTCGTGCCGCAAAATGTTTGAACTGTTGTTGAAAACTTTTAGTTGAACGGATCAACTCCACGCTTTTCTTCTACCCTTCTACCCGCAACAGTTTCAAGAGACCATGTGTCTTTAAAACATTGAATAAATGGACTTGTTCAATGGCTTTTGTGAGAATATGTTCAGCGGGACTTTTATATTACTGTTTGCTCGCATACAAATAGTTTTCTAAGTTTGTTCTGTCGAATCTACAGTTTTCTAAGCATTTTAGTGAGAATCGATGGTTTTTCTTTTCAATATTGTATTTAAATTGCATTTCGGTTTCCTTTCTTCGAAGGTTTTTGAACTCTGTCTTGTTGAAATTGGGTTATGAAAATGACCTAGATACGTCATAATTTAGAATAGCAATTTCGCGGACTGTACACAAATCGATTTATGGCGATCTTGATCCCATTACCTGTCGTACTCAATAGTGCGAATTATTAATTTTGAACTTACCTTATTGACGATGGGGTGTTTTTAATCCTGGAACAAAAAAGACTGTCAGTGGACAAAACATACTGATGAAGTGATGATCTACGAGTGTAAATTTGCTATTTTAGGGGGATTTATTTATTGGTACTCTATTATTTACAGGATTAATCTTTAAATAGATATTTATTAAAAATCGATTTTCATAAAGTAATGACTTCATTATTTTGGATTCATTGAAAATGCCTGCTTATTATGCATACAGTGGTAGTGCCAATGCGATATTATAAATATTTTAATTACTTATAATTAAATCGTTAGTCTGCTCACAGGCCGGGAAATGTGCGCGGTTCTTCACCAAAAAAAGATTGGAAACATAAGCTACATGCAACGACAATTAACGAGATATCTACAGCAGAGCTGTAGCAATCGCATTAGCCGAAATCGGTCGAATCACATCATTATCATCATTGCAATTTTTTTTTTTTAACCTATATTGTCCCACTGCTGGGCAAAGGTCTCCCCCATAACCTTCCACTCTTCCCTTTGTGCGGCTTTCTCCGGCCAATCACTCCTGAATGCGTCTAGATCGTCACGCCTGCGTTTTCTAGGCCTCCCTCGGCAACGACGCCCATCCGGCACCCACTGCGTAACGACTCTAGCCCAGCGATTCCTATGCATCCTATACACATTGCAATTTTACACAATCATTATACCCACAAAATTGGTTACTTAATACGTGACTATTTTTTTATTTATTTTCTTACAAATACCTTCAAGTTCTTCAAGTAATTCTTTTATTTAGTTTTAAGTTTCGGTTGTATTTTTCATATTGGTCATGCAACCCGAAACTGCCAAATTTTAGCTATCGAACATTAACATTCCGCTATAGTGATAAGGTTGAAAATCTATTGAAGAAATTGGAAAGATTGTGGTAGCTTGATGTGGCGTCTGTCCTACCTACCTTCCTTTAATACGATTGAAAAAAAATATCCTAGTTGGAATGAGAATGTTACTAGTAATAGCAAAGAATGAACAAACAAACAAAAGAACTGCAATAGAACAAACCTGCATCCAAGTAGATACATCCATCTAATCTGTCACCAATTTCCTCCAGCAATCTTGATCACTACACAAACATGGCCGCGAACTATCTAAGCCATCCATTGCCACAACTAACTAACCGACTGAGCTTAGTTGACTCTTTAGATAAATAGAAAACTCATTCCCAACGACTGGACTCGCTTGCGATCACTCGACCCAGCAAATGTGACCGGGAATGTAAAGAAACTGGAAGGAGGGTAGTACGAGAATAATCGGAATGATGTTTATTTAGGTTTCTGGGTTTCTGTCTATGGTCTAGTTGTTTGTGGTTAATGATTAAAGTTATATTTTTGTATTCTATTTTTGAAATGATAAACTTTTTTATTTATTTTGGTACAGTTTGCGTTTGCTACATATTTTACTAAAATTACCTTGTCTACCTGTGCAGCAGTGTGCATAATTTCATTTTAGGGTGAACAGATGTAAAAAAATATGAAAATTGGGATTTAGAAATTCAACTGCTTGTGAACAACATTGATGTTCATAATGTTTATCTATGACTGTAGATTTTGTCATTCTTAGATTTAATTTAATTAGCAACACAATAATTTATGGCTTATTCCAGAAATACCCGCAATACTACATTATTAACCACGCAGTACCCCCCGTTTCTTGACAAAATTCAAAATAGTAACTTTTTAAATACGACATTAACTAAAGATTTTTAAAAAGGCTATTGAAGGACACCGTCCCCTACCCTAGGCAGGAGAACTCAATTGATGATTTTGCCACGCTAAAAAAAAGGATTCTTCCATATCCCCGGACCTCTGGGGAAACAAACCGTGCAACTGCAGCGGAGTCCCAGCGCCACAACCGCAGCCGTCCGCTACTAATCAGCGTCCGCACATGACGACGATGCGGACGTGCAAACAAACCTGTTTATTGTCATTACAAGAATTTAGTCACAGGGTTGTTACAGGTCGAAAGATAAAACACAGGAAAAAAAAAGAAAAGAAAAGAGGTTAGTGTAGAAAAAAGTCGGTGTGTTTCTATAATCAATTTCTTTGGTGAGATAGTAATAACAATATTTCATGAGTATGAGCGAGATGAAGGCAGCTAGCAGATACTGGATAAGTTCAGGACAAGGCTCAGTCCCAATGTACCCCAAGGCCTTGGTTCAAAGTTTGAATACAAGATCATTTGAGAATGTAGAATACCTACTTTTTTTTTAGCGTGGTAAAATCTTGAAATGAGTCCTCCCACCCCGGGCAGGGCGGGAGGGACTGTCAGACTTGTACTGGGGTGCGTTTAAGTCAACCATCCAGATAAAAATCAAACTAGCGAGGGTTCGCTGAACGGAGTCATAGGTTTAACTGCCAAATTCAATTGACAGCTCAGCTTGTTATTAATTATTCTCACTTTTTTCAAATCTTATTTACTTGTCACACACAAATAAAGTTCACGGAGGTGATAAAATAAGTACTTGTTAAAAATATTTGTTTCTAGAGAGCGAATTGAGCAAACAGCTACATGTCAAAGTCAATCTGACAGCAGGATAAAATTTAGCGAGGTAAAAAGGTTGCTAAGATTTATCCTAGTAGGCGAAAACTTATACCAGCGGACGACCGTGAACGGGGCATATAAAATTTTAGTCAGTTTAATTTTTCACCTCTCGGTGTACTTGAACGGGGTGTTTAACGTTTAGTCCGTATAAATTTTAAACTGGATGGTTGACTTAAACGCACCCCTGACTAAAATCCACGGTGTCCTACAATAGCTCTTTATGTGCCGGGGTGATGGTGATGGAATAAGTCCCGCTACCCCGGCAGACTTTGGCCCCGTCATAAAACACCTAGGGTAAAGTACCCAACTGCTGACCTCCCACCAACTATTGACCGCTTAACAGTTTTTATCAAAAATAATAATAAATCTTCTTGCAGTGCTGCATAAAGGATACAGAAAATGAAAAATAATTTATCTTGTAATATATCGGCGTCACAGAAAATTTAAATAAAGTGATATTGCGTCCGTAAACCTATGATAATAAAATACCCTGCTAAAATCATCAAAAAATTTAACAATTTGCTAAGCTGAAGGTTGATTTCAATGTCATTTTATTTCAGTTTTACACGATAGATTCCTTAGAGTTTGGTATTTTTTCTTTATTTAAGACAGACATAATGCTTTTCCACATGATTTTCAAGTTTTAATGAGCCTTAACTTGTTAAAATGATGGGGTCAATATGTGGTAAACTCAAATGTATGAATAACCATTTTTTTAACATGACATGTCAATAGCTGGTAATTAACCATTATGTACGAATAAACCAGTTAGTTACTGACACCACGGTTTATACGTTTAGTTCATTTTAATGGTGAGGTAGCTTAACTTTAATGCATCTGTATTATGCCCATAGGTGTTGGCACCCCTAAAGGTGTGTATCTGCATAATCACAAACATAAAAAAATACCTTGCGTAGTAACATAAGAACCTAGCTTTATTTGAACGAGGTATTTAAAAGTTTTGATCTATTGTCACATTCTGGATCCTCCTGAATATTTTAAACTTACTACAATTATAGGAAAAGTGAACGGCTGAATGGATTTTGAAACAATTTAGCAAGCGGATAATATAAAAACCTGGTTAGGTGGGTGTACCTGGACGCAGGATATTTTTTATGTCGGTATATGATCCCGTGGGACAATTGCCGAACATAACACGGGCAATGCCTCAGTCATAAGTTGGTTTAGTGCATAAAATTATGACAAAAGTTTCTCTAACCTGCGTGTTTGAACAAACGGACTTAAATCATATTTGAGGCAAAGTGTTAGGTAGTTTTTGATTTGTGTCTATGTTCTCTTCATTTGTGAGGATCTTCTACATAAGATGAAAAAGTAAAAACAGTCTTATGTAATTGGGAAAATATTAATTCAAACGTTTTAAAACTCACTTTGAAGACCTAAAGCCGTATTCTTTCAATTTGTTATGCCGGCGAGCATTTTTAATCTGCTGCATAATACAGAAAAATGAAATAACTACTAATAAAGATGAATAATTGGACAAAAAGTGATAAAACTACAACAAAACTTCAAAAATAAGTGCAAGAATAATATAGGCCGCGTTTGAAGACTGTTGACCATTATTGTGTGAAAAAAGAAAATGAGAAGGGCAATAAGACTACCTTTGTTTGTTTTTTAACAAATAAAACCTCGTATCACAGTCCTAATAAATAATAATTGAGTTTATTCTTATACTACAGGAGGTCAAAAATTGGTCATTTGCATGATGAAAATTTGGTACAGGCATGTTGATAACTGGTCAAATGGCCTGTCTTTGCTAAACTCTAGAAAAAAAACACTTTTTAGCTTTGTATGACTGTTTATAATGTTTTAGTTACATTCTCCAATTTTTATTTTATCTTCCAAAAAGATTAATTTCCACTTGCAACCCGTGCATTAGTTTATTTCGCGAAAGAAGAAAGAAAAACCGCTTAAAGGGTCAATAGTTGGGTGTTTTACCCTACTTTAGAATGCTTTTTAAATAATTTAATGACATCTTGATTCTGCCTGTCAGTAGATATTTAATTGCAATATTTACATGTCTATAGTACTCGAATCCACACTATGGTGTCTTTTGTTCCCGCGGTAGTGGACGTCCACGGCGTCGGACGTCGCAAGACGATCTCCGGCCACCGTAGGTGCGGGCATGCGAGCGGCGAGTAAAGGGCAATTCGCTGTCCGACCATGGACCATGCCCGGGTCGACGGCGCGTCGTGTTCCACGCGCGCCTCAAAGAGCGTCAGCATAATGACGAGGCCCCCTCTCAGAGGGCTAAAGCCTGCGATTTTAGAGAAAACTACTCAAAAGATACTTGTCACAGAAATGCTTTATGGGCCAGATTTTAAATATATTCCGTTAAATAACAACTGATACACTGGCTCATACATAGATATGAACCTTGAACCAATTATAACAATCCTCACAGAGACACACCTAGATGTAATAAACCCTAGTTACTAAACATCATACTCACCTATGTAATAAACACTAATTTTCCACAAAACACGCCTCAACAGTCCAAAGGGCATACTGAAGAAATTAGCCGACCAAGTGTTTAGACGGCCAAGTCACACAAATGACTCAAACAACATGTCGACGCTTTGAGTTTCCAGAATTAGTGAGGACTGAGTACAACATTGAAATTCTAGACTCGCTTTATAGTATAAACATGTGTTTGTAGGGGGATTCGTCCATTTAGCTGATTGTGAAGTTCGGTGAAGAACCGTTTTGTGGTGGACTCAGGATTATCTATCTAGCCTTATCGGAATCATGTTTTGTTCGGTTTCCAGTCTAATTGTGTTTTAGTAGACTTGTAAGTAATGTTACATGCAATAAACTAATTAAATTGGTTGAGTGTACGTGTGAAAGATGCTGGACGGTTCTAAAATAATGTTATTGTAGGTAATCGGTTCTGTGACCTAAACTAGTACTTAACGTTAATTTGATGAAAAAAAGTAGTTCCTCGACTAGAGGCGTTTTTTTTATTTTTATTTTACGATAAGAACTCTGATCGAATGTTCGTTCGAATATTTAAAAATTCGAAACATTACGGTCGACCATTTGTATTTCGATTTGCTATAGCACTTCAAACTATACAGTATGGTGGAAATTTAATGTACTTTTTCTTACCTACGAAACCGACATATCAATGGCTATAGCATTGTTCCTATATAAAAGTAACATCGAATGATCGGAGCAAGCCATTCGTTTACAAAATGGATGCCAATAAATCGTCTAAAAGCTTACTTACTAGTGAGTTCGGTTATTTATATAAAGTACTGTTGTTTAAGTGCAAAAAACAAACGAATGTCTGAACGTGACTGATAGAAATTGATCTTGATTTTCGAATGTGCCATTTTCTCTGGCTCTAAACAAGAACATCTTTATATGCCTATAAAATGTGCTTATGGAACTGTGTTCGGAATTACTAGATTCTAAATATATTAATGAACATAATTTAACGAGCTAAAACACAAGTGGAAAATCTCGCTCAGTTTTTATTAGCTTAAAATATATTATATCACAACACGTTAGACTCGGTCCATTTGATATTGTTACACAACTTATTTCTGGCACAGACTCAACACTGAATAACAACAATGTTTACCTAATTTATAGCGCAAACAGACATAAATTTCAGTTCACGAACAATGTTTTTTCTTAATTAGCCACAGTACATAGATTAATTTAGAAAGCGAGCTTAATGTGTGCAAGTTCGCTAGTCTAATTTGCTCGGGTTTAGAGCAAAGACGTGTTTCCATATAGAGAGTGAAGATTCCCGGGGAGTTATTTAACTAATTTTACATGCGGGGCAAGTTTTAACCCCACTAGCATATGTTTGCGTTGCCTCGTCGCGGGTACGTCTTGTGAGAGCCGAGAACGCGACTCGGCAAGACAAACTGGTTCGTACGCCCTTCGGAATTAGCTCGGCAAATTCAAACAGCCAACTCCTCCACTTGTACGCCTGACAACTAGCGACGATAGCTGTTGTCAGAATTTTGAAAGCCACCAAGTTAACGTACAGTCTTGATTACCCAGCGCAGTTTGCACGAGAATGTTGTGCATGAGGTTTTCTAAAGACATTTACGCTGCTGTGCGCAGGTTTACTCCAACTTTGTTAAGTTTATCCGTACATCTGAATTTTGAAATGGAAAAACTGAAACACAACCACGATTTGCTTATGTTTTATTCCATTTTAAGCAAAATATAATAAAGTCAAAGGATTTATGACCTAACAAATCTCTACAAAAGTATACAAACAATACCATAAATAATCCTAGAGTAATAAAATCCGAAATAAGAGAGAGCTCCACAAAGAATAGTCGCAACAAGGAGCGTATTATTCAGTGTCACCGTCGGGACGTGTCCTGTAATATATGTTTTAATAAAAGGGTTTCAATTCTCACCCGAACATACATCACGCGGAGATAACCGAAGTATCAATAATATCGAAAAAGATCTTCAATTTATTATTCATTGAAGTCGCTGGGCGGGGCGGGCCGCTCTATAAATCCAGGGATCGCCACTAAATCATCGTTTGCAGGCGGCGGCGGAAGGACGTGTGCGGGCGCAATTTTTATCCATTTTTCATCGATGGAAACAAATGGATACATTTTGCCATTGTGTACATAATTACAATTTCCATTTTCTCGATAAATGTCATGATTACGGATTCAGTTCAGCTTGCGACCTAGTTCAAGGATTGGGATTCAATGTAATTTTGCGTATTGTCAATGTACTCAGACCTAAACAAAGAGAAGCAGGTGGACCGGCTGCTGCTGAACCCACTGAAAGAATCCATAAAAACTGTAATGGTACCCTCGTCACGCCCGGACATCTTATTTATCTAGTCACGAGCAAAATCATTGTTTCCTTTTCCGTTGTGTGTTCGGGCAAAAACACGCCTTATTACAGCCACCGGCTAACAGATGAACTGGTGAGCACGACCATTGTCCCCGAACCTTGTGTGTGACGTTTGTTTCTCGCAGACGCGATGAAAAAATTGTACTCCCTCGTTGAGAAACGACTATTTATTCATGTGCTCACTATATTTATTTTTCTGCTCGTGAAGTAAAATAAAAGGAAAACTACCGAGAGTTGCGTAAGTTGGCAGTCAATTTACACTTACCGTACAACCCTGTTTTATTAAAAAGAATAACATTATTAATTTTCGAAGTACATATTTAATCTAATTTATATGCAATGTTAATACAAGTTAGTTTTGGTAAAGTGTACTCTTTACTACAACTAATTTGTAATACGATACAGTACCGATACCGTATCATGCAGTTGGTACTAGGTTGTGGAGATAAGACAAAAAGTAGTTCCATGTGCTCGTTCAATATGAATATTCAGCTGCATCTGGTTAAACTAACAGCCGACTCCAATATAGTTGGGAAAAGGCTAGGTGAATGATGACACGTAAAGTGAATCTACTTGATGATGATGCGATCCCACCGATTTCGGCCAAGGCGATTGCTTCAGTCAGCTCCGTTGTAGTTGCCGTTCGTGTTCTCGCACGTGGCTTATGTATCCAATATTTTTTGCAAAGTCCCGCGGGCAATTCGAGTATGTAAGCAAACCATCGATATAATTATAGCTGATTAATATAATTATATGTTATTATTTGTAATTATATATAATTATATGCAATTGTTAAGAAAGAAAATTATGCAGAATACTCAAGTGTAACTCTTTGTGTATACATGTAATTTGGTTGTCTACTGTTAAAGCTTCATTATCCTTAATTATCAATTAATTTTAATGCTCCTTCATCTACCATCTGTCCATAGAACAGATCTAATTCATGGAAAATTTAATAAATATTAAAATGACACTTTTTTTACGAGAAATACCTAACGAGATTGCATGTGACGCAGTAAAGTAAAGAACGAATATGAAGAATTCATAATCTGAAACAAAAGATGGCAGTTGTTAATAAAATCCACAATGTACGTCGGAACGTAGATCAAGAATTGATGATGGAAGCTTTTAAAGGTCAAATGATCAATTTTCCGAAGGGTCTCTTTAAGGTTATATATCTGAGACAAGAGACTGATGGCAATCGTCTGTTGATACTAACATATTTCAGGAAAGATAAAGGTTGCTTATCAAGGTTGGCCCTTTCAATTTCTTCTTTACAGAACGTAAGATATTGGGTACTGTACCCCTAGCACGAGTTTTCACGTTTTACTTTACAGAGTTTTTCCAGTATTTACAGCGTTTATTGTATGAAAATATGGTACAGCGCCTCTGGTGTGCGAAGAAGTAACCAATTTTTTCATTGAAAATTGTCAATTTGAAGTAGTCAAAGTTCCAGTTTACTTTACGGCTCAAATACTGAAAACTCGTGCTTACGGTACTGATCTTTGAATGATTTCTATAAATTGTACTTATGTAGCTTTTGCTCGCGGTTTCGGTCACGTCGCGTTCGAAAAAAGGAATTGAAACGTTTTAAATGCTGATAACACTTGAAGATATTCAATGATTTTCGAAATCAGATCGGTAGTTCCGAAGATTACCTTTTTTGGCAAACTCTCAAAATTCTCACCATCAATAAGAAATAATTATGCGGCGTACCCTATAATAAGTACGTACCGCAGTGAATGTCCCAAGTGAAAGTAAGAACATCTTTCCTCCTCTAATCGTAATGGGTCTGTTAGCTCTTTCAACTAAAAGTCGCATATTGCTCTTGAATCTGCGACAACGTGGCGTCCAATCACAATCGTAAATTGCAAAAGTTATTTGACTACTCTGAAAAAAACGTTACTATGTTAAGATATCTAAATACGCATCACAATACATCTGAAGTTCTGGTAACTAATTTAATTTGATCCTGCATGTATAAAATTAAATACCATAAGAATAAATATATAATATAATATTATCATGAATGTATACCTACATAAGTATACAAGAGTAAGGCAGAAGTGTGTTTAATTTTACAATTGCCGATAAAAACAATAAAATTATCTCATTTATGTACTTTTAAAATACACCAAAATACTCGGTTCTGCGTCTTCTATACACAATCTGATAATAAAAATAACTAGTCTATATATATAAAAATGAAACCCGTTTTCCGTTGTCACGACATAACATGAAAACGGCTTGACCGATTCGGATAATTATTTTTTTGTTGTGTTTGTAACCATAGGGACCGGGTTTTAGACCGGGTCCTCCACCCGTGCGAAGCCGGGACGGGCCGCTAGTAAGAAATAAAAATCGTAACCTTACCTTTTCCATTAACCGAGATCCAAACCAACAAGGAACCATAACTTGAAGAGTCATCACAACAGTATACAGAGTCAGAAAAACAAAATATTTCGTTTCTGCAGGCTAAAAATATACTAAAATTACTAAACTCTGTATCAAATCATATCATTGAAGATTTTGTGAGGAGTAAACTTACCATCGTAAACCGGAACAGGCACATGCATATCTTACAGGAGCCTGAACTAAATAATACAAATAATATCTCACTGAAGGCTACCTGAATTAATTTACAGTACCTGAAAGCAAATAAAATTATCACTGAATTAAACATTGCCAAACAGAGAGCTCGAGCTTGGCGCGACGTTAGCGTGGCGTGTCCTTGGCGTTGGCGTCCCTCTAAGCGCCGGCGCTTGGTGACTTCATAGTAACTAAGCACGCCAAGGATATGCCACGCTAGCGTCGTGTCGCGCTCGTTGTGTGGCAAAGCCTTAAAACGACTCAATAGTGATAGAACACAGAGAAAAGTTAACGGACCATTCTGTGCTCTGGTTAATCTCAAAAACGTTACTTACTCAGCCACTGCATCATAATGTTTAATACACTTAATGATTTCCAGTACAGCATTCTGATCATCTATAACCTTATCAATAGATCCTTTGGCTGCATTCACATTCACACAAACATCAGTTACTTTCCTCAGCTTTCTATCAAGTATCTCCAACTGCGCCATGGCAAGAAACATCACTCCCAGAAGAAACGTGTCAATATTCACGTTATATAACATGTGAGAAGTTATCCCTATACTCTGATACAAGTATGCTGGATATAAAAACATAGCCTCATATTTTTCCGGTATAAAAGAATATCTACAAACTGGAAACTCCAATTTCACGTCGAAAATTAAATGCACCATAAATGGGAGAAACACATTCACCGTGTTTGCGGATACAGATAATCCAGCCGTTATTTTCCAGTAAAACAAAGATTTTTCTTTAGCTTTCTCTATTATTTTTACTTCTTCTGGATCATCAGACTGGAACATATCACTTTCCAACATATCAAGCATTTTCTTTACTTTACCATGCAAGAAAATGAATGCCAATGCCTTCGACAAAGCTCCGACGTTTGTGAAATAAAATATTAGCTCTTCAGCAAAGATCTCCAATTGTTGTGGCAGGAAATAAAAGTTCATAGTGTATATTGCGACATAGAGCACAGTAAAGATAAATACGAATATTCTCGAGAAAGAGGTATAATATACACTTGGATTTTCTTCGGACCAAACACCGAGAATTCTTAGAATGGTCAGATGGATTTTGAAACAATCTATTTGGTAGTACCCCATGTTTTAGCCCTTGCTGACCAATGCCAGTGTAACTGTCTTCTACTTGTGAATAATGACTCCTTTGCCTTATATAACCTAAGGTGACAAAGGCTTGGAAAAGCTTGTAATTAAATGCACCAAATGAAAACTAGGAATAGTCTTAATTAATAACTAGAGGTGTTTAAATGCATCGCACGTTCTATTCGTCTTGAAATTTCTAATTTACACCCATTTTAGTTCAAAGCAAATTAACAGCCTCTAGGAATTAATTTGCAGGTACATTTCCAAGACGTATAAAATTTTAATGTATGGACGAAGTATATGAAGGTTTTAATGGATGTAGGTTAATTGCTGCCGTCGTGGTTTTTAAATGAGATGCAATTAGTGAAGGTGCCGCTCGTCCAGCCGCAAAATGATCCAGGAAATCATTCTTGAGGCATTAAAATCGGGCAGTTCTCTGTAGAGGAATTCTGTAAAGATGGTAGACTTGTGTTTCAAATTAATTGCAATTAGGCATTTAAAAGAAGTAAAAAATAAAAGCCGAGAATAATCATACAATTTTTATTTTATTTTCAAATATCAAGGTGCCAAAATGATAGTAATTTATTTATAGTAATACTATTACTTCATCAAACATTATAAACTATCGAGTAAGCTTCATTAGTTTTTTAAATATTCATAAAACATCGCTGTTCATTAATAAAATTAGACAATTTATTTGATAGATATAATTAAAAGTTCGTGTCAAGAATTAATGGAGCTTAAAACTAAGCATTATTAAGTAACATTGTGCCGTATTTGCTTAAATTAACTTGCTTGATCTTGAAAGGTAATCAATCATGAATAACATAATCTAATAATAAAGTGATGTCTATCAAAATAAGCAAGCAAGCATTGCCTAATAGGCTGGAACTTTGAAAATGCCAAGATAGTCTTAATTATAACTAAATAATTCAAAGTTCATATTCACAGGGCCCTTTTCATACTTTTAGTCTCGGTAGTACTAGACTATAGAGTATTATTTTTCGAGTTGATTGCACCACAAGATGAAATAATTTGTACAGTCTGATAAGGATACAAAAACTTCTATAATGATATTAGTCTTGCATTTGTTGTAGCAAAGTGAAGAAAGAATAAGCGGAATTCATAATCTGTAACAAAAAAATTAACTAGTATACAAAACTATTCAAAAATTATATTGCAACAGCAAAGCTGTCCAATCGTAATGAAAGGCATAAAAGGTCTATGGAAATGTTTTCAGATATTTAATAGTATAGAAACCAGCCATGCTACATTCTATCAAGTGTTTGTTCAGCTTTCAGAATTGTACCTTTATCAACAACATTACTCAATGTAGATAATATTTATAATAAACTTATAACTGTGCCGGCACAGTTTGCGGAGTGGATGACTGATTGGACTGCTGCGCAACAGCTACTTTCATCTTGCTATTAGCGGCCACCTTCCGAAGGTCGTCGCTCCACCATGCCTGGGCTGACTCTGGCCGGCCCATTGCTACTTCAGCTTGCTTGTTCTGTATATTTAATTTTCTTTTCTTCTACATTCCTATACCTAAATACAAAAAAAATGTGTATACTTACAGAGGTAAAAGCGGGAAGAGAAAGACAGAACATCTTGCCTCCAGTGATAGACAGAGGCTTGTTAGTTCTCTCCACAAAGAGGCGCATATTGCTCTTGAATTGACGCGATCGAGCAGTCCAGTCGCAGTTGTAGATGGAGAAAGCTAGTAGATTGCTCTGAGGAAAGAAATAAAAACTCAAACAAATAATTTAGCTTAAAAGATAATGCCTATAAAACAATTCCTGTAATAATATTTAACCGATTTTACCAAGCTTGTTCTTTACTTTATCAACCACAGAATTAATCATATTTATGCCCTTTTTACTTCATCTGCATACTGATTAAGTTTTAAATAAAATAGTCCAAGAATAAAAATACAGTTTACCCTGTCCATAATCCGAGTACCAAACCAACAAGGAACCATAATTTGTAGAATCATCACGCACATGTAGGTACCAAGAAATAAGTAATAGTCCAATGGTGCTGGCTGAAAATAAACATCATCAATTAAAGTCCGACAACCAGTCTTACCAGTATTACCCAGTTACTTGGTTGTGGAGATTCGAGAGGCAGTCGCTCCATGTAAAATAAACTCATCATCATTTCAGCCTATTGCAGTCCACTGCTGGACATAGGCCTCTCCCAGGGAGCGCCAAAGCGCACGATCTCCTGCTTTTTTCATCCAGCCACTGCCAGCCACCTTTTTCAGGTCATCGGTCCATCTTGCCGGGGGGCGTCCCACCCTACGTTTACCTACACGCGGTCTCCATTCGAGAACCTTCCTACTCATTGCCACTTCAGCTTGCTACAGATTTGGACAATGTCTGTTACTTTGGTGTTATGCCGTAAGACCTCATTCCGGATTTTATCCCTTAGTGAGACCCCAAGCATAGACCTTTCCATAGCACGCTGCGTGACATGAAGTCGGTGGGCCAGCTTGACAGACATGTTCCACGTTTCGGCTCCGTAGGTTAGGACTGGCAGGACGCACTGATTGAACACCCGGCTTTTCAGGCACTGCGGCAGTGGCGACGTGAGTATATGACGCATTTTCCCAAATAAAATAAACTTCTACTCTACTACTCTTTATTTATAACAAATCATTATAAAAATTATGAAAACAGAAAAAAAATATCTTACCATAGTAAATCTCATCAAGCAAACGCAAATTATACAGGATGCCATACTGAATTGCACAAATAGTGTCACGCTGAAAACTTCTTCTACGAGATCGCAAAACCTACGAACAAAAAAACAAGAATTCAATAAGAATCAATGGAACAAATAGATATTAGATAGACTGTTTTGACTCACTTGCCCACTTCATCAAAATGTACGATACATTTGTTAATTTTCAAAACAGCTTCCTTATTTCTGTCAGTTGGTTCCCTAGATACTTCACCATCCCCGTCATCAGGTTTATTATCATCAGTTACTTTCCTTAACTTCACATCTAGGACATCCAGTTGAGCTATTGTGAAAACCAATAATCCCAAGAAAAAAGTATCAACATTCAAATTGTAGAGCATATGAAAAGTTATGCCGACACTCTGGTAGAAATATAAAGGATATACAAACGTGTCTCTGAAAGACTCAGAAAAGAAACCGTAACTGCAGACCGGAAATATTAGTTGTGTTCTCTTTATAAAATGCACTATTAACGGAGAGAGCAGTGTACCATTTGATGTAACGGACACAAATGCTACAGCTTTGTAGTACAACTTGTTAAACGTCTTCGCTTTTTCTATAATAGCTTTCCCTTCAGCATCGTCAGGTTGGAATATTTCGCTTTCCAGAACATCTAATATCGCAATGATTTTCTTACGCAACAATAGAAACGTCAGAACTTTAGATAAAACGGAACAGTCGGTGAAATAAAACATCAAGTCGTCAATGAAAATATCCAATCGTCTCGGCAAGAAATAGAAGTTAACGGAGAATAGGACATAGTAGACAAAAACGAAGGTAACAAGAAATGCTTTGGAATAGTAGCTGTAAGTACTAGTGGAATTGTCACCGGGCCAAATAGCAAGGAACCTCCAAAACTTCATGTTTATTTTAAAGCAGTCTATTTGATGTAATTCCATTTCGCAAATTGCTGTATAGCGAGCGAGTGAGATATGACTCTGTTGCTCCCGTGTGTGGATCTGATAACCGCCTGTTACAAAGTAGCCAGCACTTGCAGAATAGATATCGTTTAGAGGGGAATGGAGTAGTATTTATACTGCATTCATTTTAAACTTTTGATCTGTCTAGCCTTTTCCGTCTATTTTGTAGACGGCTTCTATTCGAACTGGATGCAGACGAAATATCAGTAGATGGAGCTACTGCCTTCTATCTGACCTCCGCAACCTAGTACCTATCTAACTGAACAATACAGTCAGATTATCAGTCAGTCGGGTTGTCAGACTTTCAGACTGTGAATATCGACTGAAAATGATAAACACTCACAGAAATAAAATAAAAATACACCTCCATCGCATTTTGTTCTATTCATGACTATGGCTTGTTATTAGCACTTTACCTACAAAAATGCATTTATTTTTACAAATTAAAGAGTATACTATGAACTACGCTAGTAGCTAATACAAAGAAAGTTAATCTATGTGTAGTTTAAAAAGGAATTTAAAAATAATTTATTTTTTCTACAGTCTAATACGTCTTTAATGTATTTGTATAATAAAATGTACATTATTTTTAATACAAACTTATGTCTGAGTCTTATATTTTATGAGTACCTAGGCTTTTATCGGCGAAAGAGAATGATAATACAAGATCGGACCTAAAACATTACCTTGAGGCACTCCTGTATATATTTGCATAATTTAATACATAGACCGCAAAAGTAAAAATGATAAAAAGTTATTATTATAGCCGAACCTTCAACATCGTTTGGTTTGATTATTTCACTTTTCAGTACGTCGAGTATCTCAGTTATTTCGTTACACATAAAACCAAAGATCTGACTTTAGACGACATATCTTCAACGGTAAAATAAAATATCATTTCATTTCTTCTATAAAATGTCCAATTGTGTCGGCAAGATATAAAAGTTTATGGAAAACAGTAAATAGACGACGACGAAGACAGTAAGAAATGCTTTTGAATAGTTATTATAACGTTTGAAAATATTCCCGGGCCAAATGGCGAAAAGCTTCCAAAACCGCATGTTTATTTTAAATATTCTACTTAATAGTATTTCTTTAGGGAATTTTTTATCAATAATGGAGTAGTGAAATCGAAGAGACCAGAACTTTTATTTCTTAGAATATGACTGATATTATCTGCATCAAAAGGCTAACTGCTTTTAACATTTTGAATTTTAAAGTAGGTATAAGATTTGAAAGCTACCAAGATCTGCAACGAGTCTGACATGTATGTACATTTTATTTTATTATTTTGGTTAACCACTTTAAATCCATTTTAGTTTAGTAAGTTTACCAGTTTCATTATGTACGTGACCCTGACATTTAATTAACTAGTTTTCTACCAGAACGCATTTCTATTTAAAATTACAGACTACCCTACACTAGACTACCACATTAGCGTTTCTACAAAGTGAATGTGGAGCTATTAATTCGCGGGTATTTTTAAAAGGGGTTAAAATTACAATAAGTGCCTTCTCTACTTAACAGGGGCCGTTGGGAAAGGATGTAGGTTAATTGAGAGTTCCGTATTTTTAAATGAGATGCAATTAGCGAAGGTGACGTTCGTCCATCCACAAACGGAACCAGAGATCCGTTCTAATTAAAAGACTATTCTAAAGAAAGTAAAATATATATTTATAAAGGCGTCGAAACCTCTTTTGTTGTATTAAAGCAGGTACGGGAACAGGGTTATGAAAAAATAAACTTCTTTACTATTTTTTGAATAAGTAAAAAAATTTTTTCTTGGGAAAAATTCAGATTCTGTAAGATAATTAAGTATTGAAATTAGAAGTTATAATTATGATTTTAGCCAAACAGAGAGTGACTTCATCGAACTTTTAGGGCAGACACGAAAATATTTGTAATTTTTGCATGCCATAAATAGGAAAGCTATCAATATCTGAATAAGTGTTCTGAGGCCTTAGCACAATTTTTCAATTTTTTGGGTAGAAACTATAGTAGGTATTTTATTATACTACAAAAAAATGCTACGTTAAACGACAAAAATAACAACTAACAACTACATTTTTTCAAAGACAAAACCGCTTATAGCTCAACACAGAGGTGTGATATATTAGGTTTGGAGATAGCTAACAAATAGTAACAGGTTGCCGATAGCTCAGTAACTACAAAGCAACCAATTTCCTTCGCTTGATTTACGGCCTCAACGTACTTACGTTGTCATATCTACTTACCTTACTGTGACATTTTATCTTCGAATTATATCGTCGTACTCGCTTACTATGTTTCTTTAAATATAATAATGATAAAGCTTTAAATGCTTGTGTAAAACTGAACATAATTGTGATTTTTTTTAATAACCCTTTGCTCCACATACATAAACTTTTCTCATGGTTTTTAGCAGAAACCACAGAACGTTCTTGTTCTATAGACCCGATAGAAAACTATGTTTCCTAAAAATCATCCAAATTTTTGAAACACTGCAGCGGTTCAGCGGTTATATTTAAATTATTGCCGAATGTAATGATCACAGCTAATATGCCTGGATTTCGCCGAGACTAGGTGCACTCACTATCATTTCACAGGTACATTTTATTTAAGTGCATACTGCCAATCTCCATAACATAGACAGATTTACATTTTTGTATTAGTACCGACTATAATTTCTTTCAACTTTTCCAAGAGTTTTTTCAAGTCACAATTTGCTGTCTTCACGTTGTATGTTATATTTCCGTATTGTACTTGATTTTCGTATTTCCTCAGACTGCCTAGGTAAGCGTCGCATCGCAATCAATCGCCCCGGGCCTCGGGCCATCCGCCTTGCATGTCAATATTTATTCATAAATTGAATGCGGGGTTCCGTACTTCTCTTTTGTTTTACTGTTCTGTTTACCTGATCAATTGTTAGAACGACTACGTTCACATTTTGGATGCAAGGAAGCATCTGTAGATAAGATAATAGGTACTCCTATTATAGCAGTTTTATGATAGTTGTTGAATAAAGTGTGAAAAAAATTAAACATAATTATTTTCAAAAATAAAATGATAAAGCAGAGACTGAGCGACTATCTGAGTCTGTATGTGAGGTAAAATTTTTGTAAATACGATACACAAATTATTCTTCAACGAGGTACCTAATCAAGCAACCCGTTTCGTTGCTGAAAGTCATTGAAATATTATTTTGATCCAATGATAAACATTTTTTTTTATTAAATAAAATAAGTAAATTGACTGTTTAATAATTTAACAAGAATTGAAACTAACTAAGAAGAGCATTATGACGGGAGAAATCTGGTTCAGTTTAGTACTAAATGCTTAATTATTCCTCTCTATAGGTGTTTGAGTTTGCGTCCAAAAGTATTTTTAATAAAGATCACTTAAAAAATTTGAAGGCCTCTGTTGTTTTATTGAGCCTTCGGGCCCGTTCCGGTCTGCAGGGATATTGGGATATCCTCATTGTATCTACATTTCTGTTCTTTTTATTTAATATTCATGAACACGGTAACATGAACAAACTTTATGAATACAATATGACAGCTTTCGTTGCAAATTCAAATAAAACGTTTGTGTGTTGGTATGATTAAATTACCAGATTAAATCAATTTAAAGGATTTTGCAATTCTTTTATGCCGTTAAAGAACTGAATAATCATACACTTGTTTTTGATAAAATACATAAGAGAAACTACAGAGAAAATGAACGCCCTTTAGTAAATCCTTTTCTCTGCAGCCAATGTACCATCAGTTAAAAATAATTGGCAATGGTTGAAATTCAGTTTTTTTATATAATGTAATTTAAAATCATAATTATATCGTGTCATATCGTATCAGTTTTTATAATCGTTGAGAGAATATAATTCAAAAAAAGATGGTTCCCATGTTAAATGTGTTCATATTGAACGGAAGAAATCCTGATAATTTAGTGTAGTGTAATATAAGTGTTAAAATCAGTGTACCTAAACCAGTGCCTTAGTATCTAGTACATAATGTAATAAAGGAGTTCACCATGTTTTATTCCATGCATAATAGAGGTGAAAACTGTTGTCCCGTTAACAAAGTTGCGAAGTTTCAGTGTTGTATTCACGTATGATAAACTTCGGCCTCAACAGGTAACTTTCGGCGTCGAACGAAAATTGTTGCACGAAAACTAGTGATGCTCAGTTCGGCATAGTTGGAACACTTTCAATTATGACTGGGCTCTAGTGGCGGAATAAAATATGACCATCCGTTCTGAAACCACGCTGAAATAAACGCTAGGGAATTATCAACTGAGAACATCTTTTGGTAGCTCTGCCTTCAGTAAATACATTATTAGTTTGTCGTTAAAGTCTGTCAACCAGTCTTATCTACCATGAATAAAATACTCATCTTTTTATCCAGTATTAGGGCTCTGAAGGTTAGAGTTACAGTCGTTCCATATTAAAATACTGGTATCAGTTACACTAAGGCTAAGCAGATGCTGGTTAAGCAGAGCTAATTTTTATTCAATCCATATTCGCATTTGAGAAACTTCTCTAAAATAAAGAATTTAAAAAAATACAACCAGTTTTCAGTTTCTAGTGGAATTCCCTTTAATATACTTAGTTTCTTATGTTATGCAGCATTTCATAATTATTGTACCCAGAAAAGACTATGTGTTGAACGCATCAATTTTCATTTTGCGCGATCATGTTTTAAGATAATACGACATTATGCCAACCTCTACATTTTATCTCATAGCTCTATTTACTTCAACCAACAAAATATTACCACATATTTCATGAGCCCATAAACATTACGCCGAAATGAAATCTTCTTACCTTGACTTTACGTACTTTATTATTTCGTATACAGCCGTAAAAGCTTCTTGTTTTTTTGTACAACTATAAGCCCAAATCCATTATCTGAAAGCCCACAGAAAGTCCGCGAAACCTAGGATAGGCATTTATTTTTCTGTCTGGAAAAAAGTATGGCGCCCAGAGGCTGACGTTTACAGGTAGCATCAACTGATTGTGTACGTCTACTGTGTTATTCCTACGTACAGTCAAAGAAATAGTTTTACATCAACCTAACTTTTTAACCGACTTCAAACAAAGGTGAAGGTTCTCTATGATAATAATCCCTACTAATATTATAAATGCGAAAGTAACCGATTTGGATGGAATTTGGTACAAAGTTAGTTTGAGTGCCGAGAATGGACATAATATGATAGTTGTTATTCCGAAATTCCCACAGGAACACGGGCAAAAGCTAGTTATGTATAATTTGACTAGGTTTTTTTTGTTTGTAACCTCATAACTTACGACTAGAGCTGGGTGATTTTGATATTTTTTTTTCGATTTAGCCCAACAAAAATTTCTTTCAGCTTGGTTCAGTAGTTTGAAGATGAAAAGTTAAAGAAAATAAGAGCAAAAAAAGAAAGGAAGAAGGAGGACAGAGAACGAAAGGAGGAAAAAAAAACAAAAAATAAGTCTCAACAAAAATTGCTAGTGAAAGGAATAATATTTTGCCTGTATACCAAGAAGTTTGTTCGAGTGTATATGTTATTTTTATTCAGAGGATAAAGCATGCCTCCAGGGGTTCGTTACGTGAGCACATCATCCCGTCCCGATGCTAGCTCTTTACCTTCTATTGTTTAGCTTCAGATTGTAGGGCTACCTGGTGTGAAGTATGCTTTAGATTGCGTTTTACGGCGCTCTGCGTATGTGTTCGGTAAGTGTGAAGGCATTGTTAGGGGCTTTATTCAAAATTCAAGAGATACGGTGCACTAATGAAAGCGTGAATTTTTTTTAAGTGTTTTTATCCGTCGCTTATTGGGAATGAATCTTACTGTATTGTATTGTATTGGTATTTCATAACATAACATCACGCCTCTAGTCCACGAATAGCTATGCAAAGGTTACCTAATTGTATATGTACGTACATTTCTCTACTTAATTATGTTTACAATCTTATCTTAGCAAGCATTGTGCCATCAACCATGACACACAAATCTTAACTTCGTCAATGGTACTCGAGAAATGGAGATACTAAGACCAAATAACTCTTTGAACAACCTGGGAATCAAACCTAGGAGCTCTGTCTCAAGAGACGCACTAAACGAACGAGTCAGTCGATTACAAATACAGGTAATAAAAGACAGAAGTTCCTGTTTATTAATAAAAAAGAATTCCCTTCGTAATACTAAAACCCCATAATTTATTACCATAAGGAAAATGTCTTGAGCAACAAATGCCCCTTGAAACAACTGAACGGATCTGTAAGTACAACCAAGTTTAAGCGTCTAAAATTTTAAAATATTAATTCTCGTTTTCCAACCGAATTCGAAAAGTAGCCACGTAGAATGAATAATTTGAATTTTTAAACAGTCAGTGATTAATCCCGACCCTGCGGGAATCTCGCTGTAATGTTTAAATTATACTTGAAAGCCGGGATGCGACTTGTGATTTTCCAAATTAATAGGGTAGATAAACTATTTTTGTAATGGATTTATTTAGTGGGTGAACAAAACGACTTTGTTTTTCTGTTTGTGAAGGGGATTGGCAGTGTGATTGTTTTGTCAGCTGTTTTTTTTGCTAATTTAATAAAGATGGGTTTTTTGTTGTTAAATAACATTTGAATGGACTTAAAATAAGTTTAGTGTGCAAATAAAAACATCTTAAATAAATATATGCACAAGAGCGTGGAGACTGGCACAAACAATGGCTTACATCAAGCTACATATCCACGATCCACGAAAATATCACGGTGACGATACCAGGGTTTGATCAACTACTTGAAGCACTCGACACTCTTTAGTCACATTACGCAAACTTATGACAAACTTTGTACTATAAAGATTTACTGTAAAGATTTTAATATTTTATCAAAGCCTTATAAACACCTATCCAAACAAAATTACTAAATCTACATTTGCATCCAAAAAAACTACACTTGCCTGACACTTAAGGTCATATCACACATATCAACTCGGAAAAGAATCGTAACTGGATCGACACAGATTATACAGCGTTCTCTGTATGAAACTGCCTACAACAACGCACGTTAATCGGAATTATATTGTTCACTTTGCGACCTTGCTATCCACGGTGTAATGCGTGGTCATCTTGCAGATACCGCGCTTAAGGCTCTTCGTTGCTGTACGGTAGGTTAGTAGGGAGAAACGTAGAGATTTAATTTAATGCCAGCCAAGTCAACCAGGGTGGTTAGCGAATCCTTAGCGAGCATGCTGAGTTCGGTACGACGACAGCGAATTGATAAATGTGTTATGAACTTAAAACTGCTTAAAACCAACGAAATAACACGGGGTGAAGTTACTAAACCACTCACATTACTCAGTCAAATAAAGTAAGCACAATGTTGTTCAATGTTTGAACTCGAACTCGCAAATTCAGACTCGGCAAAATGTAATTTTGTTGTGTGTGCACTAATGAAGTTTGACATTGTATAATTAACAAAGTAATACGTATGCGACCGCCATGTTTTGATATCATTAGTATCATTAATTAGTTGGTATTTTTGTTTGTTTTCTTATTTAACTGGATTCTAATCATTACGTCTGTCTTGCCAGAAGGGTTAGGTAGGGATGTATCTATATCCCTTTCTCTCTCTCTTCTAAGCTTATCAATACATTGTAGTACTTAAATTTAGGTAGATAGATCCTATTTTGTTGAAATGTAATGTATTGACTGGCCTGTTGGTCTAGTGGTTAGTGACCCTGACTGCTATGCCGGGGGCCGTGGGTTCGATTCCCACCCAGGACAAATGTTTGTGTGATGAGCATGATCATTTGTTCTGTGTCTGGGTGTAATTTATCTATAATATGTATGTATTTAGAAATATATAAGTATGTTTATCAGTTGTCTAGTACCCATAACACAAGCTCTGCTTAGCTTGGGACTAGATGGCGCTGTGTGATAGTTGTGGAATATTATTATTATTATACTAGCATTTTGACAGATATGTTCAGCTCTCAATAACACAAGGTAAATCCTATCGTCATAAAAAATGCAGACGATAATTTCGTTTTGCAAAATAAACTGAAAAAATGGAAAAGCTAATAATACTTTGGCCATTTTTGAAGGACTATTCATGCTCACCAGTTAAAGCACTCGAGACTATTGAACCAAGGAGTATAAATATATTATTTTTATTGGCAAAGTTCGGCCATGTCCTTCGCTGTAGCTTAGCATAAGCTATACAGATTTAATGTGTTTTTTGTTTGTTTTTTGTCCTGGTTCACGATAAACTTTTATTTAAAACCTTATCTGGTCAAATTCATGATTCACATCATGTATTTAGTTAATCAATACAATAATTATGTAGACTGCATTCCATACATAAGGATTACTTGACAACTATATTTATTTAGCTAAACAGCACAGTTCGAAAGAACTGTACACATTCAAAAAATGAAGAAAAGAATATAATCATAACAGAAAAAATAAGCAACAATATATTTTCCGGTCTAGACTCATTTGCATCCAGACGTTGCCAACATTTTCCGTCCACTTCAAAAACGTTTACACTATCAAAGACAACATGCTACCTTACTTACAAGCTACATTACACGTCAGCTTTTATGATTTCTTAGACCATATAGTCCTGTTTATTTTGTAAGGTGTTTAAGTTTCCTTGCAGAAACTTGTTTCCGGGGCACGCACGCTCGGTAATGACCAAGCTCATTAAGACTAACTGGAGAGCCCTTGTCTAGCCTCCACACAATATGCATGGCTACTGTTTGAACGAAGGCAAAATGAGTTTTTGTTACAAAGTGCTGTTGTTCTTTGGAGTTTGAAATCTGTTGAGTAAAAGTTATTTTAAAATTCTGTTTAAAAATAAGTACTTAATACGTTTATATTTTTTTCAAACGAGAAGCTACATTTTTTAAGTTATTTGTTTTTTACTGATATTTTGCTCTTTGGCTATTGACGATGAAGTAGGTAAATGATGGCACGTTTGGCGTAATAGCTATTGTCTGCTGCTTTGCGCATGGCAGTTTTAATTTCCTTTAATTTCCACACGAGTTGGGTCTGGCTGGTTGTGTATGAGATTTTAAATATTAATTTGTAAACTGACCCATTATAAAGAAAAAATAAATGAATGAGGGTAAAAGATAGAACTTTATATTTTCTGTTTACTCATCGCATTATAAGTCTCTCCATCTGACGATAAATTTATTGTTCTTTCATAACTTTTCTTTTTAGTTTTTGTTTCCACGTTACTTTTTTTTAAAGCAAGCCGTTTAGCACTGAGTTCTAATTGTTTTCTGCCAACAATGTGTGTAAGGAGTCGTGTAATGAGCCGAGCCATTACCACTGCTCCCGAGTGACGATGCGAAGTAAATAGACAAACTTTACACATTCACATTGTTTCCAGTCTATTGTAAAACTCGTTTTGTATGAAAACTTCTTGTAAATATGCCTTATTGCGCAACAGTGTTTAAAAAGAAATATAATGTAAACATTTTGGAGTTTAACGTTGAATTAATTTTATTTAGTCAACTTAAACAGAGGTTACGGGAAGATAACAGGTTAAAAACTGTAAACTAAGAAATAAGACAAGAAGGCCTACATTTTGAAGTAAAAAGATCAAATTGATCAAGGCTATGGCCATCATAAACAAAAAAATTCAGTATTAAAACAAATAATTTTCCTTATGAAGCTTATATTCATCCATTAAACTCATAAACTGGCGTTTTATTTGCCAAAAATCATTAAAGTCCTCGACCAAATTAAACTCGAAAATATTTTATACGGCCGATAAAAATTTAATAGTCAGCAGTTTCAGTGCAGTCAAAGTGAAATGAAACTAATAAACGGAATGTAATCGAATAAAAATATTAATTTATTCATGAAAGTCTTCTCATTGGCACTGCGGTAACGATCCTTGCATTCAACCGAAGGTTTTAAACTTCTGGTTTATCGCTAGCCAAGTTCGAGCCAGTTATGATTACTTAACGACTTTGCAGAGATTGGATTATGGTAATAACCGAAAGAATGTGTGTAAGTTATAGTCTAATTTTAAATTCACTTTATTTGGTATTTTTTCATTTACACAAAAATAAAGAACTAATAGTTACCGGTTTTTTTCTCTACGTAAAACTTTTCTTTAAAATATTCACTTCCTTCTTGCAGGCCATTTTATGTTTATAATTGGGCTACAAATTAATGTTCGTAGTATTAGATAAAATTTGAGGAAAACCTTTTTGTCTCTGAAAACTAACCTCTGACCTAAGAAGTTAGTGCTAAATCAGACGTAGTAAATCTCCAATCCCCTTATTTCTAGGCCTATCCATTACCTCGACTAGACTAATTAATGGCTGTAACACCTCGTAACTAAAAATATTACGTAATTCACTTTCATTTATAGGTTATTACTTACATAATGTCAGTAATGGATTAATATTATAATCTAATTGTTATAAGCACGTGCCAAAATCAACGTGATACCCCTTGTAGCTATAACGATATTAGTAAATTTTAATCGACGACAATTTGAAGTTTCGTCACTAATGAGTTTGGCGCAGGTGACGCCAACTATCAGCGATACGTGAAATCTTATTCGTTAATCGTTTCAGAATAATGGTTTCTTGGTACTGTCGGCAAAATATCTAAAATATGGGTTTGAAAAATTTAGATACATATAGATTTTTTTTATTTAACAGTACTTTTTTTAGACTAACACTATAAATTCCTCAGTGCCGTACAATTAATATAGAACACGCATACACAAATACCCAGACTCTGAATCCGGGAGTCGAATCGGCGACAGTGTTAGAATTTACTACACCTTTACAAATCGATTTCATTCTGAAAACTTAATTATGAATTAAATTATAGAGCGTGGGCCAAAAGATTTGTGTTTGATTCCTGCATACAAACGTCTTTTGCTGAGTGTACTTGACAACAAAGCTGGAACAGAACTTTCTTCTTGTTTGAAACGTGGAGATTTGACGCCATTTTAAACTTCGGAAGGTCGAATCCATTAATCAATTTGATTGCTCTATTTATTATCTGAACCAGTGATAAATTCAAACTAGAATGAATTGTTTTATTTACTTTTTAAAATTTACTTTATTTAAGCAACGAAATGAAGAAAAAATCTAGAAGATTCCACTACATTTCTCAAATGGAGTTGTGAGTTTTATAATAGTGCTCTTATCCTCCCCTTTCTATTGTTCTTGAACATTTCTAATTAGCGTAAAGAAAGAATAAGCAGTCTTCATAATCTGTGAAAAGAGTATAAATAAAATTAATGTGAAGTATTTTAATTGCTGGCATTTATGCGGTCTTCTTTGTAGTGCCTTTTATATAGAGATAGTTTAATTAAGTGCGTGTACAACATTTGATAGAAACTTTCAAGTTTGAAATGTCTTATTTAATAATTGATAATTATTGGAAATCTGTTTCTATGAAAAGTAAAAGCCAGTCTCATTTAGCTGTCCATAGGTACCTAACAATAATTTCGAAAAAAAAAACTTTATACATGTACCCTACTGATAACTTCCATTAAAATCGGTATTATTGGTATCCTAAATCAAAATGCAATATAGGAAAATTACAAACTTACTGAAGTAAAAGTGATGAGTGAGAGAGGAAACATATTCAGGCCTGAAATCATGATTGGGGTTGCGGCTCGTTCCCTGAATAGTGTCAAACTCCTTTTAAATGACTCAGATCTTGGTATCCATTCACTGTTGTAAGCTGCTGTTACCAATTCTTTACTCTAAAATAAAGCAAGAACAGAACAAACACATCATCATCATCATAAGCAAGAAATCACCATCATAATATAAGCCAATTGGTGTCCACTGATTTTTTTTACGTGGTATTTAAAATCATCAAATGAGATTACTGTCAGACTTGTATAAAATTCACGGTGTCTTTCAATGTCCCTTTATGTGCCAGGGTCACGGTAATGAGATACTCGTAAGTCCTTCGAACCCGGCAGGCTTTGGCCCTCTAGAGGGACCCCGTCATCATGCTGACACTCTTTGAGGTGCGCATGGAACACAACGAATCGTCAACCCAGGTGTGTTCCATAGTCGGACAGCGAGTCACCCATTACTCGCTGCTCGCATGCCCGTGATGTCCACTGTTTCGGCACTGGTTTTGGGCAATCCGCATTCATCCGCTGCCAGCGTTCTTTTTGAAATCTTTTTTTCAGAGACTTTTCAGTACTCTGATATTTCGAGGTATAAACTAAGTTACAAGCGGACTCATGCATGCTAGGTTGTCATGACAACGCAGCAACAATACCAAAGCCTACCAAATCGTATGCTTTGCCAGAATGGGCTCATACTTTTTTAACAGATGATTCCTTATGCTAACTCTCGAGTATTCGGAGTTTTTTGTTAATTTGTTACAGTAAACTATAGCTGTCTAATGGAGTAGAATTGAAATATGTCGAACTTGACTTGAACTGAACAAGCAAGTGTATTTATTTTGTAGATAGAATTATGCAACTGGAATTATTACTATTCATCTGCATCTAGCCTTTTCCCAATTATATTGGGGTCGGCTTCCAGTCAAACCAGATTCAGCTGGATATCAGTATTTTACATAAAGCGACTGCCTGTCGGACCTCCACAACCCAGTAACTGGGTAATACCATACCCCATGGTAAGACTGGTTGTCAGACTTAAGATCTTCTGACTAATAGTAACGACTGTCAAAGATCTACAAATGACAGCTGGGACCAACGGCTTTACGTGCTTTCTGAGGCACGGAGGAAACTCGTTATAACAGATGGTCACTTATCCACAGACCAACCTCGGCAAGCGCGGCTTAACCCGGAAGATCGGCCTATGCGGCTGTAATTATTTTGCCACGAGCTTTTCGAATTATTACTATTAGGTATTATTTAAAATGACTTACTTCAGAAGTCAGTTGGGTTCCCAAAAATCCAGGTACAAATATCTGCAGTGTCATTGTAAAGAGGTACATCACTAAAAACACTCTGGTCTCCGTTGATGATGGCTGTAAACAAAAATAATGGTTTGTTTTGTTCATTATTTTCAAAACCAATGCATATTTGGATTATTTAACCGAAATTTTAATACATATGGTACGTTAATAGGTTGAGAATAAAGCACATTTTCACGGCTTATTTGATAATGTGACAAATTTTGATTATTTGTTATTTTGATATTCTGACTACACCCACTGAAAACATCGCTCTGGGTGTCACCACATTTCTGTTTAATTGCTCAGAGCATCGCAACTCTGCAACGCTAACGACAACTGATGGAACAGAGTGACATTTTATGATTTTTATTTCATTAATTCGACGTTTTTCACATACTACAAAAAAAATTACGTACTAAAAGTAGTCCGGCCATCACCACACATATTATCATAGATGCCACGCCGAATTGAAAGAATAACGTTACACTTAACGTATCTTGAACCGTTTCACAATAACTGTAACAAGTAAAATTCAATTATTTTGAAGTTATGAAACACTTAGATACCAACAGATTATGAAACTTAGCACTTACTGCAAAATAATTTCATAATGTCGTAACAATTTGTTGAGCCTCGTCTTTTGTAGCTTGTCTTGAATTTCTAATGGAAGTTTCCTCTCCTCTACCGATAATTTGAAATTCGTCAAGTTATTGTTTAATAATCTCAATTGAGCGACAGCTATGACCAACAGCCCAGCGATCAATGAGTCAATGTTCACGTTGTACATCATATGACCGTACATCCCCACAGACTGGTATACAAACCAATAAAAGAAATATGAATCTCGCATTTCATCGCTCAAGAAGTAATATTTACATATTGGCAATTCAGAGTTGGCGGTGGTGCCTCGTATCAAATCCGCGACAATTGGGACAACAACTTGGCTCGCATAAGCTAAATTTGATAAAATAATGTAAAATTTCCAACCCAGTCTATAACCCATATCTGTTTTGTATAGGACTCCGCCCTTATTTTCATAGTCGCCTACAAATTCTTCGCAATCAATTATTTTAATTGCATCAATTAACTTATCACGCTTGAAGAGAATGGTCAAAACTTTTGATGCAACTGTTATTTCCGTGAAATAAAAAATAACTTCGCGGAGCATTAATTCGATTTTCCTGGGAGTATAAAGTAGATTCAGAGTGAGAAGTAAATTGTAACATGGGAAAGTCACGAAGAGATATATGAAAGAGTAGAATCTGTAATATTTCCAGGGCGTGTTTCCTGACCAAATGCCGAATATTTTTAAGCAGATAAAATTTATTTTGAACATGCTCGACTGATTGGACGGCATGATTTGTTCTGTATGGACTACGAGGAAAATGATTCAAATATTACACACGTTACGTCCTTATATAATTCCGTAAGCGTTAATTTTCTTTTTACTGAAAAATACATAAAGGACGCAAAGACGTATCATTATGTATTTTACCCCTATTACGCCTTTCTTATAATCCAATTTTTTCTATCATTTATGAAGTAATTACACACCTATCCTCCACAGCAAATGTAGGTACGTGACATCACTTATAATATTCCGCAGTTAACGTTAGGTTCTTTTTTTTAAATACGCTAATTCTCACATATTAAGTAACACACGTATTTTTCTTTAAATGATAAATTGAAAGGTCTCTGTAACAAATTGTATCCCTTTATGTTATTACATTCCTGTGCGTCATTTTTAGCAAATAACATCCTTTTCTTCGGAAATTGTTACCTAAGAAGATGATTAATATTTTATTCCGCGGCATTGTCAGTAAGGAAGCTTGAAATTAATATTTCAATCAAGTATACATCGGTGAATTCCACAGCAATGAAGCCATCCAGCTAATAAAGAGCCTTCTTTTAGAACATGGGTTTAGGAAGAGGAGGTCAAAGTAAACTAGGAGTCCTTATTCCAGTATTATACCCAGGATTCTGGTGGAGGAGTAGATTAAAACAATGGACGTGTTTGCAATTTGGAAAGCGGTGCAACCCTTCGGGTGCGTTTTAATTGCAGGGGTTGTTCAGAGGGGAGTGCCGTTGGCACGAAAATCTTCAGCGTTTAATTCTTGGAAGCCTCGGATACCGCACACGGCTCATTTAATGCATACTGATATTATAACTTTTGATAGGATAGCCCACTTGATGGGTATCTATTTCAGTGGAGGCGTCGGGTGTTTGTTTTAAACGTGGTTTATGGGATAGTAACCGTCTGTTGTTTGGGGATTATAAGCGGAGTATTTTTTAAATGACACTGCAAATAAACTGCAACAAAATATAACTTTTTTCATCACTTTGTTGTTTGTTTTTAAACGACATTGTATCTTTTTCACCTAATTTAACTAATCAAGTACTTGTCTTGTTTTTTCAATGAAATAAAAAAATCCAATTTTAAATTATCTCAAGCATTTACCATAAAAAGTTAAATCATAAAACTCAATAAAACACACTGCCTCGTTCACATTAAAGAACGTACATTTGGAAACAATTTAGTAACATTTAAGCAATAACGTTGATTTCAATTTAATTTCATTTTACTCGACTCTCAGAATTCGTTCTGCAATAACAATAAAAGGGAGCATCTCGGTTACGTACAAATATACTTGAAGGCATCTTTAGCCACGGACTTCTGCTAATTACATGACTGTTTTACCCCATAAATATTGTTTTTTTTTTGGGGAAAAAATTTAGGAAAGCTGAGATAAATAATCAAAATTTTCCTAAAACGATTATGATATATATTTTTTAAATAATTATATCCATATTCTTTCTTAAAATGAAGAAAATATTATCAGTTCTTGAAAAATGATTTTAATTGCAATTGCTGTGACAAGATAGTTCTTAACGTTTTTCATCGATAACAGCGCATGAATTCTGAGTTGAAACACTACGTGTTTGCTACGGCGTAGCCATGACCGCTACGCCATGGCTACGCGCTCTGGTGCTACGCGTCAATCCTGTCATCATACATAATTATGCTTGTAAAAGAACTGTAATTTTTATATTGCACTCTTCAGTAAACAACACATTCTCAGAATTTATCAAAAGCAGAACCAATTTATAATTAACCTTCATTTTCATCTCTTAATTACCGAAAAAAGTAATTACAAGCTTCGACCTGTGGCCGTCTCATTAATCATTTATTTACCAGTCGACACGCTACGGTACAACTTTCTACTTTGACCAAACTTAGGACAAACTCGACTCTTCTGAACATTTAGTAGATCAATACAATTAGTAAGATAAATAACAAGCTTTTTCGGTGTATAAGTTGACTAGACCAGTAGGAACAGAAACTTTTGTAACAGGCACTACGGTAGCTTTTAACTTTGTAAGAGTATCGTTACTTTTCTATACAGAGGTAGGGTCTTGTTTGTTTGACTAATGCCTGATATTCTGGCTTTGTGTCTATTTGTACAGCGCAATGTATTATTGTCTAGGTTGATATGATCACCTTTGTAATTTTATGGCACTATTCCGTTCTACATTATATACCTACAAGTATATTGATAGAGGTATTTTGATAGAAGTAAATTATCCACGATCAATTTGTTTGAAACACTCAACTTGCAGTTTCAATTTTGAATAAAATTGGGCAATTTCCTAACGGCAAATTAAAAATAAATAAATGCACATCTCTTTTTTTCTTTGCAACTAAAATAAAATCACTAGCACTCCATTCCGCTATTATCAGACAAAATTTTATTGTAAGATGTATCAGAATTCAGAGGCCAAACATTCACACGGAAAAGTTCGCGAAGTGGAAATAGGCATGAAAGAAGCGGCGCGAGCGGCGCATACACACCTTAATGATGGCTGCGGGCGTCACATCATTGTGCAGAACCCGCGCCGGAAAATTATAGTAACTAAACTTGCTAGAATTTCGCGCGTCGACTGGCAACGAGCAATTTAGTTTTTCACACGCTACAAACTTCGAGCCGACGGATTTTTTCACAAGAAAAATTGTGAATAATTTTTAACGATTCCCCCTCTGATGTGAACTCATACTGGAGTAACATACACTTAACGTTACATAGCTTGTTATAAACTAAATTTCCGCAGTGCGCCGCAGAAATATTTCACCTATTGTGTTGTGAGGTTAATTCTGGTTTGGAACGGTGACATTAATAACAGGTTACGTGATTAAATATTACAAACTAGTACTTCATTATTTATAATTGGTTTTGGCGAAAATGTAACTGGTTATAACTACTTTCTAGTTAACGGGAATCTTTTTTTATAAGACCTCACCACGGCATCACATACACTTGTAACCTGTGGTGACGGTTTAGCTGAGCTTGATTAAGACCCACCCAAAAAGATGTTGAAGCAAACTGACAAAATCATATTTTTTTTTGAAGCTGAGAAACTTCACCTTGATTGAGGTAGAGAGATTTATTTAAACTATTTTATATCAATATTTACTCAAACATCATAAGTCAATTTTGTTCAAATTAAATGAATTTTAATAAAAGTAAAAGGTCAAAGTATGTCTACTTACAAACTTTGTCCTGTATTTTCTTTAAAAAATATCTTCACACGGTTCCGTTTACACACAAATACAGTGGCGGCGACTGCGTTTATTTCACAGCAATTTTTCTCTGCCTCGCGCCGGCTTCCTCTTTTTTAATTAAGTGAAACTAAGAGGCCCTTTTGTTTCCTTGGCCTGCCCACTCGCTAATTGCCCGCCAGTCAGTCACTTGTC
The DNA here is from genome assembly GCA_028554685.1 of Agrotis ipsilon. Lineage (NCBI taxonomy): Eukaryota > Metazoa > Arthropoda > Insecta > Lepidoptera > Noctuidae > Agrotis > Agrotis ipsilon. Next base: position 7,664,210 of record CM052955.1, read on the forward strand.
ATCAACAACGCTTTATTTGCCCACTTGAGTTTATAAAACGAAATCTAAGTAAAAACAAAATAACGGAACGTTATTATTATTTGCGTTTCATTAATTTGATTATTAAATGTGAAGGAAGAGAGTTTTGTTTTGAAGTGGCTTTGTTGAGTTGTTGTGTCTGGATTATGAAGATCGTAACACAAAGTTAATAATAAACTTATCTGAATAATCTTTTTATTTTTTGTTTCCGGGAAGAAACTGGATAGTCATAGCCAAAAATTATTTACTTGCTTTGAAAGAAATGAAATGATGTTTATTGATTATTCTTCTTTGATTATTCTTTTCTATTGATTATTATTCTTACTTGCATAAATGCACATCATTTCATTTCATTTCAACTGAAAAGATTTGGCAGTGTCAGCATTGGATGACTAAAGGTTTAAGAAGAAGAAGGTTCGTTTGTTCAGTTTTAATACTGTCTTTCCTTTTAATTATTTTATCAAAAGTAGATAAGTAGCGTACTTATGTTGTAGTTTATTGTGATATGGACAAGGACGTTGATGATGAGGTATATTAATATTATAGTCTTCAGAACAGAGTTCCATTTTAATAACCTTTCATGGATTCTAGCTTTAACATCAACAAAAAAATTAACATAAATACAATGAAGCAAAAAAGACAGCCCCCAGTTGAAACAAAAACACATCTTCATAATACGAAACCAGAAACAAAAACAACTTCTTCGCATCTCAAAATTCTGAACCGCATCTCTGAAATTGAAAAACTTTAAAACGGAACGTACGAGACGATTATACAGGAAAGTAAATTATCTGGAAATCGTCTGTGTGTGCCCTGTTTAGTATGCATTAATCACAAGCTCTCGGCCACCGGCGTGATTGAAACTAAATCCCTTCGGATGCGGGTTACTGTCGACTGATTACTGCCCGCCACTACAGCGGGGATTAGGATATTTAAATTGGAACAACCGATACATGAGGATTTTCCTTTTAAAAGAGACTGTGTAACTATTCTGTGTTCCCAGTTTTTATGCCAGTCTAGTAAACAAAGTGCCATCAAGTGAAGTTTGGCTTTTGGTGAACTTTAATAATTCTTGTTTGGATTTGGATTAGAGATTTATTGTACTGTTGTGTATAAGGTCACCCGGGGCGAAAGCAACTACACAAAATAATTTTGAAAGTTTGCTTCCTTCCACCATAAGCTACTTAAATAATAGGGATATTCTAATAAACGTACTTCACTACATAGCTTTCGATGAACAGTTTCGACATAAATTAACTTACAAATAAGCTTTAGTTTTTCATTAATTTGCATTATTGTTGAATACGACCGTAAAAGTTACATTCACCCCACTTTGGGGTAAATGTGACTATTCGTTATAACTCTGTTGTTATCTATTTCTGAATGTTGAGGTCAAGAGTACATGTAGATGCACACAGAATTATCTGTAAAAGCTATCTACAGTTGCTGAGAAAGAGTTCAGTTTCAAGTAAATTTACTTTTATTTTTTTATGGGGCGAATGCGACTGTCTTCCATACTGACTAGTGTTGAGATGTAGTACCTACTACTTATCGATAAATCTAAATATGTAATGATTCGATAATTAACAATAATGAAAGGTTTTAAATTTAATGTAATAGTACAGTTTTTGGCGCGTAGCGTATGAATGTGATATTATTGCTGAACGAGGAATATTGAAGCGTTCCGCAGCTGCATAACTGGATAACTGATTTTTCTTTACTAGTCGTACATCTTCCAGAAGTGTTTCACAGCAATAAGTGTTCTCGTTTTTTCTTTTATAATTTCTGATACCTAACAAAATTTGGATTTTGTATTAACTTGGTACATTTTTTATTTAAGCTTTCTGTTTTATTAAATAATTGCAGATAAACATTTATCGAAATATCGACACGGAACGTCACTAGTAATTTGCAGTTTCCATACAAAAAGCATGGGGCAATTGTAACTGCCAAAATAGTCGCAATAACCCACGTGCATGAAAAGTTGGGGTTAATGTAACTATATCAATAAAATATTAATTACAACACCTAGAGTTTAACCAAATATACCAAAAACACTGACGTTTTATCTTGTTTTTAGGATGCACTTATAATTTTCCTTGCGACAACTTGAAATATTTTAATTGACTTAAAACATAACACAGGCCGCAGCAACACATTGCTCCAAAATGAAGGCTGACAGAAAATGGTCTGTCAGTACTACAGTCGGTGAACTGGTGATGCCATCTGTACTTTATTTGAAAAAACTATGATTCCTCTTTACTCCAATAGATAGATCTATCTACAAAAACGATTAGATAGAGAGAAAATTGAATTAGTTGCTTAAGCCCCATAGTTGCTTTCGCCCCGGGTGACCTTATGGCATGTCTGTATAAACTTATTTTCTTTCTTGCTTTCTGTCAGTTTCAGCTACATTTTTTCTTGTTATTCTGAAATCAACTTAATGAACGCTACAATAAAGTATGTATTTCATTACGCAAGAAAAATGAAAACAGAATTCTGAACAATTAATACGTATTTTTACATTGGTTAGCAACACACACACATGAGTAACATCTTTTGTTCAATTGAATCTTTGTGCACGAAGAGAAGTGATTGGACCATCACGGCGGCGTGAATATTTTATGTGAATCGAGTTTGCTGTTAATTAAAAGGCGAGGACTAAAGTCCCTTCTGAAACAATCAGGTCATCTGACAACTCAGAGCATTTCTCATTATTATGTTGTTCTTATTTTTTCACATCTTCCACCCGAGGATAGACTCAAAGGCTGCGTTTCCATTCTGCAAAATACTTGTTACAAGTTGCAAATTATATGCAATATGAATATCATGTATACAAGTTACAAGTAGGTAGTTCGAACCCTAGATTATGTTTCTTTTTTTATTAAATTCAAGCAACTTGCATACCAATGTGATGTCATATAGGTACTTGTATGCAAGACTTCCATAATGGAAACGCGCCTTAGTGCAAGGACCAGCATTCTGCATTTTAATTTTCTATGATGGAAGACAAACTAGGACAACGATATTGCACATTTAATATTTATTAGCATTCATAAAACACATCATTGTGAAGATAAATTAGCTACAGCATCCCCTTTTAATTCGCAATGAGAAAGAAATATATATCGAATTGCAGTCGTAATATTTCATACATTGCGCGCGTCGAACATAAAATATATGTTGCAATTTTCCAATTGCAAACAATAAACAAGCCGGTTGTGCACAATAAGAGTAATTACGAGTACACCTGAACGGCGCTGGGTAATAAATCCATTTACCGCTGAAGGCGCCGCTGATTCCTCCAACAAAAACCGAAGCGGCAATGGTCATGAACCAATTTAAACTTCTCACTCGCATGCAGCTGTCCGTAACCTCATTAACAGGAAATTAGTTTGACTACACAATTTGTGAATTTGGATTCGGTCCCAGCTAATTTTTCTTTACAATAACGCCAGATTGAGTTGCAATTGGCACTGCGATGCGGATTTAATAACTTTCTGCTTGTCGGTTTTAACTTTTAAATGGATTTAATTTGTTTGGTAGACTTCATTAAGGCACATGTAGCTCAAAATTAGTTAAATGACTTTTTACTTATTCAAGGATTTCTAATTCAGAAAGGTAAAACAAATACAGCCAACACAAATAAAAACAACAAAAACAGTTCTCAAAGCTCTATTTATTCATCCCGTAGTGGACGTAAAATAGCAGTAAAAACATATAGAAAAGTAAACAAGCCATCGGAGGCACACGCCTACGACCACTCAGCCTACATAATCAGTGTCCGGCGTCCTAACATATTAAACTTTTTTCTCCTCACCGCTTTACTGAAAGAGAAAACGAAGAGTTCTTTTTGTGCCTCTGAAAAAGTGGTGTAATTTATTTTCCCTTGGTGCAATATTTAGTGCTGTCCATTACTACAGTTCGCGACCGAACATTATTCACGGACATCCATCTTTTTTTTTTCTCGGCCGCACGCGCGTGCGGTCCTCCATATTAACTTTTTCATTCATATTCTTCACAATCTTTCCGATATTACAAGTGGTTTTGCTGCTAAGAAATATTAATTGCGTAAACTCGTTTTCGTATTAGTTTTCTTCTTTCTGGAATGTGGAAACATTATAAATGTATGAATAAATAAAGCACACAGGTCTAGGGGGAGAAATCTTTGGTTTAATCTCTCATTTTCAAGGTCCTCTATTAAATTCTATCACAACAGAATAAAATTACTATGCAAAATGTTTTAGTAACATCTCGACCAATTTTGCAACCAGCCAGATATTACGGCGTTTCCTGTATACACAAACAACCATTATTGTCAAATAGCCAAAGGCTTGCATTATGTTTACATTACAATATGGCCGCGAAGTGACGTCGCGGGACCGCGTCGGGACGTGGCGGGACTCGGCGGGACGCGGAACGGCGCGGTACGGATGTCCGCCGGCGTCGCATCGCTAATGCGTCGCGCACTTAGCTCAATCACTGCCTAATGCACTCCTAAACGGGCCGTTTGACAAGATAAGTGAACTACCGAGTTATGAGTACCGCAAATATTGTAACGTGAGTGTAAAGTATCCATGTAACTTTGAGCTTACCATAGTCGGCTAATCTATTTACTGGAAACAAGTAGGTAGAAAGAAGCATTGATTGTTTGTGGTAGGTATTCCACAATGGGCACCATCTGAAATGGCACATGCAATTGTTTGATTTTACTTTCACTTTAATCTTTCTACACGTAAAACACAGACACATGGGTACAGAATCTCTGAGAGCATGTTTTAGCATCAAAATTCATATTGACATGGGTTGTATTCTATTTCCAAACACGTTTGCTTCGTACTTTAACTTAACAAAAATAACCCATAACTATAAAAATCACCTATCAGTAAGTCTGCACTATGACTACAATTACCATAACTCGATTTTATATTTCGAATCGATACTCCAATACCAGAAAAACCAACCATGAAAGCTCTACACAAAGTCCTCGTCATTGATACCATTAAACTGGGTCAATTCTCAATGATTAATGTGGTTATGTAAAGTTATAAATCGCACGTACGTCGTAATCGAGTACTTTCACATTGACGGATGGGACGGATATAACCTCTTGGTTAGGCTGTCGTATGAAACCCCTTTATCATGGCGATATTAATTTATTGGGTCTGTGTATAAATGTCGTAGGTACAAAGTTTCGTGATGTAGTCGGTGACAAATGATCAGATCCGTAACTTATTGGGAACATTGATTGATGCTGGTTTTTGTAGGCTTTTCATATTGATTGTTGTTTTAAAATTTGTTGATTGAGAATTGTTTTTGTTTGGAATTATAAGGGACTAGGTTTTTGGAGGTTTTTTGTGACTTTGATTTTTCAATCGCCGACAACAACAATATGGCCGACTGATCGGTTTTACTAATCGGCTTTCTCGTAATGCTCTTCATTCAACTTGTAACAATTATGACTTGAACATAATACAGTAGAATCCGTTTATTATGACCCCGCTTATAATGACCAACCGCTTATTATGACGTATTACACAGAGAAGTTTGGTTTTCATACAAAATTCTTTAAACAAAGTCGGATATAATGACTTCGCTATTAGAGACATGCCGCTTATTATGACCTATTTTTAATCAATTGTGTCCAGTTGATGCAGTTACTGATGCGATTCATAACAACTTCGACATTTTTCGGGACCGTCGTACCCGACGATGTTAGGTGCATGCATGGTTTTTTTGAGTTTCAGTGGGTAATAGATAGTTGAATTATCAGATAATATTGAATTAGTTCTATTTTTTCTCTCTCTATTAAAATAAATACTTACATACTGACAAAAACAGGAGGTTGTTTATTTTGTACAAAATGCTTTGTATGACGTCCGCTTAGTATGACGTGATTAATATTTCCCTTCGATGTCATAATAAACGGATTCAACTGTAAATAAGTAATATTTGAGTTTAAAACGGACTTTTTACCTAACTAACTATATTTATTATTTCTTTTGAGTTTCCGATATTTCAGCAGTGTTGCAAGTGAACAAAAGACTTTTTATTAGAAACGGTTGTCTCTATTTTACCTATAAAATTGTCTATCAAACTCGTACGTACATTCAAGGTGTCTTCCAATAGCCCTTAGTGTGATGCGATCACGGTTACCTAAAAAGTGAATCTCGCGTCTCCGGAGATTTCTAAAAGATGAAGATGTAAATTTTTTATTACATGCCTGAAGCTAATTCATCTTTTAATATTTCGTAAATATTTTTCTTATGTATTAAAAATGCTCCATTAAGTAGATATTTTCAGAGAAATAATAAACATAAACTCATCTATCATAAAACTTAATAAGATAAAGGCTCACTCTGAAACAAGGAAATAAGCTTTCTCTGTAATACAATAATTCAATAAAAACATCAAGTGATTAAATTTTGGAGGACTGGAGGAATTACATGACGGAACTAGTTACTTACTGTCTTGTATGAGATCTTGAGAGACGCTTCCTCCTGACTTGGTAGGTACAGTACTCACTGAACCATTTTGGTACAAAGGTTCACTTAATCTATTCCATGAGAGCCCTCGAATACCTGAATTCTAATACTAATCAAAATTCACCCACCAATCATCAACTATCAAATCAAATCAAATCAAAACGTTTATTTCAACTAGGCCATAACCGGCACTTTTGAATTGTCAAAAGACAAAATAAAACTAGTACAAAAATAGTTATGGTGCTACAGTCCCAGTCACAGACATAAAAACTGTGAAAGTACCGTAGGTGCTCATTCCAAATCGTAGATCTCTATGGAGAAGAACGAGCAAGAAACTCCATGGACACTCTTTTTCAATCGCCAAAATTATTACAGATCTTTGGTTACATCATTCATCATCAGATGGTAGGTACATTATGTGAGAACGATGTGGCAATTTATTAGTGTCCATAGTAAATATAAAATAGACAATTCAAAAATAAAGTAATTAATTATTAAAATAGACCATGGCAGCTAAGAGCTGACCAGTCCCAACTGACAGCGCCCGTTCACGAACATGACACATATATCAGCACCATTCAGCTCAACCATTTTGAAGGGAACTAAATGATCCGACACACATGCCACCATCAGCGAGACTTTTGAGTGAGCATGACATACTCTCAACCGCCAGAGTCATTCAAGTCAATGAAAGACGTAGGTTTCTAGTCAAAGATAGCTCTGCAGTACATGGTACTCACACAATGCTGGCCATGACGCTATATAATACTAGACTGATTAACTCTATACAATGCAAAGTCTTCATCCTCTTCAAAATATTAATTAAGGGATAACCTACAAACGTCTATCTAGAAAAATCGTAAAAAAACTAAAGTAAGTAGGACAATAACGTCCGTTCATCAATATAAAATAAAACAAATACAAACACATAAAAATAAAACTAAATGACTTAATAAAGTCAAATAAAAATAAATAAACAATTACATGAAATCATATAACTAGTCCGGAAGATAAACCTAATATATCGAATCTATACAATGCAAAAATAGTTTCAGCTTTTACAATAATTTCACAAGCTAGTTTCCCCTATTGTTGTGGAGCAGGACCAGCATTAAGCCAAGCATCTTTATCAGCAATGTAATCCCCCAACTTATAATACGCTTTACTACATAGTGTGCGTTTAATGCAAGTTTTAAATTTCGTCTCATTCAGTTGGAGTATGTGGGGAGGTATTTTATTGTAACATTTTAAACAGTACCCCATGAAGGATGAGTCTACTTTGGCTAACCTGAAACCTGGTTGAACTAATTGGTCCCTAGTTCTAGTACTATAATTGTGCCTATCACCTCTTTTACTAAATAGATGCAGATTCTTTCTAACGTACATGATGTTTTCGTAGATGTATTGACAAGGTACAGTCATGATGTTAATATCCTTAAACAGTTCCCTTAAAGAATCGCGCCTGCGTAGATTATATATGGCTCTGATAGCTCTTTTCTGCAGAATGAATATTGATTCGATGTCTGCAGCACGTCCCCATAACAAAATACCGTAAGACATAATACTATGAAAGTAACTAAAATAGACCAGTCTCGCGGTATCTATGTCAGTATATTGACGGATTTTTCTAACAGCAAATGCTGCTGAGCTCAGGCGTCCTGCAAGAGATGTTAAATGCGGTCCAGCGGTATCAGCTAGCTAGCTCAGAATCTAAATCCTAAACTTAAACTCGCTATCCATATATCTATCTACATAAGCCACAAATCCAACACATAGTTGTAGGTAATTATGGTCACTATTTTATCAGATTTATTTCCATCGACACAGCCGTCTAATGTTATCTATCGACCCAAACAGACATGAACCCCCTCCCCTCCCCCACTCCCCAGAGGGTAATGTCGACACACATTACGCCCAATCTAGATTTATTCACAAATCCTGACCTACTTGCAAAACCAACATTTACCTTTTTATACCGGGTTTCGGTCGTTAGCGATGTTATCAATAGATTCGTCTGATAGAGCTTTCAAAAGGATGGCCGTTAACGTAGGAGTCTATCTTCGCTCAGTTATAGATTAATGTTTTTGAATGAGAAAATAAGTCTCTTTCATGTCCGGTCTATTTCTAATATCTACTTTTTCATCGTATTTTTTTTTTCAACTGTCAAGCCGCTAATTCAGGAGGTAGAATTCGTAAAAAGCTCACAAATTACACATAATTATACGCAATTTGGTACTTCAACTAAACATAATTTATATCTAATCAAGATATTTGACTTGATGCAACTAAAGTGTCCACTTTAGCCTCACTTTTTAAAAGTGCAACCCACTGGCCCCAAAAAGGATTCATTTACAAAAAGTCCTTCGTGGACCATATCTTTATTCAAGATTGGCAAACAGTGCAGTGCACACTGCTGCGGTATTCCACGAAGGACACCCGCTGACAATGGCACCTGAGCTTCTTGCAACTTTTTAAAAAATTTCGCAGGTGCCAGGTGCCCTTCGTGGAATACCTCCACTGCTTTTTTTGATTTTAAAGCTTCACATTGGCATGATTTTTTTTGATAAAAGATTTTTTATGAAGACGAATTCGACGCTTGTAGGTGACAAATACGACGAATTCGATGACTCGGTTGGAAAAAACGTCTGATGTAGGTATGTAGGGGTCCCAATGCATCTAGCTTGTAAATGAATACGTAATACTCGCAACGTTAGTTTTACCACTGAGATGACAAACAGATCTAATAATAGGTCTAGGTAAATAATAAGGCACACACACACCTAACTTCAGCAAAATCCACATGATAAAATTACAAAAAGTAAAAAGCATAACTCTTATAAAATAAACTGCCTAGCACAGATATGCTAAAATTCGAGACAGAACAAACATAATATTTCACGAGCAAAAGTAACGAAAATAAAGAGAGCAGCGCCATTTCAAATGTACATTATTATGTTCATTTACTTAGTACGATTTTGCAGAGCAGTAAGAAAGGACATTTGGCACATTTCCTAGGCATATGAAATGAGTAGTACATAAAGTATATTGGCTTTGTATACGCAGTCGACGCCAACCTCTTAGAGAAATTGGCTTCCTTTGTACGCATTTGTCGGTAATCCTATAATTTAACATATTTTATTACTTGTAGAGATGAGCTTGTATTTTTATTCGGTATTTTATGCGTGAATACAAATGTGCTTGCTGTAGTAAATCTGTGTCTTAGAAACTAATATGTGAGCAGCTTACCCGTATATAAAGAACATAAATAAGAGCACAGTGATGCTTTAAGAACGTTATTTATTGAACCAATCTAACGTATAGGTTATTTGTCAAAATCTTACATTGTAAATGTGATGCTCGTTGAGCCACTAACTAAGCAACTAATGGTTAAAACAGGTTGTATGTGTCTTGTAGAAGAGGCTAAAGCTGAATAGACGAGAAATCATTTAATTTTCCATATAATTATTTATTGTGTTTATGGTTTCTTCAGCTATTCAGCGATTATTCAAAGATTTAAAATAAAAAGCTAAAATAAGAAAACAGTCCGCTGAATGTGATTGTAAAATTATCAACGGAAAACCTTTTATCTGAAAATAGCGGATTTGAATCCGAGGCAATATAAAAAAGGCACGTTGACTTTTACTTTATAACCAGTGAGAGTGGCTTACTCGAGTTTTACATGATTTATCTCCGATGTCGGGATCCAAGTCCTGTCGATTGCCGTCGTCACATCACGTGTCTCCAATATATAACACATTGAAGCTTTTTCTGGCGTTTATGGAACACGCTCGCTGATAAATGGGAATAAAATATTTAGTCAAGGTTGGTTTAAGCACGCAGACATATTTTTCATCGTGTACATTTTTAATACTAATGCGTTTCGACCTTCGCTTTACGGGAACAAATTTTGTTCCATTGTCGGATTCGGGCCCGTAACTTTTTATTTCGGCCTAACCAATTCGTAAACTTACCTACAGTTTTATGGCCACTTCTAGTTTCATACTGGCTTACTTAGGTATAGGTGGAATTGCACAGAAATAGTAGTAAAACTGACTTTTTAAGAATCTTGTGCCGTTTAACTCTTGCTTGCATTAATAAAAATGCAATAAAAACCCCAAACGAAAAGCTTAGCATTATTTTCCAGTACTAAGATTCCCTCGTAGACCCACTAAAAGTTCTACATTCTAATTTTGAATAATTTATGCCCACTTTATTTTAAACCTTCCCCAGTGGGTCTGTAACAGACCATAAAAATAAACCTTCGTCAAAAATTAATTTTTTTCGCTTGCTCAGGATTTGTAAAACATTTCAGTGGCTGAACATGACATCATAAAGAGTTTTCGCTCAACTCGAAAATTGTCTTGCGAGCAACCAACTAAAAATGAACGAGAAAAAATAAGTAGGTAACAAAATATTTTTCTGGGAGAACTGCTTGCTACGAAACCTTTTAAGAATAGCATGTAAACGAGATCTTTGTAAAATATTAAGTGAATGTCGTAAATGTTTATATGTTAAAACCAAGTAGGTAGGCATTAAAGGGTGTGTTACTACAGAAAATATTCTTTACTTTTCATTATTTTTGTCTCCTAACGTTCGACTTGAAGGTTGGTACTTGTACTATTCTTAGTCTTGTTCACGAGTTTTTCTAGATACCTTTTCATGATTACGTCCCTGACCTTTTCTTCTCTTATCTCATAATTTATTCTACGTTATTTTAAAATAAGTAGTAAGTAGTACCTATCTAATGTTGAAATAACTTGTGAAATAATAAACCACCATACTAGAAATAGTAAAATTAATTAAGATTTACTAAAAGAAACCACTTCCCAGCGGTCCACAGCGGCATCGCGGCTCTCAAACGCGATGGGAATTGAAAGGAACTCGATGTAGAATAGAATATTTAGTCAAGAAGTCCGAAAGTCTATCCCACTCCACCCAGGGCGGTAGGACTCAAAAATGATGTTCTACAAACGTGAAAAAGGTTACATGTGCGGTGACGCGTAAGCAATCCTCTAGGGAATGGTAAACCTTACCAGCGCCACGTGGTTTGTGACCTCCTTCTTGTTGGAGTCTCACGCCAAACAGCTGTTTCAGCGCCCCGCGCGTTGGTCTCGTGATCGCAAGCGCGACTACTGAGCATGGGGTTCCTGGATTAGATTCCCGGGTCAGGCAAAAACTGCCATTGGAATTTCAAAAAGAAATTTTCAGTTATTCTATGAGAGTAAAGGAACAGGGAGTTCACCTGTGCCTGGGCACACACTTCCATCTGTACTAAGTATAATACGTCCCGCGCAGTTGGCTAATCTCCGTTGAGATTGGCCTTCGTGGCGAAAATCGATCAGGAGGACTGTTAGCCCCGGCGACGCAAGTCTCCGATACCTTACGATTTCGGTATCCAAGCGACTATTGCAATACAATTCCATAGAGATTCGTTCACAGGCACGCGTCAATGGATGCTAAAGTCGTAAGGTATCGAAAACTTGAGTCGCCTTGTGTACGAAGGGCCTTACCTTATCCGACGCAGGAGTACTATGTTCCAGTTTTGCTGTTCCTTCTGTACATTGCTCTATGTTCTTATCTTTGCTTCTGGGCTAGTTTCAGGCCAAAATTTCTTTTGGCCTTAATGTAGTACCACAGTACCTAATAAACATAAATTACTAGCTAAAAATATCTTATGCCTATTTCGGTAAAAGATCATAATAAAATCTGAAATAATTTAGAAATGTCTAGTTATAATTTACATCAAATTGAAGTTTCCAACAGTAACTATCAGCTTAAGGCTATACCTTCAGAGAAACTTTGTACCTAGATCTATGTAGTACCTATGTTCCTTGAACTCATCTAAATCCCATTTGTACAAATTGTTGTTATAATTTGTTACAGAGTATTTAGCCAATGGAGTGCTAAATAAATATATTCTTATAAATCTGTTCTTACATTCTAGATTTCATTGTTATGCAGTCCTAAACAAACATAATAGACTGCCTATTAACACGATCAAATCCCGACTATAACTAATTCGTCAGAAAGAATTTTGAAAAATTAGAGGCAAGTATTTTTATTTACATATAAAGACGTATATTTATAAAAATAAAATGCATCATGCTGTAATGACGCTGCAATATTTGTACTTTCTTGTGACTTTTGCCAATTTTGAAAGTGTCGTAATAGTATCTTCGTCAAGTTTGGTTTAGGTATCAAAATAAAAAAAAATGCAAATTTTGATAATCTAATTGGCATACTACTTTGATATTTTTAGACAAATACCCTATGGTAGCACGCATTTTTGTTCTTGAAGCGTCAGATCGGCTACTCCATTTACTAATTACTCAATGTCGTTGTTACCACCTGCTTCTGTAACTGTAATTCGTTTGTACAAATAGAACGATGTTATACAATGTAATTGAATGAACGATTCTAATGTTACATTAGGTGTTTGTGCTTAGAAATTTAGCACACAGGTACCTTACGCGAAGTTTATATCCACGGTATTGAAACTCTGATATAGATATACATAGATAAACCGAGTATAGATATAGATAAATAATTATTATGACTGACACAGTGAGCAGCTACGACTTACGAATTGTACGTCGTGGGTTCGAACCCGGCGCATTACTTTGTGTAATATATTTAATCACCACTGCTCTAAAAACGGTGAAGGAAAACATCATGAGGAAACTGGCATGAAAAATTCAAAGAAATGTGACATCTACCAATCCGCACTGGGCCCGCCCGCGTGTACGGCCAACTCCCTCTTACAGAGAGGACTGTGTCCCACAGTCCTCCTCTCTGTAAGAGTGTTGGGACACAGTCCTCCTCTCTGTTGATGATGGTGTGATGACTGACACCATTTTAGGTAGATGACTTTGTGCGTTTTTGTGTGTGATGAGCGCAGGAACGCATAGGACAAATGGAGGAATAGTTTGAGTGTTTTCGCTTCAATCAGAGCGGTACAAAGCGGGAAAAAATGGAATACTCTTGTTTTTCTCGCATAATGGAAGATTATTATTTATTCCAAAGAAATAAATACACCTTAAAACGATTAAGACGCCTAACATCATACAAAATAACCTTCAAAACACGATCTGGATTCTCCAACGACATTCTACGTAAAAAAAAATATATTTTTCTAAAACCTTTGCGATGTGAGTGCGATATAAACGTGAGTTAATGCGAGAGTATTAATATTAATGCAGAGTGAACCTACGCTGGCAAAGTTAAAGAAATTACAAGATGTGGGAGAGAATTATGTGGAATGGCTCTTAACCTCAGTTAAACGTAATCCCGCTTGTAGAGACTGAGAGAAGCAGGGTTGAACTGGGCCGAAAAGGTCTGGGGCTATGACTTAAACCCATAAGGTCGAGTTTTGACCGATAAAAAATTTCAAGACTAGTTTCAAGGGTGGCCTAGAGCCCACCATGACAACCTAAAACGTGAGTCTTTAGGCTGTGGGAAAGAGACAGATCTATCTATACAAGTCGTCTAGCGCCATTTCGTTTCCTGACCGGAACTATTCACGCTTTAAGACGTCATGACAGGCCACCAGCTCAATTTCAAATTAATCAGAATATTGAAATATTTAATTCGCCTCAAATCTTTAGTAATCCATTTAAAAAGGTCGGGAAAGCCTATTCAGGCACGTTGGCCTGGGGCCCGGCTGAAAAACGCCTCGTTAGTTTTATAACCAGTCCGACCCTGGAGAGAAATACCCAATTTTCATATGGCGCCTAACCCTCGTGAGAAACGTTGAATATTACATTTGTAAATAAGACGACAAGTTAACATGACGTTTATACAATTCATACATAACGTAAAGGGCCTGTTGTCTGGCTTACCTATCTACCAGTGACGAGCGCGCGGTGGAAGCGATTTTAATCTTTATTATTAATTCACGTCTCACGTTTTACATGTGTAGTTACATATCACTGAAGCCTTTTTCCAATGGGGATGGGGCGGAGACTAAAACTAAAACAGGTCGCTACCTTTTTATATATATTTTTTTTTAATCATCAATTGAGTCCTCCCACACACAGTAATAGTATGTGTAATTGTGTACTGACTAAAATCCACGGTGATCCTTCAATAGACCTTTAAGTTCCAGAGGAATGGTTATAACTGATCCAAACATATTTCGTTCTCCTCGTCCATGTTTATACATCAGAGGCCCAGCTTGAAATCCACGTATTTGGTCGTAAATTGTACTTGAAGCAAAGACTTAATTGTATGGAAAATGAACAAGCGCATCTAGTGTACGAAGAGGATCAATTTTTTTAATCAAATTAATGTCAAAGTCCCCATTTACGTCACGAAAACGTGAAAACTCATGATAAGGCCTCTGGTCTCATAAGCAAGCCACGCCTGTTTCCGAATTCTGGCAACGCTGTGAGAGCGCCCTGTAAGACCTACACTGATCATATTGGTTCTGAAGTGGTTAAAAAGCTCATATTATTAATATTGATTTTTAACCGACTTCAAAAAAGGAGAAGGTTCTCAATTCGGAGGTTTTTTTTTTTTTTTTTTTTTTTTTTTTTTTTTTTTTTTTTTTTTTATGTATGTACATCGATTACTCCGAGGTTTCTAGTCCGATCAGTGTGATTCTTCGTCCCATAAAAATTTCATCAAATTTGGTTCAGTACTTTTTATATTGTGAGCATTTTTATTAATTTCGCCTACTTGGATGACATGATGATCTTTACTTTTTGCGTGTTTGTTACGCGATTACTTCGCCAATTGTGGACCGATTTTCAAAATTGTTTTTTTGTTGTACTAGGAATTGTTCACCTTAGGGAATACTGCAAGTTTCATCGAACTCTGTTCAGCATTTTTTGAGATAGGGAATTTTATTGGAACTTTCTTTTATGTACACAACATGGGCGATGTTAATACCGGTGCTACGGATTACAAAATTCTAGTGCACATGTAAAAAAATGATGTATTTGCCAAGAATTTGGGTTGAATATTAAAACTAAAAAGAGTAAAATAAAAAACTCTTTAAAAAAAAAATTAACCGCCTTCAAAAACAACCACAAAAAAGGGTAAAATAACCTACAAAATAACTTTTCTTTCGGAAGTCGGTGGCAAAAAGACATCGAAATAATAAAACAAAGCCACCGACTTCCGAAAGAAAAGTTATTTTGTAGGTTATTTTACCCTTTTTTGTGGTTGTTTTTGAAGGCGGTTAATTTTTTTTATCTTATTAATTTCTTGGTAATTGTGAGGGATGCGTTTCGCAAAAAGATTTGTTAAAATGCTATTCTGAATACTTTTTCTCTTTAAAAATTGTATAATTTACATTACGTTTACCACCACGTGTTTATGTTAGTTTCTCTGAATGAAATAGGTAGGTATCAAGCAATGTTAGTTTAGAAGCAAATTATGGTAAGATTAAGGGTCACGTGGGACAATTTGGCCCACAGCCTAAAGAAATTAGCGGCTAGTGTTTGGTAACACACTAACTTATTATGTAAAGCTGACGTGTGTGCGGTCCTCGGGGAATGACTTGTGTTCGTCATTGTACACAATATGTCTGACGGCCCAGACAGTTACTAAGGTAGGTAAGTACCTAAGTGTTGTGTAGTTATAGGTACTAGGTACCACTCTAGTCTCCTGTGTTGATTTAGCTAACAAGGGTGAAGTAAAGACGTTGGATTTGAATAATAGAATAGATTCCTTTTTGAATTCGTTTTGTTACCTAGTTTAGATTTTTGCTGTTGGACATGGCTTGTATAGTGAGGAGATTTTTCTCACTGGAGCCCTCAACACCAATAGGTACCTAGCTTATAGTTTTTATTTTATTGTTGACCAAAAACAAAAAAAAAAGGTAAATGAAGAATGCCATTTGGCTTTTGTAGATTTTAATTTACCTACCTCTGTGTAAAGTTTTGATTTCTTTGTTTTTTAATTAACCTTTACTGACTCACTACTGCGCACAGACCCGGCCCTCCATTCCTTCCAAAGATTACAAATTCTAAATTTAAAATATGTAGAATACCAATACCTAAAATTTTAAAATTTTAAACTAAAAAGTGCCTTAAACTTAAAAAATAAACCCACGCATGCACACATAATGCAAAGTGTAAACAAAAATAAAAGCATACAGGTATACATATAGGTACGCGGCGCAAGTGGCCCTAGATTCCACCGAGGCACAAAGGCTTTCAGACTTTTAGCCACCAGCTGCTGAAAGAGTAGCGACTTTAAGTAAACTGATACAGATGGGACAGCCATTTGCATTTGATGAGAAAGGCGCTAAAATTACCTACTTTCTTCGGCACTATAATTCTTTTGAGTAGGTATTGGCTTAAAACAATGGACAGTCTGAGTATAGACCTGTGCTAATCTAGATCCATACTTTTAGACTTGATTCCATAGCCATAGAGTAATCTAGTAACGATTTACAAAATAATGTGTAAATCTACCTTTTAATGCATTAGATGATGAATGAATGAAAAAATAGAAAATTAGAAGAAATTTCAAATGTACGTATAACACTAAATTAATGGACTCTTTGTATTCCTGCAGCACTATTTACCATGGGAAAATTTCTTCCTTTTCTCTAATAGGATAGGGGTTGTTAAAGCTGCTGTGTAACTGAATATGCTATCAATGTCATCGGTCATTAATCCAAAGCAGCCGTATTACAATCATAAATATACATAATTTCTTAAAAAATAAGATTGTTAAAGCATGACAGATTCACGAGAATCACTTGCATCTAAAAGTCACCACCAGCGTAGGCAAAAACATCCCACACGCATGATCCATCAGTTATTCTTTGGAAAGACTCGTTACTAGCACGAGTGGTCCGCGTGCAAGCTAGCATTAAGTTGTAAGGCATTAATGCACCGACGCGCGGGGCATGACCACGCCTGCACATACGAGAAACTTATTATTCCAACTTTTTACCAGCTTTGCTGTCGTAAACTAGGTTTTTCCACTCCCGCCCGCATTAAAATCCTGAGTGTGACTCACAAATTAGCTTGCATACATTAATATTAGGGTTCCAGGAAAATTCGTGTCTAGAAAAAGTTTCTATTCGCTTTGACGCAGTTTACTTACTCAAGTTTTATATTAAAACTGAAATTCAGCTTTACATGACCTCGCATTTAATAGCGGAAGCCGCCAAATGCCACGATTGCCCTGCCCAAACTACTCAAAATTTTATGCTGCAATTGAAATGTTCGTTAAACTCTGAATCTCATAACGTTTTGATATTAAAGTTTACCATGACAAGAAATCCACGGTATTTAACAAAGCTTTTGAGTAGTCATTTAAACCTTTGGCTCAAAATTAATATCTTAGCAGTGGCTCGGTAAGCGGTCTGCAGTTAAAATAAATGGTTATGAATAAATAATATTCAGTGGTAATGACGAGGTACTAATCCACAACGCGACAGCCAACCCTAGCAATGTTTAAGTAAGTACTAAAAAATGAAATAGGCAATAAAGTAAATACTTACCTAATACAGTGTACGGTGTGAAATGTTTGGTAAAATAAGGCAAGAGCAGATATTTCGAAATTACTTAATTATAAATGGTAATGAAAATAATGTACCAAACTAGTTAAACCTTACCATACCAATATTCCAATTGTGGTAAGTTAGTTTTGTACATGTTCCAGTTATAGCCCTTATATTGAATAAGGTAATTCAAAGTTCAAAATTGAAACGAGAGAAGAATGCTAAAGTAACTGGGTTTTCCACGACCAATTTTCAGTAAGTAGCATATAGTGCATTGACTAGACCAGGGGTTCCCAAACTGTGCGTCGCGGCGCCCTGTGCGCAACTGTGCGCCGTAGAGAGTATAGAGGGGCGACGTGTAACAGGAGCATCGACCATTATCTGGATTGATATTGCGTGGCACCAAGATTCTATATGTATAAAATATCCACCAGAAAGAAGAGGAAGTCTCATTGACCTCTTTTCCAGCAACAAAGTTTGGGAACTTTTGGACCAGACTATATACAGCACAGCAAAGACGCTAAACGCGCCCACACTTTGACTCAGACGTCATCTCATCCATTTCGAGTCCACTGCTAACATAGGGATCCCCAAGGAGTGTCACATCACCCACTACACTTCAGAACATTAGGTGCTATAAAACTTGATGATAGGTAAACACGTCATACCTACAAAACATATACCTAGGCTATATGGAAAACCAGGTTCTTGGGTAATATTTATAGGGGAATATTTATAATTTTATAGGCACATGCATATTTAATAAATTGCCTACATAAACGCTCCTAGTATTAACTTAGCCTTTATAATAATTATTAAGACATTAAGTATGTAAGTAGGTTCTTGCGTGAAAGGTAGATATTTCATGCCAGTACCTAGACCTAAAACATATGTCTAAAACATACTGTCTATAATTAGCCAAAGTACAATAAGAAGGGAGTTCAATACGTAGGTACAAAGTAAATTACAAATAAACATACATAGTTATTACGAACCATTCGTTCCCCTCCGAAATGATATCAAACTTAATAAATGATGAAATGCCCGAAGGCGTGGAATACTAAAATAGACGAAGTGCAGTTCCGTATGGCTTTGCTAAAAATAAATTTCCTGCTATGTTCCCATTTATTCAAAGGGGCTTTTCAGTTATAATTAATGCTACAAAGTACTGTATTCGTCGTAAATGAGCAAACTTAATTAATATATCCATTAGATCTCGCAACATTCTTTGAAACAATGAGACGTAAAAGGGTGGTTAGGTTACCCTTTTGTAGGACCACCCTAACGAAGGGTACTTACAATAATGGCCGCTGAAAAGCCCATTTTGAAATTGGTAAATCAGTAATGTGCAGATGTGTGGATTTCTACTTTTGATTGAGTCGGAATTTTGGCAATCGTAATCCGTATTTGATATCACATCACAACTAGGTCCAGTTGAAAACCAGTGTCGACCACTAGTTACTCGACATTTTGCTGAACCTCCCATGGGTCCTCCCGCCCTGGGTGGGGCGGAAGGGACTGTCAGACTTTTACTGACTAAAATCCACCCGTGTTCCTTCCGATGCCCTTTACGTTCCGGGGCCGCGGTATCCTGGGTTAAGAAAAAACCCGCGACCCCAGCAGGCATTTGGCGCGAAACACGAAGCGTCACCGACCCGCTTGGTCCTCGGTTGGACGGCGAGCTACCCATTACTCACCGTCCGCAAGCCCGCTCCGCCGCTGTGCCCTCTGCTGATCAGAGGGACACGCGTTGGAGCGTCCACACGACAGGCTATTCGCATACGGGCAAAGAGACCCCTTAGGCACACAGTGCCTAAGGAAGAGTTTTTGCCCGCATCCCATGGTGCACCGGCCCGAAAAACTGGTCTTCCCCCCGGACGTATCCGAGAGGGAACTCCAGTCCACGGGCGCACGTGGAGGTTTCCTGTCTTAGCACCCCTGAACAGTACCCTTAGCACGAGTTTTCAGTATTTGAGACGTAAAGTAAACTGGAACTTTGACACTTTCAAATTCACAATTTTCAATGAAAAAATTAGTTCCTTCTTCGCACACCAGAGGCGCTGTTCCATTTTTTCCTTGAAAATTGTCAATTAGAAAGTGTCAAAGTTCCAGTTTACTTTACGTCTCATTTACTGAAAACTCGTGCTAAGGGTACTGGGCCTATTTGGCGCAGCCGTGAGACACACTTTTTTGTCTTACTGTTAGATTAAGTTTTTCCTTTTTTCTATTTGTTGTGATCTCTGCGCCAAATAAAACAATATGATCGTAAAATTATGTACCTGTTTACTTCTACTTTTGGTAGCTGTAAACATCGTTTTACGTTACTCATTGCAGACGAGCTTATTGCCTAAACGATCACAAAAAGTAAAGTAAAGTATAGTACTAAAGTAACAAACCGGGTACCTAGGTACCCGGTTTGTTACTTTCTGAAAACTATTTATAGGAAAAAACCAGTAGCTTCTGCTGCAGTCTTGGCTATTTTCAATTTTGGATTACAAACCTTGAATGACTTTTTGAATGACTTCAATTCAAAGCCTCAAGACTAGACAAAACTAGGTACCACAATTGGACGTAGTTAAGCAGAAAGGACTCAATCCACAAAAAGTCACTTTTGAGTTTTGGGCGTTTGAAGTTTAAGCTGTAATTCCTCTAAAACAAAATAACATTTGAAAAAAGAAATTGCACCCTAATTAAAAGGATAGTTTATATTTTATTTTTCAATAAATATAATAATATATTTTGCAATAGATTTCGAGATATTAACTGAAATGTGGGTTGAGTCCTTACAATTAAACTTAAGTTTGTTTAGAGAGGTTTTGTTTTTTACTTTCTCAGAATGGACTCAAAACTACCCTTCGTCTAGAAAATCTGCTTATAAATAAATAATAACAACGATAACGATTGAAAAATCATATTATTATTGTCAATAAACATAAAGCTAGCAAAATCACGTGAAAACACTTTAATTGAAATACAAAAAAAGAAGAAACAACGCAAAAATGATCGCGCGTATTTTTTCTCTCTTATCCTCAAAGTCGAAGTAAAGAGATGGCCTGTATCCATCAACATCCTCGTTGATATGGTTGTCTCCCTAAGATTACTGTAAACTGAATGACAGCCTTTAGGTATTAAATTAAACATGGATCTGAGATCTTCGAGCTTAGCTTGAAAAATAGGACGTTATCACTTAGATAACTTTCACACTAAGGGCTGATTTTTCAATAGTCAGACAACTTTTATCTGAGGAATAAAAATAGGGATTTGACATATTTTCTACAGATAATCTATCCATCTTTTTTATTCCTCAGATCAAAGTTATCAGACTATTGAAAATTCAGCAATTATAAATTAGAACTCACAGCTTTTAGTATAGAAATGTCACAAATACGTTAGAAATATTAATTTGTAAACACGGAGCTCTTCCACTCAAATGACAAGCGAACAGCGCCACCTGAAGAAGGGATCTACTAGCTATACGCCGTCAGAGAAGCGAAAGCTCAATAAGAGGAAAAGCAAGTTGGTGCAACCTTAGAGCCTCTAATGCAAGCTTAATTGAAAAGACAATAGAGGAAAATCTGGGTGCTACACTGTTCGTTCAACAGCCGAAACGCATTTGACGTAGCTTAGATCACCTAATGATTAAACCATAACCTCAAAGCCGGTGATCTTAGCCAGATAGAAGACTTTTATGGCCGATTTTACGACAGTCGTGGTCCACTTATCAGCCCTCCAGAGGATAGCCGAATCACGCTGAACCGCCACTACACCGATGACCTGCCGGAAATTATCCTGGATGAGATTGAGGAGGCCCTCAGGCAGCTTAAAAATGGAAAATCCCCGGGTGAAGAAGGAGCCATTTCGGAGCTCTTGAAAGCAGGTGGAAAGTCCGCACTTCGGGAGCTCCAAAAGTTATTCAACTCTTTATTAGACACCGGGAGAACTCCCAAAGACGTGGCAACAAAACCCTATTAAAAACTATCCTCCCTAATCACTCTTAAGCCAAATTATATTTTTGAGGGTCATCAGTACACATCGTTTTGAAATAAGACTTGATGAGTTTCAGCCTCCAGAGCAGGCTGGGTTTTTATGAGTGTTCAAGTACAGAACCAGCAGTCCAGTCCACCAGTCTAAACATATCACGCTGCGCAGGGGTGTGAGACGGGGGATGTTATATCCCCGAAACCGTTCACCAATGCCTTGGAGGACGTGTTTAAGACGCTGAACTGAAAAGGAAGGACCATGTTTCTGAACGTATTGGTCTCTGGATGAACATGGAAAAACAAATGAAAAATGGTATAATAACTGTTAAAGTCGTTCAAGAATACGGCTACCTTGGACAGACAGTTCGGTTGGGTAAAAACAATTTCGAGATCTCAAAACCAACAAAAGGATTCGGTTGCAGGTTGCAGTTGCAGTGAAAACACGCGTTTCACTACTCAGTGTGCGAAAAAATGGCAGAGTTGCCAGTTTTTTAATAATTACCAACTTTCAACAAAAAATTGAAACTATAATCTTTTTTGGAAATTAATAGTTATAGTTTTATTACATGTATGTCTTTTATGAACAACGCTAACATAATAACTTTGATTAATGAAATATTTCTACTACTTAAACGTAAATAACACAAATATTTTAAGTCATTTCAGTTCAATTAAAAGTAGATGTATCAGTCAACACATCTTCTCCTTACAATCGACTCAGACTGCCTGAGTCGATTCAGTTATTTGATAATTACATGTTTCGTTCATATAAAGCTGTTCTTCTGCAATATCTCAAGTGTTTTGAGTCGTTTCTGATAAAGAAAAATAAATATTTTGTTTCAGTAAAACTATAACTCAGAAAAGACCCAACCTGTTTGAGTCGTTTCAGTTATTTGATCAAATGATATTTGCAATCAAAATTTATTTCTTAGAAATGATTCAAACCGTTTGAGTTGAATCGGCCATGGGGACATACTCATAGAAATTCATTACTGAGAAACAATTCAAGCAGACTGAGTTAATTCAGCAAATATATTTTGTGTGCTCTTCATACTGTGGGTTGAGTCGGGGTAGCGAGAAAAACTAGTTTCCGTGTATATTTTAAAAATAGGGTCTTCACTACATGACAGATTCGACCCTCAGGAGTACGATGGCATACATAACTCAATTTTGGCCAAAATGTGGATTGAGTCCTTTCTGCTTAACTACGTCCAATTGGTACACACGGCTACTCATCAAGGTATGCAAAGTCAGTATTAACTGTTCATTTTGTGTAAAATTCGTACGAAGCGAGACCAAGACAAACTAGTTTTGTATAGCTTGATGTGTAGCCGTGTCTACCTACATTGTAACAAGGTACCCTGCTTCCAGGTTAAATACAACAACGTTTTACACAGGTAGGGCCTACCTAATTTTGAAATACCTAGATACAAAATTTGAGAAGGTACGTAACTAAACATTGCTGACATTGCTAAGGTTGGGAGCCGCGTTGTGGGTTACATCATTACCACCATATAATATTATTATTTATCTAACAGCAGAGCATTTACCAAGCTACTGTTATGATATTAATTTTGAGTTCTAGATTTTAAATAACTGCTTAGGGACTTGGTTAAATATCGTAGATATTTATTTTGTCATGGTGAACAGACTCAGCCCATAAAGGGTTTCGTAGTAGCAAGTAACATAAGTTGGGTAACAAAGATTGTTACTTTGAAAGGTAAACTGCGTTTTATCATTTATGACGTACTTTAAAAAAAAATACATGATTTCGTTCAAACAAATTTTCGCTGTTTGCATGGTTCGCTGTTTGCATCTATTAATAATTATGCATAAATTAAAAAAAATAACTATTCTGTTAGAGAGAGACGATTGAACTACATTTGATTTTGCTTTTATTTTGAAAATGTTAAATACATTATTTATAAAAGCCAGCAAATAAAGATACAGCTCAAAAGCCCAGAATCTTTACTAAAAAACTGACAGCAGCAACTCCAGCCAGTGACATTGACAATTGACAGTCGCGGCAAGACAGAAATATTTGTTTTGGAGGTTATTCCTACGCACGAATAGCGCGTAAATAAGTGTAAATAAAGTTACCAACATTAACAAATAAGCGTAAAAACTCTCTCAAGATGCGTTTCGCAATCAAACAAGTTAGCTGTGGTGGTGAACGGATTGGTACTCTCACCGGATTTATGAAATCTCCGAACACTGTTATTGAAACTCCAACAGCAGCTCTTCTAACTCAGGTGCTAATATTGATTAAATAAGTACTTACGTGGTGCATGACAACGAAACAGCCTTTAAAATATTAATAAGTTCAGAAACAATGTTAAGGCTCATACCTATCCAAAGTAGGAATTTCCCACCGCATTTTCCTTTTATGTCTGTTTATGTCATCATCCTGGTCGTAAGTTCGTTTTGACCTTCCTCTAAACGCCTCATTATTACTTTATTTAAAACTGTAATATATCATGGAATTCTAAACAATTTTATCTATAATTTTATTGCAAGTTTTCTTGATGGGATTTTACCCCGGTTTTTTTTTTAATTACTCTAGGTACTGGGCTGTGTGTAAAACATATCAATTGACCTACCATTGGCTAAAATATTAAGAACTATTTCAAGGTTAAAAATAGAACATTTACTTTTTCAGGGTGGCAGTGTATCCCACATCACCGCAGAGGTTTTATCTAAAGTGTTTACAAGCCCACAACTGTTATGGGTGCCAGTATCAAACTCTTTACAATTAGAGCCAGGGATGAAGGCCCAAGGGCAAGGGGTTGCCAAGTTTTCTGGTTTACCAGAACATCTAGTTTGTGTGACCTCACATAACATGAGTGAACCAACCCCTACTGGACATTTTGAGCTTGATAAAGTACCTCTTTGGACTAAGAATGGAAAGAAAATGGTTAATGCGGAGAGGTAAGAAAGGTACAAGATTTAATAGTAGGGAATGTGGTGCATTTTTATACCACATTCAATGTGACGATTCACATCTTAATCAACTAACTACTATTTAAGTAAACTAACAATATTCCTAAAAAAATTGAGCCTTGTATGTTTTTGTTTTAATTAAATTAATTTATTCACACCCTTTACTTGTTAATCTTGCATTTCATTCTATTTTAAAAGTAAAACATGCTAAATCACATTATACTTCTCTCACTTCTTCAAATTGAATGAATTTTTCAGATATATGGATTTGATGGAAGTTTACAAACCAGAAATAATTTTGGCGATTGCAGATGGCCGCACATCACTCAATGAGGGGTATAAGAGAATCCTGAAGTCTTTGGATAGGTCCTGCAATATGTTAGATACTTGTGTGTATCGATATAAGGCCTCAAAGCAGCTTAGAAATAGTGCACTCATTGGTTAGTATATTTTATTGTTAAACATTTTTGATCTTCACTTGAAGTCAAGATGTCGAGACAATTTGGACCACTCCATGAAGGACTTACTGTGGCTGTGGCATCAGTGAGTGGAAGGAGTGGATGGATACCTCTCCGCAGCAACAAGGTCAAAGAGGTGGTGTAGTTAATAACAAGCTTGTTTTAAACAAATGCTGGCACATTCAGTGTGTCATCAGCACGATGGCAAACAAAACCTCAACTATAATGTACCTTTTGATGGTATCAGCCCATCCTATATGACTCTCCCTTGTCAGGTAGGCTACTTCCCAGATCTAGCATTCTAAAAGTAAACTATGTTAATCAAATAATTTGTTCATACAATTGGAGAGAATCAACTTGTGGGAAGCCGCCCGTGCCCTTTTACTCAGTTCAACCCTGAATGTGTGTCATGCTATGTTATCTTTTTCATTAAATATGATAAAATAATTAATATAGAACATAAATATAACTTCTAGCATTATTATTAGTAAGCATTCATTTGGGAATTGGCACAGTAGAAGGGTACTGATTTTAATAAGTATGTATGTAATTTTTGTTTACTTCTAGAGATACCTAAGTATTTCAAGTTTTAATCAAAAGCTATAAAATCTTTTTGATGAATATTCCAGGTGTGGTGGTAGCCACTGGGATGCCTAAAAAAAGTAATGAATCCATCAAACATGTATTGAAATATAAAGACACTCTGACTGGAGTAGCTTTGGCAGGTATAACGGATGCAACGGAAGAATCTGACAAGCTGGCAGCTCAGAAATTAAATGATATTTTTAAAACAATTGGTGTAAGTATTCCGAAATTTTCCTATTTTCATGCATTTGTATAAACCTTCTCATTGGGTTTGCAGCAACTAAAGCATGCCATTATTCTTATAGAATTTTGACAAACATTGTATTTACATTAATTTACTTTTATCAATTCATAAATGTGTAGAACAGTTGGTGACCAGCATTACTTGAGCCGTTTTAACATTATTCTACCGTATAGGTGTGTCATAATGAAGAGTAGCTAATGAACTTAGACTATCTTGGGCTGGTTTTCCATTATAGCAATGTTTTAAATTATTGTTTTCTCGTACATTGTAAAAAGTGACGACTATCATACTCCACAATGCCTACCTATGGCATGTTTGAAGTTCAGCTTGCGTAAGCATTAGATCAAAGTATTCGCGATGCAGCTGTCTTTTTTTTTCGACGCCTACGTAAATTGAAACAGCAAAGATTGTGTCGTCATGTTTTTGATTTAATTCTAAAACACTTTATTTAATACTGAACTAACTAAGATGAATTCGAATATTATCTACATTAGTAAAATATACATTTACTCATATTTCATTATGTTTCTAGCTAACGAATAGGAAAACAGTCATTAAAAAGAGTCATAATTATATTTTATACACATCACCTACATTCTTAAGGCATGATGCAACATTTCGTGTTTTTGCTGACATCAGACCGGCTTGTGCTTAATCCCACGCTTCTTATTAGTCAGTGTTAATAAATCCGTTTTCTTTTATATTAGGTAAAGATAGCAAGTTATTAATCGGATTCTTTGAAAGGTATTTTTAAAGACCAACTAGGTTTTACCCGCGACTACTCTCTTTCCACCCGCCTTTACCTCCCTTCAAGTTTTGTTTTGAAAGAAGTGTCCATAACCATTAAAATTTCTATGGTCTAGCTCTGTACCTAAATTTATCAAAAAATATTCAATGATTTAGGCCTCAAAACCTGAAAAAACAATCAAAAGTTTGAATTTCTACACGTCAGGAATCCACACGTACGACAATTACTCTGAATTGATTGAATTGTTTGACGAATGTGTCATGCGTGTTATGTTGTCGTCTATTCGTCACACACAGCTGCGCCTGCGTGCTGTCGAAGAATGTGAGAGGCTTATCCATTAAATCACTAACAAACATGGGGAAAAATCCTATGAAAAACAAAGTAAGGACTAATCAGAATTTTCCGTAAACAATTAATCATTAAATAATGAGGGATTGATTCGACAACTACATGGAAAAAATCCCGCGTAAAAACAAACATGGATCTGTCAGACTTCTCCATAGACAAGTCATCGTTAAACTCGAGTTACTCTGCGTGCCAGTAACAAATAGCCGTTACAAAACGAGCCTACGCCAGTACGCGAGCCAATTTGTTCTTAAAACATACATAGTAAGCAAATAGTTTACGTAACGTTAAAATTCGTAGTATTTCACCTTGACAAGGCATGCGAAAACGTATGTTATTACGTAGGTAGTATAATAAACATTTAACGGTCTACGTTCGCATTTTCTTGATAAAAATAGCACATTACCCAAGTAACTGCATATACGCAGTCTTTTATCAGCCCGTATCTTAGTAGATAAGAATATTTTTATTAACTCCATAAAACTTCCACTAATTTCATGGTCCATGGTTCCATGGCCCATTACGTAGCTTTACAATTTAAGATGACTGTCAGTGAACATTACATTCAGTATGCATCACTTTTCAATGTTTGTAAACACACCCTTGATACAGAAGAAATTCCTAGTGTGGAGCAAAGTAAAAATAAAAATTTTCACTGAAAACAGGAAAATGCTACATACTACTTATTATCTGAATATTGTTTTCTATACATAGGTAGGTACAGCCCTTTTAAAACCAACATTATATGAAAACCTACCTTTTATTCTATGTATTTTTTAATTTCTTAGTTGCTAGTAGCAAATTTAGTATTTCACAGGAAAGGCATTTATTTCAGCAGTAGGCTCCTTCATTTGGTACCTACCCCATGAACGAACACAGATGCTTTCAAGGGGGTTACTCATCATCATCATCATATCAGTCGTAAGACGTCCACTGCTGAACATAGGCCTCCCCTTTAGACTTCCAGTAGGACCGGTTATAAGCGGCCTGCATCCAGCGTGATCCTGTGGCCTTCATAAGATCGTCTGCCCACCTAGTGGGTGGACGTCCTACGCTGCGCTTGCCGATGCCGGTTCTTTTTCGATTCGAGAACCTTACGGCCCCATCGGCCATCAGTTCTGCGTGCTATATGGCCTGCCCACTGCCATTTCAACTTGCTAATTCGTTGGGCTATGTCGGTTACTTTGGTTCGTCAACAAATATCCTCACTTCTTAGTCGATCACGCAGAGAGACTCCGAGCATAGCCCTCTCCATAGCTCGTTGGACTATACTGAGCTTACTAATGAAGCCCATACTAAAGGACCACGGGTTACTCAAATTGCGTGAATCATAGGTACCATAAATTAATAACTTATAAGTATAAGTAATCAAGAGCATCTTCCTCCTGGTTGTGAACTGCAGTGAACAATCAGGAAATTTCTCAACCAATTGAGAGCCCAAATTGGCCGCTAAAAAATAATAATCTGGGCAAATGTAAAAAGACCAATCTCAGATACAATGCCAGTGTGACATTTCTTGCAGAGGGGTCTGCGTGATATGTCACACCTTGTTTCGCGTCCATCTTGCCGAACAACCTACAGCCTCCAGGATTTGAACGACAGTTCGGGTGGATACTATTTGAGTCCATCAACACGCAATGAAGAAGTATAAAGTATCTTAGTAATCTTTTAATTGAATTATTCCAGGACGCGATACCAAAAGAAATGTTACGGATAGTAGAAGGTTGCTGGAACCCAGCAATCATAGTAGCAGCTATAGAACAAGGTTGGGACCTGTTCGACGGTTCATACCCGACGAAACTTAGCAACGCAGGACATGTATTAACGCTAAACTTTGATCCAGACCGACCCATAACTGAACCCTGTATCTTAGATCTAAATGACGAAAGGTATGTTTGATCTTTGCTCTTTTGTCTTGATTGTTTTAATAATAACAGTGTTATTAACTATTTTGACCTATGTTACGTTTTCCTCAAGTTTTTTTTTCTCTTTGAATGAGGTTGAAGGTTTTGTTTGTTGTTTATGGTTAAAACTATGCAATTAACGTCGACAAAAAAATACTCTACAAAGAGGACGAAGTTTATAATGGTCGGATTTTTGTAGTACAGTCGAGTTCAATAATATGTTGGCATTGCCAATGATTCAAAATATTGTGAGCGTTGATAAGCTCAATAAATTCTACAAATCTATCGATCAAAAATATGTCTTCATGTGAAGGTTCAATAATATATAATTTACATTAGGGAATAATATGTGATCACCTTTTAAAAATATATCTATACTGTATTAGCTTTAATAATATCTGAGCAGGGTAAGCTTCATAATTATCTCTACATGCATAGGAAAGTATATTATTAGCTTGAACAAATAAGATCCAGTTTACATTGATACAGAAATGAAAGTATTTCAATTGTTTTCCGCGCAAATGCAGTTTAGGTCTTTTGAAATGAGTATTTCAGTGCCATAGTATATTTTTTTATGAATGACATTTGCGTCAGTTATTTTTTTTTAATAACATCACTTGATGGAAAACTAGCCAGTGATACCTAAATAACGTTGCAAACTCCTTGACCACGAAATTTTAAGATTGCTAGTAAAATCATCTTTACGACGTTTTCATAAGGTTGAATTTTAATTACATTTACTTGCTTAGATATTACTGTATTACATAATTGTGAATCTTACACTGATCAGATAATTCTGATGTTAAAGTTGTTTATATAAATATGTCCCTTTGGCTGTTTAGATGTTATTGAGAAAAAGTGGTCACATATTAATGAATTAGAATCTTGACCACAATTTAATGTTGCTTGTAGTTGTCACAATATTCTGAAATATTTTGATGTTTATATATTTTTGAAGTCTAGACGTGCCAACATGTTAATGAACGCGACTGTACATATACTTAGTAAAAATTCCAGGCAATATTTTGTGACGCCCATATGAGTTACAAATAAGTTACAAATAATCCGGCCGCTGGAAAAAAAAATTCCACCTTTTTGTATAATTTATTTACTGAACTTCGGAGTTTGGACTGACCATAGATGAACTCGTTCGATTTATAAACCTGCTCTAAAATATATTTGGGCAAAGTTCAGACGATATTCTTTCGACGGATACCACGGCCTTGTTGCGTGTCGTCACCTCCTAAGATGATAAAATTTCGAGGCTTGACCTCAAACATTACGACGTTGTGCACGTGTCAGACCATGAGGGACCGCGCTCACGTTTTTTGTGATCAGGTTTTCGCCCCATTGAGACATTCTCTTTTCCAGTGAGCAATATGCCTATTCAAATAAGAATAAAGAATGCGATTTTTTCAAGATTCAATGTTTGTACTTTGAGATGAGACTTATTTCGTAGTATTATGGCTTCCAAAATATCTGTCTACTTGAGAATAAGTGCGGAGTAGGTATTAGTGTCATAAGCAGAAAATCATTCATAAAAGGACTTCTCACGTAGGATCTTGCGACTGCACAGCCGGCGTTTAATAAACTGACGTCTCAATTATGAAAATCTTATTAAAAAAAAAAATATTTTATGAATTATTCATACCACTAAAATAGCGAGTTCACATAATGTAATTTGAATACATTCACATCACTGTACATCAACAATTTTCCGTTGATGTTTCATCATTAACTTTTTGTTACAAATACCCATTTCCTGCTTGAGTAAAAAGTTGTGAATAGCCACTAAAATACATAATTACATCTTAACAAGCAAATTTTAAAGCAATTTATATTTAAATTACAGGTATAGAGAAGATTTCACCCCAGTGTTAGACGGTTGCGAATGTTTGACTTGTAAGAAACATACGCGGGCGTACATCCGCCATCTTTTGAACACGAGAGAAATGCTTTCTTCGGTTTTATTGACCATGTAAGTATCAAATTAATGCCCATTAATTTTTCCTACTATGTCTTTCGTCTAGTGTGTCTTTCACAAATGCTACAGGTAAGCATGTCGATCTGGGTTTTAGTCTCAAGAAAGGCAATGCTACAGGGTTACTCTGCCACGAATGTCTTTGTGGATTAGTCTCATTCGGCTCTCTCTTTTTCATGGGATTCTTTTTGTACACCTCTATCCAATCCTGGCAACTTTTTGAGACACTCGTGAAGGATTGGAACATTGGAATCGAGCCTTGATTGAACTGGGAGCTGCCTCTGCAGGTTCTCCTCAGGTGTTGTTTTATGTGTGCCCTTCAACCTAAATAAAAAAAAATATTTTCGGTCTCGTTGTGTTTTAAAACGATATTAAATAAGTAATCGGGGTTTTATTATGTATAGTAAGTAGACCAAGGCACATACAGTGATAAAGGGAACTTCCTTATTATGCTGTAAGGGAACTTGATAACGACAGTGTAACTTTTGGTGATGTTTGACGTCACAATCAAGGTTTACTGCTCAAAATTACCCGAAAACAAACTTAACATGTAAATCATGCGTATGACAACATTATAATGAATTGCAAATACCGGAAAAACAGTTTGAATCTACAGGTGTTTGATTGGTTGAACGCGCTAATCTCAAGAACTACTGGTCTCAATTATTGAAAAAATATTTTTGTGTTGGTTAGTTCATTATAGAGGAAGGTGGCAGGCTGTTAAACATCACGCTATTATCAATAGGAGCTAAGCAGCGGGAGTGAAACAACGAGGAATAGCTAGTGGTTATCAATCAACTTTGCTGCGGTACCAATTTTACTAACTTCTAAGCTATCAAAAAAATATCGCTACGATGAGGTCTTCGTCAACTTCTATTTGTTGTATGATTCTTTTTTATTTTCACTGCATGGTAAATGCTATTACTGCTTTTACTTTTAGCGTTCTAATACGACTTTAGGCCAATTCTAAGTACAATAAATGAATCTATGTACATCTATTTGGCTATTTGTCTGCAGCTGGTTCAGATCGTCGAGGGTGTAGTTTAACGAGTAATTAGACCTTCGAATCGATTACTTCAAATTCAACTGACCAAAATGTTCGTATAAGTTGTTCTTACTGGCAGAGTATCAGTACAAGAAAATCACCAAATCCACTGTTGTATCGGTATTAATACCTACCTTTTCCACATTCCAGCCACAACCTCCACCACTTCGACCAACTCTTCCATCACGCCCGGCAGCATATCGCAGCGAACACATTCCAAAAATACAAGAACCACATCACCAAACAGTATGAAGCACACAAACTACCTCATTCAGCCAATGGCCACAAAGATATCAAAGAAATTGACATCGAAATCAATGGTGACCACATAAAGAAAAGACTGCGCGTGAGTGACGATGAGATTCATTCTAGTCAAGTAGTTAATGGTAGTCTGTAATAGTTTTGTTTAGTTAGTTTTTAGTTCTAGAAAGTACTACATAGTTTTGTAATATGCCTTCTGTTTTTAGTGACTGGCAAGAAGTTTTGTTTGAAAGGTTTGTGGAACTTTTTTTTCGAAATTTGAATAAAGAAAAAAGTTTCTATGTAATAGTGTACACTTTTTCTTCTTGTTTATTTTGAACGTCTTTCTGGCCACTAAAACACGATGAGTACCTACTCCAAACAGTCTCTTATCGTATTTAATTTTGTATGATTGTTACTGGTCATCATGATACTGCATTTTTTCCAACTTACGGATTTATTACAATATGACACGTATAATGTCTATTACCAGTATAATTCATATAATTATGGATAATTAAAATCTGTGGGGTTTTTAAACGATAAGCCGTTGGACTGAGTTGAGAAAACGGACGAACGTGATAAAAAACATACCTACATTGCGGGAAAGCCCACGCAAGTTCAAACCCGCGTCACATCACTCTAAAAACAACCTTATCGCGTACGGTAGTCGATTGTTTGGAGTAAAAAATAGCGTAGCAATTATGTAACGAAGTATAATAAGTAAGTCACGTCACTGGATAACAGTGATCGTGCATAACACGAATTGCAAGTTGTGATAAGTTGTTAATTTAATTATTTTAAAATATTGTGATTTAGAACCAAAAACTAACAATGATTTTGTGATCTTATAAAATAATGTTGGCTTTAAAATTCTTATATCTTTGGCGTACAGTTGACAAAAAATGTAACTAACATTTTTATAAATATTGAAAATCTTAAAAAAAAATTGAAATTAAAAAATTATCGTGGTTGATTATGATTTTCTAATATTTTGCATTTATAAGAAACAATTTAAATACAATATGTTTACCACACCTATGTTTAATCACCTGCGTTCTTACCCGTTTAGTTAAATCATTATTGTAAATTGTAATTTTTTTATTACATTTCACCTTACCATAAAACCAAAATATTGATAATAACGCGGAAATCATAGATATATTGCATTACTTTTATCTACCTCGAGACCTCGAGTTATCGATTGCATTGATAATAAAAATATAAAATAGATATCAGCATTTATAGCATATAACACACAAACTAATTTTAAACATACCTGCGTAAGTATTTACTGAAAATAGTACAAGTAAATAAACAACGTTTTAATTTACATATTTAATCTAAACTTATTTTAAATGATAGTCTACTTTACATAAGAATTGCGTAGGTACTTAAAATAGCTATGTTAATTATTGGGTTATACGCAACAAATTCAGTAATTCACTACCTTGATTAATAAATTAAGTTATTTTTATTAAAAGTAAGGTTTTTATAAGATTTGCGCGATTATATTGCAGATTTTCGTATTGGGCATCTTATTATGATTTTCCGTCAGGAAATTCTCAGTACTAAACCTTGACAAAAGTTTTTCAAAGTAATCGCGTGATTTTTAGTCCATTTCCATGTTTGGCAGTTTTATTACGATTTTCCATCGCGAAATTCTCAGTAGTAGCCATGGATTCTGAATTTGTGGCTGGTTGTGGCAATAGCGTTGCCCCTATACTAAGAACAGTTACAAAGACTAAGCCGTACCAAACAGGCGAATTGTTGGAGTAACTTTTAGGTACTTCTATACCGCACCCTTTTGGGGCTACAGGCCTTATGTTATGTGTTATTATTTAAGGTTTTGCACTTTATATAGCTAAGCTTTATATTTTTGTGATACACCACATCAGTTGCGTGTTTAGTTAATTTTCCACCGTTTGAACGTTGTCGATTAGTTAAATTTATCTTTAAAATAATTTTAAATAATAATTTACATTAAGAAATAATAACTGCCTTGGTCAAATGGTCGCTAATGAGCATGTGCTTCCGGGTTCGTTCTCCACGTTGGGCAGTGATATTGAGTTTTTCTATTAGGAGTCTCTCAGTAGCAACCCCGGAGTCTGGTTTTGTGCCTGGTTGATAGAAATAGCCTCGCCTCCTATTACAAGGGATTTAAACATAACTAGTGAAATGTGTGTACACTAATGTACACCTTTGCCTAACCCTCGGGAGATTTCGGCGTTATGGCCTATGTCCAAGTTGTGGGAACATTTTAGGCTGTTTTAAAATTATGCTATGCTAAATTAAATAATATTTTTTAAGTTTAATTTAAT
This sequence comes from Agrotis ipsilon, assembly GCA_028554685.1. Classification (NCBI taxonomy): domain Eukaryota; kingdom Metazoa; phylum Arthropoda; class Insecta; order Lepidoptera; family Noctuidae; genus Agrotis; species Agrotis ipsilon. Next base: position 7,698,965 of record CM052955.1, read on the forward strand.
AACCTCGCATAAAATGTACGGTATCTAAATCAAAGGACTGTTCACAACAGTGTGGCTGTAACTAGCATTATTAACTTATTATTATTTATTGATAAGAATAATAACCTCCTTTTTTATAATGATATGCTGGTTGAGAAGTGGTGATGCTAATTAGTCTGATGTAAAAGGGTATGTCAGGGAGTCACCTCGTGGTCTTCTTACCCCGCAATGGTTATAGCATGATAAATATTTATGATATATATTTTCCGCCTGTGTGCCGTACATGTAGCTTAGTTTGTTATAGTACAATAAACCAAGTGATTATATTTGAATTTTTAATTTCGTCGTCCCTTGTCGTCATCATCATCTTTCTGCCCTTATCCCATTTTACTTGTAGTCGGCGCAACACGTTTTCTTCTTCCATTCTCCCCTAACTGACAACACAGTATCATTTCGACGACAAAAAAAGGACGTAGAAGTATAAACAACTCTAAGGCCTGAATAAATAGTCGTTACTAAGACAAAGCCAAGTCAGTGCTTGGGAACGTAAAATTTCAATAATTTTCATGGTTTCTGTCATTTGTTGTAACCATGCACTGACTTTGGCTTAGTAACGACTATTTATCCAGGCCTTATATTCGCCTTGTAGAAGTCCTAGATACTTTACCTGTTCCATTGGTAGGCCAGATATCATATCAGGGCATATCCTGAGGAGGGCCTCTGTACAATACTTACATTCTATTATTTTTTCTCGTCTTTTGTTAATTTTGAAACGGGTTGAGTCAACTACTATGTATTACTAGACTCCGCATGCACCATCTAAAGAACAAAAACTATTCTATCAACTCGCTGAGGTACTACGTAAGCGAGGGGTACGGGGTACTGCGTTGTGATTGGCTAACTCAAGGTCTGTTCTGTCTCAAGGTACGTTTACGGCTCACAGGAGTGGTCGAAATAAGACAGATATAAGATTTTTTTGCCTAATGTGTTGACAGACATTAGTCGTCTGTTATTAGGAGTCTAGAAATATATCGTCGTTGGGTTGATTGATGATAAGGCACTATTGTCCAAATTTGATACACAGAGGCTAACTTTGCTTGCAGTTAGTTCATAGCAATAGCAATCATTGCAATTTGTGACCTGAGGGAGCAGTTGTTTAATTACAGATTTTATCAACACGTCATCATCCATTGTGTTTCAAAGAAACGGTTTGTTAAATCGCCTCGTTAAAGCCTTGTCCGACTTCTTTGCATAAATGAGACAATCTATATCATCCGTATAATGCAATAATTATTGGGTAAATAACGTGATTATGTTCCCATTGCTGGGTCATAGATTGCTTTTTGTTAGAGGAAGTCTGATTTCATTGACAACATAAAGTCTGAATGATTGCTAAAATACTCCTTGATCTAGAGAGATCATAATTTTGTCGTCTTTTAGGAACATTTTATTACTTTTAGTATGTAAAAAAATGTCGTTTTCAGACACCAGATAATAAAGCTGTGGTTATAATTGTGGTTTCGACATTTCGAAGATGGATGCAAATAAAAAGACAGTAGTAAATAAAAGACATAGTATTAACACCTTTTACATATATTTTACTGACAATATTTACACAATAATTTATTTTAGTGACCACACTTATTGAGCTAGGCATATTGTATGAAATGTGCATCAAGTATGTATTTAATGTAATTGAATTACATTACAAATAGAGTAATAATTTATATTTAAAGGATTTGGCAGGATTTTGCTTGACAAAGTCACATTCCAAATACTATGCGTTCATTGCTAATAAATATATAAATACATAAAAATGTTCGATGGTAAAACTCAACTGGTACATAAAATATAAAATTCATATTAAAACTGTACTATGCTAATAATAACAATTTTATATAGAACAAATAAATTATCGATGCAACAAATATATCGTATGAGAATTCAACTACTATGAAGTATAGTACAATAAGATTTGGCGACACAATTGTAAATTTTACTAAAATTGGCACATTTTACTGTTACATTAGCCTACATTTTCTAGTGTGTTATCGCAATAAATAAATCAATTATTCATTTAAAAATCTCAGGTGAATACCTGGATTACTTTAATATTCAAATAGGCAGAATCAGTTCAATTTTAAAAATATTTAGGAAAACATGACAAATTACTAACTAAGTACATTTCATTATGAAACATGAGCTTTTCATTCTCTCTGAATGCGGAAATCTAGAATTTAAGATTGCTGTATAGGTGTATAATATTAACATTAACAACTAAAGTGGAATAAAAAATTGTAAACTCTATATAAATAATTACAATGCACCAGGCATTTGATAAAGCAATATTTAAGAATGTTTATACTATTCACAGTGTAAAGAGAAAATTAGAGCAAACATGTCCCTTCTAACGTCTAATAATGTGATACAGATAGTACAAAAGCATTACCAAGATCTCTTTACGTATTTACAGAACACAGATATAGAAATTGATGGATAGTGTCAGCTGGGCTACACAGCGTATCTTTGGCGAATAATTTTCTGAATGATCGAACAATAATTATGTTCGAATAACAATCAATGGATGCAAATCGTGTTCAACAAATTTAGATTTGCTATCACTATAATGTCGCATTTGGTATAATTGTATAGATGTAAAATTAATCTCCGTTAACGTACACTTTCACAAACATCTTTCTCTATATCCATGTAAAAAACCGAAACTTGTGATATGACTGCTGATGAAATAATCGTAATTTTGAGATCCATCCCGGCGCGAGGCTTCACAGCAAACAGAACTTTGTTCCAATAAGCTTTCACTTCACTGCACTAACGCTAACTATTTTTTAGAGTTTACTACAAAAATGTTAGCTTAAGTCCCATTCACTGGATAACACTATTTTAAGTATCACATGTCCTTCTCTTTCTTTTCACATTCAATGACATTATACTGTATTTACTTCCAGCTTGTACACTATACAAAGTCATTTGTACCCGGTGTGTTGAGAGGTTCTTGGGCCTGCAAAGAGAAAATACACATTAGTAATCGAGAACATTGATAAACATAGTTCAAGTTTCAACAAAACATCTAAGAAACAACGATATGCAACTAAATCGCACTGTCACGTACAAGTTCTTAATGCCTAAGGTCATCTACTAAAACTTACCAATATTAATGCCCTCGCATGTTAACGCATGAAAAATAAATATTTCGGCAGTAAAATATTATTAGTAAAGTCTATGTTTAAGCTTTAGGCAGATTACAAAAATCATATTTGCTATTTAAAAGGGACTATTTACAGCATTTTACACCTACCACTTAGAGCCAAGTAATTTGGCAACTATAATTTAATACTGATGCGGTAAAAATGTTGGCACATTATAAATTGCCACAATCTTTTAAATCTAAACGAAAATACACACACCGGCAAAATTAGGGGAACACTAAAAAAAAGTCGCATTTTCGTCAAAGCTTTCGTTGATTCGATCAGTGTTTACATTTTTTAGGTTCCTACCCTGATAATATACGGCATTAGGACACTTATTGACAGGTTTTAACAGTCCAACAGAAATTATACTCTCTTAAGTGTTTTTAGGCAGTCAGCGCTTTTAAGTGTTTTTGATCTGAAAGTTCGTTTTTGCAGTTAATTTTTGCCCTAGCTCATGTTGTGGTGAGTTCCCAGTATATTGCATACAAAATGAGTGATTTGGCTGTAACAGAAGTCGATAAAGCTGTACCAATGATCAAGGAAGGTCATTACTACCGTTCAGTTAGTCGAACATTGGGTGACTTAATATCCATGATCCAAAGTCACGTGCAATGGTACAGACAGATTGGATCTTATGTAAAAAGACTCAGACAAGGCTAAAATTGCGCAACAAGTCCCACAGACTACCTTTTTATAAGAATGCAAACTCTGAAGAATCGTCCTCTAAGGCTGTTCAGGCCCTAAATCTCCTGGAAGAAGTGCATGACGTGCGTGTTAGTGATAAAACAGTGAGAAAAAGGTTAGATGAAGTTGATTTGAAGTCAAACGTGTCAGATAATGCTCCAAATTTTGTTGTAGATCATCGCAATGTAAGATTAGCGTTTGCTCGTCAGCAACAAGATTTGTCTTACGAATGGAGTCGAGTTTTATTATTTGATGAAAGCCGTTTTTGTTTAAATTTAATCAATGGGACTAAAAGGATGTGGAGATATCGAGGAGAACTTTTGAATCACGCAAATTTTATCAAAAAAGTGTCATAGAGTGGAGGGTATGTTATAGTGTGGTTAGGCGTATCTTTGACAGCTCACACAACTTTAATTATCAATCATGGCGGTTCTCTGACTGCACTCAGATATGGAACAGAGATCTAAAAATCCCATATAATGTTTTTTATCTCATTCATAGGCCCAGATTTTGATTTTGGGTCTAAACAGTCGTTAGAGGGCGATTTTTCAGAGTTTGCATTCTTATATAAAAGGTAGTCTGTGGGACTCGTTGCGCTATTTTTGCCTTGTCTAAGTCTCTTTACATAAGATCCAATCTTTCTGAACCATTACACATGGTTTTGGATCATGGATACTAATTCACCCAATGTTCGACTAACTGAACGGTAGTAATGACCTTCCTTGATCATTGGTACAGCTTTATCGACTTCTGTTACAGCCAAATCACTCATTTTGTATGCGATATACTGGGAACTCACAATACAGATACCACAACATGAGCTAGGGCAAAAATTAACTGCAAAACGAACTTTCAGAACAAAAACACTTAAAAGCGCTGACTGCCTAAAAACACTTAATTTCTGTTGGACTGTTAAAACCTGTCAATAAGTGTCCTAATGCCAGGATATTATCAGGATAGGAACCTAAAAAATGTAAACACTAATCGAATCAACGAAAGCTTTGACGAAAACGGGACTTTTTTTAGTGTTCCCCTAATTTTGCCGGTGTGTGTAGTTCCTATAAATCCTTAAAACAATCTCTAGTAAATATAATAACTCTAAATACATCAAGTTTTAAAATGTCTTAGGCAGACCTTATAATAATCTTTACTATAGTAAAATAATGCTAGTTTTCATTGATATTTACAACAATTATCATTTTGGCCAAGTTACACGGGGTATATAATTCATTTTACACAAGAAGTTGGAGTGATGTTTTGAAAATAATGTTCTTAGTTTACAGTAAAAAATATATGGAAAGAAGAAGCGAGTTAGTGATATGAGACACTACTCGTTAATTGGCTTGGCGTTGGGCAGTGCGTCCTTGTGCGACTTATCTTAGACTGTTTTGTATGTTAAGCGTACACTCCATGGCGGTAAGTGCTCTCACCTCTTCGCCCACGGTACTGGGGTACAGCTTGCTGCCCGGTGCGTAGCCATTCTTCTCCAGCGCAAATTGGTCTTCTGTCGTCTTGCGGTACACCGGGTTGTCGAAGTTCATAGATGTGTGATTACGGTTCACGTAATGTTTGTACATAAGCACTGCGATCTGAAACGAGTAGTTAACATTAATTTTACACGTGATTTTTAATAGACTAGATCTCGTGGAAGGTCGAAAAGTTACATCATCAGTGAAACAGAAGCAATTGATGTCTATTAGAGCGGTAACTAAGATGCAATTTAACGCTACCGAGACATTAACGAAAGCAATTTATTAATTAGTGTCACTATCAACAAATTCCCTTAACGTCATGACATGACTGTTACAGGTTGGAATTTACAATTGCGTTTAACCGCGAACGGCTGAGTCTAACCAGTGCGAACAGCGTACGTATATTAATCATAATCAATTAGTGCCAATCGTACTATAAAGAGGTTTTACGAGAGATAAGTTTAATTTCATAGTGTACTTGCGATAAGTATTTTTGGTACTATCCGATAGACGTCCTTGTAAACGTTTACATAATAACTCAATGTTTTTATAATATCAAAGTATTAATCTTAAATTGTGATCTTTCATTTTTGACGTTTCTTAATGTATGCTGTAAAGAATGCTTAAATATTTTATTTTATTTACGATCCTTGATTTTGACAAGTCGACTAATGCAAAGAACGCGGTTCGCCGAATCGAAGCGTATGGTTCAATTTAAAATAAAGAATAAACAAACTGACACAACTGAATTTAGAAATAAAAGACAAGCAATTCATTGGAATGTCTCAGATAAAGAAACTCATTGAACACACGTTTCTTAGAACCATAAATGCATAAGACTTGCAGATTCTTCAAAATGTCCGTTCATTAAACTTGGGTGGCAACATATCGGATATGTTATACGAGTCGATATGATCTATGCCCATAGATCTAGTTCCTAGGAATTAGAATGAAACAAAACGCTAAACGGGAGTGTCTATTTTAGTCATGCCCGCTTTTTTTACATTCCAACTGTATAGATCGGTGTACCCATTTTTTGTTACCTGCCCATCTGTTTGGGTGTCGTTCGATGACTAAAGTTTTAACCGGAAGGCTTCTAGAAAGTTCTAGTTAATGTTAGATGCTTACCAGTGCTGCCAAAATGATAATTCCAGAGATTATTGCCACTACAACGCCTGCGACCATGCCGGCATCGCGGCCACTGGTTGAGATTCCTGTGCCAGTCTTGGGTGTTTCAGGGACACCTAGAATAAAAAGAAGTAACGGTTAACATTGTTAGGTTACACGCTTTGCAGTTCTTTAAACCCTTGCAACGTGTTCATTGATATGCAAGACAAGTGAAGCGAAAGTTAGCCGTGTATTGATAATTGATTGCATGAAATTAAATTGTAAATGAACCGTAGATTCACATACAATAGTTTGATTTACTAACATTTGATTACAAAATAAACGTTGCAAGATTTTAAAGGTAATAAGGGTTAACGTTAATGACAACTCTTGCGTTGGTTTTATGAACAAAATGAAACTTTCACCGAAAAAGCAGAAAAGTATGGTGATTTGTGAAGGTGTTAAATTGAAAGCAACATAGAAACAAATGACGAACATAGACAAGTGAAGAAATGAAAGAAACCGATTTTATTAACTCAAGTAGAAGTTGCAAAAAGAAATGGAAAAAGACCCTATAGGCTTCGTAGAGAAGAAAAAAAATCAATAACAAGAACAAAGTTCCTGGTAGGAAAACAGTTTAAGTACACAATATTGAACGTCCGTTCTCGTTGTCAAGTTCATTGTCAACAAATTAAAAACATTTGAAGAAGAATGACGACAATAGCGTTATAGATTGACGCATTTTCACATAGACATGATGAATACACAGGGCGGGAGTGCCTGCGATCAATTTTCTTACATCTAATTGTCAATTTAACTTGTGTGGGCGCCTAACTCAACTGCACTAGACATTCTATTTAAAGCAAGTGTCAATGTAACGTGCCAACTAATACTATTTAACTGAAATATCCTAACCTACTTTCAAATTACAGATGTTTTCCTCTTTGATTTTTATTATGAGTAATTTTGTAATACAATAGAGATTAAAAAATACTGATCATATCAGATAATACAGGACAGGATGGTTATTCTGATATTTACATAACAAAACCCTGAAACCTGGCACAATAAATACAACAAAATGATGGTATCAAGTTCATCTTTATGCTGAGTGACTTGGTATTATTTCAAATTATGCTAGAATATTCTAAAATGACAATACTGTTTTTATTAATTTATTAAATTGTACAAATCATTGTAGGTTTTCCGTTAAACTATAGCTATAAAACTAGACATTTAAAACTATTGTAATCAGAAAATTCTGGAATAATGTGTTAGTTGCGGTAAAACTGGTTAATATTAGTAGACAAACGGAAGTTTATGCAACATGCACCCAGCTCATAATGAATCTGTGTGTCTTCCCATCGAAAGTGTAATGTTTCCGACTTTAGCACAAAATAAATAAAATTATAATACGTTACCCTCAATTCTTAAGTTTTTCAGGGCGTCTGGTATATCGACCAAACTGATTTGTTCAAATTTATAATGAGATTCTTTGACGGGCTCTTCCGTTGAGTCTGGTATCCTCTCCAGCGCTTCACCTTTCAAGAACAGATCTATAAATGGCTGATTCCTTTTTCCCAGATCTCGTTTATCAGCTTCCCAATACGCCTTCATTGGCTCAGCTTCAGGGTCCGACAGGGCCGCAGTCTGTGGTCCCTCAACCTCGTCAAGTTCCTCAGTCGTATCTTCACTCTTCAGGAGGCCACGTCCCAACTTCAAGAGAAGGTTTAGCCCTTCTCTTTTGTAATTCACCATATGTGTCAAGCTTTCCCGATAATCATTCGCACTCAAAATAGCTATACATCTGTTTGACAACTAGCAGATTGACATGCCCTGCAAATCAGTCAAGGAATCCCAAGTTGAAGACACACAGATATTGATTCATCATCACAATGAACTGTTGTTAGTTTGATGGCCTGATGAGTATTAGTGATGCTCGATTCCCATTACCGTATGTATATATGGGCGATAGTTTATCTTATCAATCGATGTGATTAAATGATTCAACCTATCCATGAAGCAATCTTTAATCAAAATCGTGGCGTTTGATCGACATCAAAATACTGAAAATACGGACATTTTCTCTAACTATTGCTGAAAGCAAGGTTAGTTATATTCCACGTTCACTTTCATTTCGGTGAATTCGATTAACGGCAGCACTTCAAACGTCACTATTCTGATTAATTAACAAACTCATGTGAGACAGATCAAAGGGGTAAACTGGTTGAACGATAAATTGAATGTGTCTCCAAGATACTCACTGGTTACAGGTTTTTCTTCAATAACTATGGTTTCATTTGAACCAATGGTCGGTTTATTATGCACCTCCACATCTGGTTTTATTGCATCTGTAGATTTTATGAAATAAAAAACTTAAAATTCTTCCTTATTGATAAATTCTTGTTTTACTTTTCCGTCAGTTAGTAGTATTTTTGTATATTGATCACACAGCGAAACAATTCCTCGTAAATATGCACGGCACACGCGACACGTACGGGTTTCCGAAACGGAATGAGACGGGCCGAAAACCGGTCGCGTGTAACCGCCATTGACGTCCCACCATCGGGCCGTTCTGTCAATTTAACTAAACGCGATCTGGCTCGCGCTTTCATACCATGCATTGGTTAATTTTGACTACCACACCATATTGCCCAAAATACATTTCTCGCTTTCCAAAAAAAACTTCTACTTCATAACCGTACAATTGAGAGGAGGGCACAAGCTACTTAACGATTTACATACACCTAAGCCTTACCTACTCATTAAGACCACCAGTGTGTTAAACATCAGACAGCTCAATAAAGCCTAATCAATTCTAGGAAATATATATTTGTATAATTGTTTATTAGTGGCATTCTATTAGGTACATTCATTTCATGATTTATTTAATATTATAATCAAGCAACCCAGGAATGGCATTACCTTCTCATAAAATAGTAAACAGTGTGTTGCTGACCCTGCTCAATGCGTGGGTATTATATCTAAAACTAATTAACTACCTATATGTAGAATATATTTGTTCATAATTATTTGTCATCAATACATTTTGGTTTGAGTCAGTAATAGTCTGAAATTAAAAGTATTTTATATTTCTAGTAAGCAACCCAGGTATGAGGTAACATCGTTGCTAGCATGCGCATGCGGCGTGCCGGATCGCAGGTAGAACCACTGAACAAAAGGTGGCGTGATGCCGTGACGTCACGTCGCCTTATTCGCCAACTGTTAGACTATTGGGCGTTCTATGTTTCCACACCAGTGCGATCACATCTAGTAGATCTGTTAGGTGCATAAGCACCCATGTGTGAGGTCACAAGCCCCACAGGCTAATAAAAACATTAGTTTAGTGACTCATCGATATAGATTCTATGATTATCAAGTAGTTAAATCAGATTATGTATTTCTTTTCCTACAAAACTTAATACTTATCTTACCTACCTATTATAAATTTTTAATTAGCTTAATGAATAATGTGATGGCTCCTTTCCTTGGTATTCTGTCTACATAAAATCAAAAAGAAAGAGCCGCAAATATACTTTATTTATAGTAAATCCGCCAATCACGCCAAAATTATCTATTAATCAATTTTATTACGTGATTTATGTAGGTAAATTTACAATACAAATCATCGTAACACGCGATATCTACTCGTAAGGCATTTCTTGTGATAACGATATGCTTATAAACAATTATGAGTAATAATTGTAGCGATTAGGTACTCTCCTCGTATGATTAAAAGCATGAGATAAGGCGTAGGCGCGGTATATTCCAACCAAAACATGGAACTTCTTCGTAACTGATCCAGTCACACTAAAATTTACCAGTGATAAAAAATATCGTACGATGTGTCGTCATCTAGTGACGTGGCCCATTACGTGTTCGGCGGTTCGGCCCGCTAACTGAATCGGCCAAGTATTTTTAAAATTCACATCAATGTTCTAGTGGCCTTGCCTCTACAATGATATTACGAAAATGATCGCAACAAGGACCAAATTCACGGGTCTCGTTTGTTTTTTATCTAGTGTCACGTTATCTGACGCAATGCAATGGCGTGATGGTGTGACTAAACGTGTATGATGACCTTTCAATTAAGAAAGTTACAGACACACAACAGTTAACTCTCTTTAACGATTAAGCGTGCATTTAAAGCTAGTATTTTTACATTCTCTTCACCTTGATCTTTCAATGTTAAGTTGCTTGAAAAAAACGAAAATTATGTGCAGCAGCTGCATACACGGTTTTTAAAAGAAGGTTCCAAATTGATACTTGTAAACAGCTTCCTCATTTAAAAACGCTACGTAATAAGTATTTATTGATCGGGCACAAGATCAATCATAACTAAACGTTACCAATCGTAGTAAATGTATTTTTATTGACACATTCAATTGTACTTTAATCAACAGATGAATGTATGCAATGAACGGACTTGCATCGGAGATAGATGATCTGGACTTGTATATTTTTATAACATAACGCATAGAAGTTGGAACTATAATATTCTGTCAATATTTAAATTTCAATACGTGATGGCCTAGAGACTAACTCATGAACGCAGTTGTAAGTTCAAACTCAGGCAAGTACCAATGCATGTTTTACAATGCTTGCATTTAGTTTAGGTTACCTTGAATATCACTGATATCGGTGTGTAGGAAAAGATCGCGAGAAAATCCGGCCTCTATGTAGTGTAATCAATACTCTAAAGCCGTGTGCAGAAGTGGCTAAATTGACTCTTGAGAGGTGGACAGATCCCAACACGAAAAAGACGCATAGACGCAAAGACGCAGACTTAGAAATCATAAGGTTGCTGCGCTGCATGTCATAGGTTCCTTTCCCTCACAGAACAAATTTTGTATGGTTTACAAGTACCTAGTTGTTACGGGTCAGGGTTTTTTTGTATGTGATTTAACCGGTACACGTTATTTAAAAGATATGAAAAAATGTCCCGCTGATCTCGAGAGTAATGAAACCGAACTAGATACGTTATCTGATTTTTCTGCGTGTGGTAACATTCCATCAATCAATTCCTCTTACAAGTGCTGTACACAAATTGAACGCAGTTTCCAAGATAGCCGGAAAATTTAGCGGAAAAGTTACAATAGTAGAAGGTTTTTGCACATCATTTTGTACCCCTATGTGCACGTAATGTAGTACTTGTGAGTCAGAAAATAGGCGAATGTCCCAGCAGAGTTTTTGAGACAGATAATGCTAGTAAACAAGGCATGGTGTTTCTCTTTTTTGTTCCAGAATGTGGCGTTTGTAAATAACTAATTCGGCCACATCTGGGAGGGAATTCTATAGGCCTCTACTACTCTACTCTCTCGGACTAGTACACCTATTGATTTATAAAATCAGGTTTATTTATGATGTTTACCTTCACCTATGTCAGAAATGTTCAAGATAAATTACTTTTGACAGAACATACGTATTGAAAAAAGACATAATGAAACTTGCCCGGTTTTGAACTTACAACCGTGGACATGAGAATACAAATTAGACTAGAATCTGGAATTCTAGAAGGTTCACACTAATCTCATGATAATTAATAGTCTGTATAGTTTTTACCGTTCCAAATTCGGCTCTAACAAGAACATAACGAATATGTTACCTATTAAATCTGTCAAAGCATGTTTTTAAATAAATTAGTGAATAAAAACAATTGGGTTTTTCCTATAGTACGGATTATACCGGAATTGCTACTTCCTTCCCCAAATCACACCATGTAGCGCACCTACTGGGCGGTCACGCCATAATTATCGCATTTATATTTTATCCTTATTTTGTACAAAGCTAAATTAACAATTGACTAAACAAATTTTTATTGATATCTGGCACTATCAGCACGTACCAATTTTTAAAGATTAAATCGCCGTCAATTACTTTTATCGTTTGATTTATGCGATAATTTGTGTCTAGACTTACCTTGAAAGTGTTGTCTGCAATTATGAAGGCTTTCTTAACTAATTAATTTACTACTTTTATAATCCCCGATTTAAAAAAGAGAGTTTTAAGTTTAACATCTACGAGTATGTGTGCCTCTCAGTTGAGGTTCTTTTTTTTAATTCTAATGAAATTGAACAATTGGTACCTAGCGTATGTGATTACTTTAATTTTCGGGCATGCCAACGCAATTAGAACTTTTAGAACCAAACCATACGAACTCACAATAGCAAAGTCACGCGCGTTTGCGGGTTGAGTTTGCCGGTTTCAGTACTACTGAACAAAATCATTTATTATTTTTTTATACTTATTTATTTATATTTTCATAAAAGTATAATAAAAAACACAAACATTATTGACGTATGACATTAACCCTTCACTAAAAAGAAACAGTAACAAAATATACGCAGAAACCAGTTCTGTTATTCTAGTTCTTCAAATGTAGGCCGTATAATGTGCCTTATCACGATGGATTGCAAGTTCGATATGGCATTAAAAATCCAAATGAAAGCATTTAAACCTCACAATATTTTAATGGACATTATCCTTGGAAATGTATTAAAAATGACATGAATCAACTATTTTTCTTAAATTAGGGAATTAACATACCGGTATAAAAAAGATATCGGCCCCCAAATCTACACAAAGAGTGCGACAATCCAAAACCGGTTTATACCGATATAACAATTAACAAGTTCTTACGTCAATACGATATCTTAAAAAAAAAAACATCAACATATTAATGAAGATTGAATGAAAATTCCTAATGACAATAACTTATCATAATATTATTATTTAAACACTTCACATGTTTGCCTTAAATCCGAAATCACGCCACAACATACTATGCGCATTATAATAAAGAATTAATCTCTTATGAACGATAATGATGATAAAATTTGCTTACGATTTCGCCACCTGCTTTTATTACGCAAATGTAAACACTTAATTGTTTTATTAATTCCGCGATTGTTTAGAAAATATCTGCATATGTTACGCACTCGAATAAATCTGTAAACCCAAGATAAACGATAGGTACTTGGATATGGTTACACGGAAATATCGCAGGATCTTAGAGACGGCAGTTCAAAAAAAAAAAAACTAAAGGAGCTTTAAGCACTTAATCCATGTCAAAAAATCGCTTACAAAACCATCAGTGTATTTAAACTACGTACATCATGTTAAGAATAATCAGTGACAAGATTTTGTATATGACAGTACCATGCAAGTTGCATCAAGGCGTCTCTGTACTGTGTGACATACAATGGAACTAGCAATACACGTTTTCTCATTCCAATTGTTCTCCTGTACCTACATTGTTTCAAGTACAGACATTCCATGTCATGGAATCATATGAAATGTAACCCCACCTGTCTATAATACCGTAAAATGAGGTAAGGTATCGTAGTTTTTAGTAGATTGTACAGACAAGTGCCAGACTGCCTATGTTGTTAATATCGAGCTAGCTAAATATTTGATACAATGCCAATTCGTCTAGGAACGGTAGGAACAATATTTTTTGGAGTAAGGCCCTGATGTGTCACTATATTTTAATTATCATCGTTATTTAATAGAGAGAGCCTCGTAGTACGTATGTGCTAATTTTAGCCACACAAACAACAAAGTTTTTCCTATATAAACATCGGCGTTAAAAATAGTAGCCGAATTAGTATTGCGTATCAATGAGTCTTGTTTTCGATAAGTTTTGCCGTTACTGCATACATTTGTATAAAGCCAATTAATTTTTCATACACAACCTGTGATTTCTAACAATTGAATGGTATGATTACATAACTTCAATTAAACGTATGACTTTTATTCACTAGCAATTTATTATTCACGTGTATTGTATGTTCTTTTTTCCCACCGGCAAATTTTTAACACAATAAGCGTGGGTATCATCATTTTATACAAACACACATTTACGGTGGTCACTTCAAACATTACAAACAAAAAAGTATTAGGCATTTGTTACTTCTTTTTTTTTCATATCGACGCACGTAACCTCTACCTAATTATACATTTTAGGCCTATTGAAGTGACCACGTTGATTTCAACGTGAGACATTAGCTACTGAAGTAAAAAGTTTGATTACCATATTATTATGCCAAAAAATGGTGAAAAATTACATTGTTCGAATTTTGACTGCTTGTAAAGCCTCGTTTATTGGGACAATTATTCTTGATGCTTTTGAATTATGTTTCAAAATACTATAAATGTCATATAAATTATCCAGTACTCTGCTTCTAGTACGATTACATCAGCAGTATTGTGTGTTAATGTTTTCTTTTATTAGAATTTAACTGGTATATTTTGTAAACACTGATATAACACAGATCAAAGCTTTAAAAATCTGTGATATTTACAATTTCAAGCAAACAAACGTTCGTTAAAATGCTCAGATATCTGTAAGGTTCCTTCGTATCTGGCATTGGTTTACGTCGCGTATACATTACGTTTGTATTGAGCCGTGACTCTATCAAAAGTAATAAGTTCAGTAGGTTTCTGAAGAAAGTAGGTACTTTTTGTAACTGGCAAAGGTCAAAACCATCAAATCGAATGTAGTAAACGCGTCTGAAAAAAAAGTAAGTAAAACATTATCCAAATAATGAAAATACACTTACTGTCTTCGACGCACATCTGGTTGTCGGGCAGCAGTCTTAGTCCGTTGGGGCATGCGCAGGAGACGCGCGGTGAATGGGACCCGATGCGCGGTGCGGGAAGGCAGAGATGGGAGCAGTGCCCATTGACAGCAGCGCAGTGGTTGACACCATCGGGTTGACGGTACGGGTGGTAGACGTGGATCACCATGGGGTTTTGAAGCTGTTAATTTTAGAACTCATTTTAATTATGGAGAATTAATTGTAAAACGCTAGCTGGTTTTTGAAGACATTAAGGAACTGTTGAATCTGTTTTTCAACTAGTTAATATTCGCATACGCATGTGTTGACGCAAATCGTAAAGTGATGAATAAAGTTGGTTGTTTGGCTACTGCTAACTTGTTTGTAACTGCTGCTGCTGGAAAAGTACTTGCCAAAAACATAGTTTCTAACCAAAACACAATCTCCAACCGTTACGGGCAATTTATTATGATATTATTTTTTACGTAATATAAGCATATTTTTGCTTAAAGAAATTCAGAATTAAGGTAATCCTCGAAAATATGAATACCTAACTGTTTTGGGCGTAAGTATCGGAAATGTACATGGTATTTAAATATTCATTTTACAAGGCCCTTGTCAAAAACCCATGATTGCAGGGTCAAAACTATTTCCTTGTTTTACTCCTCCAGTCGCTGTCTTGGACATTTAAAATCGATTTTTACTTAATATACAAGTGGCAATTAAAGAGTCGATGTCAAGGAAGCCATTCAATATCTCGTTTTTGGTAATGTCCAAAAAACGCATAAAATTATCTGTAAACTCGTTCATCAGATGTTTTAAACTTTGGTTCATTAACGTAAGGCCATAATGACAACGAATTTCTTTGTTTTCAGTGCTTGTGTAGATTTTGATAACGACAAGTAAGATTTGACAGGGGTCATTTCTTAAGTTTCCGATGATCATCGCTGTTGGATTCAAATTTAAATCATTTGTTGAAGACAGTTTCATAGGATGATGTGTTGGTTACAGGTAAATCTATAGCAGATTTCCCGCTTTTTATAGGCATATAAAATCATAACATGTTTCAGTTGTCATTTCAAACTTAACAATATAACAAACGCTTTTTACATTATACTAATTTATCTACTTTATTACCTCGTTCTGCTAGCAAGCAATACCGAGTTTGTGGTCCTGTGTTTGGATACCCAATATTGCATCGACCACTTAACCCTACTACTACTGCTACTGGGCTACTGGGAAATTACTTTATATCCCAATAGCAGCCACGGAATAAATTCGTGTATACTTTAAAGTACGCCTATTATATACGGCTCTTTGGTTCATTGGCCCGCTCAAATGGGACCCGCGGATAGAAGAACTAATTCATTGTATTTATTATTTTTTGGACCCGCTGTTCGACATGACATTTAATTTCATATTTCAGTACAGGCATCTAGAAAACTGTTGTACCTTCTAACCTCCACAACCATTTAACTTACGTTATGCATCGGAGTAATAGGTTCGATATCTTTTCCGTTGAACTTGTTGGCGCGGTAGACGGCAGCCTTGTCCCAGTCAGTCCAGTAGACCCAGTCTTCGAAGGTGGTGATGGAGAAGGGATGACGTAACACGTCCGTGGAGTACAGGATCACCCTGCGGCCAGTCCCGTCATAGTTGCACGAAGAAATCATATTCATTTTGGCGTCCACCTAAACAAATATTGAAGTTCAATGACACGAAACTTTATAAAATATAAAAGTGTACCGATTACTCTTTGTTGAGGATTACAATTTGTGTTATCATAATCATCGAATAACATCTACTCGTATCTTTTTGTAACAATTAATTAATTCATGACACCTGATTTCACTATAGATAAAACTAATTATCATTAGATTCACAATAGCCATTAGGAAATTTAAGCATGGAGTTTGTTGGAATTACCCATTTTTGCAGTGTTGTTTGATTCGGTATCTTTTGGTTTGAAATTAATACTTTAATTATGACGAATGACATCGCATGTTCTAGCGTCATTTGTTTTTCACAAACCACTCGATAGGTTTTTTTAACCGACGAAAAAAAAAGGAGGAGGTTCTCAATTCGACATGTATATTTTTTTTTTATTTTTTTTTTTATGTATGACCACGCATAACTTTTCCAAACGCAGTCCGATTTCAAAAATTCTTTTTTAGTTGGAAAGAGTATATCTCAAAGTTGGTCCCATTTAAATTTCAAAACTGAAATCGGCCCCTAAGGGTAGAAAAAAAAGAATTAATTGTCAATCTTCCTACAGAATTTTCAATTATGAACCGATTCTGTTGAAATAAAGTTAACAATTGTAGTTCTGAGGACATTATTATATAGCAGAGATGTGGAGAACATAACATGATGGCGTCACCATCATCAGATCAACTTCAGATCCCTGTTATTTTGTGAAGTCAGTCCTAAGAGTTCCTTAACAGTTAACAACAGCTATATCGTGTTTGGGCTCATTTCACTCAGCTTGATGAGAACTTTAGACCTAGCTGAGGTATCATTGCCATCGAGGGTCTGAGGATGGTGACGGATAACAGGGGCAAGAGGTCCTCAACAGTTAACAGCGCCTTTATCGTGTTTGGGCTCATTTAACTAGTCTTGATGAAAACTTTACACCTAGCTGGGTTATAATTGTCATCGAGGGTCTGAGGATGGTGACAGAGGGCAGTAGCTAGAGATCCTTTACAGCTGCAATTGATCTGATGATGGTGACGCCATCATGTTATGTTCTCCACATTTCTGCTATATAATATGACACGAGATAGGAAACTCAAAAGTAAAAAATAAGTCCTTTTTAAAAAAAAATCAAACCGACGAAACATTGAACTGAAAAGAAAAAAATAAATTTTGAGGCGGCGCCAAAGAAACAATCAACGAATAGCTACGGCGAGCTATTCAACCACGACAAGCTATACAACGAGCTATTCTGCTCTTCACATTGTTAATTTATAAGTTTGTTTGTTTGGCGCCGCCTCAAAATTTATTTTTTTCTTTTCAGTTCAATGTTTCGTCGGTTTGATTTTTTTTTAAAAAGGACTTATTACAATAGCAAAAACTATTGTTATAGGAGTGAGGAAACTTCTAGGTTCCCTGATTAATTTCCAGTAGGTAACTTCTTAAGAATACAACAGGCTTAAAGGGAATTTCCAAGGTCCTTTATAAATAAAACTGGAACACACAGGGTAGATGACCGTTCTTCTTTGACGCATGTCTCAACTTTTTTTTATATTCTTTTCCACTTACCCAGTAAACTCGTTTGCGAACAAGGTCCAGTGTGAGGCCGTTCGGCCATTTGACGTCATAAGACACGATAGTCTGTCTGTGGGAGCCATCCATACCCGCACGCTCAATCTTCGGAACCTGACCCCAGTCGGTCCAGTACATCCAACTAAAAAAAATATTTAAATATTTAACAAGCTACATACTTTAAAAATTTTACCGTTGACTTAGCATAAACATCCCATGAAGGTTTTCAATGTACTATAAAAATTCACATAAATTATTTATTACCAAATAAATTACGCTGTTTCAAATCAAAGTGAATTTATCTAGTTATGTAGGTAAATATTATCACAATATTTGGCAAACATCGTTGTATTCAGAGCTGATTCCGTTTGAATTGAGTATTGTAGTTACTTGCTAATTGATGATAACTGTTGAAAAACTCCAATCCTAATATACAAAGTCAACTTTACACACGGCTACTACCACAATACATAACCAGTACATGCTGATCGTTCACTGTGCGAAAAGATTCAGTAAAGTGAGGCCGAGTTTAACTGGTTTTGCAAAGCTTAATGTGTAGTCCTGTGTACATGGAGATGCTTATCTCGAATCAATACGCCGTTTTGTATTTGAGTTAAAGTCATCTAAATATGGTGCGGAATTTTAGAGGCCGATGCGGAACTCAAAGGCTCTAATTTTTATAGCGGATCTAACTATTCGATCTATTGATTCTACAACAGTACGACGGTGATCTTTTGATAGGGAAAAGTAACCAATACTTCCACTTATTTCAAGTGTATCAATGAACAATGAAGCTTATAGCTTTTATATTTAACTTTCAAAGATAATCTGGTAGATAAACCTAGATCCTTAGATTATAAAATGACCAGATCCTGTGTTCAAAGCAAATGTAACCTTATTCGTAAATATTTTTTTTAAACGTTTGAGTGAACGCCACGCTTATGTTTAATTCCTTTGCGTGTGACATAGGGTCCGACGAACAAAGGAAAGAATTTATCTTCCTTTTTTGACTTCAATTCTTAGTAGTTTACTAGAAATTTAACCTAAGCCTACATCGTCATCGGTTAGGATTTGTGTCAGAGATTCGCGGAATTAAAGTTTTTGTACCGCAACTCGGAAGGCTCTAATTTCCATAAAATAACATTCTCTTTTAACACATGTTTACACACGTGACTATTTGACTGGTAAATACAACAAATAAGTTCACTTACGTCAATCCTATCAACAAATAATGATTCTTATTGCATTAAATTGCGACGCCCCCGAAATAAATCGACATTCCTTCGTCAATTGATCGAATTTGCCTCCAGACAAATGGCGTTTTATGGAGCTGATTACAAACGATCAGGTTTTAAATTGTTTGGTAACAGTTTGTGTATGACGTGGGTATTTTTTATGGTTTGCTTGTTGATATTTATAAGGTCGACTGATCTACTCGAAGCCATGAGGATCTTTAGTTCGATTTCGATTCTAGGGCAAACACAGCGTTATGGTTTTTGGTTTTCCCGTAAAGAAAAACCAGTTTGAAATCATGAAGGTGTGACTCGCCCTTATTTAATGCGTACATCTTGTGGTTTTGATGTCAGCTTCGAAAATGGAATGATTAATAGTTTAACATTAGGTATATCTTTTTTACCTAAGTTCTACCTATTTGTCATATTCCTCATTAAAAGCATTAGCTTCCAAGGGAATTAATTACGGAATATTTTTCCTCTTTGACGCTTTTGCGCATTGGTCCTATATTTTACAAACAGGTAAATAGGTACTCACCTATAATAATGTTATCTAAAGAGAAATCGTCAATGGCATACAACAACACATAATCATGCCTATACCTACCAGGAAAATTAACTGTTATTAACTATTGTTTAAAGAAAACACAGTACCTACTGATTAATGACACATAGCTACAAATTACTTAATCCAGTATTGTTTATCGCCTTTGATTAATTTAATGATATACTTATTTATAGAAACGATGTGTCATAAAAATGATAAGATGGCTTAATTTTAAAACTAGGCATAAAAATAAACTCATTGATGATTCAGTAGCTAGGCATATCCGCTGCAATTAAGTAAGAGGCGCTTCCTTATCTGGTATGCTAAATGACTAATACATTTTTTAGATTTTATTCTTTTTGACTTCTAAGTTCAATATTGTTCAAGCCAAATTCTTTCTTGTTAATTTTTAAGCAGCTCATGGTCCTGGCTCAGTAACTTCAACCGTATAGATTTATATTCTGGTAAGCGACCCTTGTCAAGTTCGACACGCGGATGATTGACCATCCAGCACATACAGGTCTAAAAAGGCATTTTTATCATAAACATAAGGACTTGCGATTATTCGTTAAATGAAATATTCTATTCCATTGTTCAAGCAATAAAGTAAGTAGGATTTTGAGAATATATAAAAACTAGTATTTGGGCGTTGCGCGAGCTGCAAGCAGCTCGCGGGGTCGTGTTTTGGACAATTTACAATCGGGACCACCAAAACATTTAAGATCCGTGTAACTACGACACGAGATTTTTTAAAACAGAGTTCTAAGTTAAAACGGTTCGCCTCTGTTAGTTGCGACCCAAAATAGACGCGCGACAAGCTCACCCTTTTGTCTTTTAGTAATAAACTTATGATTTGATGTTTCAAAAATTTTGCGTATTTTTTGTTTATGAACAATGTACTGTTTGTAAAAGTCCAAGTAGGTCAATGAGTCAAATTCGTCTCTTATGGGGCGGTTAAAATAGATGATGAGGTCCGAACCAGCTTGTAGCGCGGCTTCTACTTCAGTGCCTGGTTTTAAATAAACGTATTTTTTATTTTCTAAATGCACTGACAGCTGTTTGACGTTGGAATCGCGCGCGGTCAAAAAAAAAAAAAGAAACTCCGAGCATAGCTCTTTCCATTGCTCGTTGAGTGACTTTTAGTCTCTAAAAGGCCAGCAGTCAATTGTTTTCTATTACGTGCATCAGATAAATACATTTGCCAAACCAATTACCATCTCGGATAACTCTTAATAATTCTGCTATCTTTAAATTAAAAAATCTAGCACACACAGAAGGATTTACATAGGTGCTTCGAGTGGATTGTTGAATTTTAGGCCATTTGGGATTACAGGTAAACGTCAAGAAAAATGATGGGTTCCCCAATGTGCTTACTATTGCAATAGCACCACTATATTTTCCTTTCATGATTTCCCCGTAAAAGAGCTGGGCAAATAATCCCTCTCCCTGAATCGTTTCATCCTGACGACTTTGACGCGCGACTTCAATGCTCATTTCAACTTCTTGAAGTGGAGCGGACCTCAGTGCATTATTAGAGTTATGTTTTTGTAGACTTGATATAAAACGTAGGCGTTCTTCTATGATTCGGCAATGCAAGTCAACTAACCATTCTTCCGATAGCCTGCCTATATCAGGAAATCATGGCTCAGACAATAATGCCTTTTTTACCCAAAGGATAAAATGGGACCCTATCACTAAGACTTCGCTGTCTATCCGTCTGTCCGTCCGTCTGTCCGTCTGCCACCAGGCTGTATCTCTAGAACCGCGATAGCTAGACAGTTAAAATTATCATAAATTATGTAAGTAAGTACTTCTGTTGCCACTATTACAACGAATACTAAAAACAATATAAAATAAAATATACAGGGTGAATTTTTCAACTGGGCGTGGATGGCTACTTTCGAAACTATGAGGAATATCGAAAAACGTTGAAAGGAGTCTCGAGGCCGATTTTGACGAAAACTAAAACTGCATCATTGGATTTTAGAAAAATCAAAAATCCTGGTCAGGAATCGAACCCGCTGATTTTGGAAAAAAAATCACACCCTGTATTATTACACCGTTCGATAGTGTTGCTAATAAGGATAAAATTTTGGGAAATAAACATATACGGCAAACTTAAGGAAATGGCAGATTTTTATGAAATTGCTATTTTTCCATGTTACTTTACATCTACTGAGCCATTATTTATTCGAAATAATAAAATTTCATTGTTTTCAATGTCTCACTAGATTTGACGTTTCAACAATCCCACTGTACTTAGCAATACGACATTATTGAGTTGAACTAAAAATAGCATTATTTTAAAGAAGAAAAAGTAACTCATGTTTCAAATACAGTCTTTGCCTTGAAGATAAATCAGTTTTTTTGTAATTGTACGTTTTCCTTAAGTTTGCCGTATATGATTACTTCCTAGAATTTGATCCTTATTGGCAACACTATCGAATGCTGTAATAATACAGGGTGTGATTTTTTTTCCAAAATCAGCGGGTTCGATTCCTGACCAGGATTTTTGATTTTTCGAAAATCGAATGATGCAGTTTTAGTTTTCGTCAAAATCGGCCTCGAGACTCCTTTCAACGTTTTTCGATATTCCTTATAGTTTCGAAAGTAGCCATCTACGCCCAGTTGAAAAATTCACCCTGTATATTTCATCCCATACAACAAACGAAATTTTTTTGCCCTTTTTTGCTCGATATCAATAATGGCAATGGCGGGTTATTTTTTTGCGCGTTTTGACAAATTTTGTAAAAATAATGGTAGGAAACCCTTTATGCGCGAGTCCGACTCGCACTTGTTTTTTGTAGTACTTAGTGTCTAAACACACTATGCCGAGGATGCGCGACGGAAGTTCGGCATGATTACGCCTGCAATGCTATTTGAATTACTGGCGACACATTATGCCGAAATTACGTTGCGTTAAAGCGTACAGCCGAACTACAGTCGGGCGTAAGTTCAGCGGAAATTCGGCGGCAAAATATTCTGTAGAACACACATTATACGCGACCGAAGTTCGGTTCGATTGCCGACGGCTAAAGCCTCTGCAATTGCTATTACTGTAAAATAGTCCATTTTGTGGGTTTCGCACCTCAAAAGTAATAACGGAACCCTAACAGGATCACTTTATTTTGCATTTGTCTGTCCGGCCCACGACAATTCTCGAAACACTGAATATACACACAAAATTGCGCAAGTGAATTTCTGCCGCGTAAGTTCGGCTCTTATGGTGTGTCATATCAGCCGAATACGTTGGAACGTAAAATCAGCCGCGGAGCTTCGGTCGCGTACGTTCGGCATAGTGTATTTAGACACTTAAACTAAGATGCAGAGCGTTTTGGCGGGGCGCGAAATACAAAATTGGAATTCAATTTATTTTTTCCAAGTTCATTAATATGAAATATTATACATTTCTACAGGCTAAAACGATTAAAATAGGTAGGTAGGGCATTTTATGAGTGGCAGGAATCGAAAATTGTGTCTCTAAAAGAAGATAATCTGAGCAAATGTGTTTAAGAAAATTTGATTAAAATATTTTGTGGTAAAATAATCTTACCAGCAACCATTGAGCTATTGTTACTACGTATAGAGATGACACCACGCATCACCACTGTGTCCCATCCAGGATGAGTGCGCGGGCCTAGATTCGTCATAGATTCGATGTCACCGTCATAGAAGCGACATTTTTTATATTCTACCTATGGAATCGGGTATTGCTAGAGAACATAATAATAAAATAAGCAAACTGCCTTATGAACAATAAAAGTCGATTGTTTTTTAATATTAGCTTTGTTAACTTTTGCCGCTTACGTGAAGAATTAATATTCTGATCGATTTTGTGATCGGAACTAACAGAACCATACTATGCCCCTGTCCCGACTCTGCACTATGCACATAGCCGGTTATACAAATAAATGTAACTAACTAAATATTAGTTGTTTAATAGACTATACTAATTAAATTTTCTGCTATGAAACGAAACATCGGTCAATTCTACCTACGTCTTATCTTTATTTATTTAACTATTTATGTACACACAATGAATTTACAGAAAATTACATACTTAAAACTAAAGTACAAAGGTACTGCTTATTTATTTTTTTAGTCTATAACAAATGCTCCGAATTTGGCAATATGGCGCTGATTTAAAATTGTATGCATAAATAATTAAATATCTAGTCACTTTCCTATGGAAAGTTATTCCTTTGCTCTTCGATTTGTTTCTAAAAATGATTTGTGCAATAATGTGGCAGGCCCGAAGACATTTTTGCAACTTTTGAAAGCTTGTTTTACAATTATGTTCAACGCCTTTTTCACGCTACAGAGCTGTCGAACAACTGAATGAACTTGTGCGCGTTGTCTCACCATGGATGGGACACAGTGGTGATGCGTGGTGTCGTCTCTATACGTAGTAATAATAGCTCAATGCCAGCAAGTACACAATGTGTAGAGTCTTCAATGACTCTACGACGGGACGCAACAGGATATTTATCACTATCGCTCGTTTCATGATGAAAATCAATTAATTGAAATTAAATATCGACTGAATTCAACAACTGTTGTAAGTTAATGAGAAAACAAAAGAATGTTAGGAGTATCCATCACCGAATTGAATCGACCAGTACGTAGACCATATCAGATATAAAACCTTTTTGAAATCAATATTTGAATTTGCTATTCATTACCTCTACTGAAAAGCAAACTACAAATAGCAATACTGAATTTAAAAACAGCATTTCATATTCTAAATCAGCACCTCCAAATCACTCGAAAACTATACCCATATCAACATTTTTTTATAAAATCATGTGTGAGAAGTTGTTGAGAATAGAATAAGAAAAACAGGACCCCCTAAAACATTATAAAACTAATTCAGTAAAAAAAAGAAACAAAATTAAAAAAAGAGACAAAAATGAGAATGACTTTGAAGAGTTAAAAGAATTTTAAATCCATTAGAGCACATAAAAGATTTTGAAACCCCGTAGGATATAAAGTGGAGCAAAGGGGGCAGAGCGAAGCGAGCCGACGACCTACGTACGTAAGTGGTGAGTGAGGTGAGTGAGTGGGTGAAGTGTGACCTTATCCCTACGCTACGCTTCGCCTTGTGTTGTGCTCTGTAGCCACGCCACCTTATATTTTTTTATTATGATATAGCCCATTTTGATGTACGGCTAACGTTCATAACGGACGTGCATTGTTTGTGAGCGTACGACTTTTAATTTAAAAGAAAAAAGCAAATCAATGTGGCGTTGCTGCGGAGAATTCTCTGTAGCAACGCCACCTGTAATCAACATTTGTAGATACAATTTCAGCTATTTCTCTGAAGTTATGTAATGTACGAACGCTGTTCATTATGTACACGTGATAAGTATGGCAAAATATGTTAATTCTAATAGTCAGGATGCAAACATTAAAAAACTCATCTACTTCATGGTTTCGTCGGACCCTCTTCTATATGTATACCTAAAACTTGTTTGCATGTGTTGCTCGTGCTCTACAGAACCCGAAGCTGAGGGTTTCAAGAAGAGGAAGTGGGACACGCATAGCTGCTGCTGTGACGTCACAAAAATGACTGCCGACCGTACCAATTTTTCCTTTATATCTCGAGTTCCATTTCATCAATTCCGTTGTTTGATATGTCATCTGAAAGGTAATTTGTGTTGTGGACCTACTTCATTAGTCTTGTAGTTTTTAAAATATTAACAAAACCATAATATTTTTTTCATTCCTTTTTGCGCAATGTTGAAATTAGGACCGGAATAACTGGAAAATAAGATTTTTAAGCGTTATATTACAATACTAATATTAAAGCGCGTTTAATTACCATCTGAAAAAAAAAACATTATCTCTTTACAATAATAGTAAATTAATAAATTTTGGCCATTTCCGTAAAGCAAGTATCCCATCAAAAACATAAATGTGAAATGAGAGCCAAATTCACCTACCCTTTTTCGTTTAAATATTCAACCCAAATTCTTGTCAAATACATTTAGAATTATTTTTGTTTTTATTTTTTATTTTTTGTACATTATTTATTTATTTAATGAAGTTAGTCCCGCGACCCCGGCAGGCTTTGGCCCTCTAGAGGGCCCAGGGCCCCGTCATCATGCTGACGATCTTTGAGGCGCGCGTGGAACACAACGCGCTGTTGACCCCGGCATGGTCCATGGTCGGACAGCGATTTGCCCTTTGCTCGCCGTCCGCATGCCCGCGCCTACAGTGGCCAGAGGATCGCCGTGCGACGTCCGACGCCGTGGGCGTCCACCACTGCGGCTGAGTTGGAGGGAGGACGCTATCCTTTCCCTCTCGTGGCCCTCCTCCTCCTTCACGAGAACGGCTGCTTCGCAGAAACAGGCGACCGCTTCCCACTCTGTCTCGCCCCGCAGCATGGCCGCGACCAATGCCGGGCGCGAGAGGTCTCCGCCTATCGTCGCCGTGAGGACACGGCGTTACCCCGCCCAAGCGGGGCAGTCTTGCACCGTATGCTCCACCGTGTCCTCAGGGCGATCCTCGCAGTGGTGACACCCAGTTGTTTCTTGCTTTCCCATCAAACACAGGTACCTCCCGAAACTTCCGTGGTCGGTGAGGACCTGCATCAAGCGGTAGGTCAGGAAGCCGTGACGTCTCTCCAGCCACTCCTCAAAGAGGTATCTTGCCGCCGCTATTGCGGCGTGCGCGGCCGTCCGTCGCGACAGTCGTACCCGCCGCGCCTCGACTTCTCGCGGCAGCGGGCATACGCCCCGGCGCTGCGCCTCCACGCGCCACTCATAGACGCGTAGGTGGGCAGTCGCCTCCAGATCCCAGGGAAGTATTCCGGCAAGGAGGTTGGCTGATACGCCGGCGATTATGCGGTATCCCCGGCTCATCCGGATAGCATCGCATGTCAGAAGGGTCATCCCTCTGACATGCGATGCGACCAACTTTAGTGGTCGCGCCCGGATTCTCAGGGCAAGTGGCGAATCTTTTTTTTTTTCTTGGTAAAATCATCAGATGAATCCTCCCACCCTCGGCAGGGCGGGAGTGACTGTCAGACTTGCATTGACTAAAATCCACGGTGTCCTTCAATAGCCCTTTATGTACCGGGGTCACAGTGATGGTATAAGTCCCGCGACCCCAGAAGTGGCGAGTCTTGAAAGCGATTTGGTATGATTGCATTTTATTGAAGTTATAACAAGAGAGTCCAGAGTTAATTTATATTTAAATCTTTGTGACGTAACAGCTATGCGTGTCCCACTTCCTCTTCTTGAAACCCTCAGCTTCGGGTTCTGTAGAGCACGAGCAACACATGCATACAAGTTTTAGGTATACATATAGAAGAGGGTCCGACGAAACCATGAAGTAGATGAGTTTTTTAATGTTTGCATCCTGACTATTAGAATTAACATATTTTGCCATACTTATCACGTGTACATAATGAACAGCGTTCGTACATTACATAACTTCAGAGAAATAGCTGAAATTGTATCTACAAATGTTGATTACAGGTGGCGTTGCTACAGAGAATTCTCCGCAGCAACGCCACATTGATTTGCTTTTTTCTTTTAAATTAAAAGTCGTACGCTCACAAACAATGCACGTACGTTATGAACGTTAGCCGTACATCAAAATGGGCTATATCATAATAAAAAAATATAAGGTGGCGTGGCTACAGAGCACAACACTTCGCCTTAGCACTACCTAGTTTTTCCTAGATACGATGGGGGAAGGGGTAAACGGCCCCCCCGTTTGGGTGAATTATTAAAACTGATTTTGACATACTCTGGGCCCCTTGATACGAATCTGAAAAAAAAAATGTTCCGAGTCTCTTCTGAAATCCGCCTAAAGGGGGAGAGAAGGAAGTCAAGAGGAGGAACTTTAAAAAATATGTTTTTTTTCCGAGCCGGGTGAAGAGGGGAAGAGGGGGGAGTTTTGAAAAAGTGATTTTGGCCCCTTAATATGAATCTGAAAAAAAATGTTGTAAGTCTGATGAATTCCCAGATCCAACTAAAGGGAGAAGGGGGGCGATCATGAATCCATGATGAAAATTTTGATTTTTTTGCAGCCGCCATCTTGGATTTTGATTTTGACCTCATTATCGGCTTTAGCATCCTCAAAAACCGTGAAAACGACTCCCATGATGAACAATTCGAAAATTATAGCAGCCGCCATCTTGAATTTTGATTTTGACCTCACTATCGGCTTTAGTACCCTCGAAAACCATGAAAACGACATCCATGATGAAAATTTTGAATTTTTTTCAGTCGCCATCTTGGATTTTGATTCTGACCTCACTATCAGCTTTAGCACCCTCAAAAACCATGAAAACAACATCCATGATGAAAATTTTGATTTTTTTGCAGTCGCCATCTTGGATTTTGATTTTGACCTCACTGTCGGCTTTAGCATCCTCGAAAACCATGAAAACGACTCCCATCATGAACAATTCGAAAATTATAGCAGCCGCCATCTTGGATTTTGATTTTAACCTCACTATCGGCTCTAGCATCCTCGAAAACCATGAAAACGACTCCCATGATGAACAATTCGAAAATTATAGCAGCCGCCATCTTGGATTTTGATTTTGACCTCACTATCGGCTTTAGCACCCTCGAAAACCATGAAAACGACATCCATGATGAAAATTTTGATTTTTTTGCAGTCGCCATCTTGGATTTTGATTTTGACCTCATTATCGGCTTTAGCATCCTCGAAAACCATGAAAACGACTCCCGTGATGAACAATTCAAAAATTATAGCAGCCGCCATCTTGGATTTTGATTTTGACCTCACTATCGGCTTTAGCATCCTCGAAAATCATGAAAACGACTCCCATGATGAACAATTCGAAAATTATAGCAGCCGCCATCTTGGATTTTGATTTTGACCTCACTATCGGCTTTATCACCCTCGAAAACTATGAAAAAGACTCCCATGCTGAACAATTCGAAAATTATTGCAGCCGCCATCTTAGATTGTCATTTTGACCTCGCCATCGGTTTTAGCACCCTCGAAAACCACGGAAATGACACCCATGATGAGGGGCAATTTTGAAAAATGATTTTTACTTTTCCGAGCCTCCTTTATACGAACGAATTCCGTAAGAAAACAGAACACGTATATCTTAGTTTCTGTGATACGATTGGGAGGGGGAGGGGGAGGCTAAATACTTTTGCCCTACTCATGAGAGTTACAGGTTGTAAGTTTGCTTGTCGTAACCCTTGCGTTACGCTTCACCCACTCAACCTTCGTTACGCTACGGAGGTCGCTGGCTCGCTTCGCTCGCCACCTCCCCCCTTCACTCCACACGGTCTCGCAGGTTCGCTCCACTCAGGACCATACCTACTACCGCGTCAAGAGGGGGAACTATGAAAAAAATGGTTTTATCTTTTTCGAGCTTCCTCTATACGAATTCATAAAAAAACAGAACACGGGTCCCTTAGTTTGTGAGATACGATTGGGAGGGGGGGGAGGCCAAAAAGGGGAGGCTTGGTAATTTTGCCCTACGCATGAGAGTTAGAAGTTGTAAGTTTGCTTGTCGTAACCCTTGCGTTACGCTTCACCCACTCAACCTTCGTTGCGCTACGGAGGTCGCCGGCTCGCTTCGCTCGCCACCTCCCCCCTTCGCTCCACTCAGGACCATTCCTACCACTGGAAAGCTATCGTGACCTTATCCCAACGCTACGCTACGCTTCGCTTTACCGCTACCTAGTTTTTCCGAGTTACTATGGAGGGAGGGGTGAAGAGGGGGAGGGAGCGTGGTTTGAAAAATGATTTTGACCAACTCTGGGCCCTTTGATATGAATCAGAAAAAAAAGTTCCAAGTCTAGTCTCTTCTAAGATCCGCATAAAGGAGGGGGGAGGGGTTCAAGAGGGGGAACGTTGAAAACAAATAGTTTTTTCTTTTCCGAGCCTCCTCTATACGAATCCGTGAAAAAACAAAACACGGGTCTCTAAGATTGGGAGAGGCCAAAAAGGGGAGGCTTTTTACTTTTGCCCTACTCATGAGAGTTACTTGTAAGTTTGCTTGTCGTCACCTCTGAGTTACGCTTCACCCACTCAACCGTCGTTGCGCTACGGAGGTCGCCGGCTCGCTTCGCTCGCCACCTCCCCCCTTCGCTCCACTCAGGACCATTCCTACCACTGGAAAGCTATCGTGACCTTATCCCAACGCTACGCTACGCTTCGCTTTACCGCTACCTAGTTTTTCCGAGTTACTATGGAGGGAGGGGTGAAGAGGGGGAGGGAGCGTGGTTTGAAAAATGATTTTGACCAACTCTGGGCCCTTTGATATGAATCAGAAAAAAAAGTTCCAAGTCTAGTCTCTTCTAAGATCCGCATAAAGGAGGGGGGAGGGGTTCAAGAGGGGGAACGTTGAAAACAAATAGTTTTTTCTTTTCCGAGCCTCCTCTATACGAATCCGTGAAAAAACAAAACACGGGTCTCTAAGATTGGGAGAGGCCAAAAAGGGGAGGCTTTTTACTTTTGCCCTACTCATGAGAGTTACTTGTAAGTTTGCTTGTCGTCACCTCTGAGTTACGCTTCACCCACTCAACCTTCGTTACGCTACGGAGGTCGCCGGCTCGCTTCGCTCGCCACCTCCCCCCTTCGCTCAACTCGGTCTCGCAGGTTCGCTCCACTCAGGACCTACCTACCACCGGCAAGCTGTCGTGACCTTATCCCTACGCTACGCTACGCTTCGCTTTACCGCTACCTCGTTTTTCCGAGATACGATGGGGGGAGGAGTAAAGAGGGGGGGAGACGGGTGAGTTTTGAAAAATGATTTTGACATACTCTGGGCCCCTTGATATGAATCTGAAAAAAAAAATGTTACAAGTCTGTCAGCTTCCGAGATCTACCTAAAGGGGGGAGAAGGGGGGCAAGGGGGGGAAGTTTGAATGATGGTTTTTACTTTTCCGAGTCTCCTCTATACGAATCCGTAAAAAAACAAAACACAGGTCTCTTAGTTTCCGAGATAGGATGGGGGGGGAGGTGAAGAGGGGGAGAGGGGGGAGTTTTGAAAAATGATTTTGACCAACTCTGGACCCCTCGATATGAATCTGAAAAAAAAAATGTTGCAAGTCTGTCAACTTCCGAGATCCACCTAAAGGGGGGAGAAGGGGGGCAAGGGGGGGGGAACTTTGAAAAATGGATTTTACTTTTCCGAGCCCCCTCTATACGAATCCGTAAAAAAACAAAACACAGGTCCCTTAGTTTCCGAGATACGATGGGGAGGGGGGAGAGTGGGGGCGAAAAGGGGAGGTTTGGGATTTTTCCCATACTCACGGGAGTCACTTGTTTACGAACCTGTCAAAATATACCCACCTTCCCCTTCACCATCAGGGAGAACAATTATGTCAGTCAGTGAGTGGTAATCGAGCTTTATATAGTATAATAATCTTATTTAATTACGTAGTATAATTCTACTAAGTGGTGTTTCTAAACCACAGTCCGTGCTTTGATATTTACACTGATAACAGTTGTAGGTATTTTACTAAATTTTGACAGTCGTAAATCATATCTACTTTTTAATCATCATAATTTTACATTATTTCACATAATATAATTATAAGTGGATACCTACTAAACATCTACGTTCCATTATCAAAATTACTGCGCAATTGTATGTAAATAAAGTATATTATGTGTCAAAAAAACTTGAAATAATATTATAATGTAGTTAGATACCTATGTACTTATAAATAGTTGAATGTACTTTAATGTGTTTTCAAGTGCTGGTCAAATTCCTGCATATAAGAGTACTTTGTATTGTTTCGGTTTTCTTCCGTGTCCATTGTAGGCAAATTATCTTTCTTTTCAGCCACCGAGAGCGTGTTAGCGATGGTACCTTTGACGGCGTGACTAAGCGTCTGGGTTAGGCGCGGTTCGTACAGAAGAAACGTGGCGAAGACGTGTGGCGGTGGCTGATAATCAAGGAAACCCAAAATGAACCTTACAAAGCTTTTGGAGGATGGAAAAATATATACTGCCAGTAGAACTCGGGAGTTCATGTATCAGTACTCCAGACACGTTACCAGTTAAGCCATCGCAACTCCACTCTTCGAGGCTGAAACTTTCTTGTTTGACCATTTCAAAAACCTTATAGCCTTTGTGACCTAATAGTTAAGTCACATAGCGTCGCCCCGGTAAGGCGCCATCATTATTGTGACGGTGATGAATCATCTGGTGTCCTTGACGTCGTCTGAATGATCGGGCACAATTCTCTTTCCAACAAGAAAGACGCTATGCAACATAAATATTGGGTTCATTTTGGGTTACTTTGATTAACCTTCACCGCCACACGTCTACGCCACGTCTCTTCTGTATAAACCGCACCTAATTCGTTGAGTCTGAGTTTCAATTTACGCAAGTTATACGGCCTTTAGCAGTTATTTTAAGTACGGTTACGGTAAATAAAAGTGTCAAAATATTTTAATATTCACACTAACGGACTAAATAGATTTACATCGATAGTATCAAAACAATTTAAGTCGTCTTAGGGTCAGTCCAGACGCGACGATAGTGGAAATGTGTATAGTTTTGTGTAGAAAAAAAAGTTTTTCAGTGACTTAATTGAAATGTGCGCGTAGGGTCACGTCTCGGTCGCGGGTCTTATGCCATCACCGTGACCCCGGAACATAAAGGGCTATTGAAGGACACCGTGGATTTTAGTCAGTACAAGTCTGACAGTACCTCTCGCCCTGCCCGGGGTGGGAGGTCTCATTTGATGATTTTACCACGTAAAAAAAAAAAAGGGTCGCGTCTCAGTGTGTATTGATCCATAAGTCGTTACTTACCCATCTAGAGGATTAAGCGCAATAGCTCTAGGTTCTTCAAGCTGGTCCCTGATGAGGATCTTCCTCATGTTCCCTTGCAGGTCTGACAGCTCGATGTGGTTCTTGCCAGTGTCGGTCCAGTACAGATGGTTGTAGATCCAGTCGACTGCGAGGCCGTCTGATGTTATTAGCTGGTCGCCGATGACCACTGTCCTTTGTGTTCCCTCGTCGATTGGTGCCCTAAGATAAAAAATAATGATTAGCTAAATCGAGTCAACTTAAATTAGTTAATTATCATGGGTGCACTGTTAGACATAGGCCTCCCGTACATATTTCTGATTGCACCTAGTTATAATTCATGTTTCATCTCAATCGGCTCCTCGAGGTTAAATAAAAGACACAAATGCGGCGCGTGTTTGGTTACAAACTTAGAGATAAAAATCGTGATCAAGATTGCCACCGAAATACATTAAGTATCTATTAATTTTCTGTAATAATGGAGGCAAATATTTAAAAGTTTAATAATATATTTAAAAAAGAATAAAGGAGAAGAATTTTTTACCAAATATTCAAAGAGCGTCTACATTGCCAATGCTAAACTGTCCACGTGCATCGCCACGTTTTGTCAAGTAGTTACAAAATATACGGTAATTATTTGAAGTTTATGAGCTTTGGTAAATACAGCGAATCTAAAAAGGTCAACGTCACTGAAATGCGTTTAGCAATGGAATTTATCGGACTCGCTTGTTGGGTCAGGGTTTAGAAACATATTCAGAAAGATGCTGGTTCCGCTTGCAGTCAAGTTTTCTTACCGAAACAAAAACTATTTACACTGCGATAAAATTCTTAAAACGGAATATTCTAATGTATTTTTCAACCAATAGAGTAGATATTGACAAAAAACATTATTTTTTCATTTTGTTAGCACAAGTACAGGGGATCTCCCCTGTACTTATTTGAACTGAAATTTAACATTATTCATGAACCAATGGTATGGTAATTTCTACCATAAAACATTACACGAGTAAGTAATAAAATAAAGAAGTATTTATTGTCTTTTGTAAATATTTTCCTTATTACTTATTTATTAATGAAAATTAATATTATCATAAGTTCCACGCTTTTGTTAAAAGTATTCTGTCGACATGACGTTATTCGCATTCTTAGATATTTATATGACAGTGTAAAATGTTACTTACATAATTTTCTTATCTCATTGTAATAACGTAAACAATAACAGTGTCTTGCTGGCCCATTGTCTTTTTATTTGGACCTTATGACCCATAATTATCTTTTACTACTACGTCAACTATTAATGACGTAGATAGAATAATACGGTCATAGTCGGTTTCAGAAAATTAACTGGCTAAAGAAACACCTAAGTTTTTTTCAGACCTCCCAAAAAGGGGATTTTAAAAAACTGTAACTTCCGACACAGGGAAGAGTTGAAGATGATTGAAAACTCATCATCACAAGCCAATAGCAGTCCACTACTTGACATAGGCATCTCCAATACCACACCATTTCACTCAATCAGCGGTTGCTCTGATCAAATCGCTACCGACCATCTGCAAAGATCGCCGCTACACGTAGCCTGCAGGGGTCCCAACCTAAGATTACCGAATCGCGGTCTCCGCTCTAGAACATGTTTATCCAAACGATCATCATTACTAGCACTAATATGGTCACTTACTAGCTAGTTTATTTTACGAAAATGCAGTACAAATAAAATACTAACTTATAAATCTTCTCATCCGTAACATCACTCCAGAAGATCATTCCCGTCCTGAACACGTAATCTAACGCAGTCGCTGACTTCGTGTCATTGACTATCGCAACCATCTCATGGTGATCCAAGCTGATCTTGCGGATGTCAAACCTTCTTGCGAACAGGAGTGATGGATGACCTTCCGTGGCCTTACACCTGGTGCGATCTCGAGGATCCCGAGCGTAGCCTGCGTGGCATTCGCATTTAAATGTTCCTTTCTCGTTGATGCACATTTGGGAGCAGGCGCCGGGGTCTGAACATTCGTCAACATCTGTAATGTAGAATGATTTTTGAGTTGTGGAATTAAAATATTGTGTGTTCGTAGAATTACCACTATCTCTATTCTAGGAAGAATGGACAAAGTCATTTTATCGTTATTTGATACAAATTCACTGTTTATTTGCACATTTTAAGCGCGATCGGTATATCATAGAAGAATAGTAACATTTATTTTCTATGTTTCATATATTTTTACTTTGCGGTAAAAGAAATCTCTGTTCTTTGCAGACTTTAATTGTTTAAAAAACTCTTATAAAAGGAAGCGGTCTATAAGCTTCCACGTTTTATAATCTACCATAAGTTTTATTCAAAGAAATATGGCTATAAGAACATGACGTGATGGTATCTCGTTCCTAAATAGATCTTAAATGAAAATATACAAAGAAAAGTTTCTGTTCCTGAGTGGTTTCTAATATAAATATTTCCCAATGTGTGGGAGTCGTCAAGTGAAGCTAGGAAAATCGCAAAGGAGATGCCCTAAATAAGTAATTCCTGAAACGAGTTATTCATGAGTCAACCCGACCTACACGCTTCACTTAGAGGATTTATACCTACTTACTAATAAAACCTTTTAAAAGCAACAACAAGATTTAGATCAATAGTACCTACTTGTTTTTTTATCGGCTGTTAATACCCACAGCAAAAGTGGAACCTCATTCACATTTTCCTTATACAGTTTCAAATTCGCCGAAAATTTTATAGAAATCGATGGGTTTTTACGATTGCTAGTGATTTAATATCTTCTACAATCTTTGTTTTAATAGATAGAAATAATAATCTTAATCTGATGGCATTACTTTATTAATTAGGTAAGTACTTATTGGGTTATGACTGTACAAATAATAAATATAAACAAACTAATCCATTGAGTCATTAATTAGTCATTACCGTTATTTTAAGGTAAAGTAAACTTTAACGATTAGATAATAGTTTCAAGATAATAGATTCAGGACAAATGCTATATCTTTGTCACCTTGTTTGTGGAACAAGAGGTCTAAAAAAAAGTAAAAATACTGTCCGACCTAGAACGAAGACACGGACCTATCCGTTAATACCAAATTTGAAACTTTTGAGTGAATCCTACTTCCCATTATTTTTGGATTTATGAGTTATGACAGTATATCAGGAGTAAAGATAACTGCCCAATCGTAGGTGTCACCCATTATTAGGTCTATCCAACTAATCTCATGTCCTTACACTAGGGCCAGACTAGCGAGAAATGCTGGTCATTATTGCGTCAATGGACGTTTATACGAACATTTAAAGACTATTGTCGCTAAAACCAACGGGAAATACCGTCAGTGATTCAGTGTGGCCCGGCTATTATTCAGAGAGAATAAAAATAATACGGGTTGCAGTTTAGAGAGTAGTTCCTCAACTCAACTCAACTCAACTAAATTGCTCAAACTCAAACGTTTATTGCATGTGGTATTTTGAGACGATTTAACTGTCAGACCAGAACATAGTATTCGTTTAGTTTTCAAACCATTTCACCATAGCTTTTTCAAATTCTCGCGTTAGAAAGAAGGACAGGATTAGATTTCTATATTTTTATTTTTTATCCGTTTCTCACCTTCGCAAGTCCTATTATCCACAAGCTTGTATCCCTTGTCACAATCGCAGTAGTAACCAACGGGGGTGTCCACACACTTCTGCGTGCATCCTCCATTGTTCTTTGCGCATTCGTTCTCCCCACACCTATCCCGAGGCTCATCTTCAAAGTTCGGGCAGTCTGGATGCTTGTCACAAACCTTCGAAAGTGGTATGCACATGCCAGCTCCACAGTCGAATTCTGTCTTCTTGTCGCACACGGTCTTCAATATTGCTGGAATGTAATTAAAGTTTCTGAATTAGTTGGGTTAATATAAGTTATGCAAATGAAGAAAAAGATGACGAGATTATAGGTAATAAATAACATAGTTACAACTTAATAAAAAAAAGGTTTGTTTATATCTTTAAAATTAGAGACATGTTATTTTATTTGAAAAGATAGAACTCAAATTATACGAGCTTTGAAACTCTGTAATAACTGGAAATAGAAATATGTAAGTAGTTGCTTGTTTTTGGGTTTTGCACTCGCAATAAAATAAATTACAATAAACTCCACTATTTAGGATAAAGACTTTTTAAGAATCCTTTGTACCCACGTCTGCTCTCACAACTAAGTGCCTACAATTATGTTTATTTTGAATGAATTAATACTCACTGCAGTTAACTTCATCGCTGCCATCTGGGCAGTCTTTGTCTCCATTGCAGTACAACGCTCCAGGAATACAGCTGTGGTCCTTGCACTGGAACTGGTCCAGTCTACAGGTAACGTTGCCACGGCAGAGCTGAGGGTCTTCGTCACCGCCGTCGGGGCAGTCGCGATCACCATCACACACCCAGGCTTTGTGGACGCAAGTCATGCGGTCCTTGCATTCAAACTCCGATGATATGCACGGTGATCGAACCTTTGGAGTCGCTGTGCAGCCCTGGAAAGTATATTGATTATGATTATTTTCTTTAACCATGCATCTTATACCTATTTAGCATTTGCGATTACATTTCTAGCGGCTTTTATTTGCTAATTCAAATATGCTTATTTTTTTTTCATAATAGGCCCATTTATGGGTGGTCACACACGCACTTCGGTCATTTACTTTTTATCTGCAGATTTAGCTTTGATTCAACCATTCATAATTTGATGAGTATAATCCATTGATTAGATAAAGCCGTGTTACAATTATCATGCCGTGTAGTTTCAGATAAGCGGTTTATGAATGTAATTAAAGAATGTAGCTGCCGGGTGGTCTCCGCTGCGAGTAGACCACACTATCGCTTCCGGTGAGTGTCACAATAATTGACTGAGATAGTAAATCGAGAGGGTCAACAATCTATATCTACATACCCTTGAATTTATGGCTTAATTATTGCTTAGTGTACTGGATGTAGGCGCTTTCCATTAGGTGTTGAAGAAGTAGTACAGTTTCTAATTTTGTTTTAGCCTCAATCTTTTTTGCTAATTCATTGTCGATTGCCAAAGCCTTGCTTACTTAAAATTTGCTTCAATATTTAATTTACCAACCCTTAGCTACCATTAAAATAATCCAACGTTGCTTCGCTTTGACTTGTATGCTTGGAACCAATCTAAAAATTTCAGGAACTCACCACTTCATCGCTTCCATCGGGACAGTCTTCAGTGCCGTCACAGCGCCACCACGCCGATATGCAGTGTCCATTTCCACAGGAGAAGTGTGTCTGGGGCTGGCAGGTAGGTGCAGGACATTTGACTTCGTCAGTATCATCACCGCAGTCGTCATCTCCATCGCACACCCATCGCAACTGGATGCACTTGCCATTCCCGCAAGTGAACTCGTCCGAGCGGCATGTCTCATCTGGTAGGCCAGGTCAAGACTTATTTGTGGGAGTATTGGTGTATGGGTTAGGTTTTCAACGATTTTTTGCACTGTCATGTCGTTCTCCAATATAATTGTGCTTTTCAAAGCAGCAAATGAGATTGAAGACTTACAAGATGACAGAAAATGTTGGAAACACCCGACAGTGGTACACGTAGGTTAGGACAAGAAGACACAAAAGAGTAAGTGAGACAGCCATTACATTTTACAGCCAAATAAATAGACAGAGTAGTGTAACAGCTACATTTTAAACATAAAATAGTAGGCAGGCATGCACTATGGAAAGGCTGATCAAATGAACTTTTACTCTACAAAAAAGTTTCAACTAAGTCTGTTCTATTTATGTAATTAAAGACTTGCTTTCAACATTAAATCTTTAAAAAGACAATTAAAGTTTTCATCATTAGACACAGTTTTAATTAAGTTTGCTCAGACGGCTAGTCTAATATTTTTAGCAATCCTTTGAAATTAGTCAAATATTAAATAAATACGGTCTGACAGCGAATTGATAAATTAGGTGCTTTAGCCTCAATGTAAATTGAAAAAACAAAATGAATGGTTCTGAATAAAAATGAATATTTCTGAGTATCTATTAAATGTTTCCAATTCGCTGGTACACTAGAACAAATATTATTGTAATTGTGGAGTACAATGAGCACGAAGGGCACATCTAATTTAAAATAGATTGATTATAAAATACGGTGTAATTAAAATTCTTCTCTGTTAGTTCACATTTCAAGCAGGTCTAATGAAGCAGTTCGACTAATCTCATATGAAAACAAAAGTTTGTGGTTGGTACTAGAGTTCATTAACTAGAACACAAGCTAATTCTGTTTTCAGTTAAATGATTCTCAAATATTTCTCTTCTAGTTGTCAAAGGCTGTCTTTGACTTCATTTCTATGTAACGTGTAGTGCTTTTTTACATTTTTTTATAAATTTTCTTGATGACAATATTACTTTCATAACGAAAATAAATTCAGAAAGGGTTACAAAATGGACGCCGAACATTTCGGGCAGTTTGTGTTGTCTGAGAATTTCTAGAAGAATTGAGTACTGTACCTAATAAGATAAACGATGACATAATCGTGATGAGGCTTTCGGGCGTAAGGAAACCTTCCTGTGTATTGAAGTAAGCATGCAACATCATCGCTCACGCCTCGGCCCGCCCAATGTGGGCAGATAAGAATTTATAGATGGATGAGTCGAGCGTTGATAGAATACACAGAGTTTAGTTGGGTCCGACCCCATGATTGATTGGTGCTGCCGATACTGAGAACTAATAGTTAAAAGTTGATCGTGAAGAAACTTGACGGTGGCGAAAATATAGTAAAACAAGCTATATATTTTCTGAACATGTATGGATGAACACATGTGTGCTATATACTCAAACTCGTAAATTGCTAGACGATACAACATCCTGCAAAATTGTAATTTCACTAGTTGAATTTTATTTATCTGTCATGTAGATCTTGTCTTTTTATGTAGGTAGGTACTTCAAGCGACATCCAACATAATTGTGATAATTACGAGTTCATCTGCACAGAGATACAACTGCCCTAGATTTTGTATTTGACAAAATTTAAGCAAAAATCTTATTTTGTCTAACCGACTTGGGAATTGAACTCAGTAGGTCAACGCGATTGTGTCCATTAGGACTAATAAAAACATTACCACGACACGTCACATTGTTAATGAAATCATAACATTGAATAAAATAATTAGGAAAAGGGAACACTAGAGATATCTGAGAATGGTAGGAACAAATCATAATGTGCTCTTTGTACTACATTATCTTAACTTAAAATAGAAGATAATATGTAATTAGGTCGGCATCATGCAATTTCCACAATACTACTAGCCAATTACACAATTTAGATATCATATTTATGGTTCACCAATGAGTGAAGAATGTTTCAATGACAATTTTGTTTTTATGCATAATAAATGCTGACCCAGGTATAAAATGTAAAGTGTAATGTGAATAAACAATTCAGGAGTAATTATGAAAGCGTAAAATGTAATTAACTTTGAAGGGTCCCACGGCTGAAATGATAGCAGTGAAAATCCACCCTTGTTGTCAATTACCCTACCAATTTCATGTGAAAGAGATAGACTAACTTCAAGTTGCGAAAAGGGCTTGAGTAGCCGTTTCTGTCCCCATAATTACTCTTGCATTGTATGTTGAAACCCTTACTGCATGCTTTCTCATCAGATCCGTCGGAACAGTCTGCGTTGTCGTCGCACATCCACGTGAGCGGCACACACTCGCCGTCTCTTCCTCTGCACGTGAACTCCTCTGGCCCGCAAGACTTCACTTCTGTCAACCCATTCATGCACATGCTAAGTACGAAGCGAATATAAACCGACATGATAAGGTAACAAATCCCTCCAGGGATCTCTTAATATCCGTTTCCGTATTATTCTTCCTACTTCTTTGAAAGCCCAGGCTATATTATTAATTTTAGAAATAAATCTAAAGAGAAAATTTTCTAACTAGGACAACATTAAAGTTTGTAATACTTTTTATTTTTCTTACCGAAATAACGTCTTTTCATCGTTTTATATTAACCTATTTCTGTCTAGTAATCGATTCGACCAATAAGATTGGTAATAAAATAGTAAAGTTATAAAGTAACTATAAATAATCATAGAAAATCGTATCTATAACTTTGATCAAAAACGAAGAAATTTATAGCTGTCGTAAAATATGCTTTTATGCTCGCATGCTTATGCTTATGTCGATCCTAAATATGAACCAGGTATACCGACATGCCAATTGTTGCTGGTTTCATGCTTTTGATCCGTTGCGAGCCCATGCTCTTACCGCATTGGTGTTCGTCAGAGCCATCGACACAGTCAGCCACATCGTCACATCTCCACGAGATTGGTATGCACTGGCCGGCCGTGCACACAAATTTGTGCTCCGGACAACGCCTTTCCATAGCTGTGTACGAAATTTTAATTGATATCGAATTTCTAACATTACATTGGACTCCTTTTGTCTTTTTTTCTTTTATTGAGTTTGTTTTATGTTACGTATTTAGTGACTTCGCCATTTAAGTAGCTTAACAATGTAAAGCATCTATAACATTGCCCTGAGCTCTTAACTTGCAAACTATTTGCAGAACTTTGGTAGAAGAGCAAACAATTTAACAGCATTAAACTATCTGCGATCAGACACAAATAAATCAGGGGGCTCACAATATAAACAATTTACAGTGATGTAATTAATCTTGGCAAACGGACTGACTTAGAACGAGGCTATCAGTAGCAACTTAAGTTGACAAAGCAAACACGTTTAAAATGCTAGCCAAGTGCTTTAGCAATATAATAAATGGTAATACTAAACACGGGCACGGCTGAAACGTAATTAATGATTCTAAACAGTCCCCTTATTAGAGTGTAATGTTGTTTTGCGACGGCGTTAACGAAATTAAACAGAGGCAAATTGAGAAAGCTTTAGTGACTGCCGCTCAAAAGTTTTTGCTAAGGATTCAAGTTGCATAGAAAGAGTAAACCTGTTAAATTAACTACTAACAATATCTGTTTCTTTTAACTTCCATGAATTTAAAAACTTGAGTAGAATTTTCTTTAAAAATCATACATTTGTAATACGTTAGAATAAAATATCTTTAGCAGTGTTGATCAAAACATGACAGTTTGATTTAATTGTATCTGTCACTGCTATACATATATTCAAACAACGTTTAAACACTATAAAGTGCTAACGACATTGAGGAATGACTTCATAATATAAGATATTGAATTTCAACATGATTGATGTCGTAAACTCTATCTTGGGCTGCAATTGTCACACCATTAGAAATAAAGTGCAACGTAAATACACCGAGACAGAAATATAATATCCAGAAATTTGGGACTGGCTTCTACTATACCAGGGACATGACATCATAAAACTTACTTATCCTGGAAAATAACGTTACAGTTGAAGCCTCGGTGATAAATACATTTGTCAACAAGGACTACAAAGCCAGATTACCTATATAAACTTGATATAATAATATATAACCACCTTCTACATTGTCGCCTACAAAACATTGCGTGTCCCTGCCAAATAAAAAAGGATTTTCCATTATGTGGGACGACTTACAGTGGCTCTAAGTGTACAAAGTTACGCCCGCGGTTGCCATAACCCCACCTCCGCTGAAATAAAACCTTCGCAAACTTTCACAAGCTTTTTATACACACCGCTGCAGTTTGAGAAAAACAAGGAATTAAAAGTCCCTTTGAAGCCGGATCAACTCTTTTTATAAGGACTTTGTTGACTATCCTTGCTTGCATTACAAACGATAATTCCAAAGGAAACAATGATATTAAAATAAATTCGTATTTTTTATATGAGCCATGAAAAAGATAATGGTTTACAACTAAACAAATTTCATTTATTTATAACTGAACTTAATCAACTTATTTAAAAACTTACTAACACTTACATAATTATTTTGCTTTATTTTAATAAAAACGTGTTTAAAAAAAATGTCGCAAGTAACAACGTTGTAGAACATGTGAACTTGACTATTCTTGGCGATTCTATCATAATAATAACCTTCATTCGTATCCTAAATCGTGAAAAGGCATGTTAATTTTACGGGTCACTTATATTGAAAAGTGTCTGTGATAAAAATCGCAATTTATAGCGTGACCCTCCCATGGATCGACAAACGAAAAAAGCGAACGCGCAATTTTCTACTCGTTTCACATTTGAATAATGGGGTGGGCAATCGTTTATTTCATACACTGTCCTTTTTGGGCATATCTATTTTGCAACATTTCGTTTATAACTTGTTAGAAAGAAAATGAACCCGAAAATCATTCAGTTATTTTCTCAAGTTTTACGATTCTTGGGAGCGAAATACCTATCAGCATCTCATATTTCATTCGGAGAACACAAATCCCTAAGGCGTCACTATTTTCAGCTAGATCCATCACTGCTCCGATATGAAAACTATAAAATTTTCATATCATCCCTGTCATTTTCGCAAAAATGTTACTGAACTACGTTTTCCCACCTAACCAAAAGAAAATTATTATGTTTTGAAGAGGTAAGTTAACAGAAAGATTTAAAGTATGGACAAATTTTTCACATAAAGAGGATTGCGCGCCTTGAAACTTCAGACAAGGTGGAGAGTTTGGGAATTAGGTAAGTCAATCCTCAACTGAACGCCATGGTAGCAACCATGACGAAAACCGTGAATCGATTGACATTTTCAACTTATTACAGACTGAAATTTTCAGTTTCTACCTTCGTATGCCAGATGACTCGACATAGGAACAAGTCCAATTTGTGGCGTACATATCTTCCCTTGTCCGTTATCTCATGTGTCAACCATAAATAAATTAACGCGATCCTCTACGCACCCCATGGAATGTTTAAATTCGTATTACGTGTTTTATTTAAATACCGCAGGCCCTCGGCAAAAATTCATTTGGGGACCCTCCCGTCTTTGTGAATATTCACATTTTTCACATTACGTTTACCGACTTACAAGGACCATATTTACATTTCTGTAATGACATTTTATACATAGAATACGAACCTTCTCGTTAGCCATAAATTATAATTTCTATATTTGATTAAGTCTTGCTTTGATAGCTACAAAACAGAACATTTTGATTGAAATGTGATCTAAATTTTAATTTTTCGTAGAAACAGGTGAGTCGGGGCAAAGATTATAAACTTAATCCTGAAAACTTGGTCGTAATTAAGATTTTAATCTACGTTGGGGAGTCCTGCTAAGGACAAAATACGCGTATTTCAAAACTTTTCTCATAAATCGTTAGATAATTATTTTTTACGGTTTCAGTTCCTGAATTGATGCCATCCTATTACGTTGACCGCTTGGCACCAAGTATACGGTTTAATGTTGTTACCAAGTAATTACTGAAGTTACGATTATGTAGCGTTATAAAATAAAAATAAATCCATTTAAT
Organism: Agrotis ipsilon; assembly: GCA_028554685.1. NCBI lineage: Eukaryota > Metazoa > Arthropoda > Insecta > Lepidoptera > Noctuidae > Agrotis > Agrotis ipsilon. Next base: position 7,743,164 of record CM052955.1, read on the forward strand.
ACCTACGTATATAGTGAGTGCCTTAGGATTTGTTACATAGGTACTTTCTATGAGATCTAAAGAATTTGATTGATATTTTATCATTTAAAACCTTTAGCGCATTTTTCCATAAAATGTCTATCCATTATGCTCGAAAGACTAGAAACTAAATCTGAATGATAAATGGTCAACACCACAGAGGCCACTAATTGTTTAAATCCCTATTGCGGTTACTAAAAGTTTTTCGGTTTCTAATAACAAGGGATAACTCTCTTTGGGATCACTGGATCGTCCAGTTTTCATACCCTTGCTGGCTTTGTCATTTTGCGACCTTGTTTTTTCATTGTTCTACGTCTAAACAATAGGCGACTGACTGCCAACTCGGCCCTAAAGTAAATTTGCCAAAATAACAGTGTTTGCTTATTTTCCACACACAAATATAAACTAAGTGGGCGGCCGGGGAAAGTTGACATTCTCTTTACTGTAAGTAAGAAAACTTAATACCAAGTCATTCATATAATTTACTTACAAACATGTCTACATCGCAACTTCCCGGTCTCGTAATATTTTAATTAATTTATGTTTACACGACTAGAAGTTTGTTATTAAATTCCAGCTTTATATTGTACCAAAATTACTCGTTTCAAAAGTAGTAAAAGGACTATAAAAGTATGTTATTTCGCGAATTTACTACCCGCGTGTGAACGTGTGAGTGTAAGCAATAAAATAAATGATACTGACTGCAAGTGCCGGGCTCCTCGTCTGACCCATCCGGACAATCTTTTTCATTGTCGCAGTGCCAGGACAAGGGAATACATCTTCCTGTCTTGCATCGGAACTCGGACTGCGTACAAGTGCGACTCTCTGTAAAGAAAAATATTAAATTAACGGAATGAAACCACAGAGCAGCTACAGAAAACAAAGTACAAACTTAATCAAACAGAAGACAACAGTATCCAGCAATATCGTTAAGGGTTTAGTTACACAGGTCGCGCCAAGGGTGAATTTTTCATTACTTCTCGGCCAAACGCAATTTTGCTGATAAATATTTTTTTAACTCTTAAACGCTAAAGTAAAATGAACCTTAAGTTTACATTTATAGATGTTAATATTTAACGAGGTGACATTCCTAGAAGGATCTTACTCCTTTTTAATTTATTTGGAAGATGTGACGGGGACCATATTGACGCTTCCGAGGGTCTGTAATCTCCACTTATATTGAACTAAGCTACATTATGTAGAATGCATGTTTCTTTTAACGTATACAAATAAGTTGCCATATAGGTACGTCTGACCCTTCAGAATATTTATGAACACGAATAATTTAATATTAATCGCTCTTGGTACAAGCAGCTTCAGAAACAATTTCGAAAATTTTGCATTTAACTGTCGAAATCTCTAGAATCTACTAGGTAGAATTAAAATGACTGAAACCCTATCATCATATCTATAAAAGAAAATTGAACAACAGCATTAATAAAAAAAATATTTTCATCTAAAAATTCCTGATATTATATCCACTTTATAGCATCGCTCTAATTTCCCTTAGCTGAGGCAGGGGATGCCGTAAACTGGATCAATCCATTTACGGCTGAAATCACCGTTCAACGTGCGTATAAAACAAGGTTTAAGAAAATTATCGGCGGGTAGCAGCAGCCGCTTTATCTCGAGGTGATTCGAGGCGAGGCAGGGCGGGCACGCGCCGCCAAGCAATTTGTAAACAAAACGCACCCCTGCCGAATAATATCGCCTTGCCGCCACCGCCGACTACGTAGCCCCTTTACTGTGTAACCCGCGCGATAAATTCAAGTGTACCATCGGAGATTGTTGGAACGTAAAGTGGTATTTCGCGCCGTACTCGCCGTAAAAAACTTCACTAACAATAGGTATACACTTCACTTACAAACAGTTGACTAATTTTACCCTTGAATTTACTGTAACGTTTGTGTTACGCATGTAATATAAGGTAGCTTTTGTATCTTTGTGTAGTCTTCTTCCGAGGCTTCTCGTTTCAGTTTATATTCATACTCTGCCTTTATAATCTTTTCACGTTTAATGTTAAGTATAAAACTTCGCGTGATATCTTTACTCTAAGATGTACAAAGTACGTACGTGCATCGAATTTTATCAAATTAATTATGATGGTATATGTATACTCACATAAAGATTTCTTAACACATCACAACGATAAGAGTTCCTGATGAATGTTTGTTAATTTTAGTTTATTTTGTATGAATGAAGTTGTGATACTTTCGTAATCAAAGAGCTTTTCTACGAACACAAGCAAATGTAGGTCTTTAGTATTGAAAACGGGATATTTATTATGTTCATTATTTGTATTGAGTTTCTGATATTTTATTGAATACACGAACACATCAAATCAATAAAGTATTTCTAAATATAGTTCATATTAGGTTAGGTACAAACTTAGCTATTTCTCGGAAAATATTATTTAAGTAAACACGTTTCAAGTGACTATAACGGTTTTCGAAGAACTCGGTGATTGTCAACTAAAAGTAATGTTTTCATTCTTACTGCCTTGCAATTCGATGGGTAAATTCATATGCAGCCTAAATATGGCTTTGGTATTCCCAATAATAGCAGCCGAAGCGGTGTTCCCGATCTATTCGTAGCAGAATACCCACATCCCTAGAGCGCGGCTATTTGCTCGAGTGAAACGTTCACCGTGTAACACCCACATTATTGCCCCCTTCACGCTGGAATGTTAATGGGAGCTTCTTCTCAGCCGTCCTGCTTCAATCCTTGTTTGAAGCCCGCTTATCGCGCCAACTTTCTCATTAATGTTTTACGTGAGATTTCCAAGTGGAATGTAGTTAGCGATAGCTTTAACTTAGCTCATAGCAATTATCCTTCATTGCTAGAAACATTGCAATATTGCTGTGCTAATCCATTATGCAAATCAAAATATACCGCATAGGCCAAACTAGAATGTATCATCAAATATTGAATAGGCAATTATTGCAGTGAATTTTGCTGATTAATCTTTGTGCAAGTATCTAAACAAGTCATTACTAGAGAAGAAAGAGATCATTCGACAGTGTACAGTTAATTAATCCGTCGGGTACGGTCCCATTAGCCGAACGGTCCTGACGCAATTTAGACACGCAGTTGTTCTGCGACCTACAGAGATGTGAATCACTAATCGGGTCCTCAAGAAAAGGCTATAAATGTCTCTGGTATTGAGCCACAGTAAGACAAGTGTGTAAATCGAAGATACGTCGAGCTGGGCCTGTCCGATAAGCTAGTACGACAGCTATGTCTTCTCGTGGAATGAAATCACTCTAACGCGAAATGGCGACAAAAATTGCCGTCCGCGAAATTGCCTCTGGATCCCTCCGTATCTACGATTCTCATTGATGTAATGACATATCGTGTTCACATTCAATCGCACACACTCGGTTTTCGAGTTTCGTTTTGCTGATAAAATTACATTGTGTTTGAACTTGTCAAGCTGTCTAAGTAGACATTTTGTTACTAAAATCAATTGGTCGGTTTGCGATTAATAATTTCAATATTGTTGTTACTCAATTTGGATTTACGAATGAAAGTGCTTGTATCACGTTAAATTTTCATTGAAGCGTTGTTCGTGTTGCGGTTTTAATGAAATAATGATGTTCTGGTTAGTAAATAAAATTACTACTTATTTCATATTTATGTGATTGATTGTTTAGATGAAATTAATACAGAAATGTTTCACCAATTCTGATGGATTTATTCATATTATTTGCTAGCGGTACATGTCCTTCCTTTTGCAGCAATACAATATCCGAATACATGTAATTGCTAGGCCTTTTCGTCTTGAAACAGTAATATAAAAAAAAATTAAGGGTTGTATATAGCTATTTCCTACTAAGTAGTTTTATAAAACATTTTTATAATGCCAATAAATCAAATAATTTTGTAAAACCAGAATATTGATCCTGTGACTTCTAACCTGTGTTTCTTACGTTAAAATATCACAGGTTTTATGAGCAGGCTTCAAAAGAATAAAGGTGACTGAACAAGGGTTTTATGTTTCAAAAGAGCTTTGTAACAAACTGTGTATGTAGGGTATATGTACGCTCGTATTCAAAACGGGCTCGTACTGGGTACCTATTTTTTGTCGCTACGAAATTTCTTTGAGCTTATACGTGCGTGTTCTGTGTTCATACCGAACTGTTGTAAACGAGGTCATTTGTATGTGTTTGAGAATGAGAATACACTTTCAATGTGTTGGAAGTGGAATTAAAGACTCTATTAAAAGTTTCAATTTCCTTAAAACTCGTTGCCGACTACAGCCATTTTCACGAAATATTTTAAACAATGTTCGTTGCGAACACGAGATGCACAAGCATTAGGCAAAATTGTCCCCAAGATGGCAATAGCGTCAGAGCAGCGGGAAATTGTATTACCGGGCCTTACATGCAGCCAGCGATGAGTGCATTCGTTACCGACGTAACTGGAAGCTTTGGAGCGCACTTGCATATGTTATTCGCTCCCAACTTACATATGGCGCGCTGTGTCTATTATGTTGTCTGAATTAAGGTGGTCAACAGAGCGGAACCATTGACACCTAGTTGACCTATCGGAAATGAAATTGAGTTTGTGCGCGTAACCAAGTTCTACGAAAAGTTGGGATTGGTTTTCTACATGCGTAGCGCGCTACGTTAGAGCTACGGAAATGCGGTGAGCATCACATCTGCTACGACGGGGATTGCCTACGAATTTTTGCTGCTTCGGTTGTCGTACTGTCAACATGTTGTATCAAACTGAAATAAAATATTTTCGTGTATGATATAAGTTAAACGTTGACTTTATTAAACACCACAATAAATAATGTGATAGCGTAAGCAACCTAATAGCGCAAATTAAATCGCCAGCGTTTCTATATTTTCAGTCGTACATATTACATTATGTAAATGAGTCAGTTTACAAACATATTTGTACTAAATCGTATTAAAACAATCTACCAGAACTCCGTTTTAACACAGTATTAGTGTTTTAGTCTAACTAGACATCTCGGGCACATGTATTATTCAAACCAGCTCTACTCTCAGAATTAAGAGTACCTTTTAAGTACGAGTAGTGAGTTTGAAGGTATTTTACAAAGTATTCGTTCTGTATAATTTATTACTACGCTGAGTATACTTACATGGATTTAGTCGTTGTTCTACAACGAGTTCGTGAAAACTAACTATTGTGGCATTGTACAAATCTATTCCCTTTAGGCAGTTTCGAAAATCTAGTTAGAAGCTCCAGCGACTATTGCCTTGAAGGCTTCGTTACAAAACTCGATTTGAGGGGACGCCATTCGGTTCGATTGAGTGGCATAACGGTTAAAATCAAATTGGTCGCATAAAAGATGGAGTTCGGAGTACAGAAACCATGAAATTACCTGCATTTTTGTAGTCATACGCTTTTGTGTAGGTGTCGTAATCGTCGTCATATAGCGTGGCTTCCACCGTCACTGCTAAAGCCACGAAACAAATGATCCAAGAACACGCCATATTGTCTTCTTCACTCTTATGTTTACCTTGTAGCACTCAACACACTAGAAGATTAAATAGAAAATAAGTAAAAGTAAGAATTATAATACTAGGCACACACGTGCGTTCAGTGATTTTCACGGTTCCTTTTTTAACGTCGTTACCAGCCTTACGCGCGTGTAGAGATAACTAGCTTACATCCCATTAAAAAAATGAACGAGATACACGACTCCCCATACGAGAGTTGTTGCTAAGGCCAGTCGCTGTTCGGTACTAGACCTAATTTGTTTACTGGGCTTTATCGCGTTAGACTCGCGACAATTTGAATTGAAGCGTAATAAATAAACGGTTTCGCAATATTTATGTAGGTCGCCAGTTACAGATATCCATAAATCTAGAATATTCGAACTGATGTTACAAACTTATAGCAGATGTTGAACATTCGATAATAAAGATTAACGAATCCGACAGGTGAACAGTGTGCAAACTAGTGTATCAGAAGTTTAGAGTTAAATTATGAATCCACTGGGGCCTACCTGAATTAAAAGCAGGTAGTTGGTGGGATAATCCCATCGACGACCCTTTGTCTCACGGAGGTCACTTTCTGTAAGTTGACCGTAAAATATTACTGGTTCGTTCTAAAATATTTGTATAGAATTATTATAGGCCAAAGATTTAATCATGTAACCCTAATCTAGACTTTTGGGAACATAAAATGAAAATCCTTGTTACAAGATTGAAGTGTATGTACAAATGTAGCTCCTTAACCTTGAGCTTGAGTGCTTGGGTACGTCGACAAAGGTAAAAGAGGTATTCTCACCCCACCGCACATTAGTGGCGGCTAATATGAAAACTCGATCATTTTCCAACAACGTATCCATAATGGCGGCGGCGGTGACATCGATACGTTTTCATACGTTGCATATACGTTCAGCAAACACTCCAATACCACTCGATATTCCCCATTGAAATTGACTCGATGACAACACAGTCATTCCCGCATTCCCGTGTAGCCCTGACATAGTTGGGAATCATTTGTACAAATATCAAGCACCTACTAGTCGGATGTTCTATAGACTGGTTTCTGTATTTCTGCTAACATATTGCAGTTATTGAAACCATTTCAATGAATGAACTAAATCCTGCCATTGTTTTGGTTACCTTGCGTTAACTAAAATAATTCATGTTGGTATTGTGAAGATATTCAGTTTCGGTATTCAGTTAGCAGATTGTTATTTATATACCTACTACGATTCTACTCCTATTCTGTTCAGAAACGCACCTCCTACGTCTTTAGCGCCCCGCAAAGGTTCGCATAAACAAAATAATCTAAAACCTATTTCTCTTGTAATAAGGACGTATTTATTTTTCTATCTGACTAATAAATTTCTCCATTTACGTCGTTATTTCGAGCCATGTGATGGCAAGTTATTTACGATTTGGGGGCGGCCCACTAAATAGGGTCAGTGATTATGTATGGAATAGTTTGTTCATAGTTTCACCGCGAAATTATACGTACTTAATGCTTTTGATCTAAAATGTATGGAAGTTTTCGATTTAGGTTCTATCGTGGAGTTTGATGTTAGAGTTACCAAAGCTGGCTTAGCAAAAGTGTATCTGCATTGTTGTTTTATAAGCTGTGCTTTATTCCTAACGCCATACATACTCAATATGAGGATTCTAGAACCTAACATTACCAAAGATGACTTTGCTACAATAAACATTATAATACAAATTGCGTATATTTTAACAAAGCTCTACATCACAAGTCGATAAGTAGGTCTCGAATGTACCATATACCTATTTAAGGATGAATAACTGAATGCTGCATATTTTAATGGGGAAATTGCTTTACCGGGAGAAATTGAGCTTAATTAAATCTGAAATATTCAGGACGATAGGCGCGTAATTGGCATGAAGCATGGAGTTGCTACTAACATGACATAACAGGGTCTCATTGTAACGAGATTGCCTTCGTTACCAGCCGTTGAGCATAACTACTTATAGCCGTTGAGCATAATTACTAACGACTACAGTTATCTACGAATGCCTAAATATTATCGTGCATAATTTGAGCTTTAAGTAGTCGTTGAGCTACAGTATCATTTAGCACTGGTTAATATAGTTATTTAGTGTTAGTAAAATAGAAAAAGTCTTAGAAACTCATTGTTCACAAAGAGTTGATTATTTCCGGCTTCATAATTTTGACCGATTTACTTAGATGTCCATTAAATATGGGGGTTGATATTTTGTTCGTAACTATCGATATTAAGTACCTATTTGCTAAATTACGAAACAAGGGAAAAATTACTTAGAAATGCGAACCGCAATGTTCGTATTCGTGAGAAGAGTATAATTTCCACCTGAATTGCTCACTAACCCATGGTGAACCAAAAGTCCAAAAGTGTCCATCCTATTCTCTTTTTATAGGGAACACCGGACTTCTGGTGCATGTGGATATATGTAGACGAGTGCATAAATTATTATGCCATTCTTTTCTGCCTTTACGTTTACACATTAATGTGTAGGTGAAAAAAAATGCGAGCGTATCTAAGTAATTACCTCGTCGAGTATTCTCTGCGGACAACCTAAATCAAATAAATGTTGCATTCTTTGTCGAATTTGAAAGTTACAATATTGGCTGTTTTTCCATTCAATATAGAGTTATTTTTTCTAGCAATCATTGACTAGTAGCAGTCATTGACCTTTTACAGCTTTTCCGTGAGATCCCCATACGGTAAAACGGTTTAGTGAACCCACGTTTACATTCACTCAGTTAAACCAACTTAACATAATTATATTTTAATAGTTAAAGTAGCTAGAGAACACAAATAAGATTAATGACGCTCATGCTAGGATAATCTTGTATTACGGGATATAAGCGCCATTTATTTAAGTAGATAACTACGTAAGTAAATGTGTTGCGAAGATCGTGGACTGGAATAGTCTAAGTGCACTCTAATACTATTGGCTCGTATGTAAGAGTTGTACGAGGCCACAAACGACCGTAATACCCTTCAGATAACTATAAATGTAAGTAGGTAACCTTAATATGAATGTTTCCTTGGGACATGCAAAGAGAGCTTCTATTGCAATTTTAAAACTACCTTTGAAAATAAAGTACTTCAAGCTCTCTGAGGATCTTATTTCTAACCTACCTGCTATTTGACAGCTCAGTTGTTTGTCGATAGCTCATTACCACACTATTCATCGATATCTAGAGATTCTGTCGAAATAATAGAGACTACAATCGAAATTTTCAGCATCAAATTCGTACGAGTTTCGGACAGCTAAATTGTAAACGAATAAAACCGTCATATGAACAACATTAGAACCCCTAATAACTTTCTCATAACTATCTCGGAAATGGACAGGTGAAACGTACATAAACAATAACCGTCCGTTACAATTAAGGCGTGCGGGCAAAGCAAACTAGTGTATTAATAATTCCTAGCATTCCAGGGCCGGTTACACTGCGGTTTGATGGAGCAATCAAAGTTAGATAAGAATTTATAGGCCACAACTGCACCACCGCCCTCGCAGTTGCTTGTGGACAATCCAAAACCGTCACAGCCTAATTTCATTCCGAGATAGTGACTTAAATTAGCGTATGGAATTGGACAGGCTTGCGGTTCACTGTGTTTCACAAAATTCTGCTTCTGACTAAGTCAACGCGCTGAATACTAACTTGAACCCCGCACACACGCCATTTAAATATGTACGAGATGTCTACATTACCTACATTTATCAAATAAAATATTAAATAAGATAAACGAAAGGCTCCGTACACAAAATATTATTGAACTCAAGGCAGGTAAAGAAAATTTATGAAGATACAGTTTTATTTTATCTACATTAAAGGATACACAAGTCGGTGAGACAGAAATGAAGAAATAAGTAAACGGCCTGAGACGGCCGCTGCGAATTTTCAGAGTTAAACAATAATTTATTACGCCTCGAAAAAGATTTATGTTCAATATTTTTTTCCCAAGCAACCTCTAAAATAAAATCTCTCCAATTCTATCAATGATAGTGTAAAAAGTAGAGATTTACTATGTACCCTCAGATAAGCACAAGAAAACTGAAAGTCTGGCTAACGTAGGCAGAGTTATAGTAACCTTAAATAACTTGTAAACTCAGGCAGGTGCAAATAATAATTATAATTAATCAATTTTCTTAACATTTCAGAACCAAAACTTTAAAACTGTAATTTTGACTTGCTAATTAACCTGTAATACTGCCAAGACAGCTAATAATTTAGCGCATGTACCTGTCGCTTGCCTTGGCGTAATCACAGCTTATTGAAACGTTATATGTCTTGAGTTAGGTAATATCAACCGAGAAGTGATTTGTTCGCCCAGTTGCCAATATCGTGGCGCGGATTATAAAGTTGATGAAAAGTTTTGCATGCAAATTAGGCGTGTTTCGACAGCAAAGCCTGCCCCGTCTGAACCACGCGCAAGTGTGGCCGATGTCTAAAAAGGCACGCTTATCGCCCTTCCAAAATCCTTATTAATTCCATGTAAACTCTGATAGATCGGAGCGAGTCGAAAATTAATTACCCGAACTTCAGGGACCCGTCAATTACACCGCGCCATTATTCTATTCGGACTCTCCCCACATTGCGGGATGGCTGATCTAAACGAGTTTGATTGTACAAAATAATGACCAACCGTTAAGATAGTTGAAAAATTTTGTTGGCCAATCAAAATGCATAGAACAAACCACAATTTTAATTCGATTCCATCTAGAAATACTTTTAGAACTTTATATAAGCTGCGTAACTCACTTAAAAATTGTTTATGAATCGGTCATGAAAAGCTTTGGAAAAATGAGTTATAGAACAAAACACATTAACTCAAACTTTGCAGACAATTAACTACAATTGTATTATACGTACTTAGTTGACGAGTACAAGTGTAAAATGAAAAGAAAAAACTGTACAAACCGCTTTCACAACTTTTTCATTTAAAGTTTCGTTTTAAAATAAATTGTGTGAAGTTTCCAGACGTGCTAGGTTTTGTTGAGATACTTAAATACGTAAGATTTTCACTACATTTTAAAATTGCACCTTTATTCAGGTACGAGTATGTAGGTATAGCAAGTAATTAAGGCTTGACTTTCACCACACAAAGCCAAAAACAATACTACGTAATATTAGGTCAGAGAAGGAAAAGTATATTTGTTTTTTTCCCCTATTCAAAGGTCTCTATTAAAACATAACTGGCGAAAGTAATTATTAAAATAACCACTATAGGGACTCTCTGAAAGTTGTTATTACTTCGGCTGCTTCATTTTTCTTTGGTCTTTCCTTTCTTGTATTCTTCTACGCTGAAGTTCCAGCTTCAGGGAATCTTACAATAGCAAGTCATTTTACTACGGGCCTATTTCCATTTAATTTTCTATATTTGCGCAGAAAGAGCAAATTGAACATGTAGAAAGAAATCTTCCAGTCAGACCTCAGGATTCCTTTTTTACGACTTCATTAAACTGTACCTACGCGTGTTAAACGAGGCATGTACGTGAGTCGTAATTTTCCTCGAACCCGCAAGGAGCTCCCGATCGACACTGACGACCATATAATTAACAACCTCTGTCAAATTCACACCCATCCGTCTCCTTTTAACCACGCCTCCTTTACTTATTTGAATGGAGCAGAACTGGGTGTCACTCACAGGCGAGTTTGGGTCGCCTAGAAAAATTTACGTGGAGTAATGGTGATCGAGTGGTCGAACATTTCACTCTTCTGTTTTTTAAATAATTCAAACGATAGTTTCTAACACTAATTTGTCAGTTGCTGAATATTCAGAAAAAACTATATTTAAGTCTTTGTAGATAGAACTGAAAATAAATTGGTCGCAAAAATCTAATCGACCTGTTAAGCTTCATTACCGAAAAAATATATTCAGAAGTAATCACGTATATTTCAAAATTACTTTACATGTAAGAAGGTAGCTTTGCCTTCTAAACAAAACTCAATTTAAAGCATTTTACATGTCTACTAATCCGTTTGATCCTGGATTCTGCCAACGAATACGGAAAATATTCAAATTCAGTTTATGTATCACGAACAAAGGGTATGACAATCATTATTTTTTTTCTTCAACGTGAGCATTTTTGTGGATCGGAACCTTATTTTTATGATCTCTTGAGAATATTACGAAATGGAAATGTGGGACCGATATTTTAAATTGCGTACCATTTAGGTATAATTAAGCATCGGATTAAACATGGCATGAGTATCCCCTAAAAGTATACGACAGAAAATGTGTAGCCATGCCTGAATTCGCAACTACTGAGTTTGGTTGAGCATTGGGGTTTCCTTACTGCTCAACTATTCGCAGTTGAGCACTTATAGTTGAGCAGTAGAGGAAAAGTTAATCGCACATTTTTCGGTTTTACCTGGATCTCTCATCTCCGAAGAGAATTTACATAGTCGTCACAAGTATTGACCAAACCAACAATGTTGAGACTTTAAAAGAGTCTGTGACTTTTGAGTTTTTTTCGGTTGATGTGTAAAAAAAAGTTTTGTTTGTTTACTTGAATAAATAGAGACCTACCTATCATTTCATTCCAAACTTCATTTTCATTTCAACCAAATAGGTAAACCTATCACGTTTTTTGTTGGAAATAAGAATTTGAGGGCACAGGTCAGTTGGTCACCATTCAAACCCTTTTACAACACAATATGCAAATCACTCGTGCATCCATTTGCATCCGATATCATATTGGACGTCCAGTTCGGGTGTAGAGTTTACATTTTGTTTTGTCTTTTATTGATTAATTTTCTGTCTGATCGCATTTAATTTATCGCGGAAATGAGATACTTATTCACTGAAATACTTATACAAATGCTAGTTTAGATTAATTTTGAATTATAATAGAACGGAAATGTACGCGGTTAAGCTATAGAGCTGAAGGTATAGTCAAGCTCAAAATTGGCTTCACAATATGAAAATGATAAGTTAGCACTATTTTGCAACATGCAAGTAATGACAACAGATCGCCAAATACTTAGTAATAGCAGCATGATCAAGCCTAAGGTGGACTTTACTGTCACTTGTAAATCACATTTAATGTTTGGTCAGCCGCCGAGATACCAAGTTACATTAAGGCTGATTACAGTCAGTGTTGCACAACTAACATCAATCATTTTTTGTTTTGACGCAAGTAAAATAAAGCTATAAAATCAGTACATATCTCCAAAGGCGTATCTAGGTTCACAAAATCGCTGCTAGACTATGCCAATGTCAAAGTTCAAATAACGCTTAAACTTGCGACTTTCGACCTATCTTGTAACTTTCAGGCCATAGACACGAGTAGTTAAAAACATAAATAATAAAAAATAAATTGCTTTGCTCTTTGCGGATTAATTCCAGACGTTTCTTATGTTAGCGCTGTTGAGGCAATATTTTTATTAGCTTCTGTTTTTTCTGTATGTAGATTCGATACATGCCAGTAATCATATTCGAAAAACGTTTTTGATCTCACCTCTGTTCTAGCTATATGTTTTATATGTATTTGTGTTGATATAACCACAGATGATCTCTCGAACAATTTTGCATGTTACTGAAATGCTTTCTTAAGCACCAAGAAAGCAAAATGTCAAGGTTATGCATAGACGATGAAAAACTTTCTTACTTAAATTATTTTATTTATTACAAGGGTTTGTTTCTCGCTTTGTTACAGAATGAAATTAGAGTTAAGGATATCTCAAATGCACATTTGATTTTGAACTAGATCGTATGTATGTATTCTATGTATAAACAAGCATCGTGTGTGCATACATGAATAACAATTATTTTGCACACTTGTACTTGCTAACTAAACAATCAGAGATTAGGAATGTACCTACCTGTCTATGTATGTACCTGGGTATCAAGTTATATCACTAAACAAAGACAAATAATAGAATAACTTTATGTTCCTAATAGGGTTCAACATCAAAATCCAATTAAATGAATTAAAAAAAAAGAACTCATAAGCTTTGGCAATCTGACTACATATTAATACGACTTTTACTTGAAAACTATCTACTAGTAAAAAGAAAAATATTAATGCCTAACAAAGTTGGACGCAAAAATTAACTATACAAAACTGAAAATGTTAACTTATGACAATAGATAACAAGATAACGAACTGAATAAATTGGTACAGCGATTGTTATGACAGAAATAACGACAGATGTTCTAAAATTTACCCCAACTAGGCAACTCCCCCGCACTAGAAATCAAAACTTTTCCCATTCCGGGGCTAAAATTATAATTCTGAATTTAATGATCACAGTAAACAAGGAATGTTTTACCAAAAATAAAGCCTTATTATATCGATTAATAAACAAAATGAACTTATCAAAAAACAACATAATTTCATTAGAAATTCTAGTTTACTTTTCTTCATCGTTTGACCTCAGCTATTCATAATCCAATTTCTAATGAGAAACCTTATAGAATAAATTATTATATTTACCAAGTAAATTGTGAAATATGAAACGTAATACAAATCGGTTCAGACAGCAACTTCGTGTATCTACAATCCGATTACTTTGATAGACCTTGTCGGAATTGATTGGAACTCTATCCATCAGAAACTTACTAAACACCCCGTCATAAAAATAAGACATATTTTCCGAAGTTGTTTTTTTTGGGTAATCTGCTTTGTTCTGATCCCAAATAAGTATTTTAAATATAGGTACAATAACTTCTTCCAAAGGAAATATTACCAAGAAAGTATAAGTGCGACTCCGGTTTTTTTCTTTATAATTATGCACGTTGATTTACCAGTCTCAAGATACTACCAACGCCATCAATTTCAAGCAAATTAAAGTTAATTTAACTAACTAAAAGCTAAAGGAATTATGGACACGATGAAGAGTCTCTGTGACATGATAATTACTCCAAAATTAACCCACGAGATTGAAATATGGAATAAAAGATCCTATTTGTTTTTCCAACCTATAACCTATCTTCGGACAAAATTTCAAGCTATTCAGCTTTCTTAACGTCATTGAGAACAGACATCCATCCAAACATCCAAAATTTCGCCTTTTTAATATTAGTAAGAATTATTATTCAAAAAATATTCAGCTGCGGTGAATAGTTTTCTATAATAGATGTGTGCTCTAGTGGTCCAACCACACTTCAAGAGCTATGTTAGTAAGGACGTATTAAGAAAGTTGCCAATCCAGCTTAGGCTTGTGTTCGCGTACTTCATAGAAGCACTTTTCTTGTGAATAATATCCGTATACTTTGGATGATGGATTGGTAGCATCGTTGCCGTCGGAACTAATTTACCGTTCAAGAATTTCTTAACAATAACATTGAAGATAAACTTTTCAGCGTTGATCAAATTACTCAAGAATCTTTGAAGGGAGCGAGTTAGAATTAATTTTTTGATCTACTGTAGGTACAATTTTATATAGCTACTCAGATGGACCTTTAATTTTTATCACGTCCTTTACTTTAAAAATAACTCAAAGTTTATCCCTTTTAAAAAAAACATTTGAATAAATAAAAAAGTTAAAATCCATGTTAACTTGGAATCTTCTTTTCGTAGAAAAGATCCTTCAAAACAGAATCTATTTGAGATGATAAACGATAATACGGCGATTTAAATTGGTAAAATCTGAAAAGTCTTTTTTCATTCAGGCTAAGTTTTTCTTTTGATGTTTATTTTTTAATGACGCGCCGTCTATTTTGGACAACGGAACGAAACGGAATACTTGACATCCTTTCAATGAGCAAAACAAATTAAAAACTGAAGAAAAATAAATTCACTTTATCAGAAAACTTTGAATAAAATTGGGTTTCTTTAGCAGTTTTCATTTTACGGATGCTATTTAACACCTATTTGACGGGTGCCTAATAAAAAAAATGGCCTCAATTAAGACTCAGTGTCATAAAGGGCCATGGGGTTTCGCACGCGTCTGTACTTGGTTATCATGCCAGATAGAAACTCGCTCACGATGCTCGGGTCCGGATCGAAAGCGCAGTTTTATGGTTTTTCTATGCGTGTGTACTGTGGCCACATTGCGCGAGTGCCCGACAAGTAGAGTAGGACGGAACATGGGAATCACTTCCCATTCCTACTACGCTTTACTTTTACGACTGATTTATATTTTATCTCGTCACATGTTATTTCTCACAACAAATGATTTGTTTTTCGATGGTTTTGGCGGTTTTCAGTATTAACATATTTAAACAATAACTCTTCGGTATGTTTAATTCATCGGCCCCGACCTACATTTGTTTAGGTTGCCAATTAAATAATTTCACTCGTTCCTATTTGCTCCATGTTTATGTTTGTGAAAACTTTGAATGCATAAATGTTATTGAAACTAGGAATTTAAATAAAACAGCACGTACCTACTGTTTTGTGAATAAATGTTACTATAAATTGCGAATTGATGTAATGTCGTTGTTAGCAAAATCGTATTTTCATTACCGCACCTAATTCTGTGTTGTTTGTTTGTTTTTCGCACTAAATTACTGAACATATTGACAGGCGTTTCGACGTTGGCGTTCCAATGAATACAAATTCGATGCTGTCAGGCCTCAGGATACACGATGGGATCTCGATTAACTTAATGTATTTTTCGATTATTTAGCAGAAATTAGGAATATTCATAGATGGCGGTCGATCAAGTCAGTCACTTAACTCGAATCAGACTGACCCAGCCGGATTTAGCTGCATATCGACTCAATTTTATAAACGACGAATTTAATAGATAAATTCATAAATTATGCAGGAAATTGCTTCACGTCATTATCATAAAATGATAGTAAACACTTTAGCATTGCCATAACAAAGATATAGTAGACCTGTAGGTATAAATAAGCGTATCATAATTACCAACATTGTTGACACGATAAACACTCGCAAATTATTAGTAAGATTTCTTTAAAATGATTGAAGTAAAGAACCAATGTTCAAATAATTTGTTTAAGTTATTCCAACCTAAATATAAATTCCGAAATATATACAATAGGATTCAAAATTTCCATTAATTAAAACCGCAGTTGTTACCCAAATGCATGATAAAAGGAACCGTAAAAATCACACCGTCACTTTGCAACAGTCACAACAAACCTCCGTCACACGTTATAGAAAGAAGCAATCAGACGCTGCGTAAGTAAATAAAAATAAGAACAGCGACGCGTAATGAGTCGCGCGGGAAAAGGGCGCGAGCGAGCGCGCCGAGCGCCGGGACTGGAATGCGGGGGCGCGAATACACCACCAGCATCCAGCTTTTCCCTCACCCCCCCTCTCCCGCGCACCCACATGCCCCCGCACCCCCACGTCTGATAACCTGCTACTTCGGAAGTCACTAAACTCCGTCATGAATGTTACCAGCCACCAACACCCGACTTGTGAAAGAAAATGTGAATTTTATTGAAAAGGGGTCGGTGTTGCGCCACTAACCTCTCTTTGTGTGAAAATCGATGCTTTATCGCCTATTAGGTGTTACGAAATCAACTTGTGTCGCGGACGAGAATGTTAACCGTACTCGCCACTAAAAGCTTTGTAAAAGTTAAATTCGTGTTGAAGTAATAACGTAAGTGGAGAAATGGTTGTGACTTTAGTGAAACCTCTACAATTACATACCAAAATTGTTGTAAGTATAACTCTTTTACTCGATTCTTCTAAAGACTATTAAAAAGATAGATAGGTAATGTTTCTTCACTTTCAGCATGGATGTCTCAAATCATCGGCTTGTCGCATCTTGATGAGCTGAACGCTTAGAGCTATGTGTATACGACAATGATGGCTTTAAAGATCGTAACGATGCAAGTGCGTGGCATTAATGAATGGCTTTTGCCATTACGAGCTTATTAAGATTGACCTATCCAGTTCATTATTTCTTCACAAAATTAAAATCTAAATTGGTGATTTTGTCATAGAGCATTGATTGATGCTTATTTCTCATTAAAACTAAGAAAAAGCTGTGGGAATATAAGTCTACTGCTAATTCAGATAAGCATATTGAGTTCAGCTTATCAGTAAAAACGGTGGAAATTAGTAACTTTTAATTTCAAAAAATTCACCAACGTAGGTTAAGAAGTTTACACGCTGTCTACGTGATGCTGGCAGCATAGTCGCGAAATTTTTAACCACATCTTTTTCTGTATTGTTTCCCAGCTGATTTGCATCTCACTCAATTGGATTATTCAAGTCACATTTAAAATACGACAGAAACTGGAAACCATTTATCACCTGAATCTGATGTAAACCCCCAAAAACAAAACACTGATTCCGCATAATTCGTTATTACATCAGAAAGCTGGTTACTCCCTTTTCCCATATAATTATTGTGCGCGCAATTGGCCCGAAGCTCTGCGCAAGCGCCGCTTGCATTGCGTCAGTCAACGACACCTGTCCGATCCTTTCCAGTGAACTTAATTACATCTGACGAAATTTTTATTACATTTACCTACTCCTTTTTGATTAGATTCTACTCGAGTAGGACTTAAGTTTATTTGAAAATCTAGGTTTTTATGTTGAATTTATTGCTGTACTGATAAACGTAATAAAATTTGAATCTTTTCAATATACTTGAGAGTGACATTCCAGTCCTCAAAAACTGTCTGATTAATCGAAAATTTATGTAAAAACGATTTGTGAATTATATATTTGTAAAAAGCCTAGCAACACTGCAATTTACGTTTTAAAATTTTTACACATTCAGAAAATGCCCCAGGGATTTTCAATACTAACTCTGAATTTGAAGAAGTCTTTAATAATAATATTATGTTTCGTGACTTGGCAAATATATTATTACTAAGTATTAAAATCTCGTGTGAGTACCTAATATAAATCTAGAGTGGCACAAATTGAAAGTAATGTTCGATAAATATTTTACCTAAAATTTCGGTACCTACCTACTTTGTATTTTGTGTTTAACAAATATTAAACCTTCACGTCTCGATAGTCAATTAATGTTACGTTAATATTATTACGTTACTCCTATTAACTTTAATATTTTGCTTATCCACAAATTTCCTGGGATTCTAGTTAAAATCTCTATAATATGCTCGTCTAATAAGTCTTTCAAAATAACCCTGTAATTTTCTATTGACATAATATTTTCAAAGAACTTTTCCTCTCGCAACTATATAAAAATTGAACATCGTTGTCGTCGTAAAAATCGATAAGGTTCCTTTGTCAAAGTCCATACAATCTTGGTCTTTGGTCGTGGTTAGACCGTGACCGCAACATAATACCAATCATGACCGTTAACTTTGCATTTTGGACTTCGCCAAGAGGCTTAGCAAAGTCAGCATGGTAGCGTTAACTTCGTAGGTACATCTTACCGATTTAGGTCGTAATAAACGGACGACACACTTCGATAAAACACTCAAGTGTGCTACAGACTGCAATATATTAACTGAAGTAATTAAAACTCATAAAATGTTCACACAAAACCGAATTATTCTAGAATACTTACTTGAAACTTTTGCAAAGCAAAAGTTTTAAAGTAAATACGAACGAATAAATTCGACCGCAAATAATTCGAACTAATTTTATTTCGAATTATCTGCGGTGTCCTTTCAAGCGAAACTCACGTTAACCTATTAACCGCCGCAGTTGTATATTAGCAACTTATTATTTTTGAGCCCCTGACACCACAGTTGTAAATTCGCAACAAAAGTCTACGAAGTGATTTTCAAGCATATTTTTATTTACGTAGCAGCAATTTCATAATAATTATAAAGACCACCTTTGCCTTTCAAGGAATTTCTTTCATTTTCCCTAAAATCACTGATGCTGAGCGCCAAATTAACGGTGAAAAAAACGAATAAAACTCATCGCAAAATGCAAGTGTGACCTTAATCTGTACCGCCAGAGTTGTATAAATACAACAGTAGTGATGTAACACATAAGTTTATTTTTTGTTCATTAATGCCAACTTTAGTTTATTCAAATAACATATAAAGAAGTTAGCCATTCAGAATTAGAAAGTAATTCAATGCTTGTTGCTGTTTGATTCTATTTCTGACTATAACATCTAAAACTTCACATGATTTCTGGTAGATTCATATTACAATTGTAGCAACGGTTTTTACCAAATCGTATTTTAGTAACAACCCTAGCACTTTAATATTATCAAAAGAGTCCAGCGCCGGAGTTGTATATGTGCAACCGCTTGTGACGTCATAAGCGAACTCATAATGATAATAGTGAGGGTACATCATAATAGAATGAACAATGTGCGACCTCCTTAGTTTTTTAGAAGAGTCTAAAGTCAATGTGTTTTGTTTTAAAAAATAATAATATGTGTCTTGTCTGACATTCGTTGTGAATAAAATTCCTGAAATATTTCTACTGCTGGGTTTTACTTTATTTCATCTGTTTTATTTGTTAAAAAATTTAATGTATTAGTGGGTACCTAATTTATTTCAATGGGTATTGTGGCTGTGTTTTTATCGCAAAATGTCGAGTGCAGAGGAATTAATAAGAATTTTAGGTTTTGAGGAAGATGTATTTGATATATGTTGTCGACTCAAAATCTCTATTTTTTAATGTTTTATTATTCAGGTTAGCTTTCGATCGAGTCTACCGTAGACCTGCACGAAACTATTAATATAGATGTCAAGTAATAATGAATTTATTCGTTTAATAAAGTCCGAGTTTTATTTATTTCCTCACAAATGTGTTATAAAACGTCGTATGACATACGTGCGGTTTGATAATTACAGCCTCTGCTTTCTTATAGCACTCGCCCTGCGGGCTCGTGTGAGCAATATCGCCTCGGCTGTAATTTTCAACTTACCGCACTTGTATCATAATGTACTATTAAGTATTTAGGTTTAGATGGCATAAAGTGAATATAATTGATATTTAATTAAAATTTAAATAAGAAAATTAACACATACCTGTATTTGCCATTTCAGAGACTCGCAAAACAATGTCCATTAAAGCAGTGACAATTAAATGCCCTATCATTGACCATAAATTAAGATTTTTTTTTAAACAGGAAATCCCAAAACTTTCTACTAACATATTCATAGTTTGAGTAATAAAATCGATAACCGGAAATAATTTCACTTGTCCCCGCACTATCTACGCTCTTGTTTATCTCTAACGTTAGCGCCGGAGTTGTATAAATGCAACAATAGGGATTCCAAAAACCGAATTTTGTAGAATTATGAACTAAACTCTATCTTGGCTTTGTTAGTGTCTATGTACATGTTTATAGGTTTTTGATGTGGGTAATTTTAATGTTATTATTGTTATGAGGGTAATTAATTGAAAAAACATAAGATTTTCGTAAAAACGTGTAATTTTACCTTACAAATCTTGTTTGCTGTAGGGATTGGTCCACATCACTATAGTTGACCTTGAAAATATGTGATTGGCGCTAGGGGCACATTTCTTTTTAAGATTGTCTGGCGGTTAAAAGGTTAAACTCCTAACCACTTCGTATTTGTAAATGCCAAAACATTTTTAGTGACGTACTACATAAACATCTTGCAGCAGACATATGTAGGGTCCGTCTCACTACTCTTACTAATCATCAGACATGGTAACAAGCTAAACAGTCGAATAGAGCTTAATGGGACTGAAGCCTTGCCCTCTCCAATTAATAGCGTAGTGCTTGCAGGCCTATCGTCATCGAATCGAATCATCGGATTCCCGTTTATCCCCTTTAGTTCCTATTAAACGCATACATATCTGCATTTGCCTTCAGCTTGTTGAAGTCGAATTCAATTAAACTGGAGCAATCGGTTCGAAAGGCTTTTATTCGCTGTTTTCATCACAATGAAAAATATACAGACCATTAACTTGCTCTTAGAAATAAAATAGAAGCATAAAATATAAAACCTAGAGTACCGTATATGCAACGTGCTACTAAAAACATAATGTTGATTAACGATCCTACTGTAAATGAGCTAGAGTTTTCTAAACGTCTACAAAATATATTTATTGTATTGCTCCCGACACCACGCGGAGCAAAGGAAAACATCGTTAGGGCACCAGGCGGAAAAAAACCGCAAAGGCGTGAATAAACAAAGATATGATAAAAATTGTTATCCCTAATGCTGGGTGCTTAACACGGCTGGTTGAAGTTTATGTGTCGTTCCTAATGATACAGGATTCTCCTAAAATTTCATGCAAGTCTTGAAATTTTGACAAAACTTCTGACAAAATTTTATTTATTTTCAAAGCAGTAACTTACTTAAATGGTCCACAACAGTCCTATTTCTAGCTTTTACGCATTATAGCAAACTTCAATTTATATGGCATAATTGTATTTTCCAATTTTGACAACAGCCAAATTCAGTTTCAGTATAAAAAGTTTACTTTGTCGCGATGAAATGGTTAGAAGACTAGCATTACCGCCTTAGTTCTATGTTTTGCAAATGTTCATACATGTTCCAAGGTAGATCTGTTAACCCTGTGATTGCAACGTGTGCCGTCAAAAATTACAAATAACTTGACATGGCTTAAAAATAGGTGGAAAACTAGTGTCGGTTTTAACGCACATAATCGTTGTCGTGTGAGCCATTTCAGATTCGGGTCCCGGGCAAATAAATAGAAAAATAAAAAAAAATACCTGCTGCTTTGGCTTCCATGTATTGTTCAAAATCAAAAGAGGAATAAACACCCTGCTTCAGAAAGCTTTTTGAATATAAAAAGGAATCACGAAACCTATTTCACTCGCAAAACTAAAGTTAGAAAACAATATGGCACCAACATTTCCAATTTAGTTTTTTGTTAGGCCTGTGTTCTCCGGTTACTTAAGAAAACTTATTTCACACATCATTTATCACAGGCGATCTACCGCAATAGCCTTGTAGTTACGTTATTTGCGTTCATGTAGTTTTTTAAAAGGTTTCCATTTAAAATAGTTTCCATCTACGTTTATGGATATCAATATTTGAAAATATATCGCTTGCTTATTTACTTTTAGAGTCCTTTGACGAGCGTATGATTGCTGCAGCTTTTATGCAAGTTAAATAGAGCAGGTTATTAATATAATCCATGTTGGATGTAGATGCAACTTTGTATAATATGTATCGAAGTCTCTTGAAATTGTTTTTGTGGTAGGTCAATAGATGATAAATACATAATCGTTTATTTACGGTATTTTCCATCCGTTCTGGGTAGTGAGTAATACATTACTTTGTTGTTTCATTTACAGTTCTGTGTCCATGGAAAAGAGTAGGTACGTATTTCTTTGTTCCTGCGTATGTAAGACAGAATGAGGAAAAAATGAAAAAAATGGTGACCCCACTTTTGTTTAAAAGCAAAGTATGAGAAGTAAAGTAAATTGTGCCTAACCTAACAGATTTTTTAAAATCGCTAACTGATAAAATATACTTTTTAATAATACTTGAACGATTAGTTAGCGATTGTCAGAAACCTATTTGATTAGGTAGATTTTACGTTCAGGAAACGTCTAAAGAAAACTTGTGTCTTAGACCCAAAATTTCGATGACATCTGACATACTCGTATAAAAATCCGCCCTAGGACCGCGAGGACTATGAAACAGGCACCACTCCCTCTCATACACAGGAGAATGGTTTCCCTGCAACATTGTAGGATAATTATGCTTGAAATTAATTTTGAAAGTAAAAGTACTTTTATTATGTAGTTTATTGGCAGTTGCTACCTTAAGCATTTCGTTCTCATTTAATTCGATGACTGATGAAACCACAGGCTAAAGTCCGATTGTTCTAACAATCAAATGTTATTACACAAAATGATAATGAAATAAGTCGTCACAAACGTCTATAAATATAAACATCAGGATGAACATCTGTCTGTGTTTTACTGCGTCTAAATAATAACCGATAATATAATATCCGTTGTGGGTGGAAAATTGCATCAGGGAAATAGCCACCGAACGATATCCCGGAGTTATTACGTTGTACGTATTTGTAAAAATATATTCTGGGTTTGAATGTGGCGATTCAAATTAAAAAGTTGGTTTTAACTGAGGTTTTAATGCTCCCGCGAGTTCTGTTTGATGATTGTTTTGTTACGAACGTATCGTTCTATGTGCTTTATGGGAATTGAGTTTTTGTGTAGCGTTTTAAAATGCATGTTTTTGTGTTTTGTTTGTTTTTTATTGAAATAACACAACCTTTTTTTTACGTGGTAAAATCATCAAATGAGTTCTCCCACCCCGGGCAGGGCGGGAGGGACTGTCAGACTTGTGCTGACTAAAATCCACGGTGTCCTTCAATAGCCCTTTATGTTCACCCATGTTCGGGTTATAGGACATCTCGCCCACGAAAAAATTGGCCGTAAGGCCAGATGTCCCCTTTTTGAAATGTGCATGGGTAGATTCGCTCGAACCAATTTAATAGAACGGGCCAGATGTCTTCTATTAAATAGTGAAGGGATTCGGCAAGATCGTATATTTTTAATTAAATATTTCTGTTCATTAAAAATCAGCAAAAGTACTAGGCAAGCATAAGTTTAAAGTGGTATGAAGTATACGATTTTTTAAGTGGTATGTGCTTAAATAATCCTCCTGCCTGGAATTATTTAAGTACATACCACTTTGAACTTATGTTTGCCTGGTACTTTTGCTGATTATATTGTAACTAGCTGTGCCCGCGACTTCGTTCGCGTGGATGTCGGAATCGAACAATGTATTTTATACCATTCCCCCTCGAAAAAGCTACTTTTACGCACGGAAAACAGTGCGTAAAAGTAGTCTTTTACGCACTGTTTTGGTGTTTGAATTTAGAACACTTTAGTACATTCGACATCGACCGCGATGCTGGACAACCCCCTTGCTAATATGAAAATTACTCTTAATTTAAATCATTGCTCCGATTTTAATGTCAGCTTGTTGGCGCAGTGACCGAGCGATTGGACTACTTCGCACCCACGTGTGTGTGGATCAGACTTATTAAAAAAAACTTTATTTTGTTTCGTTGAATATCTTTTATCGCTCAAATCTTTCTTTTTCTCGTAGTCATGGTATAAAGTATCGTTTGCAACTCTTGAATAAAACGGATTTAAATCGAGGGCCTGAATCACTCACGTCGCTCAGGATTTAAATACTTGAATCACTCGCTTCGCTCGTGATTCAATCATCATGAATCACTCCCTGCGGTCGTGATTCAGTCATTAAAATCCTTCGCTTGCTCTTGATTCATATAATGGCCCTCGCTTTAAATCCGCTCTTTGTTCACTCGTTGCAAAATATACTATTTTTAGTTCGAAGCGCTTAATTCTGGCCACGTTTTTCATATAAACCCTGTATTTAGAATTTTCTAAGATTTATCAAGAATATTTGACACTTCTATTCCAGGTTTACGTAGAACTATTTTTCCTAATGCCCGCTCTGTGCACTCCACGTCACTCCACTCCACTCCCTTCCGTTCCACTCCCCTCCGCCCCACTCCCCTCCGCTCCACTCCACTTCGCTCCAGTCCATTCATATTATGTGAACCGATTAGGATGAAGTAAAATAAATAATGTTATTTCGACATAAACACGTCTATTCCAGGTTTTCTTTTAACGCCATCTGCCGTGCGTTGAAATATGTATTTATTTGAATAATGTAGTTTTTCTATTCGAAGTTAGATCGCGCGACTGACGTACGAAATCAATGTGTGAGACCAAAGTGCACCCGTAATTTTACTTCTGAAACAGTTTAAATTCAAATATCTTTTGATAGACTGAACCGATTCCAATGAAACAAAAACTAAATTCCTCTCCAAGTTACGCTTAATCGTTGTGTATAGAATAGAATAGAAAATCATTTATTCGATATAGGACACACACACAGAAATAATTAAAATAATAATAATAATACAATAACAATCTTGCTGAGCATGTCCACACCAAAAGGGTTACCAACTCAGCATATGCTGGGCGAAAGACACCCAGCGCTGGTTTTCTGTTGGCACCACGCAGTGACACACGGACGAGGGTAGGCAAATAAAATAAATATTTAAATTATCTTGATAAAAAACAAATATATGTGTGAAGGAAAAGTGAAGTGTATTAAATACATTAAATAAAATCATATCCATAATTTTTATAGTATAAAAACGTGTGTGATAAAATAAATTATATAAAAGTACTTTTAATAAAAACACGCCTAGAATGACGCCACTAATGGCGCGGCAACCGACCAATAGGGAGCGCTGCTTGCGCCATGGCGCCAGACAGGCTCACAGAAATAAGAAACTCGCTGCCTTATGTGCGACTAAAACTTAAAACTCCGCTTTTTGTTGATAAAAATAAAGTGCTTAACAAATTCCTAACAGCAAAATTAGGACACAGTTAAAAATGGAAAGAGTAAAGGTGTAAAAGTGCAATCACACAGTTCCCGGCGACACAGACGCAGACCCGAACGAGCTCACCAGAAACAGCTCAGCTTGTAGCTCGCCCTTTCGTTACCTAGCATTAGGTACAATAATGGTGAGTCAAAGTTTAATCATTCAAATAAATACGTTTAGCAAATAACATTCAAATTAATTACATTCAAAATTAAATTATATCTGTTTCATTAAAATAATTGTAAAAACATAAAATTGGTGATTCTATCATTATAATGCAATAGCTGTTCTAGTACGAGAGCTAGGGCAGCATTGCTATTCGTAAATGAAGAGTGAATTACCTTAAAAATTATTCATTATGATGATGATACATGACGTGATATTAAAATTCTAAATAATAATAAAATATACCAATCATATATTTTATTTATCTAAATAAATGATTTGTCAATATTAATATTTTCAAAATTAATTTGCGAACCAAGAATAAAATGCTTAAGTCTGATTTTAAAAGTATTCAAATTGTTTAGGTCCCTAATCGGTGGAGGAATATTATTCCAACATTTGGAGGCTGCGTAACGAAAACTACCTCGAAAAGCTGCAGTACGGTGATGTGGGGTAGCCAGCTGTTGGGCGCAACGCCTGGCCTTGCGCTGCCGGTGATCATTTATCCACGCCAGCTTAGAGTACAGGTATGACGGACATTTATACTTGATGACGCCGAAAAGAAGACAAGCTAAGTGCAGTTTCCGACGTGACTTCATTTTTAAAATGCTGTGTTTGTTCAAAAACGGTGTAATATGGCTCCTTGGTGGGACGTTAAAGCAAAATCGAGCACAGGCATTTTGAACTCTTTGAATAAGTCTAACGGTACGAGCTAGGAGGCGAGGTCCTACAACAGTATCAGCATAGTTGAGTTTAGATAGAACCAGACTTTCAACGAGTTGTACACGGAGTTCTTCACTTAAAAATGGGCGCATTTTATATAATACTTTTAAGCGATAGAAGCAATTTTGCACACAATTTGCAATATGAGCCTCAAACCGTAGCTCTTGGTCCATAATCAGTCCCAGATTTCTCGCCTCGTAAACACGATCAACGCATTGACCCATTACGGCAACGTTTGCAAGAGTACAATCGATTCTGTCTAGTTGACCTTTAGAACCAAAAAGCATAAATTTAGTTTTGGAAGGGTTAAGTAATAGAGAGTTCTGTTTTGACCAATCCACTATCCTCTCCAGATCCTCGTTTATCAATTTCACCGCATCACCATATTGTTCAGGTCTAAAAGAAATATATAATTGAATGTCATCAGCATAGATATGAAATTGAGTATGTTTCAAAATAGTAGTGATATCAGCACTATATAGAATAAACAAAGGAGGGCCTAATATCGATCCCTGCGGAACTCCCTTAACCACATCTGCCATACTAGAGAAAATGCTAGATCCATTTACATCCCGAATTTCAACAAGCTGTTTACGATTGCTTAAATAACTTTTAAACCACGCAACCGTAGATGCGTCAAAACCATAATACGTCATCTTTGAAAGCAAAAGAGACAAATTAATGGCGTCAAATGCTCGGGAAAAGTCCAGCAACACTAACAGGGTACAACAACCCTCATCCTGAGCCGCCAATATGTTGTCTGTGACATCTAACAGAGCTGAGGTAGTACTACGTCCCTTCCTGAAACCCGATTGTGCATCCGGTAAGATATTGTTTTGCTCAAGGAATGTAGTCAGTTGGGAATTCACTACTTTTTCCAGTACTTTTGACAAGAAGGGTAAAATACTTATCGGCCTTAAGTCTTTAATAGTGCTTGGGTTCGCGAGTTTAGGAATAGGACGCACAACGGCTATTTTCCATATGTCAGGAAAAGTAGATGTAGAAATGGAATTGTTAATGATAGAAACAAGGATATCTAGGGTTTGAGGAAGTGTCAGGAAAAACATGTCAATCGTTATATGGTCAAAACCTTCTGCATTAGATTTGAATTTTAATAGAATTTTAATAATGTCAGATTGGTCCACAGTTCTAAGCGAGAAAATACCTTCATTAAATCTATGAGTCTCATAGTAAGCCATACATGACACTGGTGCCACATTATCACCTGGAATATTTAAAAAATGGGAGTTAATTTTATTTGGGTCATTAAAATGAGAGGGTAGCTCAGCCACACTTTTGAAAGGTAATAAAGTTGACTTTAGATTGTTCCATAATATTTTCGGCTGGCGGATTTTACTATTAATATTTTGTTTGAAATAAGCAACCTTTTCGTGATATATGGATTTTCTCACTAGACTTTTTAATTCTTTATAATATAATAGTTTACTTTCCGAATCCAAGTTTCGACAACGCACATGTGCCTGATTGCGTAAGCACATCATAAGCCTAATATTATCTGTTATCCACGGAAATGACCTTTCTTTAATAATCCGAGTTCTAAAGGGAGCATACTTATCGAAAAGTGCGATGATATTTGTGTTGAGATAAGCCACCATGGCATTTACAAATGTGTATAAAAGTTATCTACATTAATTTCGTACATTTTATGTGATACCTGGACAAATACACAGACAAACAGATAAACAGACAAACAGACAAAATTTCTAAAAATGCTAGAAATGGGTTCTATTGGTTGTCCTTTAATACCCTGGCTATATTTTTTGAGTTTTTTTTTAATGTACAAAAATAACTTTTCTACAGTTTTATTATATGTATAATATAATGATGATGATGATGATGATGATGATGATATTGAGACGACAAGGTTGACGCAGTAGCTGAATCTACTGCGTCAACCTTGTCGTCTCAATGCAGTTCGGGAAGGAAATTTAGTATGTGAGAACCGGTATATTTAATTAAAAATATACGATCTTGCCGAAATATCCCTTTAATATTTAATAGAAGACATCTGGCCCATTCTATTAAATTGGTTCGGGCGAATCTACCCATGCACATTTCAAAAAGGGGACATCTGGCCTTAGGGCCAGTTTTTTCGTGGGCGAGATGTCCCATAACCCTTATGTTCCGGGGTCACGGTAAAGAAATAAGTCCCGCGACCAAATAACACAACCTACATAATTATTATGTATTATTTCTTGTCAACATCATGACCTCTATAACGTGGGTTAAAACATAACAGAAGACATGTAGGTGTACTATTATAAACCTACACCTATGCCGTAGGACTTCCAGGATTAGAAGCTTTTTTGCTATCTCAAGTTACTATTTAGGAAAAAAAGAAGGGACAATTTTGTGCAAATATTTCAATATAAAAATATTTGCACAAAATTGTCCTTGAACTGCCGTAGAGCTACTTCCGGAAATAACCTGATAAAATATCAAATACAAACGCAGAATTTCGTTACGCGAAATATTTAGTAATTTTGACATAAATCTTGTATAATGACGCAAATTCTGTGTTTACACCTATCCAACTGAGGGTTGGTGTCAGGCGCACTCGTGTAACGTTACTAGAGCAATGAGGCTCGACGACATGACACTTGACTGACTCCCTCGTTAATTTGAAACAGAAATC
Organism: Agrotis ipsilon; assembly: GCA_028554685.1. Taxonomy (NCBI): domain Eukaryota; kingdom Metazoa; phylum Arthropoda; class Insecta; order Lepidoptera; family Noctuidae; genus Agrotis; species Agrotis ipsilon. Next base: position 7,772,420 of record CM052955.1, read on the forward strand.
CTATATGTAACCGCAAGCAAATACATATAAACTTCGAACCACAATTCAAGAAGCACGGAAGCCAAAATGGCGTCACACAATTCTTAAACTCCGTTCGGTTATTGCTCACAGTTTACTTTTGAGATAAAAACGTCTAGTATGACAGTAACGTAGATTTATTCTAACTAGACGTGAAAGACGAAATTGTATAAAATGGAAACTTCGACTTTTGGACCTTTTTTGCCCTCGACCTTTTTGTGTAATTTTTCCGAAGCTAGAAAAACGTTTACGTAAATGCTCTCAGTGTAATTTCTCCGAAAAAGATTCCTGCTGTCATTTTAAAGAAATGCTGATCTCGCAAATGTTATTTCCCAAGTAAACGCTGAAAACTAAAAAGAGCAAAGTAATTCATAAATTCTGTCAATAAGAAGACTGGATTCTTCAAAATTGACTATTCTGTTATATTAGAAACACTTGTATCCATTGAATTATTAAAACATAAGTATAAGCAAGATTTAAAGCATAGGTAACGGTTGAATAGTTCTGTTAACTGATAGGTCGGGCTAATTAGGTCATCTCAAATACACTCACCAGGTTGAAAATATTCCCTCACATTTTTATACCGACGAAGATATCAAATTGGCATTATTCCTGTACGAAGATATAAAATCGATGGCGGCCTGTCATCTACACATGAATCATTAATGAGTGCGCTCAATAGGCGACACGTCCGTCCCGTCACATCCAGTAATGCGCTGATATTTTAGGGATAGCCTCTGTCGGCAACTTCCCTCGCTCCCCAAAGATTTGCACAGACCTTCGAATGGAAGATTGAGAACTATTAAGGCTCCCTCGATCCCTACCATTGTATACCAACATCGCCTGTATTCCTTGTGAAATATATATGTAGTGTTTTAAAAGTTCAGACCTTAAATGGGACATAAAACTTAATTTTATTGTTGGCATCGCGGCGGATAAAAGTTTTAAGCGATTTCATCGTTTGTTTACATCGGCTTTGAAACTACTTGAACTTTTGTTTGTGATTACATTTAGAATGAGTTGGAAAGCAATGGAATTCAGTTGTTAACACACAACTTTAATGCTAACTTTGAAATTTAATTTACCGAGCTAATTTTTCGACTAATCTATTCAAGCTGTTTGGTCTTTGATAATGAGTTCGATTGCATAGCCATCCAAGATTATTCTAAATCATGCCGTCCTCATTTACGAATTCAATAAAGTCTATCTCGCCACTGAGTTCGAACATTTCGCGTTAATAAAGATTTTCTAATAGTGCTAGAGTGCAATAACAGTAACAGTTTAATGCACTAATAGCGACAATATCTGCCGATAGCGACCCTCCGGATACGCACGACCCACTTACAGCGTACCTATCTATATCTGTGTCTATCAAATGCGCAGATACGACACTCGTTCTACGAGCCTACTAGTGGACAGCTGACCGACTTTAATCATAATTAATAATAATTATTAGAATTTAGTAACATTTTATGTACGAAAATGTACTAATCTAATCTAGACCTTTTCTGTGTATGTAGGCGGAATAATTGATGCGATATATTTATAAAATAACCTGAGGGCCTGCCTACAAATTCCCCAAGCTGATTCATTCTTAATAAAACAAAAATAAAAAAGGAGATTATTTTCTAATCTCTATAAAATATTCCCGAGGGTCGTCGCATTGGAAAGGTTTCTGAGTGTCACAAAAAAGTTGAGGGATAAGTTAGTGAGTTCCCTGGACAGTTGGTCACTCTTCCTTGTTCACCGAAGTTGGTTTGTCACCGTTAACTGCTAATGAGAAACGATGTGCGGATAATAAAGATAGAATGTGTCACTATTAGATAACAATTCCGACTTCGTTTTTGGGCCAATATCAAGTTATTCTTTTCTAAGTAACACAACAAATAAGAATATTCGTGGAAAAAGACCTTTAAAAAGTGTAGATTTTTTTACGTTCCTTTCCGCAAAAGATATTTCTTAGAGAGTTTCCGAAGAATGTTTCCGAAGAAGATGATTGACATACTCGTATTTATGTCACATTATAAAATGTTTGTCACTGAAATATGGACCTACTAGATACTAAAATTAACAAGTCCTTCAAAATACTCCCATGCGTATTCGTGACAAGTTCGCGGTGTCAATAAATTCTTCGCGACGCGAGCCGAATGCAAATGAGTTCGAAAAACTCGTGTCACCGCGGAAATATTGTTTGTTTGTTGACGTGATACGGGCCCTGGAAGTTGACAAACGTGATGAAAAAAATATTGAAAAAGTTTGCTACGCGAGCTCTTTAAATGAAGCGTATGATGTTCTAAAAGATTTAGGTAAAACATATTAAAAAACAGACTTTGAAGTCTCAGTAGCAAATTATTAAGAAGTATGGTTATTATTACTACGCATTTTTGTTACGCATCTTCTAAATAAATCTCTCTACAGTTCTAACTTTATTTCTTGGATGTCACTGACATCTGTGATGGAAACCTTTGTAAGGAAACCTGATCTATGCTAGTCTAAAGTCATTTTAGAACTCTGTAGGATACCTTATTAACTCTTACACCAGAGATGGCCACACAACTCAGAAAAAATAATTCTATTTCGAGAGATTTAGATTTGAATTCCGAATGCAATCTTAAAAATACGTTGAAAGAGCTTCCTCAGGTCACCTGCCTTATGCTTTCTATAGAAGCATTGCATTCATTGAATTAGATTTTTTTCTGTACCAACGTGCTATAGAATTTCCATTGCAAATCCAAGTAAGTGCCTTGCTGTGAAGTGCTCTTAGTAAGAATTTTCTTTTGTGGCATGTTCAACTATTGTTTCTTCTTTTCATTTGTAGATGAAAATAATTATGTTAATTCGTACTGTGTCAATGTATCACAGTCCCAGCCAATGATAAAATATGACTAATACAATGACTAGTGCAAGAATTCCATCGTTGCCGCGTTGTTTTAAATAAACATAGCATTTTTAATAATTAATTTGTTTAGTAAAGTTTAATCGCACTTCCTTTTTTCCATACAAAACGTCATGCGATATCGGGTTGATAATATTTATTATGTTTTATAACATGACACATTCATTATTCTCAATTAACTATGTGATCACAGGCAGAGTACCTACCTAATTAAAATTTGAAATATTATATTTTTCTGATTCGGAATAATATTTATGTTCCATATTTTCAAATTCAGTCACAAAAATGGGTAAATTTTAAAATCGAAAACATAAATATAAATATTTCTTTACTTACTTTCTGAAGTCGGTGGCTAAAAGGCAATGAAAACAAGTCCCCATACTCCGAAAGTAGGTACTTATTTTTATGTTTTTGTTAAAACAAACTTCTAAAGAAGTCTGTTATTCTTGTTGCTTTAAAGTTTTCATTAGAGCTTGTTTTCAAGAAAAGCTTTCTTTGAATCAAATTTAAAAAAAAAATCTTATGACAGTATAAAATGACGCCTACAATCCCCAAAAGGGTTAGGCAGAGGCGAGCGTCATTGTCCATTCCCATTTCTCATAATATTAAGTCACATGTAAACGAGTGTGGGCTACAAAAATACATGTTTATATTCCAACTTTGCTTGTAAAAGCTGTGAAATTATGTTCCTCGTCGTAAATTAGCCTTGTTAGCAAGATTTTTAAAGTCTCTCCAACAAGCCTGCCAGGTTACATCAGACAAAAGAGGGTTCACTTAGTGCTCCATAATGGTGCTCATGGACGGGCCACTGAAAGAAAATTAATTTATACGTTGGCCCGCTTAGAAGAAAAATTACAAAAGGTAATTAAACAAGACGTCCTTCTTCATTAGCCGGGCTCGGACGGCCTTTGTTGGCTGAAATTAATTTATTTGTCTCACCCTGTAGTAGGTGTTTACTCATTTTAATAATGACAAACTGTTTAAAGGGATGTTGACCTCTTAGTTTCTAAACATCATTTCCTGTTGAAATGCAGCATTCATGGCCGAGTTGTTGAACCCAACTGTAACGTCACCAATGCACTTTAAACGGTGAATGAAAATATCATGAGGATACTGGCATCTCCTAAAACCAAAAATTCGAAGACTTTTGACATCTACCAGTCCGCATTATTCTCGCGTAACTAATTTTATGCTAAGCTGTAAGTGACTGAATAATTTGTCCAAGGATGCTGCTATTGAACACTACCAGTAAAATTGCCTGATTGTATCCACAGTTTTATTGAAGAACAATGACAAAAAAAAAGAAAAAAGGCAACGTCATGGTAGCAATAAAATGGTATTAAACAGCAACACTAAAGTGTAATATGTTTCATGCGTCGTCAACATTAGGTTCCTAAACATATTCTTCCCCAGACATGTAAGCAACTGTCTAGGAACATCCCTATTTGTTCTGCGTTCAGTACAGTATTTTCAATAAGTGTCCAACCCTCACTCGTCTGACAGCACTGTCATTTATTGTTATAAAAAGATAAAAGTAATGCAATAAAACTTAATGAATAATTTATTGGTCGGCACGATAACTAATATTATTGAATGATCCTATTTGTAGCGAGACCAAACGAGAAAATAAACATTTACATTGATTTATGAAAACTATTAATTTTTAATTACATGCACAATGTTACCATTACTCTGGATTTATGTATGTAACAGGCAATACTGAGCGTTTTTCGATAAAAGTGTACCACGTCGGGCAATAACACAGTGAAATATGAGACTTATGACATTTTTATATTATTTTAGAAAACAAAGTTTCACTAGATGTAATAAATCAAGAGAATGGGCCATTGAGAAATATCTCTTCTTTGTATACTTCCATATCGAAGTGTCAACATACTCGTTTTCATTCATTAACCTTTCATTATATAACATCAACATGGCTTCTTGGATATCTATACTTGTTACCACATCTTAAATCTAGACGTTTGGATTTCAGACTCTATTTTCATCAGATCAAGACCTCATTTCATTTGCTAGAATCGGAACCTACTCATCCTGAATTAATCCATCTTAGATCTAATTTAGTCAAATATTCACTTCCCTCGTAAAGGCAAATTGTTTGTGAGGTCATAGACATTGGTTAGCAAGCAGCAACAAAAGTTCCAACCTACGTGTCTGTGTGGGTTGTTGTTTCTGTCCATCTTTCGTCGTAACATAAGTCACTATCGTTACTGAACAGCAACAATAAAAAACCTGAAAATAATTCTCGTCTCTTTTTTAAGTTTTATGTGGCGATGTCAGACGGGCGCTTACAGGGACATCCCTGGCTTTAACAGTAACACTTTTGTTCAGGCTTGTACCTACTGCATGCCGCGAAACAGACATGTGAACAAGATCCCTCCGAACGTTATGTTGTGGTACAGTCGGTAATATAAATGCGAAGTTGTCGTCTTAAAAGAGCCATTTAGGGAAGACGTGTGGAGTGTAGTGTTACCCTGTGACGGGTCGCTAAGCACTTCGCTTAGCACACAATAGTTCCTATATGGCAACATTTTTCCTTCAGTCAGCTGAAGTTAAGAAGATAAATTGTGTGCAGCAAGTCTGTAAGCGAGCTTTTAACAACCATGATGGTTTTTCTATCTTGTCTAGGGTGAACCATCTCGAATATCTATTTTGAGTTTATTTTTCTTCCAAAAATAATTTGATATTAATCATATTATGACGCGTATACAGACAGCAGATAAATAAGGTGTATTATTCTTCGCTAATATTTTTGGTGTCCAACCGTCACTGTTATATTAATCTTTGCTAGACAATCTTCTAATCTTTCACCTACACGCAATGTCATGCGTCAACCTTCAAATAACCAGTACCTCGTCAGAAAATTAAATTATTACAAGATAGATGAACTCAGAGCCCGCCCACTGCTGAAACAATGCAGTAATTTTATCTGAGCAATTGAAGACGTAATTACACATTTAGATGTTATTTAATTATGCAAAAAATTTGAGTCTTTATAACTATGGACCTTCAAAGAATCTGTAACAGAAAAAAATATTTTTATAGAAATAAGTACCTATTCTGACTGACCTGTTGGTTTAGTGGTTAGTGACCCTGACTGCTATGCCGGGGGTCGTGGGTTCGATTCCCACCCAGGACAAATGTTTGTGTGATGAGCACGATCATTTGTTCTGTGTCTGGGTGTAATTTATCTATAATATGTATGTTTTTAGAAATATATAAGTATGTTTATCAGTTGTCTAGTACCCATAACACAAGCTCTGCTTAGCTTGGGACTAGATGGCGTTGTGTGATAGTTGTGGAATATTTATTTTATTTATATTTATTCTTCCCAAAAAAGACTGACGGCGTAACTTTACAAAACGTAACGAATCTAATTACGCAGTTTTCTCAGCACTTACATTGAGTAGGTGCCTATCCAGTAAAAAGGTTCACCTAAACCAGAGGCTAGCACTTAAAGCGATTCAAGTGACTTTCAATTTTTGTTTCGTTAAAAGCACTTATCGTGCGCTGAAAATAAATTCAGTCCATTTTCACACATTACCTAGCAATTACAAAACACTATTAAGCTAGGCTAGATTTAAAATCTATTTTAAAATGTTAGTCATCAAATAATCGCTTATTACGTTATCTGATAAAATATTTGCAATAGGCTAAAACAAAATATTTGAAATCCGATAATATTATTTAACGTCAAACCAAGTTGAAGTTTTTGAAGTAATTTCATGAAACTCTATCGTCGTTTCAAGTTCAGTGAGCTACATCTTATAATTTTAAAACTTAAAGCCATATAATATTATAATTATATGGCTCAGAATTTTAGAAGTTTTCAAGTCTTGAAATATGTTTTTCCATGAAACATGATGTTGTCGACTCAGTCAGTTTTTAATTAGGTTTCCCTGAAAATTAAATGAGTTTCTTGAAATATTTTAAGTACCTTCGTTGGCTGGTACTTGAGTCTATGTTATTCATGCTAGAAATTCCAGCACTTCACAGCAGCAGGTTCACTTGTGTTATTGTACCGAGCAAAAAGGAAAATGAACCAACCAAAACCGCGTCTTTCCTCTCCTCTGCTCGGTTAAGTTTAGGAACGCGGAGAACTGCATTCTTTGACTTGCTGCAGTATTTTTTTTTAACTTGTGTTACTTTTCTACTTCGTACCAACTAGGTACTCTTTTCTTAATGTACTTAAAATACTTAGTTTTAGTTACACTATTCATTGTATTGCACGGACCAATGACCCTGACCCTAAAACAACATTTATTTAGTTTAAATGTCAAGGAAAACCAATGAATATTAAGCTTAAGGCATTTAACACAAGTTATTATCGTTCTCCAACCAGCAATGAAAGAAAAACAACCGAGGTATTTAACGCCTACAAACATTTATATTACACAACAAAGTTAAAGCTGCCAAAGAGAAATGGTTTATTTAATAGCTTTTGTGAGTCTTCAGTTAGGTGTCATCTCTTCTACTGTTTAAGAACAGTTGACCAGTGTCGTGGTTCTCACACCTACGCGAAGAAACTTTTCAAAAAAGTACCAATAAGTAATTTCATGCTACAATAACCGTACTATAATAAACCCACATAAATTCTCATATTTATAGTAATGGGCAAATACAAGTATAATGAAAACAACGAGAAGAAAAGTTTCATTAACGCGACGGGCGACAACCCGGATAAATATGAAATAAACGCTCATAGAGCTGGATTAGGAAGGGTCGCGGGACGCGGGATCCCGGAATGGGAGATTAGACAGGGGACACCATCAGATTGTCCGGAATCCGGATACGTCGTTGACGCCCAGTTGTGGGGAAATGTTTAATTTTGCGTGAAGAGTCGAGCACATACAGAGTTGTAACTTACAGATGCCGGCAGTTGCTCGCTTCAGGGATGTGTAATGATTTACTATAAGACTTGCTTGCACAACGAGTCACTTCTTGCATTTAACATCATTCTGTGTCCGATTTTCATTGAAGATGACAAAGATTTATTTACCTATTAAGTTCATCCTAACAATTTAACTTGCATTTACTAAATGAAGATGGATGAAGGTTTTCATCATAAAAACAGAATATTAATGCGGAATTCTGACTTATATTTTAAAAGTTATTATTCTATGAACTCATTGCGGTCTCATCGTGGTAATATCGAGTATAACAATGAATTGCGCATTGTGTAAAGTAATACGCACCAAAAATAATTTACATCGTCCAATAATTTAAATCAGAAATCAACAAAATTTAAACAATTTGTGGCTTATTATAAATCTTTTCTGATACGATTATTTTAGCAGCTTCCCGCAGAACACAAAGGACAAATGAAGGATTAGTTTGTTTTTAGTCAGTAATTAAGGCAGTTTCTTCCACTCCACCCACGGCGAGAGGATTGAATTTTCCAAGCTAACAATTTATTTTCGTCTATCATCTACGTATTCTACCGATCAAAGGAAATTATTGAACCCATTTAATGTAAAGGTATATCCTTCATATTAAAACAATTTCAACATTCCTTTTGACGTTAGGGATTTATGATGAGATGAGGCAACAAGCAGATAAGGGGCATTATAAACTGTTTGACGTTAGATCCCCCATGCACAAGTCATGTGTAAGATGGTGCGATCAAGCATGCAAGGTAGCCCTTATTTATCACATTTTGCCCAACACTTGAACTTTTGCCCTTAATAACACTACGATAATATCAGACGCCATCTTGGTGCTTATAATTAAGTCACGTTATTTATGTACTAGATAATTTATTTTGGCATGTAATTATACAATAGATACACTGAATATAGTATGCGACACCCACACAAGTCAAGAAGTAAAGTAAACATAATTACTCCATGTTTAATAACTATGGCCGTAAAATATTTCGCAGTGGCTTTTATGAAGGTTTGTGATGTGAAACGCCTCGCTTGTTTTATTGTAGACAATTGAGCGTAATTATAATAAAGCTGACAATTGTTGGCGCGTTTGTTTATCAAGCCCGACTGGTGATAAAGAGTACTATTCACTGCAAACGTGAAAAGACTGCCTTCAAAAGATCTGAGAATAAAAACGTTGGAACTAATTCCCGGATCGGAGTGAAATTGGCCTCTAAACAGGTCCAATTTCCCAGAGACGACGCTAATCTCACCGGAGCAGCGCGACTTTCATTAGCATTTGTGTAATTTCATCAGAGAAGCTCCGTGTGCCGGGGGCGCAGCACCCAGTCGAGTGCTGTCCTCGCTTCATTTGTCTCCAATCCCGTTCGTAACTAGCCAACTCTAAATTCTTTGCCAGATGTTTCATGCTAATTGGATTGAATTTTCGGGGAGTTGTCTCGCTTTTGTGTGGTTGCTAATGCGATATTTTTTGACCGCAAAAAACTTCAAAAAGTATGTTGCAGATAAAATTAGAAAAAATAGATGTTATTTTTGTCTTAGCTATTCATTAAAATATCTCAATCATATTTTTTACAGTCTATGGCATAAGTAACCAATACTGTACACCAGAAGTAATAACAGCTACACGTCAACACTACTGACATTGCACCCATCTCAAAAATCCGCCTTAAACGAAATGAAAGAACCCCATTTCAAAGTCAATTACTCGACACTTTCAGGCCTAACGCGTGTTGTTGTTGAATACACCTAATGAGAGAATAATAAAAATTGTTTTATAAATTGCGAGCCTCGTAGTTCAAAACTTCGAAACGATGGTTAAGTGCTGTTGTTTCGCGTACATAGTTGATTTCCAATTAGAATCCAAAAACTTGTCGCGTATTTCATGTAGCTGAGATCATTTACTGAATGTCGCGGTTGCTAACTGCTCAAAACTTTTACCAATTAATAAATTCAAAACAATAAAGAGAAACGAATAAAAAGTTTTATTTACTGGGCGAAATTTCGTGGCAGTTTTTAGGAAATCGCCGTCAATTTATGAAAACGACAGTTTGGTTGTGATTTGATTTCTTTGGTAAATAAAAAGTTGGAAGCACCATCCAAATGAAGGCAATTAGATCTCCAAAAGTTTGTTCGTTGAAACGACATCTGAATTCGTGGTTATCTATGATGTAAAGTATTATGTTTCAGCTTTAAAGCACGTCCCATTTTCTACGTTACTCGAGGAACATGTCTACTCGTCACTAACACAAGTTGTCGAACTTGCACAGAATGGAAGCTTTATGCGAGTTTCTGACAGGCAGTTTCAACCCGAAGGCAAGCCGCATTGAATAGTCATCTGAAGCAATTTGCCGTCCAAAAGACTCCCGTGGGCCCGTATATGGCAGACCCTCGAATCCTACGCCGGGAAAAGCGGAGTGCGCTTTTATATGACGTCAGTTATTAGGATTTGCAAATCGTACCCTCACGTACCATTAGGTATTTCGAAAAACGGCTTATTTAAATTAAATTACGTATTATGCTAAGAATAAGCTTACGAAAATGGCCTGTAGAATCGGAAAAAGTGGGTTGGAAAATTTGTATTTTTAGAAACATTGATGTCGTCTATAAGATACGAGTAAAAGTAAATAATAATAAACCATAGAGGTTTGCAATCACCAAATTGTCATTTGGTCTCCGTCGAGTAGGTAATGGATGTAAATACTAATACATTTTCTTTTACTGGATTTTGGATAAAAATACAGAAGGATTTTCTGGCGGGATTTCCTTTGTTTGGCTTTGGCTTGTGATCCAATTTAGAGAAAAGCTATTATTTTTAAAAGTAAAATAATAAACATTGCATATGACAATTGACATGTTTGGATCTATTCAGGTATATTTATTTATTTATTTATACTTCATGTACAAATCAATGGTACATAGGCAGACTTAATGCCACAAGGCATTCTCTACCAGTCCATTACATGTCTCTTTAGAAATTAGATGTCCTACCTAGAGAGTGAATATTTATTTACGTGAATAAATAAGTTTTTCCGATACAATGCACTCAAACAAATACAACAAAAGCATTTACCATTTAGAAACTTAAGCTTGCCCACTAAACGTGTAGTTACGGTCAGCTACGTAAGCAAATTAACTCAGATATACTACAGTTTTTGGTGGCAAAGTAAAAAAAAAATACCGCCAAGTTACAGGCAATTTTGCCCCGTTCGGTTCGGCTCAAAGCTTTACACTTCCAATTTGAGAGCCTTTTGTTTATTTTATTGAGTGTTGTTTTTTCGGTAAGCACTAGGCTGAATTCAGGCTCGGTGCTTTTTCTACGTCCAAAAGTTTTATGGAATAGGTTTCTAACCTTGTTTGTATAATAAGAGTTACTCCTCTGTCAGTTAGGCGCAAAAAGATAATACGGGAAAGGCTTGTCGCGTGTTTGAATTAGGATATCACAGTCACAGTATTTTCAATATGGACTGTGCTTTAGTTAATAAAATGACACATAGGCAACAGCAGCCGGAAATATCCCAGTAAAATGAATGTGAAAGTGAATTCAACCATTAAACGTGTCCCTGGAAAATTCCCAGCAAAAGTATTAAAAATGTATCTGTAAACTGAATGAAACCATTAAATTTTTCCCTATTTTGGCATTTCCACGTAAATAATGAACTTCTGCGACGACAGCTTTCATGAATGTTTTCATTTACACGTAATTGCTACGGTGTGGTGCGTGTGGATTTCAAAAAAGCGAATGAGAGGCCACTCAAAAATATTATGACTACGACGCATTAAAATGATCTGTTCTCAGCTAAAATAAAATGGTTGGCTTGTCATAGTGTAGGCTCTAGTTATTGTAATGAACGATTATAGTCGGCTTAAGTTCTTAAAATAAATAATTAATTCAACTCAGACTCATACAAACGATATTCGGATTACTGCTTTCATCATTTAAAATTTTCTAGAAACATTTTCCAACAAAAATGGAAATGGGTATTAAAATAAAGCTACTTTATAAATGTTCAAATTCAATTGTAATATTTTTATAAGCTCCATTGTTATGATAAAATCTAGTTAGACTAGTTATTTTAGTACTTATTGAGTTTGCTATACCAAGCTTGATGCGCCAGTTCTAAAAGTTTATCCTAATCTAGTACGGTACCCCGTACACCGTGTGGCCGAAATATCACCTCGCAACTTTAATACTGCACACGGTGGGCAAATTATAAAACGGGGCATTAATTATAAAGTTTTTAGTAGTCTTTGGAATAGACGAAAAGGGAAAATCTGTGACAGAACTAGTCGATCACATTAAGGAAACCATAGTAGACATGGGAGTTCACATGGAAAGCCAAGAAATAAGCAACGTGTATAGAATCGGCACACAGACTGAAAACAGATCCCGCCCAGTGGTAGTCTCCATCACAACACAATGGAAAAAATATCTTATACTTAAAAATAAGCCAAACCTGCCGTCAAACATCAACGTACAGGAAGACTTTCCTAAGGAAATATTAGAAAAGCGCAAACAACTTCAACCCCAAGTGGAAGAAGAGAAAAAGAAAGGAAACATTGCTTTTTTAAAGTACGACAAACTAGTAGTAAAACCAAAACACAACAACAGGGAAAAGAGGAAAAGGGAAACATCAGGCTCGCCTAAGTCACCAACACAGAAAAAAATAAATACAAATAAAGACCAAAGTAGTCCAAAACAATCTCTAACTAAAACCCTAACAAAAGAAATTATCAGACCTAACATATTGAACTACCTGGAGAAATCAAGATCCGACCCACAACTTAATACCTCAAAAAACTGATTACTGTCACGGAAAACCGGAAACAAACAAAAACAATATCAACTTATAGCCAAAAACAAAAACCAAAAACACGTCTCCCAACACGGCTGGTCCCCGCGGGAGGCTTAGACCACCACCCTCTAACAAGAAGAAACGAAACACTTAAAATTGCAACTTTAAACACAAGAACCCTTAGAACTGACGAAAGCCTCTGTGAATTGGAAAAAGCCTTAGAAGACATAAAATTGGATATCCTGGGAATAAGCGAGCTGCGAAGACTAGACGAAAAAATTGAAGAACGTTCAGACTACATACTCTTCCACAAAGGAGAAATAGCCGGCCAAAGAGGAGTAGGATTCCTAATTAAACAGTCAATGAAACATCACATTCAAGAACTCATTGGTATTTCGGACCGAATAGCTGTACTTAATATTGACATACCGGGATATCGAAAAATATGGTCAATTATTCAAATATACGCCCCGACAGAGCAAGCAACAAAAAGTGACACCAAAGTATTCTACGAAAAACTAACACAAACACTAACGAAATACTGTCACAATCACGTTATTTTAATGGGCGACTTCAATGCTCAAGTCGGAGCAAAACAATGTAAAGAAGAATATACCTTAGGAAACTTTGGACAAGGCAGAAGAAGCCCAAATGGTGAAATATTAGTCGAACTCCTATTAGAACATAACCTAACGCTTCTAAATAGTTTGTATAAAAAAAATAATAAAAAGAAGTGGACTTGGATCTCACCAGACGGTAGTTACAAGAACGAAATTGACTACATAACAACAAATTATCCGAAGGCTTTCACTGACACGGCGGTAATAACAAAATTGAACTTTAATACAAATCACCGCATGGTAAGAAGCTCTCTAAGAACAAAGTCACCAAAAAAATCTAGGGAATATGTAGCTAAACACAAAATAGAACAACAAAATAACGAAACCTTAAAGAAAATTGCAAAGTCACTCAGCGAAACTGCGGAAGAAATTACAACAACTGCCAGAAACACTGATGTCCTTGAAAAGTATTGTAAACTAGAGAAGCAACTAACTCTGGTAAAAATCGGGAGCAGAAGTGAAAATAAATACAGACTCAGTGACACAACATTGGAACTAATAGAAAAACGGAAAAAGCTGCTTGTCAATCACCCTAAAAAGGAAAATATCAAACTAGTAACTAAACTAAGTAAAGAAATCAGAGAAAATATCAGGAAAGACAGGAACACTAACAGGTTACAAACATTACAAAGACACATAAAGAAATCAGGGGGCGTGAAGAAAGCATTAAAAGAATTAAGAGAAGTCAACAGAGAATGGATACCAAAGCTGAACAAAGCGAAAAATACCTTTACGAACAGGAAAAATATCAACGAAATAGCCACTCAATTTTATCAAGACCTATACTCGAACCCTGAGAAAAAGTATGAAACAAAAAAAAGAAAAGATCTTAACGGATGCCAACACAAAATTGTACCAGAACCAAAAATACTTTCTAGCGAAGTAGAAAAAGCAGTGCTCAGTCAAAAGATGGAAAAAGTGCCGGGCCCGGATAAAATTTCGAACGAGCTTCTCAAGGGTACTCTCGAAGAACTACTACCCATACTTACATTAATATTCAACGAAATAATGAAGACTGGTATTATCCCCACGCAATGGAAAACATCACATATCATACTTATCTTCAAGAAAGGACAGAAAGAAGACATAGGGAATTACAGGCCCATAAGCCTGATGTCAAATATCTACAAGGTGTTCTCCAAAATAATCCTGGAAAGAATAAGCAAAAAACTTGATGAAAATCAACCGCGCGAACAAGCTGGCTTCAGACAAAAATACTCCACCCTAGATCATATACATACAGTTAAACAAATAATAGAGAAATACAGGGAATACAACAAAAAACTATACATGGCATTTATCGACTATTCCAAAGCCTTTGACAGCATTAGTCATGAAGCCATTTGGGAGAGTCTGGAACAGCAAGGGATAAACTCACACTACATCCAGATTATCAAGAATATCTATTCAAACAGCGAAGCGAGGATACAGCTAGAAACACTCGGAAAGAAGTTTAGGGTGATGAGGGGTGTAAAACAAGGAGATCCTCTATCGCCAAAACTATTTTCGGCTACACTCGAAGGCATCTTCCGAAAACTAGACTGGACTGACTACGGCCTCAACGTAAACGGCGCGAGACTAAACCATCTACGTTTTGCTGACGATATAGTCCTGTTCGAAGAAAATGCAACACACCTCCAGGAAATGATAAAAGCGCTTAACGAGGAAAGTATGAAAGTAGGCCTATCTATGAACAAAGAAAAAACAAAACTGCTTACAAATTCTGATCAGATAGCTATAAAAATTGACAGCCAACCTCTTGAATATGTCCAAGAATACAGCTACCTAGGACAGATAATCTCCCATAAAGATCAGACCACCAAAGAAGTCAATAGACGAATTGCAAATGGATGGAAGAAGTACTGGTCACTGAAAGAAGTATTAAAATCTAAGAAGCTAAGTATGGGAATAAAAACAAAAGTCTTTGATACTTGTATACTTCCAGTCATCACTTATGGATGTGAAACGTGGTCACTAACCAAACACCACAAAGACAAATTGGAACGCTGTCAGAGAGCCATGGAGAGAAGTATGACAGGAACCAAGAGGCAAGATAAAGTGAGAAGCAGCATAATAAGAGCGAAAACTAGAGTCATTGACATAATCTCTCGAATAGATCAGCAAAAGTGGAGGTGGACGGGGCACATGATCCGAGATACTCACGGAAAATGGAGCGAAACTGTCTCAGACTGGTACCCAAGAGACGGCAAAAGAAACAGAGGCCGCCAACAGATGAGATGGGAAGATGACCTAAAGCTCACCGCTGGACATCATTGGAGAAGGGTAGCACGAGATCGAAACCACTGGAAGGAGTTAGAGGAGGCCTATGCCAAGCGGCACGCTGAACTACGAGACATAATTTAACGAATTCACAAAACATCATGACTGTACTAACCTATGTAATTATGTTTTAAAGATCAGAATAAAAGGCTATATTATATTATTATTATTAATTATAAAGTTTGAGACACGAAGTTTGCACTGCAGTGTAATGTTGTCTTGTTACCGTGCCGGTGCATAAATACCAACGTTAACACCGGCCATTAACGCTTTGCAAACCCCCCTTATTTTTATTACCAACAGGTAATAAGAAGAAACTGCATATTTAAAATAAATTAATGTTGATTCTCTTGCCAGACAGTGTTTTCGTCCCCTCTTTTTCTGTTGTGTCTGTTTTATTGGCTTTTACTTTTCTCTGACAATGCTATTGAGATTAACTGAAGGTTTTCTTTGTTATTGTTAGTTTAACTTTTGAATTCGTCTACCTATTATTGTAATAGTTATTACAAAATACGTCTTTACTTATAGGTACACTTCACAAAGAAACTTTATAACCTACTTTGTCCGAACAGACTTATTTCGCGTTGGAAAATGAAATCTAGAAAATTCTTATTTTTAAATATCTTCCACTTTTCTTGGTTGCGGTATTATGACGACAATCGCCAGCACAACTGTCGTGACAGTTTGATAGCCCGACATCTACTGTCGTCATAGAAACCTGACGCTGCAGGTGTCTCCGAGTTATTCAGTTTTTATTCCGTTTTGCTGAATCGAATAAGTTTCTACGTCGATGTCGGAAAACATTATACGAACTGATTTTTGGAGACTATAATTCTGTACCTACTTACTTTTAGTAAAGTGGAGATGCTTAATCAATTTGTGCACCGCACTGTTTTGTTTTCAAGGAACGTTCCCACTAAGGGGCCCGTTGTTCGCCGCTGCCTTGTTTACTTTGATTGAGCTCTAATTGTTTACCGAATCGGCTCATCGGTTTCTACGCCAAAACAATTAGGATTTTTAATGAAAATTTACTCTCCAATAATTTTTCTGTAAACCATTTTTCGGAGAACCTAAATTAGAAAGCACAAACCCAGTCCCTTCGATAGGTCAATTCTTTTCATTTAAGAAGGTCAACGGTAAACGTATTTCGTCCTTAGTGGCTTAAGTTTACGCGTTCCCATAAAAGCGCTATAAAGCGTATATTACAGCGACAAATAGAGCGTAATACGTGGTTTTTATTATCACATCACGCGACAAATCTAAGCTCCATTGTCTAGTACAATGCGTTCGTAGGTTCGACGATAAACCACGGACTTAGGAAATAAATAGCAGACAGCCTTCGTCGGTGTAAGCACGGGCCATTTGAGAAATTTATTGTGTGCACTTAACCACAAATAAATTGGCCAGTACCACGTGAAATGCGCTGTTTGGGGCTATTTCTTCGGTGTGCAGTGCTTCTTTGTTGCCGTTTATAGTTAACAAGCGTCTCTTTATAACGTGCAGCTATGACGTATGGTATTGTGGATAAATAATGTTTATTTTGTAATACGACAGAAGTTCCATAACTTTTAACATCAAATGGTGAGTTTTGAGAGTGTTGACTTGATTTGAGTTTTATTATGTTTTTTGTACCACGTTGAAGTCCGGTATTATGACCTAAATAATACCCTCATAAACATAATGATAGAGCATACTAAGCATACGTCGCCACTTATGTACTATTGATGACCACTTAGTAGTTAGGGAAGCAATTATGTTATTGTTGTCTGTACATCGCCTGAAGTGCTAACTAAACCTTGCATAATTAAGGCTGGGAACGGTCGGAATTAATCATAGGTGATGCTTAATGACAGCATCTTGATTTGTGGTGTTTGTTATGATCGCAATGTTATCTTAGTAGAGCATTGATAGTATGTCACTGCATAGTCATTTAGGAGTTTCACGAAGAAAAACAAGGTTTATAAATTTGTCAGCCCGGTTGGCTGAGCTCTATTGACTGGTAAGTACGCTGCGTGTTGTGGTTTCGATTCCCGCAAAGTAGAAATATTTTTTTGATCTACAAGAAGTTGTTCCGGTTATGGGTGTTCATGTGAGTTTAAATATTTGTAAATGCACCCATGATACATTAGAAATCCCTAGAGCATTTTATTATCTTCCTAATTATCTTACGAACGAAATTTTAATGAAAATTGGTGCTTACACAGATAATTTATAACCTGGATAGTTCTTATCACGATTTTATCCTCCTGTAGGATAATTTTCAGCCAGTGCTTTGTTTTAAACAAAGAATGAACCAAAAAAACGTGCAAATCATGTAAAGATTTTAATGTTGTTGTAACTACATTTGAGCTTAAGCCTACATTACAAGCTTTGCAAAGTACATATTCACAAACAAATACCTACATAATGATTATATTTTAAATGGAAAACCCACAGCCAATTTCGCTACGTGATTAACGTATTTAATAGTTTCAAAGTTTGGATAAGCTGACCTCAAAATTTGCATGCTCACTGCGAACATTAGAATTTGAAGCGTACTACACTTTATTCAAACAACCAGAATTATTTAAGTTGAGAATATTATTCTAGTATATTACAAAATTTAGCTGGAGTACCAAGAACTTGTCGGTTTTTCTACTCAAGTTGCCAAGCAACTCTTAAGGCTAGTCTTAAATCTACATTTACATTGCCTAGCCAAACTGTCTTAGCATTCTACCCTTTTGGGAATATCTGTTATTGTAGATTTAATTAGTTATCTTAATATTATCCACTGGTGAAGATGGACCCAGAGGACTCCACATCAATATTAATTAATGACCAAACAAAACATCTTGTATTTGCCACCACTGTATATAAGTCAGTACAGAACTAACTTGCTACCTACTTATCCGACTTAGATACAAACTTCGGTACATACCTAACGTCTTTCAAGAACTTTGTACATTAATTAATTGATTAACACTTCATGTCACTCGAACTCAATGGATACGAGAAAATTAAATTAATGTAGAAACGAGGAACTAAATTAGATTTGAGTTAAGGTTACTACTAGGTAACTAAATTAGATTTGAATTAAATTAACTTTGAAAGTATTTTAGACAAGCCCCGAGTACTTATTGAAGCCTAATTTGATATTAATTTAAGTGAGTGATTTAGTTATTGTAGTTGTTCAGTCTGGCGCGAACCACAAGTACTTGCGTAGATAAAAAGAAACCAATTGCGTTCATGTAGGGTGATCGCATGAATTGTCTTAAAAGGCCATCTTGGGACTGGAACGCAAAGAGCAACTCAATGTACAGATTGATTCATACAATAGTTTCCCCTAGTAATCGCACGAGTGCTATTTTGTGATCTATGCGGGCAGTATTGCATGGGTCTGTGCAATTGCATCGGAAGGCAAGGTGCGATCAAATTTTTCCTACGCACGGAGTCGCTTATGCTAGGTCGTGAAGTAGAGTACATACTCTACTATATACAGGGTGAATTTTTCAACTGGGCGTGAATGGCTATTTTCGAAACTATGAGGAATATCGAAAAACGTTGAAAGGAGTCTCGAGGCCGATTTTGACGAAAACTAAAACTGCATCATTGGATTTTGGAAAAATCAAAAATCCTGGCCAGGAATCGAACCCGCTGATTTTGGAAAAAAAATCACAACCTGTATTATTACACCGTTCGATAGTGTTGCTAATAAGGATCAAATTCTGCGAAGTAATCATATACGGCAAACTTAAGGAAATGGCTGATTTTTATGAAATTGCTATTTTTCCATGTTACTTTACTTCTACTGAGCTATAATTTATTCGAAATTATAAAATTTCATTGTTTTCAATGTTTCTCTAGATTTGACGTTTCAACAATCCCACTGTACTTGCAATACGAAATTATTTAGTTGAACTAAAAATAACATTATTATTTATAGAAGAAACGGTAACTTATGTTCCAAATACAGTCTTTGCCTTGAAGATTAATCAGTTTTTGTTAATTATACGGTTTCCTTAAGTTTGCCGTATATGATTACTTCCCAGAATTTGTTCCCTATTAGCAACACTATCGATTAGTGTAATAATACAGGATGTGATTTTTATTCCAAAATCAGCGGGTTCGATTCCTGGCCAGGATTATTGATTTTTCCAAAATCCAATGATGCAGTTTTCGTTTTCATCAAAATCGGCCTCGAGACTCCTTTTAACGTTTTTCTATATTCCTCATAGTTTCAAAAATAGCCATCCACGCCCAGTTGAAAAATTCACCCTGTATATCCCTCAAATATCCCGCCTCCTTCTTTGCTACCACTACTGCTTCGAAGGAGGCGACTTTTTACCATTCCCGTCGCCGCGTAGCATGGTAACCAGTGCATGGCGCGAAACTTCGCCGCCGCCGCCGTGTCGACTACGTGATGACACAGCGTTGTTCTGCCCAAGTGGGACAAATCTCCACCGTGTCCTCTGGGCGATCTGCATAGTGTGACAGTGAGTGACAAGGAGATAACGTGGTTTCATGTTAACATAGCTATTGGAAACCGGTAGGCTGCACAAAGCGCAAGGTCCACCAGCGTTTTTTATGACACCTCTTAGTTCCCGAAACGCTGCGAATTTTAGCAAACATATTAAGTTTCTACGACTAACCCGTGGGGAAGGAACGAGTTGATTTTCAAAACGTAAAAATGTTTCCAGCGTTGGGGAGGAGAAACAATTGCCTTTTTCACTGTGCAAACTTTAGGCTTTTGGGAATAAGGCGGAAATAATCCTCAGTATATTCTCAAAGTGTTGCTCTTTCTTACGTTAGAAACTTAAACTGTTTTATTAAGATAAAAGCTGAAACGTTTTCCTTCTATGAAATGCACTTTTCATTAATATTCGCGAATCCCTTATAAAAGGCGAAAAAACAACAGCATCTGCTTTTAATTAACTAAGAGAGTTCATTGACTATACATATTATAATAAAGTTTGTAAAATTAAAAGCAATTTAATGTTCACAAGTAGGCCACGAAAACAGCGAACACGGTTTCCATTTTGAATATTAAAACTACTTTCTAAGCAAACAAACATCGTGAGCTTATAAAGCAAAAAAAAATACCCTCGGGATAAGCGTAGGATAAGACAAATTGAGTTTTGTTTCGGCTTAAGCGAATCAATCAATAAATTCACTCCGAAGAGACAGAGCTCTGTATAATCATATCAACACGTGAACAAAGTAAGTAGGTACGTATAAACCTTTTTCGTGAAATTCTTGGACACAAAAAATAAACTAGTTTAGAAGAAAATAGAAGGTATTCTTCAACAATTTAATTCCCGAATTGGATATAAAAGTACTTATTAACGACTTGTAAAAGGATCCTTGGAAAAAAAGTTTACTTGGATCAACAATCGACTGACCAGAGTCGATTTTGTCCTCGCATTGATGTTCCTTACCTACCACAACTGAGCAACAAGTATTTATTTCTAACTTCACATAATAACGCGGTATTCCGCCTACAACTTTAGTCGAGGAATTTCAAAATTCATGTTCCCGTATTTCCCAAAAACTGAGGCTTCCCACAGACATTTACACCGAGCCATAATTTAAACGAATGAGTAAAATTATAATTTCGTTTGCTCATGCTGTTTATTAAAAACGTTTAACAACATTTTTGCGGGAAGCGAAAACGCCAGAAGTAAACTTTTCTTGTTGCTAAACAACGAGCTGAACAAACACGTAACGTCACGGGATTGAATTGATTATAAACTTTCACCGACGGTCGCCGTTTACAGTTTCTGTTGTTAGAGTCTCGCAATTTCTAACTGTGCCTCGTGCGCCAGATCCTTTAACTGTTTTAAGTTTACCCTCCCATAAATCTTGTCAGGAATATATTAGCTACAAACTAGGTGCAATCTCCCATCTCCGTTTAATAAAGGAGTACACACGCTCTTTGTTCTATAGTTGGGGTAATTAGTACAACACTTCACACTTAATTGGCACTATCGTGGTATTTAAAAGGGAGGGTTGTTCAGTGGAGGGTTGCTCTCAACGCGATATGTTTCAAAGGCAGAATGTCCAGTATTCATAATGAGAGCGAGGGTTAAGCTTAGTGTTGTTGTTTTGACACATTTTAATCTCCTTGAAAAACGTGCCTGCCCTTTTAATTTACATCAAAAGCAAATGCTTCTGGTGCATGTTAACGAAATCCCCAGATTTTATTTTTACCGTTTTCATCGCGACTTATGAAAAATATCGCTAAAATAGAATTCTTTTCAATGTTATTTTAGTAGAAGTACCCGAGAGTTCTCGTTTCCGTTTGAAAATGTCTCGTATGATATATTCCACGTAATGTTCAACAGTCCCAACGAACAAGTAGAAAGATTTCCGAGTGTAAAATATCGTCGGTTACAGTTTAGCGGTACAATAGTGTCGTGACAAAGCGATACGTAGGTACGTGTTGTCCCCAGCCCACCGTTCTTCATTCGTATGCCGCTCTGCCCTGTCCCCAATACCAGCTGTCCCTAGTCTAGACAGACGCAAGCTGCCTCACTGAAACTCATTGTTTTAGACAAAGGAAACTTTGGCTCCGTAGCACACAATTATGTACCTACCTCGTTATAACATTGAGGTTGTTAGCTCGTTTCCTACTTTTTCTTAGCTTATAACAGTAAGAGCTACTTCTGCAAAAGATGAACCCCTTACACCCCGAGTAACTTCATTTAAAATTCTCAGGAAAATCATCCAGTATCTAAGGATGGTTTTTTATTATTCCAGACAGTGCACGGCTAAAATCGGTCTGGCTGAACGAACGAATCCTTACCGCAGACAAAAACTAATTAAGAGCACATATGTACACGGAGTGATTTACAATAGCCAAAGGCAAGAGAGGTGGTCGGTCAAACGTCTATTACGCTAATTGTTAGGCCCGGTGAGTCCGAACATTTCGCAAAGCTTTGTGCCCCGCTGCGGCGCACCGCAACCTCGCTCGCAATCTGTAAATGCTTTGTGTAGGTCACGTTATGGGCTTACGTGGTCACTGCTACTATTGTGTAGACTTAAGCTCCACTAAGCTGAAGTTGCAACAATAACCTGTACTAATGAATGGGAGGCATTACCTACAACATAATTCACGCTATAAACAAAATAACAGACTGCGATAATGAAGACAGAGGATGAACTTCATTGTAGCTATCAACCACATTAACATTTAGATTTAGATCCGATGGCTGTTGCTTGGTCCCCGGTCTATTGTGACCCCTGTACCACGAAGAAAATTTTATTGCTGTCGTATTATATTCTTGTCTCGTGTGTCCTATCGCTAACCACACCACCGCGAAATTATGGTACAGGGTGACGTCGGCGTCGACGTTACTAAATCAAGCCTACAGTTTGGAGCTTTGCATAGATACAATTGAATATTTAAAATGCAATGAATTTAATAAATTATCTACGGTATTCTCGTGGTTACTATTTTGATATCATTTGAAACATTTAAATAAAAATAAACAAATGTTATTTCGAATTAAAACATACCTAACCCAGGTGGGCGAGAACTTATTTTTAACCCTCATAACTGAATACGAAATTACCAAAATTGGCAGTTCGTGAACAAAGTTGCAAATTATAATATAAAAATAATATTCAGTGATGCCTGCAGCTGTAGTGGCTATTTAAAATGTATCTGATTCTTATTATGATCACGGTTCAAAATTCAAATGAGGGAGTAGATAATGGCCATTCAATCAATTCCACAAAGGGACGCCATTGGTCGATTGGAAAGTCTGTTGCCGTAGTGGGTGAGGGTTGTTCACCGCGACTAATCCTGGCAGATTCGGACAAACCCCCATTACCCTGATTGATTCTCGACGCTACGGTCCTGGTTACAAATACAAAGGTCTGCTGCAATTTGGGAGCGCTTTCAATTTGCATTGAGCCGATAGCCTCTCAATTTGTGGCGCATGGGGCGATCACCTAACGCCCCGTACTGACCAAGTCTCCCCGCGGGTCAGTACCTACATACTTATTTCCAAATGCTTAAATAATCTGACTTTAAAAATCACAACAACTACTATTATTTATTAATTTCATATAAATCGGCAAACTTCAGCATTGCATAATAACATTGAAAATCCTCATTCCAAATGCTAGACTACTTACGCATCGCCTTTTTGTGAACGTGCGAACTTACATATAATTTTCCTGTAGCAGTTATTCTTATGACTATAAGTTGAGTCAAGATATAAAAAAAGAAAAACTCTAGTTTGAAACAGTAGGCACCTTTTATATCAAAGTTTTGGCGGAGAAGTATTAAAAACACGTGAAGTATCTCCATTCTGAATCTACGCCATGCTGAAAACGTTCCATAAATGTAGGTGTAGCGAGATATAGGGGTGAATATTGCACAACATGCTTCTGTGATATTCATGACGTGTGCCCGGACTTCTGACTGATTGAACCGGCGAATATGTTGACTGCGTCTCCATACATTTTCAAGATTATATGTATACATGTTTGAATCGTGTTTATTTTTAATATTAACTCCGTAAATCGTATTAGCATGGCCTATTGAATCGAATTATGAACTCAATCCTCGTAATTGATATCATTATTCAGCAATTCAAATGTTATTTCAAGCGCACAAAGACGAATTTCACATAAATAAAGCACTCCTAACAGGTATAATAAGGCCCATAGGCCTTCAATGTGAATCAGTCAGATGGCAGGCGAGTCTCGCTTGAATCTACCTAATTTTCACGTTGAATGAAAATTAAAGAAGTCCCACGCGAATCCAATTTCACGGGAACGGTAATCTCATTAGAGACGTCTGACTTTCATTAACATTTATACGATTTCCGCGGGAAGAAACTTTGAGAGACGTTGCCTTTCCGCGAATACGCCAACTCGTGATGCACTAATCTAAATTCTCGAATCTTGGACGCAGGTGGTCTGATAGAGTTGCCGTTAGCGCGCTCCTATTTCGGAAACTCTCAATTTATGCTGAAACTTTCATTCTTTAAAGTTGCCAAGCGCGCTCTGCTCTTCTTTATGTGATAATGAAATGAGTGTGACGTAATCACGCAGATTTCCTTCGAAGTTGAATTAAGTGGGTGATTTTTTACAATGGAGAGTTTATGTGATATCAATTATTGTTTTATGCTGCTATTGTAGAGTTTTTACCAAAATTTAATTAATTTGCAAATAATTTCAATAACCCCAATTCAAAATCCAATCAGTTGTAACCAGTTACAACTTGCGTTCAGAATAAACTAACATGTAGCTGCGATATTCCAAGGCAAAGATATTTGCTGAAACACTTCAAACACACAGGCCACCTAGGTGGAAAGTTCGAAAGTATTTACATATTTATGACGGCATCCAAACATGAATATTCACGCCATGAAAGCATCTGCGAAAAACCAGAACAAATGAACGGAATATGCACCATATGAAATAGCAATGGCTGCGAAATTGCGCGAGAAAAGCGTTGCAATTTTTTTCTTTGAGCACAATACAATATTGCTTTCCCCGAAACACAAACGCTATCGTAACGTTAAAATATTAAAAACACATTCCTTCTGCGTGACAAGTTTGATAAAGATGTGGGGGAACCAAAAATAAGTACAAAATTTAATAATAACTTCATGTAATTCAGTTGGGAGCTTCTATATTAAAACGGTTATCTAATAACTCAGGGGATAGCTTATTAGGATCTTAATAATCAAGTATGTCTATTAGCAGAGAGACGTTCATTCGATCTTAGAGCGCGAGTGCGGAATGAACTCTCAATCGGTGAGCATCCCACTTAGCTAAGACAAAGCTGACGGGAAGTAAGTTTCCTCATTTATCGCAACGAAGATCCCACAGGATACCGCTCGCAATCCACCGGAAATAGAAAGTCAAGTGTGGAATGGTCTAGGTACAAAGATAAATCCTTGTACTAGAGCGACCAGAATAACGCACGTACGGTTAGTTTATAGACAGACTAACTGCACCATACCCTCGGGAAAATGTTTCTACCAATAAAAGAAGCATACGTACCTAAATATTTCAAGCTAAATGGGTTCGATAAAAAAGTTCAATAGAAAAGTTCGGAGAAAAATGTTAACAGTTAAAATGATGGGAGATTTTTTCAGGACTTCTGCTAAAATAATTTTAGCAACGTGTTGCTATAAAATTAGTTGCCTCAATTTTTGACCCTAGATTGAGTTTTTGCAACGATCTACTCCCATGATTAGAAAATAATCATTTTTCGCCTGTCATTCGGTCGCGATTCGGGCGGCGCCTTTTATAAGAAACGTAGCGTCGTAACTTAAGTAATATTTTACTTTAGAGCGTGTTCTCTAGCTTTTTAAAAAGTCAATAAGAAACTCTGTTTTATCGCATCTTTAAGTATTATCCGAGAAAACCAAGGATTGAACGATATGGGCATCAGATGGTCAGACTTAATCAAAGAAGAAATATTCACACATAAGGTCCAATCTAATTTGCGCCATCGTCCAGCCACATCTTGATGCGGCAGTTTGATATAATAACGAAGATACGTGTTCAGCATTAAGATGTGACGTCGTGGAACGCGTGCTGGGTTATCAGCAGATCGCTGTGACCAGACTTGACCCGCGTCTGACCCAATTACTTATCAACTAAGACACTCGCGTCTCTTTGTGTTGTTATTATTAAAACGATTGTTTTGGTGAAATTACGACCTTGGCACCGATAATGCTGGATATATAGGTAATCTAGATCTTTCTACGTGTTAAATAGATGATGTTTTATCTGTTTTGCAACACTTTTGAAAATTAGTTGCTATATTTGTACACACGGCTACGCATCAAGCTAACAAAACAACTCTTGGTCTCGCTTCGTACGATTTTTACACACAATGTACGGTCAGCTCATACTGATTTTTCATAGCTTAATGTGTAACCGTGTGTACAGACGGTAGCACATCAGTCTAATTTTTATAGCTTTTCACCAAATTTCGAAGGTTTATGCTCTATAAGAAAAAAAAGTATAGATTTAGGTTGATAAGCTGGTGGTTCGTATATATACTTACGCGGAACGAGCACTCGCGCTGTTGTCGCAACTCCAAACAAATCTTACCTGCAATACAACAGAAACATTAATTAGTAAAATCACAATATTGTGCACCTAAAGTTCACACAAATAATAAGTTTCCTCTTCTTTAACTTTTTAACTTTAATAATAACAACTTGTTTACGTATCGTGTTTTGCGTCCTAGTTTCAAAATAGAATCAAAACATTTAGACTTGACTTCTAAATGCTTGTTTGGATGTAGGTAGGTAGGGGATTTATTCGTATTAATTTTTGAAAATGCTTGAGCAGTTTCCCTCTGCCTATAATTTGTAACGTAAACATACACTAATCTCTATAATATAACTTATGTACAAGGTACAGGTATGTGTAATTATACCATTGCAAAATCAATTTCATTAGTTTTGATACTCATTAAAGGCATCTGAAATATCGCATGCATATTCGAGTTGACAGCCGAACGAATATTTCATCGATTACATTATTGTACGGTTTTAAACAGGCAACTGTCATTGAAATAACACGAACCGCGCTGACAAGAGCAAAATTAATGGAGACATTTCAGCCACAAATATTAAAAATTGTTTACGAATAATGTTATGTTTATTGCGGATTTTTAACATTACGAGGCTCGGTGGTCTCGCAGTGGCCATTATTCACGTGGCAAACCACCCACCTTGCCATTTGTGGGCAGCTACCACTAATTTATGGCCCTTTAAGTGCCTCCGACATGTAGCACCGCGGCAATTTGGACGAAACGTAGAAACAAAACGGGCCCTCACATCAAAACGATATCCGACGAACCTTTTGTTTCCTTACCCATACAATTATGCTGATTAATGTTTTACTAACTACGTAGCATGTATTTTATTCAAACGAAAAACTTTGCACGAGTTACTTTGGAGAATATAGTATATATAATAGAATATAGGTAAATGTTGAAAAATAACAATCCAGAGCCTTGATCAGACAAAGCTTTTGTTATCTAGTCCAACTCTCAAACAGAGTGCTCAATTCAACTTTTTGTTTAACTTTTCTAGAATTACATAAAAAAAATGTTCAAGGAGCCACTTTGATACCTTCAGCGAACTGCTTTACGGTCATTATTCAAGTAAAAGCCCACCTCACCCGCTTGCGGCCGACCAGCGTTAATTTATGACTTTTTAAGTGCCATGAACACGATGTTCCGATCTCGCTGATCTCATTCATGAAGGAGAAAAAATCGTTTCTGCTCCCATTTTGAATCGCTCGGAGGTGTTCGCAATTCAAATAAGGTCGGGCCGAAACGTCAGGTGTAGGTACAATGGAAGAGACACCCGTGCCTCTTTCAACATCACAATGCATCCTCGCAGACGCGTTATTGAATTCACTAAATTGTATAAAGCCGGCGTCAATTTATTCTATTATGCTATAGGATTACGGCTAAATTACTTAGCTTCTCATCTAAAAGGTGACATGTGCACAACACAAACACAATAACGTAACAGAATGAAGTTAAAAAGCCCAGTTCGATTACGCGGATAGCTCGTATTCGGGACACGATTTTGCTCTTGTTTCTAACAAACATAGCTTATACAGTACAGCCAAGTTTGATTGCAAAGAGAATTTAACAAAACTAGTATTGTTTGTGTGTTAGATCTAAATAAAACAAAAGCAAGTAATGAAATAACAAAAATTATGTCGAAATCTAATTTAAACACGAAATAAAATATTATAAATGAAAGATAGGATACCAAAACGAAACGTAAAACGGCAATGATTGAATTTCATATTTGTCATACATTTGAATTCCACAATCAACAAAAAGTCTGTCCTAAAAATTGGGTTTGTTGAAAAAATTGATCAGTGCCAATTCAATTGCTCGATACAGATTCGGCATATTGCCATTGGATTGTGCCATTGGTATTGCGCTCCAAACCACGCGGATTAAAGTGGATTCCGGGGAATAGTGACTAGTTAGTTTATTGTGACTCGTGACAGGATTTGAAACTGAACGTGAATTTTGATCGAATTCATCCCTCAGTTTTTGGCATATTTTATTTCGTGGTCGTACGTGCAAATTATAGCTGAACATGTTGGAACATTGCGACTGAGAGGAATAATTTCTGTGTTCCAAATTCCTAATTAGTGCATAACGAAGTAGACGAGATTCGGACTCGGTTGACCGAGTTGTTGGACTGTATTGGGAACATGTGATGTGATTTGGTAGTGATCGCGTCAAAGCCCGCCAGATTAACTTAAGCGTGGCTGATCGCGAGTCACAACCATGTTTTCAAATGTGTATTCGAAGGGATCGAACAGGATTTCAACGATTGCTTTGTACTCGGTGAACAAATAAAATTTGTGTTTGTTTGTTATGAGTAGGTAAATGTAGTTGCGGAATAATAGACATTTTGGTGAACCATTTGTACGTTACGTTTCATCTCCTGTAATTGTAAAATGGTGATCTTATTATCATTGGCATTATTTATATCAGTAGTACACAACCATCTAATGTTAAAAAGTAGCACTGTTTCTATTCTTGAGATCACGTTTTCTTCAACTTTTGCTGTCTATAATTACTATTGACTTGAACAGAATCTAGTTCACAGAAAAAAACTGTGAAGTTCCATTTAAATATTGGCTCAAAAACAACAACAAAGTTGAACAACAGTTGCTTACTAGTTCACAAAAGCACGAGCTAGGGGAGTATTCCTTTTCTTTATAGATCTAAAGAAACGTAAGAAAGCTGAGCAACAGAGAAAAAAAAGGTAAAGCTACCTTTTACCAGAAACACCTCTCCAACTACGAGTAGTTTATTTTATACAATTCAAAAGCGGTTCGTGCTGGATAATAATTCAGAACTTCATATTTTATTTCAAATGGAACGAAAAGAATGCTACTTTTTGACGTATGATCGTGAAACAAACATAGAGAGATATGACCCACTCAAACAGTAGCTTTGTAAATATGTTGGCCAGATTTATGTGTCTATGGTTTTCATTTCATGTGACACAGTGCATATAACAAATACCTATGTCGACAAGTCTCACACTAAAAATGATAAAAACAATTTTTATTTTTTGTTTCCAACTGAGTATAAATGAATCTATTACGTCTCCCCGACGTTCCGATCTATTGCGATGTTAAATATTATTATCATAGTTTTATCAAATGTCTGAGGTTATTAAAACCTCACTGTAATTGCACACAACGTCTGCATATTATTAGGTTAGCTAATCTCTGCGGTCTCCTTTGTTCGAGATCAAAGTTCATATATTATTACATCGAGAGTCGACCTTTTACGGAGATTATGCATTTTTCATATGTTCACTTACGTCTTCTTAATCATAGTACGCAATAATGTTATTAATTTTATCGTTTAAAATGGCTTTTTATCTTAGTTTTTTAAGTAGTTCTTTAACCCGAATTTCTAAAAATGGGTTATCTTTTAATCCTTAATTTTAATTAAATGAGACGTAAAGAGTAATAAGAACTGGGTTCAATTTCCGTAGTGGTTTTTCGTTTCCTAGTTCCTTAGGGTTTTGTCTCTCAAATATTTCGTTTCGTTTTATATCAGAAATGTTCAATTTTAATTATTTTTGATGTTCATTGAAGTAAAAAGGCTGAAATAAAAATAAACGAATTGGAAATAAACAGTTGTCACCTAGAATTTTCTTTAAGACGGACGGGAAGTCTAATTAATGAATCAAAATCGAGAGAAGTCGCGAACAGTAAATAACCATTAAGTACTTACCTACACAACCTTTTCAAATATGTACAGACGATATTATTTAATATTATACGAATAGGTTTTTACTTTACGTTCTAATTTCTGTCACAGTTTCTTACTAATTTATTTTAACTACAAACATATTTCTTTAGAGGAATCTTCAAGTTTCTCCTTGTTTACGATATAGGTAATAGCCGTAGTATCTTAAAATTCAATGTTGTTATTATTGAATTGTTATAAGATTAAATGAATAAATAATATTATTACAACAATTAAAGTTCATTGCTTATCATACTATTAGTAAAGCATAAACTACCAATTAATTGTTTTAAAGTACCTACCTACCTACATTCGAGCATTGTTTTCATATTTCTCTTTTTAACTCATTTTAGAAGAGAAATAAATGATGGATAACAAACAAAACATTGCGTTTATGTAAATATTTTTGAATGACGTTGTAACTGAATATTATGTAAACATGAAACGTTATTTATTACGTTCCAAATAAATAGAACATTGGCGGAGTAAACTTCGACCCACGATTTAATTGTGCATCGACATTATACGTACCAATTGCATTTTATCGGAGTTCAATAATAAAATCAATTAGTTTATGTTTCAGCTTTAAATTCATTGGGTCGTCAATTTGTCGCTACCAATAATGTTTTCATGTGCCGATAGACGAAAGCTACCAAGCTCTCAGTTTTTTCATGAGGTCGTTTCGACCTTCAATAAATCTTCACATTTTCGACTTTTCAGCAAATTCAGAACAAATTGTAGGTACAAAATGTTTTATTAGCTCACAGAAAGCATAAATGGTCCTATCATACATACAAGCAATTTTGCAGTTCCCTCGACTCATGCATCTATCCTTTGATTTCCGTACGTATTTGGTTTTATTTATCTGCCTTTTGAACTTTGAATTTGTCTCACTTATTGCGTCAGTTTGCACGAGTCGTTGACCTACATAGAAGTATGAACGAATAAAACATCTATTCTCTACACACCCGACTGCATGTTACAATATCTGCGAGTACTTATTTCAAATAACCTATAGATATGTGAACGTTCAGGAAAATCTTCACTCCTTTTATTCCGCAACTGGGTCCGCATCTAAAATGCATTTGTGATGCTTCCAACCCGCTGTTACCCCGTTCTCTCCTTGTTCGCAAAAGTATGTAGGTTTGTAATCCACAAGCTCGCACACTATCCACAAATCTTGAGTTCAATCGTCCTCTGAATGCTAGGACCTGAACTACTTAATGACTTCGATTATCGTTTGTCCAACGATTTAGGTTTCAATTTGTCAATTGCCCTATTCCCAGATTTTAAATAGAGGTTTGATTTGTTACAGCAATAAAACTGGTGTTGAATCGGAATAATTCACGTGGTACGCTTTCGTGAATTGGACTTCGGTACTCGGTATGCCTGAAAGCACTTACAGTTACACGTTTCCCAGCAAAATGTATAAGCGCGTACATTTGCCCCAATTCCATTAGAGCTACAAAATAATACCACACTGGTATGGTGCTCTGGATATAACATCATAAAGGGATCACTTTATGCCAGACTATTCCTGTATCGGTTGTGTGCGCCCAGGGTCTCGTCGAGGAACCTGATCGACTTCCATTGAATTATTTATGTCGCATTTCGACTGATGCGTTTGCCTATCGGAAAACCTTCACTGTGAAAATGTAACATAAAAAAGCACTTTGTGTATATCCAGCTTTGCACACAATGCGTGTCGAACGCAGAAAGGAAAACATCGTTATGAATGTTGGATGTATAAATGTTCCCATGTAATTGCGAAATGAACAAATTATGGTATTATGTTTCCGTAATTAATATAATTTATCGAGTCGCGTTAATCCATGGATATATCATTATTTAATAATTGTGTGTGTTCATGGGTTATGGGTAAGCAATACGTGTATTACATTTTACCTTGGTTAAAGAGAGTTCATTTTGTTTCATTCCGACTCTAGCACTCACAGTTAGTGAAAAAATTTTGAAAATCCTCTGAGGAATTTGAAGTTTGTAAGAGAATAAATATGTACGAGTATTTCACTGAAATTAGAATTATTGTGGCACTTACAAGTCCACGTTGACTTGATCGAGAAGCAGGAAAAACTAGAAAAAGAAAATATTTTTTATCCTTTTATCGTATTCATGAAATTACTGTATACCTTCCTATTTTATTTTATATTTATCTATAAGGAAAAATACAGAATGATTTTTCCACAAAACTTTAATAATTGTGTGTACATTTACTTACAAGGTACTTTAATCTCTACCGTGCGCTTAGTCGAGCGTCAGAATTTTTAACAAGCGTTTGTATAGAGCAAATGTTTTTTTATAATTAACAAAACATTAACTTACTTTGAGTTTTTGCTTAACAAGAACTGCTTCCGATAGTAAATGACGAGGCTTCTATATTAATACTTTCTTTGCTTCATATTTATAGGCATTGAATTTATATGAAACCTTCCTTAACTAGATCTTGTTCAAAATCTAATTCTTCTAGCCTAGAACCAACCTCCTAGCTAGTCATAGCGGTCATATGCCTAAAATAAAATAATCTTTTAAGTAAAGCCATATAAACCACAACATTATTTTATTTGTCTTCATTTTTTTTTGTATGAAAAACACCATTTGGTGATAGATAAATGGACTATCCAACACAAAGATAATTTATCGATTCTAACCTGTAGTTCCTGAGATTACAGCGTTTAATCAAACGAACACAGTCTTTAGCTTTATAATATTAGTAGATTCGTCGCTTATTATAATAAATGTCACATAAATAACGCAAGTAAGTTTACTACTGTAGCATTGTTTCCAATGTTTAAATTACATTGCTATCTGCATTACTTCGTCTCAATGCTCGTTAAGGTTGCGCTAGTCGGTCATTCTTCCATACAAACGTAGTTTCGCGATTATTCCAATATTTGACGGTTTAAATTCACATTAAACAATGATCTACATTCATCTCATCATTGTCTAGTCCTGTATGGAATCAAAAAAGTAAAAAAAAAATCTATTATTAGTTATGGGTGTCGAAACTTCCTTATTTTAAGCCTAATTTTAACGAATCTTTGGGGGGAAATAAATAATAAAAGAAGACAGTAAATTGTAAAATAATTTCCATACAGGAATAGATAATTTGTTCAAAATTCTAGATAACTTTATTTTGAACAGATACATTCAGAAGTTTTTTCATAATATCCAAATTCCCGAAGGTCTTTTGAAAAGTTGCAGTAGTTCATTATTCAAAGTAATCACGCACTCATGAGTCAGTCGAAGGGTGGAGTATGTGTGCATAAGTGCCCTAGCTTCTTACTGCTCATCCATCCTGTCGATACGTGATGTTGGATGAAATAACAAGCATTTTAATCCCGCCCGCCAACGAGTTCGTCCCGCCGACTAGCGCATCCTTAAGAGCTATTCACGACCCGCGACAATGAAAACAGCTGCCAACACATTATTGACGTTCTACAAGGATGTTTTAAATTAAAGATACTATAGTGATCTTCCCGGGTGCAAATTAATGAAGATTTCAAATAATAACTCTAATCAATGATGCGAAATTTTTCTAACTCGTCAAATAATAATTAATTCAATTGGTCTAACCGTTCCTGAGTTGTGAAATTAGTTAAACATTTTACCAATTTATTTTTATGGTATCGGACTAGCGTCGTGCCTTCAACAGCATGTATATCACATTTGCTAATTTAATAATGGAGAAAATAACCAAAAACAAAACCTAAATTAAAAATCTTTGTCCTGAAAGTTACAAACACAACTAAAAACGAATTCGTACTACGTAATCGAGCAATACTTTTTTTATATGGATAGGTAGTTCGAAGAAGAAGATTTGTAGTGCAATCTCAAGCAATCTTGCAGTATGCAACGATACAAAGGCAAGCGTTAGTCGGAAGCAATTTCGGTAGCCCTCGAGCAAAGGTTGGCTGCTTGACATCCTATATCCGGCGAACATTTCCAGGTTGTCAGACGAAGCTAAATCTCCCGGGAAAGAGCAGCGGTCAGAGCGGCCCATAGACAGGAAATTGTATGTCGACCTACGTCACGATTGCCCGCCTACGACCAGCGAGGGAAGCAACAAAAAATAAACTCCCAAAAACAAAATTACCCGCGAGCTATACAGCTTTTTTAAACCTAATAAACATTTTAAAGGGGACTCCATTTATTTGGATCGCGACCTTTTTTAACCCAGACGTCGTGTTTCATTATGTTAGGAGCTTTGATTCGTTAGGAAGCCATGTTATTAAGTCTGGTTATGGAATTAGGTTCGTCGGAAATAATTTTCTTAGTCTCTTTTTTTTCTTTGTCTCATTTTCGTAGTACATTGAAAAATATTATAATCATAAATATTTCATGTTTTCTTAGTACCTACGTTTGTTTGTGAGGTAAAATAAAAGTTTTTCACGTAAAATAATAAATAAAATAAGTTTTTTTTTTATTATTTTACGTGAAAAACTATTGTCAGCGTGAAACGGTATATTACATTTTATTTTTAACTGTTTTGTGCGAATCTAGATCCGGGTGCAATCTTTATCCCAAATGCAACTAAAAACAGATATAGTCTGCATAGATCCCCACAAACTGTATGCATTGATATCTAACGCTTGGAACCACAAGCAGCGGTAACGTATCGGATCTAAAGATCATTGTGCTACTCGAACAGATTCCTAGTCGGATATTGGCGTTCAGTTCTAAGCTTGCCTATTCGTGACCACTTGCTCGGATAACGTTGAACGTCTTTATGAATATTGTCTGCGGTAATTGGCTATCAAACTATAAAGTAGATACTTTTCTAGTAAGAGTGCTTAGATCTTAGAAATTCCATCACGACTAACAAAGGTTGAAGGTGGGTACTTGTACACGAACATATTGTCCATAGATACTTAAAGCCCGGTTCAAAACAAAGTGGA
This sequence comes from Agrotis ipsilon, assembly GCA_028554685.1. NCBI lineage: Eukaryota > Metazoa > Arthropoda > Insecta > Lepidoptera > Noctuidae > Agrotis > Agrotis ipsilon. Next base: position 7,807,614 of record CM052955.1, read on the forward strand.
GAGGAGGAGAGACGAGAGGAGATGTGTTTTGAATAACCGATCACATTCCCATCCCCTTATAATTTACAAGTTGCAGTGGCAATGGGCAGGCCACATCGCTCGTATAACTGGCAACCGATGGAGAAGAAAGGTTCTCGAGTGGCGAAAATGGACCGAAGACACAGCGTAGGCCTCCACTAGGTGGACCGACGACATCGTGAGAGTCGCGGGCAAACGATGGATGCAAGTGGCGAATTGTCGTTCGGCGTGGCGGTTTAAGGGGGAGGTCTATGTTCAGCAGTGAACGTCTTCCGGCTGATGATGATTCCCATCGAAACTAAGTGGACAGAAGATGTGAATCTGATTAGCTATTTAAAACATCACCTCTCTCCCCTTTGGTTTAAACAGGGGCTCAAAGATCAGTTATGTCTGTTATGTCTTCTCTTCAGTTATGTCTGCTTCAACAAAGACAATTAACATAAATTTTTCGACCTAACTGAGCCCTCAATATAAAGCTAATATCAACTCGTTTTAAACGTCAAAAGTTACGTACGCACATAAGTTAGACAGAATGAATCCTCTTAATTCAAAGGCTTTTCTCGAGTGGAGGTAGATTATACCCACGTTATACTAAAGTGTTGGTTGCTCAAATAGATTGCTTTCTTAGTGCGTTGAAGTTTACAGGTTTAGTTAGCACTAAAACATATTTATTACTTAAGTTCCCTTCTAAATTTTAGGCATTAGTTATTTGAAGTTTTAGTTTGGTGTGCAGTTTCAGGTTTAAACTAATATTCTAATGAATTTTCATTTGTAGCTAGGATATTATATTCAAGACTTAAGTCAATTTGTAGATGGAGTATTAAAGTTATAAGTAGTTGCCCTTGGACTCATAAGATAGGTGTAATTTCTATCAATAATAACACATCAAAACCCGTCTTTCACTTCCTAACTTTGAGTGTGAAGTATGAGTTAAGTAGGTAATACCAAAGTTTATTTCGTTCCAATACTACTTAATAAGTTATGGACTTATGTCTGATAAAAACAAGAACATAGCAGAAAAAGCGTATTTACAATTTTTATATAAATAGCAGTTCCAGGTAATATTAATAGTTTCAGGACTAAACACGAAACCAGAAAGCTAAGGAAATAAATGGTTTGCGTTACACATTTAAATTGAAAGCAATTTGTAATGTGGCAAGTGTATTAATTCCAGACGCTCTTTATTTAAGATGGAGCGATCTACATTATATCGCGGTATTAATATGGATGAAGAAGAAGTTTATAATTCAGTTATTTTTGTTCCGAGTTTCGTATTTAACTGTTGTAGCTATGTTTCATACTTAAAAGAAAATAATTAAAAATTCTTCTGGCGGAAACGTTGGCGGCATTGGCGCTTCACTCTACCGGGTGGTATTTAATTATTGAAGTGCCTTTTATGAAGTTTTTATGAGGCAAATAATATAATTTTAAAACATCCAAGACCACTCAATCTTTGAAGATAAAAATCATTATTATGTTGCTATGAATACTTACCAACTTTAATTTTAGATAACAATTTCAATTTTGTGCAATGAAATTATTACTTTGTGACAGAGAGTTAAATGACAAGACGTAGTGTGATTTATGAGACAACGCTTCATATTTAATCAAAATTACAGAATAAACTCTTATCAAAATTTGCTTAATACATAATTCAAGCACTAAGTAATACAGAACGCCCCTTGAGCTTCGAACAGATAGAGCGTGTTAAACGCCGTAGTTTTTATACGCGTGTGGCCACTAAACGTGTGTTTGGCAGTCCGCCAGGTCTCTCCGGCCCGCCCCACCATTTGCCACTGAAGCTCACAGTTTACTCCGCTGAAGCCTACGTAAGTTTGCGATTGCGAGGTTCTGTTTGTTATTCGCGTGCCTCGTGAATATTTTAAGTTTTCTTTATTGTATTGCTGTTCCTTTACCTGAAGATTTCGTCATATTATTTTTCCTCGGTGCGCTCGCCAGGCCAAGTTTTGAATGTTATCTTTGTTTATGTGCTTGTTTTCTTGTGTCTAGTTTATTGGTTTGGCTCGAAATCTTTGTAAAAAAGCTATAAAACAAGTATTTTGTTGAGTGAATTTTTCATGGTAATTTTTGTGTGCCATAATCAAATATGGAGGTATTTCTAGGCACGGAGCTACGTGCAATGACTTAATATCATACATAGCAAAATTAAAATTATGCAAATAAGTCTCAGCGAGCGGTAGTGAGCGGTTAATACGTTGCGTTACCAACGAAACGCGTTGTAATAAGCAAACAATATTACCTCCAAGTTCGTAAAATTTATGGGGCGGTTATTCGCCAAGACATAAACTGGGGTGCTGTGTGCAATAACGAAACGTAACAACGTATTCGGTAGGAGTGGCTGAAACATTGTCTTTTCATTGGTTTCCATCCTCGAACAAAGTTTCCCTAGATTTGTACTACTGTGTTTAGTTATCGAAGTCCGAATACTGCTTAGTATTCATTTGATTTACAAAGTTGTAAAGTTTGCATTTCAAATTAGAACTTTAGTTTTAGATTTATTAAGCTGTGGTTCGTTTTGATCAGAAGTTAAAGTTAAATTAATTGGTGTAGCGTGATTAAGAATCTCATAGATTTGCTAGAGAGAATTTTATGGCAAAACAAATACATTTAATTATTTATAAATGTTTGTATGTTATTAACTTGTTATGCATGAGTAGTCAATCGATTCGTTATTCATACGAATACTAAATACATAAAACTGATATCACACCCAAAAAAGAAAGGACCCTAATGTGTGTCTCGAAAATATTTTACCTACATAGATACTCGTAGGTATAATATTTATGTTCCAACAATGAATGAACGGAAAACTTCTACGCAAAGTTGAATATTGAGTATGTAATTAAAGCTTGTAGCTTCGTCAATTATATTTATTAGAGTTCTGAGTTTAATAGAGTATCTAGGTATACTCTATATCTGATAATCGCAATAATAATTTATCTTCATTTCAACAAATTCAGTGTTTGCGTTATTTTAGAAATGTTGCTAGACATCTAATGCTACATAAATACAGATAATACTTTGCTGTCACTGATCGTTATATCAACGATGTTGCAAGTTTAAATTAATAGAGACATAAATGCTCTCATTGTTCGTATAATTATTACTGCAGTAAAGCAACATGACAGCAACCACTAATAATAATTTATGTGAATAAATGACACCAGAACAATGTCAGTATCAATATTCAGATGATGTATTCTAACCGCATTATGTTAATGTCATCACAATACATAGTGTGCCTCCGAATAAGAAAGGCACAATCCAGTACTCACCAATGAATCGTGAAAAAATAAACAGGAGTTAAGCCTGAATATTAAGGGTTGAGATTTATATGGATGGAATATCAACATATACATTTAAATTGTCACATTGATATTCCACACTCGCAGACATTCGTAGCAAATAAAATCAACATGTAAATGAAAACTTGGGATCCAAACTGTACGAGGCGAAGAGCAGTTTCATTTCTTCGGCGGAACGTGGACGATATATCTCCCGGATGACATGTGAAAACAATAACTCCTCAAGCGCTCTTCGAGCCGACATGAGAAAACAAAGCACCTTCCCTACGTGCGTATAAATTTTGTATGCCAGTATTTTAGACGACATGACCTTTTTTGTGCATACCTACAGGTCACCCTAAGGATTATTTATCTCGAGAGGTGCTACAGAGAATACATAAGTATCTTCTTAAATAAAAAATGTTTTTCAGTTTTGACCTGATCTAGTCTAGGGCTTTGTAATATTCGTTCCATTTCAAGAACCCCAGTAAAGATCTTGCCGAAATTAGAAAAGAAAATGGAGTCCTTTTTACGATAGTATCTTGGTTATGCTGAAATTAGGTGCTGTTAGGAATTCTTGACCAGATTATGACGTAGCGAAGGGCACTATAGCGAGATATTATAGCAAATCTCTTTTTAAGAATTCGCAGTTTGTGTTTTTGTCGAACGATAAACCCTATTTTACTGCGAATTCGAACATTGGCCAGGGTTTTTTCTGAAAATTAATTAAGTGGTTTTATGATAAATTATAACATAGGTCGGATTTATAAATTGGGTTCAAAAGCTGTCAGTGTCAAAATACTAGACAATTTAGCGACATGGTGGGCATAAAAAGGACGATATACAAATGACGCACTAAAATCAGTTATTAAAATCGCGCTATCAAAGTTCTTAACTAAACTTGTGAAGAACATATACCCGACAATAATTTGCCTGGTTTCAGAATCCTCCCTTTTCATAGTAGATGAAGAACTTTAAACCATGTTCCTCATTACCCCCAAAGAAAATTGACAGCGGCAGCTCTTTAATGCCGATAAGATGTGCTAATCGCGTTCAGTTTCATTATGGTTAAATCCGCTCTTAGTAGCATACTACACCGAATAACTATAATGAAAATTATAATTTCATGCAGTTTCAGGTAGGTATCCTCTTATTAAACTAGTTAATCTGTTATTTAATACTTCATGGAGAGAACTTCAACGTTACAAGAACCGTGTCAAGCTGTTCTACTTTGCATAAAGTTTCTGACTTTCTGATAATCTAGTTAGAAGGTAGGTATAGTAGCTTACCATAATACAGTTAGAATTAATTAAATTTTATGTTTTGAAAGTCTGTTCTTACTGGAATAGAAACGTCCTGAGCGAATAAATTAGCAAGTTTGACGCAAATCCTTTTTTTGCCCCCAACTGTATCTTCGGGTGCTTTTATAAAAAAACAGGTTGTCGATATAGACAGATAGGCAGGTCCAAGTCTGTATTAGTCGGTGTAGGTAAAGTATGTATGAAGAAACCGGAAAATCTGATACAATATAAGTACCTACGTATGTAATACGCGTCATCCCAGATTAAATTGACTAAATGATTATGAAAACTACATCAAAATTGTCAAAAACATTTTGTCCTAAGTTATTAAGCCGCAGTACATCAAACAAAGTATCTAAGTTTTTAGTTACATAAATAAAATATTTAATAGGTACTCCCTGAAAGACGTCCTTGGCAAACAAATTCGTACTCGAACCAATATATTTATATTACATCAGACGAATAATACACTTACTTATTTGAAAATTTTAAAACAAAAAAATCTAGTTTCAACCTTGTCTGAATTCAAAATAACTTTATTTATAAGGTCGGGAACATTTTGTTTGCATTGAAATACTCGAAAGAAAAGAAGTAAATTTTGATGAGTCCCGAATTTATTTAGCTTACTGGAACTAACTGGCCGCGTTTCCATTATAGAAGTTACTTGTATGCAAGTTGCAAATAATATGTAACTTGAACAAACCTACATCTAACTTACAAGTTGGTAATTTGAACCGTTGATTGTATTATTTTATTCAATTCAAGCATTCTGAACGACGTCATAATTCTATGCAAGACTTGCCTAATGGAAACGCGCCTTGAAACTACATAATATGAATTATTTGAAATCTACAATCTAGAACTATGTGCAATGTGCTTATTTTCACGTATTTTGCAATTAGTTGAATTCTACACATTTCCTGAAATTGTATCACAAATCAACAAAACTAAATTAGTAATTTGCTGACGTGTTAGTAGAAATCGAAGTTTCTGTATATTTTAACAAGTTTCAAGTAGGTATTCGTAGAATTTAAGCAAATTCCAATTCGGGCTAACACCCTAAGCTGCTTACAATGGTATTGAATATCAAAATACTCTGCGTCCTTAAGATAACAACAAGACTTGATTACCTACCCCGTAGCTAAGAAGTAACCCACCCTTAATATTTACAAACATAGTAACCGTCTTATGCCTACTTCGCAAGGTGTTTTTTTTTAAATGAACATGTATTCAGAGGGTGAAAAATACTTCACGACCTATTTTAATAACGATATCTAAAAAAACATTATTTTTGTTCGAGCCGTTTTGGAGGATTGCAAATACAAACACTGTGACACGAGAGTTTATCAAAAAACCGGTAGAACAAAATCGAATATCCGTTGAAATTGAAACCGATTAGTGCGTCGTCCAACACGAGCCCTAGTTTTTACAAATAGAAAAAAATGGATAGGTTTAAAAGGGGTAGGGGAGGGTAAAATATTCCCAAACCCCTTTTAAATCTTTCCACGTGTTTCTACATACAATATACGCAACGTAGGTTACTTTGGCACGTGTCGATTGAATACCTAAGTATTCGGTATATTTCTGAAACTAGAAACTGGACAAAAAAAAAGAGATAGACGTGATAAGTCGACTAAAGGGATTGACTAAAAGCATATTTTACCATTTCAAAGAATATGTTAATTTTTCAGATGCACTTCAAAATCTATCAAAAAATATTCAAAAACAATTTAGAGGGTACAATGTCATTGAAAAGAATATTATCAAATGTAAATTATGTTTACAAAAAGCTGTTTCTTTTGGTAGGATTTTTATACTCGTAAATGCCTGATTTAAGTACATAATTAAACCCGCAAACTATATTCAAATAAGCTGTAATTGAGCGACAAAATAATTTAAACTCAAATACATAAATTCCTTTTAATTATTCCAGGAACGACATACCTACATTCGAAACTGAATCATTTACACGTATTACATAATAGAGTCCATAATTATGAAATCCACGAATATTCATAACATATACTAAGCCTCGGTTTACACGTAAACATAATAATTTATACCCGTCCCATAACGAAACGTTAAGCAAACAGACAATTCAAAAGCTAGCATCAGAAGCATTAACATCAACAACTCCGAATTAACGACGTATAAAAGCCATCGTTTCGTAAATTACACGAAAAAGAAGGGGGTAAGGTTCGAGTTATAGGGGACATGTTCTGGCATCCCGCGAGAGTATTGTTATGGCCGAATAAAACTAGTTTACAGCGTGCACTCGGGCCGTGCGCTTAGCAACTTTATCTGAGAATAGGGCTACCTCCAAAACCTACACCCCCAAAGCATTTGACAAATCTACAACTTCCGATGCTCCGGCTTAAATTCTCCGCTTTTTGGCAGCTATCTCTGTTCCCTAAACGACTCCTCTATCTCTAATGCGCTAAGGGAACCCCTCCTTTATACTTAGGCAGCTAAGTACTATCTTTGTTGGTCGGTTTCACGCACAAAGGCAGTACCACCAATTTTAAATCCTTTTCAAGTGACACCCCTAAAGTCCCCGATGCAACGGTTCATGTGCACTGAAAATATTCGTAGAAACATCCCACGTATTTTCTTTCATGCATGTTTAAGTGAAGAGAAACCGGCCGTGATGCCAACTGTTTTTGATCTTTATTGAGTTATAGGTAGCCAGAATTTCTGAAAAAGAAAGGGTGTGTTTCAGTTTCAAAGGGGCTGTAGATAGCTTCATTAAAATTCGTGTTAAAGAAATAGCCTGTTGCTATCGGTTATTTTTTTCTTCTTTCTTTTTTTTATCTTGCCAATTTTTTTCGTTACTGTTTTGAGTGAATTGAGTGCGAAGCAGCATGTAGAACATTCATGCATATAGATGTCAGTTACTAAGTTACATTCTGCTATTAAAATTTATGTAAAATCCAACATAAATAAAAATAATAACAAACGTAACAATTTATGTTTTTGAATCTTTAGAGCTACAGTCCAAAATAAGGCAAAGTACACAAAAACTAGCAATAATTCAAACAGATAAGTCTGAACGCTGGAAATCTCATGAGCGTAAGCAACATACCCGAGGCACTCGCGCTACAGCTCCGTACCAAGAATTTTGCTGAGAAATATTTATAATTCTCACCTTCTATGTCTCCACATGAGTTATGAGGAATTTTTCGTTAAATGCGCACAAAATAACGTAGGTATCCACTGTAAATGTATAGGAGTATTTGCGCACCAATGTTACATTATTTCATAAGCCCTCCACAGCGCAGCGGCATGCTCTCTGAGTCTCATGTTTTTACATGAAGCTCCCGATTGAAATGTAAATTGGATTCGAATTGGTCGGCAAAGCCAATGTATTAAAAAAAAAGTTAGGGAAAAACCGTTCGATGCTTTTATGGATTGGGAATGTGACTTGTAAAAATCATGGCTCAGGCAACATATTTGCATACGTATTCGTGTTTCATTCTTAAATATATTTACATAATATTTGATACATTTCCAATGCTGTAAATAAATTAATGCACATTGACTACAACCTGAGAATTTCTGTACGTAGTACTTGTAAGTTTAAAGGGACCAAGAGTTTGATAGTAGACCACATAAAGGCGGAAGACAAGTACCTAGTTATTCCACTAGCCAGTCTAAGCTAAGTAATTTAAGTAAATACGGGTAGGTAAGCGGTAAATCGAGTTTGTACAAGACTAAGGCATTAGAGTAGAGTAGCAACCACTAAGACATCAATTAACATAAGTCATGATCTTAAAGTTAGAGTTGGCAAATTGATGTTGTTAGTATTTAGAAGTTTGAAGATGTCTGGGGAATTGAGCGATACGAAATGATGAACTATTTGATAACATAGACGAATCACAGACGGTAGAGACGAAGGTCATACTCTGTAGAGAATAAATAAACGAAAAAGTTGGCATAAAGCAGAGGAAGCCTGTTCTTGGCACTTGTTTGAACGAATAAACGTTGAAGTAAAAATTCGTGTCGCGTAAATCAAAACAATCTAAAGATTAATTTCAGAGTTAACTACTCTTGAAGGACAAAATTCAAAAACTCAACAGCAATTCCACAAACTACCAGAGGTAAACTACCTAGTCGAAATCAAACAAACCACGGAACAAATCGGGTGTCGCGGTCGCAATAAAGACGCATGGCCGTAAAGATTTACTGAGTCCCGTGAATTGTTCTGTGGGTGCCACTGCCGCCATAAATACAGTAGCGTTGTTACGGTAATTCCACCCGTACACTACAATCTCATAACAACATTGTATGAACGTTGGCGACGATCCAGCTTCCGCAAAAAGACGCGACGGACTTTACACTTACGACCTCATACAATGGATTCATAGTTTCTATGAATGAATAGATGAAGTTGTCAACGAAGTACTTCTGGTTCTTTCAATGTTTGTTTGCTTTGATTTACTCTTGTTCCATTTCTGTTAGTAACAATTTCTGTAAGTTCATGCCTAGGCTCTGGAGTCTGGGCTCGGTTCTATCTAAAGCCTATAATCAGCTTTGCTATTCAGTCGCCTTTGATTATTGTGTGAGCACTAGAACAGTAAGTGGATTTCATTATTCGACCTTGTATTGAATAGAATCAATTTAGTACTTTATTTAAGAGCTCCACGATTCCTCTTGGTGCCAGTAATAATATTATTATGTTGAAAATCTAAGTAAGAATCAAAATAAGCTACAGGTAAACAGCAATGTAAAATACGAAGGCAAATTTTAATCATTCCATAAGAACGCAATATAAACGCTGAAGAGTTTCATAATTTGGAAAGTTTAGAAGAGTAAGGACATTTTTTTCCTGCCTTTGAAGTTAAATATACAATTTGTCGGACAAAAAACGTTGGTACTTTAAAATCACAAGTCGAATGAAAGCGAGACTATAATTGAAACTTGTTTGTTTTCCATGTTGTTTGTTTATTTACGAGGGGACGGGAAGTCGTAACGAAGTTATTGTTCATCAGTGCTTGTGGTCGACATTCCTATGCGCTGAAGCTTGCCCCGCTCCGCTCTGTAATTGGCTCATTGACTGATGTCATTATTACCTTATTACGTGTTCTCGGTCCCCACTTTCTGAGTGCCTTTGCATTGATATCAGATTTCTTTGGCAAATTATTTTGAATTTGCTTTGTGATGCCGTCGAATGTTTTCCTTTATATACGCTGCCATTCATTTTCAGAAAATGTAATGCCATCTGAGCATAACCGACTATGAAATTGTCATGTCATTTTCGCGAGTGTGTTGCAGAAATCGGTATAAAACAAGCACTTACATGATCGCTTAAGCGGCAAAGCTCTTCAATAGAGAGAAAATATGCGTATATAAAGCTGAAACGTCCATTTTATTTTCCAACTTCACATTTTATCTTTGTTTTAAACGAGGCTCATTTAATAAATTAACTAATGATGTGAATGGTCCCTGATGAGGATTACGAGAAACGAGGAAATGTTTTCCATTTTCCTAGTAACTTAAACTGGTTCAATGAATTACGTAATTACGTATTGTTTACAGGATTAATGTCAATCATTGGCAAAGAGTAGGCAGAGATGAAATACATTCCCTATGTACCTCTACATTTAAAATGTGAATAATATGTAATTAATATTTGATACACAGAAAAAAACTAAATTATTGAGATTCTAAATTATATATTGTTAAGGTACTTTGTATATATCAAGTAATACTTATATACAACAGATTTTTAATATGCTTCATAAACACGAGATAACTCAATCCTCTGGAATAGTGCTCATTGAATGATCAAGTTAATGAAAGCCCTACAACGAGGGAATAAAATGGTTTCCTAAACATGTTATCTAATTAAAAACAAACTTGCTTGTATTTATTAATGTCTGTCTTAGTTTAAAACATTTATGATAACAGTTTTGAAATAAACCAATCATTTATCTCATTAAAATCCACTCTGTTGTTGAACTGTCATTTGGTGTTTGGTTTCATGAATTTTGTTTGTTATTTAACACAATATTTGACGTATGTCTAATTAATTAACTAGAAATAAAACAGAAAACAAAATAATATTTCTGTTTTCAGTGCAAAATAACCTATTCGAAAACAATGTACATATTTCAAAACTGAAGATTTTCTTCTGCACGCAATGCCAACGACACTCGTTGCTATTTGAAATCTCAAGGAGATAGCTATTTTCAAGTCAAGCTTTTGATTTACAAAAAGAGGCGATGATTCGGAAAACAGTAGAGTTTAATTTCTATGATCGTTAAGACTAAGCCATATACTTAAAACATGCATCTAATCTATTTTAATCAAAATTAAATCTATCAATGCACGCGCATGAGAATGCCATTAATTGATCTATTAGTTTAAATTATGTAAGTACATCAGAATGGCTGCATCAAATAGGTCTTTTTTAAGTATTTAACAGTTTGTATGGAAGTCTCTTTTGAAAACTCGACTCGTAGTTGGGGAAGGTTGATAATTTATAAAAGTTGCTTGTTTTTAGATTTCATAAAAGAGTTTCACATAATAAAAAAAGCCACACTTATCATAATACACAAGCTATAATATCAAGCACTTTATTCATTTTGTTTACGAAGATCACACTTTCGTAACTCATCCAAAAATATCACACGACACGACAGAAATAGAATGACATCAAAATATGAATAACTTAAAAGGCAGTTTATTTCCCTTAAACTTTTCTCGAAGGCCGTTTTGTAAACGTCGTTTTGAACTGAAATTCAATAATGTGACGTTGTCCGCTGTCTAGAACCGGCCTTCCTATGCAACTACTATACAAATATGTATGTTATGAATTTGCTAACGTGCACCATGTTTGTTCGAAGCAAACTCGGGCTGCGAAGCCAGTTAATATTAACTGGAGCTTGCTCTGCATAAAGTTACCTGGTAGCGTCAAAAGTAGAAATATTATTAAGTAGGCTATTGTATTTGGTTTTATATTGTGCTGAAATTAATTAGGTCAGGATACGTATGGTTTCTTTTCTATTGTAAATGATGAAGGCTGGGAGTCGGGGTGGTATTGAACGCGAGAGAAACTGTAGCTATGCAATGATTTAAATCGTGCAATTATTGTTAGGCAATGTTTTCAATCCGCTACCCTTACTGCATTACAGTAAATATATTTATGCTTTGTTGTCTGAGTTGACAATTTAGTATGTTAGTATATATCAATTCAATTTAGTAGGTATATACTGTATTGTTAACTAAATCAAAGTGAGAATCGTATCAACTGTTGGAAAAGGGATGTGGTCATGTATCGTTTCAATATTTCCTTAACCTATTTTGGAAAAGTCCTAGTCTTTATTATGTATAAATTCGATAAATTATATTATTAGTCATTAACATACAACTGGCAATACACGGAAGATCGCAAAATCAAAAGCTTTATGTTAATTCATTTATAAAATAAAACGAAGAACAAATGATTGGAAACGAGAGAAAAGAATAAACAATAATTTTCCACGAAGTATATTTGTTAGGTACATGATTCTGTTCTTTCTAATATCTATATTACATACAGTAGCACAGAATGGATATTATTACATCTACCTGTTTGTTTAGCTAGAATAAAGCCCTCCCAAGCCTGTAAAACTTTATGAAAACTCATTAATAATTTTATACGTGTATTTAACATAGTTCCTTATGCAATTAAAACTTAAAGTAAGTACGTTAAATAGAACTTGAGATTTTCTTTTGCTTTTTAATTAGCTTTCGAAGAGTTATACAAAGTTAATTGGTATGATCGTTTACTTTCGTTTAAATAAATTAAAATCACCCATATAAACCTACCCCCATTATTCTATATTTTTACTTTTATGACGTATACAAAAACTCTTTGCCTTTACATCCTTGTGGATATAGAGTGGCTTTTCCTCAAACCTTGAAGATCTTTGTACGTACCCGGAAAAGGGCAAGGAAATTACGGAAAATCATTGAATACTTAATGAAATGAGAATTTTAATAATTAATTTTAGGCACAAAGGATAAAACGAGTATTAAAACTATCCTCCATACACAAGATCCTGAACCCAAAATTATGATAAAGAGAAAACTACCTTATTTTAATCCATGGTTGTGTACAATTATCCAGATTGCTGGCACGTTAATCCTTAGGGCGGGGTGTGGGTAGTTTGAAGTTATACAACATAAATTACCAGTTCGCTACGAGTTACTGTAATGGACCCCATTCACGAGCTTATTATAGCGTTTATCATCGCTTTAAAGTTTAGAGCCCCTGCCCGAATGTTGCGGGCCCCTGCTAAATGTCACGCAGCATTTTATGGCTGCCGCAGAGAGCGTCCTGTATTACTTGGAAAGTATAGATACTTGGGGAAGTCATTTTTATAGAACTGAAGTTAAGATTGTATAAATCTACCTATTGATTGATGAACATAAAATTGATTTTTATTTTATATCATTATTTAAAAAAACGGAATTTGGAAATGACTTGTTCATTCCCATTTCCAAGTTATGTTTGTTCCTCCTCGGTTCTACAATAAAAAGATAAATTCTAACCCAACGATAACTCGATATAATATGTATCCCCGAAGCACCCACGAGAATGCACCAAACAGCTACGAGTCAGAGTTTCATTGACGATCGATACTGAAGGATAGCAAGAGAAATAATTAAACAGTCTAGCTCGGTCTCTGAAGTAAAAGTGTTCAGAACTTCCAAGAATAGACTAACTACCTATTCTGACGCGTGGGTGTTGAGAACTGGATCAATAGAGTTAAAGGGACAAGTCGGTGGATTTTGAATACGTCATCGGGTCGGGTAAGAGTGACGATTTCTTCGATTTACTATTCATACTATTTGACGCTCTAAGAACCGATGATGTGGCTCCGCGATTCTGACATGTTATAGGTTTATTTGAGAGGTTTTCTATGATAAGGGTAGATAGTAAAATAGAAAGAAAGAAAAAATATTTATTTTGAAACAGACATGCGTACATTCGACAAAGACAAAAATAAAGACATTAAACGGAAAAATTACAAAATCGTTTGTTGTTTGATATAAAACCTAAAATACTTCAATAGAAATTCCAGCATTCCATTTTCTGCTTTACTACTCTATCAACCAGTTGTTTGATCAATATTTACATTAACAATCCAATTTATAAAAAAATAAGTTTAAAAATCTTGTAAAAATTTTGCTGCGTGTCACACAAAGGGTTTGATGGACTTTTATTCCTAAAATACCAGGAATGATGGTCGGGTTATTTCTCACGGTCGTCTATCAAAGTTTTCTATACGTATTTTTTTACTACCAACGTGTTACCAAGCGATCGTAAAATATGGACAGAGTACCGTTAGTTTTAACTATAAAAATAATCCTGCAAATATTGACGGGCACTGTTCACAACGTGTAAACGGGGAACATTTATTTAGTTTTTTTTCCGGTATAATAAACTTTGACTTCTTGTTTTTTCAATACCACTTAGGTATTTCAATTTTTTTTATATCAGACGTGCTTTCCTGACAAAGTCATTTAAAAGATTAAATATCTAAATAATAGAAAGAAAAACATTAAAAAACCATGCCATTACAACCAATTTCTATGTAGGACATTGCTGTTTAAGATGGTACTTTTGTGTGAGCCTTGTTAACAAATGGAGCAATGAACGGTGAAGTGTGACTATCAAAGGAAGCAGTGGATACAGCTCGCACTGGGTACCTACATCGTTGAGCGAGAAAAGGCAGCAGTTTTGTGCATTTACGTTAAAGTTAATTTGATACTCGATTACGCCTAGTTTGGATAATAGACGTTAATAACCTACATATTAAGAACGATTTTTGAAAATTCTAAGGCAAATAGCTACTCCAAATTCTATTCCGAACTCTTTATTTGGTCGTCTAAACTCATGTAAGCACTAATCTCAAGAAAGATATTTAGGACCCACACAGACTAGAGTACCTAATAAGGATTTCGAGTTCTCCGAAGTACGCAACGGTGCGTGTCTACTAACGAAACTAGGCCTACCTAAAGCCTCTTACCTCAACCTAAGTATAAATAATTTTAATGCCGTACCTACCCAACCCATCTCTTGAAATAATTCAGTAAAATCTACCCTTTCTTTCGACTCCCTTAGTTAGATAAAAAATAATGTCCCTTTCGCTTCGTTAGGTACCGAAAGCCAGCTTTCTGAGACCGCAGCCTCTACTGAGTTTTCCTTCCGTATTTTATAACCAACCGTATTTTATCACCATCAGTTACAGAGATACGTTAAATATTTGAACCTAATTAGAGTCGGCTACCGAATTCTTACACTGTTTACGTTGGGAATAATTCTCTTTGTCCAACACGAGCGGAGAAAGTTAATTATTTAAATCATGTTGTTTTTGAGCCTGAAATAACTATGGTTTGTTCTGGTGCCTTTGAATTGTTCAAGATCTCTTGGCTATACTTCTTTTGTCAACAATAAGTAGAAATGGTTTAAAAGATCATACTTTATAACTCCCATAACCTTATTCTTCAATAATAAGAAATACCTAGATAGATAAGTATTTGGGTTATTTGAACATTCAAGATAAATTCTTAACTTTCAGTAACTTACCAAAACTTCTAAATCAAATAATCTCTAAGGGCCTAGATTCTTTTTGTTAATGCTCAAAATATTTATGTAGTTTTTTCAGGTCCAATCTATCTTAGTAGATAGGTAGGTACTTAGTTTATCAAAAAGCTTTTAAAAATATCGCTGATGTTGATGTTAATTTTGACCCGTTCGTGTCTTCAAAAAAAGAATACGTATGTACTATTGTGTATGTATTTAAGAGTCCTTTGTATTCTACAACTACAGATTTTCTTTGCCGCTTGAAATATAAATTGCAAAGACAAACGTAACTGTATCTAAGGAGTTTCTCAAGGGATTAAATAATAGTTGTCTATTCAGTCAGCAGCACTAAGCCGTCCCGGAGCCGAACCGCAATAGCGCAGCAAACGCTACGGTTATTAATAGCTCTAAGACCCAATACACCAGAAATTTCACGACCGAATTTGGTATTTGGTCAGTTATGAAATATTATTTTGATGTTGGAATAAGTACTTGAGTATATTTCAATAATTTTCTGGAATAAATAAGTATAAGTATTAAAAAACAAAAACATATTTCATCTTTTATTATCTATATATATCAAAATGAAACCCGTTTTCCGTTGTCACGACATAACATGAAAACGGCTTGACCGATTCGGATAATTATTTTTTTATTGTGTTTGTAACCATTGGGACCGGGTTTTAGACCGGGTCCTCCACCCGTGCGAAGCCGGGACGGGCCGCTAGTTTTTTATAATTTATTAGTCCTCCCGCCCTGTATGGAGTAGAAGAGTCTGACACTCTTACTGAATAAAAACCAACCACTCCATTCTTTCGGTTGCACATTGTGTTTCACAGCCGTGGTACCTTGTTGAAATAGTAGGTACCGGGGCAACCTTCTTGATGCAAAAAAGTTGAATACCTGTTGAACACTTGTCTAAGAAAATAGTCAACACCAAAACGGCATTTGACGTTGATATAAGGGCCCGGTTGTTTCAAAGTTAGACTTTTTTTAGACCAGTGTTTCACAGTTGTTTAACTTTTTATGGTACGACAGGAAGTGTCTTTAGTGTATAAATAAAAAAGAAACAAAATTTATAATCTGTTCTTATTTTCGAATCAATTCTAGTCTAACCGGATGCAAATAAATATCAGTATTTTACTTGGAGTTACCTGTTTTCTATTTCAGTAGTGATTCAGTTTTAAGAAAAAAGGTAATAGCTAGGGATTTTGAAAAAATATCTACTATTTAATGTAAACTTCAGGTAGGTATACTAGGCGAACCAAAAATAAATGATTTCAAGCTTGTATTCAAAATTGAAATTCTATTCACTCATTTTCAGCAACACAAACTAGACTCAACCGCAGCATTTAAAATTAAAGGTAATCTGATACCAATGAATTAATTGTTATGAACGCAATCATAAATAAATTACCCGTGTTTTGGATTCCATCAAAATTTACGCATTTTTTTTTTTGTTTTTTATTTTTTTACGTTCGTTATCAGTTTTTTTTTCCCCACTAAAATTGAGTAAAGAGACATTTCTCGTATTTTGAAATCGAATATAACTGACTTGTTTCAAATGAGGATCTCGTGATGAAGCCTACATAAGTAATCGATAGGTAAGCATTGATACGAGTAAATAAGTGTTAAGTAACGTGTACATTAGGAACACACCTCGTTAGTGTCATATTACAAACTACGACCAATCAGTCTTGATTTTCTGATAATTATTTTGATGGTAGGTACCTACCATCAAAATAATTACACGGTATGTATTAATCAAACATAAAACTGCTCACCAATTTTGTTTTGGCGCTCACTATGTATTTACCTTATTTTATTACAATTTCAATATAATTTCATTCACATTACAACTTTATTCATGAAATTAATTATTAATTAACTACCGTATTGTAATATCACTCGTTCCTAATTGAAATTACGGCAGTAATGGTTTCCCATCAAATATGTATTTGTAAACGCAATTACGTAATCATGTATTAATTTACCAATTATACGAGTAATGTAATGTGCAGGGCATTTCCCTGATGTGTTTAGACTAGCTTCTGCCCGCGATTTCGCCCGCGTTATATTAGGAGTCTGGCCCTAGTGTGAAAAATGGTGACCCCATCATTTTCCTTGGGGAACGCGTGGAAGACCAGGCGCCGTCCACTCCGTCTTTGCCCTGGGTAGGAAAGACTCATTTGATGATTTTATCGCGATATAAAATTATGTTTAAAAGTAGACTCCAGGTTTACTAAGTGCGCGGGAATAGTAACTCAATAAGTTGGATTTTTAGTCAGTATGAGACTTGAAGTGCCTTCTGAATCAGGATCAAAATTCCATGAAAATCCCACCAAAAATAATAAATAAAAAACTGTCTGATTTGTCATAAACATAAATACTAAATTCACTAAAATTCTTAGTTTTCCATTTATTTACTTCTTTTGCAATGTGTAATAAACTAAGGTGGCCAAATGACCTTTTTTTTTTTTTTTTTTTTTTTTTACGTGCTAAAATCATCAAATGAGACCTCCCACCCCGGGCAGGGCGAGAGGTACTGTCAGACTTGTACTGACTAAAATCCACGGTGTCCTTCAATAGCCCTTTATGTTCCGGGGTCACGGTGATGGTATAAGACCCGCGACCTGGCCAAATGACCTGGGGGGTGTTACAACGTCTTAAAACCAGACTTGTTCCAGTGAGAGAACGAGATGGAGCTAGACGACTTGTATAGCTCTTTCACTTTCTTTCCCGGAATAAGCCTGGTTTTAAGACGTTGTAATACCCCCCAGAACGCTTACAACGATGGTTTGTTCAAGGTGACACTAGAAAATGAAGATAGAAAGGCGGGCTTTGATCGACTAGGCAGTGGGACATCCAAGGCTAAAAAAAAATACAAAAATGTATTACGTTTAAGCGTATAATTATTTAGTTGTAACAGTGAGCTAATACAAAAAGAGAGTTTTCTGAGAATATTAGAAGCTGTTAACTGAAAAAGGGTGTTGATGAAAAGTGAAAATTCTCGGTGTAAAAGTGCGAACTAGACGGAATTATTTCATTCTATATTCCTGATATATTCAAATTCAGAGCGATTTGCTTTCAACCGCCTGGGAAATCAAAGGAAATTCAAATAACATACGTGTTTTCTTAAGTTAATATTTGAACAAGTTATTATCTCGTCTTTCGACGAGGTACTAGAACAGGCAAACTTTTTGAAGTGCCTAAATTACTCTCTGTGTAGCGGGTACAGTCGTAAAATGTTACCGAGGCACAAACAACAACAGAAAATACTAACACAGACGTAGGAATTGGTACTTATAAAGATACAGAAGAGAATTAAGCACCTTTATAGGGACATAAACGAACATAAATGTGACAGCACTGATATTATAATGTTGTTGAAGTTGCTATTATAATATGTCCAAAAATTTAATGGACTTGAACGTAAGAAAATTTCCTTGGATTTTCTATTTTCTCGCCGACCGCAACCTATTTCTAAGTATAAGAGGTTTATTTAATTCCCGCTGAAGCGAAGCCGCAGGCGTCACCAACTTCTTATAATTACAGAACAAGAATGCCAACATTGCAATCGTGTGAGTGTAGGTACTATGAAACGCCTGCAGTTTTGCACCGACTTTGTTTACTTGCTTTAAGTAAATAGCACACTCTGCCGTTCAAGCCAGGCGTTATTTGCGCGGCTATGAATTTAATAGCAAAACAGAACAGCCATCAAATTAATTTCTCCCTACAGACCAGACCGTCTAGTGTTGTTCTAGTCGCTTTTAAAGCACACCACTAAGAACTACGAAATTAAATTAGTTTTGTATTTTCTAAAACCATTTCGTCGAGTTGTTGACTGCTTGTGACAGCTTTTAATATCAATATAAACATAAAATGTTGCTTAAATTTTTATCAAAATTTAAACGAATTCTCATAATAGAACACATAACATTTCTAATTTTATGGTTCAATAATCTTATAATAATATAAAAGCATCGAGTTATCGAACCTGTAATACGATACTATTTCTGTAAAGACATTTTCAAGCGGGCCACTCGACTTATATTGGTTTTATTTGAAACGAGTCGAATCTGTCTGAGAAACTATTAGACGTGAAGCTACTAGTAAGTTCGTTAGCTTTCGATCAATAGACAAACATTCGAACCACGTTCAGATACAGTGTTTGCGTGGCTCTCGGGCTCTCGGGCCCGGCGGAATCCGTACAGATTGTCGGCGCATACCGATTTCTAAAATATGCAAGAGCCGTTCCATCCTGTACTAGGTGCCTGCAAGTCCTTTGTTGACAAATATGCTGCTCGGCCACAAAGCGATGGAACCGAGCGTCAGTACAACGAGTAGCTCCAAAAGCTCTCCTTGAATAGACGCTAAACGTTGCTATAAAGTCGGTATTTGCATAACAGAACATTTTCCATTTATAAGCAGTGTCGAACTCTTCAGTTCGTTGGGACGTGATCGATTGATTGTTTGTCGACGATTGCGTGATTAAAGATGGCTGAAATTAATTAAACAACAACATAAATATTGAATATTTGTCCTGTTGCTTCTAGGTTTATTGGGAAAGAGAGACACGACAATAGAATTTATTTGATTTTTTGCTTCGTTTTTGGTTAGGTTAGGCATTCATTCAGGTATTACTATAATTACTCCATTATTACACGTACAGCTCACCACCTGAGACACCCAGATATGAACGCGGCAGAAAACGTCTTCAAAGGAAAATATATTTTCTTTGGCTGTACCTTTACCCGAGCTTTACTTCTAGACGTACCTACTTGTAAAAGTGTAGGCAGTAAGCTCTTAACGTGAAGTTTGATTATTTTCTTCATTTCTTCAAACCCAGCTGTCCTAATATCTTAATTGGTTCCCTATCCATTTGCATAAATTTTTAAGACCTAATATAACTTAGCATAATTTTGTTTGGCATAATTATATTTTCGCATAATACAATTACGCATAACAGCTTACGCATAATTTTTTAAGCATAATTTCTCTAACCATAATAATGATTAAGCATAATATTCTAAAGCATAAATTTATTAAGCATAAAGTTCTAAAGCATAACTTTTTTAAGCATAAAGTTCTAAAGCATAACTTTTTTAAGCATAATATCCTAAAGCATAAATTTATTTACGCATAATGATATTAAAACATATTTTTATAGAAAATGTATTGAACAATTTTGTTGGTTCTTTTTTCGCTGCAGGAAGCCTAAAGCAAGCAAGCATTCAGCATGCAAGCAAGCATGCAAGCAAGCAAGTAAACATGCAAGCAAGCATGCAGCAAACAAGCAAGCATGCAGCATGCAAGCAAGCATGCAGCAAACAAGCAAGCATGCAGCATGCAAGCAAGCATGCAGCATTCAAGCGAGCGTGCAACATGCAGCAGGCAGGGTTTCTGTCACGGCTCCGGCGCTGCGGGTCTCCGGCGGCCCCTCGCGTGCTAATCATTGCAGACGGCTTTCGCTCACCACCGCAGCTTCGGCTTGATGGCCGGCTTCGCCGGCCAACCTCAGCCGCGGCGGTTCGCTCCCAGCCGCCTGCTCCTCAGCCCGCGGGCCGCCTCGCCCCTACGCGCCTACGCGATTTTAAATTACACTCTAGGGGTAGGACAAACAAGACTACGTGGAGTCGGTTTTGCAGCAATTCGGTTTGTCACTTTTGCTGCACAGCATATTAAATTTTTAACCAACAATAATTATTACTTAATTGTAACAGAAACTATAGCAAATTGGTGTTATACTAATAGTCATTAGGCCTACTAACGTTATGCTAAAAGTCATTAGGCCTACTAACGTTATGCTAATAGTCATTAGGTCTACTAACGTTATGCTAATAGTCATTAGGCGTACTAAAGTTATGCGAATAAAATTTATGCCAAAACAAATTAGTCTTTAAGATGATTATGCCAACATAAAATGTATGCCTAAAAAAATTATGCCGTAGTATTATTATGCCCAAACAAATTGTGCGAAAATCGTTATGCCGAAGTATATTAGGACAAAGAACATTATGCGAATAGAAGGGATCCCATCTTAATTATGTAAAAATCACACGTTACTATGTCCGGGCACGGTCAACTACTGAACCGATTTCAGTTTTTTTTTCCTTGAAAGGTCATTGGTGAAGTAAGGTTAGGTTACTAAAATATCTACTTATAATTTGTAATAACCGATGACAACTACGTTTCAACGATTGAACAGTTCCTACTTTGTCCCATCATGAACGCAGACCCGTTGTAAATAAATCAATATAGTCGATTGATGTCAATTGGCTTCCATTAACAAAGCAACAGTAAAACAAGAATATTAACAGTATAAATATAAAAGCAAGACACGAGGAACATTCCACCATCACAATAATTAAGCGCCTTCCTTATGAGCTTATTCTTAGAGGCTCTTAAGGCGTCGTAATCTCCTGTCAAAAGATTTCGGGACTAGTCTTGAGTAACTAGTCTTAAGCAAATACGAATAAATATCATACATAGCTAAAATGTTAATATTGTAATTAATTAAAGTGCTCTGTATCTGTTCAATTACTTTAAAATGTAACTACCTTTAAATATTATTCATTGACGCGAAATATTGTATTACCTAATCCTTTGGCCTACTTAATTCAAACTTAAATAATGTTTGCTTCAAAATAAACGGCAGGCGATAAACAAAAGGTACGAAGCTTTGAAATAAAGGAGCTTCTGGAATTTGCAAAAATACGTCAGAGGGACTTAAGAAATTCTCATAAGATATCGATAACAAACATCCCTGATACGACTATGATAACATTGCTGTTGTTACCATTTGAGATTTGAACTTCACTTCATCTATATATCTATATTCTATATACATATAATAAAACTGTAGAAAAGTTATTTTTGTACATTAAAAAAAAACTCAAAAAATATAGCCAGGGTATTAAAGGAAAACCAATAGAACCCATTTATAGCATTTTTAGAATTTTTGTCTGTTTGTCTGTTTATCTGTTTGTATGTTTATTTGTCCAGGTATCACGTCAAATGTACGAAATTAATGTAGATAACTTTTAGACACAACGATTAAGCGTAACTTGGAGAGGAATTTAGTCTTTGTTTCATTGGAATCGGTTCAGTCAATCAAAAGATATTTCAATTTAAAGTGTTTTAGAAGTAAAATTACGGGTGAACTTTGGTCTCGCAATTTGATTTCATACGTCAGTCACGCTCACGCGATCTAACATCGAATTCGAATAGCAAAACTACAACGCACGGCAGATGGCGTTAAAAGAAAACCTGGAATAGACGTGTTTATATTGAAGTAACATTATGTATTTTGTTTCATCGTAATCGATTCACATAATATAAAAAAATATAAATTAATTAAAGCAATATTTAAAGGAATCATAGAGTGGAACAGAATGGAATGGTGTGTTGTGGTGTGGTGTAGTGAGAGCGGGCATTAAGAAAATAGTCCTACATAAACCGGGAATACAAGTCTAAAATATTTTTAGAAAATTTTAGAAAATTCTAAATACACGGTTTATATGAAAAACGTGGCCTGAATTAAGCGCTTGCAACTAAAAAATACATTGTTAAATTCCGACATCCACGCGAACGAAGTTGCGGGCACAGCTAGTTCCGAAATAAAAGTGAATTTACAAAATCCAAACAAGATTGTTATTATCTGAACTGTATTGACTCACTCCTGACTCGATACGCGTATCGGATAAATATTTCCGGCCTCCATAACGTATAACATCTGCATAGATTTAGTCAATCAAATCGAATCATCGAAATCCCACGAAGCCTTCTGCAATTCAGATTTGACGTTGAATTTTTGATACTACATAATTCAACCATTCCCCGCGGTTTAGTTCGACTCCACCAAACACTAAGACCCTAGGTTTCAGTGATATACTGATTAAATTCAACGAAACCACAATGACGAGACGAAACACTAAATTTAAACTTGAAGACGGCTCTTGTTATATAATTCTGGAAGGTCTGAACAACAGTAGGAATATAGGACTATGGTTAACGAAGCCACATAAGTTTTAAGTGGCCTCCGGGGCTCCTAAGTTCCCGCCGTCCGTTTATCCTCCACAACAAAGTTATTTGTTAGAGTGTCTGCCTAAACCGTTGTTGATGCCTACTCTACTTTTGTTGTTGTAAAGTGAAAGTGACTAGAAAAATCAAAACAGAAACGACCTACAAGGCTCTATTGTAATAACATTCAAATTCTTTAGCATACTACAATAATAAAGACCTATAAAACGAAATTTTCTTCTTCAATATTGTCAACACGGTTATAAACAGATCTAAATTTAAGACAAGGTCGCAAGAATTCATAGATATTGCTTTAAGAACGTCCGAAACGTGAGTGCAGCACATTTTGTTTTCGCATTTTCTTTTAGAGGATCGAATTCATTCCAAGGTTAACGATCCTTCACACGACTCTGGAAAGAAAATAAACGTATTACTTTAAAATGTGTTTGCTATTTGTTATTCAGGGTTCTTTTCTGAATCTAGATGAATAGGGACACTACGGTTCCAACTGTCAAGTCTGTCCGATGCGTCCTACCCACGTACGAGTTTGTATTGTCATCCCTCCAGTTATTTGCTTAGTACCCAGATCCCTTCAGGCATAAATAGGCCGATCGTAAATAGTCTAGAATATTAGATATTTGTTTGGATATTTGATTTTCTATTTTAAGTGAGAGCTTTTGCTGTTATGTTCGCATTTAAGGTCTAATAGACGCTCTCAGACACGAAACCCGCGTCGAACAACTCTGGGATCCCTCTGGGGTGTTCACCGCCATAATAACGTACATTGTTAGACATTTATCAATACATCTCACTGCGCGTAAACCTGGTACCAAATGTTAGGTTTTGTTTGTTTTGCTACAAAAATAGCAGGATCCACAGGGAAGCTCGTCGGCAATATTAATGTGTGGTCCACCCACAGGTTGCGTGTACTACGTGTGCGTCTGAAACGTTTACATTCCTCATTAATTACATATACCTTCTTAACGCTATTTGTTTGCACACATTTTTGTGAATGTAATAAATGTTCATTGCTTACCTAGGCACGACCATATATTTCGAAACGAGCCTTTTATATCAGCCTTTTAAAAATTTATTCTCATTCAAAGATAAAGCACGATTTTACTGCTGTTTTGATAGCATCTACAATGATTTATGGCGACAGCGCACCTTAAAATGGATCGCGATTTCGAATGCATTGTTTTCTTGATATCCTTAGCTTTTCCGTTTCCAGTAAAAAGGTATATAGATAGGATAAGTTATAAAGTGCTTCTTACACACGTAAAACTAATATCCGAAGAGAATCGAGTTCAATATGACTTCGAAATGTACTTACACAGTTTGTTACTTGCGTACTTCTGCCGTCCATTATCTAAAAGGCCGTTAAGCCCAAAAAGTATTTTTCGAGAAAACGCAAAAATTAGTGGGAATTGATGTCTCTTGAAAAGTATGCTACCTAGGAACAAGGTTGCAATTTATATATGTAGGTATAGTCTTTGTGCACAATATATGATATATTTCATTTATTTATATTCATTACATTTTATTTAAATTAATTTTCTAACTTTTAGCTAAGCATTTTTTTTCATTTTTACATAATATACTGCACTATAAGGCCGCTAACCACACCTTAACGGCTTTTTAGCAAAGCAATTTATTGTAGCCGCCACTTCTTGTACTGTTAATAAAAGTTATCCAAAATATACTGAGCTAAAAAGCAGTTAAAGGATTTTAACTCACTTGTAGCCTAGTAACTAATGCTTGGAAGACTAACTTTGCTTACCTAGAAAGCAGTTATGGGATTTTAGACGCCATTAAGCTCGGTATTATGAAACATATTTTTATACTAGTTCTCCTATTACTTTACTAAAAGGCAGTTAAAGACATCTCGATCGCAATTAACTGCCTTTTAAGTAAGCAGCTACAGGTAAAAATATGAGAAGTTAAAAACTATTTATGAAAATCAGACCTATATTTATTAAAAAAGAACACGTAGACAATCAGTACGACTAATTAAATTGTGTAGGTAATTTTATAAAATTATGCCATTAACTCATTAAGCTTCAATTGGCCCCCGAGGCCACATAACAATAAAAAGTCAATTTTGTCTCGTTTGCCTTGCTTGACAGATTAATTTAATATAACTGATAAATGAATGCTTACCTACATATAAAACTAACCTAAAGACCCTCATCGAGCATTCACCTTCAATGCATCAAATTGCGCACTTTTATGTTACACTAGCGGCCCGTCCCGGCTTCGCACGGGTGGAGGACCCGGTCTAAAACCCGGTCCCGATGATTACAAACACAACAAAAAAATAATTATCCGAATCGGTTAAGCCGTTTTCCTGTTATGTCGTGACAACGGAAAACGGGTTTCATTTTTATATATATAGATTACATGTGAATGCTCGCGGTAAGGGAGCGCCTTAACAGTTTTTTAATGTAAATTGCATTGAAATTTAGACTGTATTTAATAAATAAATTGTAAATGCAATAAATTCAAGTTTTGAAAACGTTTTGTTATGATCAATACTCGTATAGTTTAGCAAACATGCATTGTTTTTTTTTAACTGACTTGCTCTGTAAGTACTGTTATTAGAACATAAAAAGAATATTTGCCAGTTTGTCAACTATTATAACACCACTTGCAACAGTACCATTACCATAGGAAAAAACAAGGAAAAATAAGAACGTCTGAAATAAATAACAAACATAAAGGAAAACATCCTGTTCATCACCTGTATTTGAGACAATCTCAAAAAGGAGTGACAAACACAAGTCTCTAGTTTATGTGAGGGAGTGGGACTTAATTCACCACGAGGTTCCAGTAAAGATTGGCAGATGTTACATAACATCTTCAAAGTTCTTGAACATGCTTATTTGCTCACGATGTTTTCCTTCACCATTTCGAGACAGGCGAAATAGTGGCCACGCATTCAACTGTAATTGAAAAAAACATACCTAATTGCCTGATTACTATTCGAGATCACTAACAGTTAGCGTAACATGTAAATTATTCTCCTCACTGTGATTTCGTAATAAGTTGACTCACAATATCAACTAAATTGATTATAAATTGTAGTTAGTTATTCCGCTACGAGCACCCGAAGTGAAAACTAAAAAGGATAAAATGTAAATCTTTCTCAAAAAATATACCCGACTTAAAAGACAACCAAAACAAAATTATTAAATATCCTTCTTGTCAAATTCATAATATGATCTTGTATTAATCCGTAGCACCGGTAATAACATCGCCCATGTACACAATAAGCTAAAAATGCTCATAAAATAAATAAAAACTAGTGAACCAAACTTATTAAAAATTCTATAGGACCAAATGGCAGTTATACCGCATCGATCAAAAAATCACACAAATAGGACCAAAAATCTCGGAGTAATCGATGTACAATTTTGATATTTTTTTAGAGTTTCGTTGATTTTTGTTTTTCCAAATACCATTTTCTCCGATTTTGATAAAATCGGAAATTTCAAATAAAAAAAAGATTATTTCAAATTGGTTGGTAAGCGACGGAGTTATGCGCGAACAAACATAAAAAATATAAACATAGGAATTGAGAACGTCCTCCTCTATAAAGTTAAAAAGGAAGAAATTATAGCCTGATCTGGTAAAACTCAAACATAAATCATAAGCGTTTAACTGCTATTTAGTCTAGTATTGTCGTTTAGCCGCTCTCTAGCGATTGATATTTAGCGAATACTAATTTCGATACATAACTTAAAAGCCGCTATTGGCGTATAACTGCTTTCTAGTGTAGTTTTTCTTTATATTTTAAGGTACGATAAAGGTAGTTAAAGACTCTTAGCTGCTTTTTAGTCAAGCATGACTAGATAACGTACTTTTAGTTTAGTAAATTTAGAAAATATGAGATATCATTGTGCCGTTAAAGTATGTTAACGTCTTTTTAGAGAAGTATTGTGGCTTAGTCGCTTTTTAATTAAGGAACTAACAAAATTTATGTGGTTTAACTGCTTAGCGATGTTCTGTATCTCTAAAACTATTAAACATAGAAAAATGAGTCTTAGACCAAAAGATAGAGCATCGAAAGTTGTATAAGACTGCATTAAAAAGTGAAAAATGACAAACTGTGGCTTAACGGCTTTTTAGATAATGGACGGCAGACTTGTAAACTGTCTTCAATTCAGAAACTAGTTTGAGTTTAGTTTCAACAACCTATCCGTGATATAGAATAAACGAGGGTTTTATGAGGTGCTATATTTCTCAAAATTGCCGTAATTCAAACGTAGAGCGAAAAACCCTTTCATATCTTCAAAAGAGTATTTGAAGTGCAGATTTCAATGTGCAGTTAGTTTTATGTAGGTTACCAGACTTTGTAAACATATATGATAAATATTATATTTGTGTATTTATGTTGAAATCGTTTTATTTGTAATAACGAATAGATCTATCAATACACAGAAAAGTAATTTATTTTGAGGACTACGTAAAGTAATTTCACGCTAGAAATATTAAAGGCACAAATAATTTTCACGAACCGATAACATTTTTTTTTAATATCAAGAAAACTTAAATATCGTTGAACCTATCTATACGTTTACCGTAAATTATTTACATCGACCAATGTACGGATATATTGGTTCTAAAAGTGACATGGGGATAAAAAATCCTTTAGAATCGCGAATAAAGGACGACCTCCATCGGTTGTTGTCATTTCTAACCCTTCTCAAGATCGTTACGAGACGTGCAGAGCTTATAAATGTAAAACTGTGTTTTCTAAAAAAAGTGATCGATCCTAATTTAACTTAAAACTTGACATATTTTATTAAACCGCAACCAGTTTATGATACGTACAAATTGTCTTTTTATACATGACATGAATTATGCAAACATGTTGCGAAAATTTTGAGATCTTAATTATTCCTCTCTGTGTATGCACACCGTTTAAATTCTCAAACAAAATGGAAAATGGGAAAATTCGCAAAAAATGCAATTTATATTTATATTCAGGAGCAACATTTTCGCATCCGAGTTGAATCAAATGGCGACTCATTCATCAAAAGCGCGTAGGCAGACGTTCGACAGAAAATATTGAATTAAAAAAGCGGAAACTTCAAAATCCGACCGTGATTTCGAATTCTTTTTGGAACCCCGTGTTCGAAATTGGAAAGATGGAACGTTTATAGAATCATGCCGATGTCTACCTGTCAGTCACAGCTGTATCTCGTAGCGTTTGACATACAAAGTTGGAAGTTGGCATAGTTTCTGTTCAGCCATCAAAACCTTGCCTTTATCGTCAAAGGAATTGATTAAGAAATTGTCATCAAAGAAATTGAGATAAAGTCACAATTAATTAAAGCTTTTATAAGACGTAGAATCCTTACTGTATATTTTAATTACAAATTTCTTTGACATTAATAACCTCCAGCAGGATCCATTGTATTTTCAATCTGGAACCAAGAACAATATTAAGTCGATGCGGATATTAAAATCTTGGAATCTCAACACAGCGACCACTGAAATCTGAAACACTGCTGCTTGATTAATAACTCTAGCTACATTCTAAACAAATGGATCTGAATCGGAATGTCGACATGAAAAACTGACAATGCTATTAATATTAAAGACTAATTAATAGAAATAAAAAGTAGTTGCCATCATACGCAAAGCTATACATAGGAATACCAAAAATATCAAATCTCCTAAATGATCCTTATTTTCCTCCAAAATGAGGAAAAAACAAATTCTCTGTAAAATAAATAAGTACCTACCAGTTTTTTTTCTCCCGCTTTATTTTTGTGGTGCCTTAAGCTACCTATCAGTGACGATTACTACCTATTCTTTGAAACGCGGTTCATATGTGGCCAGTACCTACATAAAAAAGAGCCCAGGATTCAAGGGACCAATCCCCTTTAAAAAGATGACTATGATAATAATAACTATCTAACTAATTAACAAGATTGGCAGGCCAATAAGCCAAGAGCATTAATAATGCAATCATTCATGAGGTTCGGTTAAATATTAGCTATTCACGCCATAACGTGTCAGTGCAGCGTCGAAATCCGTAATGTACTATGAATTACTGAATGCATCGACAGTTCTATTAACTCCCGGTCTGGCGGTGGTAGTCAATCTGCATGAGTCAAAATGGTGAAATTTTAAGTAGAAAGCTACATTTGTAAGTAGATATATTTTTCAGACATTTAATTAAAGTTTTCCTTAAAAACTGAAACGTTAGCCTTAGCAATAGATGGCGACTTAAAATTAAAGTTAATTTTGATTTTAAAATTGTACATAAATTGCAATTTTATAAAGAGAATTCGGAAAACAAAACGAGAATTATTTTCGTTTCATTCATTTTGTTTCACTTAACGTCTGGCTTTTTTTATATCGATGAGAGGTTTTTGTTGGGCTTTGTTTTAAAATAAACTAAATGAAAAAGTTGTAACATTAAATATATCTATGCCTTAACAAAAAAAATCGCATTAAAACCAATCACATGGATCCATCTCATAAGAGTAACATTACTCTTATGAGACGGAGCCAGTAGTCTTCTGATTAACTAGTTAAATAAATACCGAAGAAATACGGTTTCTAATAAAACTATTCGATTAAAAGAAGTTTTAAATGTGCTTTTAAAACATTTTTACCATTCTGGTGTAATAATATTCCCTCGAAAAATTCATATTAGAATAAAAATTCCCTCGAATATCTGCGTTCTCCCAGTTCTCCTAAAAACGGTGATCGCGCAAAAAACGTTCATTCCCATTGAGGAATATTAAATGTCAAATGGCAAACACGGGCCACCGAATACTCGATGCAATGAAGTCGAGCGGAAAATTGATTTCCTGCAGCACATATCATTTTCATTCATGAAGATTAATGACGCCAGACAAAGCCGTCCGAGGTCAGATTAAATTTAATAGAAAAGGATTATTTCAATGTATTTTAATGAACGTCCGTATTGGCGCTTGGGATTTAATGTGATGAATATTATATTCGTCCACACTGGAGTGTAAAACATTGTCCCTTTTGTTACACCAATTCGCCAGTTTTCGACGTTCATGTTTCATTTCGTAACATTGTTGTCCTCGTAATTTACGAACAATACGTGTCCTGCCAAAACCAGTTAGGGAAGTTTGCATGACATACAACCCATGGCAGCATAAACTAATCCCAGTGCCCGTCGACTGTCTACTACATCGGTAAGGTCGAGGAGAACCCGTCAAATCTTTCTTGTCAAGGGTAGAGGCATGTTTCAGACAAATGGGTTAACTTGGCCCGTCCAAAGACCTGTTAAACTTACCTTAATCTAACCCGCAATGAAATCGATTAATCTGAAACTTGGTCGATTTTCAATATAACGCACTTGGGCATGCAAAACATAGTTTTAGATTGACTTCAGAAGTCGACTTCAATTCATTAAAATAACAGCAAAATCGATCTGACTAAACATAGAAGGGTTAAGTCAGTGGGTGAGGTAAAGCTCTATTGTTAGACAAGCTAAAAGGAACATTCTATTTATTGTTTTGATATTCCTCGGGTAGCGGTTACATTTGGTTCCAGAGTACAATGCAACTAGAATATTCTATCACCTCGAAACCGTTCAAACAATCATTGAATTGAAAATAATTACAGTTTACTGGGGAGAAGTCGTAGAAACTGTATTGCATTTAAATATTGCCTTTCGCTTGAACTCTGTTTAACTTTTATGAGAACTTTCAACTCCTGTTTTCAGATCAATAAACCTAGGTACCGGGTAAACAGGCACTAACTTTACTTTCATTGAACATCAAAGAAGAAATTGAACTATGCTAGTAATTTCTGTTAACAGTATTGTTTGCAAAATCAATGCTTTTACCATAACGTTTTTTATATGCCAGAACAGTACATGAAGGCCATCAAGCCGTTAAGTGTAACAGATGTCAAGACATATGTCCATTATATGCTGGGTCTCACAATCTTTGGGCAGTCAAACCCACGTGCCTGACATTGACCTGACGGAATAAGGAAATTCTTAAATTCGTATTCCGATTGCTACGATTTTCCCCACTCCGAATGATTTGTTTTCTGCCCACCTTAACTAATGTAACTAAGTGGCATTATGTAGGCCATGTTAGTAGATCAGGGTAGCATGTAAAGCAGCCGTCGATCCCGGGAGCATGACAGGTGATGGGGCCGCGCCAGACAGCTGACGGGAACCATTCAACGGAATTGGATACGCATGTTGCTTTTATGTAAACCTAATAGAACTACCAATAGGTACGATTTTGTCAAGAAAATTATGTTGGGGGAAAGGTGTCTTGGATTTATGAGGTAAATTAAAGTTAAGTGTAACTTGTGACCGGGCCATGCGCGACCATGGACCATCGGGCATTGTCGATAGCGCGTTGTGTTCCACCCGCGCCTCAAAGAGTGTCAGCAGGGCCAAAGCCTGTCGGGGCAGCGGGACTACCGAATTACCGTGTCTCTGGTACGTAAAGGGCTATTGAAGGACACAATGAATTTTAATCAGTACAAGTCTGACAGTCCCTCCTGTCGGGAGGACTCATTTGATGACTATACCACGCAAAAAAAAGGTGACTGAAGATAATTAAAGCAATCTTCATGATGAATTAGTCCTGGTAGATTATGCAGGCTTTTAAGAAGGTACTGTGGAGTCTATTTACCTTAAAACATTTACAACTTATCTCAGTATGTTAAATAAATAATTAACTCCTTTGACAAAATCTCATCGAGATTTATATTTCTCTTTGCATGTGTAATATCAACACCACATTGGATTAAATAGCACTATTGAAAATGAGCTTTGATTTACAAATGGTTTCTATCCTAAATTGTCGCTCTTTGGTAGGAATGTATGCTTGAGCTGGAGTCGCAGAACCGCAAGCCAACAGTACGGCTCGCTTGCTTCTTGTTTGAACTGAGATACGAGCATAAACTGAAGCGGTTCGCCTGGTTAACCACTGAATACAAACTACACAACATAAACTTAGCATTTTTATTAAAACCTAGCTGTCGAATTTTTTTTTCGAGATTTTACGAAACCACCAAACAGAGCGCCAATTTAAAGTTTCGGAACTCTTGTTAGCACATTTATTTTTCCTGAATGCTCTGTATAACGAACATTATTCACTGGGATGAAGCAATAAAACACCGACCACCGAAACCATGAGAAAGTAA
Organism: Agrotis ipsilon; assembly: GCA_028554685.1. NCBI lineage: Eukaryota > Metazoa > Arthropoda > Insecta > Lepidoptera > Noctuidae > Agrotis > Agrotis ipsilon. The sequence continues at coordinate 7,839,995 of CM052955.1, forward strand.
TTTTCCCTCAACGACTCCTATGGGAGACAAAGTCTATTGGCGAATCTGCTGAGATGATTTATGGAGAATATTCACGGCTATGTACTACACCACGTGTCGTACAGAATGTTACGATTAATAAATCGTACGATCGAGCACAATAAAAGTGTTTTTAAATTTCGAAACGTAAAAAGCCATCTATCACAGAAAAACGCAATTCTAAAAACAATTCGGCCTAGACAACAGACAAGGGCTGTGATCTTTCACGAAATCGATTGTATTGCCTCACACGAATGGACGTATGAAGAATAAAAAGTGAACGAGTAGCACACAGAGGCCGCAGCCCGCACGTTTGGCAGCAGCAATCCATTTGACCAGAAAATTGAATCCTCGTTGTTATTTCGCGTAGAGAGAGATTAATTAAAACGGCGATCGCCAATGTAGTAAATCATACATTATGTACAACTCACATATTGTGCAACATTGATTCGTATTAACGATATAAATGAACGTGGATTACGGCCTGTTATGAACGCGACATGTTCCAATCCAATATTCCTTTTTTCGCGCAATATAAAAGTTAAAAACATTTCAGATACTATTTGCATAATTAACAGAGGCGTTGGTGTTTTATAGCGACAAGATAAACTCACTCTAAATTCTGTCTTATCATCACAAGACTTGATATAAAAACGAACACAAAGGGGGTACTATAAATGTGGCAGTGAAATTTCATTGAAGTTGACGATGGGAGAATTTGGCAAGCCTTTAGGCTCGCATGCCTCCAGAACAAAAGACTGTCGAAGCGAGCCCTACGAATGGCAAAACAAGGACAAGGAATTTTAATAAAATCCTTATTATCTATTCACAGCGGCAGTTACGTTCTTTTACGAGCTAAACGGCACCGGAGAAGTTCGGTCGCGGGATCGCATCGCGCTCTCCTTGTCGCAACTTTGCTAATATCTTGAAGAACATTCTGAACCGACTTAATTGTTCACCGACAACAGAAGCACGCAATCTGTGTTTAACGTGTGTAACTTCCTTAAGTACTGATAATGATGCCACTCAGCTTACCCGCCACTAGCTAGCTCACTTAGGCACTCGTTTACTACATTTCTAGATATTTCTAGGATATAAATAAATCTCTTATGAACATAAACCTTTTTCTTCCTTTGGTCTTAGCTTCAGTTAGACAAAATTGTAGCAAAATAATAACCAATGTTTGCCTAATGTTATGCTTAGAGATAAGCCAAATGATATTATTTGAGGTTTCATCAATCTGCCACAATGTTATTTGAAACCTTTCACCTCTAGGGATTATAATATGAAGGGTACATTTGTGTAGTTTCGACATAGGTATATCAACTGGCCCGCGTGATTGGATCAATTTCTAAAAGTAGGTACATATAGAGGGCAAATCAGTACATATGTGAGTAAAAAATCTTAAGTAAAATGAGTCCTCTTGCCCCGGGCAGGGCTGGAGGACTCATTTGATGATTTTACCAAGATAAAAAAAGTAAAAGGCGAAGTAGTTTATTTGGAAGTTTTGATAAAAGGATCAGTCTGCTATAAAATTTTTAGAACTACTATTCGCAACTTAGGCCCACACAATATTACCATATTCATTATAATGTATAATAGCTTCATTGCAGGGTATGAAAAACTAAAAGAAAACATAAAAGTAAGCATCCCCATCCAATCCTTAAATGTCTTTAAGGTTAGGTGGTCTTTTCTTTGTTAGACACACTTCGCGGCGTGAAAATGTATATTTGTTAATGCGACATCAGAATATGTTATTCTGGTAAATTGTAAAGGACATAGTAATAGATGGCTTGAAATGTCGCCCTTTATTGGGACTCCCCATTTATCATTGTCATAAAATTCACAGAAAAAATAAATGTTGTATTTTTTTTGTGCACATTTTAAGCTTTTAGCATAACATTTTCTGCAAACAAACCTGCTCTTTCTCAAATATTAAATAACTAAAATAATCTAAAACTTTCAGGTTTAATTAAGATTAAAGACTTTCTACTTTGTAGTGAAAGTTGCAAGAGTTCAATTTAAAAAGTTTAAAGTTGAAAATCGGTAAGAAAATAAAGATATTTTTTGCAAAAAATGTAAGTTATTCAAACGTTCAGTGGTGAGAAGTGCGTATATAAAACTGTCTAGAAAATAGTTGTACGTATATGTTTCGACCTGTAGGTGGAGTCGAATAAATTTTTGATTACAGCCTCAGGTTCATTGGTATTCTTGGAAGAGAGAGCCGATACGACCTTCAGTCGGGGGTCTGCACTTAGTGGTAATTTACAGTTTAATTACTGGTTCTGGTTTGGGAGAGGCGGGCCAACCCTGAATTTATACGGTGCTCGACATCACATAGTTAACAAGTTGTAGTCATATCCTTTCATTAGGTCCGATCGATGGAGCAAGAACATGATCGCTATGTAAGGGACCGAAGATTTTGTGTAATGAATTCCGAGGTGAAACTATGGGAATTTAATGAATTTTGATCCGCGGAGAAAGTTGGCGCTATAGTTTGTTGAAAGTAGGTTTCTGTTCGGTTTAAAGGGGAAGGCCTATGTGCAGCAATGGACGTCTTCCGGCTGAAGATGATGATGAGGTTTCTGTTCAAGTCAAATAAGTAGTCAACATACTTTTCGTGAAAGTCGTAGTTTTATTTAATACGTGATGTGCTTACAAATATCTCTAAGGTATATTTGATGCCTTATTGCCTAGGTTAAAAGTATTTACTATGAAATGTTAAGAGCACTACAAATATTACTGTTGAATGAGTTAAGCGAAAACATCCTTATCTTTGTTAAAAAGACTGAAAGCACGCACCATATCCTTGTAAACATTATTCAAATGTAATACTCCCCTTCTGTATAGCGTTTGGAGAATAATAAAGCCATTCAGAAGTTTTCGTAAACTGCAATAAAGGCTTGTGAATATGTTTTCATGCATTCTCTTGTGGGGTAGTGACGCCCATAGCTGTGAAGCACCCTTAACCCACTTACTCAGAAAAGTAAACTGTTCTTTGAACGCTATGTGCGAAGTCGGGTGGTGTTATCAAACGGATCGCAACGCGCGATGTGACAGATATGTGATCTAACACGGGACGCGTGACAAGTTAAAAATGCACCAAAAGTTTTTTAAGTAGACAATTTTAAGCCGCTAATGTTTATCAAAATTACAGTGGCGCAGCTAGGCCCCATATCAAAACATGTTTGGGCCTCTTATATCCTGTATTATGATACATACATTAGCATTCTGACTTGTGTAACTAATGTTAAAATTGAGAATGCTGATCAACTGATTGTAGTTCATTCATGACAACTACACAAAGCCTTTTTGAAAATTCAGCTATATAAGCAGTTAGACAATCGGAGCTTTATGGCCGCGATAAGTTTTCATTTCAGAGCAACATTTAATGTTTTTTATTTTTATTCCAAACTTCGGGGCCTCTAGACACTTGGGGGCCCCGTTGATACTGCGGTTGCTACGCCTCTGTCATATAAGTCCCGATATAAAGCGGTCACTAGGAGATGCTATCATCGACAACACACCTATCTATAGATAAACAATCCTGACATAGGTTTTTTTTTCCTGCTTTTTCAAGCGGATATTGTATTAAAATATGATATTTTAAAACAGAATCTTCGACGTAGATTGCTTTATAATTTTATCTTTGATATTTTATTATGGATTCATTAAGTATGCACGATGGAAGAGTATTAGAAAAGTATTACGTTCCGAGTGGGCTCATGCAATTTAATTAATTAGAAAGGACTTTTATGTATCCCGGTGGAAAAAATAGCAAATTACTTGCGTTCATTTGTTTAGTGATATAGCTGAAAATCGAGCTTTTTTTTTAACTAGCGGTAGGTTTTTTAGCAAACTGAGTGATTGTCGCGGTTTCGAGAACAGTACGATTATTTTGTACGACATAGAAGCACATATTACATACAAGTGGCTGTTCCGAGTCTGGCAAATACCTACAGAAATACAAAGCATCGAAAAAAGTTTTAAAAAAAAATGTCAACGACAAGTATTTACCTACCGTAATCACTAGAAATGTTTATCACTTTATTTTCCCAGATATTGATGCCTATTACCACGTAAAGTTCTGTTTAGCCAATTTTATTCGACACAGTGTAGATAAGTGTTACCCTCTTATCATTTGTTGCAGTAGGGTGATTCTTATCACAATGTTTTGAATCGAGGACTTGGATATCCAGTCACATAGATGGACATGAAACTAGAATCTTTGGAAATAATACTTTTGTAGGGTATATCTCTACTGGAATAAAATTTGTCCCGGTGTTAAGTTCCCATGAGATGTTTTTCGAGTTAAGGCCGGGCGAAGCCACTGGCAACACCTACTTATAATTAAATCAAATCATCATAATATTCGCTAATTATTTCGATAAACATTAAATTATCCTTGCTTTTAGTAACAAGAACCTTGAACCACGTTAATGATACTTTTACACGAACATAATTAGAATCTTCCATTTATTAATTGCGGCTATGGGATGAAGAGCAATATTTAATAATATGTATTCCTATAATATAATAATTTTCTTAATTTTTTTAGGGTTTCGTACTCAAAGGTATCGCTACAAGATCCTATTACTACGGTTCCGCTGTCTTTCCATCTGTTAGTCACTTTTTTTTCTAGTAGACATCATGCAATAAGTCCTTCAGACAATGAGCAGATTTGGCAAGTAGAGACTAAATGACTGTATGCGACATTTCTGTCTCTCTTTTAACCCGTAATAGGAAGACATAGAAAATGTTTACAGATTCTATTACAAAAGATTTATAAATAATGAAAGTCGCTATATGTTTCCGTGTTTCCAAACAAATAAAAGCCGACACGAATCTCTTAAAAAAGAGTGGGCATAGACACTTCTGACCTAGAGTAGAGTCAAGAGCAAACCCATCTAAAATAAAATTAAGTTATAAATTAAAGCCATATCTACAAGATTTTTCCATTGTGCCACCACTTCTGGTACACCAATAATAATTATGTTTATTTTACCCACGTCTTTCTTTACACATGCATTCTGACATTCAATTACATCAAAACAAGTGTGGAACCTAGCGATGACTTAACCGAGGCTTTAGCACAACTTTTCCGTATTCTACCTTATAGCGTACATGAAGTAACAAATGTGAGAAAAATAATTAATTACAGAAAAGTATTTTTAATTTTCGAACGGCCAAAAATGTATTTTGCCATTCAATTAACGTCAAAGTTCCGGTCTAAAACATGAAAAGTCGAGCTAGGGCCTCCAGTGTGACGTAGGCTATATCAAAATGTGACAAAAAACTATCGCGAAACTTCGAGTTTTCTTAATTAAGTTTGAGTGAATACACTATTGGGATACATGACGTAAGCATTTCCAATTTATCATATTTCAAGGAATAAACTTTCATGAGATTAAATTAATGTAATTATTTCTGTTTCTGTTTCTGGATTGAATAAACGGAATTTTAAATTAGAAGTGCTAACCATTACCAGCATAAAGAGAAAATGAATAAAAATATATAACTGAAAGCTTTTACATAGCCAATGAATGTTATTCGAAACCAAAACATTCGAAGTTGGAAACACAGAAAAACGGTAGCAATGTTTTTGCCGCTAAAAGTGGGTAGGAAAAGGTAATCCCTGAAACAGGATAATGGTGCGTTCGGTAGACCGAAATCCCGTATGAACTTACATATCTATTTTTACGTATTCCACGGAACACTTGTTTCAGTTATGCTCGTGTGAACCTGAAATCTATTGTAGATTTCAGGTAAGTTTTTGATCAAGACTTTTTTTCAAATCTTTGCCCTATTCAAGGAATAACCAGACTTTTCGAATGTTTTTTTCTTTTTATATATCGATGAACGATGTTCTTTGTATCGCACTTATGATTCAAAAGTTTGCCTTCGAAATAATCATGGCTGTTACCGATACAATCGATAAATGTTTCAGAATTCCGTTTATTTTTTCCACCCCAAAATTTTTACTTTTCCTAAACGTGAATCCTAAAAATAAACTCCAGGGAATGCGTTAATTAATGGTACCAATCCCAAGGCAATTACTCTGAAATCTGTCTGTTTGTACACTACTTGAATTTTAAAGGGTCAGAGCAATAAAATAGGACACTCCGGTTCTACTAGAGGGCGTTGTAAGGGTTTTTATTATGTGATCCGGAGTAGCATCCGCGTTTTAAGTGCTTCTGGAACCTCCATTAACTCTGTATTAGCCGACTCTTTAAGTAAGCAAAATGTTAATGACGTGATTATCATTAATAAGGCTGACCTATGTAATTATTTTAAGTTAATAAATAAAGCCATAAAGTCATCAAATTATAGGATGATTATGTGAAAACTATTTATAATATTATATACATATTATAAGCCATCCTAACATATGGACGTAGATATATAAATCATGTTTTTTTTTTCTACAAAGGCTCAATACTGAATTCTGGTCGATTAACGATTATTCAATTCATTCCGAATCATTAACATCATCATTTTCTTTCGCGCGTGATTGAACAACCGATTTCATTCCATATTACAGTTTTTACAAATAAAGGAAAATCGTTAGGGCACGTCGGATAACATTGACTCAAGGAAAGTGAGAAAATGAGGGATTACGAGTCGGTAGCAGTCGGTAAACATTACTTTCTGTTAAATCTTCCATAGACGTTGGATAATTTCATTTTCACGAAGAAAAATATTCTTACTATAGTATTGTATTTTCTTACAACAATTCAGAACTTTGAGAAGATAGATGGATGGATGTTTCTTACTCAATCATGCCTGAACGGCTGAACGGATTTGAATGAAATTTTGGCTCAGAGATAGGTTAAAGGCTAGTCTAGAATAACACATTGATACCTTTTATCCCGGTATTATGCGTCCGTGGGACAATTGTTGAGCTACATGCGGGCAATCCCACTAGCATAAGCTGTGTATTTATAATCTCACCTTTGTTGATCATAATGAATCGGCCTTCACAGTGCGTTCAAGAGAAGGGCCAACTTCGAAACTTGTAAAACTAGTTAAATGAGGAAACGGTCGGTATCAAGCGTGCATCGGGTGACTTTGAAAAATTGTCGCCAATAAGTCTCGTTTCGCATTCGGCACGATCGTCCGTCAATGTCGGCGTCGGTCGTCGGTCGTCGGACGGCGGGCCAATAAATGTCGTGCGGCCGACGGATCGCACGCCCGTCCGCACTATTACCACATTAACCACTCCACGGAGAATATTTAGGACGAGCTTCTTTGAAATACGTCTTGCTTAGATCGGTGATTTTCTTCGAGGGTTTAGGGTTTTGTTTCGTAGACATTAGACTAAGCCTTTTTAGAGTGGTGCTTACTAAAACGTGTTCCGTGGCTTATACCAACATCATTATCCACATAATTTACCTTTAGTTTAATTAAAAATCTACACACGTACCTACACAAGATTTATAATATCCTTGGAGCTTACCTTTTTCTGTCAAGTCCTAAAACAACTGAACATTTTCATTAAATACATTAATAAAGACAAAATTTATATTTTCCTAATCTAGAAAATTCTTATTCCCCTTTAATATGATTCAGGATTGTTATTCAGAAAATTATTAAAGGTGAACGACTGCATCGCAAGGGATTACTCTAAATTCCCAATACTTGGGGACTATAGATCTTCTTGAAAGATTCCAAGAGCTGATATCCTGATATTTCAAGAGACCAATGAACGCTTAGCAACCGTATAGAACAGGTTTAAATCCTCAACTCCAGATAATTGGCTCCGATAAGTTCAAACTTATTTCTACTCAAACAGTTTGGTTCAAATACTATAAGATATTCGACAGTGAAGTTCTTTGAAATCTAATGTACAGTGAATAGGTAACTTTGTAACAAAATCATACGGTCGAATTATATAAAAAGTTTGATCAAAAATAGTATTAATGTTTATGATACTTTCCTACCTTTCATATTTATCCGGTTGCCTAAACTTTGGCATGATCTATATAATTATAAGTTTTATTTGAAGCTTTTGTGCCAAAAAAGCTGTCACATGTAACGCCTACACGATCGATAACGCTCTAACTATGGTAGGTTGTCGATCAACATCGAAAATAGACCTTTCAGTTTCGATCACTTGTGTGCGGCTGTAACATCAATCGATCGAACGACGACCGTGCCCTATGACGTCGATTGATCAATCCATACGTCGCAAGTTTGATCGATTGTCGTTCATCGTGTTTTACAACTCACTAACATCGATCATTCAGAGCTATTTTAAACCTCGAAGTTTATGAAAGCTTCAATGGAACGAGTGGGTGTAAAAGCATCCTAATCTTATTAAATCCAAAAATATACAGCGGTTGTTAGCCTGATCTGTTGTCATAACAAAGTAACATAGTAAGTATGTACAGCTTAGTCTGTAAAGGTACGAACAGAACATTGATCTCTAACGTTACTACCCTGGGGACTGCATTACACCGAACACGGGTCATAAGGGTTACTACACCTACTTACCATGTATTTATATACGTACATTATGAATACACAAATTCATCAATAAAATTCATGCGTGAAAAAAAAAGCTGATGGGATGATCAGCTTTTTTGCACATGTCTTTAATTAATTAATCCATTTTAAGATTAAAATGGCCATAAACTGCTTTCAACAAAAAGTCGCATTCATATCAGTCGACCCGGTTTAGAGTTACGGTGCCACAGACAGACACAGACACTTAGTGGACAAGCTTATAATACTTCATTTGGTGGTTAAAAATATCAATAAAAGCTGAGCACTTGCCTCTGAAGAGATCGCTTAAAAAAATGCAACCACAATAACCCCCTTTTTGAAAGACAATTCACAGATCACAGTTCATATATAATGTTGTCATCACACAAGAAGATTTTATCCTCTTTTTATGCCTCTCCGTTAGACATAAACCCTAAGTCGTCTTTTACGACACCCACAAATACTAACGTCAGCAACAAAGGCGCTCAACTTCATTATTAAAAAGTTCGCGCATGCTCAACAACATTGTATTAATCTGGGCTTTGAACAGAGTCCTCAGTTAGAAGACAATGATGCCGCAACGCTCAGCTCACCAAGCAAAGGAATGGCCGACGTTAGCATACATAATGTCCTCGGACAAAGCAAGATTTATTTGAGGTGCCACGCCGCCGGATCTACGGCACTACGGCGCTACTCGGAGCCCGGGAACCAAGACGCTTATACCGACATTTGTTGCACCCCAGTTTACATAATGTTGCCAGATAAACGCTAACATTGCTCTTGTTTACTACCTGAGTTAAATTTCAAAACACAAACATGCATATTGTAACGAAACTCCGCCTACGTTATTAACAAAGAAGCGGACAGAAATCCTCGGTGAAATTACTCCATCTGTCGACTCTCTTAATCCTCAGGACATCCTTTTGGGAACGTGGTTTGGGCCTTAAATTGTACACTTTATGTGTCCCTGGAAACCTGCGATATACCTGTTGGTGTGTCGAGTTGGTATTTAACAATGTAACATTTCCTACACTACCTACAGTAAATTTTGTAACGTGTCTTGTGAAACGTTACAGGATTTCTGTTGGTTTCGACAGAGGCATAAAGATGTGGTGATTGTGCAAAATCTTCGGTTTTCATGCGCTAACAATGAGGTTGCACCGCATCGTAAGTTGGTCGCCAGTCGTCGAAGCAAACAGCGACAAAGCGCCAACTTAAACATGGGTGAGCGTGATGTGGGGACTGAGCGGATTTATAATTTAATACCTAGATAGATGGGATGTCCGACATGTCCACTTCCTTTGTTCCGGATCTCTGAAGACTCAAATTAAGTACTTAGTTAAAAGTTTACAACAGAAAATAATATAAAATATTATGAGGAAAGAAAATGTTGACTTATTTTTATAGACGAATACGGAAGTAAAAATGTTATAATTTAAAGTGAAATTTGAATATTCACCCATTCTTGAAAAGCGAGGAAAGAACCACGGGCAGAAATATATGGAGACTGGCCCATCGTTCAACAGTGATGGAACCTATGCCAAATGAAAGCTTTGAGGATGTGCTAAGTCGAATTCGAGCGCCAACAAGGTGATTTCGAGCATTGAAAACATATGCCCTTACCTAACCTAACATGTGGCAACATTCTCCTACTGATTTGAAACAGGTGTCATTCGAAGCGTGTAGTAGATACGATATACTTTTACTATGGCGACATTCTTCAAATGTGTAAGGTTCACCTGGAATATCTGAAAATGTCAACCTAACCTAACCTGTGGCAACAATCTCCTACTGATTTGAAACAGATGTCAATCGAAGCGTGTGGTAGATACGATATACTATTACTATGGCGACATTCTTCAAATGTGTAAGGTTCATCTGTAATATCTGAAAATGTCAACCTAACCTAACTGTGGCAACATTCTCCTACTGATTTGAAACAGATGTCATTTGATGCGTGTGGTAGATACGATATACTTTTACTATGGCGACATTCTTCAAATGTGTAAGGTTCACCTGTAATATCTGAAAATGTCAACCTAACCTAACTGTGGCAACATTCTCCTACTGATTTGACAGGTTGACATTTTCAGATATTCCAGATGAACCTTACACATTTGAAGAATGTCGCCATACTAAAAGTATATCGTATCTACCTCACGCTTCGAATGACACCTGTTTCAAATCAGTAGGAGAATGTTGTCACAGTTAGGTTAGGTTGACATTTTCAGATATTCCAGGTGAACCTTACACATTTGAAGAATGTCGCCATAGTAAAAGTATATTGTATCCACTACACGCTTCGAATGACACCTTTTTCAAATCAGTAGGAGAATGTTGCCACATGTTAGGTTAGGTAAGTGCATATGTTTTCAATGCTCGAAATCACCTTGTTGGCGCTCGAATTCGACTTAGCTGCCATAATAAGAAATGCATAACATCCTCAAAGCTTTCATTTGGCATAGTTTTCATCGCTGTTGAGCGATGGGCCAAAATGCGCATGGTCCTTTCAAATTTATTTTTGTTATTTTCTAAACAGTAGCCTTTCTCCAACTCGAGTTGTTAGGGAAGTCGTCGAGTTCTCAACTTTTTGATTTATGGACTGAATCCACGTCTTACACATTCGCTTAAGTCCACCATTTGGCCAGAATGGCGAGATAATGCCACCAGGCTTTAAAACTTTGATCGCTATCGATGTTACTTACTTACTGCTATCTAACTTTGGCGAAAGAGGTAGCTGTTAAATTGTGGGTACTTTTATTATTGTACTTTATGTCAGAAATAAATATGCAATAAATGATAACCTAAAATACAATTTCAGTTACTGAACGGTCAAGCACACTAAAGCTCAACAAGAAACATAAAAATAATAGGGTATCCGAATAAGCAATAAAATTTATTTGAATACATATCAACTACATCAATTTCAGTTTGTTTTATACCCGACAAATACAGGGGACAAATAATAAACTACTTATACGACCAATTTCTGGGAGCCGGTAAGTTTATACCGCCATTACTGGGGATAATCTAAACAAATTCGAAGTATATTCCATTGGAAGACGTTCAATCAGACTTTAAGGCGTTGTAACTCGCTCTGGTGTCGTAACTTTATATTCGCTGAGGAGGAAATTCACTGGGTTTACATATTATGTATGCGAAGGGGGATCGTAAGGTCCAGAAAGATCCAAAAACACCCAACTATTGACCCCTTAAGCGGTTTTTGTTGCTCCTTTCGCAAAATAAACTAATGCATTAGTTGCAAGTGGAAATGAATGTTTTTCGAAGGTAAAATATACATTGGAGAATGTAACTAAAACATTATAAACAGTCAAACAAAGGTAAATCGTGTTTTTTTTCTCGAGTTTAGCAAGAACAGGCCATTTGACCAGTTATCAACATGCCTGTACCAAATTTTCAACATGCAAATGACCAATTTTTGACCTCCTGTAGTATAAGAATAAACTCAAATATTATTTATTAGGACTGTGATACGAGGTTTTATTTGATAAAAAACAAAAAGGTAGTCTTATTCCCTTCTTATTTTCTTTTTTCACACAATTTTGGTCTACAGTCTTCAAACGCGGCCTATAATATTCTTGCATTTATTTTTGAAGTTTTGTTTTAGTTTTATCACTTTTTGTCCAATTTTTCCTCTTTATTAGTAGTTATTTCATTGTTTTGTATTATGCAGCAGATATAAAAATGCTCGCCGGCAAAACCAATTGAAAGAATACGGCTTTAGTTCTACAAAGTGAGTTTAAAAAAGTTTGAATTAATATTTTCCCAATTACATAAGACGGTTTTAACTTTTTAAACTTATGTAGAAGATCTCACAGATGAAGAGAATATAGTTATAAATCAAAAACCAGCTCACACTTTGCCTCGGATATGATTTAAGTCAGTTTGCTCAAACATGCAGGTTAGAGTAACTTTTGTCAGAATTGTATGCATTAAACCAACTTATGGCTAAGGCATTGTCCGTGTTATGTTCGTCAATCGTTTAGCTATTCCTAGCTAGCCGGGAGCTATTCCTGGAGGCCTCGATCGTGCAGGCCTGGGTGTCACCACCGGACAGGCCTGCCGACATAAACGACGAGGCCGAGTGGTTCCAGGAGGCCATGTCGGAGATCTGTGACATGGCCATGCCCCGGGTCCGGCAAGGACGCGCCCGGCGCCAGCTGTACTGGTGGTCGCGCGAGTTAGCAACGCTGCGCGAGGCGTGCGTTGCCGCGCGACGCCGGTACACCAGATTCCGCAGGCGCCGCACCCGACCTCCGGATGCGGCAGCCGTGGAGGCGGAGCTGTACGGGGGTTACAGGGCAGCGAAGGCCGTCCTCCGCGACGCGATCTGGCGGGCCAAGGAATTGGCCCGCGAGGAGATGCTGGGGACTCTGGACGGGGACCCATGGGGCCGCCCCTACAAGTGGGTGCGAGAGAAGCTCCGCCCCTGGGCTCCCCCGTTGACGCAGAGTCTCCGGCCTCAGTTCGTGGAGGACGTGGTGAGCGCCCTGTTCCCCTCGCGAGGGGAGGGGTATGCTCCCCCGCCCATGGCTCCGTCTCCGACGGAATCTGAGGATGAAGCTGGCGCAAACGCGGACCACAGCGACGACGACGTCTACGACGCTCCAGAGGTGACCGAGGTAGACCTGAGAGTGGCGGTAGATCGGCTCAAGGCCAAAAATACCGCCCCAGGACCCGACGGCCTGCCAGGAAAAGCCTGGGTCCTGGCCTTCGGGACTCTCGGGCCTCGACTGGGGGGGCTCTTCAGCGCATGCCTGGAGAGGGGCCAGTTCCCGCTTCGTTGGAAGACGGGGAAGCTGGTCCTGATCCAGAAGCCCGGGCGCCCTGCGGACTCTCCGTCCGCATTCCGGCCCATTGTGCTGCTCGACGAGGTGGGCAAGCTCTTTGAGAGAGTAATTGCAGACCGCCTCGTCGGGCACCTGAATCGGATGGGCCCGGACCTGTCGGAGAGCCAGTTCGGCTTCCGCAGGGGGCGCTCGACGGTGGACGCCATCATGCGCGTGAGAGCCCTCACGACGGGGGATGCTGTTGCCCGGGGCAGGGTCGTCTTGGCGGTGTCGTTAGACATCTCCAACGCCTTTAACACCCTGCCCTGGAGTTGCATAAGGGAGGCACTCCGGTATCACCGGGTGCCGACCTACCTCCGTCGCATAGTCGAGGAGTACCTGACGGACAGAGCCGTCATCTACCCCGGTCACCAGGGAGAATGGACTCGGCGAGAGATGTCGTGCGGTGTTCCACAGGGTTCGGTCTTGGGGCCGCATCTGTGGAACATCGGATACGACTGGGTGCTGCGCGGCGACCTCCCGGACGGCGTCAGCGTAGTATGCTACGCTGACGACACGCTCGTCCTGGCAGAGGGAGAGTCGCACCAGGCGGCGGCCGACGTGGCGACGCGAGCGGTCGCGACAGTCGTGGAGAGGATCCGGCGGTTGGGACTCGACGTGGCGCTGCACAAGACGGAGGCCATGTGTTTTCAAGGCCGCGTCAACGCGCCACAGTCGGGTTACAACATCACGGTAGGAGGGGTTCGCATCGGCGTCTTGAGGACGATGAAGTACCTGGGACTCGTCCTCGACAGCCGGTGGAACTTCAGGGAGCACTTCCTGAGTTTGGCCCCGAAGCTGAATCGGGCAGCGGGCGCCCTCAGGCGACTCCTGCCCAACCTCAGTGGGCCAAACGCCTCCTGCCGTAGGCTGTACGCCGGTGTCGTGCGGTCCATGGCCCTCTACGGGGCCCCAGTGTGGGCCCTAAGCATCCGGACGCGACCAATCAAATTGGTCGCATGCCAGAGGGTCATGGCTATCCGGATGATCCAGGGATACCGCACGATTGCCGGCGAATCGGCCAACCTGCTCGCCGGATTGCTGCCCTGGGATCTGGAGGCGACTGCCCTCCAGCGCGTCTATGAATGGCGCGTGGAGGCGCAGCGCCGGGGCGTGACCCCGCTGCCTCGAGAAGTCGAGGCGCGGCGGGAAGAGCTCCGGCGCGACCTCAGGGCAGTATGGAGGACACGACTGTCGCGACCGACGGCCGGGCACGCCGCAATAGCGGCGATAAGACCCCTCTTTGAGGAGTGGCTGGAGAGAAGTCACGGCGTCCTAACCTTCCGCTTGACGCAGGTCCTCACCGGACACGGATGTTTCGGGAGGTACCTGTGTCTTATGAGAAAGGGAAAGAAACGCCTGGGTGTCACCACTGCGTAGATCGCCCGGAGGACACAGTCGAGCATACGGTGCAGGATTGCCCCGCTTGGGCGGAGCACCGACGTGTCCTCACGGCAGCGATAGGCGGAGACCTCTCGCGCCCAGCACTGGTCGCGGCCATGCTGCGGGGCGAGACGGAGTGGGAAGCGGTCGCCTCCTTCTGCGAAGCAGTCATGCTCGCGAAGGAGGAGGCGGGCCGCGTGAGAGAGAGGACAAGGTCCTCCCTCCGCCCCACCCGCGGTGGTGGACGCCCACGGCGTCGGACGTCGCAAGACGATCTCCGGCCACCGTAGGCGCGGGCATGCGGGCGGCGAGTAAAGGGCAACTCGCCGCCCGACCATGGACCATGCCCGGGTCGACGGCGCGTCGTGTTCCACGCGCGCCTCAAAGAGCTGTCAGCAAAATGACGGGGCCCCCTCTCAGAGGGCCAAAGCCTGCCGGGGTTGCGGGACTCATACCATCACCGTGACCCCGGAACATAAAGGGCTACTGAAGAACACCGTGGATTTTAGTCAGTACAAGTCTGACAGTACCTCTCGCCCTGCCCGGGGTGGGAGGTCTCATTTGATGATTTTACCACGAAAAAAAAAAAAAAAAAAGGCATTGTTCGTGTTATGTTCGACAATTGTCCCAAGGGATCATATACCGACATAAAAAGTATCCTGCGTCCAGGTACACCCACCTAACCAGGTTTTAAAATTATCTGCTTGCCAAATTGTGTCAAAATCCATTCAGCCGTTCATTTTTCCTATAATAGTAGTAAGTTTAAAATATTCAGGAGGATTCAGAATGTGACAGTTGGCCGATTTAAGTACCTCACTCAAATTCAACTAGGTTCTCAGGTTACTACGTAAGGTATTTTTTTATGTTTGTGATTATGCAGATACACTTTTAGGGGTGCCAACGCCCATGGGCATAATACAGATGCATTAAAGTTAAGCTAACTCACCATTAAAAATGAGCTATACGTATAAAACGTGGTGTCAGTAACTGGTATATTCGTACATATGGTTAATGACCAGCTATTGACATGTCATGTCAAATAAATGGTTATTCATACATTTGAGTGTACCAGATATTGACCCAATCATTTTAACAAGTTAATGATCATTAAAACGTAAAAATCCTGTGGAAAAGCATTATGTGTATCTTAAATAACGAAAAAATACCAAAATCTAAGGAATCTATCGTGTAAAACTGAAATAAATTGCCATTGAAAACAGCCGTCAGCTTAGCAAATTGTTAAATTTCTTGATGATTTTAGCAGGGTATTTTATTATCTTAGGTTTACGGACGCAATATTGCTTTACTTAAATTTTCTTTGACGCTAATATATTACAAGATTAATTATTTTTCATTTCCTGTATTCTATAAGTAGCACTGCAAGAAGATTTATTATTATTTTTGATAAAAACTGTTAAGAGGTCAGTAGTTGGTGGGAGGTCGGCAATTGGGTACTTTACCCTACATCGTAAAGCAGTAGATTCACTGAGATGTTAATATCAACTTCAAAACAATTGAGGAAAGGTAGAGGCATGTTTATCTTTAAACCGAAAACACAATTATCTTACAATAAATAAACACGTTCTCTTGTGTACTTTTCGAAACAACAACAATTGATGTTAGGAAATAAAGTTCGACAAGAAAATTACTTTCTGATTAATATTCATGGAGCTCTCTTCAGCGAAATGAACGAACTGAGTACGGATATTCAATTAGTGACCTAAAAAGCGCTAAATTACAATAACAACGAGATATGCATGAAAATCTTGTGCCGCCTAAATATCACGGATAGCAATAGTCGGCATGGCTGACTAGTCGGTCCTTTTACCGTCGGCTAGTTAGCCTAAATCATAGCCGACCCATTTCTAAGGCGACCCTATTCCTCCCTACCTAATTGAAATGAAGGGTTTATCTCAATATATATGTATATACTTAGGTAGGTATATTTGTTTGGTATACGCCTACCAAGTAGCATTCTTGGTTGCGGGGACATTCCAATAATAGCGTTGGTGGCCCGCAGAATTGTGGGCTCCTGTTGGTTACCAATCGCTAACTATACACCTACCCTCCCTACCTTTGAGAGAAGTAAATTAAAGGATAATGCGTTCCAATCTACTAATCAGTTTTAGTATCTACGTGTTTTCAGACGAACACGTAGGATTCAATTGGATTTACAACAGCAAAAAAAAAAATAGTTGGTATTGAATTAACACATATTTTGTGCAAAAATAAAATCTTTTTGCGATTCATAAAAATGTTGGATCATTAATCTAATTGACACTTTAAATATTTCTGTAAGGCACGCATTGACAATTTATAACAATAAAAATAAAATATAGTGCAATAAAATGGTTTTACTGTAAAAATAAGTGTTCATATTTTTTACAGATATTTTCATGTGATAGATGCATCACCGGGTCTTAAAGGGCACCTTTAGTAACATCACAATATGCATTGCGATTAAATTCGTAAAATGGAATAGGTATTCTATTGCTAACTGTTAGAGCAGAATGATCTTTCATAAAGAACAATTTTATCGCGATACTAGCTTCTGCCCGCGGTTTCACCCGCGTCATGTTAGACGTTTGGTCATAGGGTCCCGTCTCCATCAGTTCCCTTGAAGAGCGCGATTTCCGACGTCGTGGGCGTCATCGTCAGACTGAAGGTGAGGACGCAGCCCGTAGCGCCTTTCCAAACGATCCTCAAAGTAGGCCGGTCAATATCGACATAAAAAACCAAACATTGCAAACGCGCATGTAACTACGATTCTTTTATATGTTGTTAGGTCCCCTTAAGCCCTTCGTTCACAAGGCGACGCCAGTTTCCGGTACCTTACGACTTCAGTATCCAGGCTGCTATAGCAATACAAATCCATAGAGGTTCGTACACGGGTACGGGTCAATGGATGTCAAAGTCGTAAGGTATCGGAGACTTGCGTCGCCTAGTGTACGAAGGGGCTTAGAGTATTTAACATCCAAGTTTGCAACCCTGAGAACCCTGTTCTGTCAATGTCAATGTCGAATCAAAATCCGTTCAGTAGTTTTTGCGTGTGTATCTCATGAACCGTAATAGCTAGAGAGTTGAAATTTTCACAGGTGACTCGTACATAACCAGTTTTTAGTATTTGTTGTTATAGCGGCAATAGACAAACATCATCTGTGAAACTTACTTTATAACATCTACAAAAACCAGCAACAAAATCACATTTTTTGTATGGGAGCCCCCCTTTTTTTACGTGGTAAAATCATCAAATGAGTCCTACCACCCCGGGCAGGGAGTAACTGTCAGACTTGTACTGACTAAAATCCACGGTGTCCTTCAATAACCCTTTATGTTCCGGGGTCACGGTAATGAAATAAGTCCCGCGACCAATGGGAGCCTCCCTTAATATTTATTGTATTCTGGTTTTTAGTATGTTTTGTTATAGCGGCAACAGAAGTACATCACCTGTGAAAATTTCAACTCTCTAGCTATCACGGTTCATGAGATACACACGCAAAAACTACTAAATTGAAAGCACAGAGTTTTCAGGGTTGCAAATTATAACAAAATGGTAGTTACATTCGCGTTTGCAATGTTTGATGTCGATATTGACCGGCCTAAAGAGGGATTTTATCGACGCAATTGTGACATATTACCCAGCCCGTCATTATTTTGTCGCGGTATTATTTTGAAACTGTGATATCTCCTAAGATATTCATTGAAATTAAATGATGTAAAGGGCAATTTCGTTCAAAATTAATTGCTTGTGATGATTAATGTATTTATTTGGATAAGTATTAATATCATGTTAATGAAAACACCTTCGCAAATAATGAATTACTTTAAAACAAATTTGGTTTCCATAAAAAAGGTTATAGTGACTAAACCTTTAAAGATAGATATATGCTCTCGCGGACTTTATTTTAGAAAATTTTATGAGGAATAATTCCGTAGTACATAATTTTTGCGAAACTCTAACCGTTTACGCAGCGCACGCAACGGAAGCTCTAAAAAAGGAATACATTTTCCCGATTTTGAAACATTTCTCATTACTGCTCCGCTCCTTTAGGTGATAGCGTGATGTTATATAGCCTATAGCCTTCCTCGATAAATGGACTATCCAACACAAAAAGAATTTTCCAATTCCAACCAGTAGATCCTGAGATTAGTGCGTTCAAACAAACAAACAAACAATCAAACAAACAAACTCTTCAGCTTTATAATATTAGTATAGATTTGCAACATAGACAAAGTAGCGTGTTTAGATCTCCAGGCATCCCGCCGCGAGGACGAAATTTTAGGTATAATAAAATAAAAACAAACGATCCCCATAAAGCTCGTTTATTAAAAAAAAAAGATGGATTAATCGATTCTTTTGTGTCCAAACGTAGGTAAGTAATGCTCAATGGAACCAAAATTACCTCCGAAAGGTCAGGCTCAGTTCAAAGGTCTAATTTATTTCTAAAAGAAAGTTAATCGAACCGATTTGCTCAGGTATGCATCATTATTTCATCCTCTTTTTTTCCTTGAATTTCTTTTCTTTCTTATATTTGCCTATATCAAAATATTCTATTGATGTTAGCAAATTCATTGATACATATCTTAATGCTGTCTTTTAGGAAATATTGTATTGTGAATAAATATCCAGTAATGTCGTTATATCTATTAGTATACTGCACGCGTAGCCTAGCGTGTCATGTCGTCGTAAAAAATGGTTTTGTCGTCCGAAGAATAGACAAAATGGCAATATAGAAAGATTTCTATCGTCCTAAACATGGCGATGTTTCAAATGCTGTTTTTTTTCTATTCTTCATTTATCTAAGATTCTAAGGGTAGTGCCATATCCGGCCACTATGACTATCAAACAGATTTAACTCAAATAAAACAAAAGCTCTATTTCAAGTGTTTAACGAGTTGCGATGCCATATTACCTGCTATTGGGCAATTCGTGTAAAATATAAGGGGTTGACCGCAAAGTTTCGCCGTAGTTAAACCACTTACAATCTCTGGCAACAGGCCGCAGAAGAATTCCGAAACGGCCGCCACGGGTTGACCGCTCTGTGAACGTTTATGACTCGCCCCACGAGATGATTAATGTGGCAAGGGTCTGATAATGATCTGATTAGTTCCGGGGAACAAGCACGCTTTGCCATTGTCATATCAACATTAGATACAACTCCATTATTTGAGTGTTGCCGATAACATCATATTTTACGGCCAATTATTTGACAAAGGATTTAAGATCGGCAAACTTTCTGCGCAAGCTAAAATCTTAAAGTTCACCCATTAAAGGTAAATTGACAATGTAACAGGCAGTTAATTAAGTAAATAGCCTTGTCCTAAGGCTCTCACTAGACAAAGGAGTAAATGTCAACAATCTAATTCACCGTGTTATTAACGCGAATATAACTTCTCCTTTAAATTATAAGTAATGTGCCTTTTTAACAACGTGAACTAACTTTAATAGGCACCTATTTTTCACAAAAATTACACCTGGAAAAACATTATACACAAGTTGAACGTTCTCGGGGAGGTCCGACATTTAATATTACCGTACTATGTTATCCTTTCTTGGAAGTTTTGTCAGTGACAAAGAAAAAAAGCAATTTTCCTTCTGAAATAGTTGTTCCAAGAGGTTGTCAGAAATAAAGTTTTATTCAAACAAATCCCAGTGTTGAGGACACTCATCTTTATTCTGCGCAATAACGCCACAGCCGTCGCTTAATTTACACCGAATATGTGACGCGATACACGACGTTTATTGTATAGTAAATTCTTTTCTAGTTGCAAAATGTTTAAAACTACTATGGAGACATGGCGCACGTGTTACACAAAATTATTATATTGGCTCAACACATTTCGCTTTGTGTTTTCGCTTTACAACAGTTTTCATGACTTTTGTCTTGTTACCGCCGAAACAACAATTGCGTTTTCAACATAAAGATCAAAGATAACGAGCAACAATAGTTTATTTAACATGAAGCCTGAAAATCATAACAATTAATTAATAGTTTCGTGATAAAAGCTATTTTTATTACTATTATATACCGTTGGAAGAACATAATGTATTTGAATCGCCATTAATACCTCGGCTAATTTTCTCGCAGAGTCTAGACGTCCATTTGATAGCTTATGGGTCATTTACTTCGTTACAAAAGGTTGTAGCGGGAAAACAAAGCATTAATATGTACATATTTCATAAAGCATAATAGCCCTTGTTTATTTTGTTGAGCAAAAACAACGCCTCGTATTTACTAAAATAGCGGCTGAGAGGGACTTGAAACGGGTGGAAACGTAGAATGGGGGTTAAACGGGTAACCGAAGAAATGCTTCGGAGTGAAACACTATACGATGAATGTGCGCTACACTTAGAGCGATCCCTCACTACATAGACATACGTACGTAAGTACATATGGGATATAACAGAATTGAATTTCTTAGTCATGTTCGCTGAGTTACTCGTACGTTGAAAGCGCACCTCCTGCCTACATTTTTCAAAGGCCGCATATTTACATGAAACACAATACGGTTCAGTAAGAGGATACTAAGGATGGTTTTCGAAGATTATTGATGGTTTTCGATTTAAATCTTTTATTTAAGTAAAGGCCAGTTGGTAGATACTTGGATTTCAGAACCTACAATTCAGATCAAGCTTAAGATGAAACTAATATTTATTCTTTTACATTTTTTTTCTAAATAGTCTTTATCATGCCTGTTTCTTTGTACTAAAGCGTTATGAAACCATTGGCCGACAATGTCTAAATGAAAGTCTCTAAATAACCTGTATACGATAGCAATTCAAACGCGATAAAATTAAATTCAATAATGTATCAACTCCACACTTTAATAATTCCCTGGATTTTTAAATAGATCACTGAAACACACAAACACAAATACAAAATTTCAAAAGCTTGAGAGGCAGGTATTCCTGTTCGATCACTGAATTAATTAAATGTATCCCACTTCAAATGTCAATAACCTAAATAAATTGACAAAGGCCAATTGGAAACTTTAATTATTTGCGCAAATAGAGCAGTTGTTTCAATGTCCAACTGGGGTTCGTTTATTTTCTAGCTATATGTAGATAATAGTTATTGATATGATAATACATTTGGCAAACTATACTACTAACTTGTGCACCTTGCAAGGCAGGTCATATTGATACAATGATTTTATTTACAAACCTTTGTAATAACATGTCCCTACTTTGCTCTTAACTATGTTATGGGTGGAAATAGGTTAACTTGTTTTCAGTTGGTTTAGTTTTCATTATAAAGTGCAACCATGAAGGACATAATGTCCCAATTCCATATCAGAGAGTGATTAACATAATACAAAAAGAAGATGATGAACATTCTTGAAAAACTTGACATTTCATGAAAAGTAAAGTTTTGAAGAACGTTCACAGTTCGGTTCGGTACTCAGGCTATTGTTAAGGGACTATTTTATCATAGAACAGCTACCTCTTCAGTAAAACTTCATGAGCTATAAGTAAACAAACCGAATAGTTTAAGCACAATCGATGGTCGGAAGTTTGATCAAAGTTGGAAGGTTCATTTGTTGCGTGGCGAGCGAGCGCGCACTCGCGTACGTGCCCCGAAATATAAACCGAACCCGACGGAATGGACGTAAAAAGGCAATATAATTAAACCTTATTAATCCGTATTTATGGCCACGGCTAATCCCTTCGTGTAGTAACCGAGTTATTTATTACCATTATGATGATGGACCCGCAATGACGCGACGTCGGCAGGTTATTGTAACCACGGGCCTACCCGACCCGCCTTTTGAATTATAAAGCAAAATGGAAAAACCATTATGTTCCCAACGTGACGAGCCGAGATCGCCACTTCATTTTGATTAAACGTGCCAGACCAAGACGTATTTGGAGGTTTGTTACTTACAAAACCACCGCAGTAATGAAGATTAGACTCTTACTTTTAGAACGTTACCTTTTTTGCTGATAGCAACAAGGTCTTGAATATAATCCAATTTTCGGTAATTTTCTAGACTTTAACATAATCCAATTTGACCGCCGAACCAGCGGCGAATATGAAATATTTACTTTGTCATTAATTGGAACTACAGGAAAATTAAAACTAATTTTAGTGTATTTGTCCTCAAGCCTACCAAATTATTGCTTAAGTTTATCTAAATCTATGCCTACTGTGGCATGGTCGTAGTTATAATTATTATAATTAATTAGCAACACGCTCGAGCTTTTAAAGTTGTAAATAATGAACAGTAAAAATAAACAATAAATAAGCCGTGAGAAGGGCTCGGTGTCTCAATATGTCCCCTGCGGCCACTCGTATTGCGCTGCGTACATTATTTTAGCTGTTCACACATAATTTATAACCAGAGCCTCTATTTTGCAATTACACTTTTACGATAAAATATGATATAGCACCTCAAGACAGTTTGTACCTTTTCTGTTTGATGTAGGTCCCGAGAATTGTCGCTTTTTACTGAAATAATACTAACCTTTTGTTGACATGTTAACGCTACATACGCAGATTCTTACCTGAAAAGAAAAAGTAATGGATTAGTTCTTTGAAAACTTTTATTACATTAAAAATGTTTCTGGGAAACTGATGTTGTAATTAGATTTGTGATTTGGAAGAAAAAATGTTTTTGAACAGCCCCGGAGACCGCAGGTTTACTTTAATATAAGTTCGAACTGGAAATTACAAATACAGAAATGTTTCTTGAACAACTCCTGAATATAATTTAAGCGGTTCTACCGCAAACCAAATGAAAGGAAAAACCCGAGCGGATAGCAACAAATAATTAAACAATAAAATTCGAGCGGCAGATTTGGAATACGGTAGTGTGCATACTGGAGAATAAATGAAACATTTATCACTGTCGGGCTTTAAACCGAGCCCGACCCGCCCGCATCACCGGCTTGGAACAATAACCCTCATCTGTATACAGATGCAAACGCATTTGGAATGAAAGGAAAACTGTCTTTTGCTTGGTAAGCTCCATTTCATACGTCATCGAGCATTGAGAAGCGATTTCAGCGCTTTTTGTTGATTTGTTTTCACTTTAAACGAGCAAACGTCGCCGGCGATACGAGTCACAGGCAACTGACAACAGCCGTTTAATTCAGCTTTTCTTTGAATGGAATCCAATCTTCTCGAAATCCAATTATTTTGATTATTACTCAGACTGTAATAAAAAAATATGTGTAGGCTTGATCCTACGTTTTATTTAATTACCGCAGAAAGTTCTTTGTTCAATAATAGGTCGAGCGAACGTTAAATAAGTTTTGTTATTTGGCTCAGACATGCTCTACGTGCGAACACCGTATCTTTATGAACTTGAGTTACCATGTCACGTAACTGCGAAGACACTCGTGATGAGGGAAAATATCTAGGTGCTTAATTTTAATCATTCCGTTATTAGCACATACATTTGTGAGTTTTATTGTCTCCAAAGTGGTTTGCTGGTGTTGTTGTTATTTTGTGGGCGGAATCTGTGTTTGTTTATGAGGATGTGGGTGTTCATTTTTACCTGACCCGGTTCCGCCCGCCCGGGGGAAGGTAAATTTCAGTCGATTTGGACTGATCTTATCCAAAAACTGTGTAATTTCAGCTTGATACGTACACGCTTTCCTGAGGAAAGGGGTCTTTACTGACTAAAAGACGGACAGACAAATATAACAACAGGTTTTTTTCTAAAGAGGTTCCATACCTCAAAATAAAGAAGCAACTAACCCTAATAAAATCAAAAAAATAATTTCATCAATTTATATTAAATTGAGCAATACCTAAGTCTTCAAAGATTCATTAATTTCTAAGCAAGTCTATGCCAAATACCAAATTATTAAATCCGTCTTTAAATACCAGTCGCATTTTAATAATTTGGCTACTAATAAATTCGTTTCAATGTGGAGCGTCGCTAATTAGTAAAAATCCAATTAGTAGGTGTGGAAAATAAATTAATGGTCCTACTTTTTCCATTATATTTTGTAATTAATGTTACGAATTACTGGTAATTTTATATATTAAGGATTGCTTTATTCACCCGAATTACGAAATCATTTTTTGCAGATAAAACTAAGGAAGCAAACCCAACATATAATACAAAAATAAAAAGTATAACAATAAAGGGTATATTGCAATGGCCACTCCGAAAGTTGAAAATCCTTTCGGTATTGTGAATCAAGTTACAATACCTGCCAACAAAGCCCTTAAGCAAAGAGTTGTGTAAAAATATTGAAATGTATTCATAGTGAAGCACCATGGTAAGTAATCAGGGTATTTGAAATAAAATCCACGGAAACCTTTCGGAAAAAACTTCCTCTTTGTCCCGCGGGAGGAACACGGGGAAACGTAAGCAGGTTAAAATAAACTTTTTCAGGAGCTCGTATTTTAACATTGTCTCGCTTTGTTGGATATAAATAAATTCTACTCGTTTTATTTGCATATGGAAGGAAACACGTTTGTTTTACTTACACAAACATAACCCTCGTTGATGTGTCGGAAAACATTTCAACTCGTACTTAAATACCTAATAATGAACTCCTGAACTCGATGTTAGACCGAGAAAGGCAATGAGTAACACCCAATACTTACCTAGTGAAGTATCGCCTACCCTCACTTACAACATCTCGACTGCTCTATCAAATACTACTCCAGATCCCTTTGTATTAATATACTTGAGGAACAATAGGCAGGAGAAAGACACAGTCCTGATTAAATACCAAATATATCAAAGACGAGATAGCTAAAGCCGTATAATAAACAAGGCAGTCCGATAGAGATGGGGTATTGATTCTAATTTATTATGCAGACGACGGACATTTAATCCTAGGGGCGCCCGATTATATCGACCGTTTCTACTAACTAATGCAAACACATACTAAAAGTAATTACGATAAAGAACCCCAAACATGACACCATGTGGACCCAATTTAGAGATCTTTCAACAAGATAAGATTCCGCCACCGTAACTGCTGTGTAACTGTTATTAAGGCGAGAGTTAAAAAGTCAAGAGATAATTAAAAGTTATTTTTAAGTCACAAATGTTTATAATGTTACATAAAGAAGGGCGCAGTAATAAATGTTAAAAGTCTAAACTCGTTCGTCGCCTGTTGTGTTGAAACATGCCCGTAAATTCGCGTTTCCGTGTCATTTTCCATAACAATGTCAAAACTCTTGTTTATGAACACATTATATTGCTGGAACAAAAAAAAACTGTGCATTCGGAATATTCTCAACGACTGGAGAGAAATGCAAAGTTTTGTTTGCAATCTTTATTATGAGTGTAACAATGAACGTAGCAACAATAAGCACAACGTAGCTAAGTAATAAAATGTAAGTGAACAATACCTTGCCAACAACATAGATAATAAATACGTGTGTAGGGAAAATCTCGCAGTTTTTAATACTTATTTTTTGTATAAAAGTTGAGTGGTACTGAAATACGATATTGATTTCTATGTCGCTTTCATCTGCATACATCAATTTACATTCACAGGAATATTCCTCGTATTTACATGAATCTAGGACACATATTTATGTGGAGAGGTAACGTCTTAACATAACCGCGGAGTAAAACTAAGCGTAAACGAACCTTTTCTTTACAACGTCACTAAAACGTTATTGCGGCAACACGTTACTGTGTTTTTGCGAACGTCATGGTTTTCCTTCTAACCCAAATATTCTTTTTAAAGACAAAGAAAATATTACATGTATACAGTCACGACCAATAGAATGTATACATTTGGAAAATTTTACTTTATTACGAAGAATATAGCCCTTAAATGACCTGACCAATATTATGTCAGAAATTTAAGAGACATATCTGAGCTTATTTCAGCTCTTTCTCCTAGGAATAGTCAAGTACGGAACTCCGGTCTCATTTATATACTGTTTTTTTTTTCTAATAACATTTAGTAAAAACAAACAAAGGAAGTATCATTCGCCACAAAATAGGTCACATCTTAAATAGAAAATCGTTATTTTACGACAAAATCGCTTCTTCATTCAATTTTGCTAAGTGTATACATTTCATTGCTCTTGACTGAACATGCTGCCTACTCAATACACTCTTGAGCGTTAAAATGTCCAGTGTTAGCTAAATTAGTGTCCACCTACACGTTATACGATGTTTACGAGAGCTATTGGAAATACTTCATCATAAAGAAACAACTTTTGTAATCTAAGAACTGATCTTTATTTATAAACATCCTCTTCATATAAAATATCAATTTTTTTTGTTATTTTCAAAGTCCCGCCATCAGCCATTCAGATATTAATTTGGAGCATGTCATAACATCAAGTTTATTATGCCTATTAGAATATTGACGAGTTTTACAATCGTCCACTTTGGGAGGACTCATTTGATGATTCTAACACGAGAAATTGAAAGTCAGGTTAAGCTGTTGGCCCCGACTGTCACTAAAGTAGATATTTAACAATACTGTATGACCCTTCATACACAAGGCGACGCTAATCTCCGACGCAGGAACGCGTCAATGGATATCTACGAACTTCTATTGTATTTGTATAGCGATAGTCGCCTGGATATCAGAACCTGGGGAGTCAGAAGCTCGAAAGTCCAACAACCAGTCTTGCCAAGGCGTAACTAGTTACTGTTATGGTACGCCTAAAGGTTGTCAAAAATGCGATAGACCATTATTATTGAATCATTTGACAGTGGAACAGTTAATTACAGTAACAGGTTCCAGAGTCCTCCCCCCTGGGATTAAGTGAGGGGAGGAGTCGCTGCGTAGCCATGCAAACTTTGAAATCCAAATGAGATTCAAAGTGATAGCTCGCCTCGCCGACAACTACCGAAACGGCTCGGAAATCTGATAGCACTGTACTGTTAAGTACTTAAGGACCATATTGAAATAGAATAGATGATCGTTGACGTTTGTGTGGGGACACCGGGTCGTATTGAGGTTTAGAGCACCAGATTGTTATGGTAAGGTCGCGTTTCCGTAATACAAGTTGCAAATTGTATGCAAGTTTACTTACAAGTACGAGATATGAACTGTAATATTGTGTTTTTTTTTCAATTCAAGCGACTTAAATGTAAGACTTGCATTAGGTGCGTTTCCAAACGCACCTTTAAAGTCAAAACGAAAACTTGTCTTTCTTCATGGAGATCTGCGCTTTCAAATAGGCATCGAGGTACAGTACTTATTAGCAGTTATCATGTCTTGTGACTGCGACTTATAAGTGTCTCACAATTTCAGTACTTTAACCGGCCTACCCAAATATCCTTTCTTTGGTATTGTTTGTCGTATCGTTGAGCTCTTTGAGTTGTGTCGAGCTATACGATAACCGACAAAAGCTTGCACTGACTGAACAGATCTACTCAAATATGTGTGGTTCGTTCCTCAAAAGACCGCATGGTCCTCATATGATCTGAGCAAATCAATGTCTGTCTGTTCTTTAAAAGGGACTGTGACCTCTGAGTTTGTTTAGGCTGTTCTATTCTCAGAGTAGAAAGGTACGAAGCACCAGCCTCTAGCTAGCTTTAAAAATATTGGTTGTGGCGTAGAAATGTTTTTAAAAAAATAACCAATTCATACAAAATAAATATACTTTGATTTTAGTATCTGACTACAACAGTGCGTGTGGGAAAGAAAAACAAAAGAAACACGAGTGTTATTTTTAAGTCTAAAAACAGAACACCCAACTCATAAATTAACATGAAGTCAATTTTAAGTTTATCGGTCTGCTTTACTACATAAATAAGCCTATTTAAATAAAGTATTCTCTGAAGGGTCCAACGATTCCATGTTGACTGAACCCAAAGGGGTAATTTCAATTAAAATTTCCCATTACCCTGAACGCTAACATTTTGTGACCTATAATAACCAAGTACCTAATGAAACACTAAATTACCGACCAGTTTTATTATTATAAGAAACTATAAAGCCAAACACTTGGCGTTAATTACAACTCGTAATATTGTAATTTATTACTCGGAACGAATCGTGAAAGGACTCATATTAATTCTGTCTTTATTTATAAATCGTGGAATTTCCCCAATATAGTCCTTTGGAACAGATTTATATTCAATTTTATGACACCCGGGGAATTAGGGCAGAGGTGAATAAAGTTACTTCCTTGTTCTCAATTAAAATAATAATAATTTAGGATTTGTTCAGCCCTAAAGTGTTCGTAATTCTGTCAAACACGTAATCTAGGGATTTCCTTTTTAATTATCCTAACTTTCCACAAGCCTATTACCAGAATATGTTCAGGTTAATGAATCTCGCCGACGGTAAGCGTAGTTGTTATGACAATATTCACTTAAATTCATAGCTAACGTACCTCTATTTATAGAATCGATCCAGTGATCAATTACCTGAAAGTAATATCACGTTACATTTGAAATTCCTATAAGTGGCAATAAATTGCAGCAAGCACGCCACCTGGAAAACACATTTCCTTTTTAAAATTTCGCATTTTCTACATCACCTCTCGCAACTACGTCAATATCCGTAGCGTTTCTAGTTACATCAACTAAACTGCTACGAACGACCGATTTTATTATACGTAGCTCACATTCGGCGTAACGAGTAACCCCACTCAGCGTAGCGCTACGGTCTACGAAAGTACTACGCTCGTAGCACCGCGGTCGTAGCCGTAGTACTCGAAACGGTTACAAATTTTACGTACCATTAGGTAGCCGGATAAACAATATAACGTATGTAACAAATATAACACCCGGACGATGTCGTCTGGTAAATATGTAGTACCGAGAGTAAATAATGTCTATGGAGACAGAACATTACAAAAGCGTATCCCTTACATACTCAACAGCTTACCAGACGAAATCAGAGACGAAAAAAAGAAAAATAAATTTAAGAGAAATCTAAAAAAATACCTACTAAATACACTCCCTTAAATTTACATTATTTTACATATGTATAACTAAACTACCATTCTACATAAGCTTGTATGTGTAATTGCAAAATTAGTTCATAAGATAATAAGTATATAGTTATAATTTTGATCCAACAGATAAACTATGTGTATAGTTTTGTTGGACAGTATGTACCTTTAAAATTTTAAAATGTACCTTTTAATCATCATTAAATAAATAATAATAATAAAATAAAGGGAAGGCAGTTTCACTCGCTTTCAAATGTAGCCGCTTATTTTCTTAGATTTCTACCGGATTTGAAACTTGGTGGCAGTTATCCAATAAATTATGTTGAGTGTTACAGATAGGCAATTTAGTTTCGTGGAAAAATTGAACATTGAACGCAGAATTTCTGTATTTATAGTTATAATAACAATCTTCGCGTCAAGAACTCAACGCTCACTTTACTAAATATACAGAATTATAAGAATGTTTTCGTATCGTTATTTCTCTAACAAGCTTTTTAAAAGTGACAAAGTAACGAGAGTATCGCAAATATTTATGTTGCAGGAATTTTCTCGTCTGCGACATGAAAGTAACATTACAAAGGTTCGTCGTTATATCCGACTTCCAATTTGCAAGCAGGAAGATTAGGAGAAGAAATCTCCATTTTAACCTATCACCAAGTGTTTATCCGATCCGGATTTCAATCAATTGCTTAAAACGGTGGAATAAATGGTTTTTTGCGAAGATCCCTTTCCTTTCGTCGTCGATCGTAGCTTTGCGAAAGGATGTTGACGTAATCAGAACTTGTCCGAACTGGAAAATATTCAGGGGACAGGCATGACTCTGAAAAAACTTGTCACAAGTTGAGGCTATTGTTAATTCAAGGTCCATTATTCAAAAATCCACTTATTCGTCCGTTCTGAAGAACAGCGTCATAATCTGGCTTATATCACTTGACCTAGAAAGCTCGGTTTTAGCATGAAATATGTTTTGCTATCAAATTTGAATAAAACAAGGGCGCGAGAATTGAGCGGCGGCGAAAATAAAATTAACAAAACCCTCACAGGCTGTATCATGTTTTCAGTTGGTGTAATTCATTTGAAATGATACAACGTTCGTTTTGAGATATCGTGACTCGTATAACACATGGTGCCGAATTATATGAACGTATAAAAATGTTGACGAAAATAAAGATGAATTGAACGTAAAAAGTTTATACTGCGCAATTAATACAGAAAGCTAAAAATACCCGAAATATATTTTTACTGTGTAAACTTGAGTGTAATTTCTGACATCAATTAAAAGTTACTGTACAATAAAAGTTAGAAGTTTGACAACGTAAAAACGGTAAAAATAACCAAATAAAAAATTGCTTTGCTTATGCGTAGAAGTCTACGATTTTACGTAATTAAGTTTGTACTCATACACAATGTCACGTCACATAATTCTACTAAGACAAGCTACTAGGTACTTCAATTTATGATACGTACTGAAGACATATCAGACCATTACACAAAGCCGCACAATTTAACCCGAACTTCAAACGACATCACACCACCTCGGTACAAACAAGCGTTATTTAAAGGTCACAATAATTCACACACACACACACACAGTTAACAACACAATCACCGAACACGCTCAACAAATAACTTCATCGAACAATTACTTCTAACTGCAGGCAATTTAACTCAATAGCTCATCTTCGGTCGACCGTACCATTAAGGAACTTTAGATTCTTACACATTAAACTTTCATTATGGATGCAGTCGGGTCGAAGTCGCGGCCACAGAATAGATAGAAAAGTGCAGAAGGCTAGCTTCATAAAATATCCCCTATAAAAAAATATTCATAAATAGTCCCGTTTAGACGAATCGGTTCCTTTTAAGTCGGTTTTCAAGTACCATTATTCCCATTACATCAAAAATCAACGTCTTGTCAATATTATTTAAATTGACATCAGAACAAACTACTTTTAAGTCCATACAAAATGTGTAACATTATAAATGACAAACTGTGTTGCTTTTTTTCTCCACACAATTTTTGGTAAATCTAAGGATACATCATTATCAATCGATTAATACCAATCGCATGCATTGGTGTACCAAGCATACCATACGTGCATTATATTTCGTTGATTGAAGCCGGCCTTCTGCGCCTACATATTCTGTGACCGCAGGGTCCCGCAGAACTTATTCAGGGGCTCTCGCAGATAAATCCACCAAATTTTCGGTGGTACCTGGTGGAAACCTAACGGTGTTAACGAACCAGGTGGGTGTTGACCCGACTCACCCGCAGATCCCCCCCTCAGGGGGAGGCAAATAATCGGAAGGGCGCTGACTGCGGCCTTGGGGAGTCCCCTAGTCGCGGTCAGTAGTCGTCCCGCTAATCTTCCCCGTTTGTCCACAGCAACACAACTGGTGTGGTTGGGTGTCTCAACCCCTACGCACCAGACCATCTAGGACCCTGTCGCACAATAAGATAGGCGACAGGCAAAAGCAAGCTTAGGGAACACCTAGGCACTCACCTCCCTGTCTGCACCCGACAGGGAGGGTACACATCCCCGGTTGCTCCCACCGGTGGAATAAATCGATAGAGGCCCTTCAGGCCGGACAACTAATAGTGTACTACCGAGTTTGTTTGTAACTTTCTTCTCGGTAGTTTCACTACGAAAGTTACACGGGTGGGTTAGTTTTTTGTGGGAGTTGTCCACCCCCGGGTGTTCACGTAAGTGACGCCTGGGGCTGAAGATAGGAGCTAGGACTCCCCCCCTCCCCCCCGCCTAGTATTTTAAAATTAACAACCATGTCGGACAAACTCCTTTTGGAGTTTGTCAAAAAAATCCTTCTAAAAGATCCGTACTTCGCGGAGAAGTACGGAGAGGAGGTCCTTGCCCTCCAGCAAGGCCCCCTCCCTCAAGCCCCGGACTCTCCCGAGTCCCCCCCCCCCTCAGGCATAACGGTAGCGGATTCTCCCCGCTCACCGGTCTTGGCCCAGGAAACGTCCCCCATGGACGTAGTCTCCCCCCCATCGGACTCCGAAGAGTGCTCTAGTGGCACTGACATGTCCTCGTCAGACGAGGACTACCAGTTGGTAGGAAAAGGGAAGAGGAAGCTGGGCAAGAAAGCCCACGCAACCAAAGCCAAGAAGGCTTTGGCTGCTCCCCTCTCCCCCTCAATCGCCTCCCCCGCCTTCTCGCCCGCGACATCGCGGCCAGGCACCCGCCCCTCGAGCCCGATGGCTCTCGCCCAGGCGGCAAACAGCCGCCCCTCTAGCCCCAGGCCCGATGCGCCTGCTTCCTCCGGGAAGAAGTCCCCCCTGCCCCCCCCCATATTCATACAGGACAAGTCCAAATGGACAGATATTTCAAAATGGTGCGGCGAAGCCAAAATACATTTTTCAAAGGCCCAGACAACGCAAGTGGGCATAAAAGTCACCCTGACTACGTCAAATGACTTCAGGGGACTTTGCCGCCTGCTGCGTGGAAGGAATATCGCCTTCCACACGTACTCTCTCCCCGAGGAGAGACAGATTCGGGTAGTAGTCAGAGGGATCCCCAAGGAGATCCCCACCGACCTTGTCCTCCAGGACCTTCAATCCCAGAAGGTCCCCGCCACAACGGTCCACCGCCTTCACAGGGCGCGCGGCAGCATCAAGTACGATATGGTACTTGTGCTGTGTGACCCGGTTGAGTCTGGGCCTCACCCAGTCTTTCAAGTCAAGACTGTTTGCTCCCTGTCGGGCATCAGTATCGAAAAACCTCACAAAGCCCACACAGTAGGGCAGTGTCACCGCTGCCAACTGTACGGCCACAGCCAGGCACACTGCTACGCACCGCACAGGTGCGTGAAGTGCCTGGAGAGCCATAGCACGGCCGAATGCCCTCGCCCGAAGGACAAGGCCTTATGCACCGAGCCACCCAGCTGTGTGCTCTGTGGCCAAGTAGGTCATCCCGCGAATTACCGCGGGTGCCCGAAAGCGCCAAAGTCCACGTCCCCTAAATTGACGAAGCGGGCCGCCGCTCGTCAACAGAGGGAAGCACCTTCCACAGCGAAGGCGCCCTCATCCGCGCTGCCCGAGCGCCTTAGTCCCCAGAGGCCTTCCCCGTGGAACAGCCTCAACCACCAAAAGGCCTTCCCGGCCCTAGGTGCGCCAACGGCCAAGCCCATCCCGGGACTAATGGATGTCCCTATTGCCCGGCCTCCCGGCCCCGCAAAAAAGGCGACCCCTCCAAAGGCCGAATCCCTCCCCTTGCCCCCCGCGACTTCAGCCCCCACGGGCTCTGACGAGGCTCCGCTAAACGTCATCTTTGGCGCTTACGCGGCCTTTGTCACACCCAGAGCCCATCAAATGGCAGCTGAATTAAAAGCTGCCGGTAACAATGGGCCTAAGATTCAGGCAATATTCAACGCCTATCCCGAGATAGGTGATGCCCTTTCCAAACTAACCTTCAATCCGTAATGGATATTACACCAGGGAAGAACACGGTCAAACCGCGTTCCCTTAGGTTAGGGTTTTTCAATGCCAATGGCATCCGAGGTCAGCGTGACGAAATTCATTCCTTCCTCCGCGACCATCAAATAGACATTCTTTTAGTTCAGGAAACCTTCCTCAAGCCCCACCATCGTGACCCTAAAATTGCCAACTACCAGTTAGTTCGCAACGATCGGACGCGATGTCACAAGGGCGGAACGTTAGTTTACTATAAAAGGGCTCTACACTGTACCCCTATAATAGTCCCTCCCCTCGAATCCTTCCTAGAGGTCTCAGCTTGTCGGCTCGGTATGACCGGTCACCGGCCTATCACGATTATATCTGCGTACATTCCACCAGTCAATGGTACGGAGGACTTCACCCCTCTCACCAAAGACCTCACCACCCTCTTCGGCTTAAGCGACTCCGTCATCCTGGCGGGGGACCTCAACGCCAAACATCCTGCTTGGAATAGCGCCTCTACCTCACCCAGAGGGAGAGTACTGTTCAATCTAGGCTCCACCCTTAACTTTGACCCCATAGCTCCAATGGAGAACACCCACTATCCGCACGACCCTTCCTGGCGTGCTGATGTACTTGACATCGCGCTACTTAAGAATGTCGACCTTAAGTTGCATTCAATCGAAGCGCTTCATGAGCTTAACTCAGACCACAGGCCGGTGCTCATGCACTTAACACCCCGGTCCGGTCCTTCTGACCCTGATCAGCCCCCTCAGACCCAGGTGAAAACTGACTGGAAGAAAGTAAGCGAAATGCTGAAATCGACCACGTCACCTCAACTGGACTCTATCCCCGACCAAATCGACTCTGTCGCTGACACTACCGGCCGCGATCGACTCGTTTACAGAACACGTTCAATCCGTACTGAAGGATTGTTCACGGGAAGTCCCAGTGAAGAGCGATCGTCGCTGGAAACTACCCGTCGACGTACGTGAACTGTTAACCGAGAAGAATGCGGCCGTTCGTGCCTATAGCAGATTTCCATGCGACTCGAACAAGACTCACATGCGCAACTTGCAGCGTGCTGTTAAGAAACGCATTGCTGAGTTTCGTGAGAGCAGCTGGAATGACATGCTCGGCGAGCTCGAACCCACTCACCAAGCCTTCTGGCATTTGCAAAGAAAGCTGCGAGCCACCGAAGAGGCAGCAATGCCCCCTCTCATTAGACCCGACAAGAGCGTCGCCTTTGACGACTCTGAGAAAGCCGAGTGCCTAGCCGACAGCCTGGAAACTCAATGCTCCCCCAGTTCCCAACCTGTGGACGATAGTCACCTTCGCAAGGTTGACTCTGAAGTCGGACGTAGGACATCACTCCCCCCCGTAGAAGACCCCGATGATCCTCTGCCTCCAGTCACTCCAGACGAAGTGCATGACATCATTAAAAGGCTTCGACCCAGAAAAGCCCCTGGGTCAGACGGTATCAATAACAGGGTATTCAAACTCCTCCCAGCCCAACTCATAGCTTTACTATCTGCCATCTTCAATGGCGCTATGAGCAACAACACCTTTCCCCAAGCGTGGAAAGAGGCCAAGGTAATAGGTATCCCCAAGCCAGGCAAACCAAGGTCTGAGCCATCGAGTTACCGCCCCATCAGCCTCCTTATTGCTCTCGGCAAGATCTATGAGAAACTTATTTATAAGCGACTCAGGGATCACGTCGAAGCCAAAGGCCTCATCCCAAACGAGCAATTCGGCTTTAGACCCGGACACTCGTGTATCCATCAAGTACACCGCATAGTCGAGCACATAAGCGCTGGTTTCCAGCGCGGCACTATGACGGGAGCAGTATTTTTTGACATAGCGAAAGCTTTTGACAAAGTCTGGCATAACGGCTTATTATATAAGCTGTACGAAATGCAAATACCAGACAGGCTCGTGCTCATCATACGAGACTACTTGTCAAACCGCACTTTCCGCTACCGCTTAGGGGATGCTCTTTCGTCCCCCCACCCCATACGAGCTGGCGTCCCCCAGGGAGCCGTTCTTTCCCCATTGCTCTTCACACTGTTCAACAGTGACATGCCCAAGAGTAGGAAGACACATCTGGCCCTTTTCGCGGATGACACTGCCCTGTACACCTCGGGCACTAGTCCAACCGCCATAGCTGCTAAGCTCCAATCCGCTGCCAACGACCTCGGTCAATGGTTCCGCAAATGGAGGATTGAGGTCAACCCTGACAAGAGTCAAGCGGTGCTTTTCGTAAGCCCGCGAAGGGGAATCCTCCCCCCTCTCCCCACTCCGATCACCATGTACGGCAAGCCTATCCCCTGGGAGAAGCGCGCCAAGTACCTAGGAGTAACTCTTGACAGTCGCCTCAACTTCCGCGCTCACATCAAGGTGGCGCGTGACCGAGCTGCCTTTGCTACAGGCAGACTCCACTGCATGCTCACAGCCAAATGCAAATTGTCACTCAGGTGCAAATTGCGGCTGTATATCACCGTGATCCGTCCAATCATGACGTACGCATGCGTCGTGTTTTCCCAAGCCCACCCCCGTCATCTCCACAAGTTGCAGGTTATCCAAAACCGGCTTCTTAGGAGAATCACTGGAGCACCGTACTACGTCCGCAACGATAGTCTCCACGTAGACCTAAAAGTCC
Organism: Agrotis ipsilon; assembly: GCA_028554685.1. Lineage (NCBI taxonomy): Eukaryota > Metazoa > Arthropoda > Insecta > Lepidoptera > Noctuidae > Agrotis > Agrotis ipsilon. Next base: position 7,876,646 of record CM052955.1, read on the forward strand.
CCACAATAGCCCAGTTCATGAAGCGCCTCTCCCAGAGGTACTTCGATTCCGCCGTCAGGCATCCGAACCCGCTCATCGCAGCGGCAGCTAACTACATCCCTTCCCGAATCAGTAAGATTCGCCGCCCAAGGCATCCACTCACCGCCCCTGATGACCCCACCACTATCCTACAAGAGAGTAATAGGGACACCAGTACTTTGCACAAGCACAAACCGACTCCGTCCTTCCGCCCTCGCCGCCGAGGCCGTCCGCCGCGACGTCAAAGTCAATGCCCTCCCCGACCCTTGCAAAGCCAGCCCGCGAGCTGAGCCTAGATTTAAAACAAGCCCTATAAATAATCATATATGATCCAGCCTGTCCCTAGCTGTCTTTCCCAGCGACACCCTAAGCCGAGGTCCGTACCCCACAGGGGGTGCCCTTAGCGTGTGGTCGCTTAGTTTTTAACTAAGTTTGTTGCTCTGGCTGGAGGCCTTAAATTCTTAAGGCATCCACAGAAAAGTCCGGTTAAGCAGTACACAACCTACTAGAGGTTGACCTGCGAGATGCCACACACAAAAAAAAAAAAAAAAAAAAAAAAAAAAAAAAAACGGGTGTCGAGAGAATTAGAACGAGTCATTAACCATAATAACAAACTGCCGACACTGATTAAGCTGCTTAGTAAACCTACCTCAAAGTAATGCTTCAATTACCCAGACTTAGTACTAACAATAAATCAGGGGTACTGTGTGGTATTATAATTAAAATTTAATCAGCGATATATTTCAGGTACGTGTTGTAATTGAGGGCACCGGTAGCCCACTGATAACGGCTCAGACTTACCTCTCTTAGGTCTTTGGTACGACTCACATAGACCCATTTATGTATGTCATTTATTTCATCACTGGTCTAAAATTGGTGGTGAAGGTGTCCTAGAATCAACCTATCGAAGGCATGTGACAGAAAGCGGGCCCAGTGTATGTCATGTACTTTTTTTGTTTTTTTATTGCCTTCGCTATTGGACAAAGGCTTCGAAAAAAGCTGAAGACACTGTTAGACTCTTACTGACTTAAAATGTTGATGAATGATATCATATACTTTCAGCATGGCATTGTGTACTGATAATGTATTTAGTTTAATAGAAATGTCAAGAACTAAACTGACATTAAACGACACAACTAGTAGGTATTATTATTTTAGACATAACCTTGGAATGAACTAAAGGTGCTTTGGGGGTTACAAAGAGTTATAAAGTTAAAATAAGAGGACACACTCAAATTTTTTAGACAACATAATAACACGAACGATACGTCTTTTTTGTTTATTTTCCTCTCCTGTACCGACTCATATTGAAATATTATTTTGAATGAAAATACTTTATTCATAATTATGTGTGTAATCGGCTTTGATATTTTAAATAATGTTCAAAATGAGCATACGGAAAGGTTATTAATGAAATAAATGAATCAGCTTTTAATTATGATCAGTAAATAATTATGAACATTACTGAAATTTAACATACAACCGTTACTTTATTATTCTGTTTTAAATTCAATAATTATGATACCTATCTATTCCGTGATCGCATCACACACCCCAAAGTATCTGAAGTGTTTAAGCATTAACACATTCGCGTTATACCGGAATGTTTTCAATTAAACTCACGGCTCCAATAATAGCGTATTCTAAATTATTAGCGCAACGTTCAATTATAATTAACAGCGTCATAATATGATTGTCAAAACACATGAATGCGTTTACACCGACTGTTTAGAGCTCTTCCAATTAACCCTCGCATAATACACGAACGAACGGTTGTTGATATATTTATACGACGCAAATGAGAAGATTATTTCGATGCTCAATTTCGTACCTATTGAAATGTTTCGTGTAAATTAAAACCGATGTTATTGAGTTTTTTATGGCTTTTATGTGCCTCTTTATTGCTCTTTATGTTTGCGGTTGTAGTATTAGTACTTGGTTAATGTTTTGTTGCAACATGTGTTCTTAAAGCTCTAGTAACTTATAATTTATACGCAGAAGTAATCTGAGAGCCTGTATGTTACCTTACCGTGTCTTGAAACGGCTGAAAAGTTACGGAAGAAAGGCACACAGGTAGACCATGACCTCGAGTCGATCTAGGGTACTTTCTATCCCATCCTCATTGCTTAAATTCCGACCTTCACCTCTTCGAAGCCAGGAAAAGTAAACCTAATTGTTTATATTTTTAAGACTGCACATACACTACTGCATAAAATAGGTGGACTGCGTTCTCGTACTAGTTCCCTTGTTTTATACATGACAGCAAAATACTTGGAATTGTTCTGTCGATACTAGTTCCATGTTTACCTTGTTATTGCTCTTTCGTGGTTCGGTTGAGTTCGGTACACATTCTACGGAAGCTAGTATTTAGTTTTAGTTGTATTTTGTATTTAGAAAAGCTTTGGCTTTTAGCTTGACTTTCGTTTGAAGTAGTTCCTGAATTTCCGAGTTTCGGTTTGTTGATAATTAGGCGCTTTGCAATTTACTGACGCTTTCTAATGAGAAGAGCAATCCGCGTGTTGCAACGAGGTATACTCTATTCACATACTGTGCTACTCGTATGTATGGCTCAATTAAATGTAAGGACTTTATTTTTGGCTATTTTACGAGCACCTGAAAACTAATTGCTAGTATAAATTGATGTTCTAAATTAACCTGTGTTTCGTGAGCTGGGTAATTCTTCTGCATGGTATTTTATGGCCACTTATCTGTTTGCCATTAAAAATACAGTTCTAGATAGATTAACTCTGTGTTGTGCAATAAATTGAAATAGAAAAGAAAGGTTAGTTGTCCGATGATGGAATGTGGTGACAAAAAGTTGGTAAAACCTGGACGACACTAGCACAGATGAAATTGGCAAAAACAAAGAGATGACCTATATACCTGTCAATGCGTGTAAATTTCGTCTGAGGACGATAACGTATGCAGTTCTATGTGTATGTTTCACATGGAAACACTCTGTTTTAAATGCAACACTAGTGCAGTGTCGTAAATATTTACCCGTCAAACAGACATTTACAAGAGTTAATTGATTACCTACGTTCTAGTTTAAAACAAGATCATTAAATACTACTTTGTGGGTTCATTATTGCACTACAATTTCTTTACACAGTGGGAACGGAGCGAGTTGAGCTTGTTAACAAAAACGGTGACGTATGTAATTCTATGAGGACTACAATCAGTGCTGGAAACATGAACTACAAGTTGCAGTGTTTTGTCTCTTTCAAGCAGCTTTTCGTGCAGAGTAGATTTGTTAACGTGTATTTTAGTATGTCATGTGACTCTAAAAACGGTGAATGCTCTACGGGTTTTTGTTAGTTACGGATTGCGTGTGTCACGCCCGCATTTGACAATTATAATGTTGGTTGGGCAATCATATTGAAGCTGTGGGAAAAATTCTAGACGAGAAAATTCATCAAACACCTTTCGATATTTGTTTCGATATGTATAATTAGTATGTGAAAGTTGTTGCATTTTGCATTGAACGGTAACTTTAGTACCTACCTTTAAGTAAGTAGATAAAGCCGAATAACTATTCGTTGTATCTGTATTTTGTAGACGGTATTTCATTATTCAGAAACCAGGCGACATTCTATCTGAAACCTACACGAAGTCCTCATTGAATCTACGCTATCGATAAGCTTTCGGTACCGAATCTGTTTAGAGTAAACCGACCAAAACGAACCGAACATATCGGGGAGCGCTCTGAGCAAACGCAATCTGTAGTGTAGTACCATTTTACCCGGAATATCCGCATATCCGCAAATGCAGCACATCCCTAGCATACCTGCCTCGAGTGCCGGGTTTCAGCGCGGCTCCAACAACTGACATTCAATAATTATGTCTGCCTATCTCACTTAGGATCGTTTGCGTGTAAAATTCCGAACTACATGCAGGAAATACACCGGGGAATATTATGTTTTTATTTCTTAAAAAGTTTTTGTACAAAGAGGTAAGATTTATGTGTTCGTGTCAAGTATATCGTAAAAGTCGAATGAAGGCGAGTTTCTATTGCTTTTCTTGGTGTGACAACTGTTCCTACGGGGTGTTGTTTTATGTAATTGTGACCTCTTGAAAATTCAGTTCGTCCAATTTATAAGTTTGTAGTATTTGACCATTAGTGGTGAAGTATGCTGTTTTTATGCTCCTCAAACATGTTTACTTTATTTTTTACATTTACTGGTGTGGTATATCGGAAAGATCAGGTGTGTAGTACTCGCAATCGATGTGGATGCATGATTGTAGACAAGGCGAAGAATGAGACAAGGATCATAGCAGTTTGCTCTGTAGTTACTTTTCTATTAAATAAGCGTCATTTAATTTCATTACGTTGCAAGTAAGTAAAAATGCCTTCTAAATATGGCTGACCAATATTTTGTCCTAAACTATGATAATTTTTTGTCTTTTATTTTTTTCCTCTATCATCATAGATTTTTTTCTATATAAGAATTTCCCCCCTACCGATATATTAAAACATAATAAATAGTGATTCATTCTCTCGTTTGTTCCTCACATCTTATCTGCGGCGCGATGGTGTTTACATTAGATTTATCAGCGCGCCCGAGACGGAACACACAGAATTATGTTACGCTCCCCCATCTCCTGTTTTTACATCATTTATTCGAGAATATAGAGAGGTGTTGTTATCTTGAAATTGATATAGATGCAAATGTTTGCTTTAAAATGTTTTGGCGTCATAAAAATCCGGGTAAGTAGGTATTATTTTGAAAAAAAATACATTAATATAAACATTATTCAGAATCAATGAAGAGTGGTCCGATCGAAAATATTGTTGTTGATGCATTTTCCAGAAGTTTTGAGTGAAAACGGCACTGCAAGATACATTATGTAATTCCACATTTCTGATATATTGCATAATTTAATGCAAACTATAGAAAAAGAAGCTCTAGTGTCTCTGTGAGAAAGGGTGGACAGGACTCTAAACAACGTAGGTCCGGAGACCTTATCATGATTTTTCAGTTATGACGTAAAGTAAACTGGAACTTTGACATTAATTTCAAGGAAAAAAATAGTTCCTTCATCGTACACCAGAGGCGCTGTTCTATTTTTCCATACAAGAAACGCTGCAAATACTTGAAAGACGCTGCAAAGTAAAAAATACTGTAAACTCATGATAAGGGCTCAGTGCGGGTTGGTAGATGTCACATGACTTCGTTTTTTCTTGTTTTAGGACATGTGACAACAACTGACATTATATTAAATAAATATCGATTCAATCGTGTGTCAATCTACATAATGAGAAGTTTTCTTTTTCGAGTATTAAAAAAAAAGTAGTTTCCAAGAACTCTGTAGATGGCGTTGAACTGACTACGTTACTAGATTTATGCCTTGATTTTTGCACAAATCCACGAGGCACAGACTTCTCTTCTTTTTCTCTTGGGACCTTTTCTATAAGGCGTGGAAAACTCATAAATTAAAAAGACTGGTCAATGAATATTTTTTTTCTTTTTCCTTGTTGCTGACAATGAGATGACATGTACGTTACGTTTTATGATCTCAAAATTACAATCAAGTGAAAAAAATCAAAAAATGATGACGTTCGGTTCATTGCAGTAACATACCAAGTTCAGCGCCATCTATCCATCGACTAGGGAAACAATCAAAAGAAAATCCCTCATTACTTATGAATACGGCCTTGTCAATGCTAACAGACATGTAAGGGTATAAAAACCTTATTAAATAACAAATTTCTCATCCATTTGAGTATAAAAGGAAAAGTAGAAAGAGTCAAAGTATTCGTGGCAATGTAAGGAGTGTTACACACTTAGTCCGACACATTTGAAAAAAAAGCTGTTCTGAAGCAATTTTTACATTGCGATGGTTCAGGATTGTTCGACACGTCACCTGGCACCATGGCTCTGGAATGCAAAAGATAATTGAAGAAACAGGTTGAGATTTAGTTGGTAAGGAACCTGGACACTTTCTTCTGCTTAAACCAAAGCGGTTTTCTCGTTCGCGATAGGGATGTTTTGCAAAATTATATTTTATTAAGTTCAGCACAATCTAAACTAAGACGAGCAGCAGTTTTCAAAAGTGTTGGTTTTTATTCTTAGCCGTTAATGTCCCACTACTGGGCAAAGGTCTTCCCATATCTTTGTCTTTCCAAGTGTGTACCGCTTCAGACGATCCATCCCAATGCACGTCCAGGTCATCTCGCCACCTCTTTTTAAGCCGGCTTCGTAATCACGACCTTTACATATTATTATGTTTTTATTTTATTTTCTCGCCCTCGATATCAAACATGTGTGAAACGCTCCTAAGACACAAAGACTAAAATATCACCTGGTCTCTTTTGTTCCCATTTTTTCTCCTTCTCTTTTATTTGACTTATTCTATAGATTCAGAAAAATCGTTTGATGTAATGTTACCTACATCAGAGTCCCATACTTTATATTTATTAATATTTTTACCTATAAATGTGAGGTTTTTATTTCGTCACATAATTATTTCGGACGACAAAAGCCAACTTTTGGTAGGTTGATATCATTATTAAATGTTTTATTTTTATGATGAAAAGTACGTATTTAGATAGAGGGTACGTACCTAATATTATTTATCCTGAGAGCTTAACGAAAGCTCTCCATCTAAGTCTCAGATTGACTTATTTGATAGGCTCTAGTTAGCTCAATATCAAATACCCTTGTAATTAATGTACACAATTCATTAGGTGGTAGGTTGACTTCTAAACTGAATGTTGCGTGTTTGGGTTTAGAAAGTTTATTTATAGAGGGAAAGGGATACTTATTTGAAAGCATAACTTACAACGTCTTAAGGTTAGTGAACAAACAGTCCCTTAAAGTTGGTGCCGTCCTTACACGGATTGCTCGAGAAATCAAAGTCCCTTCTTATACTAGGCGACGCAAGTCTTCGATACCTTGTGACTTTGGTATCCATTGACGTATTTATGTGAACGAATTACAAACCTCCATGAATTTGTATTGCGATAGTAACCGGGATACCTGAGTCGTAGGTATCGGAGACTTGCGTCGCCTGGTGTTTTAAATGGAAAATTTAACTGCTTGAATTTGCCATTACCAACTGCTCTTAGTAGCCGTCGCCATTCACACGTTCACAAGCATTTCGACTATTAGGAGTCAGCACAGATTGCTTCAAGAAGTCTGCGTATGGCCAGCCTTACATATTACTCACTACGCAGGTAGAGAAGTCCAATAAACAACTTACTTTCAAGTAAATACCTATCCATTTCACTCTGTGGAGAACCAAATACGATATAAGCCCGCAACATAAGTTCTCCTATACTATGCCACCGATACGTGGTATGCAAGTGAGTTGTAACAGTTCGCAACTTATTTAATTTACTAGCTTGTGACACGTACTATCGGTACTCACTGAACAAGGGACCAGGAGACTGTAGTTAATAACGATTTATGGAACCCTTTTGTTCCATGCCTGTTATCTCTGTCTCGTGAACTTGCTATTCATCCCTTGATATATAGTGCCAGTGCCACCATGTCGAAAGAATGCGAAGCCTATCTATTATTCTATTAAATTCTCCACATAATAAAGTTTGCTTTTTGTCTGAATTGACGCTCAAAATAACTTATATTTTTTAGTATAGGCGGGATCTCGTTTGTTTTATAGTCTACTCTGATGGTTTTGTTAAAGTATGCATGGTAATGTTGTGTGTTTAATTCGCATTGTTTGCCATGTGGGATTATCTACATTTAGATACGTTATACAAAATAAAGATAAAAAATGCCTCTTATTTTTCTATTCGAGATATCTTGAAATCGTGAGCACTTCTAAACTTAATTTAATCTCAAAGTATAGCCGCCACCATAACTCACTTAGAGACGACCAACGACGCGACACTGACTTGTGGCTGTGCCCGAAAAAGATACATTCTCTAAAGAAAGCCATTTGGTTGGAACATAAAAGAAATACGTATAAATCAGAAGCGTCGGCCATTACGGCATAGCCTACGCGTTATTGTGCCTGCTCCGTCACGTTTATGCGACGCGAATGTGACAAAATAAGCGCTATCACACGACAAACGCCCTAACCTCTTATATTTGCTTCTCTGAGATTACTCTGCTTCCTGTAATATCTTTCTGTCACCTCGTATCTAGATGCTCCACTTCTCTTTAAACTCACACGGCGCGCTACATATACCGCACTTACACAGTCACGCCATTAAAGTCTTCGATCACTGTCAGGAAGACGGCGAACAAATAAAACTATAAGTAACAGTCTTCGACCAAGACAAGCAATGTAAAGAAATTGGCGGAAAGTGACTCGCTGAAACATGCCTGCTTACAATTTTATAGCACTTTATAACTTAAATAGGTCGCTGTAGACGGTACAAGTACTACCTAATTATCTTTCATGAAATTCCAAATTATCCGCACAGTAAAAAGGAAGGAACTACATTTTCATGTTTCATGCTGTTCAGTGAAAGCTTATTAGCATACGATAGTGTTCTGAAAGCTAAAAATTGGCATTGTGAAAAGACTGCTCGCTTGCCGCTACTGAAATACGAGTGGACGGCTCATCCGCTTATAAATTATGTAGCGAAACGTAACAGAAACACAAATTCTGTGGCGAAAATTTTGACGTGGCCCTAACATTCACTTTTTGAATGAAACAACATTTTTTCGAAAGCAACAAAGGTCACAAGTCGAGCGCTGTTTTTCAGCTTAGTCAAACCATTTTTTACGACTCTTTACGTTGGAATTGCGAATATTTCCCCTGCTACGACTGAAATTGTGAGCGTTTTGACTGATTTTGAATTCAGCTGGCTCAACGTCAGGTAATTTGGGAGGCTTTTTCTTATACTTTATGGAAATCTCGACCATCAGCGAGATTTTCTATCATATTTTAGATGAGCACGTCATTTTTTAACGTGCCCGCAAAAAGTAACGTTGATAAATAAGTTCCGGTAATTCCATCCCTCGGAGAAAACTGTTATAAAACTAGGTAGAACTAGAAACCTTACTTGGAGAGAACCATTTAAGCGTCTTTATTTGACTTTTCAACATTTCTTCAGTACATTTAAACAATGCGGCGAACTCCAACTGAAGAAACCCAAGTAGCACATAGTTGCACAACTAAAATTACACGGCATGTCCCCGAGCTTATCAAGAACTGGCGCAAAACTTAGGCAGGTAGATGTAACTTAATTTAGACGGCGACGTCCGGAGCCAATCGTGGCCTAGACGGTGTTTGCGGAAAATCGTACGAAGACAAGCGATTTTTTTCAGCCGCTGCGTACGTGAGACGAAAGTTATTGAACCTAGTGAGGCCAGGGTACAAACGAACTAATCTAAACCTCGCGCGTATTCGATTGTTCTGCGTGTGTGCCTCGAACTGTTTTGGGAGTAGAAGATTATACAGTATACAAAATTGGGGAATCCGGTTATTTAGTGAGAATCCATTACTACTCACTCGCTTAAGTTTCTGCATGAACGTCTTTTACCTCCCTAGGAATATCATATTTATGTAAGTAATCTTGCCAGTTATCTAAGATGCTCGTGTACACAAACTAAACCTAACACAACATAAACTCGGTTTTCACGTTTATATTCCGTTGAAACCTACAAAGCGTCAAAGTACCAAGAGACACTACTTCAAAATCAACAAACACCTGAAATCAAAAACCGCATTATTCGGTCCTTGTAATCCAAACGCGACGTGATCCAAACAAGCAGGTGCACCAACTTCACCGTGAACTATGACACAAAGCTTGGCATCGTTTGTTTTGTTATGTTGGCTGTAGAACGCCAGCCATGTTTAATGACGCGGAAAATTTTCAGGCTCACGATAGCGGAGCCACCGAACCAGTGGTTTGTGCATTGGAACTAAAATTGCATTATTTACAACGAAGGTTCTTGACTTTTGTCTCAGAACTGAACTTAAATATGCACCCGTGTCGTTCACGCTAATAGTATGCGCGTCAGGTGTGGATTTTATATTACACTTGGGCAAGTTTCTTTCAAATAAGTCTTTATTCTGCTGCAGGAATTTTTGCATCTTAACTTTTAAAAGTGAAGTATTATAAATACAAACATATTTGCGAGCAAAAAAGTGAAGGAAGCAACTGCAGCAGTATTCGTAGCCTAGATAAGTTTTCACTTCTCAGCGCCTACAAAAATGTGCTTGTAGAATATTTTCGAGTCGAGTGAAGATTTCTTAATAGACTAAATTCCAGTAAAGTGTAAAAGATCCACGTCCAGGGCCGGGTTTATGCTTAATCCTTGTCTTCTTGCTTTCCCGTGAGTTTTCGCAGCGGATCTTAAAGTGCCCCAGCAGCGCTCGATGTGGTCTTAAAGTCCTTCCGTATAGACCGTTTGACGTCTCGTTTTACTTTACCTTTATAGCTGTGTTTCTATAAAACTTGTGTTTTATAGCGAGTGTAGTTTATGGTGCATTTTTAAGGTTTAGCAAAAGAGCATGCATTTGTTTGGTTTTATCACAGTTGTAAAAACCTACATTAGAATCAATACAATCCCGTTTTGCAAAAAAACTAGAAGCAGTTTCCATTTGTTTAATGTAGACACTATCAAATTAGTGTCAATATAACGTCAAAGTATCGCTAATTACAGTTAATTTCGTTCACTTATTTGCAAAACACTAATTTTAATGCGTAATTAGCCTACATACGAGAACCCATTATGGGGAATCGTTTAGCAAAATTTACGAGTTCAATGAATTTTTAGGAACACAATCAAAATGCCAACAAAACGTATCGGACGAAGTGAACAACTTTCAATGCCGTTCATTTGAACAGACAATATAGAAGCGGGGAAATCTAATCTGCTTCTGAAATTTTCCAACCGACCCTCATTACCATTTGAAGGCGAAGAGAAAAGAAAGAAATATTCTCCATGACGGAAATTTCATGTAAATTGGGTGAAGTACGCGCCTCTTGCTTTCTTAAAATTTACGTTGTACTGAAATTTTATTGTGATTGCAGTCGCAGCTATCTGTCACCGTGGCTAGTTAATTTTGTCGTAACTGTGCTTTTTGCTTATGAAATATTTTTGAACGAACCGAGAGAAGACCACAAAAAAGGTCACTATTCTGTGGTATTCGTGTTACTCATTACAACCACGGTACTGCTTTATCCATATATAAGATTTTTTATGGAAAAAAATGCTCGATAGGGACTCGAACCCGTGTCTTCTAGATACGTACTCCAGACGCCTTACCAGTTAGGCTATCGCAACACACTCGTTAAAACTGAATCTTTCAATCCCTTGTTTGATCGTTTTATGAGATTCAAAAGATATTGCGATATAAAACCGGTACTATGCTATGGTCTCATAACTCATTGAATGCATCCGTTTTGTCCTCAGAATAGGGTACGGTCTCGTGCGGAAGGCTGCGTACATTTTACAACGCGATGACGCTCCGGCCGCGGGACGTGACCTGCGCCACAATGACACGACCCCTTGTTACTTCCATGCTTGTTACAAGTACGGGGCACATGTAAGTACAAGTGACACTTTTCATAAATCCGACGACGGAACTTCTGAAATCCCTGTTACGTACTTTCACCCAGGAGTATTTTCTTAAGATTTTTATAAGAAGGTCTGCTAATGGATATTATTATAAACATGTTTATTCCTCCCACTGGTTTTAAAAATAGATTTTGTTAATATTCCCCTCAAATGCTTCACGTCCCCACTTTTATTGTACGTATAAGTCTTTTAAAAAAAATAACGCTTTCCGAGAAGAAAGCCTGTTAAGATCTTTTTCAATCTCTTCTTTCGTTGTGATTTTAAATGTGAAATAACAATTTCCATGAAATACGAAGAAGTTGTTTTCTTACTCTATTGACCTAAAATCGGAGTGTTTTATTTATATTAAAATTTTGATCACCCATTTAAGGATAGGCGTTAACTGTTAATGATCATGTAAACGTTAATTGAAAAAATACTAAACAATTTTACTAACACAAAAAGCTTTTACACGAACCCCTTACCAGTGTAATTTTGACAATATTCATGATAATACTAATTACGGCTATTCAATTTATTCGGCTACATTATTCGAACGATTTTCATTAACATTTGTGAAGTTTAATCGAAATAAAACGCTGGAATCGCTCTTTAATTATTTATGGCAGCTCTATTATTGAGTTCGCAATCGTAAAAAGGTAGTCGAGCCAGATTATATTGTATCTAAATGGTTTAATATAGCTAAGGAGGTAGAAATAATTTCTAGTAATTTATCCATTAAGATAATTAAACATAACTGAAATGGTCATTGCGATTTTCAGTATCGATTGACAGAATTATTACTGCAGAAATAATTTCAAGCTACTGCCGTTAATCTCTTTAATAGCTTGAGGCACTCCGAGAAATCGAGTTTAAAAATAAATGTAAAGGACAAAGGAATCGATAAGGATTTAAGGCCAAAAACTTGGGAAAGCACTAAAATTTAATATCGGCCGCTAGCAATTGAGGGGACACCACACTTTATGGCGGCAATTACTACCCTTCATCTCCGTAATGTCGAAGATTGGTTTGTCTTTTATGGATTTTCGGGAATCGGGGTTACTGCATTGATTATTCCAACTTCTTTATAGTGCTCCAATAATTTTGGAATTACGTCGGCGCGGGCGACAAATCGGAAAGCTCCAACTGACATAAAGCCTAACTGGATTGGATCAATTCACGTCAAGATCTTTCTTTACATCGTCGATCGGGTTAATACTGCGTAATACAGTTGGAATTGTTATGTGACACTAGCTTTAGGGTAGATGGCTCGAAAAACTTGTATGTTGTTATGTTGGTACCTACGTGCGGCAAACTGTATGTACATAAACTTAAAACGAAATGTTGTGTACATTCGTAGAACAAGTTCGTTGACATTTGCATATGTCTGGCTCGGGGACTAATTACGTTACATTACACGCAACTTATTTACTTAAAAGTTTACACAAAAAATTTGGCTAGACACTTTTAAGCCCGCATTTTCAACAATGCTTAGACCTAAGTTTAAATTTATTACTGACATATTTTATACTGATGTCGACTTACATTATCTAGTTTCAGATTCATGACGAGGCATCAGGAATAGAGCTTTAAAAATGTCTTCGACATTTTTCTACCAATCAATCTTGCTAAACGAACTAAGGCTGAAATCTAATAGAACGAGCTTAGACTCAAATCAAACGTAAAACTGTAGGTTACAGGGCGCCTAAGGATACCGCGGCACTGGATGCAAAGGACAACTAAAGATACAGTTGCAAAAAAATAATATCTAGCAGTGTCGACTCTATGCTATGTGGTAGGACTTACAAATAAACATTAAACCAATGACGTCATCTAAGTATTTTATTTCTAACACGAGAGTTCCAAGAATTTGTAACAAGCATCTTACAAAGTACTATACCGTGTTCTCAGAACTCTGAGGTCTGCGGGCTTGGTTTTAGATTATAATTTTGATATAATATTAACTTATTATGTAGTTCATATAAAATATAGCAAAAGATCTTAGATTACTTAAAATGAAGAAGGTTATGTTTATCCATTCATATCAAGTTTCAGACTATAAAGATAAAAAGAACAGATAGAGTAATTTTAACAAAATATAATCGCGCCACGAGCTTGAAAGCTATGTAGAGACGCCAGCAGGTCAACCTACCCGAATCTGACAAATTTTACTAATCGAACAGCAACCTACCACTATTGTGATAAGGTTGAAAATCCTCTTAACAAATTAGACGGATAGAGGTAGGTTGATGTGCTGGCGTCTGTACATAAAAAGATAAATCTTTTGTAATATCTACGGTGAAAAATCATCAGATGAGTCCTCCCGCCCTGGATGGAGAAGAAAGGACTTCCAGACTTGTACTGACTAGAATCCATCCTCAAGTTGCCCTTTAAGTTCGAGAGCCACGGAGTCCTAACCGTGCAAAAATCTAACCTTTCAGGGCCAGGTTGGCTGATGAGGTATTCCACTTAGGGCACCTGGCACCTGCGAAAAATGTTGACAAGAGCCTTATGTCGAATAGATAAGGTACTAGTAGTTCAGGTGCTATTGTTAACGGGTTCCCTAAGTGGAATACCTCGGCTGATGACCGTCTTATACCGAGTTTATAGAGAGCCCACACTGGGCACTCTATAAACTCGGCCCTTCTTTTTCCATCTCGAAAAAAGGGCCATTGATTACCATGAACCCCCTAAAGACCGTATACGCCTCCGCCTAAATATGATATGTTTTAAAATAATTAGATACTGGGGTACCCATTTCACCAAATAGTAAGTAATTGACGATCTTATTATTACAATTTCATAACATCAATCTATCTCAAATATCTGATTTCGTATGTAACGTGGAATATTTCACGTAAACTAATTCCATACCCAGGTAGGTGCCATCGGAGCAAGCAAAGCTTATTGCGTGCGCTTGGGTGGTCGCAGAACGATATCATTATTATACAAATTAATTCCTCCACTATCATTTGTATCCGATTTCAGCACATACTGCGCTTGAGTTTAGAGCTTATTATTGCTTAGTTTAGGTCTCGGTGTAGTAGTCAGTTGTGATTGGAAAAAATCAATCTTGATGAATAAATCATCATAAGAGGTTCTGAAGTCTTGAGAAGATTCATTTAAACTCCTTCGTACACAAGGCGACGCAAGTTTCCTATACTTTACGACTTTGGTATCCATAATAGCGTGCCGTGTACGAACATCTTTGGATTTGTATTGTGATAGTCGCCTGGATACAAAGTCGTAACGGATTCTTGCGTCGCGTTGTATACGAAGGGACTTAAGACTTGGAGTTCCAGTATTATTTTATAATATCTCTTGGTAACAGGAAAATTCCCAAGCAAAATAAAAATATACCTAAGACTTTTTCATTAACGTGCTAAAAGTATTTCATTTACTTTCTTTTGTGTCAGCTAGGTAAGTGTTGACCGTATCATCCTCAGAAGTGCTTACTTTCTGCCTCATTACTTCAACGAGCCTCACCTTGCCAAAGCTGTATTGGAAGGAAGCAACTCATATATTTAAAACGACACTTGAAAGAAAAGTCGCTCTTATCGCCTATAACATAAAGGCTAATGTTGCCTGCCGTTTAGAGGGCTGTCCTCGGAAAGGGTTGTCACTTTATATAAAGCTGACGTGGCCGCAAACGACAGTTAATGGCGCATAAAATTCACAGTAAGCCTGACACAGTATAATCATTTTACGGTACTGTAATTTCAGGTATTTATGTGTAGAAATACCCTGACTGTACAATTCTCCTTTCAAAGTATAAACTTTATGTAAAGGTGGATAAATACATAAGGGATATTAAGATACGTTATGTAACACGTCTTTTAAGCTCTCTAGTGGCGTGCTAAACGTCTATTTTGAATTGGTGCGTACGTGAAAACGTAGAACACAAGGTAATAAAAAAATTCCGCTGGAAAAACCGGTAGGCATGAAATACTTAAACCAAATACACAATGCCCAAAGTTGATGTTACACATGCCTCCTTTTGGAACTAGACCCTATTTTAGTTCTAATCTAGACATTGAAGGTTAAGAGATATTTGATCTTGATGTTTGACTTTCACAACGCCACATTTACTGTTGTTAAGCAAAGCTCTCAAGACACAATGTACCTACAACTTACACACATTCATAGAGTATTAAATGCGTAGATGGGTACTCTAACAAAGTTCTAAATTAATTAAAACGACTTAAAATACCGCTAACTTTATAATAACCATAACAATTGCATTCCACTACTGGGATTTTTTTTTGCGTGGTAAAATCATCAAATGAGTCCTCCCACCCCGGGCAGAGCGGGAGGGACTGTCAGACTTGTACTGACTAAAACCCACGGTGTCCTTCAATAGCCCTTTGTGTTCCGGGGTCACGGTGATGGAAATAAGTCCCACGACTCCGGCAGGCTCCACTAGTTTATTTTAGAAAATTATAACCTAAACATATTCTGCCTTAATTACTCCCACTGCTGGGACCCACTTGTAGGCAGATAAAACAACAAGCGGCAGTGTAGGTTGCTGGGTTCAGAAATCTTTAATTGTTCGACTTAGTCACAACACAGCAACAAAAGCGTTTGTAATGTGAAACATAGATAACTAGCCGTTTGCCAGCGGCTATGCCGAAATTATCTCACGGGATTGTAAAATCAGGATAAATGGTATCTTATGTGTTATGCCAGACTATAACCTATTTTCGTATCCACTTATATCCAGATCTGCTCATCCGTTTTGGCGTGATTGAGTAGCAAACACCAAATCTATGTAAACTTTCATATTTATAATGTTAGTAAGGATACTCACAACTAAGACAAATCGCGATGTCAGCTTTGAAAAGGTACAAAAATCAATCCTCCGAGATCCAATAATAACTTCTTTAGCCACATGAACTGTAGGCAAATGTAAGTACACATCTACAACGCTGACATTTTACTAAATCAATGGAGTACCTCACTCAACGTTGGCAATACCGTCACAGAGATACTGTCCTTCTCTTTGAGGTTTACCCTTCCATCCTTTGACTACCTGCCGACGAAATGTCTGCTCTTCAGTCTTGTGGTTATCGTGATATTTTCGTTGGACGTATCTAATATAACAAAGGATCCAATTTTACTTCTAAGAAATTATATTCCTGTACAAGTTATATTTTTTAAATATTTTATTTTTATTCTTCAACTTTCTTTTCTATATCTTGAAATAGAATTAATGTTATTTTTAAAACCATCCCTTGTGAACTCTCGTTAATATCATTACCCGAGATCAAAGGAAGCTGAGTAATCAAAATTCTACGATCTACAATTTTGATACGCACGTTTGAAATATGATTAAAGCTACAGCCATGTTATCACGTTCGCAGAATATTAGAATATATTTAAATAACGAAAATTAAATCAACTATTTTATATGCGAGTTATTAGAGGTTTTCAGTAAGTATGTTGAACCTGCTGAATATTATTTATATGAAAACGTTAAACTGGAAAGCATATTAATTTAAACATAAAGGTTTTACGCTACATCAAAAAGCCCATTTTTATTAGGGTCCACAACAAATAACCTGTGCTGTATAAAATGAGTATGATGTAACGGGTACAAAATAACAGGTAGCGGAGTGTAACAGTTTGCCGTTATTCATGAATAGTGCTAGATGTACGCACAATTTTCTGCTGCCGAGGCTATCGAGGGATGTGCGTGACCAGATTTCGGAATGTCGACATATTACATCTGTATACTCTCCCACTTATAGTAGGTATCTATCAACTAGAATAAATCGAGTGCAGATGAATATGTTTCCATCAGTCGATCGACTTTTTTTTGGAAGCCTCTACCCGGTGGAGCAGAAACAGTTAGGGCGAGGCCAAACGAGCGTAATTCTTGAGTCGTGAGTCGCAGAATTTCGGTCGCTTTTGTCTATGAAAGTGACCGAAATTCTGCGACTCACGACTCAAAAATTACGCTCGTTTGGCTTCACACTTAGACCGATACTGCCCAAAACTGACACACTTCCTTCAATAGCGCTTTGCGTTCCGAGCCGTAGTAACTTACTCAGACATTTCACAACTTTTTCAGACATTTGGGCCCCGTCAATTATGCTGACAGCTCCGAGTACTTACTTGAGGCGTGCTAGTACTCCTCGCCGTCGAATTCAACGGTGACATTGCATATGTTGCCAGCCCTTAAGTGAGTAAAAGCAGTTTCAGAAACCACCTAGAATTATTCCGAACGCAATTTATCTCACTGTTTGTGAATATTTTATATGTTTTTATGCCTGAAATTTATTCATAACCTTATTTGGAACCTTATCGTTATGTATATACAATAAGTTATTTATTGTACGTGACACAAAGGTAACCACTAAAATATCAATGAATAATAACTATCAGCAATGCGATTCACTAACAGACACATCATAGATGTTAACATCGATGAGTTCACCGATGTTTCATCGTAAATATCGCTTCTAAAAACAACGTTGATAAAAACCGTATTCGCTAAGCTACATAAGCTCGTCGACGATCTGACGAACAACGATGATGAGTAGGATGTTTGCAGTGTTGCTATGTTTAATCTAGAGTATAATCGAGAAAATCTCGACTAACCTATTTTTAAGTTATTTCGTAATTTTAAATGAATACGAATTAACAATACGTATGTATAAAAAACGTTATATTTATTACGCAACGAATGTTTAATTTATTATATCAATTTGGACTTGGAAAATAATCAATTTTGTTTATAGCAATAAAACTAAACCAAATCTTTGACATTTTTATTTGTAGGTTATGTAGGTATTTCAAAACAAACAACTTGATCTGAAAGTTTTTTATCAAAATACGAAATTCCAAAGTTCTAAGTGGTTTTAAGTGGCTATGTGGACTTTAAAAAATTGTGCACCCCAACCCAATGGCGTTCTACTTGTTGTTTGTTTTAGTTTGGTTCCAAACCTATCGAAAGTAAGTTTATAGTAACATTTCTATTTAAATGTAGCACAGTTTCTGGAACTACTATATAAGTAATCAACATATTTATCTTTTAGTGTCTCGCAACGCAGCTCCTTCGTTAGATCAGCTGGAAAAGCTAGTAAGCTTTTTGGAAAAGGAACCATGGTTGGCTATGGGGCATGCTCGTATGCTCGCATTCGCAGTCGTCAGGCATGGTCCAAAATAATAGCCCTGAACAGTGATGGTAGTGTGGGTGTACGAAAACATCGGAACAGTGGTGTAAGGTTGGTAATTATAAGTATTGTGTGTTTCAACTGTTGCATTGATTAGGTACCCTTCTATGGTATAGTATCTTTTTGCATTGACAGCCCTCTGTGTATGTTCTTTATTACTAGATTAGTATTATCTAACGGATGTCATACGGTTTCACTCACATAGTTCCCGTTCCCATGGGAGTTTGGGGATAAAATAAATGTTACTTTACCTGTTACTCAGGGTGAATGTAGCTTTCTAATGGTAAAAGAATTTTTGAAATAGTCGCAATTGTTTTTGAGTTTATTAATTACAAACATACACACACTAAAATACAAATCTTTATTCTTTATAATATTAGTGTAGACTACATGGTAACTAGCAATTATAAAAGCATTTAAAATTGCAACGGAAAGTTAAACCAAATAGCAAATAAGTGTTCTATTTATTTAATACATCAAATCATAAAATTTATACTTGTGTTGCAGTACTGGAAGGACAAAAAGGAGCAGTTAAGAGGAAGTCCAGCTTAATTGCAGCCGCAAGGCGACGCACTGGTGGTGGCATAGATTAAGATTTGCCAGAACTGTTGATTGCCCAAGCAATAAGCCAACAAGTGGAGGTCAACCAGCCTATAGCTCAGGCTCTAGATAAAATTAGTGGTGCAATTAGAGATTTAATAAATAAATAAAAATAAAATGTATGCTAAAACATTGTTTTATTTATTAATTGATTATATTAAAATGGTACATACTATTTAAACTATTTTGTTAGACTATATTAATTTTATCTTAAGGTTAAACAAGAATATATAAGAAGTTTAAAAAACATCCACTTTATTTAGACAAACAATATACATTACTATTTAAAGTATATTATATTTTTAACAAACAAACTGTCTTAAAACCTGAGTTACTAACTAATAATTGTCTTAAGTCTATTGTTAGTATTTACTTCTATTTATTAACTATCTCGTCCACGCCACAGTCTATCAATTAGACGACTTCTAGCAAGACGTCCACTATCCAAATCACTGATAGAGTTCTGGCTTCCTTGTTGTAGTAACCGGATATATGTTAGAGTTAGAGATATGTGTTCTTGCATTCTCACATAATATTTTTTGGTAACTCCCACTAGCTAAAAATGCGAGAGTGCATAAAATCTGGAATGAGAGTAAGTTTTAGACATTTTTTCACTATAAGTATAGTGATTTATTATTGATTTAGTAGTAGGTAATACCTTGTAATCTGTGGTAATACCTTGGTTCGGTTGCAAATTCCTCCTTGACGTTTCGTCTTTGCTAAGAATGGTGAAATATCTTCTTCCAATTGTTTAATTAGCTCTTCAGTCAACCTGAATACCTTAATATAGTATAAGTCAGTAGTAAGAAGATCCATATTACGTATCAGACGTGCCTGACGTCTTTTTTCTATATTATCTCGACGCTTAGCTTCTTCCAACAAAAAAATCATACAGGAAAGATGAACTGCCATCTAAAACATTAAAAATAGGCATAAACGTTTCAGGAATTAAAGTACGGTAAACAAAACAATACTAAACATTTATAATTTAAAAAATAACTTGTTTTACTCACATTTTAATTGTCTACAACCAAGGAAACATCTACAATTTACAAGCTTTACGCTTTGACAGTTAAAATCGAAGGCGAAGGCGCCGATGTCGATGAAGGCGAGGATGTTTTGTGTTTCTGAATACCGTTTTTCATACATTCGGAACCATATTTTAGTTCTTTGTCGCGCCGTCGACATCGTTGTGGCGCTACGACCGCGCAGTTTTAACTAAAGAATACCGATTGGTTTTCATCAGATGTTTCAACGATGATTTCTTGGTTGTAAAGATGTTTTGCCTTAGTGAATCGCACTCCTGCGTAGAATATTTACCAGTTCAGGATACAGTTGGAAAACGGAAGTTGCGAGAATAAGTATTAATGAAATTAAAGTATATTAGTACAATTAATTTGCTCCAGCAATGATTAAGGAATCCCCGTAAACTTGCACAAAACGTACACTATAAAATATCCTAATATCTTTACAATAACTACATAATGTGTATAACTCGCCCGACGAATTACCAAAAGTTAAGGTCTCTATAAAAGTGTGATAGCAAAGTACCGAACTGCTCTTAATCTGTCGTTAAAATAATGACAATTATTTTAACGACAGATTAAGCGTAACTGCTAACTTTGCAACTTTTGAAACGAAATCCTTAAGAAATTACCAAAATAAATTCCTCGGCGAAATCAAAAACTCTTTGCCTCTGTTTCCACGAAATGCTCTCAACTTTCAACATGTAATTACACCAAAACAAGTTGATAAATATTCATTGACATCTCGACTAATTTCAAATACTCATATGGAGGCAAGTCAAACAAAGTTATGTAGGTGGGTAAATATAATTTAATGAGAGTTTTTCTTAGAAAATGTTTGTCTACACGCCCTCCGGGTTTATTTCTTATAAGTTAGAATTATCTTGTTAAATTCTAGATTCATTTGATAAAAAACTAAAACACTCAAAGCTTAGAGAGGCTTTAAGTAAATTCTAAAATAATTCTGTTTTATTTTTACATTTCTTGATATATTTTACTTTCTCTTTTGTACTTTGTACGATATATATTTAATTTTCTAGTTAAAACCATATTTTTAAGAATATAATTCAAACATTATAGCGAGCACGTCCATATAATACAGAATACACAGTGGCGTTTGCCTTCCGCGCGTCTCAGCGGGAGGAAATAAGTTGAGCGGTGACCTAGTAACCACCACTACAATTTCAGGTCCCTGTTACAATCATAAAGCCTGTAGGTTGTTCACACGTTCGACTTTCAAACGTCTATTGTATAGATATTTATTCGAAAAGTTTGCAGAAATATCTTTGATATTGGTTAAAATAACTTGTTTGACGAAGAAAGTTTCTCGCTCAAGTTTCTTTCACGGTACATGTTTTTAAAGCAGATAAGTTATTATTTGATAGTTTCAGACATATTAGACAATAAGGACAGTGAGACCAGCAGAGCTTCTAGCGCAAAAAGCTCCTCTATTTGTAGCAAGGAATTAATTTTATCCATCAAATAAAAGTCAAAGTCCTTGTTTACTTTGATAAAGCCTGTATCTATAATACAACTATTATTTGTTACCAGTTCACAGAAAATACGACGTCACACAAATCGATAGAAACAAAATAATTTCAGTAGTGAACTATGATGAAAGTTCGAAATAAATACAAACTGCTAACTCATAACCTTTCCTTATGGTAGCCACAGACTAGCAAAAAGCGGTCGACCCACGTCACAGACCGGGAAAATAATAAAACATGAAAGCATAACAATACATATAAGATTAAAAGCGAATACGAACATAATTTAATCTACGTCTACTTTGTTTTACCAGTTCTTAGCAAGTAAGTTGATTACTTCAGGGAATCTCTAAGATGAATGAGATAAACAAACTGATCCACTGAAAATATAAATTAACATCAATGAGAGTAAAGAAAATTGGTTGAAGAATGATTAATGATTTGCTTTGTGATAATAAGACAATCGGGTCTTTGGGTAGGGAAAGATAAGGCTGTCGACAGCCGAGGGAATTGCGTCAGTACCTGCATTAAGGACGGCTCGTCGTAAAGTGAATAGAACATTGTTACTAGCGCTAAATGAAGGTTTAGGCTACCTTAACAGGTACAAATTCTTCCTAACACAAATAAATAAAATTAACGCTAACAAAGACCGGCTGTAATGTTGAACACAGTGTTATGGGTATTAGTTAGCTACCTGTTTGCCACCTCTCTTTCGCAAAACGTATTCTTTTTTTTTTCTTACATTTGTTTTGACAACCCGATTGATGACGTGACCTATAAAACCACCATTTAGCTAAATACATTAGCGATATCCATTACCGTACAAAGATGTTTTTTTTTCAAAAGAGTATTGTCTACTTCGAGATGTTTAAACATATTTCCAGCAATTTTCTGTTATTGCTCAGGTTTCTATTAAACACAAAATAGTTTCTAGAAGCGAGGAAAGGCGAAGCCCTAAATGTAATATTAATCCCAAAGGTCACAGTGCGGTCTGAGCTTTACTTCGAGTCTGTTCTATGAATAAAATCTGTCTGGTACGACAACAATAGGTATACAGGTTTTATTTTCGAACGGTTCAGTTTTCCTGACACCATTTCTGAGTGCGAAAACTAACCCCTTTTCTTAGCAGTATTGAAGTGAGACTTTTAAGTAATGGTACAGCTCTTAAAAGCACTTCTTCTGAATAAAAATCTGTGAATTAAAAATATTTCTAATTTTAGACTTAGCTGACGTGCTTCGAATGTCTGAAAAATGAATTGAAATGAGCAGATGATGGCGAACGTTCATTTCTGTGATATTTTGTCGATATCATGAAAGGAAACAAATCTGTACATTCACTCGAACTTTATATTTTTACTAAGGAAATATTTTTATCCATAATATCTGTAATAGGGACCTTTTCTCTCCACTATGTTTTAGATTCACAAGACGTTATAAGGAAACAATCAAAGAAGAGAGTAGCAAAAATAGTTTCAGCCCACACTCAATTTTTGCCGACAAAAAACGTAAAGACGTTACACGTATTTGCAGTTATAGATAAAATTACAGACGGGCAAGAACAAATGTTCAAGGAAGGTTGTTCCGACTCGGTTTTCCAAATGACTTTGAATAAAGATAACGAGAAATGAAACCAGAGTGCCCGAGATTTGTTTGGGGAACTTTTAAATAGTATGCGGACTCCTTTTTGCCAATGTGACAAAGCAGCACTTACAGGTTATGGGTTTGAAAACGGGACAATGTGGTTACCCCCCTTGGAATTACATACATGCCTTCGTTAATGGGGTAACAGTAACGGTAAACAGCTTTAGATTTTTTTCGGCAACCTAGGTATTTGAAACCAGGTGAATAATAAAACAATAATTCCTGGTTCCAAACTCCACGAATTCGGAGCACGTGTATCTAGAAGTTGAGTATCTGCAAAATACATCAATGAGACTCTCTTATTATAAATGCTTATAAAAGTTGACAAAATAGAATAAATCAAATGACTACTTTTCATTTTATTCGCACGTTTCAATGGACAGTCTTCAGGAAATGTTATTGCTAACTATTAGTAGATGATTGATGAATTTCCTTGGAATGCTTTGTTTATTACTGTTTTCAGTTTACCATTCCTCGGAAAGCGAGCTGTGCATGAATTCATGGTAACCTGTTATACATTTTGGCATAAAATATTATCTATTTATACACTAGGTATTCATTTCACAGAAACCATCGTATATATTTAGTATCTATTCAAACTAGTTATCGTGAATATTCCTTTGTACTGAAACTGAATTAACAAGACTCGTCACAATAACTTGGAAAAAACAGTTATTTTATGAAAACTGAATTTATCGTCATCTCCTTAGAGTAGATAGTTAGGCATGGCTTTACACATTTAGAATTCGAAGTCTTTTCAAAACAAATTCACAAAAAATAAAACTATAGTTTTAAGATTATGATACTGTACAAATTCAGAATATGTGCGAATCTTAGTGAAATTGTATGTATGTAAAAAATTGAATGAATTCCAACTTTGAATTCAGAATGTTACGAGGCCCACCATAAAGCTTTTGTCAAACTGACAGGCGAAACGAATGCGTGCCGAAGCGTTTTTGTTAGTAATGTATGAAATTGTTTGATTTCAGTCACATAGACTATCGGACCTCTTTCGTTTTTCAATGTGCCTGGATTCAAACAATTCCATACATTACAAATGAAAACGCTTCGCTTCGCGTTCGCCCCGCCTGTCTGGCGTATAGGCTTTATTCAGTTATTATAACATTTTTATGGTTAATTCAAACTTACAAGCTAATTATTCTACAGTGTATAAAGGGACAAAGCATGCGTCCAGACCATTGTATACTGGCGCCAGTGAGACGGGGCAAGTCATCTCCCATCAATAAAGGAAGCCCAAGCAATCAAGTGGGCGCATGCAATCAGCCGCTAATAAATTGATACAGATTGATAATAAGGTGCCATCATTCAGGGTCAACTTATGAAACAGAGTACTGGACATGACTACGTAGTGTTGAATGAATCAACGACACAACACAAAGTGTCTAAAATGGACACTTTATCAACGTTCTGACGTTCCTTTTACAAAGTTGAAAACACATAACATACAGAAGTACCATAGTTTCTTATTAAAACGGGATAAGAACGGGTTTTCTTGTCAGAATTTTTGGTGATCAAGAACGTAAGCACCCAATAACATAAGTCGGTAAAGTTTTTATATAACAACACATATTACTTCGGGATCAATTTTAGCACTACTGATATTAGCATCACTATAGTTTTTTTTTACTGATTAAAAAAATCCCCTGATTTTTTTAAACCCTTTGCTTTTCAGGACCACGGTATCCTGTTTAGACAATCCTGCGAAGCGCTTGGGATGCATTAATAGTAATTGCACATTAAAAATATAAAAAAAACACAAGACCTACTCCTCTTTTTGGCAGTCGATAAAAGCAAGATATGGTTAGGTCGGATTTCCGCTATTACGTAAGATTCTGGTTGTATTAGCATATCTAGTATAAGATACGTGGGCATTATGTGGACACACACAAACATATATTCATACACCTATGACAGAGAGAGATGACCTTACCGTATTTTGACATGCATAGTGTACGACGTGTGTGACGCTAGCATGTAAGGGAACCTGACGGAACATCCGTCGAGCGTATCATCGAATGTTCTTTGACGCACTAACGGATCATCGGTTGAGTGTGAACGGTCAATTGTTTTTCTATACATTTGTCTGCTTTGGCGTTCCGCAACTAATAATACATAACGGATTTTCCGTCAGCTAAGAGCTTTCCCTAAATCTACCTTAATTTATAAAATTTCTTTAAAAGATATTAAAATTTAACAAAAAAAATGGTTCGATTGGAAAAAATTTGAAGTTGGGACACCTATCAATCAAAAAAATATTTATTGATCTACCTAAGAAACTAATCATAAATAATAAGACCCTCAAACACAACCCAGTTTAAATAGCCGGCAGATTGCATAACATAACCACACCATGCAATATAATCATAAGTATATCTACTAAATGACTCCACAAAACAACATGCTGTATTCTACTACTACTATACTATAAAATATAATTACTGTTCTAGTAGTTTATATTATACATGATGTTGTGTTACTCGTGCCTGTGGGACTTCTACAAGCGACACGTGCAAAAGATGGAAGCTTCTATTTATAAGTAGAACGAGTACTTACGCCTGTTCTTCATCTTAAAATGTTATTAATTCGACGTAAATATTTACGTCTACAGTGGCTTGTCGTTATTTTTCAGCAAGATAATAGAACAACCATAATTGAAATTAATACGGCTTTTCCAAATTTTCTTCATAATTTCAATTTTTTTTCAAAGGGTTTCGCAGGACCTGCCGGGGTTGCGGGACTTATTCCATCACCGTGACCCCGGAACATAAAGGGCTATTGAAGGACACCGTGGATTTGAGTCAGTACAAGTCTGACAGTCTCTCCCGCCTGGGAGGACTCATTTGATGATTTTACCACTTAAAAAAAAAAGTTTCGGAGAAGTTTACCTTATAATACAATCATATAATCTTACCAGATAAGTTAAAGTTCCATGTAAAAGTGGGCGAGCAGATTGGCATCAGTCACAAAATTCACAATAACCTTATTATTATAATTATTAGTTGGAATCGAAAAACATCTCATGCTCGGCAGTCTTAGTGTATGACAAAAAGTGAACTAGGTGTTTGTTGTTTTCTGTTTTCTTAAAACATATGTAATACAGCCCTACACTACACTACACTACACTACAAAAACTTAAACATCTGTTGAAAACTTGTGTAAAAAAAAGTGTGTCTGCAAAACGAACCTTATTTCAACTGTGAAATCTGACATTTTTTTAGACAAGTGTTCAACAGACGTTTAGTAGTTTTGTGGTACGACGGATACTGTCCCACTACTGGGCATAGGTCTTCTGTTTCCTCAGAGCAGTTTATCAAAATTACCAAATTCTAGTCTAAAATCGGCGACAATCATCAAATATAGAAGCATGGACACGAGCAATTAGTTTTTATCATATCTTAAAGAAATCCTTTAAATATTGGAGTTAAGAAAACACATATATTTTCCTCATAAATACCTAAGGAATACAGGGTGAAAGAAGAAAAATTACGAGCATTAAGCGCAAAAATAATAGTTGCGCGACTTAAGGTAACGTTCTGTCGTAATACTAAGAGTAAAACTTATGACCCTGCTTTATACGTTAGCTTTGTTTATTACAAAGCATTCCCCGTTCTATTGTGTGCGCAACATATTAAATTAAAACCCGTAAATAATTACATTACATAAAATTACACGCTACTATTGCCCTACTTCCTCTAAAGGGTCATTTAAGTGTTTTGTAGTTTCATATTTTGCTAAAATCCCCTATAAAAGAGGTAATGATATTACTATTTGCCGTACTTATGTATAATTAGAGGGCAGGGTGCGGTGGACTAAACGGTGCTGGTTGATATGACTGGCTAAAGAGGCGCTGACTGACTAATTAACTAACTGAGCAGAAATAAAGAAGTATGTTAGAAGAAGACATAACCAAAGCTAATAGAGAAAACAAAGACAGGAGGATGATGAAATCAAGAGCTCAAACTGCTACTAAAAGAATAGGTTAAATCGAAAGTGTTCTTATTTTTTGGCCGAACTGACGATCAGTCCAAGAAAGTTTAAAAAAAAAACCTTCTATGCTTTTCATATTTTGTACTAAGATTTTTATATTTTTACTACTATCACCATAATCGCTTACTAATTTTATCTGGGTTCAAGAGTCACGTACAGAGACGCTACTAAGATAAGACGATTTTTTAATAGAAAATACAAATAGTATTCAGCATTTTTTGTCCTATTTTAAGCAAAAAGCAAAAAATATACCTACTTATAATAAAATCTTTATGTCTACCAAATATTAAACCATTTGGTCTAGGTTTTCAGGAGCCACGCTAGCATTTTGGTTTTTGTTTTTAGCGAAAAGTTAAAATTGAAAATACATTATGTCAACAAAAATATATTCAACTTGATTACTAACAAGAATTTATTTTATATTTACGTCACGCACATGTGCGGGCTCCTTTATAGCAACATTTGATGTCGTCGCGCGGTTAAATTAATAATTAAATTACAACACGACTTACGACCCTAACATAAAGCTGCAAAGTATTGATTTTGCTATCCTAGTAAATTGCTTCTGGAAATTAAATTGAGAGCGAGAGAGCAATTGATCTAAAATTAGGGGAAGGCCGACAACTAACTGAAGCTATTTCCCTTAATAAATATTAATAGGCCGTCAATACAAGATGCCTTTGTCAGTAGCGAGTTGAGACCATATCGTACGTTGTCCATCATTAAAATTATAAATGGGTAACTGTTCTTATTTAATGTAACCTTTAGTCATTTATGAGGCCCCGACAATTTAGTCGTGACGTTATTGTATGATTTCTCGTTTTTGTATCATCAATCAATCATTGCTAAAATGTTAGAAGCCTCGTTTATTTATTTTGGAACCTAGGGTAAATTGCCTAAAAATTATGTTTTGTTATCCATTATATTGTAAACAAAAACTTCAGGCTGCGCCCATAGTGTTAGTAACGATGGTCTGAAAAAAATAGTGTTAGTAGAATATAAAAACAATTAAAAGATGTAATTACAATTATAACGTGTCATCCAGTATCGCAGTATTGGAGACTCTCATCCATCTCCAAATAAACTCAAGCAAGATAATGTTGGTATTGCCACGTAAACGAGCAAGCAGAGAAGCGCTTATTTACGTAGAATGACCACAAAACCATTTTCCGCCATGGAACACAAAATAATGCAGTAAATAAACTTAACTCAATGACGCACATAACTAACGACTAAGTATTTATAACTATTTATTTTGATAAAGTATGGCAATGTGAACAATAACTACTGTAGGTAAGTATAAGAAGGAAATATGTTAGATTTATGTTTTACTTGGAACCATTAATTTGACGTCCATGGTTTGTACGTCTTGATAAGAACCCTCATGACTACATTATTGTAGTCATATTTTATTGAAATACCTTCCTTTAAAGTAATTCATTGTACCAGAACTTAAAACCAGTATTCAGTCAAATTGCATATTCATCATGTACGTACCTTCTTACACGTTGTCAATTTTTTTCACATTTTTCCTATGAGTACATTCCAAATTAGTATTTTTTTTATTAACCATAGCCCTAATATTCCGTTACAGTTTTATTGTACTTATTTACGCGAATAACATCGCTTCTAGTGATTACGGATAGCACTCTTAATAAGAATTTCAGTATGTTACGATAGCGATATTATTCGAGTGAGAACAGCAAACTCGTTTTATAGTAAAGTTTTTTAACAATACTATTCCTAGTAGAGATTTTATTTCGAAACTATGGTTAATACTGGTTACTAAATAATTATGTATTTAAAGTCCCAGTTACAGTCTATTAGCGTTTATGTTTGGATGTCTTTGTTCAACGAATAACATTGTAGTACACTATTATTGTGCACGCTGTCTTTTTGTTTTTACGCGAATAATATCGTAATGTTTTGTTACGAAAAAATGTTTTTCTAACGTATCCAGTAAAATATATTTTCTTTAATAACTTGTTCCTGATATAATAAAAAATAAATAAGTTTATTCAGAATGATTCTATAAAAAATTACCTTTCATTTGATATATAAATCATTCTCTTAGGTTGGACAATCTTTACAATAATCATAAAAAACCACTGTTTTATTTTTCCTGTAAAATTTGAATTTTTCGATTACGATATTATTCGGTGGGAGGAGCGAGTTAATCGAGATTAATGTTCTTTTGTTTATGAATCTATAATTTGGTGTTTTGAAGACATTCCCTCCCGCGCTGGCCTGCATGGGAGGATTCATTTGATGATTTTACCACGCTAAAAGAAAAGCTTTATGTTCCTTACTAAGTACGCCTGCTAATACCACGTCACTATCCAACCTGAATATTGCCACTTAGCATTTCTCAGTTGCCTTTATTTTTCTTTTAGTGCTGCCAAGATATCGTATAGGCTAAACGCACCCATTCTATCGAAAAACTGCCTCTAATGTGCGAATGAGGAAATATTTTATCCATCAAATTACCGTCAAAGTTTCAGTTTACTTTACGTCACAAAGTCATGCTACTGATTTGCGAAACACCACAAAATAGACATACCGGCTTGTGTAACGACTAATCCTAAAACCAACATTTCCATACCCATTCCAAAACCAAACGGCTGCACTTGCATTTGAAAAAGCCAATTCCACCTGCAGATTTCGTCTCGTCCAAGAGAGAATTAATTCACGGACAGCGGCTCCCCTACATCATTAATTTTGACTCGTGCACAAAGCTGTTGGATTAGGTCCTTAGTAGAGGTCACAGGCACCAGAAATACAGGGCACATACGAAATAGAGGCTCTGCTCAACTAGGTTGCCTTTCGAGTCGTCTAACGACTGAATTTTTAATCCTTGGTACCACTTTTATAATAAGGACAGGAAGACTAAGGACCGGTAAAGTTTTACAACGTAATAGCATACGAAGGGTTCTCTGTAAAAGATTGACAAAAACTTCCTTTCATAAGAAACTATTTTTCTTAAACCCATCCGTTAAACACTTATCTAAATAAATCGTACTTAACTGCAAAACGACTCTTATATCAACGTCAAATGCCTTTTTGGAGTTGACAGGTTTTTTTAGACTATAGTATTCAACAGATGTTTAACTTTTTAGTAGAAAGACGGATGCTGTTTCACTCCTGGGCAAAGGCCTCCCAAATACCTAACAAGAGGCCTCATGTCTGGCCTCCTTTTGACGCGTCCAGGAAATTATAAAATCAAAGATGTTGTGTAGTTTTTTTTGCGGTTCCATTTTTTTTAATATTTGTTTTTCTCCGGCCAAAGTCACTGTGATTTCAAGTGTCTCCAAATAAGGGTTCAAAAGATACAACCTTGTGACAAACGGAAGGATAGCAGAGCCTTATTACCTAATGGGATTGCCCGCTGGCACAACAACTCTATAACACAGAAATTACCATAATATTATCTGTCAAGCCCTTTTCCCCGGAGCAACTCGCTGTCCGACCATGGACCATGCCCGGGTCGACGGCGCGTCGTGTTGCACGCGCGCCTCAAAGAGCGTCAGCAAAATAACGGGGCCCCGTCACAGAGGGCCAAAGCCTGCCGGGGTCGCGGGACCTATTTCCATCACCGTGACCCCGGAACATAAAGAGCTATAGAAGGACACCGTGGATTTTTGATTTTACCACAACAAAAAAAAAGCCCTTTTCCCCAATGACAGAATGAAATTGCGCCTCGTTATCATAATTTTTTTCTACTGACCTTTTTTGCATTCTTCAATTTCCTCATCGGAGTTGTCTTCGCAGTCTTTCTCCAAATCACATACCCACATGCGGGGTATGCATTTGCCGTTGGTACACTGGAACTGCTTCAGAGAGCATATTGCTGGAACAAACAAAATCGTATGGTTAGGAATTTTGTGAAGAAAAATCGTCGTAATCATGCTATTACTGCTGCTCAGACATAGGCCTAGCTGTAGTCTACTATGTGTGTCTATTGTGGATAAGTTAATGTCAAATGTACAGAACTGCAAAGTGTGCAGAAGAAAGGGGACGCCTATAGGCCCAGCCATTTTCAAACAATCAAAAAGATATTAAAGTATATCAAGTAAATTATAGGCACATTTGAATTTACAAAGAGTAAAAAAAATAATATACTACAAAAAATATGGTGCTACAGTCCCAGTCATAAGACATAATAACTAAATTATTATTTCGGGATCTAATGATGATGGTGCAATTCAGATGTCATCAATTTTTAGTCACTTTGAACTAATCGTTTCGTCCTAATTATGTAAAAAATAAATAAAAGAGTTATTTAAAAACTCTATAAAATGAAATAACACTATTAACTCATAAATCAAATTCACAACTCACTCTACAATTCGTGGCTCACTTGAAATGTTTTGACATTTCAAGTGTTCCTACTTCAATTGAAAAACTCTTCATTAATTCACAATTCAACGCTTCAACTATTGCACTTATTTAAAATTCAATTAGTTGTTCAAAAACATGAGTAGTGTGTATTCATTAAAATCAACTGCATTTTACATTATTGCCCACACTCCTCCCATACCAGACATTGTGGGGTGTGAAACACCCCGAGCCCACGAACTAAGTGACTATGGATTTGCATCTGACATGTCAAACACGGAACTCTAATTATGAGTGCATCTGCATCTAACACGGAGGATTTATTGGGTAGTTTAACGAGACGCTTTGGTTTTGCGCCATGACCTACAAAAACATAAATGTCTGTTGAAGACTTGTCTAAAAAATAGTGTGACTGCAAATTGGACCCTATTTCAACGTCACAATCTGTCATTTTTTTTTAACAAGTGTTCAACAGAAAAAGTTTTTGTGGTATGACGGTTATTGTTCGTTTCTCGCTTGCCATAATTTTAGGATATCGAATAGTTTGCAATTCAAATATTAGGAGAGATTCAGTTAATTTGGTCGAGACGAAAAAAAAAACTGGCGCAGAGGTTAATCTTAACGCCATATGCCAGTAGTTTCACTCTCTAGTTCCATTTTGGAATTACTGATTTTTTTCCCCAGTGAACCATGGAACTAAGGTTAAGCCACACTTGCTGAGGTTGGTATGCTTGTCGTTGGGTGACCATCTACCAGAGCGAAATTCGTCCGTGTATCAGTTGTTGGTCTCTATTAGTCAGAACCTCGAAAATCGGACAACCAGTTTTAAAAAGGTGTCATTCATTAATCAGTTACTGGATTGAGGAGGTCAGATAGGCAGTCAGTCTATGTAAAATGCTGATATAGAGCTATATCGGTTTCGACTGGAAGCCAAACCGACTAAATAATATTTGTAAAAAGGCAATATTCGATGATGCAATTAATTTGCAAAGCAGTTTTTTATATGAATTAGTAATAATAGAGGTAAAAGTTTTTTTTATCGTGGTAAAATCATCAAATGAGTCCTCCCACCCAGGCCAGAGAGGGAGGGACTGTCAGACTCGTACTGACTAAAATCCACGGTGTCTTTCAATAGGCCTTTACGTTACAGGGTCACGGTAATTCGGTAAGTCTCGCGATCAGAGGCAAAAGTATTAAGAATTAAGGCGAAAAAAATAATACGTGCATCCTTTAAATCAAAATAACATGAAACCATAATAGAACAACATCCTAGAACGGCTAGTTAATAGCTGACAGCAAAAACCTAATACTGCTCTGACCACATCATTATAAATGCTCCCTATTTTGTATAGAAGCTATTACTTTTTCTAAACAGGATGCATAAAAAATAGTAAAAGTCGCAGGTCATTTCAGGAAGCTTTACAAAACCACACAAAGAGGACAGAAACGATTTATGTTAAAAGGCTTTGCGAAAAAATAGTATATTATGTTTAAGCTAAATCCCACTCTCTGTCTCTCTCATCTATTCCCACTGCTGGGACACAGACCTCTCTGCGAGGCTGTAATTCAAGAAATGCCAGTGCAGGATGATAAAAAATGTCATGAAAGTAATACTGTCGGATAGTGGGTAATAATTATTTTATTAATAACTAGAGGAAACAGGTTTAAGGAAAATCCACTAGGTATTATCTAATCGGCATTAGTATGGCGTGATATTATTAATATGTAATTGTTATAAAATACCTACTATTATGCTGTAATTTTTTACTTTGCTATGTACTTATAAAGGACAGTGCGCTAGCGAATACCAAAATTAATACTCGGATATCTCGAAGCCATTAATAAATTGACAAAAATAAGTCATGCTACTAGATCCAATTGAGAGGAAAAATAGGATATTACATAATACCTATACATTTTGATCAAATGTAAATCTACTACTTACTGAACTTCGTACATAACGCTATTGTTCTTAATTACAAGGAACCACAATCATATTTTTTAAACATTGCTCTACGCTCTGTGTTTCTCAAGAGTAACCACGATACGGGTGTCATCGTGAGTACGTTTATAAATATTTGAGTTCATGCAAGTATACAAACACCCACCCGGAGCAACTTTGTAGCTAGTTCTAACAATACTTAGATCCTATTATAAACATTTACTTGTTCTGTGAGGGTATTGAACCCGTGACACGCAGCGTTGCAGTTTGCAATCAATCGCTCAGTCACACAAACCGTGGCGTCAATAAAAATGCTCACAAAATAAAAACTTACTTAACCAAACTTGATTAAATTTTTATGGGAAACAAACTACAAGTATCCTGCATCGAACAAAAAAGAATCACACTAATCGGACTAGAAACCTCGGAGTAATCGATGTACATACATAAAAAAAAAACATACCGACCGAATTGAGAACCTCCTCCTTTTTTTGAAGTCGGTTAAAAAGAAAGTTTTTTTTCCGTTGATTCATTCAAATTTATTCTCTAGTCTCAACTGCATTAAAGTCAGAGATACTGAGATGGCCTTCGACGCAGATCTTCAAAGACTCATTGAGTAAAAATACAATGTTTCCTCTGTTTCAACAAAAACAATAAAACGTTCAAGAGTAATGATAAGATAGCATTATGTACGCTAATATGACATGCGACTGATATAATGCCCCATTCTCCGTAAATCATTCGATATAATTATCTACCTATGTCGGTATTATTTCAATAAGTACCACAATTTTCTACACGAAAAACCCTATGATTAATAATGATTACATTAATCCATTATCAATTATATTGTGCGTGATTTTCATTTACTTTCATTTTGTGAATCATTATCAATTAAATTAACGATAAGATTGCCAAAATAAAATATCGTATGATGATAAAGTAATCAATCCTGATCAAATGATTCATGTTTTTTTTTTATCATAATCTAATTCGGTCAAAACAACTGTCGTAACTTTTCCGTTACGTTTTCGTGAGTAGTTCTTTTCGCTGGTTTTTCCCTCCAGCACATAACTTCAAAACTATTTCTGTTAACATCTCAATTATGTGTGTCCAAGAAAAGTTACATTTATAACACTGGCACGCCCCACACACATTTCAAAGATAAACACACAATAGAGGAAAATAGCCTATCAAAACTTGGCATATAACTCAAGTCGGCTATGGTCCTACAATATACGATTGGACGTACATTACCATGATCCTTAACAGCCTTTTATAAGTCCATTATGTAATGGACGCGAGGAATCAGACGGTCAATACAATCGGGGAGACTATCTTGCTTGTCCGCTCCACTTGATTTATGCGGTAATATTTTCGAGAGTAGCCAACCATTCCTCTTTATACGGAATATTGCAATCAATGATTTACATACGTGCTATTGATTTATAGCGAAACAGAACAGATTGCATTATTCTCTGTAAATATTTGTGAAACAAAAGGCTCTTTAAGCTCTTTTATGAACACAATGCTCTTGGGATGCATGGGGGAAATTTTTTACACATTATTCAGTCTGCTCCAGAATTATTTTTTGCAATGAAAATTACATTATTGTCCCTTGTGGTCTCGTAGTTTTTAAATATCGATTCTATCACGTCTGTTCAGTATGCTAATGTAATTCGACTTTAGGTATGTTTAAAATGTCAAAAACATAACCTGTTTTATTTTTAATCAAATGTAACGGCGTAGATAAACATAATTATGTTTAGTTCCTTCCGATAGACAAATTTTTAAACAGGCAAAAATTCTAGAACGGAACGTAACCTAAAGTTCAATAAAAATATTAAAACATATTATAATTTAATGTATATAATAAAATAATGTATATAATTTAATATATATTTTTTAAATCTGCACTTTTTTTTTTACTCAAATATATAAAAAGCAAAAAATAAGTTAATACAGCATAAAGCAAATAGAAAAAACATTTAAAACTTGATGTCTGCATACATATCTCTTTAGTTTCTCGTTTATAATATCGCAAACGTGTAACGAGCATTTTCCCGGCTCATTGCAAGTGTCAGCTTTGCTAAAAGTAACTGCGCGTGCGCTCATTAGCGTTCTATCTCAATTCAAGTGTAAATAGTGTGGCCTAGTGCACTCGTTAGATCAATAATTGTATCCATCTCTTTTTTAATATCGTGCATTATTTTGCGTTTATTGGTATTGTTCATCTAAAAACACTGACAAAGCAAAGTCGAATTCTAGTGTTCTGTATTTTTTTGGCCTACCGCTTTATATCCTATCTTCGCATGTCCTGTCCCCTGTACACTTGACGATCTTATGAGTCCGTCAGCGATTAGATCTCGCGTTGCTGAATTTAGGACTAAGCAAAAGAAGATGGGAGAAACGGGTAAGCTCAATACCATGCCACTTTTAGATGTTAAATTCTTTGAAGAGTTCCGTCTCAGTAGACCAAGACAGAGAACCGGTACGAGACAAAACTCGATTAATTTTAATGGTATAGGTAATATCATTCATGGAGTCAAAGTGGTCTGAAAGGGACACTAATTTAATTTCATTACTATAGGAGGGTTGTTGCAGTAAAAGCTAGCCGTATATGGCGCGGCACGCTTGCCCTGACATCCAATCTGTGTGGAGAGCCCTCGTGTCTGTCTCATTGAGAGCAAATCGCTCGAGCCTAGGGGACTGACCCGGTTCATTGGACAAAATGTTGGCGTTTAGTTGGAACGTCCATCATTAATAACATATGGCAAGACTAGGAAGTTTCTTTTACTGCGGTATCCGTAAAAATCTGGCGAAAAGTTATGT
The DNA here is from genome assembly GCA_028554685.1 of Agrotis ipsilon. Taxonomy (NCBI): domain Eukaryota; kingdom Metazoa; phylum Arthropoda; class Insecta; order Lepidoptera; family Noctuidae; genus Agrotis; species Agrotis ipsilon. Next base: position 7,913,189 of record CM052955.1, read on the forward strand.
TTATTTTTTCTCTTTAGTAAAAGTTACTTCTCTTTGTTTCTTTTAAATGCACGTTTTATTCATTTTTTAGTTTAAAAAAAAACATAAAAAACAGATAACTTTCCGGTAACGGGAATGAAACCCAAGCTGCCAATGGTCAGGCTCTTGAGAAAGGAATCTCCTAATAATACTCACCGTAAGTTACTTCTTATTGTTATAGATTATTCAACTTAATAATCTTCGTTAGTGATAGACATTTAAACATTGGTCCATTGTCTTTTCTGTATTAAGATTGTCTTTACTGGAAGTAGTTTTAGGGACTTGAAACTCCACGATCCAGTAGTTCCCAATCTAAGTGATGTGACGGCGACAGTGCGATTGTATCGAGCTATTTATCGGAATCGTGTATTAACGTTAATTTTGTTTGTTGCATTTTTTTTTTTTAAACATGTGCGAAGTTAAATGCGAAGGTGATCTACTTTGTTCGCTAGTGTGGTTCATTTATTATAATTGTAGTGTAAAATTAATAATCTACCATTTCCTAGATTTTGTAGAATTTTCCAAATTAAGATGTAGTATCAAGGCTCTTTTTCCCAATTTCATTGTTGATTACTTCTAAAAATTAAAAAAAAGTTTTCGTTATCACCAAGGAATAAAAATCGAATCATGCTCCCTTAAAACTCGCCCTTCATTTAACCAGTCATAGTGTACAACAAGCAGCAAACTCAATTATTTTGTTTGGTTAAAACTTGTTTGACATAAATAACACAGCGCCTCTGTTGGGTGACACAGTTTGTTTTAAATCTGAGCCGAACAACAAATTCGCAACACGTCAAATTATTTATGTTACTCTGCTTTTACCTAAAGCCTGAAGCGACACATAAGGTAACGCTGCGCAGAGAGTAATTTATCTTAATCGCGACACCTCACTCATTTGGCTAAATGGTTCACGTTAGTAATCATGTAGCTCCAAATTACCAACACGATCGCCTTAACTACGAAATTAACCCTTATGTGCCACCGATTGAACATATTGGAATATCCCAATTAGAATTTACTGCAATACAAACTTGTGACCCCAACTAGAACTAATACATTTATTTGTTATTCGATGTTACTCGGGCTTAGACAAAGGTTTGTCGCCATTTTAGGTCTGGGTGAACCCTTCTGGCCTTGTTATTTCTATGTGTCCATTAAATTATCCCTTTCCATTTGATCTCTTTGAGGTTTGTGTTTTTAAGTTTGTTTTTTCAAGACCACCAGTTTATTCGACCCAATCGGTACACAGCAGATCGGATTTTGTGCCACGAGTTTGGAGAAAAGCACTTATTTCGCGCTTTTCTAAAAATTCCAAATTGCTGTATAACCCAGTTGTGTTGGAAAAAACAATTTCTGTTTCGTTGAGGATATATGTCGTTCCATTATATACGAAACCAACAACACTTGAGAAAGCATACAATTAGCCGTCATGAAAGTTCCCAAAACTCCACAGAAGCTAATTATAATACTATTCCGAATAAGTTTAAGATATTATTTGGCAACGTTTAGGTAAGAAATATTTTCATCGCTACCCAACCAAGAATTTGCACAAGCTCAAAATTATTTTAATTAAAAAACTGAGGAAAGGAAGCAAGGAGGTGGGCATTCTTAATTATTTGCCGGGTAGGGTTTAATCAAATTATACTTGAGTGAAACTTATTACATTAAATTACTATGTATTTATTGTTGGAAGTACTTCGGAAGGGGGAGGCGTGGTGCGGTAAGTATAGTTTAGTGGCGGTGCGTAACCGTGACTTGCTTTCCTGTCTAAACTTCAGAAGGAATTATCTTACTCTACCTTACTTTGAGAAGTTTAGTTCACTAGAACCACGGGTAACGCTATAAAGAGAGATTTAGGTACTCTAACAACAAAATGAATGTGTGATTTAATATAAACGACACTTTAATTTTCCCCAAAAGCCCTTTATTGATTTTCATTCCATTTGGAATATTCTCTGCTCAGTTGCCATGGCAACGCCGCCACCCCATCAAACGGCTCGTATTTCGGAAATCCTTTTAGCGGTAACTATTGCAATGTGATATGAATATCACTTTCCCATCGCGGAAAAGGATAAATGAGTGTTAATTTCATTAAGAGAAGGAAGAAATTATTATACCTTGTATAATATGTATTATGTGTTTTACTATTATCATTGGCTGTTCGATGTTTTTATTAGTAACTAGTTCATTTCCACGGCATGGCCCATGTAAAGTTGAGTCTCATATCATCCCAGATAATACTTGATTAAACGTAATATCTTCTGTATTCATTCAGGTCTTAAACAATTTTTGTTCCCATCCAAATTTATTTAGAAACATTCAAACATCCATCGATACATCTAAACTCACAAACTTTCGTATGTAGGTATAACAGTTATACAAGAGAAGATTATGTTGTATTATTCGAAGCAATATTTTACCCAAAATCAATTCGAAACACATGAGAAATGTACCAACAAAAATACAACAGCAGTAGCTGTCTTAATAAATAGAAAATGTACAAAGATTTTATGACTATGTACTTGTATGTTTATTCATCGCCACGCTCTGTATGCCGAGGGTTGCCATGAGATTCATCGAAGACACGTACAGCGATAACCTTTGGGTTTAACGAGGACATTAATAGCAGCAAATTGCAGACCCCTGCTATCCCTTCCTTGCTACCCTTTCCTTCACTCTCCTTCTTATCTTACACTGAATTACAAGCATTAGATATGTAAGTGAGTATCTACAATATCATACTGCAGCTTCATAAGTATTGTTTTTTTCTAACCTTAGGTTCGCATTTCTACTAATTCGCTTGATGGTAAACGAAGTCTACGTTAAAGTACTCGTGCCTAGAAGTAATCCATTCACTCTTGACTTGAAGACCCCAAGGTTTTAGGTATCAGAAAACAGAGACTCCGGCAGGGATTCCACACTTTAGCTGTGTTTATTTTATTTCTGCTAGAAGCAAACCCCTAGACCTAGGTCAGAGGTGACAAAGTCGACAGTGGAGCGAGCTTACCAAGAAGAAGCCTGTTCACTCTAATTTTGAAATATTAGAGAATACAGACGCAGGTTCTTTACTCTGCGCATTAGAAAATAAATATTGTAACTATTGTTAAAGCAAGCAGTCTAAGATTTCAGTAAGTCTGAAGATGTTCTAAGAAATACCGGTGTAAGACGCTTGAACTTCAAACGGGGCGAAAATAATACTGCTTTCAAGCTTAAGTTTCCGTTTGTCGAGATTTTCTGTACCTTTAAGGCGACAATAAACGCTAGCGACCCTGAACAAGATCTAGGAGCCTGAGCCATCACTCCTGACGGCACAGGGCTCATCACAATACACCCCATTTTTTTTTGTCATAGACAATAATGATAATATAATATATTTAAAAATGTAATGTACTGCCAGAAAATGGCAAAATTACGGCGTAAAAATTTAACGTCTTCGAAAATAACTATCTCATAATATGTGCATCGATGCAATTTAGCATTTTATTTGTTATGGTAATTTTTATTAATTACGAGCACTCCGCCCGCGACTTTGTCCGCGTGTTTTTCGAACTTTGCTTTTGTGAATTTTTACTCCTAGCCATCCTCATTAAGGGATACTTTTGGAAAATCTAAATCAAAATTCAACAATAATTCTATCAAACCGCAATATCTCGTCTTGGGTAGCACCTACACAAACATCCTAAAAATAACCCCAATGCATAATTTTGGGACTCCTTATTAACAACCCCTAAACTAATCTTTAGGTGTAGAATTTCGCAACATCCTCCCTTAGTGAGAACCTATGTTCTAAATAGAAACCCCAGCAAAATTTAAGACCTCTAACTATCAACCCATAACCCCCTTGCAAAATTTGATACTTCTAGTATCTGTATATTAACCCAAAAACAACCCCTGAGGGGTCGAATTTGGCATCATCCCGTTATGGTGAGCATCTACGGCTTAAAAAGGAACCCGGTGCAAAATTTGAGAAGCATAGCACTTTTAGTAACTAAGTTTCATACAAACTATCAATCCCAAATACAAACCCCTTTGGGGTCGAATTTTGTATGAGAGCATTTACGTTTTAAAAAGAAAAGCTACGCAAGATTTGAGACACCTAGCACTATTAGTAAAAAAGTTTCATACAAACTATCAACCCCAAAAACAACCCCTTGGGAGTCAAATTTCGCAAAATCCTGTCTTTAGTATCACTTACGTCCAAAAAAGAATCCATATATAAAAAATTAAATCTCAAAAATATCAACCCCAAAAACAACCCCTTAGGGGTCGAGTTTCACAAAATTTCTACCTTGTTGAGCATTCACTTCTTAAAAAGAACCGGCATGCTAAATTTGAGACGCCTAGCACTTGTAGCAACAAAGTTTCATACAAACTATCGACCCCAAAAACAATCCCCTCAGGGGTCGGATTTCGCAAAATCTCGTTATAGTGAGCATCTACGTTCTAAAAAGACACCCCATGCAAAATTTGGAATTCCTAGCACCTGTAGTAGTGAAGTTTCATACAAACTATCAACCCCAAAAACGACCCTTTAGGGGCCGAATTTCGCAAAATCCGTTCTTAGTGCTCACTTACGGGCGCAGCGGTTTGGGCTGTGTGTTGTCAGATCAGTCAGTCAGTTTAAAATTTTATATACAGTGTGTTTCTTTTAAATGGGCCAAAAGGGGGAAATCCTTATCCATAAGAGATACGGGAAAATTTTCTTAGGAACCTTTAGCTCTTTTTTGATGTTGACTATTTTGGCGTTTTTACTTTTTTGGTCAAGTGTGAGTTGTCCACAAAAATGAGTGAAATAGGCCAAATTTTTTTTTAATGCCTGTTGACTCTGTTTCATGTAAGGATCATTTCATTGTATCGGAAGAAAAAAATCGTGACGGCGGAAGTTGGTCAAATTTAGCAAAAATACTTTTTCATACAAATTGTATGAACGAAAAAATTACCAATTTTTTTATGATGTTTTTTGACTTAGTGTCATGTAAGGATCAATTCATTGTATGAGAAGGAAAATGTCTGGACAATGGAAGTTAGTCAAAAGTACAGTAATGTTCCTTCTTACAACATAAAAACGTATTAGTAGTACTCAGTATTTCATTAGATTTGACCCACTTCTGTTGCTCTCACATTTTCCTTCCCATACAATGAAATGATCCCTACATGAGACTTAGTCAAAACACATCATAAAAAAAATGGTAATTTTTTCGTTCATACAATTTGTATTAAAAAGTATTTTTGCTAAATTTGACCAACTTCCGCCGTCTCGATTTTTTTCTTCCGATACAATGAAATGATCTTTACATGAAATAGAGTCGATAGGCATTAAAAAAAAATTTGGCCTATTTTACTCATTTTTGTGGACAACTCACACTTGACCAAAAAAGTAAAAACGCCAAAATTGTCAACATCAGAAAAGAGCTAAAGGTTCCTAAGAAAGTTTTCCCGTATCTCTTATGGATCAGGATTTTTCCCTTTTGGCCAATTTAAAAGAAACACCCTGTATATAGATTATATATCGGTTTATAGGTTATATCTTTGAAATAACGGTTTTTTTCCGATACATTAAATTATGTTAAAGGTTTTTGGGCAGCATTACGTAACCTATGCGAAAAAAATTTGAAAATTTCATACATTTTTTTACTACATTTAAAATCATCCATCGTTTTCCAGTTAACTTCGCCCATATTTCGTTTTATGTATAGATCGATCCCAAATCAAAATTCATCGGAAATTCCTCTATGACTGGGAACGCTAAAAATTCGAACAATGAACGCGAAACAATATTTTATAACTGGAATACCCAAAAGTTCCAAACTATCGGAACTCGGGAATAATTGGGTGTAAAATTTGCCCTTGAACAATCAAATGCGAGTGAGCCACTTGAACTAGGAGAATCGCCCTTACATCCATTAAAATAAAGGCGCTGCCAAAGGTGTATTGTTACTGTACTTCGGTTAGCTGTACGGCCTTTACAATCGAAAATTTCTAGTTTCCATGCCCATCTACGCTTGGAATGACGTCATGTCCATCAGATTGGTCTATTTTCGCACTCCCCTCGACGCTTGTCAGCATCGGCTGTCTCGCGTCGGTCGTATGTCATTCACCTCAACTATGTATTGTGTCCCCGCGGTGGATAGATCGTGTTATGATAGTACGTTGAACGAAGAGCCTATCTGGTAGTATGTGGTCTATAAAAACCTGTATATAAAATAAATACAGGTCAAAAAGACAAAGGTTTGCACGGTTAGTTGTATCTCCGGCTTAGAATAAGCCAATGAACTTATGCCAGTGGTATCTCTCGGCCACCGTAAGAGGATTATATCCGTGGATCGACAAACAGAAGGATTCTGTGCAAGTTGTATGGAATTCTGCTGAAGCTCGCTTGACCAAAGGACGGTTTATCCTTACAGTACTGCAGAAGGCTCTTGTGCATAAATGTTGAAAACAAATAAACCCTCCGTCATAACCTAAGACATTTAGGCAAAGAGTTTATTAACACTTACTTTTTTTATGAACCGAAGACAACAACATGAAACGTGGCTATTGACTACGAATTCAGTTCATCGTAAAAAACTACACTGTATTTTCAAAATCAGATAAAAAGCTTCCGTAATCGCATTATCGATAAATTTTAATACAAATCGTTGAAGAATCAACTGCCTGCCAAATTCGGTGCCTAAAAAACGGAAACTGGCGAACTGCCAGAATGAGGTTAAGTAGAAAGGAAAATATTGTGCAGCAGTAAATTTTCGGGAGTGCTTAGTAGTACATGATATCGATAAGCAGATGATACTGTGGCCGATTTAAATCCTAAACTGGATAAATGCTCCTCGGCCACTGAGCTGGGTCCCTGCGTTTGAATACAAATGGACCGTTTATCCCTGAAAGCCAATCTGTATGCAAATTACAGGTCCGTTTAACTATTCTCGTTAGTTGCTCATTTTCGGAACGTCTGCATTTTCAGTTTGACTAAAATATAATCCTTTCGATTGTTCCTGATTGATTATGTTATTTCTTTTGTTTGGTGGTTTAATTGAATTCAGTTAGTCTCATGGTCTTCTATGTTTGCTGTTACCGAAGCATGAATTTCGCCTGAAAGATTTTGCTCAAAGTCAGTTGTAAACTCCTTGTTAAAGTTGTTGCTAAATCCTTAACACCCATCATTTTAATAAATAACCTAAAACCGACCAAATCATTTCGCTATTAACTTCGGGCATAACTTTTGCAAACGCCTCGCGATTTTAGTGTCTTTGCGAGAAGTTGTCGTCAACTTTTTCATCCCCTTTTTCCGGTTCCGCTAATGCGCAAACTTTCCTCAGATACGCCGACACTCCTTGCGAAGTGGCTTGTTCAAAATTTCATGAAAATCCACGAAAAAGTATTTAAGTTCACTATAGAGGAAGCAACAGAATTATAAAAGGAGAAATCGACACAAAGCTTAGTGAATACAGTCTCAGAATCGAAGCAAAGAAAAAGCTGCAACTGTGTTTGGCTTTGTATTGAGTTTGACTGAGAATTCGCTTGCTGCACATTGATGAATTCTATAAATAAGTAGTTGAGATGATTTCTTTACCAATACAATAAGTAGTGATTATAGGAATTCAATGAAAACTCCTAAAAGGTGTTGCAGTACTATTCATAAGCCGACCTCTGAGCACAGTATCTCCATATTCAATTTCCTTATTGTTAATATCAGGAACCATATGAATGAAATATAACCATAACACATCGTTTTCCTTTATCGTGTGCTTCAGAACTCAATAATGTTGCAATATGTGTTCGTTCATGCCGTCAACAGAATGTGTATATCTTAACACGTTGTGTCTGCATCTGTGTAAGTCACATTTACTTTTTTCCATTCCTCGACTATTCGCGACCCGGGCCCATTCTGCAGAACCAAACGATTTTGCGCTTGTTACGAGCATTCCATATGCAATTTTCTCCTTTCTACATTGAAATGCTTCACAATTTCCACAGTTTTTTGAAGTATTTTAATGAATAGTTCGCAGTAACGTTCCCGTATTTAAATACAAGTGAAATAGTTTCGTAGAATATTTGCATAGCGCAGTTTCGTTATAATAATTTTCTACTACATTCAAATTATAAAGTTTTGGTGGAGCAAAATCATAAACGGTATTTCCTAAAAATATAAGTGTTGTAGGTACTGCTTTTGTCGACAGTGCTGGAAGAAATTCTGAAACTGAGCCATAATTATTCATTTTCCAAAGAATGCTGAACTAAGACAATTAAATAATGAAAGCGCCTAGCGCCGCCCGCTACAATTGAATCGACGTAATTGAGAAGATGCCGAGAGAAACCCAGTATGAGTTGGCTCATTAGTGAGTATGAATAACTTGTTCGGAACTTTATTAACTATGGTCTGAAGCGGCCTTACACAGTCATCACAGAGCATTGGAACAACAACTTTGTGGTAAGGAGCCCCCGGCTTCAAAGACGCAAATTTGCACAAGCTCTTGAGGAGTGTAAAACTGTCTCTAAAGACTTTTCGTGCATGACGTTCAATTTTATTAAGTTCTTCAGAACTTGAATTGGAGTTCTGTGACTGCGAGATTTGCTTCAAAATCGTTTTTAATTCAGGAAACTGTTTTCATCATAATTTTTGGAAAGCAAAGAGAGAAAGCAAAAAAAGAAAACTTTTTGTAAATAATAGGTACGCCTACATCAGATCACAAATTGGCTTTCTGTCTTCCAACACACACAACTTCTAAATAAACTGTAAAAATGTCGCAGAGGTCTTTTAGAATGTCAACCGCACACAGTTTGCGAGCGACAAAAATAAACCATTGATCGGAAATGTACTGAACGTCCGAGTCTGCCACAATTAATACATGCTTGGAACCAAATGGCTGGCTCAAGAGAAAAATAGCTTAAACTGCACTGCTGGCCATTGTAAACTCGAACTTATTGTAAAAGATGGAAGGATTGAAATCGGTTGTCGTATTTCGGGATAGGTTCCGATCTAACCCCTGTTATAGAATCGTCGTATGCGTATCATCGACATAGCAAAGGGCAGCAGCAGTGAGGTTTAATGACAACGGACCAATACAGAATCGAGGTCAACGTTAAGTGTCGCATTGGACTTGGCACGGACCCTTAATTGAGCGGTTATCGTATGCTCAGAAACGGAACGGCAGATACAATGAATAAAACAACCGAGAAGTCATGGGTGTGTCCACTAGTGTAACTAATGTAGTTTTTTTGGCGGGGAAGTAGAAATAAATGAAGTTATAAGCATATTAACATGACAATATTCGAGAATAATAAAGAAGATAGTTAAGACGGCAAAGACCCAAACTCCAATTTGAAAATTGGGTACCTATGGGTTTGTCTGTTCGTGATTTAGATAGCTAGGTTGAGTTTGTGACAATCAACCGATAAGATTGTTTATTTTAATTTGGAAAACCGCGATCTGGAATATCCAAGAAGCATTTTCTCACCTTGTAGTCTTATCGGTAAAATGGAACAATAATTAAAAAAGTAAATATGTAATTCTCTACATTCAGTTGGTACGAAATACCAAGAATTGATTGTAAATATGAAACAATAAAATACATGATATTGAATTTTTTCAGACGTAATTCCTAAGACAATCTAATTGGTAAAATGTTACTCTTAACAAAATCGATGCATAATCTAAAGCACAAAGTACTTAATTGAAAACTTTTATGTTTGAGAATACAAATCACAAACAAGAACGCACACATGTTTAACGAAACTTGCGGAGACACAACTTGTTTGCAATTAATGGAGTTAAGTCTTAACGACTAACTCGGTTAGGTACAACTATGTGTTTTCAAACTGTTCACATAGAGTCTTTGAATCTTAGGAGTAATTAATGTTTATAACAAAAGAAATGCTAGATACTAAACTTTAATATTTCATAGTATACATTAACGTCTCCTAGAGCAAGTAGAGAAGTATGTATATGTTACGGTAAATGTGACATTTTTCTTCCCATACAATGAAATGATCCTTACATGACACTAAATCAAAAAACATCTTAAAAAAAATTGGAAATTTTTTCGTTCAAACAATTTGTATGAAAAAATATTTTGCTAAATTTGACCAACTTCCGCCGTCCCGATTTTTTTCTTCCGATACAATAAAATGATCCTTACATGAAACAGAGTCGAAAGGCATTAAAAAAAATTTGGTCAATTTTACTAATTTTTGGGGACAACTCACACTTGACCAAAAAAGTAAAAACGCCAAAATTGTCAACATCAAAAAAGAGCTAAAGGTTCCTAAGAAAATTTCCCCGTATCTCTTATGGATAAGGATTTCTCCCTTTTGGCCCATTTAAAAGAAACACCCTGTATATTACGGTAAGAGTGAATAATTGAAGATTATTAATAATTATCTATTATTATTAATAATTACCGAAAGTCGAGGTTAAAGTGATTAATTAATCACATTTGTCCGTTGTTATTAATAATTTGACCCTAGTAGTGATAATGATAGTGAGTCACAGACGGAAAAGGCTCATGAGGGGAGCATACTCGAAACTGGACTTTGCCTTCCAAATGAAAATATCTGCAGAACAAAAATACAGAATCTTCGATCAATGCATCCTGCCAGTACTCACTTATGTTGCGTAAACCTGGGTATTCACCAAAGACTTAATAAAAATACTGGAAGTGACCCAGAGGGAAGTAGCGGAAGCTGGTAGGAGTGTCATTGATTGACTGCTAAACTAACAAATGACTCCGGAAACGAAGCAAAGCCAGCTGGCCATGTCCAAGAGTCACAGATTTAACTAAACGAATGGCACGCCTGAAGTGGGCTTGGGCTGGCCATGTCCAACGTCTTCTCGAATGGAAACCATGGGGAGAAAAACGCCCTCAAGGAAGACTACAAATGCGCTAGAAGGATAATGTGAAAAGGGTTGCGGGCTCAAATTGGATACAAAGAGCTCGATTTCGTGAATAGTAGAAGTAGTTGAGGGAGGCCTACACCAAGATGGTAGAAAGAGGCTGAAGAAGAAGGAGAAAGAAGACATTAACGTCTGCGTCACCAAAAGACATAAAATAAGGAAGAGAATGACGAATTCGAATTAGCGTAGCAAGAATGCGATTACTGACTTCTTAAAAGGCGCCCGATGGACTGAATTTGAAACACTGGTTCAAGTCCTGCTCGCAATCGATTTTATTCTTTTCACAAAAGCTTAGAATAAATCTGCGTAAAATACTAAAGTACATAAATAGAGCTGACATTAAAAACGTTTTTATTCTTTCAAACTCAAAATAAAATGAAGAGATCTTGAAGATTTGTTCAAAGGAATAAATGCTTCAGCAAAAAGTCCCAATTTCTTATCCTAAACTTCACCTGAAACATAATGACTTTGAACTTCATATTTCTTTTTAATCATATTACCCTGTGCTGATCCCACACCTGTAATTAAGGCCAGAGAGCAAAATGTTCATTTATCATCGTTTAAAAATTAAATTAGGCTACCTTATCGCCGCGCCGTCATCAATCATTTGTGAACTGATTTGTTTCATTTTTATTTTTTATTAGACTCTAGTCTTTCATCTGACGACACCTCACCAGACGATAAGCGATCATTCAACCAGCGATGGTTTGCGGTGACTTTGGGCACTAATGGAGTTATAACTATTTGACCCTTAAGTGTATTCTTTAGATGTATTTCGATTTTAAACCTTTTTCCACCTTCGTTGGTACCTCCTATGGCAATCCGAGTTAATTCTAATAATTTAAGTTCTACTCATAATTTTGAGATTTGACTTTATTTAGTGACTCAATTTGCTCTATGTTGAGTGTCAAGTTAACCATCATTTCATTTGTTAATTCTGCCTTGAATATGAATTTGCGCTATATTTGTACACTCTTCTTATTTTTGAAGCTGATTCTAGCCTTTAAATATTTTCCGTGGAACTTTATAGAGGAAATGTTTAATATACATAGGAGAGTTATTCCGTCACCCATCGTGTGAAACTCGCTGGTGAATTTGTCCTACTACACCGGTGGTACGCAGTCGCTAAAATAACCAATTTGGGGACCCTCATCGCGCGTCACAAGGTAATGGATGGCTCTGAGCTCACTGTTGCGGTTATATTGGACGGGAGAAAAAATTATATTTCGCTATTACCCTGTAAATTCCCTGTAGCTCCGAAATGTTAGAAATAAGGCTACGAAGTGATTTTTGGGACGTGTGTGTACGTGCGCGACTCGGAGAGCAGGAAAATTTTGTTTGATATCCTTGTGAGGATATTAATGGAAGCTGCTAATAATGTTGTTAATCAACAGAGTATTTTTATTATAACATGACACGTAATGACCTAGCATGATAGATATTGTGACGAGCTCGTAACCATTTTAAACGAATCGTATTCAAAATAGCCGGAAGCGGTTGACTGATGCTAAAACAAAACAATTACGACAATGACATCATTCGCAAAAACACGTGAATCGCAGTCTTGTGAACACTTTACACACGTTTACTCAATTCATTCCCAGATATAAAGAACACAGGAGATCAAGACGTGTCTGCTTCATCCATTACGAAGGTCTCTGGAGAATACCTGTCTCAAACAAGCTTCTGCCATTATTCTTTGCTCAGATACATCTTTTTGTCGATAAATTAAATTAAGTATTGACACGATTTGTGAATTTGATGAAATAGATACTCGAATAACATATCGATATTGAACTTTAATAATACCACATGTTATAAGCGTTTTTATTTCCGCGAGACTAGAGCCAAATCGACAGACATAATATTTCAAAATGAAGGTTGCTATTTGACATGTTTAGTTTAAATAAATGACATTAAACATTTATTTTGACATTCTTAACAACAAATATTTGCTTACTGATTTTCGTATTGTATTATGTGCTACTACAACGTATATTTACAGCTTTCGCTATCTTTACTACCTTTATCTGAGGCCCTTTGTCTGATAGCATGATAGTTGTCAAATAAATATTATCACTGCTTTATCTGCTTTGTGATAGTTTGTTGATAGTTAAAACGCGCTTAGGACATAATATATATGAAAATTATTTACTTCAAGTAAGTAAATATCAAAGCCAATACACCTGAAAAGTAAATTCGTACTAATTTATTAAACATACTGTACGAAAGATTACAAATAAATCGGTTTGAAGTTTTGGAAAAAAAGATCTAGTTACACACTCGGGCGGGACAGCTACCAAAACCGCTAAACCTTGTTTCAAATAACGCAAACGGTTAACAGAAATGTTCTTTACGCCCTTTTTTTAGAACTTTGAATGAGATCTACAGAATTAGTTAAGTTTAGTCGGTATTTGAAATTGTCAAGATATATTATCTACATTTTGAAAAATCTGACATACAGGAACATCGACACAAAGGCAGACTTAGAAAAGAGAGGTAATCTGCAGTTGTCCCTTCTTGCTTTGCAGCTGGTACCGTACAACTTGACCCCAATTTTATCTACTGCCCAAATAAATTCACCCCTAGTTAAAAATGGTTGAATCGTTGCCCGAAATTGGATTGTCGTCATGATAGAATGAAAATAGTGAATCAGCTTTCATGTCATAAAAGTTAATTGGTAGTACAGAGCTTATAAAATATGCTCCACTAATTTTAAAGCGTTTTTGTATTCACTAAAATGTCAAACCTTTGTCAAAAGCTTCGTAATATTAGGCTTCGTTCAAAGAGACGCGGCGCGTCGAGCGGAGCGGGCTACCCGAAACACAAACATACGGCAATGTACAGTGCGTTCATGGAGAAGCGGATTTACTCGCGTCTGTTTGATTTCTTGCGGAGGACGCCGCGTTAGACGCCGTGATGAATGCCGCAGATCCCATAAACGGAGAAAACAGCACGCTTCGCCCGACGCACCTCACGACGCGCCCGCGTCCTTGAACGCGGCCTTACAAAACAATTTGATGACTATAAATACATAAGTCGTATGCATAGCAGTGACATCACTAAAGTGTTTGTTTTTGTATTATATCTTCATTTTGCAACAAAATATATAACGCTTTGAATACTAGAGATTTTTCATTTAACAATACTGTTGACAGGATAATCTATACATATAATAAAACAGTAAAAAAACTGTGTCTGTACATTGAATAAATTAAAAAAATAATAATTAAGGGGGATTCAGAAACAGTAATAGAGCACGAAACGAAAAAAAAAAATTTGTCTGTTTGTCTGTGTGTCTGTTTGTCTGTTTGTCTGTTTGTTTGTACACGCTAATCTTCGGAACTACTGGACGGATTTGAATGATTCTTTTTTTGTTGTATAGGTCTTAAGTCTGGCCAGGACATAGGCTATAATTTATTTTGGAAACTTGAACACCTGGCGCAGAACCGCAACAGACCAGCTAAACTATAAGAGATACAAAAATGGTACCATAGCAAAAACTGTTTCACGTGATGAGCATTTTCTGCTAAGACAATAAATTTGAAGATCTGGAACACCTTATGTGGAACTTCAACAGCCCAGCTGAACTATAACTTAAATAGGAATAACGTCTTAGCAAGAGTTGTTCAGCCTGATGAGCACTCTCTGTTATCGTATAAAATTTGAGGATCTGGAACACCTGATGTGGAACTCCAAGAGCCCAGCCACACTATAACATATATAGGAATAACATCTTAGCAAGAGTTGTTCAGCCTGATGAGCACTCTCTGTTGTCGTATTAAATTTGAAGATCTGGAACAGCTGATGTGGAACTCCAAGAGCCCAACTATACTATTACATATACAGGGTGAATTTTTCAACTGGGCGTGGATAGCTACTTTCGAAACTATGAGGAATATCGAAAAACGCTGAAAGGAGTCTCGAGGCCGATTTTGACGAAAACTAAAACTGCATCATTGGATTTTAGAAAAATCAAAAATCCTGGTCAGGAATCGAAACCGCTGATTTTGAAAAAAAAAATCACACTCTGTATTATTATACCGTTCGATAGTGTTGCTAATAAGGATCAAATTCTGGGAAGTAATTATATTCGGCAAACTTAAGGAAAACGTATAATTACAAAAAAACTGATTAATCTTCAAGGCAAAGAGTGTATTTGAAACATAAGTTACCGTTTCTTCTTTAAAATAATGCTATTTTTGGTTCAACTCAATAATGTCGTATTGCTAAGTACAGTGGGATTGTTGAAACGTCAAATCCAGTGAGACATTGAAAACAATGAAATTTTATAATTTCGAATAAATTATGGCTCAGTAGATGTAAAGTAACATGGAAAAATAGCAATTTCATAAAAATCAGCCATTTCCTTAAGTTTGCCGTATATGATTACTTCCTAGAATTTGATCCTTATTAGCAACACTATCGAACAGTATAATAATACAGGGTGTGATTTTTTTTTCAAAAATAAGCGGGTTCGATTCCTGGCCAGGATTTTTGATTTTTCTAAAATCCAATGATGCAGTTTTAGTTTTCATCAAAATCGGTCTCGAGACTCCTTTCAATGTTTTTCGATATTCCTCATAGTTTCGAAAGTAGCCATCCACACCCAGTTGAAAAATTCACCGTGTATAGGAATGACGTCATAGCAAGAGTTGTTCAGCCTGATGAGCACTCTCTGTTGACGTATAAAGATTGTAGATCTGGAATACCTGATGTGGAAATCAAAGCAGTTACTATTTTCACTGTATAATTATAAAATAACATAAGCTACACGCGGTGAAGGCGGTAACAGCTTAGGACTGATTTTCGATAAAAAATCTATAAATCATTCAAAATTTGACTCTACTGGCTAAAATTCCCATTTATTATTTTATTTTATCGAATAAATATGCCTTCGGGCTTATGTTATTTGAGTGTTTAATTTCCCTTTCCATTTATCTTCGTGACTCGGTAGCCTACCCGGTAACGCAGGATAGGCTACCGTGAGAATGTGAATAAAACTATAACCATGCCTAGAAAGAGGTCAAATCTTTCCCAACGTTCCAAAGGAGCTAAAAGATTGAGGATCATAAGATCCCAAGAATGTACCGAAGAGCGTCAGGATAGACTTGATGCTGTTCGAGAGCATCAGGCTGTAACTCGCTCCGTAGAAACCTCTTCGGATTGCGAAGCTCGCTTGCATTCTCAGCGTATTTATGCATGTACATCCAGGTCTCTGGAGACCAGTGAAGAATATGATGCGCGACTGTCCGCTGATCGTGAACGTCACGCATTGTCTCGCGAGTCGGAGACGTTCACTCATAGAGAATTGTGCTTGAGTTTAAGAATTTTTTTAAAAGTTATTTGCAATATATATTGTTAATTCAGTGTATCCTTGGGATCCGCTGCGGAGTAACGGAAAGATTATTTTTTTTGTGCATACAGGGTGAATTTTTCAACTGGGCGTGGATGGCTGTATCCGAAACTATGAGGAATATCAAAAAACGTTGATAGGAGTTTCGAGGCCGATTTTGATGAAAACTAAAACTGCATCATTGGATTTTGTAAAATTCAATATTTCTAGCCAGGAATCGAGCCCGCTGATTTTGGAAAAAAAAGTTCGATAGTATTGCTAATAAGGATCAAAGTCTGGGAAGTAATCATATACGGCATCCCGTTGTTTTCCCGTCCCCGGGCCTTCGAAGTCTACATCAGACGTTTCAGATCTTCGATTTTGACGACCCCGTTGTCGCTGGCATAAGCAACAGGATCCGCGTACGAAGTCGCGGGCAGAAGCTAGTGTAACATAAATATGGATCAGAATAGACCCATTAAACGAAGTGTAAATCACGGCTTACAAGCTTGGCCTGGGACTCCAGCGTCACTTTGTATACATTTCATTGCGCTCATTGACCAATCAAATCACGCTCTCTTTATACCGTCATGTCATCCTTATTGACGAACAGTCGCGTTAAAACGGGAAGAACCCAATAACCAGACATGCTTTTATATAAATAAATGCAATTTTCGCAAAGACTCTGGAAGATTTATAGCATCATAATGGTGCCAAATCGACTTTCTCAGTTGCGCAAAATGTGTAAATGTCCGGACTTCGGAGCTTCCATAGAATAGAACCGTAAACAAAATTCATCGATTGACAAATGCTCGGATCTTAGGCTGTTCCTCCAATAAAATCGTACTAAATGTGACAAGTGCGATTCGTTTTTCATTTTTCATATAATAACGCCCCCTCCGGGCACAAAGCCCGTTTTATAGCCATCACAATGGGATTGTGCTCTTTCATCAGCGGGACTTTTATGGACGTCGCGTCAGCTGTGCTGTGGGACGCCAAAATTGAGACAGTATAACAACTAACTACTTTCGCCGGCCACCCATTTAGCGGTTGCTCTTTGTCACATAAACTGACCGCTATGGCGGCGTTAATATGTGCATGAACTTCTAGGAAGGTTAATGTATGAAAAAATTGTAAATAATATCGCATAGCTGCGTTAGAAACTTTGGCTTTCCGCCACAACTATTGAACTTTGTACCGATTCAGGAAAACGTATCTTCGGTCACTTTCCTCTGTTTACGTCGTCTATTTTCAGCTTTTGGCACATGTCCTGCAAAATGCATAGGTAACTAAATCAAGAAAAATGATATAGTGCATGACGTGCATAGTAAAGTATTGTTTATAGGTAAGGCAAGAATCGTAAACCGAGACGATGGCTACCATTAAAGGTTTATGGTAGATGGTAGATTTCCGTTTGGCTCTCGAATATCTGGGAATATGAGATCGTAGAATGTTGATAGTTACCGATGTATCAATGTGTCACGTTCAAGCAGTTGTGAATATGATCGTACCTAACTCAGGTAAACATCCTAAAGATACCTGTATTAATTATGAGCTGCATGACAAACACGTTGATATAGATAATATTGATACTACTATACATCAAGTCGAGAATGACACAGACGCAACCACATAAGACCTTGAATAGCCTGTATTAACAGTCGTTGAATGTTTTAAACGCCTGTTTGATGTATCAACAAAACGAAATCAATTATTTAAGAATCTGAATCTAAAGGACCTGATGTTTTTGTTGGAGAACCTTCTGTTTATGTAAAGTTGTTTCTTTTGTCGCTCATAATTAGGTTTGTCAGACAGAGAACACTTGACATTCAAAGGTTTTCTCAATATTTTCTTGTGATGTTTTTATTAGGTTATTTCAAGTGAAGTACTTATTGTCGTTAAAGTAGCCCTTATAATGTAGCGCGTAGGTATGAATGTTCTCTGTACCTAGCTTTGTTTGAGACTAACATGTTTAGTATTGCTTTTTTATATTCATAGCTTTATCCCGGTGATTTTCCATCTTACTCATGTTATTTAGATAAATAATCGATTCGTTTACGTGACAACGGTACTGGAATAGATAGGTAGGTATCCATACATTAATCAGAATTATTGTTTTATCACTGTTGATGTCGAGCAACAAAAGTAAACACAATGGAGATTACCGTGATCGACGCAGATCTCAGCTACATACTATAAACATAGTGTTAATAGACTAAGAAATACCTTTATCCTACTTACTACTAACATGGATACCGTTTACTACGCGTAAATTGTTGCAATTGATTTTCAATTAATCTCCATCTTCATTTTAAATTTTATCATCCTTGAAATCAGTTCAGTCATTATTGATTGTATTGTTATCATTGTTTAACTCAACTGTTTTGGTAATTAATAGTACATTGTTAAATTTCTGGCGTTTCGAGTCGTTGAATTTTTCTATAAAACACGCATTAACTCTAAAATTAAGCAAGACCTTGTTTTTGACTTGATTATTTTCATTTTGTTGACTAACTGCGTTGACGCTTGTAGTTTAATTGTGAAAGAGAAGAAAATTAAATTCGTAATCGATAATAACATTTTGATAGTCATCTGTAGCTCAACTTGCAACCTATTTCGATAATGGGAGTGTTTATGTAATTTAGTCATAGCACAAGGTATAGCGTGACTGTCTTGCATTATCTTATCTTATTTCATCTATTTGTCCTTTCTATAAAAACATAAACATTACTAAAAAAAGTAAACCACACGTGTTTACGTCAAGTGGTACGTAACAAACCTGTTTGTACTATGAATAAGCTAGTTAACGCATTCACGAGCAGCGAGCAAGGTGTTCCCAGCTGTTAAAATGATCGCGCGATCAAACATTTACATAAAAAAAATCAAACCGATTTGTTTACTACACCAAATTCTACCTCGACTTTACTTCAAGGCTACACGATCAAATCACTACATTTTTATCTTATTTCTTTTATTCCATTCATGCAATTAAACAACAATCAATTTATAAAACAGACTAAAAAATACTCACATTCTGACACAGTTCCAGTGCTATTCGACGCTAGAACACCGAATGTTTTAACGTTTACAACACATAAAAATATTAACCACCACATTATGGCACAAAATTTGGGGGCTGCCCGATGACAGCCCACCGAAAGGAACATTCGTCCTGTAAACTTTCGATTTTACGTAAAATCACTATGAAGCAACACTGCAGGGCAAATCCAGGAGCGTGACAGGATTACGTCACGTTCATAACACTGTTAACCGTCTTACGGATTGTAGTCACTGTTATTAATACTGCGAGGAGCAATATTTTGGTGATTGGTTGGTACGCGAGAGTTTTGAGGTTATTTCTACGTGCCACTGGTGCGAGCGCGACGGAGAAATGTCGCGCTTGGCAGGTGAGGCGATGCGGCGCAGGCAGCGGGCCGCTAGATGGCGCGGGCGGCGCACGCGTGACGTAGCTACGTTTAGTTTCGGCGACTGAACGGCGGCGCTGCGCTGCTGATTCTAGCTACAGATTTTTCCAACGCATCACGCGAACGACACGGTGTTAAGACTCGCTCACATGCGATCTCGAGAACAAACGACTATTTACGACAGCTGAGGGTGCACCATTAGTTTTTATGAGTTAGCTTCTTTATTACATGAAAACGCGTCTGTTATAACCAGAAATCTAATACCGTTGATATTGCGATTTTGGAACGTTGGGTTTAGTTTGGTGTGTATTAGACACGGGAAGAATTTATTGTCATAGATGGTACGTGGTACTACATAGGAAAGTCAAAGATACCTAAATATTTTAAGAAAATTCAGGAAGAGTGTTAAATATCTATCTGAATTTGATCAGCCATCCTCAATCATATGATACAGTTCGCAAAAACAGATTTATACACAAACAATGCTGTGCACACAATAACTCATTAAAATTATGTAACTCAAAAATTATTAAATCTGGGCACTGGAAATGAATTGGCCCACCCTTAACGACGTTTAATTCATCGTTGTAACTATAAACACCACTATGCCAAAACTTGGCAACGTAATGCTAAAAACATGCAAAATTCCATCCAGTTGTGATCTCGCCCTAACGCTAGAACAGGAATGCGCGCGCATCTTAACAGTGCCGCTGAGGGAAGACGCCGGGGGGCGTGGCGTCAGTCGTTACGCACATACGCCAGTACGCAACGCCGCGATAACACACCCGGCTGATAACACCCTCAACTGATAACAGTCTCCCTACATTCACTGGCAGACGTACGCACACAAACGCAAGCCTTGTTTTCACGTAGTTCTACGTTGAAAACGCAAGATATCCCCGCACTTTCTTGCTGAATTCTACGTAGAGGAACTTTGTGAATGTGTGAGTGCGACTGACTTCTGTTTCAAGAAGTTAAAAGTCAGTAGAGCCGGCGTCCTGTCACCCGGCCTCTTATCAACAACAGTCTTCCCGTTTCTACCGACAAACATACAAGGGCCTACTGAACTCATCCGGTTTATATATGAATAAGAAAATCCCGCTGTGTCCTCCTTTACAGCTTCTAAATAACTGGAAAGGCTTTCGACTCGTACAGTCAAATCTGAGAGAACCTTAAGATTATTATTCGATTATTAATCCATATTTTCCCTATTAAAAATTACCCAAGTTTCCTTTGATCGCGGTTCATTCGTATAGTTTCATAGTTAGTAATTATTTTGATAAGGAACCGGTAAATTAATTAAGTAAACATACATATAATATTGCCTAGAATTTTGTTAGGTATGAGGAAAACTTGTTATTTGTCGTGAAATAACATGCTATTTAAGATTTTTCATTTTGTTATGACTGAGGAATTGTCACACGCGTTATTTTCGTCATATATTTTTAGGTGCGCAAGATGGTAAACAAAGTATCTATTCTTATCCTTCTATATAATTTTATTATGAAATCGCCAACCAATCTTAACCAAAAGTAATGAATTGATTTGTTTATTATTTTTAGATATTAAAAATTTAAAATTAAAAATGGTTTTAAATATATTACTTTCTAAAGTTGAAACAGTACCCTTAGTTTACTTTACGGCGACTTTTAACAAAAATAAAGTAAAATTTTGTCATACAATTCTATTTGAATTTAACTTTAAATTAATTTATTACATTTTAGAACGCACAATATCAGTTAATTTAACTACTAAAAAGTGCACAATTAAATCGATTTTGTAATGAAAACCCAATAAAACTGTTCTAATTTAATTTACTATAAAGAACTAGCTGTGTCCTCACAGTTGTTCCGTGGTTGCTCCCATTGATCGCGTATCCAACAACACAAAAATGATTTCTTAGTTCAAACCAGTAGTTCCTGAGATTAGCGCGTTCAACCAAACAATCTCTTCACCTTTATAAGTATAGAAGTACACATAATAAATTAAATTTGAATAGAAATAATAGAATAATGGTTTGAAATAACTTAAAATTATAAACACTCATGTAAAATACAATAGCACGAAAGCGAAGGGCTTTGAAGGTTTTGGCCCTATCGGCCGCCCGCCATTTTATAATTTTTTTTTTCAGAGCCGCGGTGCACAATGATATTTAGACAAAGGACAGGACACATATTATGGACATAATATCCTAAAATGTCAGGTTTCAGAGTTATTCGCTGAAATGTCGGGCTCAGGTTCACTTTTCGACTCATATTTCGGCGAATAACTTTAAAACCTGCTTTATGATATGATGTCCATTATATTTTTTTCATCAATGTGTCCTGTAATTCTAAAAAAAAAACAAAATGGCGAGTGACCGATAGCCTACCCTCCATACTACTGACTCTTCTATCCCCTTTACTATTTAAATAATTATTTTTTTAACAAAAAGCTCCATCATCCCAGCATTATTAATAATTAACTTTGCAATGTCCGACAGTCTCCACAATTAATTCAATATTTTAACATTCCTACTATTTTACGTGCAAATTATGGAATGCAACAAAGCATTGTGTACAGTTGGGAAAATCCTAGGCAGATTGAATTTCAAAAGTTAAATAACATAAAAGTTGATGATACGATTGTGAAAACATAGTAAAGATGAATTAAAAAGCATTCCAGGTATACAATAACATCTGTTCCAATAAAATGAATCCAGATTGATTTCAGGGCATTAACAGGAAGTGTACTACATTTCACGCCTCCCCAAATAGGGTCATTCCAAATTGCTTTTACACAGAACAAACCAAAATTCTGGGTCATCGCCGACCGGCTGGCGAGATGCGATTTTTCAAAAAGCAGCTGAAACGTGGGAGCGTGTTACTCAATAAAACATTTCAGGTGAAACGTGTCCTGAAGCCAAATTAACCGATCGTGATTGCGCGGGAACTTTTTATGTAAGAGACAGGTTAAACAAAAAAGAGGAAACTATTATAGGAATAATAAACTGGGTAGTTTTTTAGTGCGGTCGGTATTTTTTTCTTCTGTGGTTCTATTTCAGTAATAGAACACATTTCCATGGTTTCTTTTTCTGTTTTTTTTTTTTAACTTGGTCCGGTTGGATAAAACCTGATTTGCTCATAAAACAAACTGTTTTTTCTGTTGTACTTTGCATTCCAGAGCCGCGGTATTCTTTTAAGATAGTCGGGAAACCTCAGCCAGCAACTGCAGTAAATCGTATGCGCATTCGGAAAAAAAAACACGAATCACAAGCGAGTGATAAATCACAGTTTCATAAATTATATTATGACTTTAGTATTTCTTGTTAAATTAAGTTAAAATAAAAGACGCTTTTGTTTAAAAAGTTATTAACTTCCTTTTAAACAAAAACGTACTAAAATATCCAGACTACATAAAGAAATACTCTATATAAACAATATGGAATATGAAATAAAAATATTTAGAAATTACTAACTTGAGGTATACGTCGTGTTACGAAGTATTTACATTTTACTAGGTTTGTATTTACACATTTTTATTAAGTCTAGCAAACAACTGGAACATCGAGGACGCAGCAACATTTTCAAACGATGTGAAGTATTCTCAATCGTTCGCAGTGCGCTGTTACTTTGTTGTGGACGTTACTTTATTAGGTTCCTGTTTTTTGTGCGCTCGGTACTAAAATAAAGAACTTCCGCGAACATCGCACATTTTAATCAAACTTTTGCTTGTATAGACGTGAATGGTAAACAGTCGTAAAGGATTTGTTGTTCGGTCTAATAAGTGGCGAACAATATCTAGAGGAGATAAATAAAGTGATAATCAGTTTCAGAGCTTCTCATATTTCGTCAAAGAATTTTTCTTGAGATCATGAAATGAGTCTCGCCCTTTACGGTCTAGGGTCACTGTTAGGTGTTTGGACAAACCCCCGACACCAGCAATAATTTTGCCTTGTATCGGGACCGCGTTATAATGCCGACAGCCGATGCGGGCATGATCTACAAAAGACAAACTATTTTTTACAAATGCTAATGAATTACAAGATACCCTGAACAGTACCCTTAGCACGAGTTTTCAGTATTTAAGAGGTAAACTAGAACTTTGACAATTTCAAATTGACAATTTTCAGGGAAAAAATTAGTTCCTTCGGTTCCATTTTTTCATACAAGAACTGCTGTAAATACTGGAATGACTCTGTAAAGTAAAATTTTGAAAACTCGTGCGCTCGATATTAGGTACCCCTAGTTACTGATATCCGATATCGGACATAAAAGTTTACATGTCGTAAAAATATTTAATTCATAATGAAAATTGGTCTGCTTATTTAATTAGTGAATGCTTCTATCATATAGTTTATTAATTAAACACGTTTCAACATAATCGCAGTTGTTATTCAGATAGTTATTTATTTAGTCCATGCACCTATGTACAGTCAGCAAAAGAGTTAGGTATACAAACAACAAGTTTTAAACAGTTTTACTGTGTATCATGCTGAATGTTATGGACTTTTTGGCAATGTGCTACATGCAGCTAAGAAGTTTGGTACGCGAACATAGGAAACTTATATCACAATCACAACATTGGAAAACCACATAACCCTTTTGCTAACTGTACTATAAAATAATAATGAGAATTGCCGCTTGTACCTAATAAATGAGCAAAATTAAATTGTTCAGTAACAAACACTACAATAAAGTCAGAAAATGTTAACAAGCAAATAATTACGACCAGTTTCATTTATCAAATATAACACACACATGCACAGTTGGTACATTGCATTTATTAATTACATAGTTACTGCCACAAAGTAAACTAATTGGTTTGAATTAATGGGAATATTATTTTCGGATTGTTGTTTATTCGCCACAAAATTAATTTCTCCACGAAAAAAAGTATTGATTCTGTTCTCCTAGTACTTTTTGTTTGGATTCCCCATTGTGTCCGTGTTTTCGGTAGTGAATTTCATTATTAAATTTTCCTGCTATCCGCCCGGAAAAAAGAAATGGGCCGAACGACTTGTTAAATACGAGAAAATCCAAAATCTCGTACATGGCACACACACAACACATAAAGTTAAGCCGTGAATTCAGAGAATTAAAATAAATAACAAGATAGAATCTATTAAAGGCAGAATAAAGCTCACACGTAGTTATGTTACTCTAAATTGTTTGAAACGCAGTAAATTCTAAGACAGTAGCATAAATGGACTATCCAATACAAAAATAATAATTTTACAATTCTGAACAGTAGTTCCTGAGATGAGCGCGTTAAACCATACAATAAGCTTTATAATATTAGGTAACTAATAGATATTCTTTTTTTGGGTTTTTTTTTTTTGGATTATGGGTTCATGCAATTATCAAGTCAGTCTTTCCGCCCTGACTGGAGCAAAAGGGACTGTCTATCTGTAGGGTCTTACTGACTAAAAGGTCACCCTGTTCATTCGATAGTCCATTGAGTTCCAGGGCCACGCTCGTATTAACCAACCAAACAATCTTATGCTTTATTGACCCTAACTGGTGACTTATGCAATGTGTAACGTTAAAAGCGCAAAACCTCTCGTACTGATGGGCTCGATCAATTTCTCATTTTGTATGAAAAACCTATTTTTTTTTTTGTGAATTTCCATAAGTTTTAGAACAAACATTGTTCAGTAACATGTGCTGAGTTACCCCACGAGAGGTTTTGCTCTTTTAACGTTACACGTTGTATATGATTATTTTGGTGATTTACCAATGACACCACAACAAAATCATTTTTCTTTTAAGCTTTGTCCTTCATTAAGAATTTCTCGTGCGATGTCAAGGCGGGTCACTAGTCCACCTATATTTCACAGCAACATAGACACAACTGAGAATGAAACAATAAAACGTAGGACGTCCCACAGACATGTGGTCACATTAAAATGCAGTTACGATGTGACCCGTAAACTGACGGGCCATTATTTATTGCCCACTGAATTTTATGTGAGCGGACAAAATGGAATTGTTTCACTTTTCTAAGGACATTTTGTTAATGGATATTGGATGGCACTTTATTTAGGAGACGATGTGATGATATTGCAGAGATAGGTTTATTCTCTTAACTATGGGATGTCATTAAATTGATCCCCAAATAAAATGATCTTGCTTAAAACTTTGTACTGGAAGATACACCAAAATATGACTTCTTAACATTGGCTGAAAAGATTGATTTACTACGTGAAATGAAACTCGTACTCTTATAAAAATAAGGGACAATATCTCAACAGAACACGTACATTGTTTATGGAATCGATGCGGTCTTTCAAGCACACTAGCTGTTGCCGGCGACTTCCTCCACGTGACTCTTAACTCATACCGGGATAAAATTAATGTTATTTGTTAATCCAGGTCATCTGTAGCAAAATTCATTCAAATCCATTCAGAAGTTTTTGTGTGAAGTTAGTAACATTCAAACGAACATCCTTAAAAACTTTTATTTTAAACTAGCTGTTGCCAGCTTCACTCGCTACAACTCTAAAATTAACCTCATAACAGGATAAAAAATATCTTACTTGCAAATTCAGGTTATATAATTTTGGGTACCTACCAAAATTCACTAAAATCCGTTCAATTGTTTTTGTGTGAAAGAGCAACAAATATCCATCAATTCACAAAAACTTTCGCAATTATAATACTTATTGGTTAGTTACCTACATCCGAAGACAAATATTCTAAATACAACTTACCCCTCGCTAATAAAAAAAATCCACAAAAACACTGAATCTTCAACAACACACAATACGTCCCCATTATTGATCAGAATGTCGAGTAAAATAAAATTACAGTTGACACATTTCGGTAAAACTGAACTGATAAAACTAATCTACTTCCCATGTTCTGTTTGTATTCCGCTTTGTGTCGGTTATTGCAAAGATGAAGCGTAAATATAACTGGAACAATCTTGCGAAACGATAATTTATTTGTCACAAGTATGCATTCAATCGTAGAATTTTTATTGACAACTAAATATATGATTGAATTTCTTTAAATTCGCTACAAATTGCTACCTATTTTACCAGTTTCAATACCTATTTTAGAAAATTCCTAGTATTGAAAAGTTTCTATTCATGATCCAATAGCTGTATGAATTTTATTTAAGTTTACTTAAAAGCTTCTTTCATCATCCAACTGGACCTACTGTAATGCCTTAAAATACTTTCTAAACCACGACGAAAACTTATTCTAATTATGGTCACCGATCTACAATTCAAAGCTGGGCAAGCACTGTTTAAGCTAGAAGTTTTTATTTTGGTTCTTAGGAGCTTCTGCTTTCCAATGAAATAAATATGAAATAAGGAGCCAAGCCAGCCGATATGAAACAATGGGGATCAGCTTGTACTATAAATGAATGAAACCACGGGAATAAGCTAGTACCATAAAAGATGTCACAGTACTATTAAATCACCCAGCCGTTATATCGTTATACCTACACAAATCCATGTAAATTAATCCTACAAAGGCAGGGTAATGTGTCTACTATCTACCTCGGGCCTATATCCCACCGTGTATAGTGTATGTATTAGTGCAAAGCTGATAATACTACGTCGGAGCAAGGACAACCCTTTGAATAGATTTCAAAGAGTACAAAAGAGCTTGTCCTATATTCTGGAGCAGCGAGGATTACGCAATATTGAGCTTGTATCTGAACTAATAATGCGCTTTGTGCAGGGTATCTGCTTGAATAATTTAAAATCCTTATGTAAAATGGGCTTATCTTGCGATCTTGGGACTACTATGAAACAAAAACCCGCTGATATAGATAGGTTGGTATCAGTTAGGAGCTTCACATTACTATTTGCAACTTGTAATTTTCGCTATTTTTTCGCGAGATTCACATTACAACTTGCGACTAGTTATTTAATCCCAATTTTGTGAAAATTTGAAGCGTCACTAGTCCTTACATTATTGCCAAATAATTTCAATCACAGCCAACTAGTTTCATACATAGCTTCATTATTTATGCAATAAAAATCCATGACAAGAAGTAACACTTAGAAATGTTGAATAAGAAAAGTTTCAGGAGATTATTCCATCGGAGATGCACTGAAGTGCAAGGTTGCACTCAGGCGGAATCTAAGTTTGACTGATCTCATAAAAGCTGTCTCGGATTGTTTTATACTGAACAATAGGTATAAGAATAATAGTATCGTGATTTAGTTGGATGATCAAAGATTAGATCGGAAAAAGAAATGGATATAGTTGGGCAAACGATACGGTTTTTTTTAACTTGGTAAAATCATCAAATGAGTCGTCCCACCCCGGGCAGGGCGGGAGGGACTGTCAGACTCGTACTGACTAAAATCCACGGTGTCCTTCAATAGCCCTTTTTGTTGTTTTTCTTTTATGTCCCACGCTTGAGCAAAAGCTCTTCCTCCCCTCCGTCCACCTCTCATGATAATCATAATAATTTATGAGAGAGAATATTTATATTACCTAACGTTACATAACACCTACATTATTCACACGTAATTTACTACGCTACCTTTATTGCTACAAGATACACTACATTTTTAATTTAAAACACGCTACTTTGTGAAAACAAACACGTTTCCTTTGTGGAACAAAAATTCTTTTGCAAACATTTTTAGAAAGTCCAGTTTACCATAACTGAGCAATATTCCAGCTTTTGGCTACGTATGTTTACAGCACACGTGCCGAAAAACAAACGAAAATAATCAACGTCTATTGCAGAAAAGTCCGAAATTCGGAAAAAGATTTCGCCTTTTCCCGCCGCTTGCGTTGCTTTCAAACCTAGTTTGGAGTAAGCTGAGTTGGCGAGGATTGTGGAGGCGAATTCACCTGTAATTATGGTGCCAGCAGATAATTGTCGCCCCCTGTCACAAAAGACCCTAAATCATAGCTGAGCCAGCACTGGATGGTCGAGGTCTATCTTTAAGGCTGCCTCGTAATTACTGATTGTGATTTACGTTCATATATTTTGAACAGATTCCGTCCAGATTGGAATAGATTTTTGCGCTCAAAGTAAGTCTGCTAGTTTAGTAAAAAGATTTATGGTTTTGTTTTCGCCATAAATGTGTAATACCATTAATTATTTTTAGCACAAAATTATTTGAAACCGATCAAAAATCCTAAAAATAAGATATGACAAACAGAATCGCGACAAAATTGACTATGTCCCAGAAATTTTCTCCAAGGATTAATAACCTCCTAACAGGCCTGGTAACTTAAAAAACAAACAATGATAATGTACACCAATTAACACGAAAAACAACCCACAAAGGGTTGAATAATAAAGGTCTCATTAATATACTAATTTTGTATTCCAGTGAATTCCCCGATGTGCTTGTAAACATTCGACCGCAATAGTAAAATGTTTTTAGAACGAAATTTATTCTAACCTCAAATATTACATTAATAAAACATATCTGACGATACGTGGGTGTAGTACAATTAAGTACAGCTCTGCCTAACCCATCAAGATTAAAGACTTCACTATAATCCATATGCTAATATTTAAAGCTGTAGAGTTTGTTTGGTTGAACGCGCTAATCTCTGCAACTAATGTGCCGAATGGAAAAAATCTTTTTGAGTTGGATAGCTCATTTATTGAGGGAGCTTGGTTCTAAGAGGTTGAAATATTGGTAGACCGTGTCGTTGATAGGAGACTCCATGTCCCATTACTAGATACGTTCCTGTGAGACAATATCCGACCACCACGCCAGCAAAGCCGCGTACAGAAGCTATATAGTAAATACATAATAATTTCTTGTTAAACTAGCTTCCCCGAAATGCATTGTTACGATTTAATCTACTATCTAGTTTGAAAGATTAATCGATGTTCGTAATCTCGGATTAGCAGAGTTTCGCAGTAAAATGATCTTAGTTTAGGGTTTATTACAAGCTATCAGACCTCTGAGGAGCCCTGCTTTACCCTACTTAGATTTAATTATTGGTGGAATCAAGTACAGGTCAAATGAGTACTCAAGTAACTAGACGCCAGCTGTTACGAGTACGTTGCTCTGATTATAGAGTGATTTGATCAGACCTCAAGTCTGCTATTACAATAGTATCAGAATAGTCTATCATTAATTTCATAACTGTTGCTTTTGAAAAGTTTAGTAATCTAATAATATAATGACGTCATTATAACTTTCCAATGGTCAACCACCAACACTTCTAAAAAAATTGCAGATTACGAACTTTTTGCAAAAACAATGCAACTTTAAGATCTATTCCCATCCAAAACCAAGAGCTAATACCATTTGTTTCCGAATTTGTTTTGTATTCCGAGTCAAAAGGTCACGTTTTAGTATCCGTTAGAAATATATTCTTAGTATCGTATTAGCTCTTAGTATCGGATGGGAGTAGACCAACTTTAACACAATGGGATCGCGTTGGATTGACAAATTTATAAAAATAGCAGACTTCGGCCCCAATTACTTTTGCAATTTGTTAACCATGGATTTAACATAGCACGACGCATGTAAACCCTGGAAGGTCAGACACTGGCGTGGCCAATAAGTACACTCACATTTTGCCAGTAAGTCCCAGGAGTGAGCCTATCGCCATCGACCCAAAAATCCAGACTCCGTAGCTGCTACTGAGCAATTCCAGTTGAAAAACCCAATCATTCATATTCAACCTATCTGTAGGGATTATTTAAAAAAAATATCCGAACAGAAATGAAAATGTGGGAACAACAAAAAATTAAAAGAGTATCATTAAAATGTTGAGAGACAAACGACGAGAATATATTTATGAGGTAGACAATAATGTCAGACTAGTTAAGCAAATTGTACCTGAAGTTTTTTATTTTGAAGATCCAATAGATGGCAGAACGCTACCTTAAGGCCCGTAATCCACTAAAGCGGAGAGGAGAGGAGATGTGTTTGAATAACCAATCAGATGTCCACATATTCTCCTCTCCGCTTAGCTTCAGTTGACAGATGATTGGTTATCCAAACACATCTCTCCTCCTCTATCTGCTTTGGTGGATACCGGGCCTAAAACGTTCAAACAAGGGAATGAAAAATTTAGCTTTAACGAGTGAGTTGCGATAGCCTAATTGGTAAGGCGTCTGGAGTGCCTACCTACTTATCCAGAAGACCCGGTTCTAGAACTCGCAACTGAATATTTCTTTCATCAAAAATATTAAATTTTACCTGATAGTGATAATTGGTAACTTAAAAAAAACTGTTATCAATTTAATATCTGCCCAAATACAGCAGTTTTAACCTAGATGACAATATAGACTATAGACCTTCCAATGAATTAAATATAGCAGGTTCTATGCCAACTGAACATTTTTCCACATTTACATAGGCACTAGCTGCAACATATTAATCAAGCTACCCTCATTTGTCACAAGCGAATGGGCGCACGGGAAATTGATGGATTCCCACTTAAATGGCCGCTTCCAGAAATCCATGTAGCGTTTTAAATTAAATTTTTAATCGAAGCCTCGTATTAAAACGAATTGAATTGCGTTACCATAATCGGAATCGTTAAAACAGTTTAAACATCGTCAGGATCAGTGGAAATTGTCGGGTTAACTAGCTGTCCCTGTAGTTTCATTTGCATATGTAAGCTTTAAAATATTTAACTTATAAAATCACGGACTGTTTTCCCCGATCAATTAAGGAAAAATCCACAGACTTTTGTTTGATTTTCTCATTGTATCGGTTTTATTGTAAGTCACACTGTCCCATTATCTAGTCTGCTGAGAACAAGAGTGGTTACTTTATTTTTTCCCAAATCATTTTTTTTAAATGCTGTAATATACTTGGTGACATCTATCGTGTTGCACTGACTTCTATTATAGATGTTAAAAATATACACCGGGGAAAAATATGAACCTGAAAAAAAATCATTTGTTGCATTCCAAAATCTAGACTATGTCGATCGCACATTAGGAGAGGAGGTTTACTAGGTTTTAGAACCCGCAACATATTATTTACCTTTGTGTTTTATTCCCACGACATAAGCATGCAGGAAAAAAATTGCGGTAAAAGTACATCCTTGCCAAACGCCATGTTGCCCGCGGGTAATTCTGTGCGGTCCCCGGCTAATGCTGTTTGGTGGCGGGCATCATGGATGACGGAACTTCGCGCACGCTTCGTGAAACATCCGGCAACAGGCTAAAAAATGTCGGGCAAAAAATGTCTGCACTTTGAGTTGAGTTTCGTGGTTGCTGTGTGGTTATTTTGTGGTAGCTTGACTGTTTTTCATTACATTATTTACAATGTAGACTTTTTCTATTCCTGGAGTGGAACACACTTGGGAAACTTTTAGATATGGTGACATTGATGGCTATTCGAACTACTTTAAATACCTCCATAATATATCAGTGCATTGCATTGAGCCCAACCGCAAAACGTGAATTTTCATACTAAAACAACTTTTAAGTTGGATGTATACTCGTAGAAATGATGGATATCTTAATATATATAAAACTCGTGTCACAATGTTCGTTCTCAATTGACTCCTAAACCACTTAACCGATTATAATAAAATTCGCACACCTTGTGCAGTTCGATCCAACTTGAGAGATAGGATAGTTTAAATCTCAAATTTTAGACCGGGTCCTCCACCCGTGCGAAGCCGGGACGGGCCGCTCGTTGCCTTATATATTTTAACCAATACTTGAATATATCAAGATTTAAATTAAGTTATTTTATCAATGTAAACTGACCGAAAGCGTGAAGTTTACCAACATGTCAAGCCTGTCCAAATAACGTTCAAAGTTCATCCCTCCAAAAGCAAAATACGTATCGGCTTCGTTTGGTTTATTTGGACAGCTATAAATACTCTCTACTACTGGTATTTACACTCTATCCCTTATCAACAAGCTTAACTAGGACCCAAACAACTGAAACAAATTAGCAGTTCTGAAGTAAGTAGCCATTCGCATGTTCATTAAAGTCAGCTTCACATAAGTAGGGCGTACGGACCCGCCTCACTAATTCTAACAGCGCTAATTACACGCGTTACATTATCAGAGGTTTTAAGTAACTCCATGTTCATATTTTAATTGATGTAATCTAAGGCAATGGCGCAATTAGGGAGGGTTGTTAAGAGCGAACACCTTGCGCGCTTTAAGCCCCACCCGGCCAGAAGGTCACTCTTGTTAAAACGTGTGTAATAATTCCTGGAAAAAGGACCGCTGAAGACCCTTACAAAAGTTTCTGTCTTCGAAAGGAAAATATTAGCATGAACTTTGAGGCGTTAACTTATAACAAAGTAAGGACGGATGATCTTCTTCGACGGAAACGGCTTATTGCTTTGTAAATTATTCCGCTGAATTCTCAGTTTAATTCATAAAACCCCTTACACTGTTATTTCTCACAAAGGATAATCCTACATTGCTTTTGTGTAACTGTAGCGCCACTATTCTATACTAAAACCCAATTAAAAGGATTTAATAGTTTTCAGAATTTTATTACTCTTACCTAGGGACTCGTTAAGACTTTAATTCTATTTTTCCACGAATGAACTGAGAGGATTCTTTGTTTATTAGTGGCGATTGCTTTTGGCTTATTGGATCCAATTGAAATCTTAAGTACATATCGAAAAGCTGTTAAGTATAGAAGAAAAGAAAACGGTTTTATTGAGTGTGAGTCTG
This sequence comes from Agrotis ipsilon, assembly GCA_028554685.1. Taxonomy (NCBI): domain Eukaryota; kingdom Metazoa; phylum Arthropoda; class Insecta; order Lepidoptera; family Noctuidae; genus Agrotis; species Agrotis ipsilon. The sequence continues at coordinate 7,946,442 of CM052955.1, forward strand.
CCGAAAGGTTTACGACCTTGGTAGTTTTTATCTTATTATTGTGGACAACATAATTATTATATTTAAGGCTGAGTTTCTGATGCGCAGAAACTTAGGCTAGAAGCTGGTCGATGAGATATTGACAGTAGTCTTATGTACGCACGCAGTACGCACTATTTAGAAAAAAAAAACGCAGAGAAACGCTGCTTGATTCCTCTGTCATTAAAGTTACTGAAGTTTCTAGAATTCTCGTTCTTTTTATCTTCAATAGTACTAACTCGATATTCCTTAAAATTATCCTTAAATAATTTGATATGATTACGAAACGTGGCTAGACGTTTCGTAATAAATTTCAAACGTCTAGCCTCTAGAAAGACTTTCAACATTAACTAGATTTCGTTCTTTTTTCATCAAATTCTGAAAAATACCTACCACATCTGAATTTAAAATAGAAATCTTAGTAGCAGAATTTTTTTAACCTATTTGCTATTACAACATTTTCGCTGGATGATTAATTTAAATGAACAATTTCGTTTAAATGGAAGTAGTTTATTTCAGACATTTCATATTATTTTTATACACGTTGCCTCTAGAAGTTATCTTGGTCATCCCGATGTTGGTGAAGGAAAACATCGCATCGTGAGGATACCTGACGTTAAGCAATGTACACAAAGCATCATGTAAGTCTATAAAGCTATGTCAGGGGCCTGTGGGGCTCGAAAAGGCGGTTGAATTAATTTCATAGCACTTACAATTGTTACGAAATATCAGTGCCAAAAATCCTATACTTAAACAGTACCTACTATATGGAATTTGTCGTAGCAAAGGTGAACAACAATGATACCCGTGATTGTTTATTTCGCTTAGGTTTTTCCATACCTTTTGTTGAAACCCCTTCCTACGAAATATCACACGATGTATAAATTCAACAAAAATATTACCCTTATCCTGATCATTTAGTAATAGCAAAATGTCTTCTGTATAAAACTAAAAGTTAGGAAAATAATGCCAAAACTAATAACACGATGACACAATTTAACAACAACAACTTTGCATTAAACTTTCTATTCTATTTCGAATTTCAAATCTACCGTATTCATGACCAATTCAGGTCAAAGGTATAAGTTTTTAGACGAAAATTTTGTAAGAAGTTTTAAAACTAAAAAGAGTTTAATAAAAGCAAACAGTTTCATATCGAACAAATGCTATGACTAAAACTATATCGAAGGTGGGTTATATAAAAGTTAGAAGACTTTCCTGGAAGGAACTCTTAACATACCTTCGGGTTTCAACTAACTTCATGCTCTTGGGAAATCAAAGGAGGCGTGATGGAGACCGTTCTTCTAAAATTAAAGTGATTCACGTTCTACCTACTCAAATTGCTGATACACACAGGTAGGTACTTATTTTGATTTTGCTTTTGAAAAAATAGTTGTGACAAAAACGAAGGTTTGATTGTATCATATTGTGAAGCTTTTATTACAATTGCATGCTCTATAATGAACTATTATAATTTAAAAAAAATAATTATCATCATCATCCTAATCAGCCTGTAAATATTTTTTCACACTTCTTGCTCGTAAATGTAAAATTATATGTCAGGCAAACCTACTGTAAAGCACTTGCTTTACAGTAGGTTTCAACAACAGTGACTTCATTGTTCCCCCTCGTTCGAGCCGGTCAATAATATTGTACTGAATTTCGTTATTCCCGTGGGAAAAATGTGATTTGAATTTGGAACCTCAAATAAAACCGTAGCTGGCTGTAACAGCTGATCGCTTGCAGTGGTGCCAACTTCATGTTCGAAGGTTGTCGTACTCATAGATCTCGTATACTCGTATGATAATGTCGTACTACATCTTCCAAAAATCGAAATAATTTCCTCACAGTATGTGTGAAAAGTAGAGTACGCTCCTCGGGAGTAAAACTGCCTTGTCTTGGGCTAATTTGAATCCCTCGCTACACTAAGGGTTCTTAACTTAAACCTCCTCGCTGCGCTACCCCCAGAATCCTTAGTGTCGCTTCGGGATTCAATATGCCCGTGACGTAAGGCAATGCTTTACTCCCTTGTTGCGTAATCTACTATTACAGCTGGAACAACAATCACTGAAGACACTGTGCCCTTTGTGCAAATTATATATTATGGTCATGGTCTATGGTCAACCACGTCAATCAAGTGAAATAACAAACCGAGCTGAACGAACTGAAACGACGTTAGACAATGCGGGATGTTAGGTTTATGTTCGTTACGGAATTTCTTAATTCGGTCGCCGCGTCAAAAGCTATGCAATAGCTTAAAAATTGCACAAAGTCTCTTTTTAATTTCCTTCATAAATGCGTCAGTTTCACCGGTTTTGTCGCATATTATGTTAAATAGAAACGTTATATAATTTGACATTATGCATAGGTAGAAATTTAGTCAAACCCATAGGGGTTAATGGGGGTGACGTAATATGTTCAATAATAGTAGGTTAGTTATAAACCACCGGTGAACACGGGTCACCAAGCAATTAAGAAACCAATACAACACATATTAGTTAGAGTTAGTTGGCAAACATTGGCATAATCAAGCAGCTGACTCGCGCTGGTAATCGCAATCACGAAGTGGGAATGCTAAGTAATCGGAGTACTAGGACTGAAAGTTTTTGTTTTACATCCACTTGCAAATATCTTAAGTAACACTTTATTGCATTTTTCTTAGTTAATACACTTAAAACTAAAGAATGCGCAAATAATGCGAAGTCAGCCGATTTTAGGTAAAAATCCAATGATTTCAAAACTAGCCATGATATGCAATTGCATTATATGCATATATGCATAGCCAGAATATGCAATTGTATGCCTTTGCATATAATCCGGTCTCTCTCATCACATCGTTCCTATTTTACGGTCATGATATGATGATGCACCACCGTACTTCTTTCCAATTCTGGCAAAAAACTGTTAATGTAGCTATCCATTGGTAATAGAATCAAATATCTAAAAAACACAATAAATCAAATCTTTTCTCATATCCCGGCCAAAAATAGGAACATTTTAACTTCCCAATTTACGAAGTCACATAACATATTATATTATATTGAGATGTTCATTTAATATTACCTACACCAAAATGTTGTCGCTAAGTCACAAAGCGGGGATTCACAAAGTAAACCCTTTTAGTATTGAATCTTGTCTCTTAACTAAGTTGCTACTTAAAAGGAGTTGTTTCAGAATTTTGTTCTGAGAGATTAGAGAAGATAAACTCTCTGAGAATTAAGAGATTTGTAATTTTGCTTGAGATTTTAAATAATTCTGACCGTTGCCGTTAAAGTCTTCGTCCGTGAATATGAATGAGGCCGAGTTTAGAAGCTCAGACGTTAAAAAAGTTTGTAATCACAACTTTAAGATCCGCTGATAAAGGTCGGGCATTGCTGGACTCAGTACCGGTATAAGCTGGCACCGTATTCCTACTCAATATAAGGCCAGTTTAAGGTCAAAGTCAAAATGCGATCGAACAGACTTTAAGCGTTGCCATAGTGACGGCAAGCTTTGATGATAGACATTCACAAGATAAAGCTCCTTTGTACACAAGGCGATATATTAAGTCTCCGATACCTTACGACTTTGGCATCAATTGACGCATGCTTGTGTACGAACCTCTATGGATTTGTATAGCGATAGTCATATGGATATCAAAGTCGTAAGGTATCGGAGACTTGCGTACGAAGGGGCGTAGGATTGGTAAAATACGTTCAAGCTAGTTCTAATATTTGTATGGTACTACTGCTCTTCGACTGGACTGTGGTGTTATCAACTCGGCCTATCGAAGTCCAAGCAAAACCCTTTGCCATTATTAAATATTTTTGCCGAAAAATGAAGGGACAGATAAAGTAGAAGAAAATAAGAAAAGTAAAAATCTCAGAATGAGATGTCGTCCAGCCAATCACGAATATTCTGACCCTCATATGTTTTCCAATTGATTAAATCCTAAAGGCAAATGCTTGAAAGAGAGCGCCAAACATTCGACTCCATCTTTTGATACTCAATCCATTTCCACTTCGACGAATTTTGTTGCGTGTATCAGTATTTCAGTTTTGTGATTTAAACCTTCAGATTTCATCTGTTGCTTTTCATAGTCCCTATTCTTGTTATTTTTATCTTTTTCAATGAAAATATTCTTTTTCGTGTCTGTGTTATTGTGTGCGTACAGAAAATATGTGGAGCGTATAACATCTATTTTTTTTCGCTTTACTAAATTTTACTAAATAAATTGATACCTACCGTATCAATTTATAAAAGCATTATTTTAAGCATAACCGTCACTTTGCTAAAAAAGCTATTGAATCCTCAAATTATTTTAACTGAGACCTAGAAAATTCGATTCCTTCTATTTTATATTCTAATCTCGGTATTACGGGATTGTCTAATAACTGAAAACCCGAGTTCGAAGAGAGATAATAATAGGAATTATATATATAAAAATCTGCCATTGTAATTGTCTTTTTCTTCATTAAATACTTATTATACTCGTATATGTTTATAAAATATTCATATCACATGGCAAACTTAAAAAATAAATTTTAAATATTATGTTTTTTTTTTTCATTTTGTAATCATTAAATTTCAAATTTGGATACAAGACTAGGATCCCATTTTACGGGACTGATTCATCTACTGTAACATAATTTCACCTTCGCGTTCTTTTCTTACGAAAACACTGAGCAGGCGTTTAATTATTTACTTTTACACTATCCCCATTTCAAGGTTCACCTAACAATGAAAATCTGACGGATTGGTAGACAGGGCACGAGGGATTCTAATTAATTACTTCGAAAACCTTTGCCATTAAACATAATTACCTCTTTAAAACGAGAGTTCATATTAGCGGACCCTTTAAATCACATTTTCACGGAAGCTTCTCTCATGTCAAAGCCGTTTTAGCTGAAGTTATTTCAATGACTTTACAACAAACTTAATAATTGTGTTCGTTGTCCGTCGTGGATGGATGAATGAAATTTATTCAATGGCGTGGGTAGTTAAAATTTTACTGTGAAATTCATTAAAGAGGTATATTTTAATCCCTCGACAACAGACGAGACATGGCGTCGGCGTCAGATATATTGAGAAAACATCGTGTAAAAGTTATAAAAACTTTACGAACCTTTACATTTTTGGCTCAAATCTATTTTTTAGTTTTATGGATGCAGTTGATCTTTTTATGACTGAGGTTGCAACGTTCTTCAAAGATTCGACGATTTTATTTTGTGGGCAATAAATTTACGACCGTTAAGCTAACTCGTAAGATAATTTAATTTTGTATTCGTACCAATGAACGAAGAATTATTCCATTCTACTTGGTGTCGATGCACTTTACTGTCCGTCTGTCACCAGGCTGTCATCTCTTGAACTGTTATGAACTCTTGCTATCACATGAACCGTGATAGACAGTTCAAATTTTCACAGATTATGATTTCTTTTGCCACTATATATAACAAGAAATACTAAAAAAACAGTAAAAGAAATATTGAAAGAGGCTCTCATACAACAGACAAGATTTTTTACCGTTTTATAGATAAATTGGTAGGTACGGAACCCTTCGTGTGCTAGTCGGACTCGCATTTGACAGATTTTCTCTCTTCATATTCCTCACACAATAAAGGCAGAAACACATTACTAAACGCGACACGACGACCCGATGAAACGCGATGCGTGTTGAGTCGAATCATGTGTTTCCGCCTTTAATCATATATTTTCTTTGGCCTATTCGAACCAGGGACTACAACTTGAATGAATTAAATCTCGAATCAAGATTAAATCCTCTCCGGTCGGTGAGCACTCAAATGCTCCCTTCACCACGAACAAGCAATTATGAAGAACCGCACTATCCATACCTTTTAGCACGTAGTAACTCGACTGTTTCACCCTCGCATCAACGAGAACTACTTACTCAGCTACGGTGTCTACTTTCCTTTACGGATTTTACTAGCTATAAATTACTGGCACATCCTAGCGTCATACAGAGAACCATTTTGTTCTTAAGGCGCGTTTACGTGAATCGAGAATGGAACTTGATGATAGTAAAAGTAACTAATGAACTTTTTAAACGGATAAGGAAAATAATTAGTGTTTGAAAAAGGGAAAACGTTTTAGTATCTTCTAAATTTTAGCCACTGTAAGATGTTTGAATTTTTGGGCACTGATATTATATTTAAATGAAACTGTCACAGCGGAAGCGTCATGGGCCTATAATTTAAATGAAAGCTAGTCTTAGGTTAATTGATTTCCAGATCATTCTAGAGAAAATATAAAAGAAAATACAGAGCGTGGTTTCAATAATGTAGCATGTATTCAAAAATAGAAAATAAAGTGAACAGCAGCGATATCTATAGCAAGTGAGAGACAATAATTACGAATTGAAACGATATAGATTGCATTCACATTTCAACAACCTAAAATAAGAAAGCGTAACTTTTAAGGGAAATGGAGATGTAATGGCCAATTGTAAAATTGCAAAAGTAGTTGTCTTTGTAGTTTTAGTAGACTGTAACCGAATGGAATATTGTGTGTAGCAACAGAATCACACATTTCATAGCCCAATTAGAAACCTTTGTCTCACTCAAAGGCAAAGACTGTGTTTGCCGGCTTCTAGAATGAATTAGAATATCTATAGGTATTCTGTTACGAGCCGCAGATTTCCTTTGATGGAAGCAGGTTTTGTCTAAAGATTGCTTCTACAAACTATTTGGATGCCTTAGGTTTTATAGACAATAAGTCCATAGAATTTAAAAAAGCTTCGCTTGCGCCATTCAAGTTCATGCATAAGCTAATAACAGCCGCTAAAGTTCCATTTATCTCTGAACTAAAATTCATCAAACTTGCTTCTGTGATTTAGGTGCAAGCTCACTTTGGCATTTCTAACTTTCAGTTATGAACTTAAGAAAAGAATTAAGACCATCAATTCAATTCTGAAATGCTTATCTACTAGACTGCAGATACTCAGAAGTAGTCGAAATTAAGTTCGTCAATTATTTGTCAGTGTGAACACTGCACTAGAGTGCCCTAGTGGCCCTAGTCACGTTTCAAACCGCCGCACTACCGCATCGACAAAACGAAACTCCTAATTTAATTTCTCCGTACCCGCTACGATATTTTTAAAAACTAAAATAACTGGGATACAACTATGAGAGAAGAAAGTAAAGAACTTTGACCTGTTAGCCGCGACTTCGAACTGCAACTTATTTCCTCTTGTATTGATTATGACGGGACCGTTGGAAACCAATGAGTATTGGAATTTAATTTCAGTGTTACGCCCCCGGCTCCCAGCGAAGTTCATTCGATAATTTAAAATAACATTGTTGTATTGCTATGCTTACACTGTTTGCAAAATCCAACTAATCTATGATAATAAACTATTAGTTATTAGAGAGTCAACAACCGCTGTTTGTAAAGTTAAAGCTAAACAAATATTTGATATGGATCATTGATTAGATGGCTTACGTAGAATTTAATGGTTCAGTTGCTTTGGGTTTTAGTACTAGCATTATAATTAGGTATTTTAAAGTTCCTTCTACTAAAAGAGTAGAATAATAAACATAATCACGTTTAATACACTTTACGTTCAACTAATTTAACACTACTTGAATTCACGTCCGCTATAAACGACGCATCATTTCAGCTGTCACCATGTATGACAACAATCTGTTGAGCTAAACGGTGTGACATAACACTGAACTAGCGTCGCCATTACCTAGCTCGTCGCATGCAAGCAGAATAATGAGCCATTTCCTCAAATCATCCTAGCTAGTAGATCTGGATGTGTTCACTACGGACTGTGTTCTTGTATTGTACACAAGTCGTGTTATTACGTTTAATGGTGCAATCATAACATAAATACAAGACATTGTTCTATTCTGCTCAAGTATCTTATTAAAACAAGACAATAACAAAAAGACATGTCGTTTTATTTACTCTATAAAGTTAGCTACAAACTGCTGTCGCTTTTAATGTGATAAGAAATATAAACTTCGACTTAATGGATTCCACTAAACGCGAAAGCGACGTATTGAGGGCAGAGGTCAAGAAAGTTGCAAGCTTCAATATATAAGGCAACAGAACAGTTATTCCCGACCTAGATAAAACAAGCTACACTTGCTGATACTAAAATCTACTCCATAATCTCAACCAGAAGAGAGTTCGCCAATAACATAAGCAGTGGTGTAACTAGGCGGGGCCGAAGCGGACCCTAGCTCAGCCTCGGACTTGAAGGGCCTCGCACCCAGAGAAAAAAACTTCACAAAGGCGATCACAAGTTTGCTTATACCAAACAGTAAAGACGTACAACTTAAGTTCAAATAAGATATTAATGTGACCCCATAATATATACTTGTGGTGTCCGATGAGTGGAAAATGAAAGACCCTATGTTGCCGATGATCACGGGTCACGCGTGAGGCGCCTTGTTGCAAGATGGCTTGGTTTAGTTTTATTTCTAACTGGGAACTGAACTCTTTGACTCCTACAAGGGGGCTTGTCAGTATCGGGGATAAGTCATATTTTTCGTCCTGAAATAAAAAGGGCCTCGCAAATTCATCCTACCCCCTCCTAGATTCGGTCTCAAGCTAGAAGTAGTGTGCATTCCGCGCCACGGCTTGCATTGCGGAATTTCAAACGCTGAGTTCACCGAATTCACCTATTACCAGGGTTGTAAAACTGAGGGCAATAAAAAGAACTTTATTTTCCCGATCTTTGGGCCGTAAAAGAGTAAGCATCGCTTTACTATGTAATTCCTTTTTACGCTCATTCGTATGACGTTCGCAGAAAGGGAATTCGTGTCCGTAGGAAACGTTTTTGAGCTCGAGCGTTGCGTAAAATTTAAATTGGCTCGTTTTCCATTTTGCAAATTGTTAGCGGTTTATGTACCTAGACGAAATATTATTACCTTTGTGCCTCCAGTGAGTGTTTCTCTTCAAGTATTAAGAATTGTTGTCTAAGCCGGCTTACAGTTGCGAAGCGGGCGGTCGACGGACTTTATTCCTTTGATCGATCTATTGTTTTAGTTTTTGTTAGGAACCGCCTTCGCAGTTTGTTGTTGCCGCTGTTTTTGTTGACATTATTTTATGATTTCAAAGAAAATATAATTTCTGTATGTTCTAATTTAAATGAAAAATAACTTCGTTTTTTAGCAGCGTCGTCGTGCTGTTACTTTACAAGAAGAAATCTGCCTTTTTTACGTTGTTATTTTATCTCTTGTATGTTTTAACCCACCACTGACTTTGCTTACCCTTCTCATCCCCACAAAATACCCTTAACAAAGTAACTATAGTTTATTTAAGAGTAAGAATCGCATAGCATTGATTTTAAAATACACTTCATTTCAAAGTTCTATAACCACAATCTTGGTCTATAAACATAAATATACGGTAGCAATATTTTTATCGAAACACGCTACATCAAGAGTAAAGTTAGAGGAAATATATACAGAATAAACATGCGAATATGTACCCTATGTAGGTAACTTTTATTTAACATATGAAACAGCTAATATTCCTCTCATAACGAGCGTTTGAGACCTGCAGTCGTCTTCCACGTTTGACATGAAAGAACCTTTCCTTTGATATAAACATTTCTCCTCAAGAGAATCTAAAAACATCCAAAAATAGACCTTGTAAGAATTATTACGTGACGTTCATTTGGATATTTTGGATACGCGTCCTTCGTTTCACTCTCAAAATTATTTAGTTGGAATAAAACAGTTATTACAGAAGAAAATAGCCTTCGCATTATTTGTACCGCGTGCGTGTCTTTTATTAAGTATAAAACTTGGGAAGCTGTGGGAGGAATACCGATGAGTTCAATCACATAACTTGAGAATAAAAAGGGTAGCCCTTCGGAAGTTTGTCGCTGGAGAGCGTCGATGTAGGCCACATGCAAATTGATTGAACATGGATTGAAAACGCCGCTCGTACGCAAACAACTAAAGAAACTAAAATAACATTAGATTTTTTATTTATTTTGCAAATCTGTAATATCCATCGAGTTTTTTTTTTATTGCAAGTTAATAACTATACATGTTATAACGATCTTCTAATGGAAAGATCGTTTTTTAAGTTAGCAAAAGGAAAATATTGTTGTTCTTATCCTATTAACATTCTCGCTTCGATTTTATTTTATTGAGCAATTAAGTCTACTTCAATCTTATCGAATCCTTCTATCTCAAAGCTAGACGCTTTATCTAAAACAGTTCTTTGTCCCAAAAACGTAAAAAGTAACATTAAACCGTAAGATACGAAGACGACTTATTGATTCGTACATTTTCACGGCGGGTGTCGCGTGCGGTTTTCTAACAAGTTGAATATTTCACTGTGCCAGCGCATCGGAAAACTTTCCCTATAAACTCTCGCCAACCACAGACCGACTAGTTTCCGCAAAAGAATTTTAAAATACCTACTTGACTATTGGTCGCCAGTAGTACAAAAGGTCTTACTTAGAAAGGTATTGGCCCCCAGTAGAATAGTTTAAACCACTCAATGCGTATTCTTTGCATTATTTCCGCTGTAAAATGAACAATTAAAACTTTTAAGTGGAAATTCACTTAACAGAAGTCAACGAAGGATGATAATAATTGCTGTTGGAGACTCTTGAAGCAAAACTCGTTAAAATCTAGAGCTCTTCTCGCTGGCAAACGGGCAGCGAACGATTGGTGAGCGATTCAAATCAAATCAATGGCGATTTCATGAAAAAGCCTTGTTTCATTACTACCTAATCTGACTTTAGTTTCTTTGTTTCAAATAGGTACTGTCCTTGAAACATTTTAACTGTTACAAAAAGATGAAGGGTTTTTAACTTGGTTTGTCATCAAAGATTGATCAAAACTTTATAAATAAACGACAATACCTACTAAATTTAATAAATAAGGAAACCTTCAAAAATTGCTGCGTATTTTAATACGATACTGAATTCCAATTCTAATAACGGTACCGTCAGATTTTCCTCAAAAAAATTGAGTAACAAAACTGTATAAATTCTTTTTAATAGCTAACGAAGGAGGATGAGGGCTCTCGCTAACGCTTCTAAAATTTCCTTGAATTTTTCGATAAAATTCCGAATCACGACGGTCCATCGATCATCTATTAACGAACTTATCTTGACACCTGAAAGAGTTGACGCGGAGTTTCAGCAAATTTCTCATTAAACAGGTACAAACCTCATTAATATCTGCTCAAGGTGAAATAAAAAAAGTTAATGGAGCCATTAATTACTACAGCGGTGGTCGTTCTTTCCTTTGTCCTAATAGACGCGTTTTACTCTTTACTTAACTCGCGAAAATAGTTGACTTTTGATAATCCTAGTCTTAAATTAACTTGGTCTTATGAACGCAAGTTTTAAGCTTCCCTTTATCTTTCTAAAGGACAGAAATTGGAAGTTAAAGGACATAAAATTTGAATAATACTGACGTCAGTACGTAGATATAATGTATCACTTTCATCATAAATAGATAAAACCCTGAGGCGAGTTATAAGTCTTGGGTAACCAAAAAAATCCAATATCTTCAAAACGACGTTTTCACGAAAACTTTTGCCTCGAGGGCGCGCCATTTTTTTTTTTGTTAGCGAAACACAGGAAATATTCAGACAAGAATTACTTATGTAATGCGCGTGCCCTCTCGGGAAGTATTGAGGAATAGCCGCCCAGCTCCGCGCCGCGCTAACTTTTGATTTACGACCTTACCTTTCTTGACCGACTACAACATCGAATATATAGGTCATATATTTAACAGGCCAATATACCTAATCATGAACATTCTCTACTATTATTTCACAATAAGGACAGAATGTACGAACAATGAGAGTTCCGGTCAAACTCATTACATCTGTTACTCGGAGTGGAAAAGTGAAAAATAATGACATTATCTGAATATCGTCGTTACTAATTGATTTCTGATTATTACGCCAGTCGCACAGCTTCGCAGCAAATGAAAGGAGAAATTATTAACACACATTTATGCAGCTAGTATTGTACATACCTACATACCATATAATATGTAGGTATGTACATTGTACAATACTTGTAATGTAATGTTGGAAAACTCCCCCTACATCACAGGTTTCATCGCGCGGTTTATTCACGTATGTGAAAAGTCGCTTTTGACTCGCTCTAAGTGAAATCCGCTGTACCTTTATGAATTTCTTATGTCCTGTATTTTTATAATTATTTTCCTCTTACACAACGATTTTTCACTTTTTAATCTCAATGCTAAAAGCTAAACATACTTCAACCCACTTTAGAAATGAAATAAATACCTACATTTGAGCAAACTCGATACATTATAGGACGTCCTTCATACATAAAACATTGACTTCATAATTATAATAGTAATTTAAATTTTCTCAAAACTCAAAAGTAATTTAGTTGAGTTTTGAGAAAATTTAAATGTGTACAAAATAAATAGGTATGTGTTAAAGTCAAACTAAGGTTGAGACTAATATTATTCCATTTCTGAAGCATGGCCAACTATCACTCACTATTTACTGAGCTCCATAAAAGGCCAAAGCGATGTATAAATAAGTCAATAAATATTTTTCTTATAAAAATTCCATGCATTTATGGGGCGATAAAATTTTCTTTGACATTTTCGTGAACGAAAATATTGGTTGTCTGTGGTCGGGAAGCGGGCCACTGTAAATTGTGTTGAGCTGACATTTTGTAACATATTAGTGCTACAAACAACAACAAAATGATTTCTTGCTTTTGAAATATTGTTTCTTTAAACTATAAGGCATGCTTGCTACGCTCATGATTTACAACTAAATTTTAATCATGACCATAGCAATCATGTCTCTAAAACTAAATCAGAAAAAGATTTTCAAAGACGTAGCTCACCTGATCAAGGACCATGCCTGTTCCGAGGGTGTGTTGTGTTCCAGCCGCTTGTAGCGTAAGTAACGGGGACTGAATAGGGCGACATAGCTTGCCCCGGCTGCAAGAATGTTTTAACTGTGGCCCTGAAACACAAAAGGTTACTGAAAGAACAAGGAGGTTTTGGTCAGTATGAGTCTGACACTCCTTACGTTACTCGTTGGGCTTAAGTACTTAATTGATAAAGGCATCGGAAAATTGATAGATTTAAAAAGGCAGTCATTCTTCTTCTTCTTCGTCGGTTCACTCTTGACAGAGTGGTCTTGGTCAGCATGTTGCAGCGAGACATCGTGCTGCCTTAAATCGCCTCACAATGCGGGCAGTCATTACATAGTCATAATTTTTTCCTATATTAGTTTGGTATAACAACATTAAAATCCTCATGTGTAACCCGTGGAATTCCAAATTACTTGAAGGATATATCAAAACATTGTACGATATAAGGGTGCTCTTCAGACAAATCGATACCTCTGAAGATCTTGATGAAATCAACTAGGAATCGCTTCGGTACTCCAAAAAGCGCGTAAAGTGATTTCCTCGAGATACGTGAGCCTCCGTAAAAATTGATTGATACCTCTCTGTGGTTATGTACAGAAGTGCCTATATATTTGGCACTGGAAAGATTGTAATGTACTGTCAAATTTTACCTAAACTCTTTCCGTTTTGTTTACGACTTGCATAAAGTGCAATAATTTTAGTAAAGTGAAATGAACTACTTATAGTTGCTCCAAAGGACAAATTCCTGTTTTTTGCAATGTAAAAATCATCATTGCCTTCTTACTGGCTAAAAACTGCCCTGTTCATTTACATGTCTCTTTACGTTTCAAAGCCGTAGTGTATTTTAAGACAGTTTTATAACCTTAAAGATAAACTCCTAAAGTTCGTTTTTGATGCCGTAACGTCACTTCCTTGTAACTTGCTAATGCACTGGCCTATTTATGTACTTCCAAAGTTTCTGCTTACTCAGCTCGTTCAATAGTGAGTTTTATTGTTATTAACTTACATTTCAATAACAATTTTATGAAGAGCAACGTGGAATATGCAAGTTTTAAAATATTTTATGGCTGCAGGAAGCCTTATTGAGCGAAAAGCAACAATTTTAAAGTTGTGCATGCAATTTATGGAGTACTTAGTCAGGGTACTGTTGCGGAAAGGTGAAAAGAACCCCGCACGGTGTAATTACGGCCCGCTAAATTATTATATTCCCGGAATTATACTGTTTGACTGTAAAACTTTGTTAAAATTACTTCTCGACTTTTATTTGTTCGGTAACGAACTTTATTTCAGTTTTTATTCTCTGAATTTCGTGTGTAATGGTTTTTATTTTCAAGCTGGCTTGTTTTTCAGAGAGTGTATGTTGGGCGGTGGGACTTTTAAGCAGGATACCGTGTGCCTGGATCGGAAAGGGCATATGAAGACACAGAGTGATTTATAATCAGTAGGTCTAATCTCGTAGGAGTCTGGAGTCACTTTTCCCAGGGCGAGAACAAATCAATGGATAATTTGTATCTATACCCCACCCTTGTTTTCCGTCTCTAGTTACAAGATGATACTTAAGTACGTCTTGGTATAAATGTATTTCCTACCGTATTTACCAACAGGTAGACTGGTGCACATAGGCACATAGGTATAGGATGTAAATTCTTATTATTTGTCTCCTAAAAGATTGCCAAATACCCATCCAATTCTCCCAAAAGTTTTTTCATAAAGGATCTTAAAATTTTCTACAGCCAAAGTCACAATCAGCAAAATTAATATTGGCTTCCACGTGACACAACGCATTCAATTGATATTATTTTTGTAAACAACACAATTTTAATTCATTTATTCTTGATAAGTAAAAAAGTGCCGAAGTTGCCACACGAAGGACAGCGGTTGCCGGACGCGACGTCTCCCAAGGGTATCGTGGGGCGAAGTAAGGGATTATGTCAGGGACAGGGACGAGGTGCCTACCCTTTCTGTGACCCAGTGACACTATGTCGTGATTATCAATTCTACCGCCAACCCTTGTGTGGTTTAGGGAAGAACAAGACTCCGTCTAACTGAAATTGTGAGTGTCTTAAATAAAATTGTTTGTTGTCTTTTTTTTAACTATTCATTAATGTTCCACTCCTGAGCAAAGGCCTTCGTCCAGAGAGTGAATCAAAGCAGGCTTGTTAAAAAAAACGACGGGTTGCACTCAGGGAGTGCCGGCAGAAGTGAAAACTTGAATATTAATGTTGTGCATTCCACACTATGAATGTGTGTGCACAACGCCGCTAAAGTCGTTATCACTCCGAAAGTAAAAAAAAAAAATTGTTCGACTGATGAACTGAACACTCAACTTCTTAGCAGTTTTATTAATGTAAATTGTGATATCTGAAAATTGGGAAAACGCGAAGTCACTAATGAAGTGATTTTAACTAAAATTTGGGAAAACATGAAAAGTCACTACGAGTAATAAAGTGATTTTCACTAAAATATTTGACAAAGGATAATTTTGTTATGTATCGGAATCATACCTCAATGATATGAAATATCCAACTTCCATCAATAATAGTACTTATTCAGCTAATATTTGTTTTTAATCGAGGTTTCAAAATTGATGTGTACCAAATTATATCCAAATATTTTCACAAGTTTGCGTGAAAGACATAGGTACTCTTTTTCTTCAGTGTTTCCATTGCGTTATATCAAACAAATTTTCATAACTTATCTTATTCTAACTTAAAATTTTAAGCAAATATCTCGTAAACTAATAAACAATGTAAACCGAAAACAAAACGATGCTTTGCTACCCACATCTTAAACCAATACATGAACACAATAACGTCAACGTACAATAACACAGAACTAAACAAGCATATGTGCATCATGAATAATTAAATATATTCAACAAAACACATAATAGAACCATTTGATACAAACACAAGTTAAATACCTTCCTCGTAGAAAGGAAATTGAACCAAAATGAAAATTGTATTATTCACGACAATACGTAATAAAAGAGCTTAAATAATATATAAGCTGCTTGGAGTAATGAATACTGATGGAACCATACCAGTTGTTATCAAAAAACGTCTTAATATTGCAAGAAAAATTGAAACAAGAGCAAATAAAAACAAAAAGTGAAGAAAAAGTGTAATTTTTAATAATTAAAGCTGATTTCAGACTACGCTAATTATAGCGTAGATGATATTAATAATAGCATATACACATAGTATATAGCTCATAGCACAACAATATCACGCACCATACATTGTTATGGACACATTCACATTGTACTGTACTATACAGGGTGTTTCTTTTAAATGGGCCAAAAGGGAGAAATCTGCATCCAAAAGAGATAAGGGAAAACTTTCTTAGGAACCTTAAGCTCTTTTTTGATACTGATAATTTTGGCGTTTTTATTTTTTTGGTCAAGTGTGAGATGTCCACATAAATGAGTGAAATGGACTAATTTTTTTTTAATGCCATTCGACTCTGTTTCATGTAAGGATCATTTCATTGTATCAGAAGAAAAAAATCGGGACGGCGGAAGTTGGTCAAATTTAGCAAAATATTTTTTCATACAAATTGTATGAACGAAAAAAAATACCATTTTTTTTATTATGCTGTTCTACTTACTTTCATGTAAGGATGAGATAATTGTATGGGCAGAAAAATATCTGAACAGTAGAAGTTGGTCAAAATTAGAATAATGTTTCTTCTAACAGCATAAAGTCGTATAAGCAGTGTCAGTATTTCATAAGATTTGACCCACTTCTGTTGTCCGGGCATTTTCCTTCCCATACAATGAAATGGTCTTTACAAGACTCTAAATAACATGGCATCATAAAAAAATTGGTATTTTTTTTCGTTCATACAATTTGTATGAAAAAATATTTTGCTAAATTTGACCAACTTCCGCCGTCCCGATTTTTTTCTTCAGATACAATGAAATGATCCTTACATGAAACAGAGTCGAACGGCATTAAAAAAAAAAATAGTCCATTTCACTCATTTATGTGGACATCTCACACTTGACCAAAAAAATAAAAACGCCAAAATTTTCATTATCAAAAAAGAGCTAAAGGTTCCTAAGAAAGTTTTCTCGTATCTCTTATGGATTCAAGTTTCTCCCTTTTGGCCCATTTAAAAGAAACACTCTGTATATTATTGGTTTGCTAGCATTAGATGCTTCTTTGCTATACTTTATAGCAAAATAGTATAGCGTAGTCTAAAATCAGCTTGAAACTTACATGGCATAGATAATGAACAAAAGGCTTTTAATTGTCATAGAGAAACACCCGCGTCACAATGTTTGGGTTTTCAAAAAAAAAAGTTGTATAGTAGAACAATGGGTAGATTTTGACCTGGTAAACCATGGTAAAAATGTACAGTTTGGTTTCTATGTTCTGGGACTGTCTGGTCGCAGGGTTTCTTATCAGGCAACCGAGGTCCCTGAACTTCAAGGGCTATTGAAGGACTCGTGGAGGCAGTACTACCTCCCGTCCTGCTCTGGGCAGGGAGGACTCATTGGATGATTTTACTATGTAAAAAATAAAATGGTAACCAACGACAACATGGTGCGTGGGTGTTTCTAGAAAATCCTGGTCCTACAGAATTATTCCATCAGGTATTCTCAGGACCCAATAAAGTGGAACTCTGATGTATTACAAAGATCATGCTTCGCAGTGAACAACATTGGTGTCTAGCAGAAGGTACATTCAGTAAAGTAAAAACTGTGCAGCATTGAAAAACCTCGTGTAATCTCAGTTTCAATATCACAACAAGATTAAAATGAATTTCCAATAACATCAAAAACGAAATATTTATTTATGAAAATATTACGCAAGCACAAAAAGAATATTCTACGAAAACATATTAAATATCAGCTCGGTTTCGTTTTTCTGCTTTTTAATTATTATTTTGCTTATGCCGAAACATTTTTTATTTATCATTGCAAAATATCTGCTGTAAAAATGAAATATGAGAGCGTAAATGGTTTATCGTACGAAATAATAATTGAAAATGGCAAAATCAACCACATAGGTATTGAAAATTCCAGTAAAATGGAATGTATTAACACGTAAGTATTATTTCGGGCAACATGTTGTGTTCAAAAAAGAAACTCAGGTGTTTCACACATTTTCCGTTACGAATATTTGAACACAATATAATTATCTTTCAGGGTTGGTATTATAGTAAAAGTTGATTAAAAACATAATAACTTTCAGCCCATGTAAGGTTGTTAATGTTTTACAAAAAGAAATAACCTTTTATAATCTTTAGTACTACAGCTACATTAAAACCAGGACCATAAACTAAAAACAGCTCCGGAACGCTAACACGTAGCAACTGCAACTGCTAAGAACGTACAAGAGCACACTTTCGAAAGATAAATGATTTAGTTCGTAGAACTAATCCCAACTCTAGTGCCAATGTTCAAGTCAATTGGAACTTTTAATGGATGTTTCCTGTGCATGCAAACTGCTGACTGCAACGAGCTTCCTGTGACGTCACATGAGTAGTGACTATTTGTTAGTAAGTAACTGAAGTGGTATTTGGAACTTTATGGTAGGTCAATACCTACTATCGCTTGCCGATCACGGACCATGCACAGGTCGACGGCGCGTCGTATTCCACGCGCGCCTCAAAGAGTGTTAGCACAATGACGGGGCACCCTTAGGGGGCCAAAGCGTGCTGGGGTCGCGGGATTAAACACCTACCCGTGGAACATAAAGGGCTATTGAAGGACACCGTGGATTTTAGTCAGTACAAGTCTGACAGTACCTCTCGCCCTGCCCGGGGTGCTCATTTGATGATTTTACCACGTAAAACAAAAAAAAGGGTACTGAACACTCAACTTCTTAGCAGTTTTATTAATGTAAATTGTAATATCTGAAAATTGGGAAAACGTGAATTCACTAATGAAGTGATTTTAACAAAAAAATCGGAAAATATGAAAAGTCACTACGAGTAACAAAGTGATTTTTACTAAAATATTCGACAAAGGATAATTTTGTTATGTGTCGGAATCATACCTCAATGATATGAAATATCCAACTTCCATCACCGTGGATTTTTGTCATTATAAGTCTGACGGTCCCTCCTGCTCTGTCCTGGGTTCGAGGACTCATGTGATGATTTGACCATGCTAAAAAAATTTACACCTAAAAGAAATGTAGTCTCAGTTTGACTGTATGTTTGAATGTATGTGTGTTTGTCCGCGACTATCTTACGTTTGGCTGCTTTTGGCGGTTTATAGTGGATGTTTAGGGAAATTATAAAATCGTGTTGTTATTTTGACATCTCTCGGGAATCTTTTTTCTATCATTTATCACTACAACAGATATCCCGTGACATTGCCCGTATAGATCCGCTTTCGCTTACTTGAATCGTAGATTTTCAAAGACGAAAGAAAAACAACAAAAATCTTCGTAAATAAATTTTACTAAGAAAATTTATTTACTATTTTCTCTGAAGCTTACTGTAAATTCCTAAATTAACTGACACAAATTTAAACTGTAACTGTAAATTGCTAAATTAAATTCATACCTACGAAAAAAACATAATCACAATTTAAAAAAACCTTTATCCTGGGCAGGGACCCGCAGGGTGGATACCGTGCACTTCGATAGAAAACCATGTACAAAAATTTTAAAAGCTTTATTTTATTTTTATTGAATGATCCATCAGTGATTCGGTTTCATATGTTTTTCTAGGAAAACCTGCTGTTAGTATCAAACATTCCAGTAAAAGGTTTAAAAATTAAATGGAGTTCATAGTTTTTTTTTAAACTTCTATCATAATTTCTGTTAAAAAACAATTTTTAAACCCATCTAAATCTGAATCTGAAGACTGTTACGGATCAACAAAAGTGATACGTTT
This sequence comes from Agrotis ipsilon, assembly GCA_028554685.1. Taxonomy (NCBI): domain Eukaryota; kingdom Metazoa; phylum Arthropoda; class Insecta; order Lepidoptera; family Noctuidae; genus Agrotis; species Agrotis ipsilon. The sequence continues at coordinate 7,966,168 of CM052955.1, forward strand.
TTAAGTAATTCCGAATGAAAAGCTTACCATAAGTTCAACAGGGTATGTTTCTAAACTACCTAATGGAACTAATTGGGTTTAGGTGAAAAGATATTCTAGTTCCATGGAACTACAGGGAGAAAAAAAATTATCAGTCTCAATAAATTGCAAGCCGTCAACTAGAGTTTCGAAAAATAATGTACACGTATTTTTACTTTCGTTAAACCAATGCATAATTGCAAAGATATAACGCATGCAGATTCGAGAGTTGGGGGGCTCGTGATGTGAGAAGCAAGAAAATTTACTTGCTTGTGACGTTTTGCCGATTTTAAAAGTGTCGTATCTTTTTCAATAAAGGTTTACGAAACAAAAGAAAAAATACGTACGTATCAAATATTTTTGGATAATCTAACTGAAAGACTAATTAGATTTTTGACGTCAAATACTATTGTTTAAACTCCTATTGTTAGATATTTGATATTAATTCAATGGCATAACAGATAAGACATTTCCCGTTTCCCATTAATAATTTATGATCATCTCTAATCTCTAACCACTAATTTAAATCTCGGCATTCATGGCAGTGGCAATTAAATCAATTTCAATTATTTGAGCTTCCGCAAATGTAGCATTAACGCTGTTATCCTCGTAAATAAATTTACATCGTATGTTTATTACAATAAAGGCTAATTTTGTTTCTAAAGATCATATTAAAACGTTTTTCTGTTATTTGTACCAGAAAACTGTAACTATGCTCATCAAAATCCAATTTATACCCAACTTTCATGAACTCAGGTTAACTAGCGCACATTATTCCACCATTTCAGGTCACAGGATGTAACTGCGATGGATAAAGCTAAAATATTCATTTGTTAGCTGAAAACTGAATCGTGTGTGGGTTTACGGAAGTCTGAAATAAAAAGTTGTGGCTCCCGAGTGCAGAGCGCATGCGTCGGCGGAAGGAAGCTGCCTGTCCGAGCCGCCAAATTTATGACGAGACTTCCCAACATTGTGAACCTTACTGCACAAATAAATGCAGAAGATTCAAACAATTTTACAGGAAGTAGTCACTCATACATCACGGCGATAAATCAGTTCTGAATTTCCACTTCATCTTTTTCCGTGTTGCTATCATAGCGTGGCAAAAATCAGCCCGGAAGGTGTAATTGATGTGATCAGGCTTTTACACTGCAACAGAATTACTTGAGATTCGACAATTAAAAACACATTTCGGTTATCTTTGTCTGTAGTCAATCGACCACTGTCATTTCTTATCCGAGTTTTAGTGTCAAATCAGAAGCAAATATCAAAAACATTTTTTTTATAAAAAAATATTAATTTTTCGAATCAACATCTGCGGATGCCCCGTAAAGCATTCTTAGAGCATAGGTTAGCATGTTAATTTTAGTTTCTATTGCACCAACATCCTGAGACCAATCCTGGATTCTTTTTTTTTTGCAAAATGAACGAAACATATTTTACATGATATTTTTCTTATTTGAGGTGGATTTGATCTTGACGCTAGTCTAGGTATAGAGTTACAGAGAGCAAAGTCTGCGATCGTGACGTACTGACAGACAATGCCATGGACTTCCTCCTTACAAAGAAAATAACACCTTAATCCTTCGTTTTTTTTAATTCTACTCACAGTCAAAACCCATTTTGGAAGTCAGTAAGAAAGCTGCCAGGCTGAATTGGGACTGGGTGGGTCACGTCCGCCGCATGAACTTTGACGGCTGGACGAAAGCCGCCACACAGTGGGTGCCTGCATACCGCGTGAGGTCTGGTCTGAAGTGGCGCTGGACCATGATACTTGATCCATCCATCCATTGACTTGACCCACTGCTTGGCAAAGGCCTCCCACCTTTGCCAAGCAGTGGGACGGTGTAGGCTGAAAAAAATAATTATACGTTGTAAGAAGTTTTCCTTCTGTCTTTTCTTCCGCACTCCTCGTGTTCATCCCTTCTACTCGTAATTTCTTTTATCTCTCTGGCGCTCGCACGTACTAATGTTACAGATAAGGGGTTTCAGGGCCACGAGGCCGATTCATACTCATCAAAATAAAACACAATTTCAAGAAGTAGACTACTTATACTTTTTTAAACACGTGTTTTTTGGACCATGACCTAAACAATTTTCTAATCTGAGTTGATAAAAACAGATTTTTATATCTGATATCGGTAACGTCTGTGTCTTATCACTTTCAAAAATGTGTGTGATTTATCTCAACATGTTTTAACACGCCGTAGATTTTAAACTTGTTTATACTTGTTTAACTTTCAGGAAATAAAGTCTTGGGAATATTAACTATGATATCTAAACTTTTTACTTAAAGATATGAAACTTCCCACCCCCCACAAGCTTTATTATTAAAGATCAAATTAAGGCGATGATTTGCAGAAAAATGCCTCTTCAAATATTTTCAGGAAAATATAAATTTTCTCTACACTTTCCGTTTCAATTGTGCCCCAATAACTTTCTACAGCCCCTCATCCCCATAAATTATAAATCATCACCTAAACGCAAAATTCATAATCAAATCCGTATATAAAATTATTCATAGATAATTCTTTGAAAAGGGCATAATTTAATTATTGAAGCCCTCAAATTGCCTGAAGCACTCTACAAATTGGGCCATTAATGGCGCAAGCGACTGTCCCACTTGACCGGGTACTTCGCAGATAACCCACCGAGTTTACAGCAATCATTAAAATATTTTATGGCGTTCTTAGAAGGTTATAAAATATAGGTCCTAATATAATTTAAGTATATTAGGTAAATATTTTACTACTAAGGACCTATTTCGTAGCCACTATCAATGTCGTCAAAGTCACAGAATTCTGGTCATTAAGAAAGGTTTTACTTTCTTTTTTTTAACAATTGTCCATTATGATTATGTTTTTAGATTATTAAAAAAGTTTCATCATGCAAAAACCTTTAATTTTTTTCAAATAAATAATGACGTATTCCTGAAAAACCTTGGAAAAAATCGATCGTAAAAAGGGAAACCTAAATGGCTAAGCATGACAGTTCCATTTTGAAAACCGGAAATTACGCGTCGTATACGACAACAAAAGTCGTAATATAGCTATAAGAGATCCATTAAATATTTGTATTACACACATTGGTGTGACCTGGGGGCCTACCATGAACTTTTAACAGTAGTGTTCTTTTACTCGAAAAGACGCTCCATTACAGTAGTACCTCCCTGACTGACGAGCATTCGCGTACATTTAGTATTGATTAGATACAAGGTGCGCATTGTGATGCTTGATTATTCTCCCTCACCGATGAAATACTCGAACCTGTAACGTTACATTATACGCGAATGCTCCCGGTGAGGGACCGGTGTGCAATATGAAAAATAGATAGAGCTAGTTGTCCTGTGTACCTCCATCTCTTTACCATCTTTCCTACACTGAACTGTCATTTCATCATATGCTTGCCTTTTTCCAGCTACGTTGGGGTCGGCTTCCAGTTTAATCATTTTATGACTGTATATCCTCTACAACCTACATAGTACTAGGTAATCAACACACTTTATTAACACTGGTTGTCAGATTTTTTTGGCCACCAACTGCTAGTAAAGACTGTCAAAGATATACAAATGACAACTGTGCCAACAACTAAACATGTATTCTACGTCACCAAGGACATTCGGTGTGTAATTGTGTAGGGACCGACCTTATCTTGAAAGTCGACTCGTGAGGCTGTTATCTATGATTTAACCACACGTATGTTTCTCCTAAAATGACATTGAAATAATATATTAGAAGCGTTGGTGGTGGTACAGTCCCTTATCTTACATTTGATAACAGCTAAAAGCCTTCGATGCGTCATCAACTAATGTTTACTTAGTTTGTTACTATCGTTCTCTTAATTTATCACTTACTATCGATGACTCATTTCGTGCTTAAGCAATTCTTAGTTGCCAAGGAACTTTTACTACCGATTTGACCTTTCATCTTTTGGTACAGAACCCCCTGTGATGCCAATTACTATGTGCCTGACAGTCTTTTACAATTTCTCTTTGAGGAGCTTTACCTAGCCTGAAGGTACCTGAAGATGGTCGACCTTAATCTATCTAGACTTGCCAGCTTCCTTATTCATCAGCTTCTTCATTATCGTTAGCCTACCCTATTTTCAACGGGATTTTGAGTTCCAGTCAAACAGTCTCAGCTTCGATATGACAGCACTGGTTATCTTGTTCTAGTAATTTCTTCCTGTATCCGGGGTGCGTCTACTAAACATATAGAAACTCACATTCACAAACACTCAGACCCGGAACAAATACTTGCAGATCATATAAATATTTGTTCCGTGTGAAGATCGAAACCGCGACACACTACTCGCTCTGCCACTGCGATGAAACTAAGCATAGCCCTAGCTCCAGCGAGTATACATTTTTAATTTTTACACTGCACAATTTATGCTATACCTTCTATTAGCTCCCAAATCAAATCAATAAAGATCCCAATCAGAACCTTTCTGCATCATAAACAATCTTATTTCTTTCATATCTGGGCTACTTTTATCCACTCCTTAACCAAGACTACTCTACTCCATCCACTCCTCGGAAGTTAATGGGATCACGTGATTGTTATAATGTTAGTTTGTTTCATCATTTTCATTTCATCACTTTATGATTCGATATCAATGTAACTTTTATTTGAACGGATTTAGCTAATCTTTTGAGCGATATTGCATCATATCGGTCAGTTGCAGAAAATTTATTGTCGAAGTATTATTTATTTTCAGAAAAAGTTTTATTTGCAGATAATTCTTTCCGTTTAGTAAAAAAACCCAAATAAAGGCTTTAATCACAAGCTTTCTGTATTTTATTAATAACGTACTTGAAGTATTTACTGCGCTTATTCTATGGAAATTGAAAAGAACGCCTCTAGTATAAAAATGAGAAACTAATAGTTCCAGTTTACGTCACAAAAACGGGTAAGTCATGTTATGGCCTCAGGCCACCAGATAATGTTGGATTCACATTGGTTAATTAGATAAGCCATATTAACTGAATCCATTTAATTCACAATTTATTTTCAGGACATAATATAAATTGGTTTGTGGCGGTACTATGTACATTGAAGCGTAACGCTTGCGCCGGTCATTACATAGACCACAGCCGCGGTCCACACCGGGTCCATTCCATGGACAAATTACATTGTTAATTCATTATTACGAACAGATTATAATAGGTCCTTTATGAAGTAAACCCTTTTGTTTTGGTTTACTTTTTGGTATTGTGGTTGAAAGCGCTGGTGCTTGACATGAGGTCTTAGGGTCTGCAAAAGTGTTACTGGGTCTATCCCCCGGGTACTTCATAAAAGTATCCCGCTATTTAAATTTACGACCGGTCAACTGCAAAACCTCGAGCGAGTATCAATATGTTTTCATCATGATCTGCCTAGCCTTTGCCCAAAGATATTAGGGTCACCTTTTAGGCGATATTGATGCAACTGAATATCAGTAATTTACATGGAGCGACTGCCTATCGAACCTCCACAACCCTGTAATTGGGTAATACGATACCCTGGAAAGACTGGTTGTCAAACTTTAGAGTTTCTAACTAACAGTAACGATAGTCAAAGATCTACAAATGATAGCTGGAGCTGCTGGGACCTGTCCACAGACCAACCTCGGCAAGCGTGGCTTAACCCGAAAGATCGGCCTGTGCGGCTGTAATTATTTAGCAATATATATTCATGAGCACTTGGTAAATTTATCTTGGACTTCACCGTCATCAATGAAGCAAAACGTAAAGGGAAAAGCAGGACTTATAAAAATATCGTACAGGTCTGATCCAAGAGGCGACAAGTTTCTTTCGTGTGATTATTTGGCCAAAAAATTGCGTCCACAATTGCCGCCAGTTCTACCAAACCCGTCGGGAATATTGGCGAGTTTTTATTCCTTTAGTTTTAAGATTGATTTGTGTACGAAAACTGGGAGTTTAACTAACTGGAAAACTCCATAACCACTACATCGTTCAGCCGTAGGGGACTTGAGAGTGCTCGAAGCACTGAACCAAATAAAGAAGATGGAACTAGCTCAATTTTTCCGAATAGAGTTGTCTGGCTAAACTATTTACCATACTAATAGTATAACAAAGAGAATAGTTTGTTTTATATGTTGCGGAAAAAGCTAGTTGGAGTGCGCTTAATGTATAGAAACACTGGATTACTTTGACCTTTTTCATGATAAAGACTTAGCTTGTTTATTCTTGTTCGACAAATAAAGAGTCCTTATTTCGGTTACTATGCTACGAAAATCGTATAAAAGAACGATATACATTTAACATAACGAATCTTACACTACCTCCATGCGACATAACAACACAATAAAAATACCGACCGAATTGAGAACCTCCTCTTTTTTTTAAAGTCGGTTAATGATCGTAATTTACGGTATCTTTAACCAACAAACAGGCCACAGAGCCCTAAAGCCCTAAACCAAAAGGACAACACTATTAAACCCCCATAAATTTCCCATAGCACTATAATGCCTAGTATTTGATAAGCCAACATCAAAGAGTCTTTCTTATGAAACAACATAAACGACTAGATTTTGCGCGCTGCTTCGCTCACTTACACCCTGCATTTCCCTCTTAAACTTTATGAGAAGTAGCTTATAACCAAATCAAGGGTACTATCTATATTGTTGCAAAATTTACTCAAATCGGTTCTAAGACTTGACGCAAAAGCGTAACAAGCCAACTTTCGCCGAATGTGCCGAACTTACCACAACTTACGAGTATATACGACATAAAACAACCCTGACTGCAACACAATATGATCTTTATTAACGGTCCACATAACCAACAAACAGACCCCATCAATGCCACAGAGTCTTAAAGCCCTCAACCAAAAGGACAACACTCTAAACCCCCATAAACATCCCATAGAATTATAATGAGGCCTTATTTGATAAGCCAACTTCAAACATACGTAATAGCAAGTTCATCATTGATGTACAAATGAGATCTACTGGCTGATGAGACTAGTTAGAAGGCCTTTGTCAATTCCGCTTTATGCTAATACGCCTTGATTACAATGTGCACATATGTGTCATTATTGTATATAGAGACATCTGCATAAATTATGGCCGCCTGGTGGTCGAAAATTGGTTGCGCTTAACTGATAAACTGTGTTTAGATAGTTGATAGGCTGTGCAAGAACTGGTGATTAGTGCCGAAATGTGTTGCATGGTCTTGAAAACATAGTGTTTGGGAGTTTAGTTAAGAAAACAGACTGGAATACTGTGACAATCCTAGACTAAGGCCCGTATCTCAAAACTCAAGCGTTACTTAGCTATAACTAATTTCAATCAATCAAATGGCTTGAATCTATGCTTTCGTTTTGAGTGACGGTTTGAAATAAGGGCCTTAGTTAATTAACATCATTTCAGCCAACAGACAATCGCTCGTTGCGTAGCATTGCCTTATCGTTAGGTCATAGTTTGGTTAGATATTTATCGATCACAAAAGGCATCAAGTTTTGCAGCATTCGTTGTATATTCTAATCATATCCTTTAGCTTATCTAGATAAGGCCGAAAACAGATTACAGGATAAACCAAAAGTCATTAATCTGTCGAATAGTTTTGTGCTTGTGAGAAGGTCAAAAAAGAGTAGTAAGGCCAACCGTTGTTGTCCCAGTTTGAAGAGAGCCTACATAAAGAAGTACAATTCCGTTTTCAGCTTCTTTAAAGAATGGGCACGTGAACGGCGGAAAATGCATAGGTGACTCGCCGTTATATCATGGACCATGCCGGATCGACGGCGGGCGTGGAACACGACGCATAGAGCTGTCAGCAATCTGACGGGGGCCCCCTCTAGAAGCCAAAAGCCTGCCGGGACTGTCTGATCAGGTAAACGACCCTAGAACGTAAAGAACTATTGAAGGATCACCATGGATTTTAATCAGAAAAACTTTGCTAGAAACGCTCGCCCCGCCCTGGATAGGAGGACTCGTTCGATGATTATACAACCATAAAAAAAAACATATCTTCCTATAGGTTAGTGCAGGTGGCCAACGGCAAACACTCTCCATCATGAGGGCATCCGCCGTCGGCCTGTTTGCTAAGCTATCTTACAAAAAAAGGGAAAAACATAGCGGGTCGCTCGAAACAAAAAATAATGGCTGAAAAGCCAGCAAGCCAATTCACAGAATAAAGTGGAAAGGGCCTGTCAGTAATGATCATAAAATTAGTCAAGGTTTTCCTGTTTCATTTGTTGTGCTTGTGAATAAAAATTGGAAGCATTTGTGATGCTCATTTTTTATTCAGGTCATTGAACTTTTAGGTGAATATTATGAGAAAAATTGTTGAAGTAGTTGTCTACTTTTTTCTTCAATTACTCATCCGTCATCCCATACACGTTTTGGAAAACTTTTGATATGTGAGATTTTTTTTAGATGAATAAATGGATCAGACATAAATTATTTGGGTTACGGCAAGTCACAAGAGGTTATTTCGGTTCTGGAATGCAAAAGGCGAAGTGACAGAGTGGGTTTTAATCGGTACAAGTTTGACAATCCCTTCCGCTCCTCCCTGTGAAATGATAATAAGAAGATCACATTTTTCTATTCACAACACCAAAAGTAACCATTTGCCATATATGATTACTTCCCAGAATTTGATCCTTATTAGTAACACTATCGAACGGTGTAATAATACAGGGTGTGATTTTTTTTCCAAAATCAGCGGGTTCGATTCCTGGCCAAGATTTTTGATTTTTCTAAAATCCGATGATGCAGTTTTAGTTTTCGTCAAAATCGGCCTCGAGACTCCTTTCAACGTTTTTCGATATTCCTCATAGTTTCGAAAGTAGCCATCCACGCCCAGTTGAAAAATTCACCCTGTATATTTCTAAATACATACATATTATAGATAAATAAATTACACCCAGACACAGAACAAATGATCGTGCTCATCACACAAACATTTGTCCTGGGTGGGAATCGAACCCACGACCCCCGGCATAGCAGTCAGGGTCACTAACCACTAGACCAACAGGCCAGTCAAACAAGCCAGTAATGAAAGAATATGAGTGGGCCCAGCAGTGGGAAAGCATAATTTTTTTTAAAAATAATGAAGGCAACTTTCTGAGCCGTAGAAGTTACATGAAATAAATAACTATTGGGTTGGTGGAAAATTATTACTGAAACTATTCAAAACACTTAACCTTTCTATAAACAAATATTTCAATTTAGAGCAGGGTCTAGTTTGAGTTTTCAACTCCCCCTTTCACTGAAAAAGGAAAGTTTTCACCCATTCATACTCGTGTAATGGACTTAACCAATGAATAGAATAAGGTATTTTACTCAAAAAAATTAAATTAGAGCGAAAGTTAGAATAGCAAAAATATATACCCGTAGTAAATTTGCCGAAATTGACTCTGCTAAAACTCACAAAACGTCACATGGTCGGTATAATTTTACAGGCTTTATGACGTCACAACGTACTTTGTAAAAATTAAACGCTCGATAAATAAATTAAAAAAAAGCCCCTACTTCTGAATTTTGAAGCGGCTTGTTTTGTCAATATTCATTATTAAAAAAAAATACCTTTTCATAATTTTTCAATACTTTAACTAACTGACTGATGGCCTTAACAGATTTTCAATTTATTTATGCAGTAAATAAGTTTAATTCCCAAGCTTACTTAATTACTCGGCTTTGTTTTTTTAGCGCTTGCTTCTAGTTTCTCGATCGACCACGACCAAAACGATCTACTGACCTAATTTTATCCAGCTTTTAACAGCAAATTCTTGCATTTTACAACTGCATTACAACATTCTTTATTACGATAGATGGTCGTTGTTAAATTCGCTAAAACCTCTCTCATGGTAACGCTTAAAACAGATTAAAATGGATCCCACTCGCATTTCTAAAAATCGATACATTTCATCCACAACAATAATAGACAACGATATTTGAAATGTTGTGTATAAAAAATAAAAATCAGTATGCGTCTGATAATAAATTTATCCAGTACCGAATTCTCCCAAGCCTTAACAATTGGATTTAAAACAGGAATCCAAAAGGTTTTATTTATATTAGTAGGGGAATCGTTTTTGTAGCCAGCCTCGTAATGCCCGGGCTGCATCACTTTTTCAGGATTATAGAAGAAAAACGACGGCATTATCGGATCTTAGAGTAATCGTCGGCGCTGCGAGTGTTTTCTCATTACCATACCATTTTGCTGTTAGACTTCTAACGGCATATCCGACTACTTTGACTCTAATGTAACCTACATTAGTTTAAGTACGCACTTAATTATAGGCTTAAAATGAGATCTAGTGGCCACTCCGACTGCTAATCCTGGTCGCTAAGCTTCGATATCACCAACAATTTGTAGGAACAAATATACAACAAGGGTCCTTTTCTTATTTTAATAGATTCTGCTCCATTCAGTTCTCGAATGACAAACATCAAAAGCTAGGTAGTTGATGGCGGCTCTTAAGACCGCAATTTACTGGTCGCACTTTTCCTTCAGAATAATGACAGCAACAAGGAAATATTTTTCAGTCCCATGCTGTTAAGAACTGGTTTTAATAGCTGTCTATTTTTCAAGTAAATATACGAGTACTAGTGACAGGGGTCCGCTCTTTGATCGAAATATAGGTCAGCGTCGGGTTCCGCCGTTATTTCGATTAAATAAACTGCATGAATACGTAAGTTTTTCTTTGTAAGCAGTTTTTCACAAAACGAAGAAAAGATGTAAACAAAATAATTGTGTAATACCTTTTTTGTTTTCGTACATAAAAATAAGTACTAAGCAATTAATAAATAACACTTAAATAAATCCCACCGGACATTTTCTAATTAAAATCACGATAAACGCTGATGTTTTTAAAACTCTGGAGCCGTTTAGAAATAACAATGTTTGTTAGATATAAAGTAGGATATTTTCGAGTCCAAAATGTTCATGTAACGGTCCGCCCGCTGGAATTATCGCCAATATAATGGCTCATAAAAGGTAAAATTTACGAGAGCTCGGCCGGCCGCCCAGCAAACACTTCCGAATTATCTGATCACACGAACAATATAATACTGTCAAGCCAAGATATATGTACCTGCCTTCCTGATACCAGACTATCTACAGTCTTCTACAGCTATAAATTAATACAACCTTTTTCGCTTTCTCTGCGATACCTTCCAACATCTTTATAACTCAAAACGGTAAGTTATATTAGAAATTAATGTGGTAATAGACACTACATTGTATCAAAATGACTAAAACAGGTAGTTGCTTGCTGAGTAATCACAGAAACTTGATACCCCAAAGTCAAAACTTCGACACGATACGGCATTTCGAATTAGTTAGACAAGTTGAAAGCAGTTCGCGGGCAGGTGGCGCCTTTGTTCCAGTGCGGTCTCACTTGATAATAACACAACTATGTTCCAGTGCCGATAAACTCGCTAGAACTAACTAGTAACTTGCGTCAGACAGATAAGTTACCTCCAGTGTATTCGTATGCGCCCGATGTTCACGAGCCTGTACTGACAAAGGCAATCTAGCAAGCAGATGGTGGGCAGACCCCGCCTGAGGCTTATCTGTGTGCGGGAAACGAATGCGGGTCGTCCATCACGACGTGGAGCTGCTACCTACCCCCAGCTGTACTGAACCCGGCTTAGCGGTCTATTAGATTTATTGTTATTTATGTCAGTACATTTTTTCGTTTCATCCAACAACGCTTTTAAATGGGTCTGTCAATTTATTTGCCGAATTAATTCGTTCCTGTGTCGAAGAATTTTATTTTCAACTTTTTCAATTGCTGTAAATGTAGGCACAATGTGTTTAAAAAGTATGTCACCTGCTGTATTTAAAAAATAAAAGTATCGCCACTTTATCCGTAGAAACGCTGGATTTATTTGTTGCTTTAAATATCAACGGGGAATAAATAAAAAAGGTTTAAATCCCCGCGGCAGGAAGCTTTCACAGTTGATGTAGGAGGAAAGCAAAGAGCACGACTCAAAAGAGAAAGATAACTTTAGAATCTTTTCACATTTCGTTGACTGACTACTCTGTTCTGGCTAAGGGAATAAACTTTACGCTTCACACGATACAAATGGGATCGACGACAGGCGAAACTATTCAGAATGTAAGTCCCGACGTCACGGGGAAAAATAAATTGCGAGAATAAGTCCCGCGGGAGAGTGAATGGACGGCGTCGTCGCTACCTGCGTCCTTCCGGAGACATACAAGTGCAGGCAACAAATTACCTCATGTACATAACACATTACGCGGAATGGTAGGTAGAGGTGTACGGATGACCCAGAGTCGGACCATGGGGTTGATAAGGGCAAGTCAGCTCATTTACCGGGTGCATTCCAATCCCTGGGTTACTGCCAGGAATTTTCTAATAACAAAACCCGATAGTCTTTTTCTGACCGTGTTTATCAAACCTCATTCCATATAATGTCTATGGTGGCCACCCCAAGCTTAGCCAGTGCTCATCATTACGCAGAAAATAATTCGTATTGCTAATCACATCACGTATCTCACCTAATCTAATCCCGGTATTCCCACTTGTGCGAGAACATCGTACCTTTTTGTGTCGATATGAACGCTCATACGGTTTTAAGGCGAAGGTCATAATATTCCGAGCACACGCGAGCAAAAGGGATACTTCCTCGGCGCCGTATCAGAAATATTATGCAAATATGCTACCTACTCCATTTTCGTAAGCAGATCTGGTATCGTATGTAAAGTTGTTCGTATCGTAAATCTCGTCTTTATTGTATTCTTCTACGTCGCCATTTAGCGGATCCGTGAATGTGTAAACAAACAACCGCTTTACAAAGCCCGTATCGATTCAATTGCTTTCACTTACAATTGAATTTATGAGAGCACATAACAATGCCAGTAACCTAACCTTGTGAAACATTCTACTGAACCAGTATTTCATATTCGCAGCTAATTCAAAAAACAAAAATAATACAATTCTATAGAATTACGTAACGGGGTGCCCGTTTCATTCCACGATCTTGAAAGCAGCTCAAGTATTTTATATTATTTTATCCGATTCCAGCACCTAAGTACTAGCTTTTGAAAAAGAATCCGTTAGCCTTTTGATTGCCTTTCACTATAAAAATCTTGCACTGAAGAGAGATTTAAAATTGACCAGATTTTATTAATTCTGAAAGAAATTAATAGCAGTAGAGGAAGATATCGAAAGACTTTCAAGTATATATCTAATTTAAAGCCACTCTAGAATACGACGTTACTAGAGTCGAATTATAAAGTTAGCGACGCATAGATTGATAAAGTTTGTTGCATGCCAACCACTATGTGAAATTAACAAACTTAGAGCCCTCGTCCTTTGGTGCTCTGAACTTCAAGCTACAGCGCGAGATTGCATATAAATTTTACCACATCTCTAAACTATATTGTCCACTTGTGCTTAGCCGTGACACCAAAGTTGAGCAGCCTTTTGATTTTGTTCTTCTTTGTCGTAAACTTTTTATCTCAACGCAAGATTGCACTCGTATCGACCTGATCCAAACGTACATCCAACAAAATGAACGGTGGTCTTCTAAAACACTTAGAGATTAAAATAATTAACGGTAATTGAAAAGGCATCTCGAAGTCGAACTTTTTAATTAAGCCTGAGAGCACTAAAACGGCAGCGAATATTCTTATAGAACTTAGTAGGTTCTGCAAACCAAGTGGAAGCGAGAGCCAAGTGGGCAAAGAGTTCTTAGCCGGAGTGTTTGCTCAAACGAAGTTAGTTGCCGAAAGCGATGTAGTCTGGGAGCGCGTCTTGCATTTACTCTGACTATTGGATTTGGATCGAATCATACATGCCCATTTACTGGGAACGCTTTTGTGTATAGTCTATTTTATTGTGCTGGAGATTTTGAATGGATACGACTTGAGCTGTACGTGGTAGAGAAATTTCAGTTACTGTAGATAGACAAAAATTACTCTCTTTGCAAAGCTTTAAAGTGGATTATCGGTAAAATATTTGAGCTGTAGTTCTCCCATCTTTTGAGATTCTGATGACTGTTAAAAACTGTGTTACACGTCGCTAGGTCACCAATCACCCCCTTCCCTGGCTAGATAGAATAGATGGGAAGCTTTGAAACAAGGGCATAAACACTGCATTTGGGAACAAAGCTAAATCATTGAATGCATCTGTTAGCCTCGACAGGCATACATTGTTGAACCTAATCGATAATCATTTGATAGATCTAGATGTTAAATTAGTTGGAAACAATACGAGCTGACTACAGCCAGTAGATAAGCCTAAAATGTATGGCACTCACAATAGTGCCGCATGATTTGTGAACTACGGTCGCCATGATGGTATTTGCTTTATTTACACGCAAATTTTGACAGCGAGCGTGCATGAAAACTCCATTTCCATCCAACGCTAGTGTTCTGTAATTTATGCATTGGTTACCTTCAAAGGTATTTTGTACTGGGTAAGGAATATGGATCTGGCGGGACGAATATGTAACTAGTACCTACACGAGTTTATAAGGATGGAAGATGAAGATGAGATGATATTCAGTAGTTTTTTGAGATTTTAGATGTTTCTTATTAATATGTTCGTCCTGGTTTAGATAATTATATAACGTCAGTATTTGGTTCAAAATACCTGCTTGTGGAAAACTACACAAACATGTTTAATAAGGAATACATATTAATATGTAAGTAGTTACTAAAATGCTAATTCGGTAACAGGAATAATTTCTACATCTACATAATTATGTGTTAGCAAGTTGAGTAAATTTCCGCTAGAAATTATCTACATGCGCACAATTTGACTTAAGTTTCCACCGCCTTACATATGCAGCAACAAGGCTACCCATAACTTGCACGGTATTACTTCTCTCCTAATAATGTTGAGAACAGGGAAATAGTTCGACAGACGGTGTACTTGACGTCGCACATTCCGCCATGTTGCAAACAACACTAGCTTCGAAATTAAGTGTCAAGTCACACCATCCAACGTTTGTGTTCTTCGCTTCTATTTTCAAACTCCATTATTGCCCGAAAGAGGGGAATTGAAACAATGGCCGGTATTGTGTCCCGTTTAATTTCATTTGAACCCAACTTTGGACCAAAGAAGTCGCACGTGGATGTTAAACTTGGAATTAATCTCGATGGGTGTGAAAATGAGAAGGGGTATTAATGAAACCGCAGTGTAACCTTTGTTTATGAAACAAGTGAGGGTTAAATATCTAAACTTAGCATTACATTTACACGTGTATCTACATAAAGTAATTAATTCGAAGTAATATGATTACCGCGTACTGTTCCTCTTGAATGCCCATTCATATCAATACAGTAGGTACGTTATACGGACGCATGTATTCCGCCTCTGTGAATATCAATAGCAGAGATCTAGCATCACACCTAGGTAGTCATCATGGTATTATCGAATCAATTACACTGGATATATTCAGCCAGCAATATTCTAATCAAATAGGAACAATACGAATGCGCATTTAAAGATATAACGTGTAACGTTAATAGCGCAAATCCTCTCGTGGGGTAACTTATCCCATGTTACTGAACAATGTTTGTTTTAAGAGTTTTGAAAATTCGCAAAAAAAAGAAGATTTTTCATACTGATGGACCTGATCAATTTCTCATTTTATATGAAAAAGCAATTTTTTTTTGCGAATTTCCAAGTCTTGGAACAATCATTGTTCAGTAATATGGCCTGAGTTACCCCACGAGAGGTTTTGCGCTATTGACGTTACACGTTATATCTTTAAATGCGCATTCGTATTGTTCCTATTTGATTAGTAATTAGTAGTATTGTTTTATGTAATAGGTGGCTATTGATTAGGGTCAACAGAACTGCATTGATTTCGAATTATGTAGGTCATTGACTTTTATATGATAATAACTTTAAGAAGATATGGCAAAACAAATTGAAGTTAGTTTTATACTTACTTTTTTTTTTCCTGTTAATCATCAAATGAGTCTCCCACCCCGGGCAGGGCGGGAGGGACTGTCAAACTTGTACTGACTAAAATCCACGGTGTCCTTCAATAGCCCTTTATGTTCCGGGGTCACATAAAGGGCTATTGATGAGGGTGTGATGGAAATAAGACCCGCGATCGATTTATACTTACATTTGAAATGTAAATAGATTTTCTAATTCCATTAACACCTAGGTCTAGTTTCTAGAACAAGGCCTCAGTCAAAGCAACAGGTTTTCTTTGCCCTCGAACTGCATCATTTAGTAACCTCTTATTACAAACTTCAATTCACATTAAAAACGAGACTACACTCAAAGAATAGGCAAAAAATTAAAACTGCATTGCCAAACGTTTTTTGCCGGCAACGTAGTTGAAAAAAGTAACTCAATTAAGTTAGCATGGCTGGAAAATAAGAGAATCGTGGCTAGGGCCAGACTGGTCCGCCAAAAGATGCAGCCAGCGTTTAGCACTTTAATTAAAACCCTATGGGGCCGGCGGGACCGCAGTCCCCATAAATTGCTAACAGAGCCGAATATCTACTGACATCTAACGCCATCTAGGGGACCCATTATGAATGGTTTATGTCAAATGCAAATGGAAAAGTGCATTGTGAACTTTTGCTATAGAGACTAGTGCTGACATGTGACGATGCTTATGCGATACCTAAATGAATGCTTAAACGTAATAAGCAGTGGTGGCCCTGTGGTATCGGTCCCAATTTACGAGTTGTGGGTCCTAGGTTCGAACCCAGCCTGGTGCATTATTTTGTGTCATTTATTTCATCACCACTGCTCTCAAAACGGTGAAAGAAAACATCGTGAGGAAACCGGCATGTCATAAAACCCAAAATTCGAATACATGTGACGTGTACCAACCCACACTGGGCCTGCGTGGTAGATCATGATCCACTTCCTCTCACAGAGAGGAGATCTGTGTCCCAGCAGTGGGAACATTATAGGCTGATGATGAAATGTACTAACGCTGTTGAACATTATATGTTGTCTTTTACTATAGCTGTGTCTTGCGATTTCACTGGATTCTCGGATCCTTAGTGTTGTAGCGTGATAGCCTGTCACTTTCTGAAGAACATGGTACTTATTTTACTCCAAAACTGTTTAGTCCGTCATTTATAATATCGACTGTGAACTGGCAACCGATACTATCTCAATTTTGACAACTTTATAGGATAAAGAAAAAACATGTTAGCATCATATAAACAGCATCTCGTTTGTTTATTAAAAATACGTTGTTTTTTATTATTTTTATTGCACATGTTAACATTATAATTAAATAATAAACATAAGTAACATTATAATTATGCTTCCTTCCAATATAAAATCGAGATAAGACAATATAAATCAACACAAGAACAACATAGGACTTTTTACTTGGAACAATATTGGCTATCTTCAAAATCAAAATAAGACAATATAGATTCTTGCAACGATGCAGTATTAAATAGCATTAAAAAGTAAAATCGTCAAAAAATTGAGATAGGACCGGTTGCCAGTTCACAGTCGATATTGTGAAATAATGGACCCGTATGTCCTGTTTTTTTTTTAATCAGTGGATATTGACAACCATAAAACGCTTCCAAATTCGGGACAAGAGTTTCATTTTGTGATTTTTAGAAGCATTTTATCTTCGTCAATTATGGTTTACGTTACAAAAGAAAAAATACGGGTCTAATATATTCTATTCTATAGGTATTTCGGACTAAATTTTTTATTTATTAAAATAGCCAATTGGGGTAGGTCATTCAGTACGATATTTCCAATCAACGAACAAATTCTTAAGCTTTAATATGTGCACGAAGTACATATGAAAATTCATTGTTATTAAAAACACATAATCCTGACTATGTGGACATGTAATGAGACTATTCACGGGTTACCATAACTACAAAACAGACTAGTAAACCACCTCTGTAGCCCTAGCACGAGTTTTCACTATTTTACTTTCCAGTATTAACAGCGTTTCTTGTATAGAAAAATGGAACAGCGCCTCTGGTGTGCGAAGAAGGTACTAATTTTTTCCTTGAAAATTGTCAATTTGAAATTGTCAAAGTTCCAGTTTACTTTACGTCTCAAATACTGAAAACTCGTGCTAAGGGTACTGTTCACTATACCTATCAATTTCAACGATAGTCAATTTCGTTATCAACCTACCGTTTCAAATAGAATAACAATTTCGCCAAATGAAACTGGATACCTAAATAATGATACGAATCAGGGATTGAACTTAATTAGAACCTAAATCGTTAAAGCGTCCATTGATGCGTAAAATTACCCATGATCAGATGAACTTATTAAATGTTCATGTATTTTGGAAATGTATCCATGTGGAAAAGGGTTAACGTGGTGCAAATTAAATATGTATGGACGAAAGACTGGAGCAACCCTTTGGTGGACATGGGCATGTGGTGTTCTTTCAATAGCCCTTTGTGTTCCAGGATCACGGTTATCTGATAATGCAGTCTCGTGATCCCGTCAGGCTTTCAGCCTTCTATAGGGCCCGATAAATACACCATCGTACACAAAAATATTTTTTTCAACTTGGACCTGTAAGTAGTTCCTTACATTAGCGCGTTCAGTCGAACAAACAAACACCCAGACAGACAGATAAACAAACTCTTCTGCTTTGTATTATTGGTATGGATAGTTACTCCGTTGTCATCATTTTCTCCATCAGTCACATCTTTTCCCTTCAAATGACCTGTCATGTTCCTTCCATTT
Organism: Agrotis ipsilon; assembly: GCA_028554685.1. Taxonomy (NCBI): domain Eukaryota; kingdom Metazoa; phylum Arthropoda; class Insecta; order Lepidoptera; family Noctuidae; genus Agrotis; species Agrotis ipsilon. The sequence continues at coordinate 7,984,830 of CM052955.1, forward strand.
TTTGGTTTTGCTTTCCGTCTTCAACCATCAACCATTCTAGGCTTTTAAAATTGTAAATAATATTTCTTAATGCAATTTTAGAACCTATCTTAGCTACAAAAGATCGAAATCAGCACCTCACGCTTGGCTACCCCGATGACGTCTAAGAGAGCAATTTGGCAACAATAAAAAAAGCATAGGTATTGTGCCCCGTCTTATTATCTCCGGAAGATTGTCGTCGGTCGTAATCACCACATTTATGAGACTATTTTTCTTCATTCTAGAGAATCTCGGTCTGCGATAATTAAGAAACCCAAGGTCTTCTTAAATCGCATGACATGTCAAGTTCTTTAATTATTTGCGTGTAGGTACCGTATATCGTATATATCACTTGGAAGTAAAATATTACAACATAATTATTATGTAATTACTCTTTTAATACCATGTTTTTGAATCTTCAAGTAACTTTGTGATTTAACATCTTGACCAAACCTACCGGGACACAGGCCTGACGAGCTAGCGTAACCCGGAAAAGGAAAAGGGCTATTGAAAGAGACCGTGGAATTTAGTCAGTACAAGTCTGACAGTCCCTGCTACTCATCCCTGGGTCACTCATTCGATGATTTTAAAACGCAAAAATAAACTATCAGTTTCAACAAAGTAAGGGTGCCGAGTGTAAATATTTATTCCGCAGTTTAATATAATTTGACGGGTCCTAGACTCTAGGCTATTGAACAACCGGGGTCGCGGGACTTATTTCTATTACCGTGACCCCGGAACATAAAGGGCTACTGAAGGACACCGTGGATTTTAGTCAGTACAAGTCTGACAGTACCTCTCGCCCTGCCCGGGGTGGGAGGTCTCATTTGATGACTTTACCACGTAAAAAAAAAAGGCTATTGAACAAAGCGTTGATATTAGGACAGCATAACTGCGAGATAATACTCGCTAGCATAGCGTACCTTTATAATCTACCGTTATGCAGTCTTTAAAATCTAGAATGTTGTGGTAGGACGTGTCCAACGAGATACGAGTTCAGGTAAGTGTTCCTACTTCTTCAACAGCTGATGAACACTTTTCACTCTTATGCCCCAATGATAAAGTTGAAAATGAACTCCCTTAATTCACTATGGTACCTTTAGATACACTGGACTAATGACTTTATATTGAAAAAGCCGCCAAAATTATATTATGCAAATAAAATAAACCATGAAGGCCGAAATCGATAACAAAAACAGTATCACCAAAAAATATGCCAGCCATAAAAAGAAAAAAAACATGTTCATTATTTTTTAGAATCATGTTACATGTCGCGGCACAGATTACATAATATTATGAAAATAATCCCAAATTTCTGAAAGGTCAGGTAAGGTTAACTCGTGTGGAATTGAATATTCATGAGATTTATTTATTCTTATTCATAGCAAATTACTAACTAAACTTCTTCATGCCATATTAACAAGGCGTAGGAAGATATAAACATATAGGTTCATCTCCTACACATATCCTATTCTATACCTACCACTTCCTACTAATCCTACTTCAAATCAAAATCAAAAACGTTTATTTCAACTAGGCCTTAACCGGCACTTTTGAACTGTCAAAGACAAATTAAAATTAGTACAAAAATAGTTATGGTGCTACAGTCCCAGTCACAAGACATAATAAAAAATAAATTAACTGCTCCAAATTATTCATCATCTCCTGTTTTTTTGCAGTCCCCCAACGCGACGTATTTTTATTATTTTTTACTTATTAAAGGGAACTTGGTTTTTGTGTCGGGGGTTTTTTAAATTTTTAATTTATTTTATACTTTTTATAGGTACATACTTTTATAATTTTTTTGTTGCTAAGAGTACTCCCGATTAAGTCATCAATATCCCCTTTCAGTACGCTTTCATTTGATACCCAACTCGAGTATATTTGCAGACCCTCGGTTACCTTTCCCCACTTTCACCCCCATAACTTCTAAACGGCTCAACCGATTTTCATCAAACATGTCTAAGAACCTATTGCCTATTGATTATTGCCTATTGAAGAACTACAGACCCATCACGCTTCTGAGTCATGTTTATAAGCTGTTTTCAAGGGTTATCACGAACCGTCTCGAACACAGACTTGATGACTTCCAGCCTCCCGAACAAGCCGGTTTCCGAAGAGGCTATAGTACCATAGACCACATCCATACGCTGCGGCAAGTTACACAGAAGACCGAGGAGTATAACTTGCCATTATGCTTAGCGTTTGTGGACTATGAGAAAGCCTTCGATTCGGTGGAAACATGGGCGGTGCTTGAGTCACTCCAGCGATGCCGTATTGACTGTCGGTACATCGAGGTGTTGAAGTGTTTGTATAATAACGCCACCATGTCGGTCCGAGTACAGGAGCAGAGTACGAAGGCGATTCCATTGAGAAGAGGCGTCAGACAGGGGGATGTTATCTCCCCTAAACTCTTTACTGCCGCAATGGAAGACGCCTTCAAGCTCCTGGAATGGCAAGGACTTGGCATCAACATCAATGGCGAGTACATCACTCACCTTCGGTTTGCCGACGACATCGTAGTCATGGCAAAGTCGATGGAGGAACTCAGCATGATGCTCGATGGCCTCGACCGAGTTTCGCAACGGGTGGGCTTGAAAATGAACATGGACAAGACGAATATTATGTCAAATGCCAATGTTGTGCCCACCCCAGTCTCTGTTGGAAACTCGGTACTCGAAGTTGTTGACTCATATATCTACTTAGGACAAGTAGTCCAATTAGGTAGATCCAACTTCGAGAAAGAGGTCAGCCGCCGAATCCAACTCGGTTGGGCAGCGTTCGGGAAACTACGCAGTGTCTTTTCGTCCGATATACCTCAGTGCCTCAAGACGAAAGTCTTCAACCAATGTGTGTTACCAGTGATGAGCTACGGCACCGAAACGTGGTCTTTCACTATCGGCCTCATCTCAAAGCTCAAAGTCGCTCAGCGAGCTATGGAGAGGGCTATGCTCGGTGTTTCTCTGCGTGATCGAATCCGAAATGAGGAGATCCGTAGACGAACTAAAGTCACCGATATAGCCCACCGGATTAGCAAGCTGAAGTGGCAATGGGCAGGCCATATTGCTCGCAGAGCGGATGGCAGATGGGGTCGAAAAGTGCTAGAGTGGAGACCACGGACTAGCAAGCGCAGCGTAGGACGTCCACCAACAAGGTGGACACACGACCTTATGAAGGTCGCCGGAAGACGCTGGATGCAGGTCGCTTCCAACCGGTACTTGTGGCGATCAAAAGGGGAGGCCTATGTTCAGCAGTGGACGTCCTATGGCTGAGATGATGATGATGATGATGATGTCTAAGAACACTCGCAGGTAAGACACCTTTCATACAAAAAAAACTAAATTGAAATCGCTTCATCCGTTCGGGCTCTATGATGCCACAGACAGACAGACAGACAGAGCGACAGACAGACAGACAGACACGTCAAACTTATAACACCCCTCTTTTTCCGTCGGGGGTTAAAAACTGTGAAAGTACCGTAGGTGCTCATTCCAAAGCGTAGATCTTTAAGGAGAAGAATGAGCAAGAAACTCCATGGACACTCTTTTTCAATCGCCAAAATTATTACAGATCTTTGGTTACATCATTCATCATCAGATGGTAGGTACATTATGTGAGAACGATGTGGCAAGTTATTAGTGTCCATAGTAAATATAAAAAAGGCAATTCAAAAATAAAGTTATTAATTATTAAAATAGACCATGGCAGCTAAGAAAAGCTTCCTACTAGTTCCTACTAATATTATAAACGTGAAAATTTGGGTTGTATGTTTGTTACTCTATTACCTTTTAACAGCCAACGTCGGATATATCCAACAAATATTTTCGGGTCCATTTTGCCAGCGTCGGATATATCAGACAAAAAAAAGCGACTAATTTTTTTCGATGTTTTTTTTACAGTGCTTTGCGCTGGAGGCACGGCAATTATTATGAAGTCTGGGGGTTAAAAGGTTAACGCAAAAACTACTGAACGAATTTGGATGAAATTTCTTACTTAGATAGATGATGTGATCCGACCGATTTCGGTCAGGGCGATTGCTTCAGCTCTGGGGCCTTAGTCAAACAGCATTCGACAGTAAACGACAATCGTTATCGTTCATCAGTCACCAATACATTTTCAACTTTATACCCCGGCGCGTAAAGTTGAAAATCTATTGAAGTTCACATATCGTTTTCGTTTGTTTCGTTCGTTATCGATTAGCAGTTTTTAATAGATTTTCAACTTTACGCGCTGGGTTATAAAGTTGAAAATGTATTGGTGTCTGATGAACGATAACGATTGTCGTTTACTGTCGAATGCTATTTGACTAAGGCCCCTGTTTTAGTTGACGTTCGTGTGCTCGCACAGTTTATAACTTGGATTAACACGTAAGATAGTTTTTATCCCCATTTTATGTTCCCATGGGATAATATTTTGAGCTGTAGCGGGTGAAACCGCTGGCAACAGATAGTAAATAATGTGTAAGAGAAATATACAGGTAAACTACCTAAAGAAAGGCCGTTCTCTAGTTACTCATAAATAGGCGTGAGTAGGTAGCTAATGATAAAAATTAACCAAGTTTTTTTTAATAAAAACTTCCTTGTTGTCAACGACGACGGTTTGAAAGAATAGAATATGGCGTTTACCCAGCACTAGATGCATTTACAAATATTAAATTCACAAATACAAACAAACAGATTCGAAACTAGTATGTCTTTTCATGGTTTTGTGATTTAAAGTAAGTGTGACGAAAAAAAATAATTCCTAATTCGCACATTAGAGGCGCTTTTTCAATTTTCTACACAATAAAGGCAGTAAATACTTCAAGTACGCTGTGCATAGAATACAGAGGCCTTAACACAAGATTTCTTTATGTTATTTTCAGGGTACTTGAAGTATTTACTGTATTTTTTAAATAACAAAATGAAACAGCGCCACCGCGGAAAAAGTCGGGATAAGTACCATTTGCACGAGTTTTCAGTATTTGAGACGTAAAGTAAACTGGAACTTTGACAATTTAAAATTGACAATTTTCTAGGAAAAAATTAGTTCCTTCTTCGCACACCAGAGGCGCTGTCCCATTTTTTCATACAATAAACGCTGTAAATACTGGAAAGTATCTGTAATGTAAAATATTGAAAACTTGTGCTAGGGGTAAAGGTCTGGTAAAATATTGTCAGTCCGGTACGAGATATGCTCAAAAATAAACAAATGACGACGGCCACTCGCCCATTTCAGTTCCACGTGATTGCTCCGGAACAAACTTCCCCAAACATAGTTACGCAAACCTAATCATCAAGCAATCTCTCCTCAGAGAATATCTCGGCGACGTTATTCAAAATGATTATGACATGTTCTTGAACAACATGTCGTTTAGTGTAATCTCACTAGATAGAACAAGCTTGAGTCGGCGGTTGAGCGCAAAATAAATTCTAATGCATCCCAAGTGAGAGGCTTCGCGGCTTTGCGATATACCCTCGCGAGCTCGTGGAAAACCAAGCGAATACCTTCACTGTGTAAATATTATAAGATGACTTTTCACTTCCCACCCATTGTGTTTGTAAATCTTGAAACATGCAATTTTAATGCGATGAAAGCTTTGATGGTATACAAACATTATTTTTTAAGACACAATTTCTGCAGACGGCACTCATGTTTATTGCAAGCATTGCTTTGTTCACGTAGCCATTCTCCATAAAAATAAGAGGTTTTAATACGCAACAAAGTAGCACTTAAAGATTCACAAAAAATACCCAAAGGTAAAGGCTGTGCTTAGGAAAGACAAGATGGCTTGGAGTCGGCCGGACGTAATTCTCGCGGCCAGCACGGAACAGGGAATGGCTTAATTATGCAATTAATCCATTATGCAACATCAGGACTAAATTATACACAAGAGATACAATGTAATTCCACGAACTTGCAATATTATTCTTGGTTAAGTGCTGAAATGAACAATGAAGATTATTATACAGGGTGAAATTTAATAGATGCGACAAATTTAAATATACAATAATACGTGTTGTCAAGAAAACATATAAAATATCAAATGTAAAATTATTAAATAATTGGTCAGTGTTACGCTATGAACGGCAACGTTTAATAACATGAGTGCTGGATGATTATTGAGCACTGCGATGAGTGGGACGAGATTTTTTGATACTTTAAGTTTTCTTACTTTTATTTTGCATATTAAATGCTGGAATACCGATAGTTCGTACTTAAATAAAGCTAATAATTATATAAATAATATAATATATAAAAATAAAAAAAATAAAGCTATTAATAAAAAACAGTTTATAATTACTATGTTACTGTAACTGAAGCTCCCATTTCATTTTGTCGCATTTATTCAAAGTCACCCTGTATAATAAACGTAATTTTACATAGTTTAAAATAAAGTCACTAAACGACTACACCGAATTGTATAATTAATTTTTGTTGTATTTGTCATTATTAAAGCAAGAATAAAATGTGACAAAGTTTCCAGAAAATCCACCGCGTTGGTCAAAGGTCGAACCTGTACAAAGCCGGGGTGTACAAGTTACGTAGAAAGTGTGCTAATTAATATTGCTATAATTATAATAATAGTCCACAACTATCACACAACGCCATCTAGTCCCAAGCTAAGCAGAGCTTGTGTTATGGGCACTAGGCAACTGATAAACATACTTATATATTTGTAATTTCATTAATATTAAAGATAAATTACACCCAGACACAGAACCAATTATCGTGCTCATCACACAAACATTTGTCCTGGGTGGGAATCGAACCCACGACCTCCGGCATAGCAGTCACTAACCACTAGACCAACAGGCCTATAGAATGTATCACGATAAGATGAAATAGGTACTCATGAGATAAGGGACGTATTCATTCAGTAACACGATCATTATAAATAACAATTGCAAACATTTGCATACGTTTTACTCTCGTAGATGGAAGCGCATTTGTTTACGTACATCAAAATGCTTTTGGACTGTAATGGAAGAAGAAAGAGCATCGTTTGCATATTCTGGTATTTTTGCTAAGATTATCGCATGCTACAAAAATAGTTTTGTAAAGTAGTTACGCATTGTATTTCTCTTTTATATGTCAGATCAAACCGTACCTGTGGTTTGGAGAAACTATTCGAATTTATTTGTATTTGATACCTACTCCAACCAATATTTTTCCAATCGAACATGAATCTTCTTCTTTTGTGGTAAAGTTACAAATCTATTTAAGAAATACAGATTTAAATATTGGGATAGATTGATATACTGCCGCGTTTAATATTGCATCTGCCATTGTTCAATAACCTGCTGGAAAGCAAAATAGAATAATGTTAAAAAAGAAAATTGGTACCTTTTTTCTGCGTCCCACGTATGCCAATAGTGAGCTTTTTAAAAACTTTCTCTTGATTACAGTAACTAAGATATTTTTACCCTAAGCTACTGTGCGGTTTAACATATAAAACTATGAACTTTACACTTAAAGAAGTTCGAAAAGTCTCAAAGATTTAATGCGAGTAGGAGGTATACTTAGTTATTGTGGGTAAAGTCACAAATTATAGTGCGTGACCCACCCCACATAACTAAGGCTGAATGGGATGTCTCCAGCAGTTACGCGCACCCTCATTCAAGTCACTCCCCATTACTCTCGAGTTACTTCGTAATAGTAGTTAAATAATTACCTCCTTAAAGAGAAAGCCGTGGCTGGATTAATATTCAACTGCCAGTCCCCTGCTGCAAAGGCAAGTACTTCGCCGTCAACAAACTTGTGGCCCCGAACTATCCAAGGAGTTCTTAATTATTTACGAAGGAACTATTTTCTTGGCGAATTAAAACTTATCTTGTGTTTTTTTTTCTTAATAACGAATTAGCACGTCCATGTATTTTAGGGCGCTCCCTCACCGCGAGCATTCACCTAAAAGTAATCTTCTTCTTCTATCTATCTTCTATCTCTATAATATAAAAATGGATCGCAAAATGTGTTGCTAAGCTCATAACTGGAAAACGGCTGGACCGATTCGGATAATTCTTTTTTTGTTCGGTTTGTAACACAGAAATATTAACGCGGTGCTAGCGTCTGTCATTAAATCAAATCGCATTAACAAAACGTAGTACCTCGACTTTTCCGTGGTGGTACTATGCGTGGTGGTCTCTATCGTAGGAATTCCATTCATGCAAAAGAGACACCAATGCGTTCCTGATTACAGTTGTCTACATCGGTTATCACAGTGGTGGCCCAGTGGTATCGGCTCCGACTTACGAGTTGTAGATTGGGGGTTCGAACCAATTAAGCCAGGCGCATTACTTTGTTTAATTTGTTTTCATCGCCACTACTCTCAAAACGGTGAAGATAAACATCGTAAGGAAACCGATATATCCTAGAACCAAACATTCCAAGATTATGTCACATCTACCAACCCGCACTGAGCCCGAGTGGTAGATTTTAGCAGACTCCCTCTCACAGAGAGAAGGCTATGTCCCAGCAGTGGGAACATTATAGGCTGATGATGATGACATCAGTTAAGTATTAGAAAAAGAAATCTGCTGTTTTATATGGTCCTGTGATGATGGAATCACAGGTGCCGAATCCCTAGTTTACCAGTTTGCGCGTCGTTATCTCATATACCCTGTACAGTAGTTACCTTCAACTATTTGAGGAGAAGCGCGGTACATAATATATTCACTACCTTTAATCAGTGAATCATTGTAGTAGATTCAGATGGATTTAATGATAACTGTAAATGTATGAGCACTTGAGCGGGTCTTACTTTCCCGTTACATATTATCGCCTTTTATGGACCCACCTGGGATAAACCAACTCTGTTTATATAACAAGTTACATACTAACTGTTCCAAGAAGCTGTTATTACATACTTTATTTCGTAGTTCAGTTGCCTTTAGATCGATACTTCCACGTGATCGATGTGGTCCTTTGGGACATCAGTATTTTTATGGCAGTGGGTTTTTTTTCTTAGCCTGGTGGCAGAACTTATCTCATTACCATGACCCCGGAACATAAAAGGCTACTGCAGGACACCGTGGATTTAGTCAGCACGAGTCTGACTGTCCCTCCCGCCCTGTCCGGGGTGGGAGGACTCATTTGATGATTTTACCACGTAAAAAAAGCCTGGTGTCCTACTATGACGTCTTAGAGCGAGTAAATCCACTATGGGAAAGGCACAGAGCTATACTAGTCGTCTAGCGCCATTTTGTTCACAAACTGGAATTATACTCTCATTTTAAGACGTCATAGTAGACCAACAGTACTGTTCTATTTCTGGGCAAAAGCCATCCCCCAATTCCTTCTAGGAACTGTTCTCTTGGGCCGCTTCAAACCAGCACTCGTGGTAAGCGCCTGGGTCGTCTCGCAACCTTTTTTCTGGGCGGAATCTGAAAATCATCTCCCGGCACCTATTGTTTGGAGACTTGTGCCCAGTGGTCCTCTTGCATGCGATGGCACGGCCAGTGGATTACTACAACAAAAATATAGGTACACATACGAGTTATCATAATATGTACAGGCCGTGTGCCCGAAGTGATTTCCCATCGGCATAAATTACAAACTTATATACCTTCGATAATTCTTCCATAATACTCCTCTTTTTTGTATGCATTCTTGTGCGAATACGCTTGTTGTCTCATGCTTATAAGTTTTTTATCTTGGCAGTCTATAGGCTATGCGTAAACCTGTCGCCTTCACCATAGGGGACCATGGACCATGCCGAGGTAAACGGCGCGTCTCGTTCCACGCAAACTGACGCCGGCGCCTTTTAGAGCGCCAAAGCCTGCTGGGTTCGAGGGACAATCTTTAGTCTTATCAGGAAATTGTGACCCGGGAACGTAAAGGGCTTTTGAAGGATCATCATGTATTTCAGTCAGTACAAGTCTGACAGTCTCTCCCGTCCTCCCCTGTGTGGCTCATTCAATGATTTTGCAACAAAAAAAATACAACATACACACAATATGTACAGACCTACGAACAAAACCACGTGACCGTATTCTATAAATAGAATGGTGGAAATAAAATCTTATTAAGAGGAAGGAAATAATAATTCCGTATTGGCTTTAATAAGACTATGTTTATTCATGCTTATTGTGTATGTATTTATGCACATACTGTTACAAGTACAACGCCTTTGATTTATATTCACCACAATTATTTGTGCAAATATTCAATACACGTAACTTATATTGACGAATGCATTGTCAATAGTATCCAGTTTTCTATAGTATATAGTTAGCTATATGTGTCCGGTTTTGTTCTATACAAACATAGGTACACGGGAGGTAGCTTACTCAATCTGTCAATAAAATTATTCTATACATGTTGGGTTGGAAGTTCGGAACCCAGAATGGACTATTGGGTCGCGGGACTGTTGAAACAAATAATCGTGAGACTGGAACGTAAAGAGCTAAGAAGCACCCAGCTTGAAGAAGCACCGTAGATTTTACTCAGTACAAGGCAGTCCCTCCCACATCACGCGGGAGGACTCATTTGATGATTTTACAAAATAAAAAAATATACATAAAAAATATGGCAGTTATTGCTCACGTGTTGCTAATTTTAAAAGAAACGTGTCTTCTTCAATTTTCGTTAGCCATTCAAAGAAAATGTACGTGTCAAATATTTTTTGAAAATTTTACTTACGTACTTATTATATTTTGCTCTGTGTATCCCAAAAACAAGCAAGACTCTTAAGATTATATAAAATAAGTTAAGCATAGTTCAAGAACAATATCGTTACCCTGCCAGCATCTTGATACTGGATAAGATGAGAAACTTAAACCCTTGGGATTTTTTCTGTTCCTTTGTTGCATATTTTCTAAGTTACAAAGAGTTTTCTGAACTTGATCGGACGGACCGGTGTGGCGGGCATGTCAATTAGGTTGGCATCAGAATCTTTTATATCTACACCAACATTATATGAGAAGAAAGATAGGATTGTTGCATGTTAAATAATTATAATCTTCCTCTTGAATAACTCTAATCTTTCAAAATAACCGAGTCAATATCCGTTGCGTAGTTTAAGAGATCTAAACATACTTATGGACATACTGCTGGAAGCGACTTTGTTTTATACTATGTGGTGATACAGTTCGAGGTCGCGGGTGTCACGAATAACCGTGACCCCGGAACGTAAAGGACTATTGGAGGACACCGTGGATTTTAGTCTGACTGTCCCTTCCGCTCTGCCCTGGGTGCGAAGACTCATTTGATGATTTGACCACGCTAAAAAAATGCAGTGAAAGAGTTATCTCATGTAATATAATTTTAATTCCCTTTTATATACAACCTGTGTAACGTAAGTTCACTGATTATGATCTAGAATTTTTATCTCAGTTTCTCATACCATTTTTATCAATATAAACATTAGATCTTGCGAGATTATCACGATAATGGAATGTGTGAATTGCCTTATACACTTTTGACGACCTCAATAGCCTTTTTTGATATTTTATTTAGACCCGATACCGAAACAACGCGATCAGTTCAATTATTTTGTATTAAAGTTGATTGAAATGACATCGACAGACTGGTTGTTTTGTCTTTCAAGTACACTATTAATAAAAAGACGTCTCCTAACTAAAGCGATCTTCTTGCTATAACTTTTCCGTCACTTTAATATCTTCTTAGAAAACCAAAGCGGTCTCGACTCTCGACCGGTTTTCCGGAAAATGCTTGGCATACAAACGTCATGATCGATTTCTAACGCGATCAAAATAATAGCTTATTTATATTGATCGCGTCAAAATATAATAGCTTTTATTAGTAAAAGTACAAGTTTTTAGTGTCTCTAAAAAAACATACCAGTAAGTATGCAAAACTAAGAGGTATTCCACTTAGCGCACCTGGCACCAGCGAAAAATTTTTATAGGAGCCTTATGTCGAATAGATAAGGTACCAGTAACTCAGGTGCCATTGTCAGCGGGTGCCCTAAGTGGAATACCTCCAACAAATATTTCAAAATTCTTTTTGGTTATCGACTTAGTTTAAACTATGTCTCCCAATGGTTTGAATTACCTGTAATGGTAAGTCCATATAATGGTAAGTCTCAATGACAGTTAAAAGTGAGAGATCTTTTTTTTAACCATCCATCCTTTGAAAGCCAAGTTTCTTCTATGCAGGAACCGTGCGTTAAGTAGTTTGCCGAGGTATCATTTGTAGATCTTTGACACTCGCTATATACGGTCAGTCGAAGACCTGAAAGTTTGACAACCAGTGTTACCAAGTGGTGTTATCGATAGGTAGTCATTCCATGTAAAATACCGATAAACGACGATAGATTCTTCGGGTTAGACTGAAAGTCGAACCCAACAAAGTTATTGAAACCTTATTTTTTTTTACCTGGTAAAATCATCAAATGAGTCCTCCCACCCCGGGCAGGGCGGGAGGGACTGACAAACTTGTACTGACTAAAATCCACGGTGTCCTTCGGTAGCCCTTTGTGTACTGTAGTCGCGGTATACGTGTGTCCCGCAACCCCAGCAGGGCTATGGCCCTCTAAAGAGGGGGGGCGTCATTATGCTGACGCTCTATGAGGCGCGCGTGCACCTCGTAGAGAAGTATACTACAGCAACGGCACAGGTTACCTATAATCTGCGGCGATGGATGTCGGTGCAAAAGAGTTCCAACTCCTGGGTGAGTTCGCTCCCCTTTAGGTTTCATCTTTGATTCTGAGTCAGATTGAAATGAAGAGCAAACCCATTGTAAATATTTAAAAATGGTATATCTACTGAAATGACGCTGATTGTTATCTTGTAGTTTTCATTTAAGCGATGACGCAACTCCGTGAGATTATCACTGGACGCGACTGTAATCTTGAGTCAGTTTCACCACTTCGAGTGCGTTTGCGTGTACTGAAACTTGACTCATCTCTTATTGAAATAAGAAATTAGACGATAAACGATCTTGAACTACTTTTATAGATTCAGTATGATTGTGCGCTTTTACGTGGGAATTCACTGCAACAGAAGACACGAGTTCATGACGTAAAAGAGTAAAGTAAATACTTCGATTTTAAAATAAATTGAAAATACTCGTTTCTCTTGTTAAATTTACTCATTGTTTATTTTATTTGTGGAATACTGTTGTGGAATACCGATTGTTTCAGCATAAATTCGAACTAAATTCTAAAGGATACTTGTATTTTCGATACAAAAATCAAATAGCCTATTACACACTCGAGAAGTTGCAGAGAGTTATATGCAAGTTTGACTAAGTTGGTCAAACAAATACCGGACTAATTGTGATATTTGTTTGATCAACTTATATATTGATAAACTTGCATGCAAGTTCTTGCCACGTGTAGGTAAATGGGACTTTCTATAAAGCTACACCATACCATCACCACCGCCTTACCCTTGCTCCAGATTTCTTGGTGACAACAAAATACGCCTTTTTTCCCATTAGCAAGTTTTGTATTTACTCCAAAGTGATTACCCCTTGTTCCAATCTCGTTGGTCGGATTGACGGAAACTATATCTACAGCGGGGAATGTCCCCATTAATGAAAGGATATTAATAATAGGACCAGCACCTAGTTCCGAAGATAACCCTCTACATCCATACGTACAAAATGATCCCCTTTATTTTTTTAGTATAGTGTAAGTGCATATACTTTTACACGTACGAAATGGGCCGTATTTCCATTCAATTCCCTGCTGAAGGTATGACACAGGTATACAAAGGTCGTCTATTCAAAATGGTCGTTTTTGCTGGAGGCTGCAGGTCTCTCAGCGGACGTCCGCTCCTTTAGTACTCGTAAATCTACGAAGAAATAACTCCGTCCTCCGTGAGTGTCTGTTTGAGTAGGTACCTTATAAAAATTCAATTGGTGTCGCATCTCATTCGTGGACCTTCATAACTTTGATGACTTTTTTAGGAAAAAGTATGTGTTTGGATTAGATTTTCGTCTCACGTGAACTCAGGTTTCATTTACGTAAAGAAAATCTAGCAGCATTCTACCAAGAAATGACAAGGTAATTTCATCGTTATTTCTATACAAATCGAGTGTTTTTTTGCACACTTATGACACGATTCTTACACCATAAAAGAATAGAAATATATCTTTTCTGTATTTTAAACATTGCTATGCTTATATCGATAAAAATCTTTTACGTTCTGTCATTTTGTCTATTCTCCCGTCGACAAAACCCGTTTCTACAGCGCCATGCTACGCGTGCTGAATGTTACTTATAAGGCATTCTATTGAAATTGATTATCGACTTATTGTACCTGTGAAATTAAGTAATTCAGTAGGTCATTCAGTCAATTTGAAGTGAAGTTTTAATACTGAATCAATCAATTCTCTTTGTCAATCGAGAGCATCATAGCCTTGGAGACAAAACTTTGATCTTTCTCCTATTTGATTAGCATTTTACTTTAAATATCTACTTCCTGAACCTCTACTTAAATCCTGTAAAAGAAATAGCTTAAAGATATATATTAAATCCGTCAGGCTTTACTCAGATATACGTCGACCGATAAAACGTTGGATCGGCTATTGCGACGTCCCTTAAATTTATGAGTCGCGGAGATACAGCAGTTATTTTATTGGATGACATCGTAAACTTCCGAATTACACTATCTGATAGAATTGGTTTTAATAGATAAGTACTTTATTATTTTTTATTTTTATAGAAGATGTAGCTTATATTCAAGTCTTTCATTTGTGTCTTCGGATAGCAGGTTTGTTGTGGTCGTATAGACAGTCACTTATAAAATAGGCTGAAAGCCAAAACAACAACATTGTTAGGAAAAGGTGAGAAAAAAAAGATGAGATAGTACCTTAAGTACAAGGTAGTTTGTGCATCCGCAACAAGGAGTTTAGAAACAAAGAAGAAGAACTAAAGACTGTAGAATTAGAGAGCGGGAACTGCAATAATGTTCTTGCCATGCCTTGTTTTGTTGCTTGCATTTTCTGATGAACCTAGAGTAATTTAAAAACTGAATCCGCTAAGGTTGTGTCCAATTAAAATTTCTATGATTTTGTAAAGCCAACCAAGGTGGTATTACTTAATCGTGTGTGCCACTATTATTACAAAGTAAAGAATTAATTTTGTTTTAAATCAATAAATAATCTCTTTTCATGTTAATAGTCTTAAAGCATTAGTATCAAACCCGCTCCTATTTGGCACGATGCGTGACGCGTCCAATTGGGTCCAAAATTAAAACCAAGCTCATTCTCGAAGTTTCCTTAAAATCGGTTGCGTGGTTTAGGAGATTCGCGTGTATGAACAATTGGGCTTCTAAAATGCCTTGTAATTAATTAGAAACAATCATTAGTTGTTCTTTTACGGAATTTATAGCACTTATGGCAAAGGAAGCCGACGACGAAAAAGTACCAGATCAATTTCTGCCATGTTTTTTCAGTATTTCGCATTGTAATGCACTTAAGGCCATTAATAGCAGCCATGTAAGCGATATATCTCGTTCCTCACTCGCACAAACAAGCCTAGAATGGAGTGACTACATAACAATGCAATTTCGAACTTACATGATGACTAGCACACAATTGTGACAGTTAGAAGGAATTGAGGGAGGCGTTTGCCCAACAGTGGCACAGAGCTAGTAATTCTTCTTATCCTATCCTACTATGCTACTAATATTATAAAAGTAAAAGTTTGTTTGGATGGATGTTTGTTACTGTTGGATGTTGACGACGTTAAATTGTTGCAAATAAAGTCTAATATCACCTGTCATTTAAATTCCTTGAGATCCACCTAATTATAAATCATTCTGTATATTTGAGTGATTATACTGACTTTACCCTTGCTTATTTCTTTGACCAATATTGATCAGCTATTATGAATAATAACCGGTCAAAGTGAATTTTTCATCACTTTAACTGGTCCGTTTGGATATTTTCACACACATCATTATGCAAAATAACAAACAGTTTAAATCAAATAAAATATTTACATAACTGACCTTTCTTTCGTTGCAGTCCAAAAAAATAATCTCAAAATCCAAAACTCATTACGGACAACCTCGTCAACTGTGTACATATATTCATACGGATATAATTACTTCCTATATACATATAACATCCTTTACCAGTTTGTCTTTAATAAAATATCGTTCAGGGTTGCGTCCATAATTGGCGAGACCAGTTGCGCGTGAGTTTGTGCTCGAATGGTTTTATTGAGGCAATTCGTTATGTCAGTGGAAGTGCAAGATGATTGAATTAATATTGACGGAGATGCACACATGCATAAAAAAATAAACATCCATTATACTATGTTGCTCAATTATGAAGGAAGGTTGACCAACGCCATAAATATTATGACGCCATGCACGCCTTTTTAAAAATTTATTGTGTACCTCACAATAAATTAAAAAAAACTGCGTGATAAACAATTAGCTATTATTACTACGTATAGAGACGACACCACGCATCACCACTGTATCCCATCCAGGATGAGTGCGCGCGCCTAGAGCACGTCTCAGAGCTGTCAAACAACTGAATGAACATAGGCGCGCGCACTCATCCTGGATGGGACATAGTTGTGATAAGTGGTGTCGTCTCTATACGTGCGTAGTAATAATAGCTCAATGGTGATAACAATTATTTTTATCACTATTATTAGTATTTCAAACGGGACATTTACCATGTTTATCATCCGTAATCATGGCGCTTGCAACAGTGCCGAAATATCGGAAAATCAGAATACATAATGAGAACACAACAACGAAAATTACCCCGTTTAAAATCCTTATAAAAGTGTTAGTGACCATGTCAATTTCAAACGTAAAAAAAACTTATTGTATAAGTAGTACGATTATTAATTGTAGTCAGTAAAATGACAAGTGCAACTGTCACTGATACTATGAAATTTAGTATATTTCTATAGTGAACAAATGTCATTTTACTGACTACAATTAATAATCGTGAAGTACGATTACTGTCGTACGTATTGATCACATGAAATAAACTCAAGATAATTAATTTCATAGAGGTGAGAAATCTATTAGATTAAGTTCTACCTAACTCTTCAGAGAAAACAGGCGCAAAGTTATGTTCTTCTATGAACATAAAAATATTTGTTTGTCTGTTTGATCAAGTATCAGAAACAATAACAATTATGGTTATTTGGGCGCAATATCAGGGATGGTAAATTTAATTTTGCTACACAAATAGTTAATTGTGTTTGGCTTACATAGTGGCATATTTACTTTCATGTAATGCACATCATTCAATGAATCATTGAAAGTAGCTTTGACAATACAATAATATCTAGTGATTTTTGCCAATTATTCTAGACGAAAATTAACGTCCGTTCCGTTTTCCGTGTTTTACAACTAAGTATAACAATTCGGCTGCATTCATAGACTTCACTGTCACTAAATTAAATAATAATGTCAAATAAAAATTAAATTTCAATTCATCAAAATAAGCATAGATACCTAGAATACCTAACGAGCTATAGAGAAGTCTCGGAAATGAGGAGATTTGTAGAAGAACCGACACAGCCCAACGAAACAGCAAGTTAACGTGGCTCTGGGCAGGCCACATAGGACGCAGAACGGATGACCGATGGGGCAGTAAGGTTCTCGAATAGTGGCCTCGCACCGGCAAGCGCAGCGTAGGACGTCGACATACAAGGTGGACAGACGATCTAATAAAGACCACAGGATCGCACTAAAGGTAAGCCGCTTTCAGTCCAACGTCTGGTAGTCTATGGGGGAGGCCTATTTTACCAGTGGACGTCCTGCGGCTGTTACTGTGATGAACACAATAAGGGCTCTTATTCAATAAACAAGTCGGAAATTACACAGAAAAAAAAAAAAAGGATTTTTCTAACAAGGCAATGCTTCAATTTCACAATACAATTAAAACTGTGACAAATTCCAACTAAAGTACGATTTTTAATTGTAGTCAGTAAAATGACAAGTGCAACTGTCACTGATACAAAAAAGGGTGACCCGCTACAATAGTGATGTTCGGCAATCAATAGACTTAGACATTTTTAGTCATGCTTTATTTTATTAGGTGTCAAAGCGTTTTGTTTCTCACTCACAACAAATGATCGACGCTTTTTTTTGGAGGGAGACATCCCTCTTTAGAGGTGGACGGTTGGGGATTCATCACAAACACCAACGGAACAAAACTCAACAAAAAAATAATATGTTAACAAGTAAGAAATAAACAAGAAATTGCAGAGGACACTAAACAATTCTGACACCGTCGCAATTCGGGAGCAGAATGAAAAACAAAATAGTGTCCATAACGTGACAAGTGATGACCATAGTGCTACCAATAACCAAAAACAAATAATATAAAAGTATTTTATGTAATATTATGCTTATGCCAGCGACAACGGGTTTGTCAAAATCGAAAATCTGAAGCGTCTTATGCCCGAATCCAAAAGCCCGAGTAAAAAGATAAACGGGAGTTTTGGCCAGTAGAGTCAAATTATTCATTATCCTAAACTGTTATCGCCTTCACTGCTGCGTGGAGGTACTCCCAGCTTATGTTATTTTATACTTTATTAAACAGTGAACTCAGTGATAGCTTTGTTCTCCACATCATGTGTTCCAGATCTTCAATTTTTATACGTCAACAAAGTGTGTTAATCAGGCTGAACAACTCTTGCTAAGACGTCATTCCTGTGTATGTTATAGTGTAGCTGGGCTCTTGTAGTCCCACATTAGGTGTTCCAGATCTTCAAATTTATTCTCTCAGCAGAACATGCTCATCACGTGGAACAGTTTTTGCTATGGCACCATTTTGCATCTCTTTTAGTTTAGCAGGTCTGTAGCGGTTCTGCACCAGGTGTGCAAGTTTCCAAGGTAAATTATAGCTTTTAATTATGTTGGCCACACTTAATACCTATACAGAAAAAAACATTCAAATCCGTCCAGTACTTTCTGAGTTTATCAAATATCACGTTTTCCGACTGTTCCCCTTTCCCCTCGCCTGCCACTGAATCCCTGAGGTACCTCCCGTAACAACCGTGCCCGGGAGGACTTGCATCAGGTTGTCGATGAGGACGCCGTAGCGCATCTCCAACCACTTCCCAAAGAGTGATCTTACCGCTGCATTTATGCCCAGGTATCAGACATTATTTTGTTGTGGTATTATTTTGAAACTATGATATCTCCTAAGATATTCATTGAAAACAAACGATGTCAAGGGCAATTTTGTTTAAAATTAAATGCTGGTGATAATTAACGTATTTATTTGGATAAGGATTAATATCATGTTAATGAAAACACCTTCGCAAATAATGCATAACTTTAAAATCAAATTTGTTTTCCATAAAAAAGGTGACTTAACCTTAAAAGATAGATATACATTCTCGCGGTCTTTATTTTAGAACTTTTCATTAGGAATAATTCCGTAGTACTTCATTTTTGCGTATCTTTAACAGGTTACGCAGCGTACGCAACAGAAGCTCTAAGAAAAGGAATACATTTTCCCGATATTGAAACTTTTCTCTTCACTGCTCCGCTCCTATTAGTCGCAGCATGATGTCAAGTAACCTATAACCTTCTTCGATAAATGGACTATCCAACACAAAAAAAAAAAAATTCTTAACAGTAGTTCCTAAGATTAGCACGTTCAAACAAACAAAGAATCAAACTCTTCAGCTTTATAATATTAGTATAGATTTAATTACCTACCGATACACGGTTTTATCTGTTTAATTAGCGTAAATTACATTTTTTTTATTATTAAAAGGCAATTTGATATTGAATTAAAAACAATGTAATCTCGATTAACTTTTAATTGTTAAATCTCGATTAACCACATCACTATTTATTTGGGACTAAAAACCTGCAACACTGGAAATGTCATTTTACTGACTACAATTAAAAATCATACTTTATGTATAACTAGCGGCCCGTCCCGGCTTCGCACGGGTGGAAGACCTGGTCTAAAACCCGGTCCCGATGGTTACAAACACAATAAAAAAAGAATTAGCCGAATCGGTCCAGCCGTTTTCATGTTATGTCGTGACAACGGAAAACGGGTTTCATTTTTATATATATAGATTTAATGCAAGATCGTAAGAAGCTAGACGCAATGCTTAAAATCATTGAATGCACAAATCGTCACATAACCATAGCATGAAAATTTACACAACTAAAATATAATAACGTGAATAATTAAACTATTACAATAAACCGGACAAGCCGGTTTCCGAAAAGGCTTTAGCACCATAGACCACATACACACGCTCCGCCAGATTATACAGAAGACAGAGGAGTATAATCGGCCATTATGTTTAGCGTTTGTGGACTATGAAAAAGCCTTCGATTCAATCGAAACCTGGGCAGTATTGCAGTCCCTCCAACGATGTCATATCGACTATAGGTATATCGAAGTATTGAAGTGTTTGTATAGTAACGCCACCATGTCCATCCGACTTCAGGAAGAGAGCACGAAACCAATCCAATTGCAGAAAGGCGTGAGACAGGGAGACGTTATTTCTCCGAAACTGTTCACGAACGCGTTGGAGGACGTTTTCAAGCTCTTGGAATGGGACGGACTCGGCATCAACATCAATGGCGAATACATCACTCACCTTCGTTTTGCCGATGATATAGTCATCATGGCAGAATCGTTGGAGCACCTCAATGCTATGCTCAGCGACCTCAGTATCGTTTCCCAACGGGTCGGCCTTAAAATGAACATGGACAAGACGAAAGTCATGTCGAATGTCCATGTGGCGCCCGTACCGGTTGTTGTTGGGAATGATACTCTCGAAGTTGTAGACCATTATACTTACCTTGGACAGATTGTTCAGTTAGGTAGGTCCAACTTCGAGAAAGAGGTCGCCCGAAGAATCCAACTAGGATGGGCAGCGTTTGGGAAGCTACGTGATATCTTCTCATCGAAAATCCCGCAGTGTCTCAAAACAAGGGTGTTTAACCAGTGTGTGTTGCCAGTGATTACATATGGCTCTGAAACGTGGTCTTTGACTGCTGGCCTTTTAGAGAAACTAAGAGTCACTCAACGAGCAATGGAAAGAGCTATGCTCGGAGTTTCTTTGCGGGATAAAATCCGGAACACGGATATTCGGCGAAGAACCAGAGTCACCGACATAGCTCGTAAAATTTGCAAGTTGAAGTGGCAATGGGCAGGCCACATCGCTCGTAGAACTGACAACCGATGGGGAAGAAAGGTTCTCGAGTGGCGACCACGGACCGGAAAACGCAGCGTAGGTAGGCCTCCCACTAGGTGGACCGACGACATCGTGAGAGTCGCGGGCAACCGATGGATGCAAGTGGCGAATTGTCGTTCGGCGTGGCGGTCTAAGGGGGAGGCCTATGTTCAGCAGTGGACGTCTTCCGGCTGATGATGATGATGATGATGAATAAACATATCTATTCTAAACATATATATTCTATAAATAATGACTATTACTATTAACACATGCGGTATTATCGTCATATAACGATACTTATTATGACAACACAGTTGGTCATACCTAAGTATGTAATTAGGTTTTTAACATTACATAACTTCGTTAAAAACAATAATACCTTATTACGTTTAATTCTCATAAAGCAGGTAAGAATGTATCCAATAACATAATTATTTATTCAGAACGATGGTCGCGTCTAATCCTAATCAATCATCAGGGTATCGGTAATCTACTTGAGTTCCAGTCTATTAGGTAGATTACTAAAGTATACAACTATTTAAATTAAAACATTAGTTATTTACAAAAAGGTCGGGTTTATAGGGATCAACACACACCTTTCTACTTTATCTAGAAGTGGGATTAAAACTTGTTTTTAATCACTTATACATTAGATAAAGATTTATTCAAAAATTAAATACGAGATGATTTAACAGGATTACTTGGATTTGATTTTTAGTAATTTTCAGATCCATAGTGCTTTTATTCTATATCTTTTATAATATAAATATAGATACGTATTTACTTTGTATCTCCAACAATAAATTATAAACTTAAAATTACTTTGTATTCAACCGCGTTAGGATAAACACTGAAAAGAGTCTGTCGCTGTCCTCAGTCTAACATAATATAGGTAACACAATCTCGTAGCTGCTGCGTAGACCGCGCATAGAGGCTACGTAGCCGTGCGACTCACCTAAATGAAAAAATAATATAAACATAGCTCCCACGCTCGTTTTTTATTTACCTTATGTATACTAGTTTTTAATAGTAAATCAAATAGTAATTTGGCTTTTTTCTTGAAGTTGAATCAACAAATCTTCAATTTACACGCGCCTTGAGATTGAACAGATGCCTGGTTTCGAAGTAACTTACCTTCTTCAGTAAGTTACTTACGCAAAGCTTTAAACATCTTAGCACCTAAAGCTTAAGTATTTGGAGTCATGCAATTTTAAAAAGTCGCTGAGGACCTCTTTACATAATCCTTTTATTTAGTAATGGTGTAAATACAATTGTGTAAAATAAAACACTTGATGCTAACCTACAAGCTTGAAGCACACTACAGTCAATGAAAAGTGTGAAAGTTTGTGAATTCATGTGATGTTTGTGTTATTCTGTCACACAAATGATACTGAATGTTTTTTTTTTTTTACTTGTTAAAATCATGAGATGAGACCAACCCCGGGCATGGCGGGAGGGACTGTCAGACTTGTACTGACTGAAATCCACGGTGTCCTTCAGGGCCCTTTATGTTCCGGGGTCACGGTGATGGTATAAGTCCCGCGACCCCGGCAGGCTTTAGCCCATACTGAATGAACTGTATGATATTTGGCACGGGTAGTTTTCCTGTATCTTTTTTTTTGTATCTACTACGATTTTGTGACGTAATAACCGAACTCCTATCTATACATATACCGGATAAACAATTGAGTTATTTAGGTAGAAAGACCCTTTACTTTCAAAGAAATTTAGCCAGTACGGTACATTGTTAAAGTGACTAAAAGATCCGTTGATAACAGTCTATTGAAAAGTAATCGAGTCGAGCACAAAGAACAAAGGACGCTTAATGAACGCCCAACTTAAAAAGAAAAGTGCGATACACAAAGGATAGAAGCCGATGACAACTTGTAATTTAGCTACAATTAACGTTTCCCGCGTTTTACACAACCGCCATCTTGTCTGCAGCGCAAAGAGCGCGAAACGTTACAAAATGGAGAAAAATATGCAAATGAATGCATTATTTTTTACAAGAATTGACGTTTATGGTTGAAAGTATGGCACAATACACTTAAAGTCCCATCATTTTGTAATAGTATAACACAGTTATTTGCTGCATTGTATTTTTTTAAGGTAAACGAAATATGCGGGTAGTACTATATTGTACGAAGGATGGGCTATTTATGTCGGTACCTACAAAGAATAATGACGTTTTCAGGGAAGTTTAGATAATTTATATAATATAGAATTTAATTGTGCTTAATATTTTAAATGGAATTGTGGTTTACTTTAGGTAACATAATATTATGTTCATTTTATTATCATCATTTGAAATATAATTATTAATAATATAAAATACATTTAGGTATTTCTTTGATTAAGTGAACCGATATTTTATTATGTCAGAAACTCTAAAAACATTATAGAAAATGTTCAAAGCGTTGTCATAGTAACAAAAAATCTTGCACTTGATTTCGTAAGTCCAATGTTCAGAGAAGTGAGTCAGTCAATCAGTCTATATTTATATACCTACGGACAAGATCTATGTACCATAATTATTATGATAAAATCGGTACATATGTATCAGGCGACCCGCTCATGATAAATACTTATACTTACATGTTCATCTTTATATAATGAGCTATTAATATTCCTACACTACATTTCCCGGTCACAAAATCCAGGCGATAAGATTTATTTTTAGCCGTTGCTTCGCTACTAATATCGTTAGGTGTGTCGTAACCTTGCGTAGTTAAAATGTTTATAAACACGTCATTGACTTCTTCTATTTTAACTACTTAGATACTCTATTTCTTATTGGAATTTAATTCAATTATAATCACTTATTGACTCATAAAAAAAACCAATAATAAATAAAAACTTTTTGCTATCGCAATACTGTCTGGCTTCTTTATCATAGGTTTATGTGTTTATCACACTTATTAAACCATTTAACAGTTAAAATGTATATTGCTAAATGTTGACATTTTCATAGGACGTAATCAAGTAAACGATAAACACTACAAAAATTGAAGCTGTGAAGTTTTTCACGGACACTATGACGTTATCTGTCTGCTCGATCACAGTGAACGATAAAGCGAATGGCAGAAGTATCTGAATCTATGTTACTAACACAGGCTGGACGGAGGCGCCCCGCCGCGGTCGACTGCACGCAGTACATTGACAGCTGAAACCGTCAACAAAACGGGAATATTATTGTGTTGTCTGAGCGATACGTTCAGCGAAACCATTCACGCTTACGACGAAACGCGGAGAACACGTGGCGAGTTATATTAGAGCGACAGCGGCATGCTACACCGCACGCTGCTCCAGTCCGGTCACAGAGTCTCGCCGTGCGACACAGCGCTCCCATGCGTGTGCCGCGCTGTCACACTCACAAAACATTCATGTTAGTGCCCGAAGTTCAACACAACACCGACAATGAGCAACAACCGCAAGTGGAGGGAATATGTCACAGCACTCAGTGGTTCGTACAATTTATTTTTATTTATCATGTTTTTAGTGCGTGTGATTTAAAATAGTTTGTTAGTATTTATGTTTTTTCGCGGCGCGGCCGGCAACACTGTGTTTTGCACACTGTGCACACTCACGCAATTGAATGTCATTAATTATCTTTTCGATGAAGTTAGTGTGATTACTGTACATACTTACTTGGTGATTTACATTGTTCTGACCGCAAATGACCCGATAGTTACCTTGAATGTGGGTTAACCAGTAATTGACCCATTTTTCATTCAAACATTTCCACGAGAAAGAATTTTCTTTCATGGATAAGCCACATGTTTAATCTAATAGGCAAAAATATTATCTAATGTCTAGTGACTGGTGCATTGTAATGTTTCCTTGATAATAATAATGGTTAATCATGTTGTTATTTAATTGATTGTTAGCGCCATGGCAATAATTACTAGGAAGCAAAATTCTGTACCTTAATTAATTTGTCAGTGACAAGCCTGGCTTTTTGGTACCTACTGTCCATTGTGCACATCATGCCATATTGTTTACATGTCGGTACATCAAGTATACATCTGAAATTAAAGCAGCAGTACCCAGTGGTTACGCGGAAGTATGTTGTTTGCATAATAAATTAACATGTTAAATGTATTATACATACATACACATACTTACATTTACGATACTTTATACTACTACGATATTTTATACTTTAAAATATTCAAAATTATGATCAGCTTTATACGAAAACATCAAATAATAAATTCGAACTTAGAATTTTATTTGCAAAAAATATGTAAAATAACACTTGGCTTGCTTACTTTGTATTTCGTTTACCTTTCTTTCCATTTTGAGAGCAAAAAAACTCATGAAGCCTTCGATCGCGACATTGACCTTATTGACCGTTGTTAAACAATAAAAAAAAGAAAACAAAAACATCTTAAAACCAGTCTAAATTTTAAACTTACCAAAATGAACAGGTAGCAACATGTTTAGTCATGATTACTCATTATTTTGAACAGCATCTACTATGTTATATCCTGGCTGATCGCTACGACGAATTCGACATCAAGATAAAACCTTGAGATAGTATCGCAAAACATCGCTGTCCGTAGTTTAGTGAATACCAAGCTATTGTTTCGACTCTAGGGCAGTGCTGCTAGGGTGTGCTGTTGGTAAAGTCCGTTTCACGAAAGAAGTCTCGCTGATGCGGCGCTAGTTATGTCACGGAATGTTGTAAAACTCCACTGTTTAAGACTCCCCAAAAAATTCATACATTATATATAAACAACACTTATGCTCAGCAAATTAACAAAAATCTCAATATCACCATAACACCACCTGAAAACGACAACATCCCCGAGCTTCAAAAATCAGTTCCAATTATTGCTGCGGGACTTCTTTCGTGAAACAGACTTTAGTCAGTCAGACAGAAGACAGGATGACTTGCCATTTTATAAAATTCTATTTTTAATACCGACTACATTTCAGTTTCTTGCATCATAATTCTTAATATATAATATATGTAGGCCTGGCAGTTTTCACACATTTTAATTTAAAACAAAAAACATGACATAACTAAAGGTAGCAAAAAACCTTTCAGAAAAAATACAACATTGGGCATGTACTTTGTCATTAATCTTTTTTTTTACTTTCGCATGCCTGTTAGTTAGCTGACACACCTACAATAAGTAATTGGATTATGCTAATGAATTCTAACAAAAAAAAACGGAACAAGAAAAAGACAAAAGTACGTAATATGGTGTGAACTATTATTAATTTTAATATCCAACAAATAAATAGCTGTTTTCCTTAATACTGAACATTCCCTATTTTCAAATAAAAAAAACAATAAACCCTTTTATGTTACCTACCTACACTTAACATTATAATAACACAAATTACGCAAGATTTTCTTTAACTTTATTGTCCCACTGCTGGGCACTCATACCTCACACCCATAAACTCCACTCTTCCCTTTGAGCGGCTATCGCCGGCCAATCAATATCTAAACAAAAAAAAATAATTAGAAAAAAATATAACAAGAAAAATATCTAGCATCCAATTCTTATAATTCGATACTAGATATTTTTCTTGTTATAAACTTTCCTAATTATTTTTTTTCTAGCATGTCAAAATTAATTTCTAGAATGTCTATGATCATAAAAAGAGCCTTCTGCATTCCCACACGTCCTGGTAGTCTAGAGTCCAGACGTTATTAAGATCTACATGGAACTTAACCAGTCTAATGTGTTTAATTGGGAGATGACTCAGTTCAATTTAAATTGTATCCAGGCAGAAATTGAACAGCGTAACTCAAATAAGTGTCGAGTTCATGATGTCTACGCAGTTTTTTAAACGATAAGAATACAACATCCTTAAAAAAAACGATTTATTGATTAACAAAATGATTTTATCTATAAAATGAGAAGCAGAATCTTCTGAATTGCTAGAAATACCAACAAAAAACGATTATGTACCTAATAATTCGATGAAAATTAACTAATATTCTTTATTTATTATTTTTTGATCACAAACATTTTAAAGCATGGAAGGTTTATATTAAATGTTACATCACTAAATATGTCCTAACTTCCGTTCATTTAAAATTAATCTATTTCAATATATTGGCTTAACTCTTATCTGATACACCTGAGATAATATAAAAAACGTGTATATGTGAGCTGACCCACTAAGTAGTGTAAAGTATAAAATTAATCACCATTACAATAGTGGAGGTCATAAATAGAATTCATGGGAGCACATTTGATGATTTTACCACGGCAATAGAAACAAAAAAGCATAGATCTACATTAAGTATCTAATGTAAGTAAGTAAAGATTAATGAAATGTCATTTCAATAGAGCGGTGGAGGAATGATATCCCCTAAAGTAAAAGTGCCAACAAAAAAAGAGGTATTCCACGAAGGGCACCTGCGAAAATGTGCAAGTAGCTCAGGTGCCATTGTCAGCGGGTGCCCTTCGTGGAATATCTCCAAAAAAAAGTCACGAACAAAAAGTCAAGCACTATAAATTAGGAGGGAGGGGTCACTTCGGTACAAAATTTCTTCAAAAAAAATCGGGCAATTGTTTTAATTGAAAAGTCTGTATTTCCGTACATTCCCATTTTGAGTTTTGGGCTGAACTTTGCTTGAATCCTTCAAGCCAATAGGCGAACAGTTGGTGACAAGTTTAAAGAAGACGAGTTACTCCCGCATTTCCCAATGTCCATTGAATTGAATCGAATTAGAGGTCTACCTTCATGCATGCAGTGTCTGAAACTTGTAATAAAATCATTTTGTTTCATGTTTCTGATAAATTTCATCAGCAAGCTATATCTTAATACTCCTAATCCACGAAAGATAAAATCAATGGTCGACCGATAACATTTTATATAAAATCTATGTTAATATATTTTAGGTGTTTTATGAAAAATAATTCTTTCTTCAAAAAAAATACTATTAAAATACTGTAACAGATATGCGAAATACAACAATATTCTGATCATGGTTTTTGAGAAACCGTGTTTCATATGATGAAACACGGTTTCTCAAAAATCTAGGACTCGTAAATCAGTATTATTTTTATTTAAGAGTCTAGTAGCATATTTTTTTTTAACGTTGCCCCACACTAGGATTTTCTCCTGTGTCGTGGATGCTTTTACAAACATAGAAACTCACATACTGTAGGTGATCGCTCAGCCACCGCGCTAATCGTACCATCCAGTATGAATACAAAGTGGAAACCTTAAAATACTAGTATACGCAAAAACTACTGAACGGATTTAGATGGAATTTTGTTGGATAGTTTATAGCCTGGATATATAGTTTTATCTCGATTTTATGTTCTCGTGTGATAATTATCGAGTTGTACTTAGCGGGAGAAAACGCTGCAAGCAGCTATTAGTAATATATACTTTTTAATGTATAATGGGTTTGTTATTGACCTTAGTCTAGGTCAGGAATGACTAAGACAAGGTCGACGATGGAGCGAGCTCCTGTAGCACCCAGAAGAAGCCTGTTTACTGTACTGTTTACTGTTTACTTTTAAGAGATTAAGATTGTTTGCGACTTTGCGTTCCGCGTGCAACCCTAGCTACGGTCCTGGTTTAGGGTTCGTAGCTAGCGTTGCACGCGGAACGCATTGTCCTGATTTCAGGACGTCCTGAATTCAGGAAAGTGTAATCGCATTAAGGATGAGTAGCATCCTAATTAGGACACGATTTTGGACATGCTTTGGTGACTAAATTTTTTATCCTAAATCGTATCCTGAATCCTGAAATCGGACAATGTTTATTGCCGCTTTTGCGGTCACTCTGTTACCAATGGTGACAATCCTCTTGACATAATCCTTTATTTACTTTTAACGATAGCAATGATAAAAAAGGACCCTGGCCTATTGAGTTGTTAGCTGATAACTGCTACTCGTTTACGATAAAAAATGTGTGTAATTCACGTGTTTATCTATAATATTTGATGACCACAGAATTCGCGTAATGTTAGACGGCAGAATTCGCGAAATTCACTTTGTGCGAGTATTTAACATACCAAATTATAATTTTAATAAATACTAGAGACCCGCTCCGGCTTCACACGGGTCTCTCTACTATATTATGAAAAAAATGTGACAAATGAAGAACAGCTAGATCGATTTTGTGCAACCTTCACATAAATCGTCTACTAAATAATCCGAACAATGCCTAAAAATTTGGTTTGGATAGGTGGGCCTGTTCTTGGGTTATAAAATTACAACGAATAGTGGCACTGATTTTTTAATATATAGATTATAATGTACAAGTAATCATTATTCATTTTTTTATGGTGGGAAAACATCAATCCAAGTTCCACTTTTAATTTACGTCACAAAAAGGTGAAAAGTGAATGCCTGATAACAGGGAATAACCGAAAAGTTTGTAGATAACATTCTGTACCATTTTCTCAATTAATTAATAAATATTTATAAAATTAATCTTAGGTTAATTTTATACGTGTAAGTCGAAGGGGCTCGCAGGTCAATGTCGATTTGATAGAAAGGAATTGATTAGAATACCTACAACTACAATGTATTGTCTATAATTCTCTATATAGGTACCTATTGCTAAGAAACTACTTGATATACATATTACATCTTGATATAATCGATATTATTTAATTAATGCACATGTCACGATTTGTTCTTACCAAGTATAATTTGTTATCATTATTTATATCAGTCATGTGAAACTATGCTGAAAATTGGTTATTAGTTACGGTGCGGTATATTTATTTAAAAACGTTGCCTACTATGCGGTTTGATTAGAAAGGAAATTTCATACCTAATTACTAACTACTATTATCAATAACTCTAACAATATAATAAATAAGTAAACCATTCCTTTGCTCAAAGTGTTATATTGTTAATTTTCAAGTGACAGTCGCGGGTTCGATCCCGGAACAAATATATGATCGAGAAATAGTTGTTCCGGGTCTGGGTATTTGTGTCTGTGAGTTTCTATGTTTGTAAACGCACCTCATAGAAAGAAATTCCTAGTGTGGGGCAATGTTAAAAAAAGAAAATAACGCCTTCCTAATTCATATATATCACGCAGTAAGATCTATCACGAAGTAAAAGAAATAAATGTAACTGTTCTGTGTAAGTACGTCTATATGACGTAGTATCCAATATTATCAACCAGCAAGACACATATACTATGTACTGTTGTACAGGTGTGTACGTTTTGAGTTGTCGCCGAAATTTCACATAAATATATTTTCTATTTGTATTTTGCCAAATAAATGAACAATTGAAATTAAATATTCACGAAGATATTGCTGAAAATACTGTTAACATATAATATCTATACATATAATAAAACTGTAGAAAAGTTATTTTTGTACATTAAAAAAAAACTCAAAAAATATAGCCAGGGTATTAAAGGACAACCAATAGAACCCATTTCTAGCATTTTTAGGATTTTTGTCTGTTTGTCTGTTTATCTGTTTGTCTGTTTGTCTGTTTGTCTGTGTATTTGTCCAGGTATCACGTAAAATGTACAAAATTAATGTAGATAACTTTTATATACAACGATTAAGCGTAACTTGGAGAGGAATTTAGTTTTTGTTTCATTGGAATCGGTTCAGTCTATCAAAAGATATTGGAATTTAAAGTGTTTCAGAAGTAAAATTACGGGTGCACTTAGGTCTCAGTCTCACACTTTGATTTCGTACGTCAGTCGCGCGATCTAACTTCGAATAGAAAAACTACATTATTCAAATAACTGGAATGGACTGGGATGGACTGGAATGGACTGGAATGGACTGGAATGGACTGGAATGGACTGGAATGGACTGGAATGGACTGGGATGGACTGGAATGGACTGGAATGGACTGGAATGGACTGGAATGGACTGGAATGGACTGGAATGGACTGGAATGGACTGGAATGGACTGGAATGGACTGGAATGGACTGGAATGGACTGGAATGGACTGGAATGGACTGGAATGGACTGGAATGGACTGGAATGGACTGGAATGGACTGGAATGGACTGGAATGGACTGGAATGGACTGGAATGGACTGGAATGGACTGGAATGGACTGGAATGGACTGGAATGGACTGGAATGGACTGGAATGGACTGGAATGGACTGGAATGGACTGGAATGGACTGGAATGGACTGGAATGGACTGGAATGGACTGGAATGGACTGGAATGGACTGGAATGGACTGGAATGGACTGGAATGGACTGGAATGGACTGGAATGGACTGGAATGGACTGGAATGGACTGGAATGGACTGGAATGGACTGGAATGGACTGGAATGGACTGGAATGGACTGGAATGGACTGGAATGGACTGGAATGGACTGGAATGGACTGGAATGGACTGGAATGGACTGGAATGGACTGGAATGGACTGGAATGGACTGGAATGGACTGGAATGGACTGGAATGGACTGGAATGGACTGGAATGGACTGGAATGGACTGGAATGGACTGGAATGGACTGGAATGGACTGGAATGGACTGGAATGGACTGGAATGGACTGGAATGGACTGGAATGGACTGGAATGGACTGGAATGGACTGGAATGGACTGGAATGGACTGGAATGGACTGGAATGGACTGGAATGGACTGGAATGGACTGGAATGGACTGGAATGGACTGGAATGGACTGGAATGGACTGGAATGGACTGGAATGGACTGGAATGGACTGGAATGGACTGGAATGGACTGGAATGGACTGGAATGGACTGGAATGGACTGGAATGGACTGGAATGGACTGGAATGGACTGGAATGGACTGGAATGGACTGGAATGGACTGGAATGGACTGGAATGGACTGGAATGGACTGGAATGGACTGGAATGGACTGGAATGGACTGGAATGGACTGGAATGGACTGGAATGGACTGGAATGGACTGGAATGGACTGGAATGGACTGGAATGGACTGGAATGGACTGGAATGGACTGGAATGGACTGGAATGGACTGGAGTGGACTGGAGCGGAGGGGAGTGGGGCGGAGAGAAGTGGAGTGGAGTGGAGTGCATAGAACGGGCAATAGGAAAAATAGTCCTACATAAACCTGGAATAGAAGTGTCAAATATTCTTGATAAATCAAAGACAATTTTAAATACAGGGTTTGTATGAAAAACGTGGCCTGAATTAAGCCCTTCGTTCTAAAAAATACATTGTTCAATTCCGACATCCACGCGAACGAAGTCGCGGGCACAGCTAGTATTATATACATTAGAAGAAAGATTTGAATGTTTGTTGTTTGTGTTGAATAGGCTCCAAAACTACTGAACCGATTTAAAAAAATCTTTCACCAGTTGAAAAGCTGCTTTGGTCCTGATGACATAGGCAATAAGGAGGAGAGGGGTGAGCGGGCGAAGCCAATGCAAAAGATAGTACACACGACTACACATCAAGCTATACAAAACCAGTTGGTCTTGGTCTCGCTTAGTACAATTTCTACACACAATGAACAGTCAGCTAATACTAGTATTGCATAGCTTGATGTTTATCCGTACATCCTACTAATATTATAAACGTGAAAGTTTGTATGTATGGATGTATGGATGTTTGTTACTCTTTCACGCAAAAACTACTGAACGGATTTGGCTGAAATTTGGTACACAGATAGTTTATAACCTGGATTAACACTAATATTATAAACGTGAAAGTTTGTATGTATGGATGTATGGATGTTTGTTACTCTTTCACGCAAAAACTACTGAACGGATTTGGCTGAAATTTGGTACACAGATAGTTTATAACCTGGATTAACACATAGGATAGTTTTTATCCCGATTTTATGTTCCCGTGGGATAATTTTCGAGTTGTAGCGGGTGAAACCGCTGGCAGCAGCTAGTACAAAATAAAAACGTTCAGTCAATTTTAAAAGAAGTTTTTACACTTACTTTATTGGTTACAGTACAATACACCTGTATCTAGGTAATTAAATAGTGCTACAAATATAAAATAAATACTCAAATGGAAGTGTTTCAATGTAGAACGTGTCGAATGATTACAACAATGCTTATTGGCAATAAAAAATTGTTGAGTATTTTCAATGTATAGAATTTACTTTCATGTCTTAATCATTTTAAGTACTAACTTGTTAACTTTCAATACGGCGTGGAAATAAGACGTAAAATTAAAATAAAATGAAAAATTTATTGAATGTTGTGCGAGTACATATCGCTTTCTCCTTATATATGTACGTACTAGCTGTGCCCGCGACTTCGTTCGCGTGGATGTCGGAAATTACCAATGTATTTTTTTGTGCGAAGCGTCGGGTAAAAAGGTCTCCCTCCAAAATCCCACCGTATCCCATCGTATCCCATCTTATCCCATCTTATCCCATCTTATCCCATCTTATCCCATCTTATCCCATCTTATCCCATCTTATCCCATCTTATCCCATCTTATCCCATCTTATCCCATCTTATCCCATCTTATCCCATCTTATCCCATCTTATCCCATCTTATCCCGTCCTGTTCCGTCCTGTCTCGTCCTGTCCCGTACTGTCCCGTCCTGTCCCGTCCAGTCCCGTCCTGTCCCGAGCTGTCCCGTCCTGTCCGTCCTGTCCCGTCCTGTCCCGCCCTGTCCCGTCCTCTCCCATCCTGTCCCGTCCTGTCCCGTCCTATCCTGTCCTGTCCCGTTCTGTCCCGTCCTGTCCCGTCCTGTCCCATCCTATCCCGTCCTATCCCGTCCTGTCCGTCCTGTCCCGTCCTGTCGCGTCCTATCCCATCCTATCCCATTCTATCCCATCCTATCCCATCCTATCCCATCCTATCCTATTCTATCCCATCCTATCCTATCCTATCCCATCCTATCATAATCATTAGATGAATTTTTATTTGAATATGTAGCAGAATCGAAGCTAGATCGCGCTATGAACTACGCGTCTTGGTGTGAACTGACCGTAATTTTACTTCTGAAACACTTTATATTCGAATAACTTTTGATAGACTGAACCGATTCCAATGAAACAAAAACTAAATTCCTCTCCAAGTTACGCTTAATCGTTGTGTATAAAAGTTATCTACATAAATTTCGTACATTTTACGTGATACCTGGACAAATAAACATACAAACAGACAAACAGACAAACAGACAAACAGACAAAAATTCTAAAAATGCTAGAAATGGGTTCTATTGGTTGTCCTTTAATACCCTGGCTAAATTTTTTGAGTTTTTTTTTAATGTACAAAAATAACTTTTCTACAGTTTTATTATATGTATAGATATAGATTAAAGTCCCAACCAAAGTAAAACTGTCGATATTCTACAATTCTTCCTAGTTTAATCACCAGTAATTGTATGAAGAACATTGGCTAACAGAATTATTTTATAGCAAAATATTTAAACAGACGTCATGCGAAATAAGTACACACAAATATAAGGGGCCTAACTACATAAAGGAATACGACTATCATATCCATTTTAAATAACATAATAATGTAAAAATATGTTGAAAAGCCATTCATTGCTATTAGACAATGAATAAAGTGAGCCTGAGCACGTTTATGTTAGAAAAAGAGTTTATTTATCGTGTTAAAATCATCAAATGAGTCTTTCCACCCAGGGCAGGGCGGGGGGGACTGTCAGACTTGTACTGACTAAAATCAACGGTCAACCTAGAAGAGGTTGTGTGCTGCTTAACCGAACTTTTCTGTGGATGCCATAGATTACTTTAAAGCCTCCAACCAAGGGCTGCCAGTAGCAATTTTATTTTCAGTTATTTTATAGAGAACTAGCAACCCGCTCCTTTTTACAAGGTCTTTACGACATGACCAGACTTTGAGATTTGGTAATCTTACTAATATTATAAAAGCTTGGATGGATGATTACATATTTTTACTCAATCACGGATCTTGATGAAAGTTGGATATTTTTGAAGGAACACCGTTAATATTATTTTTTGTCCGTTCGAGTCTGACATTCCCAAGGTTCATTACCACCTTGGGCGTTTACCCACGTTCCATAATACATTTTTAGCGGAAAACAAAGATCCGGCCCCCTAGCCCCATGATGGAATTAAACGATGCCTAGACACTATTGGCACACCCCTATTTTCGTCCACAGCTCTGGGCTTCCCCTATTACATTGATAAGTAACGTAACATGAATGATACATTATTTTTCTTTTATTTAAATTCATTCTGCTCACGAAACGCATACAAAAATATCGGAAGTGTTTATTTATATAAGTTATCAATGTCAAATGCAACAATTATGTACGAGGAAATACCGGTTTTCATGACTGTTTTTGAAATACATTAACAAGTTTTAAAAAGATAATTTCGTCCAATAAAAATCTTATTTTCGTCTACCATGAGGAAATGGAACAAATTATGGTTAGCATGGCATGGGTTTCAAAGTAAAATAATAATTAATCTTTGTGTTAAACCTACCGTGTTTGCAATATTTTTTTTTAAAAACATTGTCCCGCTCTAGGAATTTCTCCTGTGTCGTGGTTGCGTTAACAAACATAGAAACTCACATACATAAACGCCCAGACCCGAAGCAACTACTTGTAGATCACACAAATATTTGCTCCGTGCGGGAATCGAACCCACGACACGCAGCGCAGCAGTCCAAGCACTCAGCCACTGCGCTAGCCGTGCCGAATCGACATTTAACATTGAATCAAAAACGTAAAAAGTGTGCTGGTATTTCCAATGAAATTGTGCATATTTGATTGACATACAATCCGCTTAGCGATTTTTCCGGTTAGCTTGATAACACAATCAGTAATAGGTATTACGTTGCAAAGTTCTGAGGAATGTTTACATTCAGAAGTTTTTGCAAACCCAAATAAACAAACGTGTAACGTCATACGTCTATTCTAGTATTTATCTGTGTAACCTCAACCTCGTAGCTATGTATTTAAATTATCAATATAAAGTCCCGTTCGTTTCTTTAAAGTCATATATTTAAAAAAAACATTCCATGTACTTACTTATTCTTTTTTTTTAAGCCATCAAATAAAGCATATCTACACCTTGTAAATATAATTGGTTCATTTTTATCTGAAATGTTCTCCCTCTATATTAAATAACCTATATGTATGTATAGTACACAGAACAATCACATTGTCCTTTGTGGTATACACACACTATCAGTTACGATCACATAGTGAATCGCCTTAGGTATAAAAACGTGCAAAATCAATCATGAAAATAATAATTGTTTTGAAAATACCTGAACAACTATCGATTAATTATATTTTCTTGCAATTTGTTCCATAAAAATCACTTTAATATTTACACTTCACGGCTCGTTTAATATTCACGCATATTATACGTAATGATCGGTAAAATTAAATCACTTTCAGGTGATTTACTTAATTTTACCTAGTATACATTTACATTCCTGTTATACATTTTTAACAAAATGTAAACCTGTACAAAGTGCTGGCTTTCCTCATACTTAAACAAGAAGGATTTATGTTTAACTAGCCGTGAGACCGATGGGACTTTCCCGCCGGGAAAAAATTTAAAACTTTTTACCCTGTTCAATCCCTCTCTTGGAATTCACGCATATTTTGCTTCTACTGCGAGTCCAGACTCTTTATTAGGGCGCTCCCTCATCGCGAGCATTCACCTATAATGTAACTTTACAGATTCGAACATTCGAAGACAATAGAGCGGAGAGGTGAATGCTCGCGGCTTTTTTAAGAATCACGCATTTATTTTTTGCTTCTGATATAAATCTAAAGTTATAGTCTGTTTTAATTTTTTATTAACAGCTGACAATTAAGAGAAAAAAATAGGTACCAATATAGATTAATATCGCACAGCTTTCCATAAAGTCCAGCTAAAAACAAAAAAATTCGCTACTTTAACAAAAATGCTTAGGCACTAGAAAAATATGAAACTCAAATAATATTTGATAAATGACGATAGGTTCGCCTCTGGCCACATGGTTCACGGATGATGAAGTAGCTTCTGAGCCGTGAAACTATACCTACGAGTATAATATATTACGTATTCTTCTATTCCTTCGAGACTAAGCACTGTTGACTAATAAAAACGTCGATATAACACAACACATGCATGTTAATCGATTAGCGTCCAATGCCAAACGTTCCGGGCCTCTACATGACAATGTTTTTTTGTTCGACAACAACAGTTTTTGCATTGACCACTGTCAAAAATATTAACTAGCGCTGCGTCAGTGCCAAAAAAACCTTGCATATGTAAAGTAGGTAGGTACTAACCATAGATATATTTAAAAAAAAACTTGTATTATCTGTGATACTGTAGCTATGCTGAAAAGAAATAGGATCAATTTTGTTTGAGCAAGTTTGATCGATGGTTACTTCCATCCAATTTTACTACGCACACATTTGAACTAGGTAATGTTTTGTCCATATCCTTACGCGTCTTCGGGTGCGGCCAAACGGTTTCTTTGAACACCCTACCTGACGACTGAAAATGATATTCAGATCTTTAGTGTTTGACCTGAAATAGTTCACTGAAAAACTGATTTCCACATTATGAAGCCAACAGGATAAAAAAAATCTTTAAAACATAAGAAAAAAATGTTGTTTGAGCAATTTACAGTCCTGTTGATTCATAATGGGCATAAGCGGAAAAAATTAAAAATCCCTTTTGTAAATTTTAAAAAAAGTAGACAAAATGTAGTTCAACCACAGAGTACCTAATAGTACTACGGTTCAACCAAAGCTTTTCCTAGTAGTGGTGGGGTGCAACAGGCTAATATTTGCTTTTCTCGTGAATGGAACACACTCGTTACGTATCTATCTCTAATTACCTGGAGCAAATGGTTACCATATATTCAGTACAGCATTCTGAAAAGAAAACTGCCAGCTTTACATTTTGTATGTGTACCTTAGGTACCTGGTACCGGTCTTATACCTTTCGTCCTAAAAACTTCAAAAAGTATTTTTTTTTAACCTAGCTTTTGTCCCACTGCTGAGCAAAGGCCTCCCCTTTCTCCTCCCAAACATCTCTGTTTTGGGCAATTTCTGGCCATGTCTGCCCCGCGAACATGATCAGATCGTCACACCACCTCCGCCGCGGTCGACCTCGACATCGATGTCCTCCTTCAGGCGTCCAGTGGGTGACGATCTTTGCCCATCTCTTCGGGCGCATACGCTCCACGTGGCCCGCCCACTCCCACGTCAGCTTGGCTGTTTTTACTTGTATATCAGCTATTTTGGTAATGGAGCGCGTATAGAAAAACTTCATTGATTTTATTTCGGCTCATTGTCCATATAAAACTTAATCGTCAACTTTCTTCTCAATTGACTGAGTTCAATGAACCTCTTGATAGATGGCCTGAATTGTTAACATTATGCACAGTCAAGATCATTGATATTTATCAAGGGGTCAAATACTTCCTACATACTTTGTTCAATGTATGAGCGACAAAATCGTGATCAAACAGAATTTATATCTATCGGAAAGGGCAATAAGTATTATCGTACTGGCATAAATGATTTATTAACCATCTGACATTGATATCTAGGTACAGTTAGGAAGTAGGTACAAAAGTATACCTAAACACACAATTATGTGTAACTTTACTTCTCAATAAAGTCATAACATAACTGTGACAACATTAATAGCTATATGTATATTGTTGCACATGCCAACGTATTTAGATATCTTTTGCACATTTAGTTATCAGCGCGTCCTCGTTAATTTTTTCGCAACTTTGTTGCATATTGCTTTTGCTATTGGTCTGTCCCTTTAAATAAAAAGGGTTCATAGCAGTAACATGTAAAA
Source organism: Agrotis ipsilon (assembly GCA_028554685.1). Lineage (NCBI taxonomy): Eukaryota > Metazoa > Arthropoda > Insecta > Lepidoptera > Noctuidae > Agrotis > Agrotis ipsilon. The sequence continues at coordinate 8,023,633 of CM052955.1, forward strand.
ATATAACTTATTTAAAGTAATTCTATATACAGATAATAATATAAAAATCAATGCCACTTTTCTTTTTAACTTTATAAAATTATAACTCAAGAACAGGCTCACCTATCCAAACCAAATGTTAAGGCTCTGTTCATACTGTTTAGTAGGTAGATTATTAATTTATCTAATTTTTTGTAACACATAGCGAAGCACGGGGCGGGCCGCTAGTACTTTAATTCTCTTCAATATTTTGGCTTAATAGGATCTGCTTATCGCGTGACAAAAGGGCCTAGAACTAAACATTTTACTAGAAATAAAAGAAATCCAAAATCTGCAATGCCTTTCAAATTAAATATTTAAACATCCTTGTCAGTCCTTAGCGAAACCTGTTAGTCATGATCCTCCTTTAGGTGATCCATCGCTTCGATATGTTATTCAGATTCAAATATTCGGTCAATCATCTTTTATTTCTCATTTATATATGAAAGTAACCTAAATAGTATAATATTTTATATGAAAAAAGTAATAAAGATCAAGGTTACAAACATCACACTGATACGTTATCTAATATAGGGTTATTAGCTTCGTCACTAAACGAGAGAGAGATATAATGGATATTTTTCCCGCCGAAAACTGACACCTGTCACTTTGCTTCATTAGAGGCCGTTCAGCGACCCATGTCTTTGTCAACGAAAAAATGCATGGACTCCCTAATTACTATGCCATATTTTTCTAAACTACGATGTTGATTAGCTGCGAAATAAAAACAGAAGATGAGCAAGGGGTAAAGTGTGCGTTAAACTCGTAAACTAAAAGTACGATATATTGGTAGAAGAATAAACATAAAATTCTGTTGTCCCTTTGTCTTGTAAAACGGCAATCCCCATGTTTACCAACCTTCCGGGAGGTAACTGTTTGAAAGTTTTAGTTAGCAAGTTGACTTGCTGAATGTATGTACATTACTAAGTTTACACTGTGCAAGGAGGTTGGAAACTGTGCTATAATCTTCACTGTTTATACATAATATGGACCACTACTTACTACTTCCGTGCCTATCGTGATGTCCTCTTAGGTCTTTACCAGGAAGTCGCGCCATTGCATCTAATAGTGCACTTAGCACCAATCCTTTGATAATATATACGGTCATCACACAACTGCATAAGCTTTGACAGATAGCTTCCTTTGACAGTCTTTTGTTTTGTTTTTATTCATATTTGGAACATAAGAATGAACTGAATAAAAATCGATTTGGTAGAATATTGTTTTTTTTTTTTTTTTTAATTAGGTATTATGTTTTTGTTGATTACAAAGAAAGTGTGTAGTTTTATTCGAAAATATCAATTTGAAATGGAAGTTAATTTTATTTATGAGTTAAAAATATTACACGTAGGTATAAACCACTTTATTATACGTTTCAGAATAGATGGCATTTCTGAATCACTGATTTTAACGCTGATTAAACTGGTTGTTAAGGAAAAAACCATAGAACTTGTTTTACAGGGCACTACTTTACATATTATTATTTTATAGGCACTTCTGATTTATTGATGCAAATAAAACATAGATGACATTTAATGATACGGTACAACTTTACCTACTTTTAATAAAACGTAGTACGTGAATGCATAAACAAAATACCTTAGTAATTTTATTCTTAGAAGAAGAAAAAAAAAACAGTATTTTTGTAAAGAAGTATCAAAAGCAACAGTATGTTTGAAATACAATTTTCTGGTTGAATAACTGTAATTATATTATTATTTAATAAAACCTATTTCACCATAACATAAAATTATAATCAATACAGAAGAAGGAAAACAGCTTTCAAAAATTTCTTAATTAAATAATTATGTTTGTGTTCACGACTGTACCCAATTTACGTGAGTCGGAGATAAACACTCCACTAAACGTAATTGCTAGGAATGGTTGCGCAAACTACGTAGGCATTATATTTTTGGCATCACCTGTACAAGCATACAGATATATTTAGAAATCTAGGTTTTTATTTTCGAATGTATGCTATTTTTCTTCCTCTGTAATGTTAAAATAGCAAGAATATAATTATATCGCTTTTTTACTAGAAACAATATTGATCTATACAAGGAATGTATTTTTACTCGCTATTTTTCATCGAAGCCTATCATATTATATTAACTAAAATCTTAATAACATTGAAGTACGATATTAATAAGTATATTTTTTAACGATAAAAAGTAACTAAAACCACTAAAACAACAAACTAAACAAAATTATTCACGATATAAAAGCCTCCTTCTGGAACACCGTACTTCTTAGATTTTCATAAATAAATTATCAGTAAAATAGTAATTCAAAAATCTTTTGGAAAACCTTTTAATTCATGGAACTTACTTTCGATCGGGTTTCTCCGAAAGGAGAACTTTCACGTAGGTACTACATCGACTGCTGTTACTAAGCGCCAACGTTCAATAGAAAATGTATACGTTTTCCCGCTTTTACCTACACTATAGCCTAAGTAGCTAAGCATTGTTCCCTATTCACATTCAGGTCTTTGTATCAATTTTCTCGTAAACACAGTCACAATGTATTCATCCGAACACAAGGAATACTGATAAATACCGTTAGGACTGATATTCAGTCTGTATTATTCAAACATGGTAATAATACGGGATAAAAAAACGTAGGTCGTGTCTTTGCAGGAATATTGTTCTATTTATGAATAGATAACAGTACCATAGTTTTGTTAAAACATTCAATAATGCCGTATCTGAATGTTTGTAATAATGCCGTATCTGAATGTCTGTATATTTGCCTCTGTATCTCAATGTTTATGAAAGGAGACACGAACTCGGTATCAGTCCTTTGTTTTGAATAAATAAATATTCTAGTTCTTCTGTAAACATGTTATTTGAATGCTCATTTGGAGTACCTGAGATAATCTGAATAGTTTAAAGACCTCTTGTCTTAAAATATTCATCCGATGTCTAGGTAATATCATTATTATTACATAGTATAATTTCCAAACAACAAATTGGATAATTCTGTTTTCTTACCCGACTACGCCAGAAAGGGGGTTTTGTCTGTATGTAAGAACATTTTCGGGAAATCCACCGGTGCGGTAGGTCGAAAATTTGAAACCATCCGAAGATGCTGTGGGAAGTAGTGGATTATAATGCAACACGAATAATAAAAATATTGATCTCTTTAGTTCTAAAGGCATCCTGAAGATAATCGAGCCCTAGATCGATATGTACAAGCATCGTACTTAGCACCATTTCATAATAAAAAAAAAACAATGGAGCATCGACTGAAAAAAAATGTAGTTACGATCAAAATTTCTTTCAGTTACTTCTACTTATACTTTCAGCGAAACCTTTTTAAACGTACCAGTTGGTTAAATGGTATAATTCAGTTATTTTGTAAAAATAATTTATTTTCTCCAATCAACCTCATTTTTTACAGGAACGTTAGTCCGTCGCTATCCAGGATTCCAGATTAACACAGGAATATGATTAATGATAAAACTGGGAAGCCCTAATAAAGAAACGATAATTAATCATCTACCTACTAACTAGGAGGTCGAGGTTAACCAATTAACAACAGTCAGGGAACATTTTTTGTGGTTAAAACGAGTTTTTATGTTTCCAACATTATTTTTTGTTTATGCGAAACCTGAGACTCGTGTCTAATCTTTTTGTGTTAAGGATCTATGTACAAAAATTCAAAACTGTATCATAATAGTAGATTACGCACCAAGGGAGTGAAGCATTGCCTTACGTCACGGGCGTATTGAATCCCGAAGCGACACTAAGGATTCTGGGGGTGAACCCCCGTAGCGCAGCGAGGAGGTTCAAGTTAAGAATCCTTAGTGTAGCGAGGGATTCAAGTTAGCCCAAGACAAGGCAGCTTTACTCTCGAGGAGCGTACTCTGCTTTTCACACCTACTGCGAGGAAATAAATTCGATTTTTGAAATTTGATGTGATACGACAACCTTCGTACGTGAAGTTGGCACCACTGTAAGCGATCAGCTGTTGCGGCCAGCGGCCGCCATTACTGATACGACTCCTTGGTCAAAGCTTTCATACGGTTTTCTTTGAGGTTCCAAATTCAAATCACATTATTCCCACGGGAATAATGAAATTCAGTACATATATTATTGCCCGGCTCGAACGAGAAGGAACAATGTCATGCTTTACAGTAGGTTTGCCTGATATATAATATGACATTTACGAGCAAGTAGTGTGAAAAGTTATGAACTTCGTTCCTAACACATGCATAGTGTATACTTGTCGAGTGGGTTCCTGGTAATGCTATACCTACAATAGGCACCAGTCTCTCACAAATTTTGTAAATGAAGCATTGTTAGTGTTAGAATGATAATTGCTTATTAAGGTTGTGATGAGAAATAAATACATTAGGTATTATTATTATAAAAAAAAAAACTTGCTTGTTATGTTACCTGTTACCTGGTTGTCCGTTCAAAACAAGCTAATTTCGTAGTGGAGTGCCGTAACCCCGTTTAATTCGCGCCTCCTGTCGTACACTCATTTATAATTAAATTATTATTATTCAAAACTATTATAATAATTCAGCAATAGGTTTCTAATCCTACAGTGATTGTATTGTTAATAACTGGTGAATAATTTTATTATTAACACATTTTCAGAACAAATTATAACATGATGTAAAAATTATTAAAATCGATTCGGTTACTTATTTTGAACAAACTATATTCAGGTTTCGCGACTAAAAATAACCTCGTAGAAAGTAATTCTTAGCGATTTAGGTTCACAATCCTAATTGGCAAAGATTCAGAACTCAGCATCGAGAAAATTCTCGGCAAAAAAACGTATTTATATTTACGTTTGTTTATTTTTTTTTTCGATATAATGCCTGTATTAGTAGAAATATTAGTACGTATGTACTTCGTTTTCACTAAGTGAGAAAACATTTTCTATTGAAGTAACAATTGCAACATTGTGTTATGTGTGACCTATTTCATCACAGGGAATATAAGTTTCACAATACTATTTCAATCTTACTATACTTATTTATAGATGCCAAAGTTTTTAAATAACACCAGTAGTTTCTGAGATGATCCCGTTTAACTTCAACCAAACTATTCTCTTCAGATTTACAATATAACCTAACTATACATAGATAAGAGAAAATTCATTTCAAATATATAAATATAAGTGCTAAGGCACTGTTCGTAACTGTACTACGTGTTTAATTTTCGGTAAGAACGGAAACGTCAATGACCGCTATCTGTCAACTGTCACTCGAAAATAAAAAATACAGTGTGTTTTTTTTAATTATCTTTATTATCATTTTAATTTAATTTTCATAATTATGTTTGTTTAAAACTGTGCAGTTGTTAGAAAAGTGACGTCAGAATATACCGCTCTACGCAGATTGCTCTTTTTTATTATTATTTTTAGGTGAACGTTGAAAGGTGTGAAAATAACATAAGCCGTAATGGCCGCGTTTTATTTTTACGCTCCCTTTTTCCTTACTAGATAAGCTTTATCAATAGACGGCACATTTGCATCGATCTGAGCTTACAAATACTGTATTTTGTTCAGGTATTTCCATTTCATTTCTAAATATAGCCTCAAGTTGATAATGTCGTATTCTGACTTATTTTTTTTTCGTAGGTATATGGTTTTTTATTAAGTTTGTTAAAAGTGACACCTCTTTAACAAGTCCTGTAACTTAACCTGGTTAGTTAAAACTTTCAGATAGGGTATTTTCTTATTAACCCCAAATTCTCCCAATTATAACTTTATTTAAATTTCTCCTAATAATTGAAATAGTCTGCGACTGCCGAGCACGAGGAATTAGGTTCGTTCCCCGGTTAGACAAAGTATTATTGTTTTTTTTTTCATCAGGCATTACTCAGTAGCAGGCCGTGGTCGTTGTTCTCACAATAAGGTATTTGACTGCATAAATGATTTGAAAATCTGTTACTTCTGTCTTTCTGTACGTTAGTCAGAGTATTGAATAAAATAAAATAATGGACATGTATCTTTGTTTTTTTTCTTAATCACTGCATATTGACAAAGATAATTATAATGCTTTGAAATTCAGGAGTCGTGCTTGTGACGTCATAAAGCCTGTAAAATTATACCGACCGAGGGACGTGTTGTGATTTTAGAACCGTCTTGTATTCGTCAATTTGGGTTTACGTAACAAAAAAAATATGGGTCAAATGGTTTTTTGGTTATCGAACTTTCGCATGACTTTTTTTTTGAGTAAAACTGCGCATTGTAACTCTTTTTTAATTTTTCGTTTATAATGTTTCCAGCTACTTTGATCACGGCGGCGGCGGGCACCACAGTAGGCTGGACTTCGCCCACACTGCCAATTCTCCTTGCTCCAGACTCTCCTATCCAGACATCGGCCGACCAGAGCTCATGGATCGTCTCACTTATGATATTGTGTTCAGGTACTTAAGTTCTACCTACTTATATTTATTTTTTACATCACATTAATTAGAACGGCCGAACCCTAATATATAACCAAACCAAATTACAACAAACACATTTTAATACACTTTTATGCATTTTTTTGACAAAAATTCAACCATTACTTTAATACTACATATTACTAGCTGACCGGCAGACTTCTTACCGCTTCAGAAACAATTAAAAGAAAAACTTTTAAACATTCCCTGGACTTCCTAAAATAATTCAAAATCAAAATCAGCCAAATCGGTCTAGCCGAACAGCAATTGATTTTTATATTATAGAGAAGATAGTTTAAGTTTTGATAAAAGGATAAAAGGCCTTTTAAACCTAAAGTTTACATTATTATTTTCATAATCGTAGCTTTTTGCCTACGTTAAACTTTTATCACAGTTTTTATGGCCAATTCACAGTTGAATCATGGCCACTGATATCATATTATGACTGTTCAAAGTCAGTTCAACAACTTTATTTTTACTACTTTGAGCACCACAAACAATGAATGCTCTGTTTCAAAGGACTTTGGCCATCTCCGATAGAAACTTTTAAGGTGCATTCTCACTCATCAGTCACCGTCACGTGCCCGGTTTAAAATCCAAAATGTTTCTACACACCTAAATGATACTTGTCATACGTCAGTCACGGGCCCGTGATCTATCAGTCACGTCACCGGTCAGGTATATTTCCATACAAGTTTCAATCGGTGTCGTGACGGTGACGTGACGGTGACGTGACGTGACGTGACTGATGTGCGTGAAAACACCTTAAACGTCATGTGATTTTCTATGTCAAGTGATGAGAAGTAAGTCAGGTCCATCTTATGAAGAGCAAATATAGCATGGTGCCCATATCAAAGCACTTCTTGTAAGGAAGCTACTGCAATTTGAATTAGCACTGCTCTCTTGAACACTATAGTTTTCAAATTATATTTATGTTTTAAACAAAGTACCGGCAATAAATATTGTGATATTGTTCATCGATCTTTGAAAAGCCAGAATCAACAGTGGCGTCCACCAAAAACTGACGAGACTATGGAGCTTCAGGAGAATAATCTTTTAGATAGTGCGCGACAGAGATGGCTACATGAACATCTTTTTTAACATTATTTAGTTAGTCTGTAAAAAGATTTCTCGCTGGAACCTTATTCGAAGGAAACATCTCGTTCAAGTTTCCCAGAAGCAATATTTAATCAGCACATTAATAGGAGTCGTAACATGAACGCGTTCCTGTCCTCTTCTCGTTTGGTAATCCCGAATGATGGGGTCGGCTTTAGTGCGTAATTTGATAAGCTTGTTGTTCATATAAAAATGTGCCTACCGAAGAGGATGATCATGTTTCTGATGAACCTTGATTTGCGCTGAAGTATTTTATATGGTGACTCATTGCGGTAGATAATTTTGTATTCATGGTAGTTACGGGGAATAAAGCATGCCAATGCCTACCACTGTGATTAGCTGCCATTTCAGTTCAAACATAAATTGGTGTATTATAAATATAATATATAATAAATCAGCAAGTAGGGTACTCGAGGGTAGATTCTATAGATGCCTACGCTACATCCTATTCAGAAAGTGCGGAATGAGCTAATTCCACTTGATGTATATGACTCTTTATTTGTAATTCACAACCCTCTCTACCCATGGGTGTCGTTAGCACTAATTAACAGCTTTCGTCATGTTTTGTCAAGGTCAATAGGTAGGTTTTGTGTTTCAATAGCAAACGAATAGCGATCACCAACTCAATTGGAAAAGTTTTCTGTTGAGTTGAGAGTAAAGAGGATTTATTAATCGTTTGTTTTTAATTAATCATCGATCATCATCATGTCAACCTGGAATCACCCACTGTTAGGCACAGGCCTCTCTCTTTTTCTCTGCCATACTTCTCTGTTCTGTGTATCCCCCATCCTTCTTTTCCCCGCTAATTTCATGATATCGTCAACCCAACGCGAAACGTCCCGAATTTAAGTTGTTTTATGACTAAGAATCATCAGAATTTCTTTGTTAATTATACACACGGTAACTGTCAACCACCACTTAGGGTAGGTCAGAACAAAGACATTTTCGAACCATTACGTTGCGCTTGCGTCATTGCATTGTTTTCTCATTACAGCCGCAAGTCCCATTCCTGCATCGTACCTGGCAGACAGGATCGGCACCAAGAAGACGTTACTCCTCGCCTCCGTGCCTTACATCATCGGCTGGATACTAGTGATGTTCGCAGGCAACGTGCCGACGATCTACGCCTCTCGGCTCATCTCAGGACTCGGCTACGGCATCGCCTACACCACCGCGCCCATGTACCTCGGCGAAATCGCGTCCGATGACGTCAGAGGAGCCATGGCAACACTCATCACCGTCATGTCGAAGGTCAGTCTGCTACCCGAATTAAGATCTTAAGGTCAACAATGCTCGTCTAAGGGTCAGTTCACACCGAGACGCGACGTGACGCGATGATACCGGAAAAGTTTACCTATCTTTTGTATTTGTATTAAATTAAGGGTGAAGCCAAACGAGCGTAATTTGCTGAGTCATGAGTCGCAGAGTTTCGATCGCTTTCATAGAAAGTCTTTCGCGACGCAAAATGAGTGGTCTGCACAGTACCAGAACACGAAACTCTGCGACTCGCGACTCACAAAGTTACGTCCTCACCGTAAGTTAGATATCGAGCGCAGCATCGCGTCATGGCATCGGTGAAATGTTTATAATATTCGATTTTGAGTCGCTCTATTGAATCCGCAGCAAAGCGTCTCGATGTGAATTAACCCTAATTGGGTCGTACTCCAACTTTATGATGACGTTTAAGCACTTATCTGGTGACAGACGGCTAATTTAATTTTCACAACAGGCCGTAAATCCCGTATTCGTCACTCGCCAATAAATCATTGTTAGCGTGTCTGACGTGCCTTTTGTGTAACAATAGATTTTTTGCCCAAAAATGTGCCAACTGAAATTATTATGGCAGTAAATCATTTTGAAGTAACTTTTATATAGCATCAATCAATTAGCATTGTCAAACGCTAACAAATATTTCCTAGTCAAACAAAAATGAACTTTAGCGTTAACTGATTTAAATACGGTGTTTATTTAATGCGTATATTTAGTTTTCAAATTTAAATGTTACGTGCTAAGTTTGTTTTTGAATTAGCATGGTTTACTGTTAAGATTTATATATAATTCAAGATTATTTAATAATATTCTTGTCATCTATACTGATCTAGACTAATTAAAAAACGAGTATTTTCAACCTTGAAGTTAATGTGAAGTATAATCCAATGATCTAGACATAATTTGTATGCAAGCGTTAATAAGTGGCACTACTCAAATGAAGTTAATTAGTACCAACCTTGTTTCATCTACGTTTTAATATTCACGGAAGATTTATACTTAATAAATTATTTTTACTCTTAAATTAATCTTATTTAATTGATTGCCAATTGTCAAATTATAAAAAAACTGAAAAGAGATTTTTTAATATAAATAAATTACTAGGTACTAAGGCAACGACGATATATTACTAGACTCCTAATAACAGGCGACCGATGTGTGTCAACACATTAGGCAAAAAAGTCTTATATCCATCTTATTTCGGCCAATCCTGTGAGCCGTAATCATACCTTGAGACAGAACAGACCGTGAGTTAGCCAATCACAACGCAGTACCGCGTCCCCCTCGCTTACGTATTACTTCAGCGAGTTCACAGAATAGTTTTTGTTCCTTAGATCGTGCATGCGGAGTCTAGTAATATATCGTCGTTGTACTAAGGTATAAGGTAATAGGTATAAGGTAAGGTATAAGGTATAAGGTAATACTGAAATAAAAAATCCCAAGATTGTTTTCAATTAGATGCTAACAGAGCTGGAGACCATATCCTACATTTAAAAATGACCCACAGTCGCTACCAACTTATTGAGAAAATTGTTCGATATTTTATTGCACTCCCAGAATCTTTTGACAAAGCAGTGCTATATGTCTGACTATGTGCCTTCTCATTGACATGTGACCATTCCAGGAAAGGATCTACCAGAAATTGTAGGATTATGTGTGGTAACATTAACAAAGAGATGCGTTTTGTGATAAAAATATTTAAATTATAACACAAAACTGAAAACATACGTCAATATACATATTATTCTTTGAAGGAATTATCCTTAGATTACTGGTAATTTTAATTCTTATACTTTCGTGACGAGTGTCGATAACTAAACCTGTTTCAGTACACTGTTGTCTGTTTGCCAAAACAGAATACTAAAAAGATCTCAGAATTAATGGTGATGATAATAGATTCTTAAATTAATAATCAAACTAAAATATTAACATCATAACAATTCTGTTTCAGTTCGGTATCCTGTCTCAGTATTGCATCGGGCCGTACGTGTCCATGCTAGGGCTGGCGAGCTTCAACATCGCCATCCCGATCCTGTTCGTGGTAACCTTCAGCACCATGCCGGAGTCACCCTACTACTACATCAAACAGGGTCAGAAGCATGCAGCAGAATCATCACTGAAGAAGCTCAGAGGCAGAAGCTACGTCAGAGAAGAATTAGAGAGCATGAGCAACTTGGTGACAGATAACATGAAGGAAAAGAGTCGGTGGAAAGACTTGTACACTGTAGGGGGAAACAGGAAAGGCCTCATCATTCTGATGGGCATATACTTCACACAACAGTTCTGCGGAAGCACAGCGATCATATCGTACGCGCAGCAGATCTTCGGTGCAGCTGACGGAGGTATGGGAGAAAAAGAGTCCTGCATTTTGTTGGGAACCGTGCAGCTCCTCACTTCTGCCATGTCCTCGCAACTAGTAGACAGGTTGGGAAGAAAACCCCTCCTACTAATATCATCCTGCGGCGTCGGACTAGCCAACGTCATCATCGGAGCATACTTCTTCATGAAGTACACGAACAGCGAGTACCTCGTCAGTTTAAAGTTCATTCCTATCGTTGTGATACCTATATTTATATTCTCGTACACTATTGGTCTAGCAACAGTGCCTTTCGCCATTACTTCGGAGATATTCCCCACGCACATCAAATCAAAGGCGACCTGTGTGATCCAGATTTTTGTTGCGTTAATGACGTTCGCGGTAACGAAGTTGTATCAAGTGGTGGCGGATAATTTAGGGAACTATGTAGCCTTCTGGGGCTTCGGTGTGTTTTCGGCGTTCGGTGTTATATTTATAATGTTAAAACTGCCTGAAACCAAAGGACAGTCGTTCGCTGCCATACAGGAGAAACTGTATTCGTCGAACAAAGTAGTGTATGAAAAGGGTGAGGATCACATGGCTAGCGTAAAGATTACTTTGTGACGAAGTACATTAATTTTAAAATATTTTGTAAGTAATTTAAAAATATACATTTTAAGGCGTTTGTTAAACATAGTACTATAATGTTATGCAGTACTTAATTCTCCGTCCGCTACGTGGCGACATTCCGCAGAGAACCTAATTTGTCGGCTGTCTTCTTTGTTGTGTTATATTGTAGTAGTTACTGTTACAGCGAGAGCTATAAAGACCAAAGAATTCACTTTTAAGTGTTGGAATACGAATTTAGGATTTCTCGTTCTCGAAAATTCAGGTTTCGAATTTATAAATACTTTATTCTTATATTGCAAAATGGAGGATTACCTCTGTTGGTAAACGCAAAAAGAAGGCATGATCTATCATTTCGTTTAAGTTTTCGTATTAAGTTTTTATGAGTATTACATGTGCCAACAATATTACATGGAGCATCTACTTAACCATCCATAAGTGATGGATTATAATAATTATTACTTACTTCCTAAAAGTAACAAGTGCCTAAGTAAAGCTTGTAACATGATACTTAAGTATTTTATAAATATACAAGATAATATTTATTACAAAAGATATTTATTGTAAGCTTAGTTCAAACGTGCCTTTATACATAATCTTATATACTTAAAGAACATGCGTATAACAAAACAAGTACAAACATAATGCGTAAGTTACTGTAATGTAAGTTCTTGTAAACTCCCGCAAAGTTTTAAAAGGACGTAAGTATTCACAGGGATTTTATAAAGGAATTTAAACCTTAATGTCTTTGAAATAACAGATGAATGTTACATCGAATCTCTTCCATTGCTTTTTGTATGTATCCGAGAATCGTATGTGTGAGAGAGTTACGCTTAGAATTTGTAGTGCGGTTTCGAATGCGGTCCCCGCATGCTTTGCAGCAAGGCGTTTAGTTTTACTCTAATTATCAAAGAAAGCTACAGCTCTTTAACCCACTAACCGATCTATCGACTATTATCAAGATCAATTGATGCACAACATAGAACCCAAACTCTTTTTTTTGTACCTTTGCTAAAGTGAGCTCACATTTGCACACCTTGCGGGCTCCGCATCAACTCTACCAGTTTTAAGCGTATAATTAGTAAATGGATTTCACGATACTATAGATAATTACATTACATGTATTGAAATATGGAAACTATACAGTCATTTTTCCTTTCGCCTTTCGCAGTCATCTTTGTCGACCAATCAGTCCCGAATATAATTGATCATAATAATTTGCACATGCTTCTCAGTGACAGCAACATTTCATCGACCATTTTGCTACGAATACAAAGAAGGCTGTGAAGGGTTATATAATATTAGCTATTATTTTTTCAAATTTAGTTTTCTAGACAGTTTCGTATTCTAGAGGTCAGATAAACTGCACTTCATTAACGCGCTTCGCTATATTTTTACTACCAACTTGCGCAAGGTCCTTTTTCTGCATAGTCTGGTGTTGAAAGCACAATATTTTGGCGGCACTAAGCAGATACGATACTGTCTAGGATTATATTGCCGTAGTAAAATCTTGAGCACGGTTACGCTTTGTTGCGGCTTTGCTCCGCGTAAAACATACTTATTGATTATAATGAATACGTATAACTTTAGTGGCTTATTTAAACTTGAAGCTTTTGTTATGTAGAATCAACTTGCCTTTGTAAACAAAATCCGTCTTACCATTTATAAGATAAACAACTGTTGAACACCTGTCTAAAAAAATTGTCAACGTCAAAACGACATGTCACGTTGATATAAGGATCGCTTTGCAGTTACACTTTTCTTAGACAAGCGTTTAACAGGTGTTTATCTTTTTGTAGTAAGGTGGAATATGTCTATGTAGTAACATGGATATTTTGACGTGGCTACTAAAATGGCCTCGATATACTTAAGAAAAAGTTACCAGTACCCCTAGCACGAGTTTTCACTGTTTTACTTTACAGAGACTTTCCAGTACTTACAGCGTTTCTTGTATGAAAAAATGGAACAGCGTTTCTTGTATGAAAAAAATGGAACAGCGTTTCTTGTATGAAAAATGGAACAGCGCCTCTAGTTCGCACACTAGAGGTGCTGTTCCATTTTTTCATGATTTCAGAAGGAACTAATTATTTCCTTGAAAATTGACAATTTGAAATTTTCAATGTTCCAGTTCACTTTACGTCTCAAATACTGAAAACTCGTGCTAAGGGTACAGTTTGTTTAAAGCAAGTCTATTTGATGCAAACCCATGTGATTTCGTATAAGTAAGCTAGATTTTGGGGACCATTAGTAGTGGGAATATTAATTGTGTAAAAATGCATTTGATTATTTACTAGAATCGTTCTTATGTCAAGCTGTAATTTTAACAAAGCTTGATTAATAAAAGTTCCTTTTCGGCTCCTAACTTATGTACCATAATGGTACATCGTATAAAATATTTATTTATTAATTAATAAATGTTACTAATATTAAACTTTTATGTAAGTTTTTGTACGTACTTAGGCCGCACAGCATTTAATATAAGGTAATATTTAGGTGTATTTAAAAACCCAGTAGTACTTGCAAACCTGCTTATTGGTCGTCGTTTTTATGGCTAAAATTTGTGGATGTGGCCGTGTATTGCGCTATTGCGCTCTTGTGGGAAAAGCTTGTAGAGTCTAGGAACCTTTCAAAAAGAGACTACACACTTTTCAGCACTATTCAGTGCCAGGAAACTGTGCCTTATTATGGTGATACTCTCGAAATTTTAAGAGCAGGCATCTCCCTTGCTTATTGATGCAAACTTAAGGCTTACTGCTACTTCTTAAGTTGCGTCAGGCTAGCGGATCACGACCGAATTACAAGCGGAATTTGCGAGAATGCTCTTTCGACTACATCAACGCAAAGCGAATTTATGCTTCCCTCGTTCTCGGGTAGCTTGGCGAACATGCGGCTTTATGACAATATTACCTACTTAGGTACGACCAAGAGGCCCAGTAGTCAAGGCAAACGATAAACTTAAACGCTCAGTAGTCTTAAACAGATTTTCAACTTTATATCCTAGTACACAAAGATAAAAATCGATTAAATACTACTGAGCGTTACCGACCAGAACGGAAATAACACTCTGTAACGCGCTTCCCATACTAAAGTGATCTTACAGTACTAGTATTAGAGATGATGGTAGAGACCCAAGTTGCAAACACTTAAATATTACCTTTTAATACATTTAAATACAATGTGATGATACAAACATTCCGAACGTCTCACGGATACTCGTGCCATTTATAAAATTATAATAAATAAATAAATTTGTTAAGCCGGAATGCAATGTTTTGTAAACATCTCTAATTAATATTTAAGGTGGATATTTGTATAATTAAAAAATATTGTGATAACTGAATTTTATATTTGTTGTTTTCATTTTGATCCCAAAAAACCTCGCGTTCTATCAAAATGAGGAAAAACTGCTATCCTGATTAGATTGCCATTTGAACTGTTTCCTTATACAAACCAGTAAGCTTAATCTAACATGTAATTTTAAGCAATCATTATTTTTAATTGTTTTTTAGCGGAATAATATTTTAAACAAAAAGTTATTGGGTATAACATTTTATTTTTAATTGGTTTTTAGCAGAATGGTATAAAAAATACTGCAGCGCCATCTAAAATATCAGGCATCTATTTTCTGAAACAGTTTTTGCTCTTGGCTTTAATCTAGCTGAGAAGCATCTATCATATAGGTCTCATCTTTACTTCAGGCCAAGGCAAAGCCACGAAGAGATCCAAAACAAATACCTACTTTAAAAAAAAACTGTAAAGTACTGGATATGTGATGGAATATCGCCCACAACATCAAAATCTATACTAAGCATTTCCTTGTGGGTGACTCGCTGTCTGATTATGGACCATGCCCGGGTCGATGACGCGACGGCGCGACGTGTTCCACGCCTGGAGTTGTCAGCACAATGACGGGGCCCCCTTAGAAGGCCAAAGCCTGCCGCCATGACGGGTTCACGGGACTTACAAGCTACCGTCACCCCGGAACATAAAGGGTTATTAAAGGACACCGTGGATTTTAGTCAGTATAAGTCTGATAATCCCTCCTGCCCTGCCCTGAGTGGGAGGATTCATTTGATGATTTTACCAGTCTCAAAAAAAAAGAAGCATTTCATTGTAAATATCCACCAACTACTAATACTAAACACAAAAGCTTTGAACAAACCGTCGCAACGTTTAAAAGTACACTATACAGTTACAAATTAAACCGTTGTCTGCAACAGATAGTTTCTGTCTTTTCCATTTGCTATTGCCATTATACTAATTATTGGCTTGGGATGCATAATGTTGCACTGTTTCGGGAGGGGGTCGATGACCTCTCTTGTTTGTCTATGAGCTGAGTAATTGAGTATGTATGTACTGTTTTAAAGAAGGGTAAGTCCTTTGTTAACTTAGGTAGTGATTGGTTTCAGTACAATTTAATGCTAAAATAGAGAACGCTGCATGGCGTTTCATCCAAAACTTAAGTCCTTATTTTTAGAAATATCAGAACTTTATAATTTTAATGAAACTCAATGTAATACATATAAGTAAGAAACATAATAGATCTAATATAGTTAGTTTAGTCAGTACAAGTCTGACAGTCCATCATCATTTGATGATTTTATCACTTTATAAAAGGGGCAACGATTACTTTAAAATAAAAAATCACAACGCATTGTAATCATACTGCGCATTTAAATAAAACATGGCCATCAGTTGAACCAAATAAACAAATCAAATTGGATTAAACAAAATTATTACATGGAAATCTACCGTGTTTTTTACCTGTTTCTTCATACAATACACTTGTAGGTATTAGAAAGTCTGATAGTATTGCTATCAAAGTAAACTCATGGACACAACATATCACTGGAAAATTCTTAAGTTCCGTTTATCTGATATCTGTTGTTTACATATAAATACTACGAATAAACTAATATTTGTTTGTGTGTCATTGAAATTATCGAATTATTGTTGTTTTTAAACATAACTAGATGTTTTTATACCGGTTATTACTAATAGGGCTAGGCAGTGTTTTCATTACTTACTTGTTTATAATCAAAGGTACCTACTACAAATTGTATTTCAATAACTTAGTAAGTATTATCATTAGTTAACCTATCCTTCAACTTTTAATATACTTACTTGTTCACACATATTTTATAAATATGTATTACCTATACATTTTTTTTTTATTAATGCATGTCTTAGATAATGGGGGATATATGTAGTATATATCCCCCATGTTATCATTAAAAGTAGTGTATTTAAAAACAACGATCAACTGATTTCCGAACGAAATCAGTTGATGTTCAAATATTTATCGAATGAAATTAAGGTTGCAAATAAATACTTACTGAATTTCTAAATTATCTAATTAAGTTTTAATATGGTTTTACTGTATAGGATTTGTTTTTAATTGCCTATTTTATTAATTATTCAACTAAAATGTTTGACAATGTGTGATTGGTTAATAATGGCGGTAATATTTGTTGGAAGGGGTACAATGCTAAGTTTATAAAAATAGATGTACCCTCACTTTCGTAGTCATTTCGCTGCAACTTTTCAAAGAGTTAAGACGTCTCCGAAGTGGTGTCTTGTTTATTCAATGTGAAATAATAATAGAGAAACCAAGTGTGTGATGCTGAAAATTATACTTTGTGTACTAGTGTTCTACAATGAAAATGTAAGTTACTTAATTGATATTTATTATTTTTAAAATATTGCTGTTAATTATGTATTTTTATAAAGTGTTTATATGATAAAATATGTTGCCGTGAAGTTTCTTTCTCCCTTCTTCTCCATGAAGACCTAGGGTTTGCGAACGGAGGCGGAGGTAGCTTGGAAATAAATACTCAGTCTTAATTTTGTGCTTTTCTTTATAAACCCATTCCTAAACAGTCTCTTAGAGATACTTTACATACAGCAAATAAATAAAATTAACCATCCTGATGTCTAAAATTTGACAACAAAGTCGTCATTACAGACCCATCATCAATAGACCCAGAAATGTCCATCCTATTTATTACACACACATCATATTTCAAACACATGCACCGCAAATTTCAAAGATTTTTATGGAATGAAGATTTAGAACCGCGAGAAAAATTGGTCTACTGGATTGACCTACACAATGCATTGAAAAATTCGAGGCTTGTTGTCACGAACCTCGATGGCTCGGTTGGTAAGACCTGTACCCTTAGCACGACTTTCAAATTGACAACTTTCAAGGAAAAAATTAGTTCCTTCTTCGCACACCAGAGGCGCTGTTCCATATTTTCCTTGAAAATTGTCAATTTGAAAGTGTCAAAGTTCCAGTTTACTTTACGTCTCATTTACTGAAAACTCGTGCTAAGGGTACTGAGCTTAGGATGTAGGGCGAGGGGGGAACAGTGTTGATTTGAAACTGTTTTTAAACAAAAGAAATCGATGCAAGTGCATAAAATGATGTTTTGGTACAAATATTTAAATCAAACAAAACCGTATTTTTCCCATCCCTAGTTTTCTAGTAGTGATGCGCCTCATTATAAGTCTTCCATTAAAGCCGCTTTAAAGTCGCCGGTCTAGTGAGAGTCTGTGAGAGCTAGTTTCTACCGCTAGGCTATTAAAGACCATATTAATAAATTTATTACTGCATATATTTGCCATTTTATATACGTAATATTCATTCACGAGGCTAGATAGGTAGCTTTAATTTTAATTCATAATAATAACTAAGCAATTTTTTTTTTTTCAATTCATTTAGAATTATGATTTACTAAACCTTCCCTTGAAATAATTTAATCTTTCTGACAAACCAGTGGATTTATCAGCCTCGTATTTTTAAAAATCTATACCATAAAGGGGACTGTTATTACTTTTAAGTGTGAATCTGACTGTGTCCACAAAGCAAGCTTTCAGACGGAGAAAGCTCACACAGAGTTCACTTTTTATGAACCGTTTTTTTTAAGTTAATCTATGAACCTGTTCCTTTACAAATTCAGTAAAACAATAAAAAATAAATTTTCCGAGAAAAGTATACAATGCAGATCATAACATTTGTGTACATTCGAACTTTATTGAAACATATTGTTTGTATGTATAGAAAAATAAGAAGAATGGCCATTGATAGATTAAAATTCAGATTATGTGTTTGTTATAACAGGCAGGCACACATACCGACAATGCCTACAGAGTAAATAATATTTCAACGACACTTTTACAATACATATTACAAATAACTTGAAGTTTTTTTTTTAATAAATAGACTTGGTAGGGCTAGGGTTGACCCGAAAAAACCGATTGTGGGTTATAATGGTTGGGGAACAGAGAACGCAACAAATAAACAATTTAACAACAATAACGCAGTTAATGTAATAATTATTAATAATCATAATATCATTAGAATCGAGCCTTCATCTTAGCATTCGCCATATTTCTAATCTTGTTAAACCTACCTCTCCTTTGGCACTTCCATGTCCATGAAATACACCCTGTATTTATGTCTACATGAGTTGTATTTTCATTAGCCCGCGTATGTATGTAAGTCGAGCCTCTTGATGCACGCTATTGTAACAGGATACGTCTGTACCGAACATATAATGGCTCCATAGGTACAGTCGACAAAATTTAATGATGACCCGCCATAAGCTTATTTCTATTCCATATCTTACAGACATTATAACACAATTAGGTCCACATTCACGACAAACATACATAATCCATGAACACAGCCTTGATCTTTGTTATTTTGACGGATTCTCAAAATGGGTCATGATTCAGATTTGTTGATTGTACCTACTCCAGAGTTTATTCGAACACATAGGTACGTTAAACATACATATACTAAGTATATGTTAATATAATTATGAATCTACGTCACATTTACAGTATTCGAGCTTTGAGTGGGAAAATGTATATTACATACCAATTTATTTTCACATTACTGAGAAAAGCTATTGAATGGAGGCTTTAATTAATAGCATGAATAATTTAATTCGGTTTTGTGGTTGAATTAAAATATTATCAACATTGGTTTTCCTACCGCTAACATATCTGAGGCCTTATCCTGAATTTACAGTTTTTGTGAAGTCAAGTAAACTGGAACTTTGACATTACCTAATTTCAAGGAAAAAATTAGTCACTTCTTTGCACGCTAGAGGCGCTGTTCCATTTTTCATACAATAAACGCAGTAAATACTTGAAGCACGCTGTAAATGAAATATCAAATCTCGTGATAAGGTCTCAGAGCGTTGTTTACTTACATACCAATACTTACCTACGATGAAAATATCAAATATTATGTTATATAATATTATGTTATGTATGCTAAGCTTTTAAACTAGTATAGCTTAACGAAGATTATGTTGGACTTTAAAAGAGAACTTCTGAGTTTATTTCAGATGTTTCTTTTCAGAGTAGTCAGATAGAAAACAAGACCTAGTTTAGTTTACTATGTTTTTAATACAACAGCATATCACAAAGAAATGAACAATCATTATTAAAAGTTTTTTAATTGGTTAAATTGAACTTAGCTTCACACATGTGTTTTGACAATTATGTGATTCTAGAGTCCTTTATAAGTAGGTAACGACTTCTTACGAAACAATTTCACGGCTCGCGTTTCTCCTAATATGTCTTCACACCCACTATAAATCTAATCTAATTGCAAGTCAGTGTCGAGTCTAGTTTTCGTCTTTGACTACATTCAATTGGGCATCCAATCCTACAAATTGTCGCCTTGTTTCGGCTGGGTGTCGCCTACACAACGCCTATTAGAGCTACCCAGTTGAGAACAAGACTATGGAAGAGGTATGCTGCAGCCTGCAGATCAGTACCCTTAGCACGAGTTTTCAGTATTTGAGACGTAAAGTAAACCGGAACTTTGACAATTTCAAATTGACAATTTTCAAGGAAAACATTAGTTCTGTCTTCGTACACCAGAGGCGCTGTTCTATTTTTTCATACAAGAAACGCTGTAAATACTGGAAAGTAAAATAGTGGAAACTCGTGCTAGGGGTACAGATTGACTAACTATGTCATTTTGTAAAGACTTTTGAAGAAAGAAAAATTTAGCTGCGATTGGGAGTCGAACCCGCGTCTTCTGGATAAGTAGTCCAGATGCCTTACCAATTAGGCCATCGCAACTACGCGTTTTGAGGCGGAATCTTTCAGTCTCGTTTTTCCTCAAAAGTCTTTACGATAACGCGACGTGGGCGTTATTGCGTTTAAATATAAGAAAAAACATTAATTTTGTATTCCAATAATGCTTAATAGAATGGTATCATTTCGATTGTATCTTCGTATTTGGTATTAGGTAAGTCATTTCTCGTTTTTTTTTAAACTTTGCCCTACGCTAAGATAATTGTGTCATCATAAGCCAAAAAAAACTTCCATTGGTGTAAGTTGACCTCCTCAGGAAAAAGATCCGGTTAAGAAATGAACTAGTCTTATATTTCTCTAAACAACTAACTAACGATAAAGAAATACTTAGAAGTTATTAATCTAATATGTATATGGAATAATCTCATGTGTTTGAAGAAGTGCTATTTATATTAATAAATACATCTGATCTGCATAATCAAATAAATTACTCTTATTTACCTGCACTCTAAGTAGTACCTTATTTTATACAACATAATAACCATATTCGCGCGATTCAATTAATCTTGAGAAATGTTTTACAATGTATACTCTTAACGCGCGTCCACGCAGAGACGCTCCGTCTTCGTTTTTATTCAGCAGTCGCTATTGCTATATGTTATAGCCTAGGGTATTTGCCTGAAATCTAATTAAGTAGTTATTCGGTTAGATTATCACAAAATATTTCACACGTATTTTTTCTTTTATCATCTACATAACCGAAATTGACATAGATACGCGACGCTTTTAAAACGACCACGCTTTTGTACCGACTAAAATATCACGGTTTCCTTCAATAGCCCTTTACGTTCCGGGGCCTTGGCTACCTGATAAGATAGACTCGTGATCCCGGGTGAATGAGCCCTAAGGCCCTTCGTACACAAGGCGACTCCAGGATCCGATACCTTGCGACTTCGGTATCCAAGCGACTATCGGAATACAAACCATAGAGGTTCGGACACAGGCACGCGTCAATGTATACCAATATCGTAAAGTATCGGAGACTTGCGTCGCCTAGTGTACGAAGGGGCTTACTCTGGTCTGAGCAACCTGGATAGTCGTCTGCATTCCGTCTCATAATAATGCAATGTTTGTTTATCCGACCGGCGACGTAAACATTTCCCCGACCACAATAAACGATACGTGTTTCAATTGATATTAAGACCATAAATGCCTGATTCTAATACTCAATTATGATTTCCTCCAAATTAACTAAATTCTAGAAGTTATGTTTACAAAATTATCAGTTTTTAATTTACCTTAGGAAATTAACACTAACTTTAAGGAGCACATTAATTTATGAGATCAATGTTGAGACTTGTTAGTCTTTTTTTACATAGTAAAATCATCAAATAGTTCTCCCAACCAGAGTAAAATTTTGAGCACGTGGTCCTGGGTTCAGTTTCCAGGGCAGCTAAAGTGCTATTTGAAAATTTCCTTCAGAAAAAAACCAGTAGGTACTTAGCTGTCTATTTGTGTCCGCTTGATGGCAATGCATTCCATTATGCATATCATTGGAGTAAATAAGTATAACTGGCTAAATATCAATATAAGGTAAACTAACCTGAGGTATGAGTTTGACAGTACTTAGTTAGTAATCACTTATAAAACGTTTAAATTAGAGGCTTCCTTAAAAAAAAAACATGAATTATGTATCACTTTTATTAGGTATAGAATACCGGATGACCGGACGTAAAGGCCTCACAAAATGAGCCACCTATACAATAATTTTAGTGGAACAAAGCTTTGTTACAGTTCTCGTCTATTTGCTGTCACGCTCTCGAACACAGGACAAAAAGCCACGTATAATTTACAGGCACAGCCGAAAAACAATGTAGCCTACAATTTTAGGTTGCTAACATGAATAAATAACTTGGGCGGAAATACACGGTATGAAGAGACGTCGCATTTTCTTTTATTAAGGTTCCGTACCTAAAGCTAAAACTTTTAGTGACTTGAATAGCACAGGTGATTGAGAAATTGTCATGCTCACTCAAATGTCTCGCTGGCGGTGGCGCGTGTATCGGATCATTTAGTTCTCTTCAAAATGGTTGAGCCGAATGGTGCTGATGCATGTGTCATGTTCGTGAACGGGCGCCGTCAGTCGTGACTGTTCATCTCTTAGCAGCCACGGTCTATTTTAAAGATTTATAATTTTCTTGAATTGTCTATTTTATAATTCCCTATGGGCACCTTTTACTTGATACATTTTCACATTATGTACCATCTCAAGATGAATGATGTAACAAAGATTCTGTTATAATTTTGGCGATTGAAAAGAGTCTCCATGGAGTTTCTTGCTCATTCTTTTCCATAGAAATCTACGCTTTCGAATGAGCACCTACGGTACTTTCACAATTTTTATGTCACGTGACTGGGACTGTAGCACCGCAACTGTTTTTACATTACCTATTTTTTTTACTTTTGACAATTTTTAAAGTGCTTGTGGCAAGCCTTTTGATTTTGAAACGAGACCCTATTACTAAAAATTTCGCTGTCCGTTTTTCTGTCCGTCTGTCATCAGGCTGTATCTTATGAACCGTGATAGTTAGTTGACATTTTCACAGATGATAGTGACACAAATTAAATAACAGAATAAAATAAATTAAACGGGCTCCCAGTCAACAACAGGCATGATTTTCGGTCGTTTTATAGATAATGGAAAAGCTATCCTTTGATCGCGACTCCGACTCACAATGGCTTATTTTATTCGTTTACAACAGATCCTCTCTTGGCTTATCTAGCCCCTGAAGCAAAAATTAGAACTAAGATGGATTGTGCTTACTCAGAAGGAACTAGAATTTCTTGCCTACCCACGGAACACAGTAAAAACTATTTTGGCGCTGCGCCGGATTCCGCCAGGATGGTGGTCGCAAAGGAATCGCTCTGCCGTCAACAGCAGGTTACGATAGCCTATGCTACTGTTTTTAAGGAATGGAGATGTATGAGTAATACTAATAACGCTATAATAAGCTCAAAAAGTTTAATTATACCGACAGATACGAGTAGATTATCAAAAAACATTTCACCTGTATTTTTTCTTTTGTAACGTAATCGAAAATTGACGAACATAAAAAGCTTCTAAAATTCACAAGCCCGAGTTAGGCAGCCGTTTATTTCTTTAATATTCGTTGTTTCTTTTTAGCAGTTTATGCCCCACTGCTGGGCAAAGGCCTCCCCCATCAAATCCTTCCGAGTGCTCTTTTCCAGAGGCACTTCGGACCAGCCATCAGGGTACGTATCGTATCGTATTGAACTTTAAATAAAAGTGACGTGTTCCTAATTTTTTAAGGATGGTATTTAAAAGAACTTCAATTTATTCCCATTTCATTTACCTAATTTTGCCTGTATTCCACCAAATATACTGAATGTGCACCAAAATATGTTCATTAAAATATGTCATAACGAGCATCTATTTAACAACTGTTGCATAATGCAAAATAGTAATACACCTAATTTTAAAAACAAGCATTTATTTTTTTATTGGTAGTGGTAGAATAAAATAGTTATTGGTACAATATAATATTTGCAGCGCACTACAATAAAAAAGTGTTATATCTTGGTGTTCATTTGGAATTTGTTTGATGTAACATATTTTGTTGGCCGAGTAGTTTAATTATTGTAAAACAATTAAACGGGTTTAAGATCAATATTTTAGAAATGCATACATAGATGTACCTTTAGATTTTTTGATGAACACAAAAATACTATCCATTTTTTAACACTGTAACTGACGGACTAAACAGATTTTCATTTGATGAATGCATTAAACTACCCTATTGTACTCATGATGATTGAAATTCGTAAAACATGGGACCTTATGATACCTACGACTAAACAAGAATTCAAAACCCCGACAGTCAGATAACCGGTCTAACCTTCGTATATCAGAGCCCGAGTAATTGGGTTGCAGAGGTCAGATCGCAGTCGCCCCGTGAGATACCGAATCTCACCCCTATCTGGTTAGACTGGCCGACTCCAAGATAGGCGAGAAAAGGTGTAATTATTGACTACGTTAATTATTTATACAAGGAAAATCAAAAAGTATTTAGAGAAGGTACTATGATATCAATATAACATACTAGCACTCCGCCCGTAACTTCGTCTGTAAGGATTGCGCATTTTCCCCTATGATTTTCAATTATTATCCCTTTGAGGATGGTATTCCAAAAAATCTTGACACACGTGTTTTAGTAATTTGGTTGATAAGTGTGCATTCGGATAAATGAAATTCGATAAAACTTAAATTCATATTGACAAAAAGTTTCAAGTTTCCATTTTCAACCCTCTAGGGGATCAATTTATTTTGCAAAACGTCAGTCATACTTCTAATCTAAACCAGCTGTGCGTTAATCGATCAGTCGGTCAGCCTGTCAGCCTGTCAGCCTGTCAGTTTCTTGGTGGAAGGTACTCCTTCGTCCTGAAAGATCATTGAGCCGACAGCAGTGGGGTCATATTGTGACAAACACCATTTACTGAATTTATTGTCCCTTCAACTATCCTCCTTCCTACTTTCTTTTCATGAAAAACTTTAATGGTCGGCAACATGCAGGCAATACGTCAATCAATACCTCTGGTGTTGCAGACGTCCATGAGCGAACAGTGATCGCTTTCCATCGGGAAGCCAGTACATTTTTTTTGATATATTTACAGTATAACAAAAATAAATTAATATAACATTTCTTGCAAGCTTCCCTGAGGTATTTACAAATATGTACACCCTATGGACCCGGATTTAGAACAAATTCTTCTCGTCTTTTTCTACGTTAGGAAAAGACGAGAAGAAGAAGTATTCTTACTAAAAATTAAAATCTTGTCACATGGTTTTCGAAGAATAAACAGTAGAACAGTTAACCGATAACAGATTAATTGATGTTTATGAGTGTTTACGGTTTTTACGCAACGCTAAAGTTTGACGTGTCATTCACGTTTTCATCGCATGATTAACTTGTGACTACAGGTTTTAGTTTCAAAACTGTTTAGCATTTCCTCTACATTTGATATCAATTAATCAGAAACATAGGTAGGTTATAAACTTGTCATACGTAATTTACAAAGGTGCTTAAAAGGAGAAGTCGTGTGAATTTCTTGGAATAGTTAAGTATGTTTTACTTCAATTCAACACATTTCTCAATAATGTTAATAATTTTGAAGTAATTAATGTAATTAGAGAGGTAAAACTTAAGCTTCTATTCTTGATAAACTTTATCTCTACACTTAAAAGACCTTCAGCAAGTAATATATTCAAAACGCTCTCAACGTCCATTTCTAAGAAAAGTTCTCCTAGTTTCGCTCAACGCGTTCATAATTATCATTAACTCGCTAAACTTAATTATGAACAACATGATGCTTCTAGGGTACCTATATAAGCTGTGAGTCTTAAGAAGTAGGTACAACTTATCTCAGTACATATTGACACCGGCGACTGTGCCTCGACATGGCACACTCAACCGCTCTGACGCACGGCCACCGTGTTTGTACTGCAATTTATAGCGTTATTTATCTTTTTACACATCAACCCAGCTTACTATAGTCAAACACACTCTAAAGTTAAACATTAGTACACAATAATGGCAGCGATAACGTTAGCTTGTTAATTAATTTGACATTATCTCTGTGGGTGTGTTCGGTGCACGTCACAAAGTTGTTGACTCACTGTGTACTCGTATGAGGACATACAAGTAGCCCCACTCAATACCAACTCACATGGAAGCACTGCCTATTCACAATTAGCCCGCTCTTGCGTGAAGGTGACTGCTCCAAACAATACCAAAGGATGTAATGTTACATGACCAATGAATTCAGGAATTACAGTTTTCAAACAACTTTACAAAGGTTAAGTTTAAACATTATCATTATCTTAACATGACAAATGTCCACTGTTTAATGTCATGTAGTAACAACGCAGGTTATCAAAGACGTCTGAACCCAAATCTAAAGATTCCACTCGTATCAGTGAACCACGGACAAAATCACCGCGAGAAACGGTGATGTCAGCTAAAGAGAGCGGGTCAATGTCCTTCCAGAGTAAATGTAGTACGTCCATAATAGAATAAGCTGAAAATATATATTTGACGGGTGCCGCCTACATTAAAATACTGTCAAGTGTCCTGAAAGCCAACAAAAAATCACCCTATAATGTCAAGTTGACCCGAATCATAATATCGTGCGGATTTGAAAATATATGGCCGGCTCATGGACGTGACTGTGCGGGTGTACACTGTATACAGACTACAGAGCGCTCACACACGCGTACCTGCCAACAATGCGCACATTGGCATTTGGCACACATGTGACGTGTTTGCTTGCTTGTGTGCGTATGCAGACTTCACGTGCTGAACGCGTGATCAATGTTCACATTCCAACGTGCTTGGAACCGCTGTGCAAAAGCACACTACATGCATTTTTGACGGCAATGTACGAGTATATTAAACTACTCAACATTGTAGTGAAAATGTTTCCATTAGTGTTACAAGGTAGCCAAGAAATTGGAAATATGAAAATGAAACTGCACTTCGCACTTTACATTCCGTATCTTGATTGTAAATGACGTGATCGGAGCTCTCGCGGTGACAAATAAGTAATATTAAATGCTGAATAATGATAAAGATGTTTCATAATAATTTTGCAATGTTGGCCATGCAGTTGCTGTAAGTTTTTTATCTGCGACGGATTAGGTTAAGCGTCCGCCGAAGGACGAAGATGGGTGGTAACTGCGCCATTTGGTCCTTCGATACGAATCATTCGAAGAAACTTGCCATGCTTGTTTGTTTCTGTTCTTTTTTTCTAAGAAACGATTTGGGCAATATAATTTTACATGTTACACCAATGAGTATTTTTTATTTTATTGACGTTATCGAACTCCGCGTATTATTTTTTCCTGAATTTGTTTTTTGTTTTTCTTAATTTATAATACGCATGTTATAATTATGTGGTTATTATTTTTATCCTTTATCCCTTTAATGTGAAGAATTGGAAAATACGTTGTCTTCCCAAATTGGCCACACAGTTCCTGAAGGTTGGTTTACAAATCATTAGGTATGCTTACTAGTTTCGTGTCCATGTTTTGTTGTCTGGCTTTCAGCCAGGGTCTAGTTTACTTGAAGAAACTAGTGTCCTCGCAGTACTCGTTAGTGATAGATCCGTTTCTTTTGACTGTTTTTTTCTGCTTTTACCGAACGATGGTCGTCTGAATTCAAGATACAATGTTTGTTGCTAGTTTCTCTTCACTAGTGTTTAAAGGTTGTACTGTAATGCAATTTTTTTTAAGGATATATTATCTTGTACTACATACATTAGTATAGTATGTACTTTGGTTATGTTATGTTATCTTAGTGTGTGATAGAGAAAACGCTTCAAAACGATCAGCTCTCTCCAAGAGCCGATGTGCAGTATTTATCAGTCGGTTAATTTTAGGAGGTTTTCTAATCTAAATATAACCTAATTTAAGTGTCTATAGTAAATTGGTTAGAATAATAGTTTTATGTATGTGACATTTTGGCGTATGGCCTATCGGAACTGACACAACCATGATGCTCTTTTTCATTACAAATTCAAAAAAAATGTTTACTAACGCGTTCTCCTGTCAATGTCATTCAAGCGCCAAAAGAACCATGCATCACTGTACATAACATAGATACAGAGTTGTTTTTTTGGCTGACAACAGTCGCATGATATTTCGCGCAGATTTTTCCGGTCAGGAAAAGGTATTAATAAATCATTGTTTTGTCTCTTTACAAGGTGGGCAAACCTCCAAGTATTTTAAACAAAAGGTGACTACATCACTCATGGCGACCATTTTTCATGGGTTTTGATGGCGAAAAACCAAAATAAAAAAAATCTAAAAAAGATTTCTTGGAGAGGCTTTCAGTACCTAGTTATTATCTCAAGAATACTAATTATAGCGCAGTAAATTTATTGCAAAAATAAAGCTAAGAATACATTAATTGCCATAAAGCTAAATTGTGGTTTGATTATTTATTAATTCATCATGAATAAATAATCAAACCACAATTTAGCTTTATGGCATCATTCATCTATAAAAAATAAAATGCCAAAAGACGACATCGATCATACATGTGCAACGGAACGACATTACAATACACATTTTGTTAATAAAATATCTGTAGAAATTATTACCTATTGCTTTAACTTTTAGAATAGATTTCTTTTAAGCTCGATTCGCCCCCGTGTTCTCAATAACGCTCTCTACTCTAACACAAATTTATCTCGTTTCTGAACGTGGGTTAAACCCTTGTGAACCACAAATGACACAGGTAAAATTAGGTAGAGATCACGTTAGATGAATGCTGTATCATAAACAAGCAACCAGTTCTCTTTACTAAGCGCCAGTCGTTTTAATTAGTAGTTACACTTACAATTTGTTAAATCCTATCGATTTTATAACCATTAGTTAAAAATGTATAGGATTAAAAAAAATACTTAGTTTGACTACTGATCAAACAACTCTCCTTCAAGGAGAACGTGTACACTATAATGGCATTTCATACAAAACCGAATGGATTTTAATGAAAATTTATACATATATAAGCATACATATAATACAAGCATTTTCGACAAACAAAAAATGTTAAATTAGATCGATTTTAAATTTTCGATAGAAATAGATATTTCCACTTATTTCTTTATAAATAAGATATTAAAAAAACTGGTCAATTTAGATTATGGATTTGACATATATTTATCCTGCTGTTTATGTATGAAGTTTCAATTTCAAGGTCAATCATTTTATAAAAATAAGGATTTAAAAAGTGTCAGAAATGCCTCATGCCTACTGCGTACTCACGAATGTAAACTAAGATTTATGCATCAGCCTTTTTCATTAATTCCACAGCCAATTATGGAAAGTTTAATGGAATATTACACGAATATTTATTTTAAACTTCAGTTATATCAGTAAACATTACGTTTGAGTGGATACTCACTATCATACCTTTATTTGAACAACTGCCTCCAGAAAATAACGCAGTATGGCGTTATGTCACACTTTTATACTTACAATGTTTTATGAAATACATCTTATCGTAAGTGTTTTATTTTCAGACTGTGACTCGATATTTTAGAATAAAAAAAAAATAGCCCCACCCTCTTTTTTTTAGTGTATTAAAATCATCAAATGAATCTTCCCAACCCGGGCAGGGCCGGAGGGACAGTCAGACTTGTACTGACTAAAATCCAGTGTCCTTCAATAGCCCTTTACGATCCGGGGTCACGGTATCTCATTGTTCCCGCGACCAAGTTGCGCCAACATAGTGAATTTATGCTGTATTGTGGGTGCTTTTACAGACATTTCAAGTCATTGACACAAACACCTAGACCCAGAACAACTACTTGTAGACCATAAGTACGTATTCACACCGAGCGTTAATTGAACCCGCAATACGCACCGGCATCGGCACCGCAGAAGCCAATCTTACAGCTACTGAAGTACTAAGAGCCAACCGTGCCGTAATATGTAACAATAGTCCACTTTAAACAAAGGCTGACCAAGCAAATTGCCTGATCTTCGGAGGAAGTAACCAATCCGGCTTAATATCATCCAGTTTGTACGCGACAGATGCAGTTAAGCATGTTACGAAGATTTGTCACCGTAATGTCATTCTTGAATTATCCATTTCCTTTGGCTTAGCTATCATCACTTAATGCCCACGCGCCGATTTTGTATCTACGGATAGAAGAGATACGCGACGAAGACGGTGCCAACATTCTTCACCGACAGCCGGAATTACTTGTCTAATTTTTCACAATCCTACTTACAACGTATGTACATACATTATGTAATGAATTTCAAAGGAGTAAACCTTTAACATACATTACCTATTAGTTTCAAGTCTATTGAGTTTACCCTAAAGTTTTCCAAGGACGCACACTCCGCAGTGTCTAGGGCTCCTAACCGTGGTGAGTAAGCCCCTTCGTACACTAGGCGAACTACCTTACGACTTACGACATCCATTGACGCGTGCCTGTGTACGAACCTCTATGAATTTATGATGATAGTCGCCTAGATACTGAAATCGTAAGTTATCGGAGACTTGCGTCGCCTTGTGTATAAAAGGCTTAGTATACAGAATCACAATACCAAAACCCGAAATTAAGCGAAATTTTAATCTTGCCGAGATTATTTTCCATTCTTGGTGAAAATCGAGAATATGTCCTCGACACAATTTGTTTGTGTAATAGTACATTATGGTACAAGTGTGTAAAGTTGGTGATTACCGCTGAGGCGCCATTGAGACCCGAGCCGTTAGGTGAGGGTCTTAAGAGAGCCGAGGACGGTAATCATCAATACACACGTGTATCATACGACGTTTTTCAACACACTTGTGAAGAAAATAATACTAAAAAGCCATTTTATTTAATGAGTAAAAAGTTTATTTAGAGATACAATTAGTTAACGTAAAATAAAAAAAAAAAAAAAAAAACGTGCAGTTGGTAAAATTTATTTGTACTATTGAACACGATATTTTTTGGTTCGAAACTTTTTTTAAAACAAAGCAACACCTGTTATCAAACTGACTTTTTCTTTACTATTATTCACAAGTGAGTTATAGGTTTTTTTTTAATTGGTTGACACTTTAAAAAAAAACCTATAACTCACTTGTGAATAATAGTAAAGAAAAAGTCACAGTTTGATAACAGGTGTCATTATGTGCCTAATTGCGGTGAAATTATAGCCACTTTATGAGCAAGTGTGTTGAAAATTGATTTTATCTCACCTGCCGGCTGCGTGATCCATAAAGATTTCGATGCTGCGGAATTCAATGGCTGGCTGAGATTAGATTGACATTTGTCTTTCATGAGAGATATCTGAAGCCTGTTTTCAGGTGAATTTTGTATTGACCGTTATATTTGCCTGCACGTGTTTTCGTATCTGATCTACATAATGCTGCCATTGCTATCTGGCACCGAAAAATGTTTCTATCATCTTTCTTTTATTAGATATCATGATGACTGTTGTTTCTTTACAGGAAAAAATAACTTGATTTAACTTCAACCTACCGCTTATACACCTTCTTAATGTTATAAATGCGAAAGTTTGGATAAATGAACCGATATGGATGGATGCATGTTTGTTACTCAATCACGTAACAAACTGAACGGCTGGACAGATTTTTATGAGCACTACTATATTACCTATAGTCTGGGTTAAACAAAATACAGTTCACTGGCTTTCAACGAATTCCACGAGGATGAAGCTACTGGCAACAGATGTGTAACTTATAACCATAGGTCGAAATTAGGTAGAGTTTTTCATGTACTCACACTGATTTCATACAATAATAATTTGTAATATTGTTTTCTACACGAGATTGTCTATTAGAAATCCGGGAAAGATCCATATTAATATCAACATTCCTATGCAAGTATTAAAATAACTCTACCTAATTCCGACCTCTGCTTATAACTGGTGAAATATGGCTGGGTGTAAGTACCTGTATCTAATCCTTCAGAGACTTCAGGCGTGATGACTTCGATTGACCTTCTTAATTGAGCTTTTTTGTAGGTTGGAATGAAGACAAAGATGCCTTCAGCTTAAATGAACGGTCCAAAGTCGAGCCGACTCCTACACAAAATGATTCACAGTAATTGAGGCCCATTTAACTCCTTACGTGATACAAATCAGCAGAATTATTCATTGAACTCTTGGTCAAAGGAAAACGCCATAAATCACTACATAGATTGATTGATGATAGAGTAATATTATTAATAAGCCTTTATTTATATGGTGTATAATTAAAATCAATAAATAGACTATTGCATTTTCTGCCCACATATGAATTGATTGGATCAATAGGTGCCTATAAATAGGTCTTAGGCAAGCGCCAATGAGCTAAGCTGACATCATAATCTTTGTAACTAAAAATAAAAAGCTAAGTACTATCATGCTTGAAAAATGTTTTTTTTATTTATGATAGTTTCGCTCTTGGCAAGTTGGCATTAACCTAGGCGAGGAGCAAAGTTGAGACCTAAGAATGACCAAGCTCACCCGGAAGGAACTGAAACTCCTGCGCACTAAAGGAACACCGTAAAAATCTGTTTGGCGCTGGACTCTGACACGATGACGGTCGCGTGCCATGCGGCCCTGCACGCGTAGCAATCGTCTACAAGCCGTGCCATAGTCGGGCATAAATCATATCGGATTGTATAGAAGATGAGACTTATTAAGGAGCAAGCTCATCTAGAAGTAACTGGAATTCTTGGCGCACTAAAGGAACACCGTAAATAAAAACGTGGGAAAATCTTTTTGGCGCTGGACTTTGACAGGATGACGGTCGCGATAGATTCGGCTCTGCATGCGTATCAGTAGTCTACAGATCGTGCTATAGTCGGACATAAATAATGTAATATAACAGTCTATTCTTGGTAGAATAGAGATAAAATTGGTCTTGCTAGGTACTGGCGAGACTTACCACCGATAGCAATGGAGGATACAGGGAGCCCCTTTTTATGTAATAAAATTATAAATGAGTCCTCCCGCTCTGAGTGAAGCAGGGACTGTCAGACTTCTACTGAATAAAACCTATCGTGTTTCTTCAGTTGCTGCTTATATTCCAGGATAGCCTGTGTAGACAGTCCTCCGAGGTTACAGGTAGCTGGTGGATGCCCTTAACTGGAGTGAACCGCTAGGAGGTGATGTTCCAGCCACTCCAAATCTTTGGTATCAAAACTACATTGAAACTTCGTAGATGAGTGTTATAAAGTATTTTTCAGTAAAAAACTTTATCTATAAACTTCTAAAAGTGATAACTAATAATTCAATCTCAATCCAATAAATCAAGAACAATAGGATGTTCTTGATAAGAACATTTTGAAGTAAAATGCAATTATTGTAAATAGTCTGCTTGTAGTGCCGGACATTTTGACAGGTTAAGGTAATTTTAGATGTAACTTTATTACCTACTTGCTACAATTTCTAGTACTAATAAATACGCCGAATGAATAAATAAATTAACAATTCAATTGTTTTGTATCAAGGTAAAACTGTTACTGGCAAGGTAATACCCAACTTGATGAAACATCTTCTTGATAAAACCAACACTATGATAGTCTAGTAATTAGCAAATTACAACAAAATTGTTCTAATTACGCCATTCAAGATCATCAAGGCTTAGTGCGTCATTCATAACAATAAACCACTACATTGTAAGAAGTATTTAGGACTAGATTTTGCCCGCGACTTCGATCGTGTTTATGTCGATAATTAGCCCAAGTCGATGAGATATATACCACGATTAAAGGTATCCTGTTTCTTAATCCAGATGATGAATTAGTTATCTACCTCTACCAAACTTTAAGATCTAGTCTGTGACTTGAAAGAGTAACAAAGATCCATTCATCCTTCAACACATTCATACAACCACCCATCTGTCCTATGAAACTATGAATTCTATTATTACATTCAGTGTCAATAGACTATAATATATAGCAGCTGTCTATGGGCCATAGATATTTACGATAAAGTTTCACAGCAGTTATCGTTACTTCAAAGAAGAATGGGCAGAAATGTATGGACCCCGTCCCTTTCCTTGTAACACTTCATCCATAGATCAAATGAAAGTACGTGAAAAGTGTATCATTTTATTGTATGACAGCAAACCTGTAAGATAAGGGAGAAAAAAGTTATTGAGACTTTTATGTCAAAAGATGAATTTCGATTTTCAGAACAAAACATTGCTCTAAGCTTTTTCTCATGATAATATGTATACAGATCATGAAAAAGAGTAACATTGTTGACATAGCGGCACCCACTTCTGACTTTTTAAAAGAAATTCATAGTACTTAGTAGTGATAATTGTATGAAAATAATGAATTTAAACTAGTTTGGGGCTTTAAAGGCTCAATCCCCTACCACAGCCCCTACTTAGAAGAACATGGCTATAATACCGTCACATGCCGCCACAACCAAAACGTTAGGTACTCAACTAACAAACGAGGTAGCAAAGGAGTAAAAAAAAATCACCAGTGTACTATAGATGGTCGTTGAAGTCATTTGTTGGTTTCCTTCATTAGTGTCCGAAGTGCTAACAGTGTCTGAATAGCTTTTTGTCAAAGTAATGATGCGTACCAGCACCAACGCTTGTACCCACTCATCATCACCATGTGTAAATCTGTGAACATCGCCGTGTGGAGACACGTTCATATAGAGTATATGGAAATATGTGGCACGACTACAATATCGCCGCGATTCACTCGATTGTGCAGATAGCGCCTTATTCTTTTTCAAAAACGCTATTATTAAATATTACAACTGACATTTTCGAAATCAATGTGTTCCATTATAAACTCTGTGAATCCCGGCCGAGCTTCCATATACATATTCTCGTAATAAACACTATGACGAATTCTCGAAGACTAAGAAGAGAAGTAAAGATCGCGAACACGTAACACATAGTTGACGCCTACTGTCTTCTACTTTCATAGTCGACAAACCCAATCGAGCTGAAGGTAACCCGATAAATTGGTTAAAGAAAGTTTTTTTTTTGCATATCATGTGACATTTTTCATGCTGACATCATCATGATTTGTTATCATGTTCCTTTTTTTTGTGTGTACCGGCTCGCAAATAAACACTTTTCTTTATTTGACGGCCAACTCTACCATTGGGCTCATTGGTTAAATCAAGAAGCGCCCCCCCTACTGGCATTTTTTTTTTAATACAGTAACTTCAACGATGCATTAATTAGCACACTGTATTGAGTATGGATTAATATAATTTAAGACCTACACGACTTCTGCCTAACATTATGTCTCGTTGGTATTTTGACATAAAAGTCTCAATAACTTTTTTTCTCCCATGGTTTACAGGTTTGCTGTCATACAATGATATGATACACTTTTCAAGTGCTTTCATTTGATATATAGGTGGAAGTGTTACAAGGGGTGGGACGTTTTGTCCATCCTTCTTTGATAAATACAAACAAACCTATATGTTTCAACTAGTACATTGAACTTTGCCCGTCCTGAGACTGAATTAGGCAGTAACGTTTCTAAACACCAACGAAATATGGTGTTATGTAATTAATTTATGAAAACAAAGGTTCGATGAAGCCTATCGGAAAGCTGGAAGACATATTTCTGAGGAATAGGGATTACTTTAGGAACCATAGATGGATGGGAAACTTCGCATACGAAAATATGAATCCCTAGGTATTTCATCAGTCGCGTGCAAAAGCTAATTATAGTAATGTCGCAACGGCACGTCCAAAAGTTTGTTTCCTGTAATCTCTTGAATCCTAAGCAAAATAATATAGTACTATTTATAACAGAGAGTCGTGATAAAACTGTCACTGCACACACTATCAGATAACGACTGATAACTGAAGCCATTTCACCATTGAACGCTTACTCATACATTTTCTTTCAGCGGCACGATTAAGACACCACACACACACAAGACATTATCAAACCAACACCGAATTGCGTGGAAATCAGCATAACGTGACGTGGGGGAAGAAACAAATAAATTCTGATGTAATAAGATACGGATTAAAATTATTTGTTCCTTATCATACATTTTTATCTAAATGTCATGACGATCAGGCCGAGCCCACATCATATATCATTTTAGTGTCTTCGGTTCTTTAAAATCCTTATCAAATATTACAAGCAGAAAATGGCGTGAAAATCAGCACTTGGAGCGTGCTTAAAGGAAAAACCAAGCCTTTACGAAAGTGCCGAAGCATAATGACAAGTAAAAACAATAAAGAGAATATAGATAATTAGCGATAAAGGACGAGTATTTTTAACTTCTGAATCATTTTTATCACTGAAAAACAACTGGATCAATCATCAAAGAAAATTAGCTCTCCACCGGTCGAAAGAATTATCTCATACTTACGGGGCTTATTAGAGGGCTAAAGTCTGCTGGGGTCGTGGGACTGTCTCATCAGGTAACCCCGGAATGTAAGGGTCTATTGAAAGATCAACGTAGATTTTAGGCAATACAAGTATGTATGAAATAACCATGATAAAAAAATATAATTTAAACGTGGACGAAAAACATTTGGTTCTTTTCTTTTTATGGGCTAGTTCTTGGCCTCAATCTGACTCACAAGCATAAATTTTGCCGTAGAATCTAGGGCCTAGATGAAGCAAGCCTACCCAGAAGTAACTGGAACTCCTCGTGGAAGACTCCAACGTCTGACGGGTTGGTTGTCGCGAGCCAGTTGGCCTTGTTGACGCCTACCATCGCCAATGGGACTGAAGAGCCGACACCACAGATTATAGGAAGCTTGCGGTGCCCAGTCTAAACGATAGGAGGTGGTAGTTATTCTCGAATTTTCCCTTAGCTATGGATACCTATCCAAATAATTTTGTCTAAAAACAGTTTAACTACTAGAAAACAGTCGACATTACGATCTCTGCAGCCATTTTCTGATCAATTATAGAGAAAGGTAAGCATTTCAGACAAGTTTCCATATACTCTGGCTTTCTCTCTTCATATAGGTAGGTAATTTTGCACTATTTTGGAGCTTAAATGACGACATCCGTTCACAATAATCTTACTTTCACATTTGCATTTTTAGTTATGTTGGTTCATTTACCTAGTATTTATTTTAAGCCCCAAAAACCCCAAAAATATCCCAAACCGCGTAAAGTGAATTTTATAATAAGTGTAACCGCTATGTGTGTGTGGCACCATAGCTTTTAAACGGGTTAACCGATATGCGGTTTTTTAGAACCAGTTTTGCAAGCGATGGTTCTTTTTCATTAGTCATAGTTTTATCAAAATCGGTTCAACCGTTTCAAGGTCATTAGCGCTTTTCTTTTCGTTTTTTTTTTTTGTAGGTTCACAATCTTTTTCTTACCCTTTTTTATTTTTTTTCAAAACTCGCCCCTGTAGTATTAGATTTTTTTGATTAAAAAATTTGAAACTTCGAAATTTGAAATTTCTTAAGAATCAAAATTAATTAGACTTCCCTCAATCACAATACGTACTGTTTCTTTGGTATCGTAATATCTAGCCAGATGCCGATTTAAAAAATAAAAATAACATGCAGTTAAAACATTAGATCTGCACGTCAAATTAAGAACCTCCTCCATTTTTTCGTCGGTCAATAAAGGATATGCCATGCATGTTCAGTCTTTCAGTATTCAGTGCGAGACATACTTCCCTTTTTCCTCCATTTATTACACGTGTATAGTAGTGGTAATTTTCATGCATTATGTTTAAGCATACCTAAGCGAATCGTGCAAAGGTAGGTAGGTAAACAGGAAAATCGAATCTAAAATTACTGTTATGCGAGGTATAGAGAGTGTTAAGCAATGGTAATTCCCATTAGGAATAATGTTTTATATTTATTAGAAACAGTACCTAAATCTTAAATAATTTGTTTAAATTCCTACTGACCTAATGACACAGTACAAATTGTAAAGATATCAATTTTTTCTTTAAATTATATATTTAACTAGCTTTTTTACCAAATTTTTCTTCAATTTGCTTCGTATATTTACTAGATTTTGCCATGTCTATAAATTTTTGAATTAAATAAGTTATTAATGTTGACCAAATTTATTGTATTTACATATGAGTAACGTTTGCAATAAGGTAATTGTCATTGTGACTTGCGAATACCTACCTAATATTAAAACCATAAATATTTCATCGTCTTTTCCTACTTCAAGTTTCTCTATTTACCGTTTCGTCATGCCATTAATATGTTTCAGGAATATGTTTATTTACAGAAATAGTTTCAAAACAACTCACTTATGCCAAACATGCATCAGTAGCCCTTGCATCCTAAAAGCAAATGTCCTCTGTGTCGAATATATATCTAATCAATGGAATGAAGCCAAAAACAGTACATGTGCTACCAAGATTTAACGCTGTTTAAATTATAAACTCACTAGCTGTTGCCAACGGCTTTGCCCGCGTGTTACTCGAAAATTATACCACGGGCACTCAAGACGGGGATGAAAAGTATGCTAAATGTTAATGCAGGGTATAAACTATCTGTGTACCAAATTTCATCCAAATCTATTCAGTAGTTTTTGTTAGAAAGAGTAACAAACATCCATTCATCCTCACACACTTTCGACTTTATTTATATAGTAGCTAAAACAATTACGGAATAAATAAAAACAGTAGGTAATTTGTTATTTTCTGATGACCTTGCTTGATCAAATTTTTGCTAACAATGTTATAACCTCATTAGATATACGGTATTGACCTTCAGATTGACACTTTTACTACAACTCATTTATACAGCTTCCAGTTTTCGAGGCAACGGTAAAGTACGGTCGCGGTCGTGTCCAAAGGAGTAAATTAATTGAACTCTGTACTTTGGATGTGCACGATACATTTGTAAAAGAATGGAATATCAATTAAAGTTACTGAGTGATACGAACCAGATCAAGTTCGAGCAGCATTTAGAACAAAGTTCCTGAAAATGTAACCTTATTAAAATCCGAAACCTATTTTGTATTTCTTCAACTCCTGGCCTACATTCCACGTAGTGCATTCTATTTGTATTAGGTAGAAAAAAACGTCTCTGAACAACCGGTCTTTTCCGATTCTTTGTAGGTACTTATAAGAGCTTTTACAAGACCCTAATAGAAACGAACTATTATGATATGAGTATTCAATATAAATAACTGGAATCGATTCCGAAACTGTAGTCCATCACTATATAAATACGATAATTGCGATATTAGGACCCATTCCCGCATAGAAATTGCTTTCTGAAGGAAAAATAGGCTATTCTGAAGTTCGCAAACACATAGAGTAAGGGACGAACGAAACACCAATATAAGTTGAAAGGCCCATTTAACTTTTTATGTATGAGAATATCGACTCTTGGGTACCTAAGTTAAACATGAAAAATCCAATATAACCAACAAGAGATTAAAAAGTTAGGTTTAATGAAACCTGAAGCCTGTGTAATGATATCATCATTCACCTACTTTATTTATCACAAATGGGAGATATTGAAAAAGTATTCGGTGAAATAAATCATGTGAGTTAAGAATTATAATCTTGGAGTTATTTTGGGAAGCTGATTCTGTCGGATGTTCTGAAAACAAGTATCAGTGTCACATTGGACTTGAAGATACGTCAGCAAAATGAAAACGACTCGCATTTTTTCTCCTGAGTTTTCACGAAAACCATTAACTTGTTTTCATTCTAGTGTTTGTTAAGTGCCAATTGGATTAGCACTTTTAATTATGTCCATTTCTGTAGCATTCATTCCTAAGTACGACGGAAGAGGCAGCAGAGCGGAAATAAAAACTATTACAGCTTTGACGTATTATTTAAAAATAAGCATATAGGCAGAGATTATTATCAGTCGGCAGAAGTCGTATATAAAACTGGTCTCGTGCATCGCACGGGTCTAACGTCTGTCAGTGTTATTTCAGTCCTGTAAAGTCTATTTATAAGTAGTGTTAACAAAATATTCGAAGTGTCCGAGTGTACGGCAGTGTCTGCCGGCGTGGTTGCAGCGGCGACACCGCGTCACCCGCGTGTCGCGCCGCGTTATCGACCTTCTTCTTATCTCAACAAGAACTACTCCACTCCCGATAAACAAGGAGCAAAAGCGTGCGCCCGCGCCGTTTTGCCTCATTCCATCCCACTTGGTGCGTCGCGATTAGTTCGTTCGCCTCAGTGTCGCGCCGTTTCGTTCAGTTGTTCACTCGTCGCCGCCGCGCTACCACGACTCTCGCGTCCTTCCCGCGCAATGAACCAGCAAGCCAACAACACATAAACCATCAACATGAAGCCTAATCGGTTATAACGTTTTGTTAACAAACCCAATTTTAATTTAGATCGAATATATATAATTATTGTGATATTTAGTTAGTCCTCCGTATTTTTAATATTTATAATCGTTACGATGAATTCAATTTACTTTATTTAATATTATTATTTTTAATATATAAAATAAATTCAGTGCTCAAGATAATCTCATTCCAAACGCGCAGTAATTAACTAGAAGTTTTGCTACAAGAATTGCGATGACAGCAAAAACTCGTTCACATTGGAAGGAATATGGAACAGCACTATGTGGTGAGTTCGTTTTCTAACCTATCATTATCGCATGCGTCGGCCATGTGTCCGTGTGTATGTGACCGGCCGCGGTGAGCCAGCCGCGGCGATGACGTAAATACTCATTTATTATACTTAATTACCCGTAAATACTCAGTAAATCCCTGTCATTTTCATTTTGTCCCACCCCGGCTTACCTCGGACCGTCGCTGTTGTTCCACGTCCATAAAATTATTTTGTGAAAGCCGCCGATGCATGATTTCACCAAGAACCACATAATATTCAAGTTAACGCAGTAAGCTATTTTTAATGCGGCGTTCATGTACTGTTAGTGCCAATCCATTCTGCTCCCTAATGACAACAATGACTCTACCGAATGTCATATGAGCATATCGCTGTCACTTGTCAGTATCACCAAGCAGCGGTAAAGTTAGAACACATTCCCATTAGTGTTGGCATTGCTAGTAATGTACATTCCACATTCCACGTATGCTATTTTGTAACATGTATTGCCTTATTTTAAAACCAGAACTTGCAATACGCCTTGGGTTTTTCTCGAGGACAATTCAGTACAAGTGGCAATCCAGTCGCACGTGCTACTCTCAATATTCTTTGAATAAAACGTGAGAATTTTAGCTCCTAAACCCCCTTAAATTGAAGCTTTCAAGTGAAAACCTTTAATACGATTTGTTTTTCCGCCTCTATTACCAATTTGTGGTGAAAATATAGAGAAGCCGAAATATAAATTAAACTTATGCAATACTGTTGACAAGTTTTAGGATGTAAACACATCACATAACATGCACAGGTTACATGATACCCTACAAATAGCGACTTTGCCTCATGTTTATTAACATCCTGTGCAAGTTATTTCTAAACTTGGCGTCAAATTGCACTCAGTGCAGGGAAAATCATGAAACTACGTGCTACTGACGTGCCTGCATTCATCGTCTAATTACATTAATGTTATAATAGCATCTGCTACTAAAGGGTACGGAATGTGCCATGCATTTTCCTTATTTTAAACATAGGATTTTTTTTTTTAATACACAGTAATTAAACACTACGTACAGATATGTACTTCTCCTAATAAGTGTACTTAATTGCCACAACAAACTTAAGTTGAATAGGTTATCAATCTGCTCTTCCGACAGGGTAAATTTAAGTATCGTAAAACTATAATGTTATTACCCCATTCAACGAGACTTATTTACCGATGTTTTCGAATATGTTCTCCTGAAACATAATAAGTATTCACTCTTTATTGACATGTTACAAAATGACCGTTGGAACGAGTTGCGTCATTGCGTTGAATGATTTCGTTGCATGTGGAATTGTCCGTTCCTGAAACATTTTCGCCCGGAATAACCTTTTGCCAAGAACGAATATGTGAACATATTTATTTTGCAGGTTAATGCTCTGCGAATATTTTTAAAATATATAAGTAGACATATGATAATAAATAAATCTTTTGGTCATATTTGAATCTCATTTCTCTATAGTGAGTCTTTCTTGGTCTTTCTAGTGCATCGTGAAATCGTGAAAGCGATGCCAACCAAAGTGTTACTTCTCGCTAACGAATGATTTATTGCTCATTAAAATGTAAAGAACTATAAACCACACACCCTACTCTTCTATGAATCATATGAAGACACTCTATCAAGACATCACCATTAAATAAACGAGTAAAATCCATCTTGGAGATATCTGCCATCGATATACGCTTAAAGCTAATGGAACATATACAAAACTATTTGTAAACATTTATTGGAAGGGTCCATTACAACCTTAGTTTGTTCTCTTATGGGGAATTCCGTTCATTCCAAGAATGCCGAGGTAACAGGTAGAAAGAATTAAAAAGGGACTAAGTGCTGCCTGTTTTGAACTTAACCGCTAATAGAGAAAAAAAACAGGTAAAGTATCTATCAGATAGTTAAACCATAAACAGTTATAGCTGCAAGTTAAGGAATTTATCTTATTCAACAACACTCACTACCTATCAATGCTTTATATCTTTTATCGAGAAAAACAATAATCTCAAACTGTTTACTCGACCTTTAGACCACAATTATATATAAATACGCAGCTAAATAAACTGACTAACACCAACCAACGATACCTAGATATTAATAGTTTCCGCTAAAACCATGACTATTGAGTAACGAACGGAATATCCAACGTAACTAATTAAAATAAGACGGTTTTTTTTATTTGCCAATCTTCGGAATTGCCTTCCTTTATATAATGGCTAATTTGCATATTCCTATGGACTTTTGCTAGTCTTTTTACCTAGTTTATTTCTAGTCTTTTAACCTTACTAAAAAAGTAAAAAAAGGTTATTAAAGCTTAGCTAATTCCCGCGAAGACATGACTTATGAATTATCTCTGTGTCATTTTTTTTCATAATCAGTTCAATATCTTTTGTTATTTTTTGTGAACGAGTAACAAACTTCCATCGTCACAGAATTTAAAGACTGTACGTCAGTGTAGGTTCTGCATTCCTGAAAGTTAAACAAACCTTTACTTTAAATTAATCAGATTTTTTTAAGTCGCTGTTTAGCAATTGGAAA
The DNA here is from genome assembly GCA_028554685.1 of Agrotis ipsilon. NCBI lineage: Eukaryota > Metazoa > Arthropoda > Insecta > Lepidoptera > Noctuidae > Agrotis > Agrotis ipsilon. The sequence continues at coordinate 8,067,037 of CM052955.1, forward strand.
TTCAGATACTGCTAGTCTGCATCATCCCAATATGCTGGTCAAAGGCCCCATCATGTTCAATTTCACTGTTCGTTAATTTTGTCCAGCATCCAATCCGATGGAGTATTTAAACCATTTATGAGAAGAACAGACATTGAAATAACAACATTCATGTTAAAAAAATTGTGTTTCTAATGTTTTTCCTTACTCCAGTCCAAAATGGTACAACATACAAAAACCCTACTATTGATTTATTTAATTAATCCCATATATTATATGTATAGATTATTACAATCAGAAATACCCACTCATTAATTAATGCTATAAAGATCTCGACAATGATCACTCTACGTCAATCAAGATTAGAGTAATCCAATTGATGTATATAGGCATAAATATAAACAATTCGACGTAATTACATAGACTGTAGATAAATATGAGTACCTACATAGGTATAAATGTATAGATGCCGCTGAATTTGCGTCAGTAGATAAAATTTTATGTATTTTATAATATTTTACCGAGGTGTATGTTGTTTTACTTTATAATCGTGTTCTTTAATTGCAGTAATATAAATATTGTTAAAACAACGGATCCAAATACATGTATACTTATGTCATAGCAAGCAATAAAACCAATGACTCGCAGTTGAAAGTAATTAAATAAAATCGCTAAGTTGATAAACATAGGAAGGTTAGGTATGTCTTTAGACACTCTCTACAAACAAGAAAGTATAAAATAATATCAAACCGTATGACATACAGGATATGTTGTATCGTTCATTTCAGTTCATATTAAATAATGTATTTTTAACTTTTTCGCAAACAGCAAAAGAATCAGTCAATTAAGATTTTTAACTTGTATGTCAAAAGGGAAAGCTTAAAAGCTAAATAAATAATAGCAAGTATAAAATAATAAATATCAAAACTATTAACTTAGCTCAACACTTGCCACGTGCCAATTGTTTTAAAAACTACAATATTTTCCATTTCAGTCCAATCAAAACTGTTTAATAGGAGCTCTATGTGCTGTCATTGTATTTTTGCACGCAAGTGTAGCAACTAGCAATTTATTTTCTTGTTATCGTTGAGATTCGACTTAACTAGGTAACTTTGTAGTTGGTGTGCACTTCTTGAAACTTTGTAGGCAACTTCGTGCATTTAACGTCACGATTTGATAGCTATGGCTTACTGTGTAAGCACAGTTTAACTACCCATACAATGTCTTGAGCAGATTTCATTATCAAATTCGACACGACATATATTCAAGTTAAGGACCTATGGGTCATCCTCATATCTGTCATACAATATTTGGTCATAAGACTGACCCTGATAATTATGGCCGTAAGTGTAAACAATAAATATTACTATCAAAAATATTTTGCTTATTTTTATTAAAAAATATTACTAACACTGTTTTACCTAGTACAATTTGCAATTAAAGCTTAGATTAGAATATAATTTATCGGGAGTTAATTAATGATCCACTGATAACAATGTACTGTTTGTAGAAAGTAGGATCATTCCTTCGAGTTTATTTAAATTATAGGTAATGCATATTTGAATAGAAATGTCTGCTGTCCTAATATGTCTTCCGAAGACTACCTACATAAAGCCGGCTTCTTCTCATCTTCATCGACAAGACAGACGCTTCGAAATGATCGACAAAATTGAAACGGAATCGTCAATTCCTTACTCTAAAATAACGTGAATGATCGCATGCAATAACCAATTTTTTCCCTTCCCCTATGCAAAAACACAGACACATTAAAAAGTTCAATTTGTGCCCCCAAAAAATTGCTTATGACGTCTAAGCACGCAAAATCGATAAAGTTCAAAATGTAAGTAGCACAGTTGCATCGTGTCACACATGACTATTTGTGTAAATAGCGGGCTTTTACTATTAACTCGAGTATTCAGTTCCAGTTAAAGCGAATGTCATTGACATCGACATCCGATAGTTTACAGTTGCATTGCGATTTTCTGCGATTCTCGTGGAGAGAGTACGGTGGAAACGCAGGCGACGCGACGCGACGTACGGACGACAGTCCATGTTTATAAACAATAGCCAGCCATCGTTTGTTCCACTTCAAAGGCGCCTTCTTGGAATCATACGTAATGATAAAATGCTCTACCCTTTTTGCTGCAGACTACACACATACTCTTAATGCTGACGTCATCAACTAAATTTGAATGATGATTCACAGATGAAAAAAGAAAAAGTCTACACTACATGCATTTTGCATCAAATATTAAAAAAAAAAAATGTGTTCCGCGCTTGTTTTAGAAAGTATTCCTTCGCGACTTATAACAAAAATGTTTCATTAATATTATCGAGTAGGTTCAATTCCATTTTCCGGTCGTTCAATTAAATTCCTTAATAGCATTAAGAGTTTCCTGTGCTGATATATCCTTATGCGAGTACATAGTAGTATCCTTATGAAAATAAAACTGGTACGATTAATATTAAAATGTTCCGTCACGCAATGAAAATCAAAACATTCCGTAAACATTATTAAACTTTTTACGACACCATGCAATTTGATATACCTTTTTATATATTAAATATGACGTACCTACTTATAACTGTTTCATATTTCCTTTATGTAGATATACAAATTAGTGTTAATTGTAAACAATAAAGATGCATTCATAACAAATCCGATAATGCAACGTAAGCTAACCTACCTAATTGTAAAAGTAACTTGTCGATATCGACAAAATGCGATAGTTTTTGTTTCATAGAATGTGGTGTCTAAGGTCAACTTTAAAAATAAACTGGAAAATCAAGAAATATTCTTAATGTCTAAATCTGCCACATATAAATGTACGCATAGTTTTCCGCTATTACCTCATACATTTTACATAATACTATGTATCTGATTCCCCTCACGTCATATTTATGCAAATCCATCCATAGCTGAACATTTACACCTGGGTGGGCTTGTGCCAAAATTACGTTTGACAGTTGTAGTTATGGGAGCAATGATTCCAGGAAGCAGATCGGTTCCCATGTAATAATAACACTCCGTTAGAATAGTGCACAGTTTATTATTCACAAACACGGTTTCACAATAGCTAGGCGTCACAGTTCTTAAAGCACAGAAATATTATAGTTAACAGGTTAACAGAGTTGTAGTTTGACAGTCTATCTCTTCTCCAAGAACATGGCGGCAGTGTTGCCATCTCTAGTCGGTCGTTCGGAAATCAAACGCCGCCACACCACCCCCCTAGGGAGTGGGAAAGATCATAGGTCAAAAGGTTTTGCGAAGCGAACACTTCTACCTGAACGCGTAGTATAAGGTAAAGTACGTTGAGTATTGTGTGTTGTATCTTCTGTTTGGGATTTGTGAGTGCTTGAATGAGGTGTTTCAGAGGATGTCTGACTGTTGCGAGTAGGAAGAATGGGTGTGTCAGCTGTGTGAGCGAGAGATTGTGTGGGAGTGAAAGGTTGCGCAAGAGTGTCCACGTATGCAGGTTTAACGCGGTCTACACTCACGATTACTTTCTTGTTCCCGACCATGATGGTCATTGTCTTTTCAGAACGACTAACGACAGGATGAGGGCCAGAATAAGGTGGTTGCAATGGTGGCTTCACGTGATCGTATCGTAAGAACACATGTGTAGCCGTGGCAAGGTCTTTGAATAGAAAAACGTTCTTTTGGTCATGTCGTGACGCGGGAACAGGTCTCAACTCGGACATGGTTCTCCTAAGTTGCGTGACAAAATCGGCTGGGTCAGCGGTAGATTGCGCTGGCTGGAGAACAACCATCTCGCAAGGTAGGTGTAGTGGTTCTCCGTAAACTAATTCGGCTACCGAGGTACCGAGATCGTCCTTCAGCGCGGCTCGCATGCCGAGTAAGACGATGGGCAAGGCTTTGATCCATGATTCGCCACGACACATTAACGATGCCTTTAATTGGCGGTGGAGCCTTTCGACCATTCCGTTGGCACAAGGATGGTAACTGGTAGTGCGAACTTTCTTAGTGCCTAGTTGTGCCATAAGGCGATGGAATAGGTCAGATTCAAACTGCCTTCCCTGGTCAGTCGTGACGCGGGAAGGTACTCCAAATCTTGAAATCCAACCGGAGAGCAGCGTGTCGGCAGTTTCCTCGGCGGTAATGGTTCGCATGGGCCATGCTTCAGGCCAGCGTGAAAATCGGTCTACGGCCGTCAAAAGATAGCGATAGCCTTCGCAGACGGGCAAGGGACCCACGATATCGATATGGATGTGCCTGAAACGGCGAAGTTGATGCGGGTCAAAATAGTCGACCAATCAGATCGACAGATTCAAATGTGCTAAAAATAGCTTCGACGCTTGCGAACTTTGACCTCGGAAGAATTTTTCTTGTAGGCATACGCTCGATGATTGTGAAACAATTGTGATAAAACTCTGTCACCGGCCCTCTCGGCCCGTGAAAACAGAGGTACCTTGCACGAGAATATCCTTTTTCAGCAGATTCTTCGGGAAACGTGCTCGACTCGGGGTCACCAATATGGGAGCAATGATTCCAGGAAGCAGATCGGTTCCCATGTAATAATAACACTCCGTTAGAATAGTGCACAGTTTATTATTCACAAACACGGTTTCACAATAGCTAGGCGTCACAGTTCTTAAAGCACAGAAATATTATAGTTAACAGGTTAACAGAGTTGTAGTTTGACAGTCTATCTCTTCTCCAAGAACATGGCGGCAGTGTTGCCATCTCTAGTCGGTCGTTCGGAAATCAAACGCCGCCACATAGTGATGGTAATAAGGTGTTAGTGATGTGATCAAGTGAATGCAGACTATGAATTCCAAAAGAGCTGTCTATTTGTGGCCGAGAGTAGTGTCACTGGCACTGTTTCTGTCTGTCGCTATGTCTTTGAACACATACCGAAATTATAATTAATGTCCGTAGTAAAATGTTTAGACTATTTTGTCATGACATAGATTTCTATGACATGTCTATCCTTCATTACGACAGGTTTTGTTCTAGAATAATAGACAATTCTTAACCAGCTATACCACAGACAATCTGTATAAATTATCCATTGTATTAGTAGCAGCCTTATCCTAATAAAGTTTTGCCTACACTTATTTTTTATCATGGATCGTTATTTTTTATCTTACAACGTTGAATTCTTCATCCGACCGTCACTAACGAAGCTAATGTTAAAATGAATGCTGACTGTCAAGACGTCACACCTTAATAATTTAAATGTTTAAAGTTTTAATTAAACATTTTAATTAAGTCTTTAGATTAACGTGAAAGAATTTGGGAGATGTAACTGATTAATGAGCAGTCATCCGCGAAAATTAATTGGATTTCTATAATTACATTCAGCTAATCCGTATGCAGATATTGTCTATGCAATTCTATTTTAATTTAGACCGGCTTAGTTCATTCACTATGCGCATAAATCGTTGCAGAAGTAAGCAAAACTTTGAACAGTATTAAAGGTTTTGATATAACGTTGTTGGTGCAATCGATTTTTGATAGAGCGATGTTTGGTTTAGAGAAAAGTGGCCAGACCAACAGAGTAGAGAAATAAACTCACTGTTTGTGTGCCCATCGACTTGCGCTATTGATCAAACAGTTGGTCGACTGTATGTAACCCTGTATAAATTGTTATATCGAACGCAGAAATGACCAACATTGCTTTTTTTTGACATCGGCTTCAGTTTTTACCGGATTGTACTAATATTGTATTGTCTACACACCTTTTAAACAAATAAAGTAAATCGGTAGGTGTTAAAAGGTTATTATCCTCTAATAAGCTCCAAAAACAATCCCATAACCTATTTCTGTGAAAGCTTTGTAACAATAAACACGGAAGGTAAACAATTGGTGCGCCTTTGTTTTTCCTCAATTTGCAAATCGTCGGGAAACAGATGTTTAAAAAAAGAAATGCGGGCTGAGAGAAGATATAGAGCGCTTTTGAACCCAATAAAAGAATAAAATGCCAGGGCCAACACATCAATGAGCAGACTGTGCACATATTTCATTCAAGGTTAATCAGTATAAAAGTAATAAAAATAAAGGTGTGTGGAAAATAATGGCAGAACGCACCTAATTAAAAATACATGCTAGCAAAATTATGCAATACTTTTTATGTGCAAAAGTAGCATAAAATTTCGAAACGATCCATATACGTTGTTTTTTCGCCGAAATGAAGAAATAACAACTTAATACTGATCGTAAATCATTTACAAACTATGTGTCAAAAAAAACCCACGACCCGAACACTTTTTGGGCCTATGACTAAGCTGGCAGATGAAAAAACATTTTATTAAGCAGGCTTGTTTTATTCATACTCTGACAAAGAGAGTTAAGTTATTCGTGGAAATCTCTATGGCATAGAATACTAGAGTGGGTTTGTTCTGCTCTGACGTCATGAGAGGTCTTGAACCTAGCCTGGTGCTATAAATGTACTAGTGTTTGGAACCACGTGCTTCCAACACGTGCTAATACAGTTATTAGATGCCGATATCGATGAATGTGAACGTTAATTCATTATAATCATGCATTAACTATTAAGTTAACGGCGAGCTAAGAATAATTTTATTACGGGTCAAAAGGTGGCCAGTCTCCTTTTGATTTAGAATAACCATTTTATTATCGTCACCAAACCGTTAACAATAGTTGATATCACGTGGTGATTATGAAAATACCCTACCAAGCATGTTACTTCCGCTATTTCATGATAATAAAGAATAAAAGTACCCATTGTTATGTTAACGTCACATAACACGAACTGGCATCTAATGGCTAATTAAACAAAGTCATTCTTTATGGCTTTTAATTTTTTTCTGTTTATGGAAAGTGTGAATATTCATTTTCATCTACAAATACTAGCTTCTGCTCCCGGATTTACTTGCAATGATTCGATTTTATTTTATTTACTAACTATAAATCAAAACCTACTAGTAATATCTACAAATATAATCTAACTAATTTTCCTAAATTCTAGTACTTAATTGACCTAATATTACTACAGCAAAAGTAAAAGGACACGGAAAATTAAAAATTTTCAATCTTTGCGAACTGAATAACCACTTCCAGGTTCGCTAGATATCTTTGTTCAATTCTTATGATAATTTATTTATTGTTCTATGAAAGTAGGTACACTTCTATAGTGTACGTTAACGCTGTCTCGTTTATGTTGATTGCAGTATTTTCCCTTATCGATATTGTGGACCAATCACGAAGTCTTACTTATGGCTACAATATACTACTTTGTGCTACTAACAACGAGTTTGTTTATCGATTCCGATCATAATATTCAATACGGAGAAGCATAATATTGGCATTCAGATGTCTAAGAATCTCGCAAGATCTCTACAAAGGCTCGATTCATGTTAATATTTATCGATTGCGACATATTTTTTATCAAAGACGTTCAAATATTTTTAATCTCCTTGTCTTAATTAATATTGTAATTGATTTAACAAAGATAAAAAGATTTGATTTATTGTATATTTTACTCAAAAACATGCATTTTACGGGATTATTCAAAAACTGCTTAACCTACAAACTTTTTTCACATACTAAAGTTACATTTTCAATCACCGAATAGTTATACTGTAGGTATTTAAGGTATTTATTTTCTTATTGCCCCACGGTTTGCCAGTATTTAATAAACTAAATAGGTCAGTAAACAATTGATTTATTCTGAGAAGGCAACGTTCGTATTTCCGTACTAAAATAAGTGACGGGGTGACAGGTTAAATTAGCGAATGGAACATTTTCAAAGGTCAACTTCAAACGGGAGCAATATTATTTCGAGCTGGTATTTTTATATGAAGTTGTTTTTAATTGTTCTACTTTTAGATGCAATTGAGATTCAGACTTTAAATTACAAGACAAGATATAAATAAACAAGCATAAAATGTAAAGCTTTCTCAACTTCTATCTCAGCGTCAGTGTTGATTAAATTGCTACATAAAATCTTGTAGTGTATGAACGGCTATCATAATCAAAACGTGAGTGTCATCTTAAGCAGTTTGCTTTGAAGTTTTTAATACTAGAGTGATTGACTACATCCTGTCAACACAAGAGTGCTATAAATTAAACACACGGCTTTTAACGACACACCTCTCTTTGATACATAACTCGGTAGATAACCTACCACTTGAGAACTGTAATCAAGCACTTAATAGGTACAAGAAAACTGCGAGATTGATAATGAAAAATCATTTAAACAACCTATCTATTTTCCTTCAACATTGAACGTAATTGTCGCAAGCCATAAATAAAACACGCCAAGTTCAACCGATGCGACGCCTGTAATAATTCCTTTCATTGATTAACTACTCGGCTGACATGTTTTTTACCATCAAATAAAGCTGTCCAATATAGCCATTGTTCCAGTTAGTGGCGGCTCAATCACGCACACAAACGATGCTATTTGTACAAGTTCAGAAACGGCCACATTGTCGCACGATACAACAATATCACAATTATTGTTATTCCGAGATGTGTGTTGTTATTAGGATACGTTCACGCTTTACGTTCCCAACGCTCGAAATCCCAAACAAAAAGTTAAATCCGCTACATTTGCATTTTTCCCCAAAAAGTATTGCCAACTTTTTGGACTCCCGAAAGCGCTTTATTCATAGATTACCTGAAATAAAATTTTGTGGAATGTTTAATTTTCTTCGAAACTCATTTACTCAAAAGCTCGAAACAAAAACAAATGATAAGGTTTTGCGAACAAGGCCTTTTCTGGCTATCAGTTTTGTAAACAGATGTTAAATTGTAACTTGTATATCTTTGCGTAATTAGTTGTACTAATTAGCATGACAAAAATGTAAATTAAATGCGATGTAGTCTGAACGCACCTTTTGTATGACGGTTCGCGCGTTGCGTCACCGCGCGGGTGCGGGCGGGCGAGCGGCGAGCGGAGCGGAGCGGCGCCGGCGCCCCGCACCGCGCGCGTCGCGACCTCGCCCACCTCACACGAGACCATTTATACCACACTCATTAAATTATACCTTAAGTATCATTTTTATTAGGTTCATTATCTCTAACTAGCGTTCAAGCGAGATGACTTTGTGGTGACACGCGCATCTTTAGTGAGAATATTATGATTGAAATGTAGTTTAATGTGAATTGAACCCGTTTATGTTTAAATTAAACTGTTGATATTTTCCGAAAACTCTGAATAATAGTCATCCGAAACTTAATGTCACTAAATTTTAAAAGAAGTTATTAAAAAAAAAAATACTTATACATTACATATTTTTACTAAATAAAAATAATAGGAATTCTGTTAAAGCTTTAGGTACATTAGATAGAGATTTAACTAAAAATATCACTGTAGTAATAAAATAAATAATATTTTTCTGAGATTTTATCAAAAAGACTACCAACTCTATCAATTCTATTTAAATTTTAATTTAAACTCGACCCGACTCACAACCAAAGGCGATTTTTCAAACGCCCAGACCAATTTTTCAATGTCTGCCATAGATAGGTACGAATTCTTTATAATGTTATTGCCTGATTGATAGTCAGATTAAATTATTTAAATCACTGAAATTTTAGAAAAAAAATGATTTTCATTTAATTTGGTAAGTAAACCTATGTGATGTTCATGAACTTTTAAAGCTAAGCCGCTGATCAAATTCACTCTTTTTCATCAAGATTAAAAACCCAAAATACTTACTCTAAGCACTCAAAGTAAAATCCCTTACCAACTCAAATTAACCAGTTTTCTTACGGTAAATAAATTTAATGGCTGCAGATCGGTATCATTGACCAAGATATCATAAAAAAGTTGTATACATATACTCATTAGTAAATACATATACTCAAACACACGTGACTTTAAAGCCAACGTCGACCGATGTGATGGTACATAATATGTAACTATACATTGACAACCCGTTGATTGTGCCAACTGGCATTCGGCTTTCGTTCCCTGAATCTGTTGCTATATAAATTATACAGAGCCACAGTGGCTCCTCTGTTTACACGACTGACGTACGAACGGTTTCAGTCACGTTCAGTAGACGGAACCGTCTTTCCTGTAATATGTCTGGAAGGCAAACGTTTGTTTCTTCTTTCTTAGTTAAATGTTGCAATCTCTGTCTTACCACATTAAATGAGTTTTATTATGTCGTAATATTTTTTGAACTTCCTAGATTTATTGTGACTCATATGTTTGTTGTCTTTTTCACGAAAAGCTTCATCGTCGACGCGAACTATTCAGTTTATTTACGTGTATGTGGGCGGGGCAGTCCTCTTCTTTCTACTATTTACACGACGATCATGTACCGTGTAACTTTAGCCCAAAATTTAGCTTGATTCTATTCTGCGCTAACCAAGCATCTCAGGTACATGTAGGTATGTGATTTAACTGAGATACAAACTCAAATTCGCTTCTGCATTTAGTATGGCCCACGTACAGCAGATATACTGAAATATTAAGCAGTTTCAACAAGCTGCGCGGTAAGATAGCCACTCGAGACTCGAGTACGTGTTATGGGTGCTTGACTAAACGTATAAATGAAATTCAATTGAATGAGCAGTTCAAAGTCGAATAAATAAAACTGTTTCATAAAAGTACCGTTGTCCCACTTTACAGCAATAAAAAACAAAACTCGTAATTTACAACTTCGGTAAATCTTTTTCAATTAATACCTGATAATAGTGGAAGCTGATCAATAAGTCGTCAGTACATGTTAATATTACGAGTAGGAGATAAAAGACTACTGTCATACCAATTTGCAATACGGCAAAAGTGTTATTTGTGTCGGCAAATAGGCATAGAGACTTTCTAATCTCATATTGTCATGAAACTGTGGCATCTGTCATATTAATTATCAGATACAGGGTCGAGGAACGTGTCGAGTATGTTGGAGTGGTCAGAAGTTTCCACGAACGTGCGATAAGACATGATAGCGTCGCCACTCCCAAACTTGTTTTTACTACAGAGGCAGGAAGTTTGATACAATGTGCGCGTTAGCGTAAATCCTGGGCTTATTGGTTTATTTTTACTTGGTTACTTAAGTCGGTCTTTATTTTCGAACTACCTTTGCTGCTTTGCTGCTATTCATCCTATTTCTCCTTCCAGTTATGCAAAAGTCGTCTCAAATCCTCCTCTATCTCTCTGTAGTGACTGATTAAGCGATTTAGTTTAAAAAAAACATTAAAAAACTCACTTTCGCGAGGATTAAATAAAGTGGTTAAGAAATCTTAAAATTCTAAAAAATATATGAGATGGACTAAACCAGCTAAACAAGATGGATTATTTGTAATCTTGACGATCCATTTTAATGTCAAAGACAATTTCTAATAGCGTTTAGCACTAATAAAAACTATTCAACTAAAAGCGTTTTAGCACAAATAAAAACTATTCAACTTGTCAGAGGCCGTAAATGTCAGGTTTAGGCATTTGCATTGAACTATCAAACGTCGGACTATCTATAATATCAATACCATTTAAGATATGAAATTAACATACTTTATCAATTACTACTTTCATTTCCTTAACTCATTACTATTTTCCATTAGCATTTAGGTAAAACTAGGAAATGCAGGAAATGTAAACATGTTTCACTAATTAATTATCATCATTATAAATGTAGAGATCCTAATCTTGCCTAATTAGATTTACGATGAGGACAATTGTTGGGTATTACATACAAAATTGAGTATTTAGATAACAATTTTAGGCTAATATAGCCAGGAAAAATATACCTAATGCTACAATGTTCATGTTTAGCGTAGATGCTTATAACTTCAAATTTTTCGAAATCCCAGTCCATTTCACTTAAAATATCTGAGATTTCCCAAAAGTTCTGGTCGTAGGTATGGCAATCTAATTTAACAATAAACTTTTAATATAAGTCTTTATTATAACTGGATCTGAATCGATTCAATTTGTATCTTCCAATGTGAGAAAATGCAGTCTTGCAAACCAATCTCGTTCTATTTAATAGTGTACGTGTTTATAGTCTGAATCTAGTTCTTTGTTGTGTTCAATATTTATTAAAGTTTCATTACCTATATCAACAATAGTAATATTGGTAAAGGTAGACGTTTGAGCAATATCTTCTTCATCATTCTTATGGTTTCCTGGCAGAAGGCCAGGTTCCGCTTTGCTTAGAGGTCGTTCGGTCGTAAACATTCCTATTGCTTCAATTATATTTAAAAAAAAAAAAACTTAATTCAAAACTGCAAGTTGTAGACAGGCAAGGTTCATAAAAGGAGAACAGCTCAAATTATCTTGTCACGACTTTAACTTTCAGTAAACAATAGTACAGTTTAATGGGGCTTAATTAAAAGACTTGATGGTTATTATCGATGTCCGGAAAATGTTTAGCGACGATAATTAGCGCCAAGGTCGTACGATACGTCGTAGACATCTTTGTAACACGCATATAGTCCACACGTAAACACGCTCCTATAAACACAGTGTTAAAAGTCTACTACAACATTATCTAAATCTGTAAATATTTCACATTTATTAACGACACAGATAAACAACTATGCACTTCTAACATCACATCGAGGGCAATGCACTTTTCATAAGAAATGTTATCATCAAAAATATGTATACCGTTGATGCTCTTAAGTAACTGAATTACTTCAGCATACAATTCTTTTGCCAAAAGCCGTTCGTTTCTATTAGCACAGTTAGCATTATTTGCCATTTAATTTACAAAATTGTTGCCTAAAACTAATAGTTGTTTTTCTTCTATTTCAGCAACGCTTATCACCGCTACAGCGGGTACCTGCTACGGCTGGCCCTCACCTACATTGCCGTACCTTCAATCACCTGAGAGCAAAATACCAACTTCACCTGACGAGGGATCATGGATAGTCTCGATCATGATCCTGTGCTCCGCGTTAACGCCTATACCCTCCGCCTACTTCGCCGACCGGTTCGGCAGGAAGACGACACTGCTCCTCGGGGCGGTGCCCTTTATCATCGGCTGGGTGCTGGTCATCGTAGCCAACTCTGTCGTTCTTCTATACGTGGCGCGGATGTTCTCCGGCCTCGGCTACGGCATCGTCTACACAGTTGCTCCAATGTACACAGGGGAGATCGCCACTAATCAAGTTCGAGGTGCTCTCTCTACACTCATCACGTTAATGAATAAAGTAAGTAGAACATTTCCCGTAATTAATCCTTACAAAGCAAACAGAATGTCTCGCTTGTTGAAATCGCCACAATATCTCGTCCGTGAATGAAAAGAGTTGTTCTAAACCTAGACACATTAAAAAAACATGAGCCAATGCCAGTCAGGTGTTAATAAATTATTCATTGCGTTAATGGGTCAGTTTAGTTCCATCTGCGATCACAGATTTGACTAACACTTAATTGAGTCACAAAAAGATTGAGATTCATATTGGATAGAAGGCCGATGGATCATATGTCATATGAACTGAGAAGCTCCGGTTGTGTTATAGATCAATGTCTACTATAGTGACGGACAATTGACCAAGTTCAATGAAATAATTGAGTAATGTCATCTCATTGCAATTATTCACTCTGGATAAGTTCAACTAATGGGCGATATCCTTTGCAATGTAAGACGCAATTCCAATTATAAATTATGTCTCGTGGAGCCTGCTCTGCCTTATCGCGGAATATTTACATATTCCATGCTCTGTTGCCTGTTTCATAAGCTCGCTTTCTGCTTTGAGAGTTAGATGGGATTTCTAAATGATATATTCGTAGAATCGCACGGTGTGGAGTGTGTATGTAGATACTTGTGCAACCAACAGGTGTACGGTTTCCTTTGTCAGAGTCCATTGCACTAGATGCATAATACTCATCTTGTTACATTCGCCACGTCATACGAGATATTTCGGTGAAACTGTGAATGAAATGAACATAAATCTAAAGATATTTTACGTCGTAAAAGACGGAATAATAGATATTCGGCTGTAGAAATGGGGAAACTTATCAAAAAAGTAAAGATGTTCACTTCACATTTGTAGATTATTTAGTAATATATAGTCACAGGCTAAAGTAACTCCTAAATCGTGTTTATATTAATATACATAATCTTATGTATAAAATCATACAGTAAAAACCAACGCAGTACATACCTAACAATATTTTTATCAAGAGTCATAATATGTTCACGTGATAAGCTAGTGATATGCCTAACTATAAAATACATTATACGTGCGTATTGTCCTATCGCTATTAGTTATAGAAAATTAAATTACTCTTGAGGACGCCTCGTCACTACGACCTGGGGAAATTACATTGAAGAGTCGTTTCATAAAGCTTGCATCGTCAGCGAACATGGGTTTAAACTAAAGCTATTCACCGTGATCTTTATGACAACAATTTATTTCTCATTGTGTTGTATTTGCACGTAATTAAGGCGGCGAACACACGAACATTCGCAACGCTACGCTGAAACGTGACTCATTACCTCAATTACGCAGCGTGCATGGTTTCCCGCGATTCATGTAAAACTTGAAACGTATATCATCATGTTTACGGAATAATAAACTTATTAACGTTTCGATGAGCTCATATATGATGTCTGTCTGTAACTAATCTTTTGAAACTACAGATCATATAACGTTTTGAATAGGCTTAACTTGTAATAAAATTGATTGTGATATACCTGAAATTCACGTGTCGCTATTGTATCCATGTTAATCATCATAATGATTTTTATCTTCACGTAACTCGTATTAAGCTAGCTTATCTTGACAATAATGATGTAAAACCATTGTTTATGGTTTCAGTCAACTAACCCCGGTATTATACGAGTTCGACCGTAAAAAGCACGCATTATAAAACGAGCCTAGATTATCTGTAATTATCTAAACACGTTTCAAATGATCTCAAATCTGTCTTTTTGAAATGCAATTCATGATAATATCCTACATTTACTCCATGTATAAGTTTTAGCACAAAACTCATGACTGTTTCTGTTTTGTTTCCAGGTCGGAATTCTTGCCCAGTACTGCATCGGTCCGTTCGTCTCGATGCAAACCCTCGCCGCCATCAACTTGATCCTGCCCGTCACATTCGTCATCACCTTCATCTTTTTGCCAGAATCTCCTTACTACTACTTAAAGTTTGAGCGAAGTGAGAGAGCAGAACGCTCCCTCAGGAATCTACGTAGTGGTGACATAAGAACTGAACTCAAAAGTATAGAACTGAATGTCCAAGAGGACATGAAGAACCGAGGAACATGGGGGGACTTGATCTCTGAAGCTACCAACAGGAAAGCCATGTGGATCACGCTTGGCATATTCACGATACAGCAGCTCTGTGGTAGCGCTGCCGTGGTGGCGTACGCGCAGGTCATCTTCAACTGCACCACCTCGCCAGTCAATACCACCGAAGTACTAAATTCAACCGTTCCCTCTGGTGGCATGGAACCCTACCAGGAATCTATAATTCTTGGTTGTGTACAAGTAGCTACCTGCGTCCTGTCAGTAATACTCGTCGACCGCGTCGGAAGAAAACCTCTTCTATTATTATCTGCTCTTGGAGTAGGTCTTATGAACGGCACAATCGGAACATATTTCTACTTCGACCACGTCAATAAAGGCGCAGTGGCACATCTACACTGGCTGCCTCTCGCTGCCCTGCTAGTTTACATCGTATGCTACGCCATCGGGCTGTCGACAGTCCCTTACGTCATCATCGGAGAGATGTTCCCCACCAACGTTAAGCTGTACGCTTCCTGTATCGCCCATATCTACACTGGCATCTCCATGTTTGCAGTTCAAAAACTATTCCAGGTGAGAACGCTTTTCATACCATACTATCAATAACTAGGAATCAGTTTTCAAATCGGAATATTTGATCAATTAAATCAAACACCACATGCTAACAAAAACCCCATTTATTTATTTTACAAATGTTTTTGTACAAACAATCACTTCAATAAATACGAAACAAAATGTTTTTTTAATGTACAGGCTGTTAATTTTGCACTCAATCTTATCCGTTCAAGCTGAAATAACCACTTTTGCATGACTCTAACATGAAACTATTGTCATTCCAGGTGGTCAAAGACGCCTACGAGATATACACAGTATTCTGGGGATTCTCAGTGTTCTCAATGCTGGGCCTTGTGTTCATGCTGGTGATGTTGCCGGAGACGAAGGGCAAGTCGTTCGCGTGCATCCAGGCGCAGCTGAAGAGGGAGGTGGCTCGCGACAACGCCAAGAAACTGGCCACCGTCGAGTACTGAACGCCGGAGACTATGTCCACCGGATAACTTCTCACTAGTTTAGCATAAGCTTTACTTTAACGTGTTTTAAGGGATCAAGCAAGTTGGAATGACAGTTAAGGATATTGATACTTAAAGTTTAATATACTTATAGCATAGAATAGTGTAACAACGTACAGTTTACTATAAAGTATTGTAGACACTATTACAAGAGTAGCCTGTGTATGCACAGTAGAGGGAGTATGGAGGGGGCTAGGAGGGCGGCGCCCGAGAAGGCGGTGAAGTCCTCGGGGTCGTAGCTGGCGGGAAGCGCGCGCGACCGGATCACGCTCGCGTACAGCTTCGCCGATTGCTTCGCCGTCCTCGTCTTGTTCGGACTCTTGAAATCAACCAGATACAGACCGAAGCGGGACCTGCAAATGCATTTACAACTGTGAAATGAGTGAAATTAGACATTTCTGACTGATGTATGACTTTTATTCCTTACCACAAAGAACGGTAAAACGATGTGAATATTTATTTAATTTTTTGGACTAGACACTTCATAAAAAGTAGATAGACTTGTAAATAAGTACCTACTTCACTATCTAGCTAGTTACATTATGTAATAAATAGCTAATAAAGTCCAATTAACTGAATCATTGATTTGCATTGTAGCCTACCCACCCAATCGTTTTAGACAAATTAGCTTCGCCGATATTTTCATGACCAGAATATATATAGTTTATTGCTTACCAGACTAAACAACAGACCTAGATACAGAATATCAGACACAAGCGTATTTTATAGCTCTTAAAATTTTACGTTTTTCTCTGAATCTTTATTCTTCAATCAGATATTTTATCAAAATAAGCTTAATAAATTCATCGAAGATTCCTTTTGATGTCTGTGGAATTGATGGTATTAAACTATCCAATATACGAAGAAGATAAAAATAATAAAATAAACAGCCATTGCTAGATAAAAGTCATCAATTATTGATAGCGGAACGTGCCTCCAAAACGTACACTTTTTGAAGTTGATTAGATTAAAGAGAAATTGTACTATTTGAGATATAGGTCGATAAAAATAGTTCGGATTTGGGTGACTTATGACGCAAACGGCGGCTAAGCTCTACCATTTCGAGAGAAAGTAGGATTTGATTTCTGGGTTATATTTTTCTCATATTATTTCGTTCATTATCTACCCAGACTCCCAACTAAGTTGGCTTATCGAACCAGAAACAGTTGAATACTAATATTTTACATAAAATAGTTAACCTTAAATCCTTATTGAAAAAGGAAGCCTTATAGATTTAAAACTTTCAGAACCTTTGATACGCGGCTTCACAAAGAAGAATTCTTACCCTTGTGAATTAAACGTAATCGTAGTTATGAATTGAGTTGAAATTACATTATAAACCATGTTGTTTTGATAGTAGCGGGTCATGATATGCCTAGTCAACTACCTACGATGTTGGGGTCGGCTTCCAGTGTAAACAGATGCAGCTGAATACGTTACGTACAAAAGGCGACGCAAGTCTTTAATACGTTACGCGTATACGAACCTCTATGGAAATCTATAGAGGTTCGTTCGTATTTCGATAGTTTCCTGGATACCAAAGTCATAAGGTATCGGAGACTTGCTTCGCCTTGCGAACAGAGGAACCACTAATAGTATACATGGAGCTAAGACTGCCTGTCTGCAAGTCGCGATACTGTCTCAACATTACGTGACCACGGAACGTCAAGGAATATGTAAAACACCTTGGATTTAGTCGGTACTTACAGTCCCTTCCGCTCCACCCAGGGCGAAAGTTAATAGTTCTTGGGAAATGAAAAAGCCTTCCGTCTACCACAGGTAAAACTGGTCAGACTTTCACTGACTCCCTCTAGCGACTGCCAAAGATATTAAAATGAAAGCTGGAACTTCGAGAGTTTGACATGCCCTATCTCCAAACAAAAAAAAAAATCTTTGGAACCTTTTCAGAAGCCTTATCTCACACATTATCATTAACAGAATTAGGTAAACGATTCTAAACTAGAAGTTTAAAGAAACTACCAGTCATCATTATATGCATAATTACACAATAAAATGAATCTTCAAAATACATAGGTAATTCGTGAAATTTTGCAATTCCATGATGACATCTGTCTGTGTACCTAAATGATAAAGATGATCAGATTGCAAGTGATATGTTATTTTAAAAACAAAATGATTCACTTTTATGGTCTTATAAAAATAATAGCAGATAACAGTGTTGAACGTGAGCTCAAATGTGTCATTTATGTCCTACAAGATTACAAATTCAAGACAGGACAAAGGATTTGTCTTGAGGGCTTACATAAGAGGCAAACGCAATTACTTTCTAGGGGATTGGCATTTTTCAGAAGCTCTAATGACTCATTTTTGACCTTTTCATCACAAATATTTTTGTTATTGAGTCTCTTGATAGGTCTTCTAGAATCTTACCCTAAGATTCAACACTACTTTCTGGCAAATGGAGAGAAAACCCTTTGCGGGGGAAAGAGGAAGCCTCTGTGCCTATTTTCAATTCTGTCGAACTCGGAACATAATTTCTTCTGGCGAATGCTGCTCATAGAATAGGAAAACAAGCTCCAACTTCAACAGTAGATTTAGACTATTTTTTATGATGTCTACCAATAATAAACCTAACCAATCAACCTACAGTTCTACAACAGGATAAAATAATACTATACAAAGACCACTTATAAAACTGATAGCGCCATCTCTTATCAGCTTAAAGAATCATAACAAATTCGCACGACTAGAAACTCACTAAATACGGATTTTAATTCAAGGAGCCGTTAATAGATGTCGCTGCTCTCTATCAGTGAATTCTAAGCTTTGGTAGTAGAATTGTAATATAAAATCATGTGCAATTAGCTTCGTATTATAACGGTACTATTATTTATTACCTGGTTATGAACCCCAGGTTATAAGTATCTTTGTAATTATTCAGCAAATGCAAAAGAACTAGGCATTTGATAAACCATCTACGTATAGGTCTAAACACAACTAAGTATTTACAGTTCAAGATTATTATTAACAACTTTCCATTAATTGAATCATTTGTAAAGATAATAAAATAAGTGATTAACTTCTTTATGACACACTTCGTATATAATTAATTCCTAACAATATTGATTCATCGAAATAATTACGAACTTACTTAAATTGAGACAGTACAGAAAGCCACTTACTGTACTGTCGATATTTTCAAAACTGTGTAATTGTTTAAAGAGTGCTATCTTCTAAAATGACATTGAATCGTAACTTGGTTTCAATAAAAATCATGATTAAAATGTCCTTTTTTTATAAAAAAGTTGAAAGGGCTACACTACATTGAATTTCTACAAATAGTCTACTTACCTATGTTTCAAAAACTTTTAAGGAGAGTGTTTTAAAGAATAACGCTCATCTACAAATTCATATTTTTAACAGGATTGTCAAACTTAACCTTTTTGACTTTTCTGTTATGGCTTTTCGTTTTCTACAGACACTGGCGTCATCTCCCAAAACTCCTTCATCCGAAAAACGGTAATGATAATGATTCCCAAGAAACAATAACAAATCCATACTTACACATAACCGTCATCCCATTCAAAGTTATCCATGAGACTCCAGGCGAAGTAACCCTGGACATTGACCTTGTCTTCGTGGATTGCATGAAGCAACGCATTCAGGTAGTGGCTGTAGTAAGCCACTCTAGCTTTATCCTCCAATCCAGAGAAGTCAGCATATCCATTCTCGGTGACAATAATAGGAACACTGTCGTAAGTCTTGTTGATCCACTTGAGAAGGCGTCTGAAGCCGAAAGGCACCACCTGGACGAAAAATACGGTAATTAGACAATAGTAAGTTATTTAAGAATAGTATTCGTGGTGTGGTTTGAGAAAAAGTAACAATATTTCTTTGTTCGATTGCCTCTTTTGTCTCATCATCATTTCAGCAGTTAGCATTCGGACAATTATTTCAAAGAGAGGTACATCGCAAGATCTCCCTATTTCATCCAGCCACTTCCAGCTATCTTCTTCAGGTTATCGATTCATCTTGCCGGGACGCGTCCCGCACTATGTTAGCCTAAGCTCCCAATAGAGAACCCTTCTACTCTATCTCTTGCCAGTTCTGCGACAGAAAAGACCAGCCCACTGCCACTTCAGCTTACTTGGTCTTATGTCGTATGACCCTCGGTATATCTTAGCGCGATTCTGAGATCCAAAGCATAGGCATAATAGCACGCAGCATAACTTTAGCAGTCGATAGGCCAGTGGGCCAGCCTGACTGCTTTTTTATCTAATGGTCGGAATGCGACTGCTGAGAATGTGTTCTTGGGCTGAGTTTAAGTCCAGTAGAGTTATTGAGCGTTAAATCAGGAAGTTCTCAGTGACAGCTACGGAATCTTTTGTATCTTTTTAGTAGAAAAAGCTCTATAGAACTTTATTCAAACTCGGCAACCGGAGTACTCTGTATGCTCCTTTGGGGATGACAGACGTGATTTTATGTACTTAATTCTTTGAATTTTTCAAAGACTACAGATTATTAATACATTTTGGAATTCAAATCTCACATTTGGAAATTATCTCAGATTTTTGTTCGTAATAAAACAAAAATAGCACACCAAGTTCCATCAATTTACGTAGGTACCTATCATATACATAGTTCAACGGCACTCGAGCACGAGTATTGTATCTTCTCAAAAGATTAAACGGATTTGTTACTGTTGTCTGAATGTTTTATTATCGATGGTTCTCTTTGTACAATGTTACCATAGAGTGAGATAAAGGCAAATAAAATAAAACGTGATATGGATGTGATAAGGTACCTTCTTAAATAGATTCTCGAATCATTGTATTCAAATAAAATTGTCAAAAAGATAAAGGGTTTAATTAGATCGAGGGCACTAAACCTAAACCTTTAATTTAGACTTCTTGCAAAATCAAGTTTACCTATTTGTTTTTCGGGGTAATTTCATCAAATGAGTCCTCCCTCCCAGGGCGGGACGGGAGGCATTCTCAGACTCGTGCTGACGAAAATCCACAGAGTCCTTCAATAACCCTGTATGTTTCAGGGTCACGGTTACCTGTAGAGACAGTCCCGAGACCCCGGCAGGCTTTGGTGCTCTAAGAGAGCGCATGTGGAACACGACGTTCCGTCGACCCGGCCATGGTTCTTGATCGGAAGACAAGTCACCCATTAGCCGTTTGCATGTCCGACCAAGTTTACCTTACTTAGGATGGGGCCGCATGACTGTCTAAACAGATAACCGTGAGCCTTGAACATAAAGTGTTAAAGGAACACCATGGATTTTAGTCAGTACGAGTCTTACAGACCCTTCCGCTCCACGGTATAGTCATATGGTGGAATTTACCACATTAAAAAAAAAATCTAGGTTCATTAAAC
This sequence comes from Agrotis ipsilon, assembly GCA_028554685.1. Classification (NCBI taxonomy): domain Eukaryota; kingdom Metazoa; phylum Arthropoda; class Insecta; order Lepidoptera; family Noctuidae; genus Agrotis; species Agrotis ipsilon. The sequence goes on from CM052955.1 coordinate 8,088,565, forward strand.
TATTAAGCCAACTTTGAATGTATTTTAAGAACGTAACCTGCTTGAAATACAATTCAAAATATAAAACAGGTTCGAAGTTTATAGCTCAAGCTAAAGTTAGGTCCTGTTTTGTAAGATAGAGAAAATGTCAGTGGCGGAAAATATCTTACAATTTGACGATTTACTTGTGCACAAATTTTGTGGGGTAACTGATTTTTTGGGGTTTTGGAGTTGTTCCTACAGTCTTAATTACACCCTTGAGAGATTTCTTGTGGGACTGTCTAAATATGGTAGGCCTTGGAACGTTAAGAACAATTCTCGTAGAAGGAACAGGGTACGGTTTTTACTCAGTACGAGTCTGCCAATCGCTCTCACCCTCTCACCTCACAACACAAAGAGCTGGAGAACACATTTGAAACATTCCACCCGAAAAAATGGTTTATGGTGAAGATGAAAATGAATTTAGCATTTACCTTAAGCCAAGATGAAGACGAATCGGAAGGCCACTTCGGATCCTGGACTCGGACAATTCCGATATCATTTTCGTGCGAAGGTATAGCTCCTACTGGTTTATCAGCCATTGACAGAAGGTACGTAGTGTAGTGATTCAATCCGAAGAAGTCAGCAGTTCCCTTGATGTAGTTCACTTCCTCAGGAGTGAACTTCGGCAATCGGGATCGAGTGTAGTTCTGTTGTAGACTCTTCTCGTCAACTAGTTTTATGAGTTCGGCAGGGTAGTTGCCCTCTTTCGAATAAACTGGGTGCGCGTACCAGCCCAACTGGAATTCAAAGAAAATGTATGATTTGGTTGATGTTTTTTAACCCAAAAATTACCTCTATCTACAACGTTACACAAGGCAAAATTTGAAATTGAAATAATGAGTTAATTGTTGTAACGCTGTTTTGTCTTGGCTATGTATTTTTGTTGACTTACTAAATAAAAATTGGTCACAAGAAAGTAAGTTATAAAGATGGACCAAAATAAGATAGTATAAACTCTCCAACATCAGCCTTGTTCTCATTGCTATTAGTATCAGCTACATAATTACATGTAATTATACTCTATTTACACAACAAATAACATTGCCAACTTAGGTATGACGCTCCGTTCCACTGAACAATGGATAAATTTAGAATGTCTGTTGACATTACAGCGAAAAGTGACCTTGAGAGGTCCTTCAGAACGACCTTATCTACATACCTGAAGGTTGTTATACTAAGTAGTCTTAAATTAGTATGCAAAAAAAACTGGAGTGTGATTTAGAATTTTAGATAATGATACCTACAGTTGTTTTTAAGTACAGTTCAGCAGCTTCTCTGTCTTGTGGCGTATCTGCTTTTGGCTCAGCCCAATTCGAGTCCAAGGACAGCCCAATTTTACCTGAAAAGTCAGAAAATACATGAATCAGATTTTTACCGGATTTATGTTACGAGTATACAAATGAAAAATTCCAAAAAACTAATTACCTTGATTGATATGACGGTAGTTTTCATTGAAGAGATGGTAGACGCTAGCGTGTGCCTTCAAAAGGTTATGTGCGCAAAGGTACTCAGCAATACCATGTCTATTCAACGCAGGCGCTCGGTAAGTGCCGCCATAACCTTCGAGACACGTCTGCATAGGCTCATTGAACGTCACCCAGTACTTCACTCTGTTCGCGAAATTGTCGAACAAAACCCTTGCATAATCAGTATAGTAGTCAACAATGTGGGAACTACTAAAACCACCAATATCCTGCAGTTTTTGCGGTAAGTCCCAATGGTAGATGGTTACCATAGGAGTAACATTGTGCTTTAAGCACTCGTCAATAAGGTTGCTGTAATATTTGAGACCTAAAGGGTTTATCTTATTTGTGAGACCGGTGGGCAAGATCCTCGACCAGGAAATAGAAAACCTGTAGACGTCAACACCAAGTTCTGTGAGCATCTCAACATCTCTTTTGTAGAGATGATAGGAGTCAGCTGCTACATCACCGTTTGTACCGTCCTTCACGAATGTTTTATTAGTGTGTATTAAATGATCCCATATGTTTTCAGATTTTCCTGGAAAAATAGATAGTAAATTAATCATTGTTTTTATTTGATAGCTCAAAAATTCTCTATTTGTGAAGTAACGTACCATCTTCATTCCACGCCCCCTCAATTTGATAAGCTGCCGTTGAAACTCCAAATATGAAGTCTTTTGGGAATGAGTAATTCGATTTTAAACCTCCGGAAAAGTTGAGGATTTCAGCATTTCTGTAAATAAGAAAATTACTCATAATATTACACATTTCTATTTACCTATGTTTTAGATCTAAGGATTTACCGGTAACTGTTTATAACAACAACATCTTATAAAACAGGAAGCGGATATTATAATAAACAAGACCACGGATAAAGCCAATGAAAAATTATTTATTCAATAATACAGTTCCACCGTTAGAAACAGGTATGTTACCGGCAACATCTGTAATCAAATATTCAGTAGAATGCCTAGGGAATCTGCAGAATGCCTTAAAAGTTCTTTTTACAATCATATATGGTTTTTTTTTTAACACCAAAAATTTAGAAGGCATATTTTTATTATTATTTATATGAAGAAAACGTATGAGGCGTAATTACGAAGAAATTTTTGTTGCAGTCAACCCAACAGCCGCTGATGCAGTGATGTCGAAGGTACATGAATATCAAACCTCGCGTGGTTTGATCAGCCTTCTAAAATAACTTTAACCAATCATTTGGTTGGTGTACCGTATAACTATTTTCATTAAATTATTCTTTACTCCTTCATTTTATACCTACGTAGATAAGCGCCAAGGTATTCTGAAGAATACTAGGTAGGGTAATTAAGAATGCTTGTAATTATCACCATACTAGAATTAATTTGTAAAAAAAACCGCGTCAAGTTTCGTCGCAGTTTCAATTTTAAAAAGCCTAAACGAAATTGGCTTTGCACAGAAAGACTAGGTATTCTGTAAAAAGACGGAATTACATGCTTTGCCGGTGACAGGTGTATATTAGTAGGGTCAAGTCACGACTTCTATCATGCTGCGATTAATTCCAACTATTCGAAGGGCATTATACGTATCATTAAAATTCCATAAAATATTTACGGAATGTTATATTTACTTCAATATCCATTATTATCTTGACGTTTTATACGTAGTTGAAAAACTTATGAACATTGTCCAATATATCGAAACATCATTATAAAAGGCAAACCAGTTTGGCTACATGATTACCTAATTGACGTATTGTATACCTACGAAGTATAGTTAACAGTATGTGTGTTTGCCAAATTCAACTATTAATACTTATAATCAGCCTATAATGTTCCCACTGCTGGGACGCAGGTCCGTTCTCTCTCATTGTGGAGGAGAGGGAGTGGGCTGTGATCCACCACAAAGGACCGGGGAGTCTTGGTAAGTATATATGTTTTCTTCTGTGTTTCAGGTTTTTTTTGCCGTTATGATTCAAAGAATTGCTTACACCCGTCTGGTTAGAACTTGGAACCCACTTTCCTCAACTTGTAAACCGGGGATGATACCCAAACTATACCTCTTTTTTCCCCAACCGGTAATTTGTTTTTCTCGTTTTTCGTCAGTAAGTACGAGTACTGTAGGGTTTTTTCCAGTTGATCACCAGTGGTGACAAATGGGAATGTCAGACCTCCTTTCGGGCCTCGGATACTCATTGAACATTCCTACGATTACTGGATCACCTTTCAATCAAAAGATAGCCAGACAGGCTACAATTATTTGTAAAAGGAAAAGACAAATAGCCCAATACCGTTTTGTTTATTTAGTAAAAATGCTTCCATTGACTTAAAAATACATTTATTCAAAGATATGTATAACTATGTAGGTGACTCCTTCAAATGTATTGCCATGAAAGTACTGATACTGACTCCTACTGATACAATATATTATTTTATTATTAATTTGGTCATGGCTAGTCATGATTCTCCAGAAAAATGTTAATACTAACTCGTCCTCAAAGTTCAAGTCTCACTAGCCAATGCTTTTTTAAACAACTTCAAAAGAAAGGAACCCCTAAAAAATGCAAAATGTTTTCGAAAGTCAGTCGGTAGCACTAATGAACCAAACAAACAAAATCAAACTTCTTATAAGTTTGTAGACTTTTTGGAAACCGGTCCAATATTTTAGTAAGAAGTTGAAAAGTAGTTCAATTACTACTAGAAACTGAGAATCCATATTTTATTCTCAATACATACACACAACTGGGTATAGGTACTAGCTATAAATATCTAGAATCTAGATCTAGACAAAGACAAATTATTTTTCTAAGAAGTCTTGACAATTTACGACTTCTTCCAACCTTCGGAGTTTTGTATTATTTTATTATTGCTAGTTACCAATAGATTTTATTTTTATTTCTTAGGTATTACTTCAACCTAGATCGTAACATGTACAAGTACCTGTTTACTCATATACTTTTCCAGGCTTGAGGCGTCTTAAAAACTCCCACCCCTTGTTTTTTATTTCGTCTTTAGAACATGCTAAGTAGTTTATTTTTCATTTTAGTAATACTTTTAATTAAGTAGGTAATAATTTATACAAATTTTTACTTATTTAAAAAAAAATGTGTAGGTATACATCTGGTTCGCAATAGGTAGGATGTATCTAAATAATTCTTTTATTCTTACCTTATTAAATTATTAATTTAAGATATCATACAAACTTAACAAAAACGACAAAGGCTATTTTATAAATATCATTATCTGCTTAATTTATTATGTATTTAAGGCACTTAAATAACTCCCAGTTACCTTTTTTTTTGGGACTTAGGGTTCAAAACGGGGAAATTTTGAAGGTTGATTATGCTAAGGGTACTGATTGTTTTATTACTTTAACTCTCGTTTAGCTAACTTAATTACTACTTAAGTAATCTTGAAATAACTACAGAGGCAAGACAAAGCCTACTCAGATTTTGTACGGCAGAGTTTTAAAAACAGTAATTATAATATTGAATCCAGGCTCGCTGCGCTCGTGATTCAATTTTAGATTCCTCCGCTGGCTCAGTCATCCAAAATTGAGCACGCGGTTAAAAAGCAGCTTTTCACTCTTGTTTAACAGATACGTATTTCATGCTCTCCCCATTTCACGACACCTACAGAAAAGAAATGAAAAATGACAACGCGACCTTTTGTGACTATTTTGACCTTTGTACATTTTGTAAAGTTTGCGATCATCCTGAAAGGATTCTGATTTGAAAGGGAAATTGGATTTTAGAATTAGTTCAGTTATTATCTACGTGTGAACAAAGCCTTAAGCAATCAGATAGCAATAATATTAAATTGAGTTCGAGTAATAATTTGTAATTAAGGGTCACCTTCGAATACCTGTTAAGTTCCAACTTCCAATACTCGTACTGCGCAAAACATGTTAAATTCAGGGGTTCCTTTATTTGTTTTCGATATGAAATTGGTATCAAACCTTTTCTCGCAGTTATTTTTCTTTTTCTTTTCATTATAATCATAGGTTTTTTTTTGTGTAAGGATTCCAGGTGACCATTCTCTGGTGTTCGTAGGCTTATTAAGCCACCTCCGGGAACTCAAAAGGCCTCTAAGTACTTTGAACTTTGCATTTGCTTTTAAATAAGGTAATGGCTTGATGGTCTACAATAATGTCAAGTTTAACTCACGATATTTTCTTTCACCGATCTTAGTGGTCACTGTGAACTTCACAGGCATTTAATATAGCTTTGGACTTTTAAATAATTATATTAACTAGGTATATTAGAAAGTCTAGGTTTCCTCACGATGTTATCTATCATCGTTGTCAGTGATATCGAAAAAAAAATATACTTATGAAATAACATAAACATTATCTATATTTCGAAATAATAAAATAATGCATTGATTGTTCGCTCAAGACTACAGGGGCCTAAGTTTACTAATTTATATACGTCACAATGGTCTCTCAATGGTAAGTTTTTGACAGATTTGCCATACAAAAACTGTCAAAAACACACCATTGAGAGACCATTGTAACGTTTATAAATTAGTAGACTTAGGCCCCAGTTCAGTTTTCCTCATTGAGTCATATAGTTGCTAGCTAAGTAGCTAGACTAGAAGTCTAGATTCATTTTGAAAACTAAGTAGGTATGTAACAATGTAATTTTACAATTACCACGAGGTGAATGTTGTTAATAGAAGTATGAAACTGATAAAGTAGTTTTAAAGGTATTAAATACGGAGGAAAATATTTTTTTTTGACACAGGCCAGGCAGACAGTGTTGTTACAAATAATACAATAAATTAAGGATGAACACAAAAAGTACTGTACCTATGTCTCATGGTTATGCCAAATAGACTCATTTCAGCAAAATACCCAGGATCCTAAACTAGGGCTACTGCATAATGTGAAAGTAAACAAAAATATATACGAAATTATGTAGGTAATAGCAAAACAAATTGAAATGTAATAAAATAATAATACCTATGTTATAGACCAAATAGGATAGGTATACAGTAGAATCCGTTTATTATGACTCCGCTTATAATGACCAACCGCTTATTATGACGTATTAGACAGCGAAGTTTGGTTTTCATACAAAACTCTTTACATAAAGTCGGATATAATGACTTCGCATTTAGAGACATTCCGCTTATTATGACCCATTTATAATAAATTGTGTCCAGTTTATGAAGTTACCGACGTGATTAATTCATATCACCTTCGACTAGTGTTCGGAAACGTCACGTCGTGATACCCGATGATGTTCGGCCATTGTTCAGCGCATGCATGGTTATTTTGAGTCTCAGTGGGTAATTCAATTATTGACTTAGTTCTTTATTGTCTCTCTATTATAGTAAATACATACTGACAAAAACAGGAGGTTGTTTATTTTGTACAAAATGCTTTGTATGACGTCCGCTTAGTATGACGTGTTTGTTATTTCCCTTCGATGTCATAATAAACGGATTCAACTGTATAATATCATAATGAATACTAAAACTGTACTGTTCTAATAATGTTGCTAGTCATGCATGTAATTATTTATGTTTGGGTTGTGTTATAAAGAAAAACAAAAAGACGTAAAAAACACAGAAGCACTGGTATCAACATTAATGCGCTACAGGCAACCTACGACGGACCTAATAGCTAATTATTTTAATCATGCCTTACGGCGAGTTGTTTGATTAATTATTAGTTCTACCAACTATTGTTTAAAATACCACGTATTTTTTTAGAATTAGTTTAGTTTAACTAATAAATCAAATAACGCGGCCTTAATGCGTATTAATTAAGGAAAATATTAAAATTAAAGACTCTCTAGTAGTAACTCGATCCACTTGGCCATGGAACCTATTTCAAATCATAACTAAATCATGCCTAGTCGGGCACGCCGCAATAGCGGCGATAAGACCCCTCTTTGAGGAGTGGCTGGAGAGACGTCACGGCGTCCTAACCTTCCGCTTGACGCAGGTCCTCACCGGACACGGATGTTTCGGGAGGTACCTGTGTCTTATGAGAAAGGAAGAAACGCCTGGGTGTCACCACTGCGTAGATCGCCCGGAGGACACAGTCGAGCATACGGTGCAGGATTGCCCCGCTTGGGCGGAGCACCGACGTGTCCTCACGGCGGCGATAGGCGGAGACCTCTCGCGCCCAGCACTGGTCGCGGCCATGCTGCGGGGCGAGACGGAGTGGGAAGCGGTCGCCTCCTTCTGCGAAGCAGTCATGCTCGCGAAGGAGGAGGCGGGCCGCGTGAGAGAGAGGACAAGGTCCTCCCTCCGCCCCACCCGCGGTGGTGGACGCCCACGGCGTCGGACGTCGCAAGACGATCTCCGGCCACCGTAGGCGCGGGCATGCGAGCGGCGAGTAAAGGGCAACTCGCCGCCCGACCATGGACCATGCCCGGGTCGACGGCGCGTCGTGTTCCACGCGCGCCTCAAAGAGCGTCAGCATAATGACGAGGCCCCCTCTCAGAGGGCTAAAGCCTGCCGGGGTCGCGGGTCTTATACCATCACCGTGACCCCGGAGCATAAAGGGCTATTGAAGGACACCGTGGATTTAAGTCACTACAAGTCTGACAGTACCTCTCGCCCTGCCCGGGGTGGGAGGTCTCATTTGATGATTTTACCACGTAAAAAAAAAAAAAAAAAAACAATGCCTAGCTTTCGGGAAGAATTATACGAACATATTGACGGTTGATTTTTGTCTATTAAGATATAGTTGCCCAAACACGAACTTTAACAGAACCTTAATTTGTTAGGTAATCAAGCAATTCAATCAATATTCCATCGTCTATAGTACTGGCAAAGAAGAACATTGAACTAAATACAACCATTTCGCAAGACTAACTTGGTCTTGGCAAAGTTAGGTACCAAGATACTTAGGTACTAAAACAGTTGCACATGAATGGACTCTTGTCTCACTGCTCTATCAAACACAACTTGCACAATGTTTATTGAAAAAGCACGCATTTCCTGTCCGAAGTGGTGTCATTTAGTACACGAAGCCGTTGTCCTTCGTATTTCGATGGAAACAAAGACAAATTAATGGTAAGAATAACAAAATCATTGCAAAGATGAGGATTATTGGCTTCTGTGAATTAAAAAGGTTGCTATTTGTAGGTGTTTTAGAATGCAATAGGATCTATCTATCTAGGATCACGGAAAAAAGACAAACAACAATCCGAGTTTACTTTGAAATGCATTTTTTCACAGTTTTAGTAATGGTTTTAGTGAGTTAGAATATTTTTGTGTGAAGTCTAATTTCCACAGTTTAATTCTATAATTAACTGTGCTATCCTAACGACCACAAATAAGACAACTTACACAAAAATCAAAAACTGGTTTCAATAAGAACAAAGTTTCTGTGAGAATAATCTTCTGACGTATTAGATTTTAGAATATAAATCCAGAAATGTGACGAGCTAGAAGATTAATGTCTTTGGGTCTAGACAGCCTGACTAATCAGAGATAGCACATCAGTTTTCGAGGAATATAAAGATAGAAACAAACGTACAATTCCTCTTTTCAAGTTCATACCATATGAGATATTGAATGGATCATAACCCTCAAAAGCACACATAAAAGGTAATGTTGTATATATTTCTATTGCATATAGTGGCTGCCATATCACTGACTGATTCATCTGCTAGCGATAGCAATGAAAGATGACGAAATTATCATCGATAAATTATCAAATTATGCAATAAAAATACAAATATTTACCTTGAATAGAGATAACTATAAGACAAGATTAAACGTGGAATTCGTCTTAAAAAGACAAAATGTTCAATGAAAACTTGAATTATGATAAATTGAAGGTAATCTAGCTTCCACGAGAATAAAAGTCATTGCTCCAAAGAATGTAAAAAGTAAGATAAGTTAATCGCCAAAGACTTACTTTCCCTTTTGTCCAATGCCTTTTGACAAGTTAGTTGCGTAAGACCTCTAAAGGTAAGGCCCTTTCTTGAATTATAAAAGTGTATCAAAGAACTATGTCATTGTCAATGTGAAGTTGCTACCCAGTTTCCGCGAGGAAAACCTTCGTGGTTACCGTATCGAGATTTTACGGAACACAAAATACATTTATAATGTCCAAGTAACCTACTATAACAAATACCTAGCAGAAGTAAATACTAAGTGATAAAAAGCGCAAGGTTTTGAAAGGTAATTACTAATTACGGTACTAAAGCCTGAGTTTATGCAATAAAATGTAAATATTTGTCTTTGGTATAAAATGCTCAATAATTGGTATAAAATGCTTTGTAAGCCATATTTATGTGGTATTAAATGGTAAAGACAAGCGTCGCACTTAAGTCAAGGTGACGTGATAAACGGAACCATTAACCCAAAACTTGCTTAGTCCAATTTAGCAGAATGGGTTCATAGTGCGGGGTACCGAACATTATATTAAATGTTCTGTATGTAGGGTTATGAATCTTTGTATGAACCTCGTAAAGCCCAAACAATATCTAAGTTATTAACGAGATAATTTGAATATAATAGTTTTTTGTTTTTTTTTTCAAAAATTGGGGCTAATCAATTGATTATTAAATAAGTATTTAAGCTATATACTTTAAAATTAAAATCGACAAATATACGTTACAATCAACAAAATAGTTGTCGCAAGCAACTCGAAAATTATAATATCACTAGCGGCCCGTCCCGGCTTCGCACGGGTGGAGTACCCGGTCTAAAACCCGGTCCCGATGGTTACAAACACAACAAAAAAATAATTATCCGAATCGGTGACAGTCGTGACAACGGAAAACGGGTTTCATTTTTATATATATAGATTAATATCACTAAAATCGATTACTACTTGGTGGCGGAACTTATCGAATTACCGTGACCCCGGAACATAAAGGGCTATTGAAGGACACCGTGGATTTTAGTCTGCACGAGTCTGACAGTAGGGTGGGAGGACTCATTTCATGATTTTACGTCGTAAAAAAAGGATTACTAACTAATATATAAAAATCCAATCCAATCAAGATCCGTTCAGCCATTCTGACTTGATTTTTATTGACAAACATTCAACTTTTAACATTTAAATGAATGAATTCTTGCAAACATTTATTGTTAAAGGTTTTTTTTTCTGAGACACCGTTTACTTTCGAGGCACACCTCACTTTTGCGAGAAACCAGTTGTAGATATCTACATTTTTGAATAACCATTTTATTATCAGTATACGGATTTGTTTAGGGTAAAAATGTTTTTAATCAGAAAGGAAAGATTTTTATTTCTGTGTGTAATACGAGTAAATATGTATATAATTTAGAAACTATTGAGTCGATTTTAGAAATTCTTTCACCTATAGAAAGCTGATATATGACTTATATCAGAATGATATCTAAAGTATAATAATCTCGTATTTGTGGTTGCACTTCTCCAAAACGGCTAGACCCTTTTTATACATATTTGTAGGGTTGGTAGAGATATATATAGTTCGCAAGAGTAAGCTAGCAATACATAAAAAATATACAATCAAATACATACTCTGAGGTGACATAGAGCAAGATCTATATTCAGAACCCAAACTGATTTCAACATCTTTTTACATACATACTTAACGACATTTCTCACCGTCAGGGGAAAAACCGAAGCTATGAGGATACCTCGATAAGTTCACACACACTCACTTAAACCTTATAATCTAGCTTTACTTCGTAAAAGTGGTCAGTTTACTAGTCAATCGTACAGTTTTGATGCAATTAAATAGAAACTTGAAGTCGAGTGGATTTTCCACAATCCTTGGCAGGAATTTACCTGTTTATCCTGTGCTTGTACTGAGTTTAAATGTGTATCATCCCTCCAAAAATCCTTAAGTTCGAGGTAGACGTACTACACGTTGAAAAAGAATACCAAATAATATATATTTTTTTATTTAACTGTTTGTCCTGTGCTTGTGCTGAGTTTAAATATGTCTTATATCATCCCTCCAAAAATCCTTAACTTTGAGGTAGACATACACTACACGTTGGTAAAAAATTAGGTATAAATATATTATTTGGTGTTCTTTATTTTTCTTCTATTTCGAGAGAATATAATGCATGCAATATGTGTACAAATAAATGACACATCTTTAAAAAGTTAAAATAAAATTATATTATTAATAACTTTTTATAACTCTTACTCTTAATAAATACTCTACGTCTACATATATAGTCTACTTTAGAATATAATAGCTAACGAGACTACATATCAGAACTGTTTTAAAACAACATACCTAGATAAGTTAGATTTCGCACAGCCATAGAATAAATAAGCACAGCTCAAATAGCGTAGAGAACATAAAAAATAAACTTGTTTACCTGCCAACCTTTTTTTAATCGTTTTACAATATAAAACTAGTGTAGTTTGTGATTATAGATCTTTAAGTTTAATTTATGATGTTATTATATAATATAATAATTGATAAATACGTCACAGTTGGCGCAGTGGCTGAGCAATCGACTATTGCGCATCAAGTCGCGGGTTCGATCTCCGCAGGAAACTAATATTTCTCTGATATACAAGTATTTGGGATAAAATCCGGAACACGGATATTCGGCGAAGAACCAGAGTCACCGACATAGCTCGTAAAATTTGCAAGTTGAAGTGGCAATGGGCAGGCCACATCGCTCGTAGAACTGACAACCGATGGGGAAGAAAGGTTCTCGAGTGGCGACCACGGACCGGAAAACGCAGCGTAGGTAGGCCTCCCACTAGGTGGACCGACGACATCGTGAGAGTCGCGGGCAACCGATGGATGCAAGTGGCGAATTGTCGTTCGGCGTGGCGGTCTAAGGGGGAGGCCTATGTTCAGCAGTGGACGTCTTCCGGCTGATGATGATGATGACAAGTATTTGTTCTCTTTGGGTGTTTATGAATGTGTTAATAAACAAACCAGTGCACGAAAATTGTTTTAAAATAGACAGTAATTTCACGCAAAATACTCGCATATGACGTGGAGATGCAGATACCAGCCCGTTATACAGTCATATATTGTTTTTTTCAAAAAATATAATAATTCGATATTTTGAGTGAAATACCCTATACCAAACTGGATCATATGACGCAGTAATATGCCTCTAACAGTTTTTACGACGTCATTCAATAATAAAGTCTCTAGATAGACAATTTAACTTCTTTTTTCCCGTATGACTCACGAATGCGCGATGCTTTGCAGGTTGATTGAAAATTAGTTACTACAGGTACACTAAGTACCTGCCCAGTTTCCCGAACGAAGATCAAGGACATGTACAGTCACCAAAACAGGTATGCGGGCAGCAATTTTCAAAACGGTTTTCCTGTAGGTATACTATATGCATGGTGTATGCTGTATGTTTGCACTTTTTGGCTGTTTGCGACATGCCGCCAAAGAGTTCGATATGCAGACACAGATTTATAACTATAAGACAACATTGGAAAACCGTTTGAAAATTTATTTCTACATACTTGTTTTGCTGACTGATCATGCAATTGGCTGCCGAAGTCATTATTTTGTACCAATCACAGCAGATCAACGCACTTTACAATCTATAACATTATGAGTTGATTTTTGACCCAAAAACCGTCCATTCGCGATCATGACGGCTGCGTATGATTCGTCCTTTATAAGACTCATATTGGCAATCCGCTGATTGGTCTTATTATGACTATGGCAATATTGCCATGTAATAGATATCTATCATGCATGCGGCTTGAATAAGATTACTTATCTGTCGAAATACGGAAACCGTCGCGGATTATGGACGTGGTGCAAGTACCTTTTTTTTAGCGTGAAATGAGTACTCCCACCCACGGGAGGACAGAATGGACCGTCAGACTTATACTGACTAAAATCCACGGTGTCCTTCAATAGCCCTTTAGTTCCGTTCCAGGGTCAGGGTATTCGTTAATCCCGGCAGGCTTTGGCACTCTTAGGAGGTCTGTATTCGTTCAAGCAATGATACTTAGACCTCACCTTACCTTCTGGCTTTTCAAAGTAAGTCAAAGTAGGGAAAAAAAATTTCAGTAAAGCTTTCTGTTTACAAATTATTCATACATTTTTGTTTCAAAGCTCATTATATGGCTTATCATGAGTAAATCTGTATTTAATCAGGCTGCATGAAACAAATTCCTTTGTCATTTGTTTATTATTTAAATAGCATTGTTGTTTCTGCGATAAGACGAAGTAAGTAATCCTTTACCAGGCGTAAATTATTTCATTACTATTATCTCAATTTGAGTGCATTAGATTACTGATAACATGAGACGTTATATAATAAGAGAAACATCTCAACGGTAAAACAAATAACTAATAATATTTTGAAGAGTTGTGTTGTCTGTAGCAAACAAAATGAGAACGGCAGAATATATAAAACACTAGCGGCCCGTCCCGGCTTCGCACGGGTGGAAGACCCGGTCTAAAACCCAGTTCCGATGGTCACAAAAACAACAAAAAAAGAATTAGCCGAATCGGTCCAGCCGTTTTCAAGTTATGAGCTTAGCAACACATTTAGCGATCCATTTTTGTACTATAGAAGATTTCAAAACAATAATCTATACTATCTATACTATTATTATAAAGAGGAAAACTTTGTTTGTTTGTTTGTTTGGTTGTAATGAATAGGCTCAAAAACTACTGAACCGATTTCAAAAATTCTTTCACTATTCGAAAGCTACATTATCCACGAGTAACATAGACTAAATTTTATTTTGGAAATAAATGGGGTTCCGTAATATATTTGGATTTTTCGGACACAAGGTGTAAAAAATCAACCAGAAAAGTTACTTATTTTGCGTACGCTGCCTAAACTATAAAAGATAGAACTATGAAATGTTCTAATTAGTTGTAGATCTTATAAATATCTACAAAAAACTCCGCGACACACTATACCTATCTATGTCGAGTGAGGCACAACAACCATTTTTTAAATCAAAAATCTTGAATTTTTTTGGACTACTTTTAAACGCATTTATTTTACTCATTCTATTAATCCTTATCAAAATAATTTATTTCATCATTAAGTACAGTTAATGTAGATGATATTTGGTCTTTGAATGATTAAAATTAGATGTTTAGTTTCGAAGTTATGGCGAAATTAAAATATCACGATTTCTGCGGCCCGTTGCGAAGTGAGCGTCACCAAGGCGGGGGTGCGCGTGCGGGAGGGGAGTTTAGATCTATGAGTAAGGTACTTGCGCGGCTCATCTATACTAATATTATAAAGCTGAAGAGTTTGTTTGTTTGTTTGAACGCGCTAATCTCAGGATCTACTGGTTGGAATTGAAAAATTCTTTTTGTGTTGCATAGTCCATTTATCGAGGAAGGCTATATAGGCTATATAACATCACGCTATCACATATAGGAGCGGAGCAGTAATGAGAAATGTTTCAAAATCGGGAAAATGTATTCCTTTTTTAGAGCTTCCGTTGCGTGCGCTGCGTAAACGGTTAGAGTTTCGCAAAAAATATGTAATACGGAATTATACCTCATAAAATTTTCTAAAATAAAGTCCGCGAGAGCATATATCTATCTTTAAAGGTTAAGTCACTATAACCTTTTTTATGGGAACCAAATTTGTTTTAGAGTAATGCGTTATTTGCGAAGGTGTTTTCATTAACACTATATTAATCCTTATCCAAGTAAATACGTTAATCATCACAAGCATTTAATTTTGAACGAAATTGCCCTTTACATCATTTGATTTCAATGAATATCTTAGGAGATATCACAGTTTCAAAATAATACCGCGACAAAATAATGACGGGCTGGCACAATTGCGTCGATAAAATCCCTCTTTAGGCCGGTCAATATCGACATCAAACATTGCAAACGCGAATGTAACTACCATTTTGTTATAATTTGCAACCTTGAATACCCTGTGCTGTCAATTCAGTAGTTTTTGCGTGTGTATCTCATGAACCGTGATAGCTAGAGATTTGAAATTTTCACAGGTGATGTACATCTGTTGCTGCTATAACAAAACATACTAAAAACCAGAATAAAATAGATATAAAGGGGGGCTCTCATTGGTCGCGGGACTTATTTCATTACCGTGACCCCGGAACATAAAGAGCTATTGAAGGATACCATGGATTTTAGCCAGTACAAGTCTGACAGTCCCTCCCAGCCCGGGGTGGGAGGGCTCATTTGATGATTTTACCACGTAAAAAAGATGGGGCTCCCATAAAAAAACGTGGTTTTGTTGCTGGTTTTTGTAGGTGTTATAAAGTAATGTAATGTTTCGGAGGCTGTTTCTAACAAACCGTGATAGTTAGATAGGTTACATTTTCACAGATGATGTGTGTCTATTGCCGCTGTAACAACAAATACTAAAAACTGGTTAAGTGCGATTTTGATTCGACATTGACATTGACAGAACAGGGTTATCAGGGTTGCAAACTTGGGTGTTAAATACTCTAAAGTCTAAAGGGACCTAACAACATATAAAAGAATCGTATGTAAATGCGCGTGTGCAATGTTTGGTTTTTTTATGTCGATATTGACCGGCCTACTTTAAGGATCGTTTGGAAAGGCTACGGGCTGCGTCCTCACCTTCAGTCTGACGCAGTCCTACCGGTTTTCGTTTTTTTCGTTTCGGGAGGTACCTCAAGATTCAGTGGCAATTAAGGGGAATGGTTAGCAGTCGGAATGCGTGAGGGAAATGACATCCTCTACCTCTCGCCCCAGCCACCACTGAAGATACCCACGGCGTCGGAAATAGCTCTCTTCAAGGGAACTGATGGAGACGGGACTATAGGACCAAACTCCTAACATGACGCGGGTGAAACCGCGGGCAGAAGCTAGTAAGTAATATACATAAATTATAATAGCGGTAAGTTTGCTATTTGTTTAGTTAGGTACTTTTCTAATAGACTAGACTAGTTCTTATTTTTTTAGTCTTCGATTTTAGACTCACGAACAACATGACAATACCTTTAAATTATAACAAATTAACTTTCAATGTTTTTTTAAAAACTCGTGACTAAATGTTAATTTCTTCAGACAAATATTTAATTGCAATGAAACATAACAGTTAACGGAACTAGAATTAAGATAAAACTGATTACTTGACTGACAGCAAACCCTTTTATTTCCTGTTTATTTTTGTTTTTCCAAACGGTACTGTACAGGGATGGTATTATGCTATAAAAAAGCACGATATGTTGGAGTTTGATTTTAGAAGTACCTATAGCCTGATTATAGATTAGCAAAGATTACTTGAGTCGCTGGCTCGGCTCAAGTCAAGCTCGACACGCCCTCTGCAATTACATCTCATTAGATATATTGACACCTAGATACAGTTTCTTATAAACAGACAGATATGTCAAAAACCGAGAGCTTTCATTAGGATTCTAAATATTAAAAGTTTCGAGTTCCATCTGTCTTTGAGTATACGCGAATTGCTGCTGAGAAAAACAAAATTGGAGGGTGTTTAAACCCTTCGTCATGACAACTGAGTATAGCTACGCTGATTAGTAGACTCAAGACGGGTCTTGGAATCATCATCATCATCATCAGCCTATAACGTTCCCACTGCTGGGACACAGGCCTCCTCTCTTGTAAGAGGGAGTGGGCCATAATCCACCACGCGGGCCCAGTGCGGGTTGGCAGATGTCACATGTCTTCGTATTTTTGGTTCTAGGACATGCCGGTTTCCTCACGATGTTTTCCTTCACCGTTTTGAGAGCAGTGGTGATGAAAAAAATTACACAAAGTAATGCGCCAGGCTGGGTTCGAACCCACGACCTACAACTCGTAAGTCGGGGCCGATACCACTGGGCCACCACTGCTCGTCGGTCTTGGAATACGAGCGTTAAAGCACAATGACTCCGAGGGATACTAGGATACCACCCAACTCTACCGCTGTATCTCGTCTGCCAATTGTTGTCCACAGTTGGACATAAGACGCCAAAGATTCACCATCAACGATCCAAAGATCCCACTGCATAATACCTACCTAATCTCAGACAGATTTTTAAAATTAACTACTTGTTTTATTTTTACAAAAACTTGATTTAAATGGGAATTTAGTTTCTTTGTGAGAGCAAAATATAATCTCTAAGAACAATTAACTTAATAATCTTAAAATCTACAGTTTTAAGTAAGACAATAGTCTGTTCAAGGTGAATTATACTTGGATACAACGTAATTAATTTCTATGTTTGGAAAAAGTTTATGTTTTCTCAGATTTGTAAAAATGACGTAAATATGGAGTATGAGAAGAGTGACTTCACGCAGAATTGTGTTCGTTTCATTGCTTGAGAAAAGAGGAAAAAATCTGGTCAAATACTGAGTTCAGAGTCACAGGCAGGTGATCGAGTAACTCTACCAACCTAATATTTTAATCTCCAGTCACTGACATGACTGTAACAAAGTAATGTCGGGAAATTGAGGTTTTATTAGTAAAAGTTATTATATTAATGAAACGCTAATTCACTAAACGGTGACTGTATCTTGTCTATGAGTATTTTCCTTATAAGGAACTGTATAATTTGTTAATCTGTATGTATGAGTAGATTAACATTTGAAACTAATGTTCTGTTCCGACTTCACATGGGTGGGATTTACGTTATTTAGTTATTTTCTTTTGTTTAATAATTACGTACAGCATCTTACCCCAATCAGTCAAATATGTTTAATTTATTTTCAACTTCATTACAACAGGAGAAGATTCATATTGGGTTAGCAGATCGATCAGATTTTAGCATCGACAATAACGAACATAAATATATTTTTTTTTAATTAAAATAGACGTTTCTGTATTTCTACGAAACTAATGAATAGCATTTAATTAAAAATAAATACTTAAAGACAAATTGTAATACTTACCCAACACACAATACTGCAAATATCACCAAAAGTTTGTGTAACTCCATTATTCTAGATATCACTAAATAAAATCTTAAACAAATAAAAAAATATATAAATTATCACTTAATCTTCACTGCGAATTGGAAATAATTCAACTAATAACTTGAAATATAAATAAAAATATAAGTAACATAAAATAATAAAGGTAAATTCGGACGTGTAATGCGCGCCAAAAGCCAACGCGCACTGAATGCGCAAACGCAGGTTATAGCGCTACGAAGGAACCCGCAGAGAGTTGTCCGAGATAAAAGGTCTCGTAGTAATGTCGTCATATGACGTCAATGAAACTCTCAGACGTCTGGAACCTGACTGCAGAACCCGTCTAAAGTCCAGCGTATTTTTTTTTTCTCCAGGATTAAATTGGCGTGACGTATTAAATACCTTTATAAGGTTAAAGTAATCTAACTAAATGAAGCTACTATTGCAACTTCCTGTAGCTCATCTTGCATCTATTGCAGGAATAGCTATCCAGTAGGCACTTGCGCAAGTTTTCTGTATCTGAAAATTAATAGGAAATAAAAACATATACGTGCACACAACAGGCACAAAATCAACCCCGATTTAGGCTTCGCCGCAGTGGTTTTTGTTGCCATAAGTTCTTTATTTCTGGTAAGAAATAAATAAAAAATAACCACTTTAATAATAAATACGTCTTGCTAGTTATTGCAATAGTGACAAAGGAATTCCGTTTACATTTTGATCCCGATCTATGTGAAGTTTCAGCCAACCTGAAGAATTCTGGGCCAAAAATTCACTGTTTATACTTCGGAGAGTCTGTATGTTGGGGATCGATATGAAATCATGTTTAAAACTAGTTTGATATTATTCTAGTTCTTGGCTTCAATCCAGTGCTAAGCAATAGCAAAAATGCTACTTACGATAGACCGAGCTCACTCAGAAGGAACTAGAATTGATACGCACCGAAGGGCGATGGCACACAGCAAAAACTATTTGGCGCCGGACTCCGACAGGATAGTGCTTCATGAGCCAGGCGGCCCTACAGGGCGATTGGCTAACTTGATAGTCACTGACCAGCGGTTGTCCAATACGAAATTTACCTTTTGACAGCTATTTGATGATCACCACACAAACACCGAGATATGCAATAGCCCCGCTGGTGAGGCCTACCACGACCGCACTTCTGCTAAACACGAGGTCCAGAGCTCCCCGATCGCCAGGGGTGAAGCACTATCGGATTTACCGTCTTGCCAAGAGCAAGCCAAAGTTTCGATGTTTGGATTTGTGTCGATTGTAAGGCTGTCTTTCTATTGCATGGGAATTAGAAGTGGAAGTCTCTACCTGCGTCTGTGTTCCCGAAGGCATACTCGAAGCTATTCTTGTGGGTAAACTCGTTCCATCCCCCATCATAGACATTTCACCCTCTAACCTAGCCAGGACAAGAGCATAGATAGGTACAAATTTCAAATAAAATAAAAGTAGGTTTTTGACTGAAGTAATAAGAATCTTTAACATTACGGATTGGGATTTCGTTTCGATATTTTATGAAAAAGGTGGTCAAGGTATCGCTCATTTGAAAGTCATTAACCCAAGTTATTACCTCATCTGCGTCTTATACATACGTATATGTACATGACATTTACTGCACTAACCTTCTCATCGTCACAATGGAGAGTCCTGGGAAGTATTTATAAAATTAGATAATGAACGTCATGTTTATGCAAGATATTTTCAGCGTCAGAAAAGCAATGGTTCTTAGTTAAGATTTTTTTATTTACAAAAGAGACAAAGAGAATTTTCAGTATACTTATAATACTTAGGTTATGCCCCCACAGGATAAGGCTAGATACTTGTCATTAAAACCAAGGTTCTTATGTAGATATGCGAATTTATTTAAGAACCCAAAAACCGCTAAGGTTATTGGCATAATAACCTCTGTTCTCAAACGGGTTTGATAAAACGACGAATATATAGGTCTTGCATCAAACAACATCAAGTTTTTGTGTATCTATATTATCTAACTTATTTTAATTAATTACAGATAAATATAAAAAAATATTCAACACTAAGAAATGCATTTTATGCCCTTTACCAGTCTCTCTTAATTAAATAATACCTAATCAATTTCGTCTTTTTTTTAAATAATAATAATATACATGTGTAAACAATTTACAACAAAACTTAGACCCTTTTTTTATCATGGTAAAATCATCAAATGAGTCCTCCCACCCCTCCCTCCCGGGAAGGGCGGGAGGGACTGTCAGACTTGTACTGACTAAAATCCACGGTGTCCTTCAATAGCCCTGTATGTTCCGGGGTCACGGTGATGGAATGAGTCCCGCGACCCCGAAAACTTAGACCCTAGGACAACTTTTCACATTTTTGTGACGTAAAGTAAATGTAAATTAAATGGAAAAAAGCTCCTCATTATAGTATAGGTACTAGAGGCACTTTTTCATTTTACATACAATAAACCAAGTAAATACTTCAAGTACACTCTAGGTAAAATATGGAAACCTTTTTGGTTTTTCATCACAGCTTAGCTGATTTCAGACTACGCTATAACATAATAGCGTATAGTATATAGCAGCACAACAATATTGCGCTCCATACATTATTATGGGCACTTTCACATTGTACTGTACTATATTTATTATTGGCTTGCTACCATTAGGTCCTTCTTTGCTATACTTCATAGCACAATAGTATAGCGTAGTCTAGCGTAGTCTGAAATCAGCTTCACTCGTTGTATAATTTCCTTATTTGACCTTTTTTTAATGCGCATTGTCTCTGGTATTGTTTTCAAAACGATAAAATTGCATTTTGTCATAAAGAATCCCCTTTACCACAAACAACATTTTCTTCCCGGTAAAATAATGAGCTGGTGACAATTAATTGATCATTTCTGTTAATAAACATAATACGTTCACTTATTTCCTTTTTAAATTTCCAGAACACTATCACAACTGTGTAAATACTGAGCATATTGTGACCAGTTTGAAGGGAATTCCCTGTTTTGCCATTCATTTTAATTCAATTAACTACGCACTATGTGAAATAACTTAGTCACAACGAAACCTTTTCCTTATTTTATAGTCGGATTGAATATAGACTACTTAATAATTTGACGTACACACGGCTACACAACAATCTATACAAAACCAGTTTGTCTTGGTCTCGCTTCGTACGATTTTTACACACAATGAACGGTCAGCTAATACAAAATCCTGTTTTTGCATGGCTTGATGTTAGTGGTGGATAATATATCATAAAGCAAAATAAAGCACCGTGCTTAATACACATAACATAAAGCAAATGCTTTTGTGGCTCTCACAATTTGCTTTTTGCTTATTGCTTTTACATCGCACTCTCTGTCTCTGTCCGTCGCGCGAAAAGCAACAAGCAATGAATAAGCATTAAGCAGGTGGGGCGGGGATTGTGACTTGTGTGCGTAATTGTTATAAGCACCGCGGACGATTTTACGATCTCGGGCGGCTCATGTAATATAGTTCTTTACTGTTTTGCTTCGTGCTTTTTTAATGTAGGTAAATAAATTCAGTGTTAGGACACGAAATATTGATAGTATGCCTAAACATAAAATTGTTTAAATAAAGACGATTGATTGAGTGACTATTGTGTTGTTGTTTTGTGATTTTGTGTGTTTATTTATAGCGGACGAAAATGTCAAACATTTGTTCAATTATAGACAGTCCTAACCCTGGAAAGTATGAAGGAAAGTTCATTGTATTTTTAACGGTTCTGTTTTATCGTAATTCATAAACGTGATGTAATATTCTTTTATAGCATGCTGCCACTCACCGCGCTTGCTTTAAGTCACTTGACTTAAGGCTAAGCGTATGCTGAGACGCAGGCAATGCAGCACAGCACAGTACAGCACAGTGCAGGGCAGGGCAGTTGAGGCAGACATATGCCCCCTCCGCATGCTGCGACGCAACTGACATTCGCATCATAAACAAAGTTACCTAGCAACGAATGTATCCAGCATACACAACACACGCGTCGCGCAGGATTCTGTGCCGGCACTGCAACGAGATGCAGAGCAAGACAGACACATGTCTGCGTGGCACGTACCTGCGCCGCAGCGTACGTAGTTCAATGACGTTCCATGCTTTACAAAATCTACTCTGCTCTGTGATGTGTGGACCTGCGTAACCTGCGTCTCAGCATACGCCTAGCCTAAAGCGCGCGGACTCGGTGAGTGGCAGCATGCCATGCCTACGCGTTTAAAAAAAGCATGCTTTAATAAAGCATATAAAAAAGCGTGCTTAAAATATGAAGCATTAAGCATTAAGCAAGTGATTGCCTTAAAGCAACTTTGAACACCACTACTTGATGTGTACCTTACTATAAAGTAACGAAACGGTTGGTACAGTGGCTAAGTGATCAACTGCTACGCAGCGTGTGGCGGGTTCAACATGCAGGTAATTGTTCTGGGTCTGGGTGTTTATGTATGTGAGTTTATAAATGTATAGAAAAAACGCACTCGATACAGGAGAAATTCCTAGTGTCCAACGTATTTAAAAAAATATATTTTTTTTACATCTAAAATTCCTAGAAATGTGAAAGTTTGTATGGATGGATGTATGTTTGTTCCTCTTTCACGCAAAAACTACTGGATGGATTTAGATGTTTGGTACACAGATAGTTTATAACTTGGATTAACACATAGGATATTTTCATCCTGATTGTACGTACCCGTGGGATAATTTTCCAGTTGTAGCGGGTGAAACCGCTGGCAGCAGCTAGTAATATTATAAAGATGAAGAGTTCGTTTGTTTATTTGTTTGGTTGGTGCTAATCTCAGAAACTACTGGTTGGAATTGATGAAATCATTTTCTGTAGGATTGGATAGACCATTTATTGAGCATCGCGCTACGGCCAACAGGGCTATTTCTATAGCTTGATAATTATGTATCCGTGTGTCCATATTTACCTTCTTATACAGAAATAATCTTGTCGCAGTGATTGACGGTGTTGAATAAGCAGCAATCGTCAAGATAAGTATACAGGGTGAATTTTTCAACTGGGCGTGGATGGCTACTTTCGAAACTATGAGGAATATCGAAAAACGTTGAAAGGAGTCTCGAGGCCGATTTTGACGAAAACTAAAACTGCATCATTGGATTTTAGAAAAATCAAAAATCCTGGTCAGGAATCGAACCCGCTGATTTTGGAAAAAAAATCACATCCTGTATTATTATACCGTTCGATAGTGTTGCTAATAAGGATCAAATTCTGGGAAGTAATCATATACGGCAAACTTAAGGAAAACTTATAATTACAAAAAAAACTGATTAATCTTCAAGGCAAAGACTGTATTTGAAACATAAGTTACCGTTTCTTCTTTAAAATAATGCTATTTTTAGTTCAACTCAATAATGTCGTATTGCTAAGTACAGTGGGATTATTGAAACGTCAAATCCAGTGAGACATTGAAAACAATGAAATTTTATATTTCGAATAAATTATGGCTCAGTAGATGTAAAGTAACATGGAAAAATAGCATATTCATAAAAATCAGCCATTTCCTTAAGTTTGCCGTATATGATTACTTCCCAGAATTTGATCCTTATTAGCAGCACCATCGAACGGTGTAATAATACACGATGTGATTTTTTTTCCAAAATCAGCGGGTTCGATTCCTGGCCAGGATTTTTGATTTTTCTAAAACTCCAATGATGCAGTTTTAGTTTTCGTCAAAATCGGCCTCGAGACTCCTTTCAACGTTTTTCGATATTCCTCATAGTTTCGAAAGTAGCCATCCACGCCCAGTTGAAAAATTCACCCTGTATAGTATTATTATGGTAGATTGAGTAGATTATACATAGAATCTATACTGATACTGAAGCCACTGGATACGTTCTGACTTTCGTACACGATGAAAAGGAAAATGCATAGGTTCTACCTATAATTAGTACAAAATTAATTAGAAATGTGATTCCCGAACGCATACAACCCTTATCTCTTCAAAATTAGAGTGAGCATGGCTTCTCCTGGGTTAGCTCGCTCCATCGTCGACCAATAGGTATTGTAATGATGCACCAATCGTATCGTCTAAAATCCAGGATGCACCACCTTCCACTCCATTGCCTTCAAGGCTTAACAGTTTCCAGAGTTTTTTTTTTCTAATAACCTAGTAATGTAAATGTGATGTAAATGATGCAACATTCCAGTCGTCTGACTACACCATCATGCAATGTAGACGATTAGACATAGACAGACTGTCGACTTATCGATTTCTGGAAACTTAATTCAGATTTTCTTTTTACAGTAACATACTTAATTATTTTTTGTAGGGCGTATGAAGGACACCGTGGATTTTAGTAAGTACGAGTCTGACAGTCCCTCTCGCACTGCCCAGGGGAGGACTCATTCGATGATTTTACTGCGATAAAAAAGGGCAAAGAAGAAATACATAGGGATGTCCAAAGCCTTTAGAATTCTTCGAATATTGAGTTTTTAGATGCAAGAATAATTAGTCAAATCCAACAAAATTGATTTTTAACTATTCGCGTAATCCTAGGACAACCAAGTATTAAAAACAACATTTTTAGTTGTGTTTGTAGCACACATTATTTTCCATAATCAACATAATTGGACAGTCGTCCTCAGGCCACTAATGTATAGCGCAACCAGTCTAGCGATTTTATACTAATGATGTCATCTCTCCTGCTAAAGTGCTCGGATTTCCCTATGCATTTCAACAACACTTAGTCATACAAAAAGCATAATGGATCTCCTGTTTGGCCGAAGGCAGGGCGGATTTAAAGAGTTGGACCCCCAAAGTCCGCCCTGCTTACGTTACTACTTTCTAAACTGATTTTAAAACTCCCGAAACTTTAACGACTAACCTATCCGAGATGGGATGTTAAACCATTCTTCTTCACGCCGCATAAGTAAAAGTAAAAGAGCACAATATTATGATCTATATGGATGGAGAGTTGCAAAATGGGTGCAAAAGATACTCGCTCTTCTTGACAATGCGTGGCCCTGTAGTAGGTATTACTACTTTGCTATATTCTGCACATTATGGAGCAATAAATTAGTAGATACTTAATTGTTGTTGTTGTCTTACCTGTCTGCTAATTAGTTTCCTATATCCTCCAGTGCCGCTACTAGTCTTTTATGCGCCTAGTACGATTTTCTTTAACTGCTCTGCGCTCTGATCTGGACAATAAAATTGTATTCCTTGTCTGGCGATTTCTGCACCCCTCCATGGTCTACGCCCTGTGCCTTGGCACCATTGGCACCCCCCTATTTTCGGCACTGCCAAGCTCTTCATTATTTTAACACCATCAAATATGGAGGAAGTTTCTCTGTTTGACAAGAATCTACTCTAGAGTGCTATAAAATTCCGTTAACATTTAATTATGCTTACGCTCAATAATAACTAGTAGGGTGTAGCGATACAAGCTTGAATCTCTTAATGGATGTCCTAGATAAATATGATCAATTGATTAAGAGGAATGTAGCAAGAAGGCTTTTGCCCTGGTATGGCACAATAGTAAGGTTTTTTCGTGAACATCGTTTAGGTATAACCATAACCTACTTACCTACTTATGTAACCTTTTTGCTTTGCGTTGTTAGTGTACAGAGACGTACATAAGTTGCCGTTTATCCAGAAACTCTAGTTTTACATAAACATAACATGGAAGCCCATGAATCAAAACATTAAAAAGTTAACGATTTCTGAGAAGATATTGGGCGGAACTGTTTTTTGGGCGATGTCAAATAAAAAAGTTAATTTGCAAACGAAAGGAAAACCGAAGCAATAATACTTTTTGCAAATAAATAAGTGGTGGGATCAAAGTTTGGTTGTTGTTGTGTATACTACAATTATATTTACATTTGTACCTAAATACCATGCACATAGTCACAGTTTCCTGTTTAGACATTCCCGCAAATCCTCCCGCCCTGGGTAGAGCAGAAGTGACAGTCATTCTTGTACTAATAACTTACCTGTTCCTTCAATGCTACCCCGTTCCAGGATAACATATTAGGACAGACATTCCCGATCAAAACGAATACTTAGAAAAAGTTTTTAGAACAGGAGGTTATCTGTGGTGTGGTATCAACATAAAAACGCATAGTTTTAAGGAAACTTCAGTCTGGTAAAACCTAAAACGTTCCGATGACGTATCACACTTGTCGCGGAAGGCGAGAATATCAGTCACATGGTAAGCGCACCGTATTTTATTATTGTGGTAACACTGACCGGGCTTGGTCATTTTCCGAAGTTTATGTCAACGGTTCGGGCGCTGACTTTTTGTAGATGGCGGGAAAAGGTGAGAATGCCCGGCTCCTGAGGTGTGCGTGTGAAGTGTGCATGATAAGGTGGATGAGATACCTCGAGTGAAGGACCTCCTAGCCCTGGGATCAAGTGAGTGTTTAAATCCCTTATAGATTATAATGATTAAGCCTTGACATGTAACCATGAGGTAACGAGGTAGATTAAGTCATCTGAGATATCATGTCGGCGATCATACCTCCAGCAGGCGAGCTCCCTAACTAAATGCCAAGCAGGGAGTTACGTATGGTTATCGTTCTCTCGAGCTACCTGTTGGGGAGTCGGGAATTATCAGCGCAGGGCTGATCTCCTAAGTCGTATGCTGGAGAGGAACAACTGACGGTCACTAGTTCGAAGGAGACAGGGGCGTGGCTATGGGGATGGAGGAGGCCACCGTGGGGGCTCCCAAGCCCCTACGTCCGACGGTGTCATTTGGACGGGCTTAGCCCTTGGGTTGCTTAGCAACTGTTGGGACGCCATATGGAGCACTGGTAGACCGTTAGGATAAGGTTCTACGTTGGTAGACCAAGGTTGAGCATAGCTCGTTAAATGTGATGAGGATCTACGTTGGTAGACCAAGGTTGAGCATAGCTCGTTAAATGTGGTTGGAGCTGCTTCGATGGAGTATAGCTCAGTACAACTAGCTGATGATGCCTAGAGTCAATGATAATATTATGGCCATCGCTTCCTGGTTGCATGACGAGGGTTATTTCCTTTTAGAGAGAAGTTACATTTGCGTTTATTACAAAGTCAGTAAGAGAACGGTTCCGTATGAAACCCGAGCATACAGTTCGGGTGGAATGCGAAAACATTCACACGATGTTCTGCCACCCTAGCTATTCCGTACTAAACCCGGGCCTACAGCCAAGTTGAGTGCGGACGGCGGGACAAAATGGTGGAGATGCTGAGAAAAAAAAAAAAAAACCTTTCTAACGTCATTTGATTTTATCGAATTCTAATACACGCGATTTACGCTATAATTAAAATGTGTTGTTTCTTATAATATTAACAATAATAATATATACGACAGTGGCTTTATTGTTTTATTTACCCTATTCGATTTAATTTTTCTTGTATAATTATATTGTGCAGTGTGATAACACCTTTATTTTTCGTTGGGGAGGTCCGGGTGGTCTGTTTGGCACCTAATGATAAACCTACCTTGTCTATGGAATAGTGCTGCCTTCCTTCTACATTGATGAAAGTTCGGTTTTGCGGTTTCCCTTTGAATCCTACTTAATCCACCGGCGTGTAGATTAATAAAGGAACGTAATAAATTATATAGGGTACACTTATATTATGTGTATGTTGTTATTGTTATTTAAAGGAAATATTGTGCGTCCTTAGATATAGTAAATTATGTCATAGACTGACAATCGTATCTGGTAACGATTCGTCGACGTTTTCACAACACTATGCGTATACCGCCTTTTTTGCTGTCGAATGACAATTGCTTAGGAAAAGTTTAAAAAAGTTTTCTCTTTAGTTTATATCGGCGGGGAAATTGAGTTTCAGTGTTTAATTCAAGCATAAATAGCGATAATAAGTAGTGTAGTTTGTAACTTCTAAGTTCTTTTCACTAAACAAATCACCGAAAAAACCCGTGTCGACGCCACATACGAAAATATGGATGAAGCCCTGCTTCGCAGGGTTCGAGTGCGGCGGGACCGGCTCAGTGCGAAGCTTGAATTTATCCAGACCGAATGCGCCACTGGTGTCGACGAGCTGTCCATCAAACAGTATATTTCCGAATTGAAGGAGCTGCTTGACAGACTTGATTGTGAAACAAAATACTACTTGAAGAATTCGCAAGACCCAGATCAGACAGTCGCAAATGATTGCTTTGAGCAGCAGATATCGGCGGAAGACATGATAGGCGCCTTGTTGAAACACATACCAAAAGAATCTACATCAGCGTCAACATCGACTACAAAGCTTCCCAAGCTGGAATTACCGAAATATGATGGAACCCAGACAAAGTGGTGTGAGTTCTGGGATAAATTCCATGGTAATGTCGACCAGAAGCAAATACCGGATGTCGACAAACTGTCATATTTGATGAGTTGTTTAGAAGGTGCTGCTCTGCAATCAGTGGCAGGCTTGCCGACAACAGAAGGTAATTATAAAATTGCTCTGGATACACTTAAAAGGCGTTTCGGATCAACTACTATCCAGATAGACTCGCACTACCTGGCATTAAATAACCTGCCAAAATCTCAACAGTCTAGCGGGGACTGCAGAGCTACACTGGATGCCGTTGAGCACCATTTGAGAATCTTAGAACAGTTAGGAGAACCAGGCAACGGCAACCATCTGAGAGCCTTGGTTCTAAGCAAATTCCCAGAACAGTTAATTCATGAGCTCCATCTAATTGGAAATGATGATGATACCATGATTACTATCAGGAAAAACCTGGATAGGATCATCTTAGCCATGGAAAGATCAGCAGTACTTAGGTCAAGTAACAATTCGGCTTCAGAAAATAACACACCCTCGGAATTAGAAACTAAACCATCCGCAGCTACCACCGGCGCCCTTCATGCAGCTGTCCACACTAGTAAGCCCAGGAAGCACAAGAGGAGAGTAGACTATCACCATGAGCGTGGTCAAGCTAAAAAACGACAAAGTACCCATGACAACACGCGCGAACCTCCAAAGAAGAGAATGGGAAGAGCCTGTCTTTTTTGTGATCTGAGGAATCATAACAGTGCAGACTGTAAACGATTCCAAACCATTGATTCAAGAAAGGAGAAACTGCAAGGACGATGTTTAAAGTGTTTGAACACAACTCATAAGACAGAGGAATGTCAGAAAAGGATATCATGTTTCCGCTGTAATGCGGATCATCTAATGATGTTCTGCCCGAAAAATAAAGGTGAGGAATCGAACAATGATATTTATAGTGAGGATTTAAGTACTATCTGTAATTTATCATATGGTACATATTTACAGACCGCAGTGGGAACAATAAGAAATCCCAGAAAGATGTCAAGGCGGACACTCAATCGGCTTCTTCTGGATAGTGGAAGTCAACGCAGTTATATCACAAAGAAAACTGCAAATGATCTTAAATTGATAAGTATTAAAGAAGATTTATTGTTGATTTATACTTTTGGTGCATTAAGTCCTAAAGAGACATTAAGTCCAGTTTCTGAAGTTATTATTGAAACTAAGAGGGGAATTACTAGAAAAATTCAAGTGAATATTGTTGATCATATTACAGGTAAAATTCCTGTTGCAAAATTTGTAAATAAAGCTATAGATATACCTGCTGATGATGAAACTACTGGTGAGGGCATTGACCTTCTTATAGGTAATGATTATTACAGTTCTTTCATGAGAGATGAGAAGATAGAAATGTCACCAAACCTTTATTTGGTTAACACTGATTTCGGATGGATTCTTTCTGGCAATACCAATGTTAATGAGGAGACTTCAGCTTTGACTGTGTCCACATACTGTCAATGCCACATACCAAGCTGTCCATACTTTGTAGAACCAGATCTACCTCTCAGAAATATTGATGTAAATTTTTTGTGGTCACTAGAAAGTATTGGCATAACGGACAATCCTAAGACAACAAGGCAGGAAGAAGCGGTGAAGCATTTTGCAGAGACTGTTCAATATCTTAATGGAAGATATTATGTTAAATGGCCATGGATTCAGTACCCTCCGGCACTATCTTCTAATTTTGGGCTGGCAATAGGTAGACTTAAGAGTATGTTAAAGAGAATAGACAAGAATTCACTCCTAGAATACGATTCTATACTAAGAGAACAGTTACAGTCTGGAATAATTGAAGAGATTGACCCAAAATTACACCAAAATTCTGACCGGCCAATTCACTACCTCCCGCATCACATGGTCAAACAGAAGGGGAAGAAGGGCAGACTTGTGTACGACGCTTCGGCTAAGACATCTGGTCAGAAGAGTCTCAATGAATGTCTTTACAGTGGACCCTCATTCCTTGAAGATCTGACAGCATTGCTACTCAAGTTTAGAATGAAGAAGATAGGTGTAATGGCTGATGTCGAGAAAGCATTCTTACAAGTTGGATTACAAGATGAAGATCGTGACGTGACACGGTTCTTATGGATCAAAGATTTGAATAAAGAGCCAAGAGATGATAACCTGATGTACTTACGATTCTGCCGTGTACCCTTTGGAATCATAAGCAGTCCGATGTTACTTACGGCGACAATCAGGCATCATATGACGTTGTCATCGTCGGGAGACCTTCTGAAGAACATAGCCAACAAATGTTATGTAGATAATCTTGTTACCAGTGCTGATAGTGCCCAAGAAGCTACACGAATCTATGAGCAAACAAAAGAAACATTTGTGCAAATTGGGATGAACATCAGAGATTGGATATCTAATGACAAAGAACTTATGAGTGCGATTCCCAAAGCTCATCAGGCAGAACAACAAGAAAATGTTAAGGTTCTTGGGCTTTCATGGAATACAACAAGGGATACATTAAAGCTGAAAGTATCAGTAGATAATTTTGAACAAGATCCATTAACTAATACTAAAAGGACGGTTCTTCGGGATATGGCCAGGATATATGATCCTCTTGGATTTGCATGTCCATTAGTCTTACCAATGAAGCTGCTGTTTCAAAAAATTTGCAAGCTGAAACTGAAATGGGATGCAGAACTATCCGATGACTTGAAACAGATGCTGGAAGAAAACCTGGATTGTCTGAGACAAATACAGGATGTTGAGCTTCCGAGACATGTGGGAATTGAGTCTCCTGATGCGACATATCAGGTCCACGCCTTCACAGATGCATCAAAAAATGCTTTTTCTTGTGTTGTATACCTGCGAGGTCAGAGTGGACAAAATTTTACAGTACGTTTTATAATGGGAAAGTGCTGCATTTCAAGGATGGAAGACAAAGATGAGCTGAAAATACCAAGGCTAGAACTCTTAGGTTTTTTGATTGGCAGTAGGATGCTGGCGTATGTGAAAACCAATATAGATCATCCAATCGAAAATGAATATCTGTGGACTGACAGCCTTGTGGTACTTGGCTGGATGAATTCTAACAAGCTACTTCCTCCGTTTGTAGCAAATAGAGTAAACGAGATCAAGAAGAGGCATCCAAACACAGATATGTTTTACATCAATACGAAGTCCAATCCTGCCGATGTCGCCACTAGGCCGGAACTCTGGAAAGAGAAGCAGACTCTTTGGTTCAATGGCCCCGAATTTTTAAGAGAATCAGAAACAACTTGGCCTGAGAATCGACACTATATGACCCACCATTCATTTCTTTCTCTTGGGGAGGCCCCAATTGAGGGTTGTCCAGAAGAGAGAAATGAACCATCAGGAAAAGGTTTGGATGAATTAAGTGTACTACCCATATCTGGATGCATACCGAAGACCATTAATAAGATCCAAAAGAAATATTATCCAGAGGAATTAGCTGGTCGGAGAACACATCTTTCAAGAAATTTGGGTCTCTTTCTAGATGTAGATGGGGTTCTCAGATGTAGAGGACGTATGGCCAACACCACATGGAGCTACGACAAAAAGTATCCAATTCTATTGCCAAGAGATTGCGATTTTACAAGAAGGGTCATAACAGAAACTCATGAGAAAAACTATCATGTAGGCGCTGCACATACACTGAGTATCATCCGGGAAAAGTATTGGATACCTCAAGGAAAGTCTCAAGTGCAGAAAATAATAAGAAGATGCTCACAATGTACAAAACATGGTGGTGGGCCATACAAACTTCCAGACACACCTGCTTTACCTCCAGAAAGAGTAAACTACAGCAACCCCTTCACATTCACTGGTGTGTATTATTTTGGCCCATTGCTTGTGAGTACACCTACTGGGAAGGAGAAGAGATGGGTAGCCTTATTTACTTGTCTAGCTGTCCGAGCTATTCATCTGGAAATTGTTAATGACCTCTCGGCTGAAGAGTGCCTCCTAGCTCTACGAAGGTTTGCAGCAACACGTGGAGCGCCGAAACGCATATACTCTGATAACGCCACTTGTTTCAAGCTGACTTCTGAGGTAATGACTAAACCATTCTGCATAGAAAACAAAATCGAATGGAAATTCATACCGCAATTAGCACCATGGCATGGAGGATTTTATGAACGGTTGGTGGCTCTAGTGAAACACTGCCTTAAAAGAACACTTGAAAAACACCTGTTAAATGACAGCAAAGTGCTCACTGTAATGAAAGAAATTGAGGCAGTTGTGAATTCCAGACCGATTACCCAAACTGGAACAGAACTGGAGCACACTTTGCGACCAGCGGACTTTCTGAGTCTAAAAGACTGCTTGATGACTGATCCTACTTCAGTAGAATTACCTCCTGAAGGAACATCAACAAAGATTGATCTCATTCAGAGTTGGAAGAGAGGACTCAAAATTCTCGAGGAGTTTAAGAGAATGTTCATTGGACAATATTTGATGAGCTTGAGAGAAAGGTCAAAACATTTGCCCAAACAACCCCGGATTAAGTCTCACCGCAGCCCAAAGATTGGCGATGTAGTACAAATACAGTCAGATTTCAAGAATAGAGAATTCTGGAAGACTGGGAAAATCATCGCCTTAATAAAAGGTAGTGACAATGAGTGTAGAGTAGCAAAGGTGATGACTAAAGATTCAGTCCTTATACGATCCATTGGGCATCTCTATCCACTTGAAGCAGATAGTGATGAAAGAGAACATTGTGAACAAGTGGAAGACCATAATTCAGAAAAGGTGAACAGACAGTCTGAGATGGCTGGTCGTACGAACTTGAAAGGACATGAAGAATCTCAAGAGATTATAGAAACCCCTCAAACCCAAGAGAGTGCAGATCCCTCTCATGAAGAGACGACACAAAGAGATGAAAACAACTTCCCTGATGCATCGGAGTCAGTGGATGTAGAGTCTCATCCGCCACAAGAAGACGATTCAGAGTTAACCGAGAATATAAGTGATGATATCGTTGACACTGAGCACGATACCCTTGCTGCAGGAGATGAAGTAGTGGAGCCACAAGTAGTGGATGGTGCATTGAGGAGTAGAAGAGCCGCAGCTGTCCGTGCCTCGGAGCGGATTCGAGAATGGACGCGCCACCTACTTACTCTGTTGCAATAAGTCACTTCTTCTCTTGTGGGAGTGTCGCGGAAGGCGAGAATATCAGTCACATGGTAAGCGCACCGTATTTTATTATTGTGGTAACACTGACCGGGCTTGGTCATTTTCCGAAGTTTATGTCAACGGTTCGGGCGCTGACTTTTTGTAGATGGCGGGAAAAGGTGAGAATGCCCGGCTCCTGAGGTGTGCGTGTGAAGTGTGCATGATAAGGTGGATGAGATACCTCGAGTGAAGGACCTCCTAGCCCTGGGATCAAGTGAGTGTTTAAATCCCTTATAGATTATAATGATTAAGCCTTGACATGTAACCATGAGGTAACGAGGTAGATTAAGTCATCTGAGATATCATGTCGGCGATCATACCTCCAGCAGGCGAGCTCCCTAACTAAATGCCAAGCAGGGAGTTACGTATGGTTATCGTTCTCTCGAGCTACCTGTTGGGGAGTCGGGAATTATCAGCGCAGGGCTGATCTCCTAAGTCGTATGCTGGAGAGGAACAACTGACGGTCACTAGTTCGAAGGAGACAGGGGCGTGGCTATGGGGATGGAGGAGGCCACCGTGGGGGCTCCCAAGCCCCTACGTCCGACGGTGTCATTTGGACGGGCTTAGCCCTTGGGTTGCTTAGCAACTGTTGGGACGCCATATGGAGCACTGGTAGACCGTTAGGATAAGGTTCTACGTTGGTAGACCAAGGTTGAGCATAGCTCGTTAAATGTGATGAGGATCTACGTTGGTAGACCAAGGTTGAGCATAGCTCGTTAAATGTGGTTGGAGCTGCTTCGATGGAGTATAGCTCAGTACAACTAGCTGATGATGCCTAGAGTCAATGATAATATTATGGCCATCGCTTCCTGGTTGCATGACGAGGGTTATTTCCTTTTAGAGAGAAGTTACATTTGCGTTTATTACAAAGTCAGTAAGAGAACGGTTCCGTATGAAACCCGAGCATACAGTTCGGGTGGAATGCGAAAACATTCACACGATGTTCTGCCACCCTAGCTATTCCGTACTAAACCCGGGCCTACAGCCAAGTTGAGTGCGGACGGCGGGACAACACTCACCCGGGTGAAGCCGCAGGTAAAAAATAGTAGGGCAAAATAAAACGGGACCCAATCAAGTAGCACCTATACCTAAGTAACATGTTTGTAAACCACAGATATCTGCGTCACTAAGTAGTCGACCTTAGAAATTCAACGGGCAAAATGATTGGGAAATTTTACCTTAGTTAAATATGTTTATATCCGCAAAAATATAGCAGATGCACTTGACCTCAACATCTGCCTTGAAAATGTAATAAAATTAGCAAAGTAATGAGTAGGTATAATAATTCTCCTATTTGTGGTGTGATGACCATCTCGATAACTTTAGGTGAGTTAGAGTAAGTTTTCCAGAGAGTCTATTCTTAAATCTAAAACTACCCAGGACCTTGAAACCCGTTCAGGGAACATTCCCTGAATAGGCAAAACCTTTAGATTCCCAGTCCCAGGTTTAAAAAAAACATGTCATGATAATGGTTTTGTTTTGTCATGCCATCTGATCCAAAAAGACGCTTAAAGTTCCAAGGTCTTAAACATAGTAGATACGGACAGCTTTCGGACTGTGGGGCAACGCGGACTTCATGTCTAGATACATAATTATGTACTTTATCTATTTACGTCTAATGTCCCGAGTCAGCTGGAGGACCGCAATCTGCCCGTACCGGTTTCCATACTTTAACTTCCAAGCCGCGATAATTTGTTTGTAGTGGTTTGTAGCGATTTATCAAACAAATAGACAGCTAGAGACATCTATGGAACAAGTTAAGAACTAAAAATCAAAAAGTTCTTGAGTTTAGAACAAATGTAATAAAATTGTTATACATGGAAAGTTCCCATAATGATTGTCAGGCAAAAAGTCCAGACGCAACACCCATCAAGCGTCTAACTCTTAACGCGATCCAGTTTAGGCTGTGGGAAAGAGACAGAGCTATTCAAGTCGTCTCAGTCGTCTAGCGCCATCTCTTTTCCACAGCCTTAACCTATTAACCGCCGCAGTTGTTTATAAGCAACTTATTATTTTTGAGCCCCTGACACCACAATTGTAAATTCGCAACAAAAGTCTACGAAGTGATTTTCAAGCATATTTTTATTTACGTAGCAGCAATTTCATAATAATTATAAAGACCACCTTTGCCTTTCCAGAAATTTCTTTCATTTTCCCTAAAATCACTGATGCTGAGCGCCAAATTAACGGTGAAAAAAACGAATAAAACTCATCGCAAAATGCAAGTGTGACCTTAATCTGTACCGCCAGAGTTGTATAAATACAACAGTAGTGATGTAACACATAAGTTTATTTTTTGTTCATTAATGCCAACTTTAGTTTATTCAAATCACATATAAAGAAGTTAGCCATTCAGAATTAGAAAGTAATTCAATGCTTGTTGCTGTTTGATTCTATTTCTATCTATAACATCTAAAACTTCACATGATTTCTGGTAGATTCATATTACAATTGTAGCAACGGTTTTTACCAAATCGTATTTTAGTAACAACCCTAGCACTTTAATATTATCAAAAGAGTCCAGCGCCGGAGTTGTATATGTGCAACCGCTTGTGACGTCATAAGCGAACTCATAATGATAATAGTGAGGGTACATCTGTTTTATTTGTTAAAAAATTTAATGTATTAGTGGGTACCTAATTTATTTCAATGGGTATTGTGGCTGTGTTTTTATCGCAAAATGTCGAGTGCAGAGGAATTAATAAGAATTTTAGAAGGTTTTGAGGAAGATGTAGAAGAATTTGTGCCCGATAATGAGTTAGAAGAAGAGGAGGTATGTATAGATAGAGAAGAGACTCGCAAAACAATGTCCGTTAAAGCAGTGACAATTAAATGCCCTATCATTGACCATAAATTAAGATTTTTTTTAAACAGGAAATCTCAAAACTTTCTACTAACATATTCATAGTTTGAGTAATAAAATCGATAAACGGAAATAATTTCACTTGTCCCCGCACTATCTACGCTCTTGTTTATCTCTAACGTTAGCGCCGGAGTTGTATAAATGCAACAATAGGGATTCCAAAAACCGAATTTTGTAGAATTATGAACTAAACTCTATCTTGGCTTTGTTAGTGTCTATGTACATGTTTATAGGTTTTTGATGTGGGTAATTTTAATCTTATTATTGTTATGAGGGTAATGAATTGAAAAAACATAAGATTTTCTTAAAAACGTGTAATTTTACCTTACAAATCTTGTTTGCTGTAGGGATTGGTCCACATCACTATAGTTGACCTTGAAAATATGTGATTGGCGCTAGGGGCACATTTCTTTTTAAGATTGTCTGGCGGATAAAAGGTACTGGATCGCGTTCGCAAGTACCTCCTCTTTTCAGTGGAATAGAATTTTATTTATTTAGGCACATAAAGGCAGGGTCTCAAAATGGAAACCGAGTCGCAAATGGATGGTTCTCAAAATAGCAAATTCTACAAAAACTTAATAACCTGAATGGCCGCAATTCTCCAAATGGTATTAAATAATTCTTGTCGTTTTACTGTGAAGAGCTATAACTACTCAGATTGAAATCCATATGATAGCGTTAAACCTTCTAGTCTAGGGGATCAGCAATTAATAGTACATCTTAAAACTGTTAGTAAACATAAGATTATTTCATTGCGTTTATTTACCTTTCAATTTAAACCACTTACCTAGTTACACGCATGTCTGTGATGATAGCAATAAAACAATGCAATCAATTTTGTACCTAATAGAATATTATACGCTAGATAGGTAAAGTACTCAGTCACATAATTATCAAATGCAATTAAGAGCCTGAGCGCGTCACGAAAGGGATAGTTAGTACCGATTAAATAACAATAAAACTATATTGAAGTAAGTCGCCTATAACCAATTTACATAACTAATTGCGTAACAATTGAAGCGAGGGCAAAATACCTAAGGCCCCGCGATCTATACCCCCGGGCTCCCCTTTGATGCCCTCACCACCTGTTCTAAGGCATCATAGTAGGTAATGAAAATAAAAGGCCCTAATATTTCTACTCTACCTCTGGACCTGACGTAACCTGACGTGCTACGCTTGCGATAGCATTCACGTTGGGTTTCCCTCTGTATGTAAAAAGAGATATATTCCACTGCCAGTCATGATCAAATCATTTTCCTTTTCATCTGGATGTAGTTATTATCTTAGCGACTAAATATATAATTTTATTATTCATCCGACAAATATAAAAAAGTGTAGAGAGTTAGGAAGCTTTAGCATGCCTAACTACCTGAATGTTAAATGTATACGGAACGCGATTATTGACATTTCCCTTTTGACACTTTATAGTGACAGTTGCTATTTCTAAATCTCACTCACGGTTGTCTGTACGGTTTTATTCTCTTGAGTAGA
Source organism: Agrotis ipsilon (assembly GCA_028554685.1). Taxonomy (NCBI): domain Eukaryota; kingdom Metazoa; phylum Arthropoda; class Insecta; order Lepidoptera; family Noctuidae; genus Agrotis; species Agrotis ipsilon. Next base: position 8,126,622 of record CM052955.1, read on the forward strand.
AAAAAATGTATCGACTATTTTACTAGAACGTAAATTAATTGAGATTTATAACGTATTTATTTAGATGTGTGCCTACTGCGGTGTCTGTTGAATGTTCCTGATATCGTATTAACAGGGTGGTTCGTGTGTATTGAGCGTGCTTAGTTGTGATGTGACGACGTTATTTTTATTGCACTAAAAATGAATATCTTCCTTAGTTTCGCGTCAATTCTTCTATATTTGGTGGCGCAATGTCAAGGTTCTGGAACAGATATTGCGTTGGATGCGAAAGCTACACTTCTTCACCGTATAGACAGCTTGAATCTTTTAATATACACCTGTCTGTTAACACTGACTGTTCTTACTATTTGGGTGTTTAAACATCGCCGAGTGAGCTGGCTTCACGAAACAGGGCTTGCTGTAATATATGGTAAGGGTCAGTGGGTCATCTTAGGGGCAAGTGGTCTATATCCTTTTACAGTCTTGTTTTTTTTTTAATAACTGAGTAGTCATGTGATCACTCAACAATATGATTCTCAAGACCTTGAAGTAAATTATTTACCTTTATGTACCTATCTGCCGCTAAATTACTGTTTGTGTGTTAGTAGGTACTCATGTAATTTGTTATCTATTTTATCCAATGGTGAATGGAATTGATTAGGATAACCTGATAACCCTGACTGATGACATTCATGTACCTATGATGAATTAAATAGGACACTATAATTTTGAAAAAAATACTATTGGTATCAAGACAATATAAAAATATTGTATATACATTCTCACAGTAAATAAATGTTATGTATAAACCATACTTAATTTCAAAACATTTTAAAACAACCAGTGTGAGATTTACTGGATTGCAGATTCTTATAATTTTGTTTATTTAATATATTTCCATGTATCAAAAAGTTAATAAGATCTATTCATTGGCAGTTTGTAGGTATTACCTACTGGATTGCTTACTAGTATCACTATTTTAAAGTAATACTTACTTTATTTCAAAATTGAGTCATCTAAATAAAAATAGCTGACAGCAAACAATATTGTTGTGGTTTGTAGCTTTTAATAATTGTGACTCAATTACCTAATACTTGTTTTAGTAATAGCTCTATAGGCATAATGTGCAGTAGACAATTAATGTCTACTGTGGATTATTCCTATGGACCTACAAACAACTCTATTTTTACTCTTTAATTATATATTATTTTATCCCTGCACATGTATAAAACCCATTTTTCCTCAACAGGTCTAATCGTAGGAGCAATAATACGCTATGCAGCTAGTACAAACCAAGTTACCTACATCAATGTGCACCCCGCACCGGACACAAAGTACAACCTGTCGGTACCACCTGACATGCTACGTCTACACTTCCCCGATAAAATGATGTCTTCAGGAGGTATGTTGCACTGCTAAGATAGGACAGGATGGCTCAAAAAGTGTCTAGTATTTTTTTTTTCACTTTTCTAAGTGTTTTGTTGCAATGGCTGGACAAAAGATTGAAATTGACCTTGAGTTTGTGATATTATACAGGGTTACTGGTTAAGTCGACCTATTCCCTTTTGAGAGGTAAAAGTAGACGTCATTCTTGACTGATTTTACTATGGAAACCCCTATCCTAATCCTTACTGCTCCAAAAAAAAATCAATATTTGAACTTTACAGCCATTTATTTCGCAAGGTTTGAGTAATTTATCAAATAAACAGGTTTCAATAGAATGTGTCGTTTGTAAGCTATCGAAAAAGTATCTCTTTAGCGTCCTAAACGTCGTAAAATTCTTACTTTAACTAGTTTATGACACAGGGGTGGAATATTTTTGAAAAAAAACAAAAGTCTAATAAATCAAAAACGGTAAGGATTAGGATAGGGATTCCCGTAGTAAAATCAGTCAAGAATGATGTGTACTTTTACCTCTCAAAGGGAATAGGTCGACTTAACCAGTAACCCTGTATTATGCTATCCTAGCTGTTGCCTGAGGCCTCGCCAGTTTTAGTTTCTATTTCCTGTCTAGTGTAACATGAAATAATATCATAGGTCAGTTATTGCAGAGCTGTTTTTATCTTTGGTAATATCTGATATAAAAGATATTGCATCTCATTTTGATGTAAAATGAAAATTGATAATATCATCAAATATCTATTGACATGAAACAAAATTCACTTAACTATTGATTGTAATCAATATTAACTACTATAGTCCTCGCCATATAAGTGTGGAATAAAATTCGTTGACCTCCGTGTACCAATGTATTCCAATATTTCAAAACCATTCGAAAAAATGTAAAGAAAGTGTCGTAACACGATCAAAATAAACGAATCGCGGTAAGGGGCGACCGTGACCTTGCATTTTATTTTGAAATTCGAACGATGGTATAATGGAATTCTAACGATGCCTTATTAGGATCAATGACCTTTATTCCACACTTATTTGGCGCGGAGTATAATGGTATATAAACCAAAAATATTTGATTACCATCCATCTTTTGAAGTAAAATGCTTCATATTTTCAAATTATTTCTCTGTGTATGAATATTTTAAAATAATATTGTGACCAACCTGACAATCGGCTACTTTGATAGTTTTTGCCTAAACTGTTTTTATCAGTTGGCAAAACAATATGGCCTTGTATGATTTTTTTTTTCTCTTGAATTCCTATATTATATTTATAATCTTCTAATGTTTACTGTGAAACAGATAAAAAAAATCATAGAAATACATACAGACATTGAACATAGAAGACCTCCTCTTTTTTAAAATTGGTTAAAAGTAAAGAACACTTTGATGATTCACAAACTATGTACTTAGGTATCTATAAATGCCAGCTTGTAGGTAACTATTTATTTTTACCGAAAACTAATAATTATTTTTCTTTTCTCACACAGATATTCCAGTACCTAACAAGACGTATGCTTATAGCTTTAGAGGAGAAATAGTGAATGTGGAGCAAAATGAGATAGATCTTAAGGCTACATTTGATCCTGAAATATTTTTTAACATTATACTACCACCTATTATATTTCATGCTGGATACTGTCTGAAAAGGGTAAGTTTAAATAAACACTAAAATAATATATGCACATTAGCTATTCAGGTATTGATTTCATAGTGTATAGCATTAAATTTCATAAATTCCAAGCTAAGTAAAACAAATCGATAAAAGTCAATATGATTTAAATATGGGCTTAATCGTAATTAAATAAAAGTAATACTTATTAATAGACAACATTACATGGAAAAGAAAAAAATTAGAAACATGTTTTTCCTTAATAGGCAAATACATTAATGTTACACAATTATGTACCTTACTTTGTAACAATAACGGAAAATTATGTCATTAAACTTACTGACTTGATAGTATGTATAGTTAGTAATTAACCACATACAATGACAATGGATTTATATTTTTATTTAAGCCTTTATTTCAGGCAACTATGGCCCATAATATAGAATAAATACCATTAATATAATAATTATAAGTAGACTAATACATATAAATCACCTACAAACTAGACTTATTAACTATTGCACACGAAGAGGTGGCGTCGTGTTTCGCTGACTGGTGCCGCGCAGCTGACCTCGAAAACGCCGGTACACGACACCTTTAGGTCATAACTCATCCTCGAGAATCTCTCGAGACAATGAGTCGGTACTCGCACCACAAAAAAATTGAAGTTTTTTTCATGGCTCGAACCTCTCGACCCTCAAATACCAGGAGATCTTCACTCGCAAATACTCCACATTTTTTATACAACCGTCTCTAAACACTGCGTGTACCGATAGATTTTGCCTATTTCCAGCTCGGATCAAGCCGAAACTTTTAAAGCTAATAATGTATACAATTTTGCAGAAATATTTCTTCCGTAACCTGGGAGCGATATTGACATTCGCGATGGTCGGCACAGCGTTGTCGGCCCTGGTCATTGGGTCTCTGATGTACGGCTGCGTTCAACTGATGCCGGCATCCCTTGCCTCGAGTTTCACCTTCCTAGACACCTTGTACTTCGGCGCACTTATCTCACCCACCGATCCGCTGACTGTACTTGCTATTTTCTCACAATTGAAGGTATTGTAACATATTTTAAATTCGTTTATTCACTTACTGTACTAACCATTTTTTTTATTTATTGTGTGTGTGTATTTCTAATGCCTTTAAAAAATAATCGTTTCTTGGCTAGAAACCGCCGTAGGTGTTCCAAAAACCCACCAAATCTTCATTGTTGTGTATATTAGATATCAAAAAGCAAAAAATCCATACTCATAGATACGATAGTAACTTTGTCTATCGTTTACTTTTACCGCGATATAAACAGTTTCGATAAAAATAATCTGGCATATATATTTATGCTTTTACCTAAATAACATATTCCCGTGTGGGTAAATTCCAAACCACTGGAAAAACTATCGTGATAGCTAGATAATCAAATAAAACACCTTTCTTAGAGAAACGTCGACGCGAATAATAAAGTAAACGAGTTATTTCATTAACCAAACAAGTTTCATTACTTGTCTATGTAGAAATGTAGATAACATTGAAAGGTAACAACTGCGTCTATTGAATAACATAAATAGGTACTTTGTATTGCTTCAGTTCTAGTCGAGTGGCACGAAAAGAAGTGTTTATTCAAATAGAAAGTCCCTTTGTACGATTCATTGTAAAGGCATTGCACTTACAATTTTTACTCAAAAGAGTATTTTGAATAGAAAATCGTCAAAGCTGTGTTTTCTCTTCTATTGATTGATTTTCATTCCTGACACAAAGCTTCCCTATAATAATTATTTTTTTAATTTTCACTAACTTATCACCCGAGATGATGGTTAAATTTTAACAGTATCAAAATTATCGGAATCGAGATAAGCATTCAAAAGTTACGGCAAAAAAAAGGAACAGACAACATGAACCCCAAAAACATAAGACTCCTTTTTTAGGACATTTGCGTAATAATTTGTAATAAGCTTAGCTTTATCGTTGTTTAGGGGGATAATCAGCAACACGTTATAGAATTTACGAGCGATAGATAAGTGAAGATTACACTTATGATAACTGATAACTGTTTCATATTATTGTGATCGAATGCATGGTAATCGTAGATTCGATTGTAGTTCGTCAAGTGCATGGCTATCGGATATCGATTTATGAATTAGGATATTAACATTACTGTCATTATTTTGTAGAAGGTCTTTTACATGCGGAATTTATCTCGTCTTGTCTAGTGATTTTGACATTTCGGCACAGGGAACTCATGTATTTTTACACGACACTGTATTTTTATTTGAATGCTATAATTATTGAAACTGGAAGCCATACAACCATATCTGTATGAATGAGCGATAATACTCATAGAAAATTGTAACAGTAACCATTCCGTAAAAAATATTCGCTTCATATTTTTATTAAATTCATAGGAGTGTGTGATAAAAACGTAATATTTACTAGCAAACACATGTACTCTAGATTCAGCGGCGGACCTAGGCCGCAAGGGCCATCAAAACTTGTTTGGAGCCCTTTTAATCTAAGTGTATAGTTTTGCAGAATAAAGACAATAGAATCATGACTGTGTAGTCGTCTAATCAAATTTTCAAGGGTAAAGATTTTTAAAGGTAAGAATTTTGAAGGGAGTTAAAAAATTAGGAATGCTGATGAACTCATATCTCATTTATGACAACAATATATAACCTTTTTGAAAATTTCGCCTTATTAATAAATTGGAGCTTTAATAAGAGCAACATTTTATATTTTTATTCCCATCCGGAGGGCCCTTAACACTTAGGGGCTCCATATAATTTATACTGCTGTTACGGCGGTATCTACGCCTCTGACGATGTTACAGAAAAACATAGAAATAGCGGAATACACGACTATTACAAATTAATATCAATGACGAATAAAGCGATGTTATCGATGCCATGTGACATTATATACGCCATGTTTGTCATATTGATCAGATCTGCTAATTCACGTATATTTAACTTTTTTTTCAAGGTGTCCCCCATTGTCATATGCTCATCACAAATATGTCAATATTGTTTCAGGTGGATGTGAATCTGTATGCGATGATATTCGGCGAAAGTGTACTCAATGACGCAGTGGCTCTAGTACTTAGCGGGTAAATATGGCAACAATTTTTTATTGTAATTTTTGTACCGATTTCCAGAACTATTATCTGTAGAGTTTCACTAGCCTAGATCAATCTCCAAATCGTGTAAGTTATTTTTTTTTTGCATATCCGACGTTATCTATTTCAATTTGGAATTTGGGTTTTGTGTCTGAGTAAACAAATCCTCCCCTTTCTATACAGGGTGTTTCTTTTAAATGGGCCAAAAGGGAGAAATCTGCATCCATAAGAGATAAGAGAAAACTTTCTTAGAAACCTTTAGCTCTTTTTTGATACTGATAATTTTGGCGTTTTTATTTTTTTGGTCAAGTGTGAGCTGTCCACATAAATGAGTGAAATTGACCAAAATTTTTTTATTATGCTGTATGACTTACTATCATGTAAGGATGTGATAATTGTATGAGCAGAAAAATATCTGAACAGTAGAAATTGGTCAAAAGAAGAGTAATGTTTCTTCTAACAGCATAAAGTCGTATTAGCAGTGTCAGTATTTCATAAGATTTGACCCACTCTTGTTGTCCGGGCATTTTCCTTCCCATACAATGAAATGGTCTTTACAAGACACTAAATAACATGGCATCATAAAAAAAATGGTATTTTTTTTCGTTCATACAATTTTTATGAAAAAATATTTTGCTAAATTTGACCAACTTCCGCCGTCCCGATTTTTTTATAATGAAATGATCCTTATAAAAAACAGAGTCGAACAGCATTAAAAAAAAATTTGGTCAATTTCACTCATTTCTGTGGACAGCTCACACTTGACCAAAAAAATAAAAACGCCAAAATTATCAGTATCAAAAAAGAGCTAAAAGTTCCTAAGATAGTTTTCTCGTATCTCTTAAGGAAGCAGATTTCTCCCTTTTGGCCCATTTAAAAGAAACAACCTGTATAGAAAGGGGAGGAATTGTTTACTCAGACACAAAACCAATTTCCAAATTGAAATAGATACACTATACACTCTGTATACACTTGTGGTGTGAATTAAACTCGTACGTACGACAGGTACAACTTTACTAAACTACTAAGCGGGTGCGCCTCTGTCACATCTTGCGCTGCGATCGATTCGATAGTCCCCAATACCCACTTCGCACTGTGAATATGCCTGGTTAAGTAAGATCTAGCGAAGTAGTAACATTAATGAGAAAAAATGTAGTACGCAGTACTACACTTAAAAAAATTAAAAGTTACACACTTCTGTTGATATTAGTGCATATATTATATCACACGATGAATCAGTTACAATGTACACAATCAATACACGTCTGTTGTTAGATAATAATAGACTCACTAAACTTGTTTCACTGCTTTTTTATACCATTACTTTGATCGGCAAATTATATGGTACGTATCGCAACCATTGAGTTATAAAGTAATCGCAACAGGCGCCATTTATCAGAACCTATTAATTAGCTGTTATTTGATAAACACTGCCTTGTTTATTCAGCGGTCCAGAGCAGCTGCTGAACCGGAGATCTTGGGTTACATTCTCAGGTCGGAAAAGCTTTCTTAGAATCTTCCAGTGGGAATTTGTCGAAGTAACTGTTCAATATTTGTCGAGGCTGTCAGTGGGTAGGCGTTGACTGCGTATTGCAAGTTCGATTCCTAAAACAAATATTTGAATGGCCTACCGATGGTTGTTCCAATCTGGATGTGTGTATAAATATTTGTAGACGCACCCACAATACAGGAGCAATTCTTAGTGTAGACTTTCTTACATGATTCATCAATATCAAATCACTTATAAATCTACAAGAGTTTCAAGTTAATATTGTTGCAATATCTATCTAATAAAATAAATATTGCAAAGCGATAGTGTATACATACTTACTTTCATAAAATATTTCTGCACAACTGTACAGTCAACAAAACAGTTAAGTATCCAGACAACTAATTTTAAACGCTATAAATCGCAATGTGTCTGCGTATCAACCTCATTTGCAGTTAAAGTCTGTCTCATAATCTCGTAGACTAAATTGACACATGCAAATGTCAAATTTACAAATAATATTGCCAGCTGTTTTGTGCAGTGTTGTACCTACGATAACGGTTTGTTGAATCGTAACTTTTTATCTATAATAGACGAATTTAATTTTCATTCAAAGTTTTATATTTAAAATTCACGTACGTACACACGGCTGCACAACGCCATGCGTAATCCGACCATGTTTCTTTGCCTTTAAATTAAACAAAAAACATTATAGAGGATAAAAAAAGTATGTTTTTCAGAAGACCGTCGTGTGGGTGTCATCATTATAAAAATTATAGGGCTAGATGATTACCACAACGAGATGACTTCTGATACCTATATACGAAAACTGGTTAAAAATATTTTTCCGAAATAAAAAGAAAACGCAGTACTTTTAATAGATAATGCTCCATATCACACCAGGAAACTGGATTCGTTACCTACTTCTAGTTGGCGAAAAGGGCAAATCCAAGGTTGGCTAAAATCAAAAAATATTTCGTATGACGAGACAATGTTAAAGCCCGAATTAAATGAAATTGCCCGAAAGCACAAAAAAAGGCCATGAAAGAAATGTCGTCAACGAGATGGCTGCTGAACGGGGTCACTATTTTGCGACTGCCCCCTTACCACTGCGAGCTAAACCCGATTAAAGTTGGTCTGGGCTCAAGTAAAGGGGCATGTCGATAAAAATAATAAATGAAGTACGAAGCCTTTTAGAAGAAGGACTTCGTCGAAATGAATGAAGTACGAAGCCTTTTAGAAGAAGGACTTCGTCAAGTGATCCCGCAGCAGTGGAAAGACTGTATAGTCCATGTAATTAAAATTGAAGATGAAATGTGTCATCTGGGCCATATAACCGACGACATTACTGATAGGTTTACCATAGAAGTAGGTGGCGATTCAGATGATTTAGAATATTCTTCAGACATGGAGTTATTATCTGAATCAGATTAACGCGAATACCTGTAATTAAGTTATGTAATTTAAAATAAATAATTTACATTATTAATTTTGTATTATTACGTTTTAAATAAGTACACATTATTTTAGGATAAACACATTATTTCAGGTAACTTATTGTAAAAAAACGATACTTGATTTTATTAACGCTAAGTTTCGGTTTGCCACATCACACACACATTTAAGAATTGCAATAAACTGACAACACTCGTAATGTCAGTTTAGTCTACGAGAGTAAAAAACACACTTTAGTAAATGAGGAGAATCAAAGAGCACATACACGCAGTACACGCAGGAAATAGCATACATACAGGAAAATAGTTGCCTGGATACATATCTCTTTTGGTAACCGTACCTGTCATTATTTATAATGAGGCGTGTAGCACACTGGCAAGAGGTCGCACGATCGAATCGTGGTATCAAAGCGCGACTGGCTATGTTGCTTCGCACATAATCTAGGGAAGGATTCCGTGTTCTAAAGAAAACGTAATGTGTTTCGTGATACCACTTTTTCGTAGGGATCAAAGGAGGGAATAATTTTACCTCCTTTTTATTGGTCTCAATTCCCAGTGGCCTTATAGGAATCTGAATACTTTATAATCTAAACTTCGCACGAAAACGACTCGACACCCTTATTATAGCACTCTTGAATCGTTACAATTTTTCTTGTCTTGTTGCAGAGCTATACAAAACTATGAGTTGCGGTATTCCAATGACGGCGGGTTTGAAATCACGGCGTTCTTGGGAGCCATTGGAGACTTCATAGGGATCTTCAGTTTGTCCCTACTTGTCGGCGCTCTTATGGGCTGCTTGACGGCTTTGATATCCTTTTCAATACGTTTTATTGTTATAGATACTAGTATACTAATATTGTTTATTTATTTAAACTTCATTCACGTGTGAAAAAGCATAGTACATCGGCGGACTAAAAGTCTTGGGCATTCTCTAGCATAGAGTGCAGGTCTTAGGGTGATTCAGAATATTATTATTAATGCGAAAGTATACTGTCTAACTGTCCATCTTGTTACTGTTGCACGTTGTAACGGCTGAATATAATTATCTTGATAACATTTAGCACACAGGTAGTTAGTACGGTCAGCAAAACAGTTAGGTATATATTCAAGCATCAATTTTCAAACAGTTTTTCAATGTTGTGCTATAAGTTTCAATGTGTCTGCATACCAAACTTATTGGGTGCATGTATCAAACAACTAAAAAGTGCATACAGCATGCAGATAGTAAACAGGAAAAACGTTTGAAAATGGCTGTCTGCATCCCTAACTGTTTTGCTGACTGTCCGTTCTTGTGAAATTATCTTAAAACAGACCAAACAAAAACTTATAAAACGTTATGAACATGACTTACACACATGGCTAGGAAAAATAACAACTGCTAATCATAAGATGTGACCCCGAAATCTGAAGCGTGACACATCCGCTGTCTAGTACCTAATCAGTAATTAGTTGTATGACTCAGTGTCCCATGTGTTTACTACGAAGCAGTACATAGAAAAACAACCCTTATTGCAACGAAATAAAGTCCCTGTCCCTATGACATGGATCACTTGGCACCTAGCCGTCGTCGAAAATAACACCGCATTATTATTTTTGCAAATAAAATTTGCACAAAATAATTTCAAATGTTTTCAAACTCTGGCGTTATTTGTTTAGAAATGTTATCCAGACGCCCATTGATCCATATATCACTATAACAAGAACTAGTTTTTGCACGTGGCTTCATTCTCCCTCACTCTTCGGCCTATAGCCGTTTCCAGGATTCCATCTATAACCGTAGGTGCAGGCTTGAAGACGGCGAGTAATGGGTAGCTCGCCGTCCGGTCGAACCGGTCGTGCCCGAGTGGACGACGGGAGTACTCCAATGATTTTAAAACCTTTTTACTTTCTAAAAAAAGGTCCCACTTATTTCAGTACCGAAATTTATCAAAATCCGTTCAGTGGTTTAGCTGTGAACGTGTAACAAACTCACGTTCGCCTTTGTAATAATATGAAAAGTTAGGATTTTGGTGTCTATCAGGCCAAATTTTTGTAGAATTGTGACTTATTTGTTCTCTAACTCAATTCAAAACTTATGTAAATTGATACTTTTTTTTCATATTAGGAGAAAACTAGTTAAACGCATTAAAACTTATTGCCCATAACCATTGTGGTCACTGTTAGGTACAAAATGGCCCCATATTGTACGCTAACAGCGGTCAACCTCTCGTATTACCTATAGTTTTAGCCTATAATAAAAGAAGCATATTAATACCAACGATTTCTTAACTAATGTGTACATGACCAAGTTCACCCACGTTCGTGAGTGGCCACTGCTCGAGTCAGCTCTCTTCGTGCTCATGTCGTATGCTGCCTTCCTCATTGCTGAAGTCTGCGAGTTGACAGGTAATGTACAAATTCAGCATAGTGCTGTTGGAATTTTTATTCTCTGCGCTTAGTCAGAGGTTACAAATTCCAAAAGCACAATTATTTTTAAGTATTCATTTAGGTGCCGTGTAGTTTTTGTTCACATAATGCAAAGACTACCCGTTTGGTAAACCTGCACGATTTCCAATAATTTGTCATAATGCCCCACGATATCGCTAGCAAGTAAAAGTACAGCTTGGAATTGGGCCCTATTTTTAATATTTATTTGCAACTGTCCCCTTCAGGTTTCTTTTTACAATAAATTATAGATACCCAGCTCTTAGACAACACGGTTTTGTGAATCAACACGTGAGTAGCTATGCGAACTTACACCCGTGGTGAATCTTTAGTTCGGTCTTACAAAGCATATCCAATGTCGTGACATTAAGAAAACGTGTGTATTATTGTGCGTTCATACTGGCGTAAAACTCACATAGAAACGTATTGTTTGAGAAGATAAACACAGGGGAATCGACTACATACTTACTAATATCAAGGATAACCTAAGATTTCATCAGTCTTTTTAGGGGCCTTCCGCTCTAGGTGGACTTGAAGGGATTTTTTTAGGACCATTCTACCGTACTATTCCCAAACTACTGCAACTCTTGAAAGTCAGAATCAACAGTGGCAACCAACAGAAAAGCCGTGACATTGAAACTCGACGTGTCCCGTAGACTGAATTTAACTTTTTGGATCCTGCAGCGTTGTAACTCTGAAAAGAATAGTGAAAAAGTAGGAAAATACGTAGTTTCCACTTAACTGAAGGGGTTGTCAGACTCCTACTGCCTCAACATCCCCGTTTGCATTCCAGGGCCACGGCGTCCTTTAAAGACAGTCCCACGACTCTGAAACGCGATAAATATCGAAATCCACTCAAAACAAATAATCATCTCTTCTTTTTTAGCGCCTAATTTGACCTTGTTGTTCAAAATGTAGGTATAATATCAAATACAAACTATACTCTTTGTGGCCTGTATTAACTAGCAGCAACAGGCCTGTATTAACAGCAAACAGTTACCAATTTATGGAAATGGAACAGGATATCTAAATTGCATTGCGGTTATGTACGTCGCATATCCGCTTGTTGGAAAGGATAGGTTAAAAAAAACTAGCTGTAAACTAACAGTACAGAGTAACTAACAGGGCCATCGTATACCCAATATAATAAGTACTTGATTAACGAAATTCTAATAAGATTTTCACTTCACTTTAATAGGCACTTGTTAAACCGTAATTAAGATATTCGCGCGGTTTGAACCTAAAAAAAAACAAAACCATCATTGTTATTCATGAGCCAAAGTCAACGTCAATAAGCATAACGATGAAAGAAACCTTTTGTCCCGTCTTATCGCTTCGTTAAACAGTCAAGCCAGGTACTCAGCTGGTGTACAAATTGCGGAATAACCGAGTTCTGTTTCTGATAATGGCGATGTTGTTAAAGAGTTTCTTTCCTTTCTGCGGTAAAGACAAACGTTACTTGGTTACCGCAATTGTAACTGCTACCCTAGATTTTATTGTGCGCTTAGAAAGTTTATGATCTAGAGGTGTATATACTCTGTTTCCGGTAAATAATTATCGTATCAAAGAGTTTGAACTAAATACTGTAACGTGAAGACGAAATAATCGATATTTGATTGTCTTGAATGATACGCCCTTTACTTAGGAAGTGTGTTAAGCCGTTGATCCTGCGTCTGACCTTTATCTGGTCGTGTCGGAATACCGTCCGAAAAGAGAGTGATGGATGAGAGACAGTGTCTGTGTCACTGTGTGAAACTAATGCATAATATCTCCCTCGGCAATGGCTAATTTCCGCTGATATTGTTCGACGCGACTGAAAACAGTCAACTTCAGGCCCTGTAGACAAGTGGGAAGCTATAAATGAATTAAAAAACTCTTCAATCTTTCAAAGATTTTCAACTTTATACCCAAAAATATTAATTTGAAAATGTATATTATTAAAGACCACAGAGCGTTTTCATTCGTATATCGCTAGCCACTTGCCTAAGGGATCAGGGTAATATAAGTATTATTTTGAAAGTCAAATGGAAAAGAAGTAGAACCCTTCGGATATTACAGCAGTGATATTTTTATGTCTAAAATAATGAATTTAATATTAAATAACATATTCTCCAGGCGTGGTGGCGGTTCTATTTTGCGGTATATGCCAAGCTCATTACACGTACAACAACCTGTCTTCGGACTCCCGCAACCGCACCAAACAACTGTTCGAGTTGCTGAACTTCTTGGCAGAGAACTTCATCTTTACCTACATCGGCGTGTCTATGTTCACCTTCCCGAAGCACCACTTCGATCCTTGGTTCATCATCGCTGGATTTGTATCCTTTTGACAATGTGTTAAAAGTCTAAAATGAATTGGTAAAGGCATATAGTAGAATAACAGTTTAATCGAATCACTGCAAAAAACTCACAACTAACGATGAATATATTAAACGTTTTCCTGGATGAACACAAAACCTAGGTACCTATATCGAAATATTTATAAATTAATTAACGAAAACAGGATAAATGGAATTGTTTTATATGCTTTAGATCAGGGTTTTTCAACCTTTTTCATGGCACGACCCCTTTAGGATGAAAAAATATTTCGCGACCCCCCATTTACCGGTTGCTGTTTCCAAGCATTCAATTTGACGGTACGGTTAGCGATGATGCACTGCTATGCTGCGTGTTACGGGTTCGATTCCTGCACTGAGCAAATATTTTTATGATCTACAGTGGCGTATTTTAAAATTCAGCGGCTTCTAAAAGAAACACATAAAAGACCCTCATTTTGTACTACAAAATATAAGTTTTTAATGGTTTGTAAACGGTGAGAGTACGCTCGCTGCGTAGCGAGTTTGCTGCGTAGTTTATTTTTCAATAGTAGTTTCCACAAAAGTATTATTGAAAAATAAACTATAAAAATCGAGGTCATTAGGTCATCGAAACTTAAAACATATTTACAGGAGCGAGCGCAGCGAGCTCGAAAATTTTTACGTATCAGGGCTACGAAAAGTCATATCTACATAGAAGAGTGAACGCAGTGAACTCTAAAAGTTTCCGTAGTACGACAAAAAAAGTTTTAATCTAAAAGCGGGAAAAAAAAATTAAAGACTTGAAGAGCGAGCGCGGCGTGCACAGTAAATCTACTATTTCTGCACCAACATAAGACAAGATTTCATTGAAAAGTGACCTGAAATCGTTGTTTGACTTTTTTTGACGTTGCCAAGCACACCCTTTATTAATGGGCGAGCGTAGCGAGCCGGGAAAATTTTAGGGTTTTTTTTTTCCTAATAAATCTTTTGTAAAACTATGTTTTTTTACTGCAGTAGCTTTCCCAACGTTCTAGAGAAGCTTCGCGACCCCCCTGAAGAGGCTTCGCGACCCCCCAGGGGGTCGCGACCCACAGGTTGAAAAACCCTGCTTTAGATATCATAAATTATACTCGCTACGTGTTTGTTTGACCGCAAAATTCTTCATGTTATTTAGGAGGAAAAAAAGTTTGTTGGCTTTGGTATCGCGATGTAGCACTATTTCTATCAAACCTAATCTTGTAATCTACAAATCGCTGTCGTGATAAAATATAAGTATTATTTTAAATTGGATAATAAGATATCAGTTCAATAAAAATAACAAGATTACAATCTAAACAATCGATCTAAACGATTTGCTAAATTAATGTTGGAAGATATGAGTTGATTAGATAAATACGTTTCCTTTCAATGGGTGCGTTTAGCCGATACAAAATCTTGTCAGCACTAAAAGAAAAATAGCGATTGCTATGTAGCCTAGGCTGAGGCAGCTGAGAAATGCTTCACTCGGGTCTAAGCTCAGCATAGTTTCAGGCGATAATTTAGTCAGCATAGCTGAATGCTGTTCAGCATTTTCGATTCTTTCCAAATATCGGCTAAACGCACCCAATAATTTCTAACTGGTGGCTTGGAGCTGCTATACGTGTGTAATAGCAATAAACTCAACCTCATTGTACCCTAATTATCAGCTTAGTCTCTTCTTTATTTCTTGACCAATCATTTAGTTTATACGTCCATGAAAACGTGTATCTTTTGGTTTATATCAATCGGCTAAAAATATTCCTGTAAGCTCAAATACAAAAATATCAAGAACATAGATTTTGCCACTTGTGTTTATTGCAACTACTATCTGAAGTGTAGACCTAGTAAATATTTGTTCCGTTCCGTAATCGAAATTGCATTCCATTGCGCAAACTTATTTACTATGCCCTCTGTGAGTCATATGAGCAAACACTTACATAAGTAACTAATTCTATACACTGCAGTGATGAAAATTTTATTCCTATGTTAAAAAGTTGGGCCTTAGTTGGGTCTGAGTTTTGTGTACTTAGTGTAATATTTTCTTGTAGTAAGGTTAACAGGTTAAAACACAATTTACTTACTAGATACAGGCTTATCAGCATCACCAAATCCTAGCCCGGGGTCTACTTCGCCTATCAACTTCCGGCCATTTTTTGAAACTGACAGTGGCCATTAATGACAGTTATATGTCCTCTTATAAAAACGAGACAATGTTTCCATAAATCTATTAAAAATAGATACACTACCATGAGAAATACTTTTTGTAACCACCGTAACTTTTCAAAACTAGTGGGGTTAGATCCTACCTCTAGAAGTACTAAGTTCATGATAAATATTTTGTGATTGGGTGTCTTAAATCTATGATAATGTTCCTTAGCCTCAAACATACAGGTGACTTCAGTCCTGGGGCGCGCCGTCAACATATACCCACTGTCGTTCCTTCTCAATCTTGGACGAAAACCACCGATACCGATGAACTTCCAACACATGCTGTTCTTCTCAGGTATTGTAAATTAAAACTTTATGTCATATTAAGTTAAAAGTCGCTTGATTGACATAGTTTGTGTTTCGACCCTCAGTGAATAAATGGGATTTTTTTTTAATAATTTGTGGCTGTTAAAATATTGTAGTTGATACTTATTATTATTGTCAGGAAAAATATGAAAGAGAGTACGGGTCTATATCCAAAAAAAAGGATGTTATACGCTTCTTCTTATAACTCCCTTAAAATTTTCAACTCACAGGTCTTCGAGGAGCCATGTCTTTCGCCCTAGCCATTCGTAACACAGTATCTGAAGCCCGGCAGGCCATGTTGACCACTACTTCTTTGATCGTGATAGCAACCGTGGTACTTCAGGGCGGCGCCGCCACACATGCGCTCGCCTACCTACGTATACCTACTGGGTATGTATTCCTATGTAGTGTATCATTGTAGGGAAAATCTGTTTTGGTCCAGCAAAACCTGCACCGTTTTATAAGTTTTAGGACGTTGGTTCTGAATTTCAGACGAATCACGCATTCACTTGTGTAAGTTATTTCATAACTTCTGCTTTCTGCAAAAAATCCTAGATGTTAAATCGATTGCTAGACGATGTAACTTTTATTTACATCATCTAGCAATCAATGTAACATCTATGAATGATTGTAGATGGTCCACGTGGTGGATTAGCTTAGGGCGCACTCTCTCGCATAGAGTTTATACCGCATTATTACACCACGTATTTTAGCGCAGCAGTTTGCAACATTATAGCCTGATTATGCTATTTAATATAATTCAGTTAAATTGGTGGCTTCGGAAGAAAACTTTAATATTTTTTTCAGGCTTTATTGATTTGAGTTAAGATCTTAACAAAAAAAATACAAATAATTTCCAGAGAATCATCGGGCAACGATGAAAACGACGCACTACCATATCGGGATGTCAGAAGCGTAAGTTTTCTCTTCAACTCTGTAAATAGTACTGTGAATTAACTTTGGGTTGCTTAACAAACTTTAATTAAAACACTTTGTAAAGTAGTGCTGAAATTACACCGTTTTTTCTACTAGAAGTAGACAAAATCATTCACACTATCGATTGGCAAAACAGTTTTCTTAGTAAGCATTTCGTTCATATACATTCATTTGTAATTGTTTAACCTTTATCGTCCTGCCCAAGTGTTTCCAATTACGAATTTTCGAACCTTTTTTTTGTTATGTAATGCAGGCAAAGGTTTGAACAGCAAGCATTTTCGTTTTTCTAGTTCAATTAAGTACCTACGTCAACAGCTTATTAACAAATCGTAGAGTACAATAATTTCTTTGTTGCTTTCCCTCGTATTTCCTTTATTTTCAACCGCTGCTTTGTGTGTGCCTTCTTTTTCTATGTTATAACATTCTTTAACCTAATGAGATATTTTAATAATACAACAAATTATTTGAATTGGAATTAAGGTCGCAGTTTTAATATTTTGGAGAGGACGATCACCAATAATAATTTGGCCCGATCGTTATTAATTATGCTTTTTTGAACAGTCTATCAGGCATGATTGATGCTATAGTTTATACAAAATATTACTAAGAAAACATTGATCCCTACATTTACTTTCTTTTTACCTGAAAACATATCTAAAGTATTTTGCTGACTGACGACTTTTTAAAGACTTCACTGAATTGTAAATTCAGCACATATGCACAAGTACTAATGTCACAAATTCCAAAATAGATACCTAGTATGTAATATTTTGTATAAAGAAAATACATAATGGCGGTCATCGGAGCACAGTAGGGCAGCCGCAGATGCGCACGTATCATTGGCACGTTAGAAGTAGTGTTGCCAGGTCCAGTGTGACAAATTCCGAAACAGGGGTTCAAAATAATGAAGATGTTGTCATTTAAATCAGGAGCACTACCAGTACCTATAAGCACGTAGTTTAAAACTTTTAACTTCTAAAAATATGGAAACAAAACTATACTACTTCTTTCATTATAAGTCAAAATGACTTATTATTATCCATATCTGCTAAAAATGCAAAATAGAAAGAAAACTTGTTCTCTTCTTCATTTTCAAAATTACCTAACAAGGAATAAACTAAAGTAGTGACGAAATCAGGGCGCGGGAAATCAGTGTCCCGATCAAGGATGAATCGCGAAGTGTCACTAGGTCCCTAAAAATCGAGACTGGCAACACTGTTAGAACCGTGTGGTACGGGCAAGCATGTGATTAATAAGACATTATTGTGGCAGCTGTACCAGGCCACGGACTCTGCTGCACCGGTACGTATTCATAGCGCTATGTTTGCACTTTACTGGGCTTTGGATGTTCACACATTGCGCTTTCCATCATCTTCGGATACGTTTCTCAATCTTTCAAAGTTCCTCTTAGCTCGGAACTATTTTACTATCAACTTATAACCATACTTTTGAGCAACTGTTTCTATTTGCTTACACTTACTTATTCAACCTCGATTTACTTGTATTATGTGAACTCCACAGGTTGAGAAACGGTGATTCAAAATCTTCTTCAATTACCACGATTGTCTTAGCAGCACCATTACATTGAACGTTGTTTTTGGAGAAGATTTTCATTTTTTAGTTACAGAGATTCATGATACATGTCATTAAATGAATGTTACACTATATCAATGTTATTTTTATGTAATTATTTATCTGTGTCATAAATTGGAGGATAGTTTTGTAATTACTAAACTGTTAGAAACATTATCTAAACTCTGTCCTTAATTTACTTTTTTGCGCTGCAATGGCCCACAATTAAGTTCTCCCATAGCGAATAGGGCGGAGTTGCATGCTTAGCAAGCTTGCAGCTCGAACTCAACATCCATGGCCCCTGGCCTTAGATTCAAGGTATACCACAGGATTGTCCGGTTATGCAGAACACAAACTCCTCAATAATGACCAGCGACATGCCATTAAAAAAAACTATTATGGCGCCAAAAATACTTAATAATGTTTTATACAGTTAGAGTAGTTTCATAGAATATCCTCCTTACATATAAATTGTCCGTCCCATAAAGGCGTTTCGGCCGTAGCGTTTCATTAACACGTAACTAAAACTGTTTTGTTATTCAGCCCGCTGACATAGGTTTCGGCCTCCGTAACATGGACTCAACGCAACCAGCCAGTTGCGACAGGGCAACAGTAAGACTAATCAATACATGCACGCATTACAAATTCTGCACGAGTCTTACTAAAACATACAAACTAACCAAGTGGAAATTTTATGTATCACATTACGTATACTTACACTTAATTCTATTGGGATTGATAGCACATTTCCAAACTTTTAATAATTAACTTTCTTACTTACAAACACGGTTTTGCAATAATAATGCACCGTGGCTGAAAACATTAATTATGACAATAATTTTTAATTAATATTTCTTAATTTACTATCACTATTTCTTTATTCTTGAATTTTCACGCCACTTAAAAGGAAGAGGCGAAATAAATGCTGATGATGAGAAGATTCAAATTAATGTAGTTATTTCGTGCATGTACTGTACTTTTACTTTATCGCTTTGTTTGGTTTCTTTTAATATCTAGAGAGGCCGCATGGTAGTTAAATGGGCTAATGGAGCGAAGGAAGTGATTATGCCTTGGGAACTAAGCGGTATCGAAGTATGTTAATATTTTTTATTATAATTATTATGTATATGTAACTGTTTACCACTCACATGCATGAAATACATGAGCAATGCATTATGAAAATAACAACACATCAAGTAATATATGCATGTATTTGGTGAATGTTAATAAATTAATATTTTTAATATAAATAATAAAATAACTGGAGTGGTTCTTGGATAGATAGATACTATGTGTAAAACTTTTTAGAATAGACAGTTTTATCGCAAATACCAACTTATATTTTGAACCCTATTGTGAATGGCACCTTTACTGTGCCGTTACAATTTATAAAACACATATTTATTCAAGCACCATATAATTATAATATCTGTACAGTTTTAGAGTGTGTTTTTAATTTCACAGGCGGTATCAAAATGTGTTGTTTTGTATCTACAATTTGCGTGCACTACAATCTCACTAAACATTTCTTAATAACAAAAACGTTTGATGCCAACTGTAAACTCTCATTGGTTCATACAGTAAATTTTTCTTTGAATTACTATTGACAATATTTTTGATTTGTTGTTTTCTAACATTGGTTTATGAAACATTAAAAAAAAATGATGATTAAAATTACTTTAGTATATTTAATATATATTTTACTCATATATAATGTATCTGTGTATTATATTTTGCTATATCAGCTACTTTATATCTTATACTCTATCATATCTTCACCTCTGCAATATCAGGATACGCCTCGTGACCAGGGTGATGTGGCCACGGGTCAGAAGGCTCGCCTCGCTCGTGTGTGGGGCGCCGTGGACTCCAAACTACTGAAGCCACTTCTTACCCACGCGCGTCCTCCTCTAACGGAGACCTTGCCTGCCTTCATGCGCCCTCTGGCGAGGGTACTTACCACTACTCATCAGTATACGCAGGGGGTAAGTTCAGTTATAAATTATCAACCAGAAAGCAAATTAAAGTGTTAGTCTCTATCTCTAAGGTGTAAAATCACAAGTCTTGACTACATGTACGGACAACCTGCTTCTTTAAAGAAGCACCCATAGCATAGGGTTCGATATTACTGAGTAACTAAGTTCTGTCAGAGACGGCAAACGAAAAAGAGGCCGCCTACAGATGAGATGGGAAGATGACTTAAAACTCACCAATGGACATTATTGGAGAAGGGGTAGCACTTGATAGAACCCACTGGAAGGAGTTAGAAGAGTCCTATGCCTAGCGGCACGTTGAACAGCGAAACATCGTTTAGTAAAATTACAAAACATTATGACTGAAACTAATTTATGTATGTTATAGTTAAGAATAACAGGCTTTTTATTATTAAGTTCTGTCATGCCGGGATAGGCACTCGCAGCCCCCCTGAATGAATGTATTCCACAAAGGGCACCAGGCACTTGCGAAAAATTTTAACAGGAGCCATAAGTCGAATAGATAAGGTGCAAGTAGCCATTGTCAGCCGTTGCCCTTCGTGGAATACCTACCTGAATGAAAACACAAACAACAAAAAAAGTGTTTATATAAACTACTTGCATAAATAAACATCATTTCATTTCAACAATATTATATACAATAAAAAATTCTGTATTTACAGGATAACTCGCTGCGTAGGACCGATTCTGATTCAGATCTCTGCATTGATGACCAACATCCCATACCTACGAGTATTGACCCCCAGGTAAACTACATAATGTAAACTTTGTAATAATCGTATATACGAATATGTCAGCTGTAATTATCAGGCTTTTCCTATGTTAAAGGCTTTAATTTTTTATTGGCATGTCAAAATATAATGTGAGGCGTTGCAATATAATAAAATTAAAATATGATCCTATTTGTTGTATATGTATACCAAGAAAAATAAAATTGTTTCTCTTAATGATATCTATATTTTTGTCGCCATTTTTAAGTTGTTAATACATATTACTTCTATTTATTTAACTTATAACATTATGTATACGTATTTTTTGTATATTTCATGTATTTTCTTTTTTTGGTTGCAGCTATCGATTAACGTTCGGAATGGATATGGGCATGTTTGAGCTTTGTAGCATTAGTGATCCACGGCTGTGATATGAAATTTGCTCTAATAGCATATAGAAAAATGTGTGATTAATAGGAAATTCCTTTTTAATTATTGCACGCAGCAATTATGGCCAGGACTGGTGGACACGAGGATTTCTGTGGAAGGTATCACTGGTAGCAACATCTAAATACTTGTATTGACTACTTTGATTATAAAACGAAATTGGAAAAATGAGTGCCACAATTTTTGTATAAAATTTAATGAATTTTTCTGCGCAAATATAAGATTTTAACTGTTCATAACACTTTCGATATGGGTAGTCGAACATTCTTTACGTATACCATAGGATAAAAATATTCTATGCCATATCTGATAAATATAAACAGTTAAAATGTAAGTAAATTAATGTGTTATGGCCGTCTGCTTAAGTCGTGATGTTGACACGTTAATTGAAATTTGGGGTTGATATGAATGTACATTTTGATGTGATAATAATGAGACGTGAATATAAGATCTGATCATAAACAGTAATTACGAATCCATGGCTGCAATGCAAATAATTATAAAGTTTTAGGCTCGGGAGTCGTATACAAAGCACTCCCGGTATAGGTAATGCAATTTATTTTCTATCTATTGTAGCAACATTATTTCATTCTTACTAGAAAGTGAAATAAAAATACTTTCCTTTCCGAATTTTTAGTGGTTTTTTAGCTAAATTAATCGCGTAATAAGCACTTCTTTTCTTAAATGTAGCAATAGCTTAATTTTAATTCACCAAAAGTTCGTACTCCATTCGTGAAAGAGCGCTGCTGTTGCTTCACTTACTTTTATTACGAATTCACACTTCATAGTCCGGTCAATTTAGACCAAAAAATGAGAGTGAAGTTACATAAAGTCCCAACAAGCTGGATTTTTGTGAAGTTGTTCAAAACATAATTATAAACAATGTCTGAAAGTTCCCCATCATTCCCCTGTAAGGAAAAAAAATTATTCAAGGTCAAAGGTCTAAAAAATGAGTATTTCGCGATTTTCAGCAAAACGGTAAGTTTTATCATAAAAGTACCTCAGACAAAAATTGTAGATCATAAAATTATCTATAAAAAATGTATCAATACTTTTTTCTTACGAGCCACAGTTTCTGAGATATAACGATTCTAAAAGTTATAAAAGTTGTTATCGTCATAATATGCATGACTACGCCACGTATATACATCTAGAGTTGCTGATGTATTGATTATTGAAACAGCAATAGAGCAATTCAATTTGACAAATACAACTATTGTTGTTGGTGAAGATGTTGACTTACTTGTATTACTCACTGCTCGAACGCCAACTGAAAAAACTATTTTTTTCTTAAAACCAGGAAAAGCTCAGCATCAATCAGATATATATTCATCAAAATAGTAGATTACGCAACAAGGGAGTAAAGCACTGCCTTACGTCATGGGCGTATTGAATCCCGAAGCGACACTAAGGATTCTGGGGGTGAACCTCCGTAACGCAGCGAGGAGGTTCAAGTGTTAATTCCCGAGTGAAACGAGGGAATTAAGTTAAGAATCCTTAGTGTAGCGAGGGATTCAAGTTAGCCCAAGACAAGGCAGCTTTACTCCCGAGGAGCGTACTCTGCTTTTCACACCTACTGCGAGGAAATCAATTCGATTTTTGAAATTTGATGTGGTACGACAACCTTTGAACGTGAAGTTGGCACCACTGCAACCGATCAGCTGTTGCGGCCAGCGGCCGCCATTATTGATACAACTCCTTGGTGAACGTTTTCATACGGTTTTCTTTGAGGTTCCAAAATCAAATCACATTATTCCCACGGGAATAATGAAATTCAGTACATATACACAGGATCACAACTGACCCGTGGAGTAGGCCTACTGGGGAAACCACGTTAACAAAAACGCGCTAAGTAACAACTTTTATAACTTTTAGAATCCTTATATCTCAGAAACGGTGGCTCGTAAGAAAATAGTATATTTTGCAACGATTGAATAAAGAGCGGATTTAAAGCGAGGGCCATTATATGAATCAAGAGCAAGCGAAGGATTTTAATGACTGAATCACGACCGTAGGGAGTGATTCATGATGATTGAATCACGAGCGAAGCGAGTGATTCAAGTATTTAAATCCTGAGCGACGCGAGTGATTCAGGCCCTCGATTTAAATCCGTTTTATTCAAGAGTTGCAAACGATACTTTATACCATGACTACGAGAAAAAGAAAGATTTGAGCGATAAAAGATATTCAACGAAACAAAATAAAGTTTTTTTTAATACCTAAGTCTGCTCCACACACACGTGGGTGCGAAGTAGTAAAATCGCTCGGTCACTGCGCCAACAAACTGACGTTAAAATCGGAGCAATGGTTTGAATTGAGGGTAATTTTCATATTAGCAAGGGGGTTGTCCAGCATCGCGGTCGATGTCGAATGTACTAAAGTGTTCTAAATTCAAACACCAAAACAGTGCGTAAAAGACTACTTTTACGCACTGTTTTCCGTGAGTAAAAGTAGCTTTTTCGAGGGGGAATGGTATAAAAGTATTGATACATTTTTTATAGATAATTTTATGATCTACAATTTTTGTCTGAGGTACTTTTATGATAAAACTTACCGTTTTGCTGAAAATCGCGAAAAACTCATTTTTTTTACCTTTGACCTTGAATAAATTTTTTTCCTTACAGGGGAATGATGGGGAACTTCCAGACATTGTTTATAATTATGTTTTGAACAACTTCACAAAAATCCAGCTTGTTGGGACTTTATGTAACTTCGAATGTCTAAATTGACCGGACTATCATGTTAAATAATCTAGTCTACTATCATGTACCTACCTACTTACTTACTGTTTATATATAAAATTAATGTCGTGCTTGTTTAAAACAATTTGATTAAGATCTATTTGTTGACCATGAAATGGGCAGTTTAATTTAAGTTGCTGGGAAAGGGTAGTAAGTTAATCTTATTATGTTGAGTTTCTTTTGATTTGTTTTATGTTAGTGTTCATGAATGTATTGACGAAAAAAATTGTAACACGAATAGGGTTTCTAAAACCACTTCATTTAATTTGATAGAATAAAAAGTGACTGCAATTTTCATCATATAAATTTTCATTCTGCAGTTCATGTTCGAAAATATATATTTTTTTATTAATGTCTTATTATATACTGCTCTTAGTCTTGTCACAGTCATCATATTTATATATTTTATACATAGTATGTTACTGATTAAAATAATTTGATCTCAGACTGTCAGGATTAAAAGGTGACGATGAATTCCGTATTTTTCAAAAATTTTATACTGATTGTCAAAGTATCCTCATTGTTTTGTGTAAATTAAACCTGCTTCGTTTTAAAAACTTAGCAAATTGAATTTCTTTATGTGTATTAAATCTGACCTTAAAACTCGTTTTTATATTGTTTTTCCTACCAACCAACCACAATACTAATTAAAATAAGTATGATGACAGCATCAATTGATTGCAAATCTATTTATACCGTTACTTTGGATATTCAAAAATAATGAACACGAATGAAAAATCTAGAGGGCCAAAGCCTGCCGGGGTCGCGGGACTTATCGAATTACCGTGACCCTTGAACGTAAAGGGCTATTGAGGGATACCGTGGATTTTAGTCAGTACGAGTCTGACAGTCCCTCCCACCTTGCCCTGGATAGGAGGACTCATTTGATGATTTTACAACGATAAAAAAGTGCTTCATTAATCGGGAGTCTCTTTGTGACGAGAATTCGTTGTGACGTCAGAAGTATGTAAAAGTTCTAAAGATGTCGAAAGAATTCGAAAGATGTCGAAAAATTTCAACTTACACAGTTGAAATTTTTTAAAAGCGACATTATGTATTTTTATCAAATGCTTACATCTCAAATAAAAAATGGGTCAAAACTTTTGGTAATCTACCTGATAGGCTAAAGATTTTATCAGATCTTGCCTATTTATCTAAAGACTGCTTTCGCATGTACGCGACTATACTTTTATAAGAAAAGTCGCTACTAAATACAAAGGAATATCTTGCCAAATGTCCTTATGTGAAAGTGGCCTAAGTTTCACCACTTAGTTGAATGGGTAAATCTGGATTTCACATTATGTATAATAAAACGTAATTGATTTATAACTTATTATATTTTAAATCTAAATACAAATGTAGAAAAGCTACAAGTCTTAAAGTTGGTCCCAAGTTTCAAATCACTAATTTATGAAGGAGTATCAGGGCCTATTTGTTTCTTTAGTGTCTGTCTAATTTGTTCAGTGACTTGAAACTTGGGACCATGTCCAGGTACAATCCAATCAGCTATATCAGCTACTTTTGACCTGTTTTTCATTTGTTGTACTGGGTCCTCACTACCTGCCTCCAACCAAATACTAGGATTTTGAATATCTTCAAATCTTTCAAACAGATCTCCTGAAAAGATGAAATTTTACATGTTATAAAATGTCCTTGTTCACCACCAAGTGATAAGTGCCAGCTTATTTATCGAATAGACACTTTCCCACAACAATCAAGATACTAATGATTAGAGAGTAAAAGTTATCTGGTACTTAATACCTGTCAGATGGCCTACCATAACATCTTATAACCAGAGTCGTTCCAGGGTGGGAAAGAAACAGAGCTATACAAGTCGTCTAGCACCACCTCATTCCCTCACTAGAAATACTCTGGCTTTAAAATATCATGGTAGGCCACCAGGACAGTGTAAAAAGGTTGCTTAACTTTCACAACCAGTTTATATGAAGTAATCTTTAACATCAAATGCATAAAGTTCATTTTTGACTAGACACTCACCAACAATTGCTACTGTTGTAGCTTGTTTAGATATGACAAGTACAGTGACATCTGAAAGTGTGTGCCCTGGTGTTGGAACCACTTTAACATTCTCATCAATTCTTAGCTCTTCACCTGAAAAAAAGGTAAGTTGGTTGTTCACTGATTTTTATTTATTAGTTGATATTATGACCTAAATTTTATTTGATCAAAATAGGTAAGTACTACAGTGGAAGCCTATATTGATTTGTTGTCAATGGTATGGTATACTAGTGTACTGGAGCCTTAGTCGCTCTGAGTAAATAACATTACCTTTATCAAAAGGATGCATGTGATATTCATCTTGGAATGAAACACTGAAGCCAACTATGTGTTTTGCCATCAAGAACAGATTATTATTGCCGATGTGATCTGAATGTCCATGAGTGGATATTACATAGTTAACATCTTCTGGTCTGACATTATTTCTATCTAATGCTGTAACAAAACAAAAGGAAGCCACAGATTAATAACTTAAAACCAATTGGATATTTCCTTTGAAGAATGTTCCATAGCTATCCACTTACCAGTAATTATTTTCTGAGAATCCCAAGCAGTCATTGTGTCTATTACAACATTGTGGAGTCCTTTTAGTAGTGTACAACTACAATTTGCAGACATCTGATCTTTTCCCGTCATTACCGAATAACCATCATACAAAACTATAACTTCACTCATCTTGGCTCATAAGTTTATCAATTTCTGACTTTTGAAAGTCTCGTAAACCTGGTTTATCACCAGGTTCGTCTATATGCTTACTTATGAGTAGCTATTTGATGTTGTAAATAAAAAAACATAAAACTTTAATAATTTAATTTCTTTAGAGCTGAGCTAAGTATAACAGAACTATTCCCATGAATGTAAAAAAGATAGACGAATACAATCTAAAACTTCTCAATGCAATACAATCGCACTCGGTTGTCACCGGAATACCAAACGTCAGAAAATGACATATTTCTTATCGTTCTTGAACTCAGTTCCTGATTAAAAAGTAAATAGAATATCCTAATGAGCAAGGCGCATCTAAATCGCATATGCTTAATTTTAATCCTTATATTAATATTAGGTTGTTGTAAGTAATAAATGATTCTTTACACTATCAAATTTCGTAAGAATATCCAATTTCATAAAAGCCTCGATATAATAGAATTCCTAAACGTCAGTTCTCATCTATCCCTATCTCCCTCCTCAGCTGTCTTTGCCGGTTATTTTTAGGTTAAAATTCTAAAATAAATTGAAGAAAGCTGCGGTGGTACATACTTTTGTACGTAGGTTATTTTAAAATTTCATCGTGCGCCAAACATTTCTTTATTCATGAAAATTGCGCATTTGGATAATTGTATAACTCGTGTCATTTAATAAATGCAAGTTCATTGTATGTTCATTGTTTACTCAGGGTTATGAAACAATAAAGTTGATCTCTGTCGCCTCGGGAGCGCCAGTCTTTGTGAACCATGTCAGGTGACGTGCAGCCAAGGAAACGTAAGGATAAGAAAAGGAAGAAAGGTAAGAAATATTGAGTTAAAGTGATGAGATGTGGGAAGCATACTAATGAGATTAAAATGGGTTTTATTTGAGTTACAGATGAGTTAGGTGTAGAAGAAGGGCCTCGTGGCACGGCTGCAGCGCTCGGTGAAGGCGACGTGTTTATGCACTCTTATAATGACCATGGCACTGGTGGACATTGGTGTGCAAAGATCATATTCTTCTCATTGCTCGCTGTACTTGTAACTCTAATTGGACTGATCATACTGGAAAACAGAGGTCTTTCAGAATGTAAGTGTTTTCAAACTGCACCAGTTTTTTTCATAAGGTTTTTCTGAAACTGGCAACAATGCAGTCATTTTATTAGTTCTCATTACCAGTTATCTATCAGCTTAAAAATGGTTTTCAGGTCACCTGATAAAACTCATTATCATTCATCCAAATAGTTTTGTTTATAATTTACTCTGTTCTATGATACATTAAAAAACTGTGTTATAATAATTTTACAGTAGAAGCAAATTCAGTGGAGTCTCGGTACTCAGGAGTTCTTGAAGGCTGGCTGGAAGATGCACCGGATGATGACCATCATGATGAACACACTCTAGAACTGAAGCACCATGTAAGTTTTAGTGGATAAGCCGTAGATGAAGTACCTTGACCACATCTTTGTTTTCAGGTCATATTTAAGCAAGCATTCCATAACCACTATGTTGACTATGTTATTCATGGATTTTGTATAAATTTTTTTTCGAGTATTTTTGTCATTCTTGTGTAAACTGTGATCATGAGAAGATATTCTAAATGTATTTTTTTCTAACACAGTAAATTAAATATAATAATTACCAAGTTCCATGTCTGGAGCTACTAGGTAAAATAAAAAAACATTTGAACTGCAGGGCAGTACTTTATCTTAAGCTTGTGACCTAGGATGATGAAGAAGCAGATCAAGATGATCATAGTCAAGAAATAGATGATGAAGATGATGAACATGAAGTTGAGGATCATGACGATGATGACGACGAGGACGACGATCATAATGACGAAGATGATGATCAAAATGATGAAGATGATGAAGATGAAAATCAGAATGATGTTGAAGACAATGAAGATGAGGACCAAGGAGAAGATAATGACGATGACGACGACAATGATAGTAATCAAGATGATGATGAAAACGAAGCTGATGAAGTCGATGATCATCAAGCTGACAATGATGAAGACAACGATGATGAGAATGATGAACAGAACGAAAAAGATGACAACAGTGAAGAGCAAGATTTAGACAAATCAAATGAGGTGTGATTATCTTTTTAATCGTATCAATTGCTTACGATGATAGATATCATTTTTTCAAGTTTCACTATTGTATTTATTCCAATTTCAACAGGATGATGGTAATGAAGAACAAAGCTATGGAAAGTATGATGAAAGTGGTGAAGACGATGACGGTGACGCAAATGATGATAACGATGATGATGATGACGACGACGACCTACAGAAGGTAGAAGAAAATGACACAGCAGACGATGATGAAACAAATGAAACTAAAAATGAAAGTATAGAAGATGATGATGATAATAACAACAGTGAAGAAAATGAACAAGATGACAATGAAACACGTGAAAACGAGGTGCAAAGTGTGATGCTTAGCAACAATAAACAATTTTGTTTTGATTTGATTGGCACTAACAATTTGAAGCTTATTTTTCAAAATTTTACTTTACTTGACCACACAAAGGATGCAGAGCGTTTTTTTTTTTAATTTGTTGTTAGGGAATGACAATTAATAACAAATTAACTTGAATTGCCTTTGACTATATTCAAAATGGATCTGCGAGACTACAGTATGGCTTATTACTGTCATTTTACTTTTGTATATTTATTTGTGTAAAACATGTTTCAGTTAACTTTTGTATATGTTTAGAAGCTGCTTTATATTCCCATTGATCTGGGGATACAACAATTTCAGATATCAAGAAATCATAACTATTTATAATCAGGGCTCTCTTTACCTTATTGGAGACTCTGGGGTTTACCTTAGTACTAAAGCCCATGTTATAACTAACACTTCTGAGTCAAGTTATTTTTTTCTTTATTTTACCTAAAGTCTTGCTACTTCGTTATATTATGATCTTGAAAAGACAACCCTGTTGTTACAAAGACAGCCCTGTTTATAATTCGACCTTACTTTTAGACTTACCAACAAATTATTGACTGATGTGTTTAAAACTCAGGTGGACAGTCTAATGGCACATTTTGTCACCTTTTATCGTATTTTGCTTTTGGTCTACAATTCTAATTCAGTACTTTGATTTGTAGATCATCTTGTCACTGTTGTAATTTGTGAAATTTTAAATTCAAGCATTCTAGTCTTCAATCTTAACAGTCAAACAATTTTGCAGGAAGAAGAGGAACATGAAGAAGAAGTAGAAGATCTAGGCGTGGAAGTAGAGAGGCTGGAGAAAGAGATTTCTGATGAAGATGCATTATCTGAAGAACTACCCGCAGCTGAAGCAGAGGAAGACGATAAGAGCGAAGGTATGAATCCGAGAACTTCAAAAAAAATGGATACAATAAAGTATTTTCAGCCTTTCCTTCCAGATTACGATTAGATATGCCCAGGGTCGACAGCGCGTCGTGTTCCACGCGCGTCACATAGAGCTGTCAGTAAAATGACGAATGACAAAGCCTGCCGCGAGAGTCACGAGTAATCATGACCTCGGAACAAAAGCTACTGAAGCGTGGATTTTAGTCGGTACAAGACTGACAGCTCCCGCCCTGCCCTGAGTGGGAGGACTCATTCAATGATTTTACTACGTAATAAAACAGATAACCATTTGATGTATTTTTCACAAAATTCAACTACTTAGGTCTCGTGGTCTTATCCGTATCGCTAGGCACAACAGCATTTAAAACATTGCCTCTTCAATTTGACATTATAAACACCTTTTCGAACATTAAAAATGGTTTTCACAAACCAATTTCGTTTCGTTATTTCAGAAATCTCGACTGAACTAGCTCGCGAGGATGTAGATGATGTCCAGGATGAAATTTCTGAAGACGAGGAGTTTTTGGAAGCAGACGACGTCGTGGAGGCTATTGTTGTACCCAAAGGAAAACCTTTAGTTGAGGTAGGTCATGATTTACACCATAGTGTTTATGATACCAACAGACAATTGATTCTTCTACGTAACGTTGGCAATCGAAAAAATCGACCTAGAGTTTGGGACTTAATTTGATCGACTACTTGCTTGACAAATAATTACTCTATTTTTCTGTCGATTCCAACAAATAAAGTGGTGCGTAGTCGACTTTTTTATGACTAAATTGTATTGTTGAGTTTTGAAAAAATATTATGTTATTGCCTTATATTGTGATGGGTCGAAGTATAAGAATGAAAATCCAAATAAACGACAGGTAGTATTTAACATGTTCCGTTTTTTCCAGGTTGAAGATGAACCGACTACGATGAAGCCTGCAGACACGCTTGCTGACGAAGAAGAATACGAAAAACAACAAGAAGAATTGAGACGTGAACAGGAACAGGCTTCACACAGTAAGTTATTTGATGATCTAGCTCCCTGCATGCCAAAATCACCTTTAATAACTTGCCTTTTAGGTGGCTTTTTATTGCTGCACCATCTGGATGTCAATCTTTCCTTTAACTTATAATATTGAACCTCATTTCTCACTGCATATTTGACTCCCACTCTTACTAACAAACGTTTTGATTTAAAACAATTACCAAATAACTCTTAGATCTAACATCAAAAATAATTATTTCATAAAACTATGTAAAAATAAATGTTGTTGAAATTAATTTCTTTTATTTCGACCCATTTGCTTTAGACGTGCTAAGATAAGATTATTTTCTTTTTTTTTTTGTTACTAGACACGGGACTCACAAACACAATTTATTTTTCATTATTTTTTCTATTTTATTCTGTACTTTTTGTTTGTGTTGTTAAGCTTGCAATGTGTAATTCAAAACATTTATGGGATTAAAAGTTGGGTTTTGTAAATTGTAAAGATTATCAAAATTATTTTCTTGTCTTCAAATTGTTTTAGGCTTACTGGTACTCGTTTAAAATGTTTTTATAATTTCGAAAATGTTAGTAACGCTAAAACGTAGGTTATCGCTTACATACATAATGTCTTTAGTACATTTGTTGTTGAATATCCACGCAAAAGTTGTATGATTCTCATATTATTATAAACATCCGTTTTCTATTTATTTATACATTAACTCCAAGCTCATCTAAAATTCTTGAAAGTAGCAAGGGCTTTGCATTTAGCCCAAATCCAAGATAGAATCAGTTCGTATTACGGCGCGTTATTTGTGACTTTTTAAAAACATTTTAAATACAATGCACATTATTCAGCATACCAAGATTGGAATATTTTGCTTATATTTAAATTTGAAACCGACTTAAAAACGAAGTACGCATCTCAAATACAAAATCCCGTCGGCCTTCGTGCATAACTGCATATTTTAACGACATTTTGCAAGAATAAATCGC
This sequence comes from Agrotis ipsilon, assembly GCA_028554685.1. Taxonomy (NCBI): domain Eukaryota; kingdom Metazoa; phylum Arthropoda; class Insecta; order Lepidoptera; family Noctuidae; genus Agrotis; species Agrotis ipsilon. Next base: position 8,159,333 of record CM052955.1, read on the forward strand.
TGATTAATCTTGCTCAGATCATCTTTTATTAATGATGCAAGAGACGCGTGATGTGCAATAAAAGAGCTTGAAACACGAAAGGGATAGGAAAACTGTGTTGTCGCAATAACCTGTGCCTCTAGCACAAACATAGGTCTATGTTAAGTTGTAGTAATATTTTGATAGTTAAACGTTGCCGGATATCTCAATACTCTGTTTTATGGACAGCTCTGTCTCTTTTTCTCATCAAATTTCCTGTAATTTGACAAAGTTTCACAATAGGCCATATTTTGTTTGTCTTGTTTAAAAGCGTTGAAACCTCTCAATCTTTAGACTGAAGAGAAACAGCTTACCTGACCCAATACTGCGTTTGGAAGACCCCTAAACATGGCTAGCTCATTGAAGCTTTATGTTTTCGATTTCCATCTTGGTTGAAGGATAAAGCAGTCTGCTTTACCCTTCAACCAAGATGGAAATCGTCCTGTATGTTTGCGCTAGAGGTACTGAGCTCTTCAAGTTTAGGCCAGTTGTTGCGACTGCACAAGTCTTAGCCCACTGCGTGTGGCTCAAGGCTAAGGGGCTAACGCGAATGCCGCGTGTGTTGCAGTGTGGCTGAAACTGGTGGTGGGCGGCGCGCTGCTCGTCGCCACACACGCGGTCGTGCGCCGAGCCTTTGCCCCGCGCGGTGCGTACTCTGCAAACCTTGCACAGTTATTTTGCCTCTCATAATACCAACTTTATTTCAACAAGAATAAGTTCGTAGCTTCAAGCCCTATACTTTTGACAATGATACAATGTTGGAGGTAAAAAAACTGTGTAAGGATTGTACCTACTAACTGAATTGAGTTATTGAATCTCGCTTTGAACCAAATGTAACATAAGGAGGTCCGTTTTTTTTGTCTCTAGGATGGCAAATATTGCTGACAGACACAATTCAGCTCACAATTCACCTCAGAAACAGGAACTGCTAAAATTGCTCTCATTAAAATTATGAGCTTTTATCTTTTATTCGGGTAGCAACAGAACAATAGAATTATTAGAATTTGTTGTTAAAAATGAGACCCGCCATTTCTCATTCAAATTTGTTACCTACCATAATAGAATCCAAACATAATTACTTGGAACAACTCCAATAAAGCGTTTCTATTTATGTTTGACAAGTGTAATAAATTGATAGCAATTAGGGAATATATTACTCAAATTCCATTGAATTTGTGCAACTACACACCAAATGTTACCATTTCGGAACTTATTCGTCTTGTGAGAGTTTTTCCCTTTAAATTATTAAAAAGATGTAGCAAGACTTTACTCAATTTTTGAGGACTTAAAAATGCACATAATAATAATAATAACATAGTCAGAAAATGAAATGTAATTTTCATAACAGATGATACGGCAGCAAGTGATGATCAGCACGCTATTAGGGAGGAAACACCAGTCGTTAACCGACGTATGACTCTCATATCCGAAGAAGAAGCCGCAGCTGGTAGGACACATTTCTAACAGATATTACATACACTAACTACACCACAAAACCCTTCATAATTAGTTGTTTTGCGTTCTTCAGCAATACCAATTGAAGTTGCAGAAGAAATTAAACCAATATTGGAAGAAACGTTAGACGAAAAGATTTCTTCTGTTCTTAAATCCGCTGCACCTCCCAAAGAAGAAAGTGAGGAGGAAGACGTTGAAGAAGAAGAAAACGAAGAAGTAGCTATCGACACTAAGGTAAGACAATAACTGATATTTTGTACGTGTAAAACATTATATAACGCTTATAAATAAATGTAAGAAACAACCCACAGGATGTACCTGCAAAAGAACCCACGAAAGACAAAGAACTTTACAGCGACGACGAAGAAGCTGAGGAAGAGGAAGAAGAAGAAGAAATTGTGAAAAAAGTAGTAAAAGAGCCTGTGACAGAAAGCGCGCCCGTTCAAAAGACAGCCGCGCCAGAACCTGACGACGATGTACCTGATGACGTAGAAATAATCGACGAAGAACAAATTGAAGAAGAATTAGAAGAGGAAGATGATGAAGAAGAAGAAATATCGGATGTTGATGATGCAGAGCTTCTCAGCCGCCTTGAAGCTAAATACGGTCGTCTACCCGAACCCGACCGGCCCGGACAAAAACACAGTAAACACGACTGTATGCGCGTGCCCGCTTGCTCATTTAGACACGCAGGCTACATCATTCTAATCTAACCAATTAACACTCCCTGGCATGAACTAACTGTACCGTGAGTGGATATGAATTATTAATTTTTTGTGTGTATTTATTTTTTTGCCGTTCACATTTTGATTTTCTTAGTGTTTAGAATAGGTTCGATGCTTATATTCTTTTTCCCTCCCATTAAATTATTTATCAATCCTACCAATCACAAATATAAGAGAATGTTCCAGAATATAGCATTCACAAAAATACCCAATATTTAGTATCTAAAAGTCGAGCCGGATTCGGTTCGTGTTTTATTTGGTTTTAAATCATACTTCTTAACTTCAAGTGTTCATTTTCATGACCCCTGCTTTTAAATATGCTTTAAAATCTTCTATTCTCCATTTTCAGAGGATGGTGGGAACAGTATAGAGGACGACTGGCCGGGAGAGCCCAGTGACCAGTACTGGCGCCAGCAGCTCGACCAAGCCGAAGAAGAGTTGCGCCAGGTGAGTCTCTAGTCAAGTTGAAGCGTGCTCATAAAAGTGGCACATTTATGATATCAATATATCAATGCTATATGTTATCCAAAGAGTAAAGAATTACATTACGGAGAGTATTATCTTAATGCGGTAGAGAATTGTTGGTGTATTCTCAGAACTGAATTTACAAAAGGTTTGATTTGTGTGTTTAAACATATTATTTGAACTGCATGTAACTGTGTTTTAACTAGCATTCTACTCCGATTTCTCTTCTAAGCTTACAGCTTGCTCGCATTATAACATTACGAATACACCAACAACAATGAAAAACTGAATAGGGTGGAGAACGAACAATATTTAATGAGACAATTTAATCAAATTACAGGAATGGCTCGACTAACTTATTTTTATTTTTTGCATCCAATATTCGCATCCATCATACTTTGCTCGTTGTGCCATTTTCCTGTCGACTCGTGGGGACCCGCCGGGCCCGTCCGCGCCCGCACCCCGCGCGGTCCGTCCGTCTGGTCCCAACGACATCGTCTCCTCTAGAGTAGAACCGTTGCTCATCCTGAAACACGAAGTAGGAACCAAATGAACTGATAATATGTAACTGTCCAACATCCATCAAAGTTTTTTTTTAAATTTAATTTTGCTTCCTTCTTCGTCGTTACATGCGGGTGAGCGGCTGTTGTGTGTGCGTGTGTGTGAGAGTGTATTGTGTACTAACGTGCGGAGGGCGACTGGAGCGCGGCGAAGAAACGCGCGGGCGCCGCGCAGCTGGCGGGCAGCGCACGCGCACGGTGGCTGCAGGCGCGCGCCACTGACGCGGAGGCGGAGGCAAGGCGAGACAATCGACTGCTCACTAAAGCCATCACTTCTTACCTCGACGTGCTCAAAATGAACGAACGTCTTTCCGACAAGAGGCTACTTGAAGTCGCCAATCGAACACTTGACAGAATACGATTTAGAGGTAAGATTTGACTTATTAAAAGTTTTCTTTCTTTTATCTGTAAAGTTTACAATGAATCCAAAATATTATTTTTTTCTCAGGTAACTATTTAAGCGCGGAACCCGTCTATAGGTTGCTGATTCGAAGATTTCCTGAAGTTGTCGACTACCACAACAACTTAACAGTGTCCTTCCTCATGGCTAACAGGTAGCTTTTGTTAATAAAAATTTACCCGGATAGCACTCAATAAGTCAAAATAATGAAAACAAAAATAAAAAAATCTTGTTTTGTTTCAGAGTCGACCTTGCAGAACAGGTCATAAAAGATACTCTTCAGAAATGGCCTGACGATCGCTTTGCTCTGGCTCACCACGGCTTTGTTCTTAAAACCAAACATAACCGTTTCGAAGAGGCAGTTGAAGCCTTCTTAAAAGCATTGGAGGGAGACATTGGCCCCGCGACGGAACCTCGGTTCTACTACCATTTGGGAGACTCGCTCCTCTTACTGGGTAGATTCGCAGAAGCCCATGAAGTCCACAAGCGAGGGGCGGCACTGGGACACTTTCTATCTCCCGCACAACGTTCTCTCTATAATGTTGAACGACTAAAAAGTCAACCGTGGTGGGATATAGAGCAGACTCCTTACTCAAAGTTGGCTCGTGCCTTAGAAAAGTCTTGGAAGGAAATTTTGAAGGAAGGAGAAACTGCTAAAGCTTTATATGAAAAAGAGAAAGAAGGATTGAAAGAGCGAGGCGAATGGTCGCAATTAGACTTGTTCGTTCGCGGGCAGGAAGTTCCGAACAGATGTAAGAGAGCGCCGGTAACGTGTTCCATCGTGCGCTCAGAAGTCGCGGCCGCGGGCTGCCGGCGCGGACAGGTCAAGTTCAGCGCCATGGAGGCCGGCACGCACGTGCGGCCGCACGTCGGACCCACCAACTGCCGCTTAAGAATGCACTTAGGTCTCAGCAATACCAAAGATACTTACATAAGAGTGGATCAAGAAACCAGGTAATATGTTTGTTTTTTTTTTCATCAAGATGTGTTTTTGTTTTATGATATGATCATTTGTCTGTGTTTTAGTTTAATGTTTAAAAAAAGTTCCAATATTAAGTTGGTTGTAGTAAATCTCAAGCTAAGGAACCAAAAACTCTTGATCAAAACTGTAGTCAATAACGTGCTAGGAAAACCAGCGAAGCCCTGATAGGTCAAGTCTTCGCTGGTTTATGTGAGCTCCATTCAGTAGCCTACTACACATGTTTAGAATAATGTATTTTTTTAATTCCAGACAGTGGCAAGTGGGCAAAACTTTTATGTTCGACGACAGCTTCGAGCACGAAGTGTGGCATAACGGCACGGGCACGCGCCTCGTGCTCATCGTGGACGTGTGGCACCCCGCGCTCACGGCCGCCGAGCGACGCTCGCTGCCGCCCATCTGACACGCCCCAGTGTGCACACGCCTTTACCATACCCATATCAAATAGAATAAGCGTATGACTAACTAATCGCAGCGCGAAAGAGTATTTTAATGTAAGACTCAAGACTCATACTTTTAAAGTTGTTGTCAATAAAGAGACTAGTCAATTTTACACAAATATTAAACGACGATAAAATTGCGTAGCATTTAATGTCATGTTGGTTCCGCACGCAAGTAACTTTGAATGAAGAGAATCTCCTTTTCATATCGTGATGCATTATGTTCGTAAATATCTTTTTGTCTTATAAGTCTTTGTCGTAATATGTTTGGGTTTTTTCATTAATTTAATCCAACTTCGTGTACTGGAAGTTGGTAAGTAGTCGGTTTTTTTTACGTTGATGCATTTGTACTGAATGAAACTAACAACTTCATTATCCAGTAACTTTCATAATCCCAACTAATGTTTCTATACCATTTTTCTGTATATAGTCGGCAATTTTATACAACGTTACTAAAAAGTGACTTATTTTAACATTAATTGATTAGTTATTACGGAACCAGTATTTAATAATACCTTGTGATAGTATATATTTGCGATCTAATCTTATATGACTGTGTCGGTTAAGATTTATGTTAAGAATAAAATTCCAATGCTCGATATGAAGTGTTTCTCTTATTTATTTTTTCTTTAGAAAAATCAATCGATTTAATTGGACACATTTTTCTTTAATAGACAAGGCCTAAAAAGTATTGCACTTTTCCTACACCTTTTGTTTTGAAAAACAGGTCCGCTATCCCCTTCTAACTTAGCCTGTGCCAGTCGGGGTGCCATATGTACCGAGCTTGCTCCCCTCGATCATTGCCTCAATTTATACACTGCTAGCAGTGTTGAAGAAACCAATCCCAACTTGCGCAGTCGGGTTAAAAAGAATATATGAAATAAAATACAATATTTCCTTAGTAGGTGTATATTTGGTATAAAAATTACCAGACAGTCTGGTTCAAATATAACCTATAACTTATTCTCTTAGCCTAATAAAGCTCGTTGTAATCTAATTAATTGCTAGGTACAAAATTGGTCCATTATCATCAAGACTTTCGCTTAATACAATTTTAATCATAGATATAATAGAGATATCGTGAGATTCTAGTTAATTACTTGGACGGAAGTCTACAACCTAATAAATTCTCAATGTGTAATATACTAATATATCGCACTAAAGCAATCTTGATGAACCTAATTATTTCAACTCACACTGCTGAACTAGAAGAAAATGTTTCTAAAATAATGTTTTATGCTTTGCAGCTTTTGTCAGGAATGCCATTGGAATGTTAAAACGGGTGAACAATATGTCACCTGGAATATACAAATAAACACTTGTGCAAACAGCAAACATCAAGAATAACTAATTCACTGGTAGGTATGTAAATTGTGCCAGTGGTCAAAAATATCAATGATGTAGACAGAACTGTAAGAGGTTCCTTAACTAATTTCAGATCTGCATTACAAAATTCTTGTGATATGGTAAACTAACCTATTTCTGGCAGAAACTTAACTCTAAAACTTCCATTAAAGCTAATGTCTTGAAAAAAAATAATAACATCGACTTAAAATATCCTCGCCTAAATCCCAATTTAAAAATAATCATTGTCAAAACTAGTTAAAGAGTAGGTAATTCGTATAAAATCACATTCATATTACAATTCATTCATTCATAAACACACCACTTGATGGCAATTATTCTTTCGGTATCCTTAAATATAAATCAGAACTTAAAAGCTAAATACAATAAAACAGGGTCAATGTGTAAACTTTCGACTACCAAATAACATCACAAGAGTAAGGCACTTAAGTACTCTGCAATTATTTAGGACTTTAGGATATTATGGTGCTATATTCAGTTATAATGATCATTCGTTGGTTGGTAAGCAGGTGGGCCAGGTGCCTGAGGAGTAGCGCGCGCGCTGTACGGAGGCGCGGGCGGCGGCGGCGTCTGCCACGCGCCCTCGTAGGCGCCACCATACACGTACGACGGAGACTCGCAAGGAGTTATATTGTCCGCTCTATTATCATAAGTTGGCGCAGCCTCATAATTTCGTTCAATATTGTCATAGGACGGAATGTTCGATTCGTACTTCCTCGGTGGGTTTGGTTCGTTGTAAGGCCCGACGACATCGTAGCCAGATTTCATACTGCTGCGTCCTATGGTGTTATATCTATTATTAGTTACTATAGGAACAGATTCGACAGGAGGCGGTGGGTCGTAAGCGTCTTCTAATCCAGGGAAGTTTTCTCTTTCAGCTGTGTGATATGAAACCGGACGTGCCGCGTGGAAATTAGAGTATGACGAGTGTGCCGACGTCGGTCGAGACGATCTCGCCTCACGCGGTAACGAAGCATTAGACGACAAATATCCAGCATTTCTGTAGGATCGGCGTGATCTGCGCACTGAGGAGTTGTTACCCCGGGACCCTGAACGACGTTTTACTCTGCGTGGGGTCATTGGCTTCATCGAAGTTTCGCTGATGTTTGTTTCTGTAGGACTCAATTCAATCGTGTAAACTGGACGACGCGACATTGTTCCTTTATCTGTGAAGATAATATATAGATGAGTACAATATATAATTATGTAAAATATAAATTTTACTAATACATCCATATTTATTACCTGCTGATGGCTTTTGCTTCTTAAAAGATCGATAAGCCAAAACAACAGCTAGTGGAAATGCTGTAGCGGCAAATAAAGCCGCAACAGCTGACTGGCCCAGTTCAACATGGTCCCACTGCATGAAGCAGCCTTCAACACGGGTGGGTCTCCAAGTGCCAGGCCCGTCCACTTCATCCCACACTGGCTGGCATCCCCAACCATTGCTCTCCCACCAGCTCACACTGCCTGTACCCAATGATAACAAGCCACTGTCCTGAAAATTTGTATGAACAGCTTAACTATATTTTTCATTGAAAATAAAATTTTACAACTATATTATTTTCATTGAATATACATACCCGGTTCAATGTTCCCAAATTTAGGTAGTAGCAAATCAGGAATATGTTCCAAACCAGCCACATAAAACTCCATATTGCATACTGTAATCATTAATAGGATTTTACTATGTAATGTTTGTATAATAGTATCCTTGTGTGAAATACCAACGTAATAATAATATCAGTATTATTTCATCAACAAGACTCATTTATTCTCTGCACTAGTGCATACTTTGTTACAAGGATGAGTCAAGGCGACTTAACTGATTTTTTATCAACTCAATTTCAAAGTAGTGAGTGAAGCTCATGCCAAGATTAACTTGAAAAGATCAAAAAAAAAAAAAAGAAAGCTTCCCATGAAGTCAAAAGAATGTTGTAGTGAATGTTAGCTCCATATATTAGTTGCATAATGTTGTTTATACACATGGTGAAAGCAATAGAACAAAGTAGGTCACTCCAACATTAATGATGTTATGCTACCATAATGATTGCTGATTAACTTACCGCCAATAGATATTTTGTGATATACTGAACTGCTCCAAATGATCCAAATATTATCAAAATTATGTTAGTGAAGTTTGCAATAATTGGCAGCCACATATACCCCAGAAAATCAAACACTTGCCGCTGTATTGTGATGATCTGTAATGACAATAGAATTAGTGTAGTAATCTAAATTACTCACAATAGATGATTCATTAACGTTCCATACTAAAAGAATATTCAAGGTACCTATTGGAGGTCATCAATCTCTAAGTTTTACATGATCTAAGAAGTCATCTTAACCTTATTGGAATTACCATGAAGAATAAATTGGGAATTTCTGACGAAGTTATTAGAGCAGTTAGGTGCGTCCCGATTGACTTCAGCAAAAACAGATATCAAACAAAAAACATACCAATTCTAAAATACAGACGATCAACAATAACGTTCTTAGTCCACAAACTGCCATTTCGATGAAATATCTGACTGGATTGATTTATATATTGTAGCTTTACATTAAATATGTGGGCACATTTTAAATATTGCCTTCTTTATTTCATTTTAATACAACAAACTAGAAAATAAACATTATTTTGATTGGATTTACTTCGTCCTGCCCATCAAGAAGACAGAAGTTTCAATACGAATAGTGTTGTACCATGCATGCGTTAAAATAACTGTCACAAAGGATCCGCCTGAAAAATCGAAAACAAAACTCGCCTAAAGATTATTACATTATTTTAAAAAATCATAGTCTAACTCTCAACTACTATACTATAACTCTCAACTCGCGTTGTGATTATTTAAAAGATTATTTCTTTTAAATAATCACACCGCGAGTTGAGAGTTTTATGTATTAGAAGATTACTTACTCAAAACTATCAACTCATGGTTTTCCTGATTGCTTGCATTCATCAGGTATCATGTACCCGAAGTCTCTGATATACTCATTCCCAGAACCAGAAACGTGTGTTGCGGAGAGGAGCGACCGACTTTCAAAGAAGTTACATTAAATGCTTTTATACCATTCCCCCTCGAAAAAGCTACTTTTACGCACTGTTTTGGTGTTTGAATTTAGAACACTTTAGTACATTCGACATCGACCGCGATGCTGGATGTTGAATCGAAACAATCGATTATATAGCACATCCCTAATGTATATGTGTATGAGCAACCCTATGGTTGCCATGGTGTGTTGATTCCTAGTTTAAAATAACGATGTAAAAAGTAATGTCTTATTAATATTTTATTATACAATATCAAGTTGAAGTGTTCACGTTATTTCCTCATTTTCCTTGCTTCCCAACTCCAACAAATGGTAGCAGAGCGTGGTTGCGAGGAAAAATGAGCGCCACTGGGTCATACCGTATTGAAGCTCTCTCCAAAGAAAATTATGACACATGGAGCGTGCAGGCGGAAGCAGTTCTAATTAAAAATGGACTGTGGGGATACGCCAGTGGATCAATCATCGAGCCAAAAGAGGAACCGGCAAAAAGTAAGTTCCATGAAAATGACTTGCTTGCTCGATCAGAGTTATTACTGATCATCTCACCGTCAGAACTGAAACAAGTGCGGGGATGCAAGACATCCAACGAGTTGTGGCTTAAGCTAAAAGGAATTTACCAAAGCAAAGGTCCTGCTCGGAAAGCAACTTTGTTAAAACAGCTGATATTAAAAAAGGCTGATAAAGATGACGTCCGTGAACATCTAAATAACTTCATTGACATTGTGGACAAGCTAGCAGATATGGGTGTTAGCTTGCATCCCGATCTGCTAAGCATAATGATGCTTTACAGCCTTCCAGTTGCTTACGAGAATTTTCGTATAGCAGTGGAAACTCGTGACACCTTACCGTCTCCCGAAGAACTAAAAATAAAAATCATTGAAGAGAGTGAGGCACAAAAAAATATAGACTGTAAAGAAAATGAAGAAGCCTTTTTCACAAAGAAAGGAAAATATTGCCAAAAATGTAAAAAGAAAGGACATACTACTCAGGCATGCTGGGGTCAAAAGAAAATTGCTGCCAAAAACCCTAAATATGTGAAATCACCTGAAAAGAATTTCAATGTATGCCTAAATACAGGAAAAGAGGTTACAAATAAAAATATGTGGTGCCTTGATAGCGGTAGTACATCGCACCTTTGTGGTAAAAGCCTCTTATTTAATAGCATGACGTCAGCGTCAGGAAATTTAAAGCTGGCCTCAAATAAACATACCGCAACAATTGAAGGAAAAGGAAAAGTGACAGTGTTCAAAGAAAAAGAAAAATTTAATTTAAATGACACATTGTTTATTCCTGATTTGACAACCAACCTATTGTCAGTAAGTAAAATAACTGAAAAAGGAAATAAAGTTATATTTGAAAAAGAAAAAGCTTTTATAATGGAAAACGATGGAACAGTAATACTGACAGCAAAGAAAAGTAACGATTTATACTACCTCGAATTTGATGAATCAAATGAGACCGCAAAATATACACGCACAACTGGAAATGATAGCAAAATCATGCAGTGGCATCGAAAACTTGCCCATATTAATGAAAAAGATTTGGTAAGGATGGCAAAAGAAGAATTGATGTATGGACTTGATGTAGGTGAAGGAAAACTTGATAATTGTGAAACCTGTATAAAAGGAAAACTATCAAGATTGCCATTTCCACGTCATGAAGAAATATACACAACTAAACCATTGCAAATAATTCACAGTGATGTGTGTGGTCCATTGGAATATGAGTCTATAGCTGGATCAAAGTATTACGTAACGTTCATTGATGATTATACCAGGTACTGTTGCATATATTTTATCGCACAGAAAAGCGAAGTATTTGAAAAATTTAAGGAATTTAAAAGTAAGGTGGAAAGCTTTACTGACTTAAAGATAAAGAATTTGCAATCAGATAACGGAAAAGAATACGTAAATAAAATATTTGATGATTATCTGAAACAACATGGAATTCAAAGAAGGTTAAGTACGCCTTATACTCCGCAACAAAACGGAATCAGCGAGCGCAAAAATAGGTCCCTGATGGATAAAGCCAGATGCTTAATGATAGAAGCAAATACACCTAAGCAATTGTGGGCTGAAGCAGTATACACTGCTAATTATTTAATAAACAGAAGTCCATCAAAAGCACTGAAGGGAGAAACACCATTCAAGAAATGGGTTGGACGAACTCCATCAGGAAATCACCTCCATATTTTCGGAAGCAAAGCTTTTGTACTTAAGAAAAGAAGGAAGGGAAAACTGTCGGCAAAAGCTACACCCGGTGTATTTATGGGTTATGCTCAAAACGCAAAAGGATTCCGAATTTACATTCCTGAAAAGAATTCCGTAATAATCAGCAGGGATGTTAAAATTATAAATAAAATGTATTATGTAACTGAAGAAAACTACGACAATTTTGTTGAAAAATCCGGACAAACACAAAAGAAAAATCTGAGAACTGAAATAAACGTTCAAATAAACACGAATGAAGAAAATTCAAAGACATCTAAAGAAAATACAAGTCCAGAGTCTACACCAAATATCATACCTGACACCGATTTTGATGAAGCATCATCAGATGAAGAGCAAGAAAATTTTGTTGACGCACCTGAAACAATTACTAGAGAAAGGCCGAAAAGAAATATTAAACAGCCTACTTGGATGAAGGATTATGATATAGAAGGAGTTTCAGAAGAATGTCAGTTGTCATCAGAAATGGCTTACTCGTGTGACGATAATGATCAAACAGAAGACTGGAGTGATGCTATCCGATCTGAAATAAGATCCCACATTAAAAATAATACGTGGAAAATCGTAAAGAAAGAGGAAGGTATGAAAATCATAGACTACAAGATGATCTTAAAAAAGAAAGTGAGCCCAGAAAACAAAGTAACAAACAAAGCACGACTAGTGGCTAAAGGTTTCACGCAGCGTCCGGGCGTTAATTATAGCGAAACTTACGCACCCGTTGCAAAACTAAGTTCTATAAGAACTATATTCGGTATTGCTGTTGAAGAAGGTCTGCATTTGAACCAAATGGATGTAGTCACGGCATACTTAAACGGAAATATTGAAGAAACAATTTATATGAAATTGCCTGATTACATAGAGAAATATGTAAGAGAAATACTAGTTGCTGAGTTTGAGTCTGATGATCTAACCGTGTACAATAAAGCAAAAGAGGTTTTAACAGATTTAAAAAGCATAGAAGGAGAAAAAGTCTTTTTATTATTAAAGGCTATCTATGGACTTAAGCAGGCAGGGAGACAATGGCATATCAAACTGGACACAGAATTAAAAAATATTGGCTTTCAAGCAACAAAAGTAGAGCCATGTGTATACACATACACAGAAGGAGGAGTGCGTGCCATTATTGGAATATATGTCGATGATATGTTACTTGCCTGCTCATGTCAAAAGAAGATGAAAGAAATAAAAGAAATGCTAAGTCAAAAGTTTGAAATGAAAGATCTGGGAAAACCAAAATGCATACTTGGCTTAGATGTATCATACAAAAATAAGGAAATTATTATTAAGCAAACAAAGAAAATAGACGAAGCTTTGAGAACTTTTAAAATGGAAGAATGCAAGTCTACTACTACACCGATAGAACCAGGCATAGCACTAGAGTCAAACAAGAAGGTATTAGTAGACCTGCCTTACAAAAATTTAATTGGCAAGTTAATGTTTTTGGCTGTAGCTACAAGGCCAGATATTGCATTTGCTGTAAGCTACTTGTCGCAATTTAATGACTGTTTCGATGAAACGCATTTCAAAACAGCAAAGCGTGTTCTAAGGTATCTGAAGGGTACAAGAGATATCGGTTTAAATTTCAAGAAGACCGGAAACAAACTATATGGCATGGCTGATGCTGATTGGGGTTCATGTAAAATAGACAGAAAATCTTTTTCCGGATATTGCTTTAAATTTGCTGGAGCTCCTATCAGCTGGGCATGTAAAAAACAAAGAAACATTGCATTATCCACAGCAGAAGCTGAGTATGTTGCTCTTACAGAAGCTGTTAAAGAAGCAGCGTATCTACGAGCATTGTTCAATGAATATAAAACAAGAAAAGATACTAATATTGAATGACAATCAAGCAGCAATAAAGCTGTGTCAAAATCCAATAGTATCTTCAAAGTCGAAGCATATAGACCTCAAAATGCATTATATCAGAGACTGCATAAAAGAAGGAGTCGTGGAAGTCCAATATCAACCTACAGAAGATATGGAGGCGGATTTGTTAACGAAAGGATTAACAGGTCCTAGACTTGCACGTTTAAGAACCAGTATGGGTATACATTAGGAGTGAGAAGGAGTGTTGAATCGAAACAATCGATTATATAGCACATCCCTAATGTATATGTGTATGAGCAACCCTATGGTTGCCATGGTGTGTTGATTCCTAGTTTAAAATAACGATGTAAAAAGTAATGTCTTATTAATATTTTATTATACAATATCAAGTTGAAGTGTTCACGTTATTTCCTCATTTTCCTTGCTTCCCAACTCCAACACTGGACAACCCCCTTGCTAATATGAAAATTACTCTTAATTTAAATCATTGCTCCGATTTTAATGTCAGCTTGTTGGCGCAGTGACCGAGCGATTGGACTACTTCGCACCCACGTGTGTGTGGAGCAGACTTATTAAAAAAAACTTTATTTTGTTTCGTTGAATATCTTTTATCGCTCAAATCTTTCTTTTTCTCGTAGTCATGGTATAAAGTATCGTTTGCAACTCTTGAATAAAACGGATTTAAATCGAGGGCCTGAATCACTCGCGTCGCTCAGGATTTAAATACTTGAATCACTCGCTTCGCTCGTGATTCAATCATCATGAATCACTCCCTGCGGTCGTGATTCAGTAATTAAAATCCTTCGCTTGCTCTTGATTCATATAATGGCCCTCGCTTTAAATCCGCTCTTTATTCACTCGTTGCAAAATAGAACAATTTTACCTAAAAATAAAATTGATATTAAGCATACTTACCTTTCTCTAAGCCATAAATTGAGATAGACGTATCCGGTTCCGGTACGGTGCATCGCAAAAAGCCCCGCAGCGTAATTTCCGCCGCCCCAATCCGGCAGTAGTGGGGATACGTTTGCGCAGCGCAGAACGATACCCATAAGCCTCATTGCGGCTCAATTTATAGTGATGATTGATAAGGGTATCAATCACATATTCAAAATCAGCAGACAGAAATATAAACCGGCTTAGAGAAAGGTAAGTATGCTTAATATCAATTTTATTTTTAGGTAAAATTGTTCTATTAAGCTTGACTGTACCTTTCTCTAAGCCATAAATTGAGAAGTGTTTGTTATCGACTGCTGGATTGGGACTCAATTAGAACGCCAATGTGATCAAGTAAAAATCAACAAAATAGTTGTTAGATATGATTTTAATTAACACAACACCGATATTACAAAAAAGTGAATCATCTTATTGATTGAAATAAATTAGCGATCTGATTTGAACAACCTGAATCATTTGTGGATATGTAATCTTTAATTTCCTTTTTATAATATTTGTGGAATGTTGAAGCAGAACGCCAATTTCCTCTCTCCAAAATTTGATCAACGGGAATATTATTGGACCAACTAGCCGAGGCTACAGCTGATCGCACACTACCAGGACTAGTGTTTATTCCAGCTTGTTTTAAAAATGTCTTTATCCAGCCCCCTATAATGGTTCGGGAAGCTGGTTTGGGTTCACCACATGTGCTAATAAATAAGCTCTCAATATTACCTCTTCGACTATAAGAGTACTCTAGCAATTTGTCAATCCAGAAAATTGGATCAATATTTCGGTTTGACTCGCATTTAAGTAAACGCCAACCTGATTGCTTATAAGTTGTACTATCAGTCTTGGACCCAAAAATCGGCCAAAACACTATAGAATCATCATTCCTTACAAAGTTTTCTTTATTTATACTTAATAATGTAAGGTCATGGACTCTGCGCCCGGAACATAATAAAAGAAGAATTGCAGTTCTTTTAGAAATTTCAAATAAAGACATTTTGGAAGGAGATTTGTTAATTATGAATTTAACTAAGACGTTAATGTCCCAAATAGGACTTTTAGGTTTAGGTAACTGTTTTAATGCGATACCTTTTAATATTTGCTTAATTATTATATGAGAACCTAATGATACGCCAACTGGCGGGCGACAAAAGGTACAAACAACAGACTTATGTACTGCTATTGTATTGTAAGCAAATTTGAATTTAAGGTGCAAATCGGTGAGAAATCGAGCCACATCTTCAGGGGATGGCTCTATAGTGCTCACATTATTTTCACGTGACCATTTACACCACCGTAACCATGCCGGCTTATAAGTATTTAAGGTCGATTTCCTCCAGCTACCTTCTAAAAGTTCTATTTGATCTTTCTGCCAAGAGTTTAATAGTGATGACCACCCTGTATTAACCACACCTTTAAATTCAATTGATGAACTTGAGGAGGCGGTCGATTGGTTGTTGTGTCTACCAGTACTTGGTCCAAATTCCTTACCTGATAGGGGGGGTGCATGGAGCGAGCCACCAGATCCGCTCTCCAAAATACTTTCTCCCAATCGGGAGTTATCATAAAGTACGTACCTGTTGCCTGGTTCAGGTGGGCTAATACTCTGGGTATTAGACACGGTGGTGGGAATATCCATGCTAACCCGTAGTGCCAAGGGCGACTGAAGGCGTTGTGGAAAACAGCAGCCTGATCTAATAATTCTAGACTTACATACCTGGGTACTACATGAGCAGTTCGTGACGCTAAAAGATCTATTTCGGGAATTCCGAAATGTCGGAATATTTTCCTGGTAGCACAAGGAAGCAAATGCCATTCTGTCGGGGCAGATTTCCTTGAAAGCCGATCTGCTACATAGTTGTATCGACCGGGAAGGTGATATACCGACATATGAATCCGATAACGATCTATCTCGTCTAAGACTTGGTATGTTAGGTTTAGAAGGGGCTGTGAATGTGTGCCGCCTTCGTTGCGCAAGTACGAAACTACAGTTCGGTTGTCGCTCTGAATTAATAGAGTTGTATTGCTCATTTGGCGACCTTTTAACTGAAGTACTCGCAAAATTACCAACATCTCTAAGATGTTGCTGTGAGCGTCCCTTTCCTGTTCTGACCAACTGCCATGTAAGGTCTCGTTGTTGAGCTGCGCGCCCCAACCTGTCTTGGCAGAGTCGGTCGTTAGGAAATGAGTTGGAGGTGAACTGTGCAGTTGGGAAGACATGTTGCGATTCTGTATCCACCACTGCAGGTTCGGGATTACCGTGTTGGGTATCTGCATTCGATTTCCTACCTGTTTTCGCAACAGGGAATTGCTGAAGATCAGCATCGCACGAGAATTCAAGCGCCCTCGTGGGACCACGAAGCTGGCAAAATTCCAAAGTCCTAGAATACTCTGGACATCTTTCAAACTTACCTTGGTTGCTTTTGCTATTCTGGATGTTCTGGATTGCAGTAAGCGAACCTTCGTGGGTGGCAGTGATTTTAAATTTTGCCAAGGATCCCATAATATCCCCAGATACTCGATTGACTGCTGAGGAGTCACTACAGACTTCTGAAAGTTTATCACAAAACCAAGGGACTGCAATAGTCTTACCGTCAAGTTCGCGTGACTTTGCAGAGTTTCTCGATTCTGATTGGCCAGGAGGAAATCGTCGAGATACACTAGCACTCGCACCCCTTGGTCTCTTAAGATCTGCGCGATCCAATTCGTCAGGCTGGCAAAAACCTTTGGAGCAGTTGCCAAACCGAAGGGTAAGCAGGTCATTTGCCAGAGTTGGTCTGATACTATTAATCTGAGGAAACGTCTGTGTCCCGGGGCGATTGGTAGGTGAAAATATGCATTTTGCAGGTCTATTTTCACCAACCAATCCTGTGGTTGGAGGAAGTCGGGGAGTTTGTACATGTTCACCAATCGAAACTTGTCTATTTTTACATATCTGTTGAGTAATTTTAAATTGAAGACCGGACGAAACGAAGCCGTCGTTTCCTTTTTTTGGTACAAGAAAAACTGTTGATACAAAGCTTGGAGTCATTGACCCTTTTTCTAATACTTTTTGATCTACTAGCTTCTTCAATTGACTTGAGATTTCTTTTGAATTGATTGTGTGAAATCTTCTCGGAATCCTTAGGGGATGAATAAGCGGTGGTTTGACTAAAAAGGGGATCCGATAGCCTGATATTATCTTTAGTATATATAAAGGGGCCCCCAACTTCCTCCAGACACTTACCCGATGTTTGATTCTCCCGGCTTGAAAACGCTGATGATAGTCAATCGACTCGTTTATCACGCCGTCCCAGGGCATTACGTTTCTTACTGTATCCTGCATCCTCATTGTGACGAAAAAACTCGTCTGCCCTTCTCTTTGCGTCCTTGCGCAGGATTAGAGCCACTATTAGTGGGAGGGCGATAGTTCGCACTGTTGCGCACAGGCACTATATATTTTCTACCTCCTTGCGTATCCCTTCTTTGGTTAGAAGGTTTATACGATCTATTACCCTGCGAGGATAATTGAGTGGGTGCTGCTTGAAAAATTTTTAAGATACCCCCTTGCTTTCCTACAAAATCTGTAAACTTTGCATCATCAAATAAATGATTTGCTGACGGGGGTATTTTCCGTAAAGATTCCTTAAAACAACTTTCTTTTACAGAATTTAAAATACCATCACGACGTTGTTGTACTATATCAGCCCGTTTACCACATATCATTTGTAACAAATCCGATTGTATTTTTTGGTATTCCCCGTCAGCAAAGATTTCATTGATTTTTGAAGTAATTTCTTCAGTGGTCGTTGGGTTTTTTAATTCAGATAACCACGAAATGAATTGGCATAGCCCTTTTTGAAATGCCTCGTTTTGTAAAATAACGGCATGTGACATAGCAGCTAAAGAGTTTTCAACGACCGCTAACGAACGATTACGTTCAAAATTTTTCAAAACATCATTACTTTCGAGCTCTACAAAACCTGGGGTAGAATTATAAAGTTTTTGTACTTCAGAGTAACGTACCTGAGCCCAGTCAGGAGAGTTAAAATGTTGTAATTTGTTAAGCAATTCGAGATGCGCATTATCCGTTATTAATGTCTGCGACTTGAGGGTAGTTTGTATTTTTAAATCAATCCCTTTTTCGTCGTTCAATTCCTTTTCCAGTTCAGTAGGGCTCGGAATATATAGAATAGACTCATTGTCAGACATACATGGCTGAGTATTATTTTTAACAATAAGATCTTGCAAAGAGGACACTTTTTCAGAAAGTTTTTGAAAAGCGTCCTCTAATTTACTTAGCTTTGTTCTGCGGCGCTGCTCCTTTCTCTTCCGATGTCTCCTTTTACGCGCCGTGGAAGAAGAATCGCTGCTGCTGCTCGAACCACTAGATTGCGACCGAGCACGAGGGGCATTGTCCATAATATTTTCGTCAAAAGAGTTCATTTTTAAGCACTTAATTTTAATTTAACACTAAAATGGACACCCTTTTTTAAAAGTAACGAGTTACTTTTAAACGCGACTACACCGTTCGAAAATCCGAACGCCAATGAGGCTTATGGGTATCGTTCTGCGCTGCGCAAACGTATCCCCACTACTGCCGGATTGGGGCGGCGGAAATTACGCTGCGGGGCTTTTTGCGATGCACCGTACCGGAACCGGATACGTCTATCTCAATTTATGGCTTAGAGAAAGGTACAGTCAAGCTTAATATACTATTTATGCGGTTTTAAATGCGTACAGTTCCAGTTTTATGTTATCGTAAATATTTTTTCAACTTAGGTCCCTATGTGCCTTACATGTAGTCTGTGGTGCCTTAGTCGATTTCTCTGATGAACACTCTAGCTTCGATTGTCACGGATTGTATTGTATTGATCGTGGTTTACTCATCATAATTTGAATTTGTTGGAGACGCACTTCAGCGTCTGTTTGCCTTAATTTGTAATTTTTTTTTGTGTGAAAAACAGCATTAATTGGTAAGTATGAATAAGTAATTATTTTATTTCAAATTCATGAATTCATTCATAGTAAGTTTTACTGAAATACCGGTAACCTTACTTGTACTTTCAGAAAAACTCAAGATGGCAACTGAAACTTTAATCCCATTAGAATCAAACCCTGAGGTCATGAATAAGTTTCTGCAGAAATTAGGAGTACCTAGTCAATGGGGTATCGTCGATGTTATGGGCTTAGAACCAGAAATGCTGTCTTGGGTGCCCCGTCCTGTGCTCTCTGTCATGCTCCTTTTCCCTGTTTCTGATGCTTATGAAGAACATAAACAAAAAGAAGAAAGCGATATTCTGGCTAAAGGCCAAGAAGTTTCCGGAAATATTTTTTATATGAAACAGTTTATAAGTAATGCCTGCGGCACTGTTGCTCTTGTGCATAGTGTGGCAAATAATACTGATAAAATAGAGTTAGCTGATGGGCATATGAAGTCATTCCTAGATGAAGCCAAAGATTTGGATGCCCCCTCTCGAGGAAAATTGTTGGAAAAGTCTGAAGATATTATTAAAGCCCACAAGGAATTAGCCCAAGAAGGGCAAACTAATACTCCTAGTGCTGAAGAGCCTGTCAATCATCACTTCATTACTTTTGTTCATAAGGATGGTTTTCTGTATGAACTGGATGGTCGTAAAGCTTTTCCTATCAACCACGGGCCAACTACACCTGATACTCTGCTAGAAGATTCTTCTAAGATTTGCAAGGAGTTCATGGCTCGTGATCCTAATGAAGTTCGTTTTACAGTGATGGCACTGACAGCTTCTGACTAATGTCTCAATGATTTAATTTGATCTCACTATGGCAGTTTGCAGGCCGTAGTTTATATTGAGCTGTGCTTTTATATTCAAGCTTAAAAATATTGTCATTTGATAATAAAGGTGCAATGCAAGCTTTTGTGATACTTAATGTAATGTATTTATTTTGAAATAGACTTCATAATAAAATTGTCAACATAACAATAGTCTTTAATTCTTAATGCAACAATTCCTCCGAGTATATGCAGTTAAACCAGAGCATAGAAATTTAGCAACTAAAAGATTAAAATCAATACTACTTATCCTTTTTATTGGCTTATGTATTTATGAACTAACTTGTCCGTATTCAAATTATCTTGTTATCTTATTATAGCCTGGTAAAAATACATAAAACTACCTACAAGCTGCTTATAAAAGCAATTTTGTTTTAGTGGCATGACCTTTTCTCCTCCAGACGCAGACGCAGTTACGCCAAATATTGAGCGGGTACAGACGTACGCCTGGTACATACCTATTACCTACTATATTTAGATACCTACATTATGTAGGTACGCAGCGCGGCGCGGTACTGAACACATCACGCGAGTTGTTCTTGAAACCGTGTGCATTGGTACGAGCTTCCTTTCTCTGGAGCCTTTACCACGGGTAGTTTGGACCCTGTTTCCGTTACTGCGGTGGGTTACATACTAATATGTTTTTTTTTTATGATAAAATATTTATTAAATTACTAGCGGCCCGTCCCGGCTTCGCACGGGTGGAGGACCCGGTCTAAAATTTGAGATTTAAACTATCCTATCTCTCAAGTTGGATCGAACATCACATGGTGTGCGAATTTTATTATAATCGGTTAAGTGGTTTAGGAGTCCATTGAGGACAAACCTAAATGAGGCCCAGTATAGTTTGGCTGATGTTATAAGTAGGTAGGGCTTGGATAGGTACTTGTATGAAGGGCGGTTTGCCCCGCCCGTCGCTCCTCGTCCTCTGTCAACCAAACCAGGAGTAAAGAAAGGGAAAACCAAGGGTTTTCATGAAATGATGATGTTACAATATTAGAGGGGCTCTAATTGCAACATAATCATTGTTTCCTACAATACAAGAGTTTATTGTAAGTTCATAGCACACGATAAATTATTCATTTATTTTTATGGCATCAGCCTATTGAGGATGCAAGACCATGAGACGATGTGAGATGTTAGATATCTATTACGGCTGTGGGCATGCTTATTGTGCCCACAAAGATGAATCCGCGCTTTTAGTTTTGTGTACAGGTGCTTGGATGCTCCCCCCTTTCTTTACCCATGACCGTGGATTTTAATCAGTACGAGTCTGACAGTCCCTTCCGCTCCTCCCAAGGCGGGAGGACTCAAATTGATGATTTCACCTCAATAAAAAGCCCCAAATATAGTTAAAACAAAAACTGCTTGGATTTTGTAAGTTTTATAAAAAAATAACATTTTGTTCTTTTAATTATGAACACTATATTAAATATTAACATTGCTGTATCTAGAATTAATTTATATTTGATTTACATGTTTGCTTCTTGAATAAATACTTTGTATGTAGGTTCATAATTAGTCAAATATACTCAATACCTATAACGGTACATGAAAATGGTATGTATAATTATAAATACACTGTAGTACTGGTATTAAAGCATTAACAGTTTTCAATATATAAAATTCTCAACATACAATAATACAAGGTATTTTTGAGATGGGACTTCAGGCCCAGATTACATCCCGATGGTTCATACATCGAGATTTAAATGCAGGAGACATTTTCTCAAAAATCGACCCCTGTGAAACTACAAATACACCTGTTACTATTGAATAAAATTTTACTAAAATTCACAACAGTCAATGGAATGAAAAATTACGTTAATTGTGCTATACGTCCTCTAGCTAGATGATCATCACAGCAGCTGCTCGAGATCTACAAATTACCTAGTTCTAATCTTTGTTCTAATACTTGGTCCACTGAAGACACGGATTCCTCATTTCCTGCTATTCCATACATGGGTCAGGCCGTAGATTTCGCCACATTAGAAGTAACTTAACTCTCCGCTACATTAAAAAAAAAAAGGATAAGACTTTATCGTTTGTCAATCACAGCATCGTATTTCATACGAAGTGGTGAGCCGCGGCCATTAAACATATTTGATTATGTTCATAAACTAAGAAAATTATATGACATTTTTCTACAAAAAGTCGACACCGGAAGTATCAATTAACGTAAGGGACATTTTGGCGAAAATGAGTTATATATATCATTGGATTCAGAATTTCGCGCTCTATCGATTGGTATTATTAAAAAAATTCTATCTTCAAAAAAATGTCCCTTACAGTACACAAATTTTGACTGCGAAAAACGCTTTCTGAAAAAAAATGTGATGTAACAGTCATTAATAGTTTTTCTTCTCAAAAAATTGAAGTAAGTCACCGTATTGAATAATTTACTCCCTTACATTAAGCTACAAATAAGTCGATTTATATGACATTGTCCCTTACTTTAAATAAAAAGCCCCTAACTTTAAAAACATGTCCCTTACTGTAAATAAAATGTCTTTCACCTAAAACACTATGTCCCTTACTTTACAAAATTCTTTGACGAAATCTGAAGTTTGCATAGAATGTTAGGGATCGGTGACACTTACGACATAAAACTTTCCGAAGAATTATAACCAAATAAAATAATAAATATAAGAAATGGGTAAAGGGTTTTGGAAAAGAACAACTGTTAGACATAAAGATACATAAAATATAGATAACAGATATCAATCTGCAGCTGAAATTCATATTAAAGTCCACTTCAGGATGTCCAGAAGTTTGCCTTTCCTTGGGTGAAGCCTATGTAGGCAGGAAAGGTAAACCCATGCACCTTTTATTCTATCTTTTCCATCCTCTCTATTCATCATTTCAACTTTCACTGCCATCACACTAATACCATGTTTCGCACAAACCATGTTCCATTTTTTCTTCGATCTTTCGTTTCCAATACATTCATTCAATATCAGCTCTGAAGAGGATAGGCATCCTCTTCAGAGCCTACGCGTCATCAAGTCACGTGGAGCAAAATTGTTAGTAATAAATTCGAAGAAAACTTTAGTATTTTATTAATTGATAATATAAATGAAATAATAAAATTATAAAGACTATTAAAGCCGCGTTGACACGGTGTGGAGTGTGTTCGGACCGAGTAGGCTCAAACGAGTAAGTTTCATACAAAGTGTACTCGGATAGTGGTTAATACTGTCAAATATTTTATAGTCAACAAAGAAAAAAAAACGACTTTGTTTGAAATTGTATCTGAATTGTCAGAAACGTGTTAATCGAAGAGTTAAAATGGGAAAACACACGTCTTTTATAGCAAAAGGCGAAGAATTTAGACTACTCCTTTGATTCGGCGATAACGAAGAATATCCCACATCTAGCAATGTTCTTTAAGAAAGTGAATAGGTAAATCGTGCTTCATGAACATCTAAAACTATGTAGAACTTCTCTAAGCCTAGTCGTATCCGAGCTACCTCGGAGCAGTAGGACTCGGTCCGACTCGGTTAGGACTTGAATCTGCGATAGCTAGCAGTAAAACCTGAAAGTAAACTCATTTTCTCTTTTATCTCATTTCTATAGTGTTAAAATAGTCTAAATTTTAATAGAAAATCTATTGTTACATTAAATTGCAACACTGATATAGTCCTTTACAGTAAAATTTCGTATAATTTTCGGATTATCTACAAAATTTCAGTAACGTAAGGGTCATGTAAACATTTTTTTTTAATGTAAAGGACATGCTATTTTTGAAAGTACTGGGAATTTCTAAACCTTTCGTATAAAACAAGAAAGAAGGGGAAATTCTAAGCAACTTTGCCCTGAACACCACAAAAATTGGACCAGACAGTAAAAAGTTATAGACAAAATAATAAAAATATAATCGTTTTTTGGCTCTCCTGAAAAGTCGTATTTTGTCCCTTACGTTAATTGATACTTCCGGTGTCGAAGTGACGAAATTTTCATTAAAAACGTGAATCCGCTTTGGTAGGGGTGCACTTACGCCATCAGCAAAATAAAAAAAATTGTACTTTTTGGTAATCTGTTTGATTTAACGTTATAAAATAATAGTTAGCTAGCCGTGTTTTTAATATGGGGTGGTGTCTCCTAAGAAAGTACATTAATTTTCACACATTTTAAAAAAAACTAAAGAAAGTCAATTCTTTGCGCTACTTCTATTGCGCACCTATTATCTACCTATTTTGTGGTGTTAAGACATTAGTAGGATTTGTATCTGAGTAGTGGCAACACTAAAGTTACTTTCTCTATGGTCAATACGGCGTGGGCGGCCATATTTTCTTCAGTCCGATGTCAACTTCGTTCCAAGTAAAAAGTGTCACATTTTTCGAGGAGTGAATTTTTTTAGATTTCAAGGTAAGTTTACAATTTATATATATTATTGTTATTGCGCATGATTTAATAGGCTGTGTGTGATGTTTTAAAGGCTAAATTAACCAGAGAAAATAGCTTATTATCGAGTTATTATAGATTTTATTTGCGCCATGGTTACGCAAAAACTACATTATGTCACTTTGCGATACCAGAGTGGCGTAGAATTTGCGCCACTTTTTTACGCTATGGAATAATGGTGCATGCACATTAGAGATTACTTGATATTGATTATGATGATTTTTCATTTTGTTTATATTTATTAATTTCATATATTTTTTTGAGTAACTGCGAGGTTCTTGTAGGTTGCTAGTCATAATTCAAGCCACTCAGACCACTTGGCTGGCTTGCTTGCTGGCTTGGCTTGGCTTGACTTTCAGATCACTTGGCTATGCTGAGTACATTTTTAACTTCTACTCTTTTTAAAACAATTCATTTAAATGCTCTTTTTTCTACTTTTTAGAGCATTTAAATAAAAGCTTCTGATAACAAACCACTTCTACGGTGGTTTTTTTTTCGTGATTTCAGGTTTGGTCCCATAGTAAAAGTGGTTTGTTATCATGAGCACAATCATATGTTTAGGTATCGCTCACTAATTACCAGTCACCCTATATACAGGGTGTCCCTTGAACTCAACGTCAAGCCGAAACGGGGTGACAGGATTGATCATAACCATCACGAGAAAAATCAGAAAAAAAATCTATCCCATGCAGTTTGAAAATTATGGGCATTTTAAGAAAAACCTGGAAATTTGATCAAACTGTACCATTTTTCGGTTATTGCGGTTGTTCTTTTTAATTTTCGTTCATTTGAACTTTGGAAACGTAATCCTAAATAACATTTCTAGAATCCCATTAAAAAATAATGACACATTTGCCTCAAGTTTCCGAGAATTGAGACTATTTGTTTACCTACGAATTTAAAATTTTCAAGATTCGTCGACTTTGACAGGCCCTCCTTTAAAAAAAATGTACTAAAGTGCCTTGGCAAGTGGCATCAAAAGTTGGCGCATTTAATCAGGATTCTAAAATGGTACAATACTTGTTAGTTTCATACAACAGAAAAGAGTAAAAAATGAAAACCTCAAGTAAGCCGATTTTTGCTACCTCTATTAAAATGTTTTTGATTCACACAAGCTCTAGGTAGGTTCTTAATTTTAAGGCAAAATGATGAGAAAGATGGTTTGTGGGTATGTCTGCCATGAGTGAGTGAGACAGATAATGACGGCACTTTAACCAAAGTGAAAAAAAGTTAGTAAAATAATGAAAAATCTTGATCTCGTTTAATTTAGGTTTGTTGAAATAAAAGTTAGATAGAGAAATAACATTTTTTATTACAATAAATTCAAATTGTTTACCATCAGTCTCAATACAAGCCCTACATCTTCTTAAAAAAGATCTACTTATGAGTCGGGCATATCTTCGAGAGTTGATCACCTCAGCTGTTTGAGAAATGCATTCACGCAGGTCGGCTACGTTTTCAATGGGCTTTGAGATCATTTTGCCTTAAAATTAAGAACCTACCTAGAGCTTGTGTGAATCAAAAACATTTTAACAGAGGTAGCAAAAATCGGCTTACTTGAGGTTTTAATTTTTTACTCTTTTCTATTGTATGAAACTAACAAAAATTGTACCATTTTAGAATCCTGATTAAATGCGCCAACTTTTGATGCCACTTGCCAAGGCACTTTAGTACATTTTTTTTAAAGGAGGGCCTGTCAAAGTCGACGAATCTTGAAAATTTTAAATTCGTTGTTAAACAAATAGTCTCAATTCTCGGAAACTTGAGGCAAATGTGTCATTATTTTTTAATGGGATTCTAGAAATGTTATTTAGGACTACGTTTCCAAAGTTCAAATGAACGAAAATTAAAAAGAATAACCACATTATCCGAAAAATGGTACAGTTTGATCAAATTACTAGGTTTTTTTTAAAATGCCCATAATTTTCAAACCGCATAGGATAGATTTTTTTCCAGATTTTTCTCGTGATGGTTATGATCAATCCTGTCACCCCGTTTCGGCTTGACGTTGAGTTCAAGGGACACCCTGTATATTATGACGTTACTGTTAGCTATAATTTCAATATTCTATTTCAGATGCCTCTGACTCAGGCAGAGAAATCAAAGAGATACAGGGAAAAATTAAAAAGAACGAATCCCGAAAAATATTCAGATATGAAAAAGAAAAATAAAGCAAGAGCAATCAAAGCTTACCAAAATAAAAAAAATACTTTGAATGATGCACAAAAAGAAGAGCACAGGCTAAAATTGCGACAGACAAAAACCAGTAATAGGCAAACTATCCACACGTTCCAATCCACATGCAGTGAACAATCTGCCAATACGCAGCATCAGGAGGATGAAGATTGTTCAAATGAAAAAAATGAGGAACTTCAAAACAATTTAGCTGCAGAAGTACTAGACACACCTAACGATAATAAGACAGAAAGTGGAAGTAGTATGTATTTGAATAGGACTTCGATTAGAAATATTCAGAGAAATATTGAGAAAAAAATACGACGTGAAAATAATCAACTTCGTGAAAACGTTCAAAAATTGATGAGAGGTTATAATTCTCTTCAAAGAGAAATGCGTAAATTAAAAAATGAGTACCGGGAATTAGCGAAGAAACTTCAGGAGAAGGACGCTGAAACTGAAAACCAAGCCATCAGGCAAGACCCAGAAAACACTCCATATAAAAGATCAGAAAGCTTTGTTAATGAGCACCTAGCTAATGTTGCAACCCCGGAAAAAGAAATTGTCAAAAGAAAGATGTTAGAATATAATGTTCTCACTGACTCTATTAAATCAAAATTTAAAATCTGTCGAAACCAAGATAAAAATACGTTTAAAGATGTTGTGGATAATCCGATTGTAAAAAAATATAAATTGAAATCTTGCCTTACAAAAAGACTTGGACTTAAAAACAGTTTAAAAAGACATACAGAAACAAAGACCAAGACGCATGATCTGATAGAGAGAATAAGGAGATTTTACGAAAGAGATGACGTGAGCCGTGCAAGTGCAGGTAAAAAGGAGTGCCGGACATTCAAAAAATGTAAAATGCAGGTACGATATCTACTAGACAAATTAGAAACTTTGCATAAAAAGTACGTTTCTGAGGTTGGTTCAATAAGTTACAGTACCTTTAAAAAATATCGTCCATTTTACGTCATATCTCCAGATTTGAAAAATTTAGAAACGTGTGCTTGTTTGAAGCATTGCAACATGCAGTTTCTTATAAATGCTTTGAAATCGGCGGGCATCTTTGAGTCGAATGATGTTAACACAATTCTAGCCAATTTCGTTTGCGACCCTATTTTTAGACAATGCATGTACGGTGAATGCGATTTTTGTCAAGATAATGCTGTAAAAGTAAACACAGACGAAAATGTTGAAATAAAGTGGTTTGCATGGAACGTCAAAGAACACGAATATGATGAAAAAGGAGAGAGAAAAAAGACTAAAAGAATGGTAAAAACTGAAAACAAGGGAACAATTAAAAGTGTGGTGGATTTGTTTAACAACGAAATAAAAAAATATAAGGTACATATTTACAATATGCGCCATCAATACCAACAGTATAAGCTTTGTATAGACAGTTTAGACTACAGTGAATGTGCATTACATGTAGATTTTTCAGAAAACTGGCTCTGTAAATATCACGAGGAAGTCCAAGCTATGCATTTCGGTGCTTCTAAAAAGCAAATCACCCTTCACACGGGCATGCTATACATTAAAAATGAAAAACCATTATCGGTTTGTTCAATTTCTCCTGAAAATTCTCACAACCCGGAAGCAATTTGGGCGCACTTAGATCCCATATTAAAATATATCAGACATAAATATCCAAATATACAAACAGTTCACTTTTTCTCTGATGGTCCCACGAGTCAGTACCGCCAAAAAAAAAATTTTTTTTTAATGTCTCGCTACACTTACGAACTTGGATTTAATAATTTTACTTGGTCTTACTTTGAGGCATCTCATGGAAAAGGTGCCGCAGACGGCGTCGGAGGTACCATCAAAAGGACACTAGACTTCAAAGTTTCGCATGGGACTGATATTCCTGATGCACAAACAGCGTTCGATGTTTTGCAGGAGACCGAAACATCTGTCAAATTATTTTTCATACCATCCGAAAGCATCCAAACACTAGACACAAGTATTGCAAGCAAACTGACACCAATTCGTAACACATTAAAAATTCACCAAATTGTAAGTCATGCCAAATTCATAGTTAAACATCGCATCCTCTCTTGTTTTTGCCAAAATCTCAAGGGAAAATGTGAGTGTTTTGATCCGGAAATACACAGTTTCGAATTTGAAAAGGAGTCTACACTAGACGAAAATGGAAGTACAAGATTGGAGCTCGATGAAACTACTGGAGAACTAAAACAGGTCACAGGGGAAAGAAACGACAGCTTTGAAATAAACGTAAATGAAATGTGCGCTGAAGAAGAACTGTTTAACTGGACACAAGACTGTTACTTATTGGACAATTTGGACATAGACGAAAGAAATATCAACGTTAATATACTAAATGATTCAGGAATGTTAAATGCACTCGAATGTGATGTAAAAGATATAGCTGAAAAGGAAAAATACGTTAAAAATGATACTGAAGCTAAGATTTATAACCCAGATAGTCTCAATATGTTATGTATGAAAGTTGCCAACATTTACATGAGTTTATCAGATCAAAGTACTAAAGAACTAGCACCTTCTAATCTATCTATATCTACAAATGAATCAATATTTTCAGCGAGGAGCTCTAAACTGATAATAACTTCTAATGTGAAGGTATCCTCCAAACAAGCTTCAGAAGAATTGAAGAAAATTGACATTAAGAAAAAAATCAAAGGTTCTGAAGTTATTAATAATACGCAATTGGCTTTAAAGATGAAAATAGTTCCGAAAGAAAAGAAAAAAAATAATCAAAATAATGCTCTAAGAGAGACCGTTATATTTAACAAAAACGCAAGTACGTCAAAAGAACCAGACAGTAAAAGAAAACGGAAAAATGTAACTTCTGAGAATACTGCGGGAAAAAGCTGTGGGAAAAAAGGTAAAATGAATATAAAAAGTACAGAAAAGTCAAAAGTAAACAAGAAAGCTGCTAAAAAGAAGAAAATAAGAACATACTCGTACATTGAATCAAGCTCTGAGGATTCTGATATTTTGAGTCTAGCCGATACAGATAATTCTGAATATGAAACATATAAAGATTACATAACAACATCTTTAGATGAACAAGAAGGAAAGGAAAACCTTAAGCCAACCATACAATTTGGGTACAGTGACATTGAGTACTTCACAGGCGACGACGATTTTTTAAAAAAAGATGACTGGATTGTGGCTAAATTTGCCGCAAAAAAAAGTTTAAAACACTTTATAGGACGTGTTTTATCGATAAAAGATAATATACCTACTGTTAAATTTGTTAGGAAAGTGAAAAATTCCAAAGGCAGTAAAGGATTAATCTTCACGTATCCAAATGTTGAGGATGTATGTGAAATGCAGTTAGATGACGTGATTAAAGTGTTACCCCAACCAAATATTTCCCGACGGGGTCAAATAATGTTTGACACGGATATAACTCAATACAACATACAATAAAAATAATTCTACAAAATATATAAAGTGACTGGTAATTAGTGTACGATACTTAAACACGTGATTGTGCTCATGATAACAAACAACTTTTATTATGGGAGCAAAGCCGAAATCGAAACATTCAACAAACATAAATGTACTGAACAGCTGGTTTTTTTTCTGCGTTTTCAGGTTTGTTGCCATAGTAAAAGTTCTTTGTTATCATGAGCACAATCACGTGTTAAAGTATCGTACACTAATTCCAGTCACCCTATATACCTACTTTTTTAAACATTTTCATGTTTCGTTGTAAACCAAAGTTTTGATATTTCTCTATCCCGTTTTAACGTTTCTTGATGAGTACCTACTATATTTTGTGTTTCTTTAATAAGAAAAATAGTCGTTTAGATAAGAGTGATACTTATTTGAGATTCTAGTAAGCACTATTAGTTATAAGTTTAGAGTGCATAATTATGTGTTCAATAAACCAAAGTTTAGATATTTCTCTTAAGTTTCTTGATTTATATTTATATTTTGTGTTGGGTTAATAAGTGAAAGAGTTATTGTGTTTCTTTAATAAGAAAAATAGTCGTTTAGATAAGAGAGTGATACTTATTTGAGATTCTAGTAAGCACTATTAGTTATAAGTTTAGAGTGCATAATTATGTGTTCAATAAACCAAAGTTTAGATATTTCTCTTAAGTTTCTTGATTTATATTTATATTTTGTGTTGGGTTAATAAGTGAAAGAGTTATTTAGACAACAGTAATATTATGATAAGAGTGATATTTGAGACGAGTAAGCAGTATTAAATATAAGTCATCAGTGTATACATGTTCAATAAACCAAAGCTTAGATACCTATTCGTCTGTCCTGTTTAAGAGTTTCTTGATGAATACTATATTATTATTTTGTTTTCTTCGATTAGCATTAGGAGTTATTATTACTCATAGAGAAAGATTAATAGAGATAAGACTAATAAATTACTTATATACGAAAAACCGGTTTTTATTAG
Organism: Agrotis ipsilon; assembly: GCA_028554685.1. Taxonomy (NCBI): domain Eukaryota; kingdom Metazoa; phylum Arthropoda; class Insecta; order Lepidoptera; family Noctuidae; genus Agrotis; species Agrotis ipsilon. The sequence continues at coordinate 8,190,575 of CM052955.1, forward strand.
TATCTACCAAATTATACGCAATTCCTATGGCTTATTACCTAGTTAGTGTCCTAAACTTCATAAATGTTTAAAATATTTTTTGCAATGAAATTACTTACCTACACTGTGTAGGCTACACATACACATCAGGTGTGCGCACACCTTAACTATTTTGCGTTACTATTTTACGTCACTTTGCGCGACCGACCTATAGTAGATTTTGCGTCACCTTTGCGCTACTTGTGGCAAAATCTACGGCCTGACCCACATGGGCCTACTATGACGTCTTAAAGCGAGAGTAGTTACACTGTGGGAACATGATGGCGCTAGACGACTTGTATAGCTCTGTCTCAGTTCAAAGAAATAGGCAGATAGAACACTCAGAATACGCGAGTGTGTCCACCAAAGCAACACCCTGTTCAATCAATAAAGCAAATACAAGTTTTTGAGCACAACTTTTACAATGTTTAAAGACACGAAACGGCATATTTTGGCAAACAACCACAAGGACGCGTAATTTGGGACGACGCGTAGCTTGGTACTGTCGCGAGTTTGAATTCGATTATGATTTTGTATTTGCTTTGGTGGTCACACTCTCGCTCTGTATCTTTACCACAGTGAGCTACTCTTGGTAGGCCCCTGGACAGGGAGAAAAAACGTTATCAGTGGGCCGTTGGTCTTACATGAAAGAGACTGGAGACAAAATATAAATGAAGCATTACTTACATTTTGTTTTAATTTTATAAATTTTTTCCTACTTACTTTAATAATATCAACTTTATTAGCGTAAAAATGTTAATTAAGAGAGAGCCTGATTTGAGATAAGCATTAACTAACTTTTGTGTTTATATTTTGCCTCCAGTCTTTACAAACAATGAAAAATAATTTTGGTACATACTACATAGTATGTCAGTATATAACTAAAATTCACTTCATAAACTTTCTATTGGTGCACGGACTTGTTCTTCTGTATTTCTATCTGAATTGTTTATTGACGAGTCTTCTGAAACAAAACAATATTTGCATCAGTTGGCTTGGGATGAAAATAGTCTTCTATATTCTAGATACATAAGTTACAGATTTCATAGTGAAAAAGTTAATTACAAGCGTGCTATCTTAATATACCTAACATCATGCTTGTTATACTCGAAGAGTTAGACTGAAGAGTATCTAATTAACAGTAGGTAGTACCCCCCCTCCCAAATTAGTCACTAATCAATTACTGGCAAGGCAACAATTTCAATCAAATTATAAATCTATATAGGGTAAAACACCCAATTATTGACCCTTTAAGCGGTTTTTCTTGCTTCTTTCGCAAAATAAACTAATGCATTAGTTGCAAGTGAAAATGAATGTTTTTCGAAGGTAAAATATACATTGGAGAATGTAACTAAAACATTATAAACAGTCAAACAAAGGTAAATCGTGTTTTTTTCTCGAGTTTAGCAAGAACAGGCCCTTTGACCAGTTATCAACATGCCTGTACCAAATTTTCAACATGCAAATGACCAATTTATGACCTCCTGTAGTATAAGAATAAACTCAAATATTATTTATTAGGACTGTGATACGAGGTTTTATTTGATAAAAAAACAAACAAAGGTAGTCTTATTGCCCTTCTAATTGTCTTTTTTCACACAATTTTGGTCTACAGTCTTCAAACGCAGCCTATAATATTCTTGCATTTATTTTTGAAGTTTTGTTTTAGTTTTATCACTTTTTTGTCCAATTTTTCCTCTTTATTAGTAGTTATTTCATTGTTTTGTATCATGCAGCAGATATAAAAATGCTCGCCGGCAAAACCAATTGAAAGAATACGGCTTTAGTTCTACAAAGTGAGTTTAAAAAAGTTTGAATTAATATTTTCCCAATTACATAAGATGGTTTTAACTTTTTAAACTTATGTAGAAGATCTCACAGATGAAGAGAACATAGTTATAAATCAAAAACCAGCTCACACTTTGCCTCGGATATGATTTAAGTCAGTTTGCTCAAACATGCAGGTTAGAGTAATTTTTGTCATAATTTTATGCATTAAACCAACTTATGACTGAGGCATTGCCCGTGTTATGTTCGGCAATTGTCCCACGGGATCATATACCTACATAAAAATATCCTGCGTCCAGGAAAACCCACCTAACCAGGTTTTTATATTATCCGCTTGCCAAATTGTTTCAAAATCCATTCAGCCGTTAACTTTTCCTATAATTGTAGTAAGTTTAAACTATTCAGGAGGATCCAGAATGTGACAGTAGATGGAAAATGTAAGTACCTCGCTCAAATTAAGCTAGGTTCATAGGTTACTACGTAAGGTATTTTTTATTTTTGTGATTGTGCAGATACACACATTTAGGGGTGCCAACACCCATGGGCATAATACAGATGCATTAAAGTTAAGCTACCTTACCATTAAAATGAAATATACGTATAAACCGTGGTGTCAGTAACTGGTATATTCGTACATATGGTTCATTACCAGCTATTGACATGTCATGTCAAAAAAATGGTTATCCATACATTTGAGTTTACCACATATTGACCCCATCATTTTAACAAGTTAAGGCTCATTAAAACTTGAAAATCATGTGGAAAAGCATTATGTCTGTCTTAAATAACGAAAAAATACCAAACTCTAAGGAATCTATCGTGTAAAACTGAAGTAAAATGACATTGAAAACAACCTTCAGCTTAGCAAATTGTTAAATTTCTTGATGATTTTAGCAGGGTATTTTATTATCATAGGTTTACGGACGCAATATCGCTTTATTTAAATTTTCTGTAACGCCGATATATTACAAGATAAATTATTTTTCATTTTCTGTATTCTTTATGCAGCACTGCAAGAAGATTTATTAGTATTTTTGATAAAAACTGTTAAGAGGTCAATAGTTGGTGGGAGGTCAGCAGTTGGGTACTTTACCCTATATAAAAATGAAACCCGTTTTTCGTTGTCACGACATAACATGAAAACGGCTTGACCGATTCGGATAATAATTTTTTTGCTGTGTTTGTAACCATCGGGACCGGGTTTTAGACCGGGTCCTCCACCCGTGCGAAGCCGGGACGTAATTAATAAAAAGTGTTCTTAGTAGGGTGTCAAGTTCCTAATGCATCATTAAAAACCCTCTTCATCAATCTTCTTCTTCCTGCCCTCCTCTTATTTTACTTGGGGTCGGCGCAACATGGTTTTTTACTAGTATCATTTACTCCTTTTTGTTTCATCCATTTTTTCTGCGGCGTTCCTCTTCCTCTCCATCCAACAACATTCATACTCATCACTCTCTTAGTCACATGAGTGTCAGACTATAAACAAAAAACATATTTAAAAACACACGACATGCTTACCACTATTTATCAAAGCATCAGATCTGAAGCTCGGCAGTAGCAGAGTGAGTGTTAGTCCCAATATGGCTGCCACACCACACACCCATACAAGCGCGTTCGCGTAGTACGCTGGATCAGCTCCATCGGCACTGGAAAGTACAATTTAGGTACATTTATTAGTAACACATCATATAAACCTTTATGAGTTAGGCAGAAGCATAGCCTATTAATACCTACACCTGACATTTCATCAGACATACAGTTTATGAAAGATATTGGAAATCTCCTAAGTCCTTCAGTTGGAGTATTGAATAATAATAGTTTTTTATCAGTGAATATTGACAAAGATCAAAACTATGGAGAGGAGACTCGTGATGTCATACACCTCTAAAATGATATCAACGGCGAGACGTGTTTACAGGTCAATTATAGATTTTCTGACGGAATAAATATTTTTTCAATAAAATAGCCTATTATATAAAATCAGGTGATAAAAATGAAGCCGACCCTAACTTATGTAGGCATGAAAAGGCTAGGCAGATAATGATGACCGTGAAATAGGTATAACATCAATTATCGAGTATGTATGGCCATCAAATTATGCGGAATGTACCTATTTATCACAAAAATACCTTGTAATAAATAGCACCCGTATCTAAGATGCCATTGCAAATAATTATTAGGTAGACCAAGTACAAAGTTGCAATTTAGGTCCTTATGCACTTTGGTTTATGAAAATTATCTAACCAATTAAAGTTTTGGTTTGGTTGTTTTCTTTTTTTAAGTTTTATCTAGGTATCACTAGGGATTTCTCCTGTACCGCGGTTGCGTTTACAAACATAGAAACTCACATACACAAACACCTAGACCTTGGAGGGTTGTATTGGTGATTATGATGATTATAATTCTGTAACTACGTAGGTCTTACAGCCGCGAATAATATTTTGATCAACATAAGACCTAGAAATGATCTGCAAATTGCAAAAAAAAAAATGAATTTCGCGGGCTGGTTGATGCATTCACCTTATCCTTAAAGAATACACTTTCAAACATTATATTGAACTAATCCTACCTAAGCAATGCTCATTATCAAAAGTAGGAAACAATATCAATACGTGACTAAAATAATGTGTTAGATAACATTCTGTGTGCACTGAAGCGAATCGCTAAATGTAACGACGCGAAAGTAGGTAGTTACCTATGAATCATAAATGAACTCACTATGCCTGTATAGTTGCTATAGCAATGCCGCATGCGAGCTTATCAGTAAAACTCATGAGGCCGTAGACAAAGGCGGATGCTTCTGTCCTAGCGCCAACCAGGTCAGCCGTCAGAGCCAGGCTAGTCACCAACATCACTGCGCCGCCAAAACCTGATAATAGCGTAAACAATCTATCTACAACAGTACAACAGAAATTACACAGAAGAGTGATGACAGATAATAACTGTTATTACATTGTCCAAGCGTGCGTGGACACAGCCTTTCGACAAATATCATTGTGGTTAGTTTAGGTATTTGCAAGTAAACTCATTGGGTCAAAGATTGAAACAGAATGCTTGACTGTGTTTAAATGGAACAATATGACACAAATATTGATAAGATGGAAACATTGTACATTGGTAGATATTATACTATTTGTGTAACATGTGGGTAGGTACTAACCAATTAACACAGCAACCACATAAATGAAATATACTTTGTAATCATCATCTGATCCAAGGTATATCCACACAAAACCAGCTATTGCGCATGCGGAACCGGTCAAATAATTAAGTTTTCGGGTGAAGGATCGTGGTGCCAACCTCTGGACGCCGGCAGCAGCCAAACTGCCGAGGTACAGGGCGAGGGGCACGACGGCGAGGGCGCGGGCTGCCAGCCCTAGCGTGCGGTGCAGATATAGAGGAATCAACACCTGTGATATGTTCACCACAATTCTGGTACACATGTACACTCCTGCTACCTAGAAACAATGATGTTTATAAGTACATAATAAATTGAAACATGCAAGTATTAGAACTGTTATCTAATGTGTACTAGAATTTCGCTGATAACAAATTATTGTAATTCAAATACTATATTACATACATGTTTGTTTAATGCAGTACTTAGTATACTAACTAATTCATTTCCACAACATCTAGTTCTGATGGGTTTCTTTTTCAGTTTACCTGATACATGACTGGTTTACGTAAGAAATCATGGTGGGCCCCACTTTCACCTTCAGCTAAGAGTTGCTCATGACGGTAGTTGTTCTTTTCAGTAACAGATATATGGAACATGACTGATGCTAGAGTGCCTAATCCCAACACTATGTAGACAACATGTCTAAATTTCCAAGCATCAGCAGGACCCACTTGCTAAAATAAAAAAAATATATACATATTAGAAAAATCATGCACAACATAAGATTGAAGAAAGGCTTCAGAAAAGCAATTTATACTGAATTAATTAAAAAATATAATTTGTATAAAAAATGTTAATACATGGTGAATTTTTCAACTGGGTGTGGATGGCTATATAATAATAATAATATAATAATAATAAATTTTATTCATCAAAATATTACAAAGTGACATTATGTTTGGTGAGCCACAAACTAAGCGTCGCTTGTATCTTGTGGCTCTGGAGTGCAAAATTATTCTAAGTTACATTATAGTTAGACAATGTTAAGACATAGTTATAAAAACAAAACAAAAATATAAATAAAATAGAAGTTGGGCGATTGTTGTTGTATAAGTGAGCTAGTGTGTGTGTGTGTGTGTGTGTGTGTGTGTGTGTATGTATGTATGTGTGTGTATGTATGTATGTGTATAGGGTGCTATATCAAGGCTTCGGTGTCTTCATAAGATAATTTTAACAGTGTCGAAGTTAGAGTTTTCTTACAGGTTATAGTTGAGCACTCTTTTATGTTGCAGATTTTCCAGACGTTATTATAAGTGTTGGGTAGTGAGTAATAGGTACAGCGTCTAGCTAGTTCCGAGTTTGCATTTGGTATGGGTACTCTAAAGACGCGTTTGTTTAATAAGTCTTCATAGTCGGGCCGTTTTTTTATCATTGTGTGGTATTTGAGTGTTGCTTGAAGTACAAATATTTGCCGTACCCTGAGTACTTGAAACTCACGGTAGATAAGGTCTGTAGGAAATCTGTAGGGCTTTTGTAGTGCAACCTTGATCAATGCTCGTTGCGCTCTCTCTAGCGTTATAAAAGTGCTCTTGCCGGCGCGTCCCCAAATTCGGATGCAGTACTGTATGATTGACTGGCATAGTGCAGTGTAGACCATTCGTAGAATTTCGCGTGGGGTACAGTCGCGGAGTTTTTTTAGGACGTGTATTAGTTTTCGTACTCTGGAGGAGAGGGCGTTAATGTGGGCTTTGTATGTTAAGTTGCTGTCGATGGTAATTCCGAGGTATTTAATCGTGTCGGTGCGTTCTAGGGCTGTACATGCGCAGTGTTGGTGTGGCAGGTGTGAGACAATGTTGTGTTGCTGTGGGCAGGTGTGTATTTTCAGGGACATAGTTTGAGAGGCACTGGAGGAGTTAGTTTTGGAGAATGCAATATATTTGCTTTTGCTGGTGTTTAGTGTCAGTAGGTTAGTGTTCAGTGATTGCGCTATCTGGGAGAGACCTTGTTCCGCTAGTTGGTACACTCGGTCCCATGACGTATCGTGGAAGACGATGGCTGTGTCGTCAGCGTAGGCTATCACTGTAGCGTTTCTGAGCGATAGATTTACTACGTCATTAATATAGAGCGTAAATAATGTTGGGCCAAGGGTACTGCCTTGTGGAACGCCGAACGCTATAGGGAGCAACTTACTTTGGTGTGTGCCTACTTTACAATATTGGTACCGTGATGTTAAGTAGCTTCGGAACCATTCTAGAGGTGTTCCTCTTATACCTGTTGCCTCAAGTTTCTTCAGAAGCAGTCCTGGTGACACCGTGTCGAAGGCTTTTGCCAAATCAAGAAAGACACCGACACAACGTTCTCCATTTTCAATATGGTGAGAAACTTGATTTGTCAAAAGTGAGACTGCGTCTTCAGTGGATCTTCCCTGACGAAATCCGAATTGCCTATCTGAGACGAGTTTGTGTTTCTCTACAAAGTTTACCAGTCTTTTGTTCACAATTTTTTCCAAAATTTTAGAGACAATACACAACAGGGCAATAGGTCTATAATTTTCAGGTTTGTCTTTGGGACCACTTTTGTAGATAGGGGACACTGCAGCAGTTTTCCAGCAGTCAGGAAATACTCCCGTTTCCAAACTTAAATTAAAGATGTGCACAAGTGGCTTGGTTATACTTTCACGGGAATTTATGAGGAGTGGAGTATTTAGTTTGTCTGGCCCAGGGGCGCTGTCTATTTTCAAATTCCGTATTATGTCGGACACTTCTTCTTCGTCGGTCGGATGCAGATAGAAGGATTGTGGGATAGAGCTCGGAATTACTTTTGATTCTATTAATGAGAGGTGAGTGGTAGAGAGTTTGTCTAATATCTTGGCTGCGTGTTTTTCTCCAACAGAGACGAAATGTCGGTTGCAGTTATCAAGTGCTGAAGTTGGAGAGACACTGGATGCAATTAGGTGTGAAGAAGATTTTTTAAGAGATTCAGTTCCACAAATATGTTTTATGGCCGTCCAAAGTTTTTTTGGGTTTTTTTGGTTTTCTTCGAGTTGCTGTCTGTAGTGTAGGTTTCTAAGTTTCCGAAGAAGTGTATGCACGAAGTTCCTATATCTAGTGTAAATAAGATGTTTTGTGTGATCGTCAGGGTTGGCTTTGCATTCAAGATGAAGTTTGTCGCGTTGTCTCATGCACCTAATTAGGCCAGGAGTGACCCAGGGCTGGATGTTGGTCATTCTGCGGCTAAGTTTGACATTTTGAGTGTGTTTGTCAGTGGCACGCGAGATAATGTCATTAAAGAAGTTTGCAGCAGTATTTACACAGGATGAATTAGTAACTGGATCCCAGTTAGTATTTGTGATCTCGCCAGCTACAGCGGTCCAGTCAGTTTTGACTCTCCATCGTTCAATGATTTTAGGGCGTGCCGGTTTAATGGGGACACAACACATGGCTATGTCGTGATCGGTAATAGATAGGTTGCAGACGAGACCAATAGGTGTTGCTGGTGATTTTATAAATATGTGGTCGATACAAGTTCCGGATCTTGTTGGGAGAGTTATAGCTGGGGATAAACCGTGTGAGGCCATGAGACAAGCGTAGTTAGAGACTTGATTGTTACTTGGGTCGTTTAGGTTTAAGTTAATGTCGCCGGCCACAATAAGTGTTTGTTGATTTTTGAGATCTAGCAGGACGGAGTCTAGCGAGTTAAGAAATGGTTCCGTATTTGTAAAAGAGGGAGACCGGTAAATGGCTAGGAGGCTTAATTTGTTGTTGGTTTTTATTAATATACTATCGGCGTCAGCAAGGTTTGATTCTACGGTAACAGTACTGCTGTTCCAGGCTGTTCTTGTGTAAATAACAATTCCCCCGTTTTTGTTTATTTGTTTAGATGTTCTGTGTGAGCTGTACCCCTGCAGGTCCTCTATAATATCCGAAACTATACGACACTATCAAATGGCGTAATAATATAGGCAGTGATTTTTTACCAAAATCAGCAGGTTCTATTCCAGGCCATAATTATTGATTTTATCTAAAATCCAGTGATACAGTTTCAGTTTTCGTCAATATCAGTTTCGAAACTCGTTTCAACATTTTATGATATTCTTAATAGGTAGTTTCAGATATAGCAATCCACGCCCAGTTGAAAAATTCACCCTATACAAGAAGAGTCACCTCTTCCTATTGCCACATTATTACAATAAAAATAAATGGTTTTGGTTTTAATAATTTCAACATACTTGCTTATCACATTCCCCAGTCACATGTAATATAATCCATGTTACAATATAAACAAATAGATTTGAGAACACTGTGAATCCATATCTGTAACAAAAACATTAGCGTATAATAGTATTTGTTTTTGATTACATCTGTTTAAATATTCTGAAGTTATAACAAATGTTTTTCCCTGCACATTAAAATTTTGAGTGTCCAACAATTGCTTTATGACTTCTTTATACAGTTTTAGGAAGTTATATAAGATACTAGCTGTTGCCCACGGTTTCACCCCTGCTGAACTGTTATTTTCTTCTATCGGGTAGTACAATTTTATATGGTCTTTCTCAATATAAGGACTATTCACAAAAAAATAATTAGTGTATTGCGACCATTGGTCCGTGAGATAAGCATATTCAACCCTAAAAACAAACTATTCGGTTTTATAATAGTATATTATTATACCATGATAATATTGGTATACATTTTACTAATCCTCGTCTTGGTTAACATTATTGTATGTTTAAATTTTTTTTAAATACCTGATTGCAGTCAAATGTGTCCTGGTGTGATCATCTTCCGAAAGCTCTGGAATTAAACTTAAATGGGATATCTGCACAGCAGCCCATCCAATTTGGAATATAACAATAAATGCAGCATAATAGTACATTTGAGCCCATTTGTGTGTTGATGAACAACCTATGCATTCTGTGAAAATGAATGGAAATGATGCCAGCACACAGACTGTACCTGAAATAAAAGAGAATAACACATATTATATCTAAAAAAAATAAAAATCTTTTTAACTGTATTTGTTTTCTCACTTACCAAATAAATGCCACAGTTTCCGCCTTCCATATTTTGAACTAATATGATTATCTGTGTGATCTGAATGATAACCAACAAAAGGTGTTGATAAAGCATCCATAACTTGACCTATCAACATCAAGTTACCCGATTGTGAAGCACTAAATTCAAGTACTAAATGAAAGAACACTAAGAAATATGTGAACCATAAACTTGCACAGACATCATTTAGTACATGTCCAATCCCGTACCCAAGCTGTAAACGAAGACTGGTGGATATGTGCACGAACTCAGAATCCATTTTGTTATTAATATCCCACAATGACTTTAATTAATGAAAATTACGTTCTTTGTGCCAAACATAAATAAACACTTTTCACAACTATTTTTAAACTTAGCTATGTACTTTATCCTAGAGAATTATTTACATTTCAAATAAGAAGTTAGATTGTTACGTATTGTAAGAGTTGAAGAGGCTCAGAATCATCACAGTACTAACACAAAACAGAATACTGTAATAACCTAGCGTAAAAAAATCACTTTGTTTCCATTTCGCTTGTGAATATTCACGGATTCACGCACGCAAGTGACACGAGTCCAGTCTGTCACCTCTGTCAATGTTTTGTTTGATTGAAGGTTTGATGACGGATGACAGTAGTGATCAGTGACAGAAAAACAGTCGTCACCGTAGACGTCGTGAATAAACCAAGCTTCTCTGCATTAGCCTTATCACTAGAAGAAAGACAAAATTTACAGAAGGCCCGAGCGAGGTTGCCCGCCCCTTTTGGGTAGAACCCTGGTCTCCCTTAGTCGGACGGTGGTGGTATGCGGAATGCATCCAGATCCAGCGAGCAACAGGATTTTACAATATGCTTCGCGCTTCGTCTTGGTCCACGCTTTATTCATGATTCATGGATGGTATAGAAATGGTAAAAAATAATAATTTCAGTAAATTGTTTACTCAGAATTTTCTATACTTACTTTCTAATTAAAAGAAATTATACTGCTGCTGGCAGTAGTGTTTACTCTCTACCTAACCACAGACTTATTAGAGAGTATAGTATACCTAATGCGCCGTATTCACGTTCCATCTTGCTGTACGTCCCGCCAAGGTCATACACGATGCACGACGCAAAAACACCGTGAATAGGCTTGACGTACGTCAATATTTTTTTTTAATTGTTTGCTGGACGTGCACGACCCATTTTTCATCCAGCAAGCACCCCCTATTTATTCTGTACGTTTATGATATTTTTTTTTAATCCAAAATCTTTTCCTTTTTCTTTTCCTCTTTTCTGTTGCTGCTGACAACATCAGAAGAAGTCCCATTTTTTGGCGTTTTGTTAAAACTGCTGGCAATTTCTAAAACACATCTTTATTAGTTCTATTGATTCTGCTCGCTGGATGCGTGCACGATGGTGTGTATGCTACATCCATCACAGCGACCTTGAGCTGACGTACAGCCGTGACAGATGGTGAATACGGCGCTTAAAGCGCCGTATTCACGTTCCATCTGCTGTACGTCCCGCCAAGGCCATGCACGATGCACGACGCAAAAATACCGTGAATAGGCTTGACGTACGTCAATATTTGTTTTTAATTGTTTGCTGGACGTGCACGACCCATTTTTCATCCAGCGAGCACCCCCATCACCATCACCGCTAACGTCGTGCAGATGGACAGTGAATAACGCGGACGTACGTCAGAAGAGTCCAGCATCGTGCATGCAGGACCGTGTATAGGCTTGCTGTACAGCAGATTTAACATTTAGAGCTTGTCTCGAGAGAAGACTGCACGTGAAAATGGATAGTGAAACACTTTCAAGATTTATTGAAAAACTAGCGGCCCGTCCCGGCTTCGCACGGGTGGACGACCCGGTCTAAAACCCGGTCCCGATGGTTACAAACACAACAAAAAAATAATTATCCGAATCGGTCAAGCCGTTTTCATGTTATGTCGTGACAACGGAAAACGGGTTTCATTTTTATATATATAGATATAAGTTGCGCATTTGAGTGTATTCTATACGTTTATGATATTTTTTTTTAATCCAAAATCTTTTCCTTTTTCTTTTCATCTTTTCTGTTACTGCTGACAACATCAGAAGAAGTCCCATTCTTTGGCGTTTTGTTAAAACTGCTGGCATTTTCTAAAACACGTCTTTATTCATTCGATTGATTCTGCTCGCTGGATGCGCGCACGATAGTGTGTATGGTACATCCATCACAGCGACCTTGAGCTGACGTACACCCGTGACAGATGGTGAATACGGCGCTTATGTCTGTGCTGGCAATATTATTTCGTCGATCACAAATGGCACAAAGGCCTATAGGGCTTGTTAAAAAATAAATATAAAAGTCAACCACAAAACGTCAAAAGTCATAATAATAATATAACCTCAAATTTTTAAGAAGCCTGAGTCATTCAGTATAATCTTATTTGAATTAATTTCCTAAACCTGTGCTCATAACTATATTTTATTAAAATATACCAGCAATTATTGGTACGGTAACGACATGTAAAATTATTTTATAAGCCAACATCCAGTTCGTGTAATACCGGTAACCTATTTGTGTTCTTAATTTCAGAAAATAGAAACGAAATGGCGAGTGAATCGTTAATCCCATTGGAGTCAAATCCCGAGGTTATGAATAAGTTTCTGCAGAAATTGGGAGTACCTAGTCAATGGAGCGTCGTCGATGTTATGGGCCTTGAACCAGAAATGCTTGCCTGGGTACCGCGTCCGGTGCTCTCTGTAATGCTCCTCTTCCCAATTTCTGATGCTTATGAAGACCATAAAAAACAACAAGAAAGCGATATTCTGTCTAAAGGCCAAGAAGTATCCAGCAATATTTTTTACATGAAACAGTTTATAAGTAATGCTTGTGGTACTGTTGCTCTCGTGCACAGCATTGCTAATAATACTGATAAAATTGAACTGAGCAATGGGCACATGAAGTCATTCCTAGATGAAGCTAAAGATATGGATGCTCCCTCTCGAGGGAAATTATTTCAAAACTGTGAAGGTATTATTAAAGCCCACAAGGAATTAGCTCAGGAAGGACAAACTAATACTCCCAATGCCCAAGAGCCTGTGAATCATCACTTCATAACTTTTGTTCACAAGGATGGCTTTCTGTATGAATTAGATGGAAATAAAGCTTTTCCTATCAACCACGGGCCAACTACACCTGATTCTCTGCTTGAAGATTCTGCTAAGATATGCAAGGACTTCATGGCTCGTGATCCTAATGAAGTTCGTTTTACAGTGATGGCACTGACTGCTACTGATGACTAAAGTTTCATGTTTAAGTTTCATTGTAAGGTAAACATGAAGTACAGCCTTTATTAAAACTAATTTAACACAGGCTGTACTTCATACATCGGCTTCAAAAATATTGTCATGTTGACTAGTATACAGTTAAATTATTTATGTATTTTTTTCTTTGTATAAAAAATCTTTGAATAATAAAAAACTGAGTTAATTAAATTGAAACATAATTATAACATCCTAGCCTGTATGATTTGTTTTGAAACCAGCTCCTAATTGGATTTAAATGTGCTGCACATGCATAGAACCCAACTTATTATTATGGGTATGCCTCCGGAATTCCGGGGTTTTATAGATTTTTCGGAAATTTTAAAACATAGGATGAAGACATATGAGCACTCGCTGTTGCCCGCAGCTTCGCCCGCATGCATTTCAACTCAGTCCCGTAAAGGTGAACGCAGACTTAGCCGCACCGCAGTGATCGTTTTCTTACCGCTTCTGCGGCTACTGCGATGCGGGTGAGTGTGCGAGGTTTCATAGCACTTTATACAAAGAATTCGTAATGCGAGGACTGCGGTGCGGCTAAGTCTGCGTTTACCTTAAGAGTACTGAAATGTATTCCCGGGAAAAAGGCATATCTATGTTATGATTTCTATGTCAGTTCGTGATACAAGTATCTACACACAATCAATCTACCTACTTCGGGCTATTTATGGTGATTAAAGTTTTAGAACCTTACGCGCGACCGCATACTATGTGCACGGTCAACCAACCCCGAATGAAATCTTATGTCCTTTTCGGACAAGAGTCCAAGTCTGAACATCTCTTCTCACAAGGAACATCCCTTTCATCGTTTTTTTGTGAATGGCAATCATCGTCTAGACGTCAGTTCATTCATTTGACGTTTATTCGTTTTTAATGTCACTGTCACTTTGAGTTTGTTTCTGAAAAGGAAAATATAACCTATTTATTTCAATCAAAGCGGATAGAGAGCTATCAATGGGGTCTCGTAAATTATTATATTACAGTGTTTGTATCACATATTTACTGTGCGTTCGTTGTGATGACTTTAATGAAGAATTATATATTAAACCTCTACCGCCGACCCATCTCTATAGCTACTTTCAATTCACTACTTTAGTGAACAGTGAATTGTCTTCATGTAAGTATATTTTACTACTGATAAGAAGTTGCTTATCTATAAATCTTTTTGAAGTAACATTTATTCAATGTTTCTTTTTCTTTTAGTTCATTCGCACTTGGCCCCTCGTTCACTGGCTGAAGTTGTATCTCGATTTCAAGTTGAGGAGCTCCATTTAACTTTAACCGAGGGACAATGGCGGCACAACCAGTGGGGATACCCAGTATTAGATGCAGCGCCTGGGGCAGAGCTCTATGCCTGGTTCTCACCTGATGTGGTAGATGTAGATACACACTGGAAAAAACTAAGTGCTACCCTCTCTGGACTCTTTTGTGCTTCACTTAATTTCATTGACAACTTTAATACAGTGACACCTCAAATGGCTTTATGGCCTATGGGAGCAGTGAAATCTAGTCAAAATGTCACCTCACAACTAAGATATTCTTCACTACCCAGAGAAATTGTATGCACTGAGAATCTTACACCATGGAAGAAACTTTTGCCTTGTGAATCAAGTCGCGGTTTTTCAGCATTGCTAAATTCCAGGATGATCCATAACACTAACTATCATTCTATTGGAGTGCATGTTAGAAAAGTATGTAAATCCAGTGATTGTTTGGAGACTCAATTGGAGTTCAAACAAACTGTGGCACTTGTCTATGATTATGATATAATAGGTAGCAATGACTGGTCATTTAGAAAATTATTTGGCCAAGGTTTGCCCGGTGCATGTCCACTATCTTCAGACAGCAAGATTTATGTTGATGTCTCTTCAAATGACACACAGATGTTTACATTGAATCCACCACCAGAAAAAGTTATAGTGTCACAAAGAGGTGGAAGTGATACAAAACTAGCAGTTTATAACATAAACCCTGATGGTCAAATGATAAACATAGGTGTGAAATATAAATCTAAGTTAGATTTACCACTTTCTGTGTCTCCACCTCTACACTTTACCCGTTATATCCTTGGTTATGGCAAAGAGTTTGGAGGTATTGTGACAGAGATAACAAACAACTGCTGGACTTCTATCAATGTGGTTGTTTTAGAAAATGCACCATGGTGGCTGCCAATACAACTGAGTTCATTAAGAATTAATGGTGAAGCTGAAAGCAGTTTAGTTATGTCTCAGTATTATTCACCTGGCCGTAGCAGGCAGAAGCCGTATCACTTAGAGCTGCTTATGAAATTGCCTCCAAAATCCACCACCACAATCACAATAGACTTTGAATTTGTCTTCTTAAAATGGCAGGAGTATCCACCTGATGCCAATCATGGATTCTATATTGGCTCAGCATTAATTTCAGCAAATTTACCCACAGCCAGAAACTACACTAGTGTTCCTATTACAGGCACTACATTTGATTCCTTTGTTAATGCATCAAAGATATGTAAGTATGCTTGATTGTTGAAGTAGTTATGTATGCACCATATGTACTGATATTAATATTGTAAATGCTGTAATATTTGGAAAGGATTAAGATAAAACAATAGCAGCATTAGGTTCACCAGCAAATTTAATCTTTCATGGGAAATATTTAATATCTTTTATAAAAAACTTAAACATGATAAGAAAATTGGGAAGTAACTGTTAAATTTTATGTTAAGGTCATGCAGTGTGCTAGGTTGACTTACTGATTACTCATGAGAAAGTCTAATAACTTAACCTTTTTTTCAGGGTATCCTATTGTGTTCAGGACAAATGGTGCCATGGTATCACTGCCCACTCCAGACTTCAGCATGCCATACAACGTCATCTGCCTTGCCTGTACCGTGGTGGCACTGGCATTTGGTCCACTGCATAATATCTGCACAAAAGAACTTGTTCTGAAACCCCTGGGAACACCTGTCTCACTCACCCAAAAACTGTTAAACTTATTTAAGAAAAAGAAAGATTAGTCATTTTTGTTGTTTAAAAGTATTTTAGATTAAGTATTGGACTGAATAAATGATTAACAGTTAACTGTGAGTCTGAACTGTTTTACTATAAAAAGTGAAACACTTTTCTAAAAAAAACTGTCAACTGAAACTCAAAAACTGTGCAAAACAGCATTGGACATTGGGTTGTTTTGCAGTGAGACCTTTTTTCGACAAGTTTTCAACAGATGTTTAACTTTTTGTAGTAAGACACAATGTCTGAATTTTATGCAAATTAAGACCCCTGCGGTCTTAATTTTAATTTATGGGAATAAGTTACACTTTCGAAAGTTGATCACATACTCGAGAAATTTACCCAAAACAAGATTTTTGGAGGTATTTATTATCAAGTCAGCCTATCCCAGTCCACTGCTAGACATAGGCCTACCATAGACCCACATCATCCTGTCCTCCGCCTTTCGCATCCATTCTATCTCAGCCCCCCTTCTTAAAGTCGTCGGTCCATCTAGCTGGGCGACGTCCCACCCTTCGCTTGTCGGTACGCAGTCTCCACTTCAGGACTCGTCTGTTTCACCGACCTTCGACCAACGTCGCAATCAGCACACAGTCCATTCAGTTTGTTATGTGTTTTGCTGAAGGACCTTAAAGCATCTGGTCTTACTGTTCTAGCGTCTCTGCCATTATGACGATGTCATTGGCAAAACGAAGTTACACTCCAGTCCAGTTCAGCGTCTTGAAGACACCTGTATCAATATTTATAAAAATCAATGCCACTTGTCGTTTTAATTTTATAACTCAAGAATGGGCTCACCTATCCAAACCAAATGTTCAGTCTTTGTTCAGACTATTAATGGTTTATGTGAAGTTTACTCAAAATCGGTCGAGCGGCTCTTCATTTATCACATTTTTTGTAATAAAGAATTCAACCTTGCGAATCCGGGACGGGCCGCTAGTACTTTATAGAAGTCCGCTCCACCGCTTTAAGACACGCCACACCACGGTCGTGGTGTGGTCGTCATGAGTGGTGGCTGGTGGCCGACAATACCCCTCTAAACAATGTACTTCTATGTATACAATGTAGTACTCTATGCGACAACCACAGAGTACCTACATGTATAAAGTCAATCTGACAAACTAATTTTGTTAGTAATTTGTGGTAATTAGTCGCGGTTTTACTTATTTTGTTATAAATGTTTATCTTTTAGAGTTAATACGTTAAATAACAGGGTATAAGCAGGGTACAAGAGTAAGTGGACCAAACATTATTGTTTTAACTTTTGATTGTGCCACCCGATGCATCTTTACTACCTACCACTACTTCCATAGCAAAGCTTCTCTCTGTCAAGGGCGGATCCAGCTTTTACTTCAGGGGGGGGTCACCATGACGCAGACAGCTTGCCTCTGTAGCTTTTTTTTATCGTGGTAAAATCATCAAATGAGTCCTCCCAGGGCAATGCGGGAGGGACTGTCAGACTTATACTGACTAAAAGCCCATTATGTTCCGGGGTCACGGTAATGATATAAGTCTCGCGACCCCGGCAGACTTCGACCCCCTGAAGGAGGGTCCCGGCATCATGCTGACACTCTTTGGGGGCGCGTGGCACACAACGTGCCGTCGACCATGGTCATGGTCCATGGTCGGTCAGCGAGTAGCCCATTACCTCCTTGCCACCCGCATGCCCGTGCCTACGGTGGCCAGACACCGTCTGCCGACGTGCATCGCCGTGGGCGTCTACCACTGCAGCTGGGGTGGAGGGCGGACGCTGTCCTTTCCCTCAAGCAGCCCGTCTCCTCCTTCGCGAGCATGACTGCTTGGCAGAAAGAGGCGACCGCTTCACATTCCCTCTCTCCCCACAGCATGGCCTCGACCAATGCCGGGCACAAGACGTCTCCGCCTATCGGCGTCGTGAGGACACGGCGGCGGTGCTCTGCCCAAGCGTGGCAGTCCTACACAGTATGCTCTACCGTGTCCTCCGGCGATCTTCCCAGGCGTTTCTTCCTTCCCCATCCGACACAGGTACCTCCTGAAACTTTCGTGTCCGGTGAGGACCTAAGTCGTACGCTAGGTCAGGACGTCGCTCGTGACGCCTATTTAGCCACTCCTCAAAGCTGGGTCTTACCGCCGCGATTGCGACGTGCCCGAGATATAGATATATTTAATCTTATCTATCTATCTATATCTATATATATATAAAAATGAAACCCGTTTTCCGTTGTCACGGCATAACATGAAAACGGCTTGACCGATTCGGATAATTATTTTTTTGTTGTGTTTGTAAACATCGGGACCGGGTTTTAGACCGGATCCTCCACCCGTGCGAAGCCGGGACGGGCCGCTAGTATTTTATAAAAACGCAAAAGTGTGTTTGTCAATTTTCACTAAATTAATAAGATTTCATGGGATCGATTGCATTGGTCCTCCATTGCACGCGACCAAGTCGCGGACGGAGTTACCGGAAAATCTAGTAAATAACACTTTTTTTAAACAATAGTTAATTGTTATGCAAGGCTGCAAAGTTGTTTTTGGCGCGAGGAGGTACTTGAATTAAAAACTAAGCAAGGGAAGGCCTCTTCGCTCGCGGTTTAAAATATAGAGTCCTGAGCGTAGCGAAGTTTTCAAAGGTACCAGAGCCCAACGATGATAAAGTTATTTTGCGTCTCGTACCTTTGAAAACTTCGCTATGATCGCTCAGGATTCTATATTTGAACCACTCGCAATTGCAGAAGCCACCTATGACCTAGCCTGCCGCCCAGGGGGGGGTCATGACCCCCATGACCCCCCCCTGGATCCGCCCTTGCTCTCTGTCTGTCCTCATGTACGCTTATATGTTTAAAACTACGCAACAGATTTTGATGCGGTTTTTTTAAATAGATAGAATGATTCAACAGGACAAGATGAAAGTTTTTTATGTATTGTCATGCACAATAAAGTAGAGATTGCACCCGTGCGGAGCCGGAGCGGGTAGCTGGTTTATAACAACATTTTTCTTTTTTGCAGTGGAAGTTCTGCAGTGTCCATGCAACACGGAGTGCCAAGAGTTCCATAAACTTGCGGAATTAAAGGGCTCTTCTGGCTTGGCTGTCTATTGTCATAGGAGACGTACAGTGAATGTTTGTTTATTATAATGTTCTGTTGTATTATTAAGTCCTTTCTTTAGACCATTAGCTTCCGAGCCAGTACTCTGTTATTAAATGCGTGCCTTTGGGTTAAGACCCTCGGTCGAACCGCCTGCGCTGCCACCGCGCCCCGCTAGGAAAGGTGCGCGTCGGCCCACGTAACTCTGGGGTGCGTTTAAGTCAACCATCCAGTTTAAAATTTATACGGACTAAACGTTAAACACCCCGTTCAAGTACACCGAGAGGTGAAAAATTAAACCGACTAAAATTTTGTATGCCCCGTTCACGGTTGCCAGCTGGTATAAGTTTTCGCCTACTAGGATAAATCTTAGCGACCTTTTTAGCTCGCTAAATTTTATCCTGCTGTCAGATGGCTGTCAGATTGACTTTGACATGGAGCTGTTTGCTCAATTCGCTCTCTAGAAACAAATATTTGTAATAGTACTTATTTTATCACCTCCGTGAACTTTATTTGTGTGTGACAAGTAAATAAGATTTGAAAAAAATGGGAATAATTAATAACAAGCTGAGCTGTCAATTGAATTTGACAGTTAAACCTATGACTCCGTTCACCGAACTCTCGATAATTTAATTTTATCTGGATTGTTGACTTAGGCCCTTCGTACACTAGGCGACTCAAGTATCCGATACCTTACGACTTCAGTATCCAGGCGACTCTCGCAATAGAAATCCATATACGTTCGTACACATGCTCGCGACGCGCGACGCAAATCGCGCGCTACCTATCTGTTGACATCGCCGCTACTTGAGTTTCTGCGACTTTCAAGATGGCGGAACAATTTATTTACCTTTATTAATTATATTCACACAATAAATGGTTCCGTAGCATATTCTTGAATCACTTTTGGAAAGTAATTATTTTAAAATGTTAAAAAAATATTCACTCAATATTCAATCCTCGTAATAAATCTTAATTTGGTATGCAGTTTAATAAAAAAATTGGGAGAGAGGGGTCTTTTTTCTATTTCATTGAATAAAATTTATTACGAATAAAGTATTATATTTACAATCCTCACAATAAGCATTTTCATTTAATGTCAGATGATGCAGTTTACAATCTTTTTCATTGTTGTCCCTCCGATGTCTATGTTGTTTTAAGATCATAGGACTACTGTGAATTTTCTTGTAATCTATATACAAAGAACTTCTATTATTTGTATCTTTTTAATAATTACAAATATACCTACTCAGTATTTTCGGATAATACAGAAAACATACTTGAGGAATAGGAACCGATATGTTTGGAAATGGCATACCTATCTACTTAACTGTTCTAAATGTATTCAATAGATAATTGTTTACAACTTAATCGGTCAAAAAAGTTCACAGAAAATTAACTGTGAAGGGCGACGGTCACACGACTGATATTATAAAGATTCCGTTTTTTCTTTCGAACCTACGGATCCCTAAAAAATATATTTTGACGTCACAGTCATGTGTCAGACATTTTATAAATTCATAATCTTGACCACCCATCATGACCCTTTGACGCGGCGCTAGTGTCTATGTCGTTACATCAAATAACGTTTTAAAAAATTTGTACCTCGAATTTTCCGCAGGTCATGAGTAGTGACGAAACTATAGTATCGGCAACTTGCGTCGCGTTGTGAACGAAGGTTCGTACACAACGCTACGCAAGTTTCCGATACCTTACGATTTTGGTTTCCAGAAGAGTATTGCAATACAAATCTTTAGATGCTTATTTTAACGAAGCGTCGCCGACTCTAGCCACGCGCGACTCCATTTATCAAGATCGCGGATACCCAAGTCTGCGCGATTTATAACCGATGAAAAATTTGTATCTAAGTATTATTTCAAACTTTATTATTAAACATCTTTGTATCTGAAGTAGAAAAATATCCTTGTTTGTATCATTACAATTAATAATAATAATATTCCATAAGTATCACACAACGTCACCTAGTCCCAAGCTAAGCAGAGCTTGTGTTATGGGTACTAGACAACTGAAAAACATACTTTATTTTCTAAATACATAAATATTATAGATAAATTACTCTCAGACACAGAACAAAAATGATCGTGCTCATCACAAAAACATTAAATTTCCTGGGTGGGAATCGAACCCACGACCTCAGGCATAGCAGTCAGGGCCACTAACCACTAGACTAACAGGCTTGTCAAATTCAAAATAATATTCTAAGTATATTATGAGGAGCTCGTGGCTAAATGATTACAGCCGCACAGGCCGATCTTCTGGGTTAAACCGCGCTTGCCTAGGTTGGTCTGTGGATGGGTGACCATCTGTCATAGCGAGTTTCCTCCGTGCCTTGGAAAGCACGTAAAGCCGTGGGTCCCGGCTGTCATTTATAGATCCTTGACAGTCGTTACTGTTAGTCAGAGGCTCTAAAGTCTAACAACCAGTCTTACCATGGGGTATGGTACCTATTACCCAGTTACTGGGTTGTGGAGGTCCGACAGGCAGTCGCTCCATGTAAAATACTGATATCTAGCTGAATCTGGTTCGACTGGAAGCCGACCCCAATATAGTTGGGAATAGGCTAGGCAGATGATGATTATAGAATACTTAACTTACTTTTTTTTCGTTTAAAATCATCAAATGAGTCCTCCCACCCCTTACTGTCAGACTCGTAGTGATCAAAATCCACGGTATCCCTCAATAGCCCTTTATGTTCCGGGGTCACGGTAATGAGATAAGTCCCGCGACCCCGGCAGGCTTTGGCTCTCTAGAGGGGGGCCCCGTCATTACTAAGGAAAACCTATGCTTGGGCGGTAATAGGAATGGCCGTTGATTTAACAGGCCGGTATTTATTTTTTGTAATGATTAATATAACTAGTGATTTACATAATAGTAGGTACCTGGGGCCTTAGTAAAAGAGCATACGACAGTAAACGACAATCGTTATCGTTCAATCGGGTATAAAGTTGAAAATCTATTAAAAACTGCTAATCGATAACGAACGAAACAAACGAAAACGATCTGTGAACTTCAATAGATTTTCAACTTTACGCGCCCCCAGCGCGTAAAGTTGATAATGTATTATATATTATTATATATTAATGTATTATATATATATATATATAAAGTTGAAAATGTATTGGTGACTGATGAACGATAACGATTGTCGTTTACTGTCGTATGCTCTTTGTCTAAGGCCCTGGTCGATTAAGCTTAGCTCGGGAAAAATACATAGAAAATTAAAAGTGATTAGGTATTAGATAAAAATAAATAAGACTGTAAACTTCACTGATAACAAATAAAAAAATAGTACCTACCTACTTACTTTAACAGACAATTACTTTTTTTGTACATTTTATACAAAACAAATAAAAAAAAATGAAGGAATCAAAGAATTACATAGAAAGTTAAAAAAAGTAACACGAATAAAAATAAATTACACTGAGTTCTACCGTGGTTCTATTCTAAAACTTAGGTTTTTTTAACCTCATGGTGAAACGCATAGAAAGAAAGAAAAAATGTTTGTTGGCACATAGCATGATACCTAAGACTCATATTACTTGTTTACTACCAAGCTCGAGAACTGGTACACGGCGTCCTAACCTTCCGCTTGACGCAGGTCCTCACCGGACACGGATGTTTCGGGAGGTACCTGTGTCTTATGAGAAAGGAAGAAACGCCTGGGTGTCACCACTGCGTAGATCGCCCGGAGGACACAGTCGAGCATACGGTGCAGGATTGCCCCGCTTGGGCGGAGCACCGACGTGTCCTCACGGCGGCGATAGGCGGAGACCTCTCGCGCCCAGCACTGGTCGCGGCCATGCTGCGGGGCGAGACGGAGTGGGAAGTGGTCGCCTCCTTCTGCGAAGCAGTCATGCTCGCGATGGAGGAGGCGGGCCGCGTGAGAGAGAGGACAAGGTCCTCCCTCCGCCCAACCCGCGTTGGTGGACGCCCACGGCGTCGGACGTCGCAAGACGATCTCCGGCCACCGTAGGCGCGGGCATGCGGGCGGCGAGTAAAGGGCAACTCGCCGCCCGACCATGGACCATGCCCGGGTCGATGGCGCGTCGT
Organism: Agrotis ipsilon; assembly: GCA_028554685.1. NCBI lineage: Eukaryota > Metazoa > Arthropoda > Insecta > Lepidoptera > Noctuidae > Agrotis > Agrotis ipsilon. The sequence continues at coordinate 8,213,954 of CM052955.1, forward strand.
GTTCCACGCGCGCCTCAAAGAGCGTCAGCATAATGACGAGGCCCCCTCTCAGAGGGCTAAAGCCTGCCGGGGTCGCGGGTTACCATCACCGTGACCCCGGAACATAAAGGGCTATTGAAGGACACCGTGGATTTTAGTCAGTACAAGTCTGACAGTACCTCTCGCCCTGCCCGGGGTGGGAGGTCTCATTTGATGATATTACCACGTAAAAAAAAGAAAAAAAAAAAGCTCGAGAACTGGTAATGTTGGAATATTGAACTTATGTGAACTCAAATGAGGTTCAAAATAAAACCACAGTTGCTTTTACTAAATCGATGTAACCAAACGATAGCGCGATCTAACTCGACGACAACGCCATCTATCGAGCATTGTGTCAAACTTTTTACACTTTTATTAATTATTATGGTTTCGTTACAAACATTACTACTTTAACCCAGCTTCGTCATGTTCTTGCACATACGACAAAAATAAAGAAGTTAAGAAAACGAAAACATTTAAATAAAATCCTATTCAAATCTGAAATTGTCCACGGTCATCAGCACAGCAGTAAGCGCGTCAGCGTTCCGGTGCAAATAAAAGATAAACTATAAAAAAAAACTTAGAAAAAAAATGGAATAAAACTCTAAAAAATAAGTGAAACACGAAAAAAGAAAAATTCTATGTCTGCCTGGGGATTGAACCCATGGTCACCACCATGAAAGTCAAAGCATAAACAAATCGAGCTACCTTGTAGCAGAATCGCGCGGCGAAATTATGAAGCATATTCTTTCTCAATATTTTTGCGTGAAAATATGTTTTTCTCGCGCGCCAATTTTTGATTCCAAAAAATTGAAATTGGAATGCGCCCGCCATTTTTGAAATGAACAGCATTTTAATTTATGCAATGAGATGTACATTTTGTGTTTTGTACTATGTATTGTTAAGGTTGAATATAGAATTGTATAGAATAGACGATTTGAGTCTTACGACTCGAGTCGCCGCTGTGTACGGATCATGCGCTACTAGAGTCGCGCGAATTAGGTATTCGACTGGAGTATCGGATACCCGAGTCGCCTTGTGTACGAAGGGCCTTAAACGCAGCCCTGCATCTTTCGCGTTCCAAAGACATGAAATCGTCTAAAATAATTAGGTTACATTCAAATGCGTTTGAATTTTTTTCTTTTTCTGTGTCTTGAAACTTGCCATTTTATAAAAAAAATAATGGTTAGTAGGTAATGTATTATTTTTTTATCAACAGGCCAGCCAAGGTGAAGCGGTTGGTAGTGCTGAAAGAAAATCCCAATACGTTTTTATCTTGCAAAATAATAATGACGTGAAAATAACAACATCTGAACTATTTGCCGAACTGGGTAAAACTTTGAATTTATTCGATTTTTGTGAAAGGTTTGGTGAAGGTGATTGAGTGTGTTGAGGACACCGCCGGTACCTAATACAAACTTCAAAACAGAAACTTTATGACACTTAATTTCCAAGATATGATAAGTTTTATAACAAACATGTACTTATTCATTTCAAGGACCGCATCGAATTACAAATCACCCTGTCTATATAGTCCACTATACAGGTGCGCCGTGCTCGTTATATTCCTTATTAGATTGCCTTATTGAACCAATCCACAATCTCTTACGAATTCAATTAAATACGTATAGGTACTTATAAGTTATCCATTGGGCGCTTTCACATTAGACGATAACGTTAACGACACGACATCGGTTGTTTCATTTATTTGTAGGGAAAATGAGCGAGAGCGGATGAGCCTCAGTAATTGCTGGGTCTGCCGATGTTACGGAGATATACTTCCCCTCTGGAAAAACTTCCTTCTTTGAACAGTAGTAGGGGTGGCTAAAAACGGAGCTTCTCCACGTACGGTGAACAGAGCCAGGTCAATCCTGCATCTTGACTTGATATGGGCCTCCAGACAAAGGGGTTTCCCTCAATGCCCACAGGTAGAAGTAATTCTTGAATTCGGTGGCCACCATCAAGCTTGATCTTTTGTCTACCTCCCGCCGAGGAAGCAGTAAAAAGTAGCTCAAGAATAAACTCTCATTTTAGACTATACTAAATAGCCAATAGGAGAAAACCGCATCCATGAGAAATCGAGAAACGATCTAAGGAGCCTTTAGCTCTTTTTCGATGTAAATAATTTTCGCATATTTAATTATTTGTGTGTGTAGTGTGAGTTGACCACAAGAATGAGCGAATTTGCCCATTTTTATGCTGTTTGATTCGATTTTAGGATTAAATATTTGACATTGATTTTTACTGTTTCCAGAAATTAAATACATAAGTTGTCCAAGATGTAGAAAAACATTCGAGCATGCTCAAGAACTCATTAAACAAGTAAGATCAATAGATGGAAAAATTGTGATGGGTATATGCGACCACTGTCGTAAAAAAGCGCAATCAATAAAAAAACCGTTTTGTGTATGCGACGAAATTGTTAAGAAATTTATATCAGCTTATACTGAAGAGAAGGAAGACTTAAAAAATCATTTTAAGGCTGGGCTCCCAACAACACTCAAAAAACCTCGTCAAATAAAAATTCGCGCTTACTCTGACTCGCAAATCAATCAAGGTCTCACATCACCTACATCTGGACATGAGCCTGAAGTCAAACCGATGTTTTATTCTGAAAAGGCATCCGATAAAATATCAAACACAGAAATGAAAGAAATAGGTTATAAAAAACAATCTGTTTCATTTTTCGAACCAATAGGGCCTGTTGGAACACCATTTGGTCTCACACCTCTCGAAAGTGTAGATGCGACAATAGTTCCAAGTAAATCGTTTGCAGACGTTGAAGAACTCCCAAGAACTTCACTTAAAGACCGCCAACAAGAAGAAATTTTCAAAGATACACCTTCAATGGATGCTAGAGAAGAATTAAAGAGAAGACATGATCTTAGTATGAGACAAATGATGAAACTTGATAAGGATTCCGGAGGTCCATATTCTGCATTAAAAAGGCCTGTTGTATATGAAACTCCGAAAATCGCTCCGTGGGAGCAGCAAAAAACAAAACATAATGTGTCTGAAATACAATTAATACATGTACGAGATTCTGAAGAAAAACCAAAGAAAGTTAAAAAAGCCAAAGACCGCCGTTTAACGGAACAACAATTACAACCCAGTGTAGACAAGATTAGTCATAAACCGAAAACAACAGATACGCAAACGGCAAAATCAAAAAGTTGGCACAAAAAACCCCACAAAATCAAAGAAACTATAAAAAGTGGTACCAAACCACAATTTAGTTTCTTTTTTCCTAAAGGAAAAGAAAAGGTGGAAAAGAAAATAAAAGTTGATGCGAGTTCTTCGCAACTCATAAAAGATACCAAAAAAAAACTTCATCAACAATCTGAAAGAGTAAAGAAAAGACAAGAAGAGCAACGCCAGCAAAAACTTGAAAAAGAACAAAAGAAAATAATTCCGCAAGAAGAGAAAAAACTACTAGTTGAAGAAAATAAAACACAGGCTGGTATGGATAAAAAATATACGGACAAGCAAAAAAGATTACCCAAACCAGAACAAAGTGAAAAGGAGACTGTTGAAAAAGATAGTGAGAGTGCTATAAAAGGCACAGAGCCAAAATCTGAACGAAAAGATAAAATTGATAAAGAATTCGACAAAACAAAAACAGGCTCGTCATCCCAAACTAAACCAAGAGATGAAATATCGGATAAAGGTAAAACGAAATCCAAACCTGAACAAGGAAGAAAAATTGATGAACTGCAACAAAAAACTGATAAAGTGAGAGAGCAAGAAAAAAGTGTCTTGAAACTAGAACCTAGACAAAAAGCACAGAAGGAAAAACTTGGTACGAAAAACGAAGACTTGACAAGGAAGGCTGATATAATAAAGAAAGGTAGCAAAGATTTGAAGTCAGAAACAGAAAAAATAGATAAAATTAAAGAGTCAAAAGCCGCAGATAAAGATAAAGTAGAATCTGAAAGAAAAAAATACGACGTGGAAAAAGAACAAACTACAAAAATGACAGAACAAGAACGACTTGAGAAAATACAACGAGAAAAAGAAGCTAAAGAAGTAATAGAAAGAATGAAACAAATGAAAAAATCACGGAAAGAAATAGAACCACTTAAGGAAAAGGAGCAGCAATCCGTCATTGAAGAGAAAAAAGGTGATGTAATCAAGAAAGGAAAATCCGCAAAGCAAGAATCAGATGGTCCAAAATTAAGCGCTGAACAGTTAAAAGAAGACGTTTTGATGAAGAAAAAACAACAAGAAAGAAAAAATAAAGATGTGGAAAAAGAACAACCTACAAAAACAGCAGAAGAAGAACGACTTGATAAAATACAACGAGAAAAGAAAGTTCAAGAACTTGCAGAAAAAACAAAGCTAATAGAGCAATTAAGGCAAGAAAAAGAAGACCGTAAGAAAAAGGAACTAGAGGCCATCTATAAAGAAAAACAAGCCGAGCTAAAACAGAAAGGAAAATCTTCAAAGCAAGAATCAGAGGGATTAAACGCTAAACAGTTACAAGAAGAAGCCTTAATTAAGAAAAAAGAACAAGAACTTGAGCTACAATTAACAAAAGAAATGGAAAAAGAAATAAAGTTAAAAGAAAAACCTGTGATGTTAAAACTCAATGACATAAAAATTCAGAGAGAATTTGCTCTCGATGACCTGATTTTAGCTTTAGTTCGATTAAAACAAGCTGCTGCAATCAAAAAACCTATGCCAATCAACTTCGAGGAGTTGAGGGAACAAACAGCCAGTCAATTGGATGCTTTTAAGTCATTCCATCCCAATGCAATTTGCTTTGATTCGGAATTAGACGTTTTAAGCTTAGTTACAAAAATACATCAACCGGCGGAAATAATTAGAGATGTTGTAATAGGTGAAAAAATCGTAAAACTTAAGCATCCTTATGAGAAAACAAAAATATCGGAAGTTGATGATAAATACCGAAAAGTTGTTTTCTTAGATACGATCCTACCACCCAAAGAAATACAAATTGAGAAGGAAGCAGAACATGTTGAAAAGATGGATCGATCTTCAAAAAAGGTAAGTGTAAATACGTAGTAAAATCTAAGTTTTTAAGGTTCCGTAGTAAACAGGATCCTTCTGCTACAGTTTCGCCATGTCCGTCCGTCTGTCTGTCTGTCCGCAGCTTAGCTCAGAGCAAGGAGACACTCGAGACAGTTACTAGAAGGCTGTTATTTTGCATGCAAAAAAGATAGTTACGTCGATAAAGTGGTAAAATAAAAACTTGTCAAATATTATTTTTGGGGAACCTTTGTACACGCACAGGTACACGTAAAGTGGGCATGGAAGATGGCAAACTGAAAGGATTTTTCCGCCTATTGTAGAAAAACAAATATTTATAGTTCGTCTATTATTCGAAAGTGGTCCCATTTTCACTGTTGGAATCTGAAGATGGGCTTCGGTTAAATATTGTAAGTATTGTGGAATGAATTGGCGTCAGTATGAAAGACCTTGATCCAACTACTCGTTTTCAAGATGCATTCTAGGATCTTATCGGCCGAAACGTCGAGACAGGGATTTAAGTAGCAGTCGGTGAACTAGTCGTAAAAATATAAGGCGAAACGCCTGCTGGGGTGACCCGGGACGGGTCTGTCTTAGCAGGATATCGCGGCTCTAAACGCAAGGGGCATGATGTAAAGAAACGGAGGGTAGCAAATAAATAAAAGGGCTAGATTGCCTATATACTTAAATCCTCCTCCAATGGTCCTCCTACCGAATGGGAACCTTTTCTATCATAACTTCGGTTAAAAACTGCACGCTTGTCAGTAATACCGACCGTTTATAACAAACGAAAAATGTTTGTTTTGAATCTGACATATACGAATATTGACTCCTTTTTATAGCGATACAATATTTTTATTAAAATAAATCCTGATTTTAGTTATCTTTTTATTTACAATTTTATTATTTGATAAGTCTTCTATAAGAATCCATTTTGTGATCTATTAATTATGCCCAACACGAAACAATCACCGGAACCGGTAAGTAGAGAATAACATGGAACAGAGCAGACTGGATATGGCTGATGGAGAAGCCGATGCACTACCGTGTGGCGCGCCTTGGGAGACGCCATATTAATGACTATAAAAGCGCCATACGTCTTATGTTCTGCTTGCATTTATTTTGTTGATTGTCTAGTCACAAAATCGATATTTCAAATTCGCGGCCAGCAATATTATCACACGGAGGGAGATGTTAGCTATTGTTGCTTTCGCCATAAATAGTTCGCGAGTTTACTCATTTACTTCAAACTTTCAGGTCGATTTCGAACCTAATAAAGGGATTTTACGGTACGCTTTATCTGATCGCTCCTTCATTGAAAAAGGTTGGACTATGCTACCCACAGAGAAAGTAGTGCGAAAGGTAAATACATTTTTTTCAATTTTGATAGATTTAAGTTATTATCATAATTAATTGTTACCCCAATACTCTTTAAAGGTGACTCTGGAAAAGAAAGATCAATTTTTAGTCAGAATGAGTCTGACAAGCCCTTACTGTCCACCCAGGCAGGAACGACTTATTTGATGACATCAACATCAAAAAAGTACAAATGAAATTGTAAAATGGGGCATTTTCGTATGGAACGGCCACGTTCAAACCAATATTATGCCTGCTGATACACTAACTGACATGATTATGATTTAAAAAATGGAAACTAACCTAGGTCAAATATATTTTTAAAAGTTAAATCACTTCTTTGTTTTCAGATGAACGTTTATCGCATGCGTCCGGCACACCCCGAGTTTGACTGGTTCGAACATAACAAGAACAAACGACTGATGACTTACGACTCCGGGGAAACACTGGCCGAGTTCGATGACAATGGACGAGGTCGCTGGTATTACAGAAATGGTCGACTGGCGCTAGATTATTATGATGCTGAGGGTGGTTATCTCTTGAATTTCTATGGATATGGAACTTGACTAAAACATACCAAGTGTCCGCATTATATCCATAGCTTCCGTTTCGTGTCAAATCATATAGAAGCATTATTTAGAAATCGTCAGATGCCTTAGGAGTTGTAATTGAAGCTTGCCTGCCGGCTAGTTTGTCAAGCCAAGCGTTTCTTAATATTATATCATTATTTCATTTTACCATTTTTGTGAAGGTTTTATTCGAACCTTAATTCTAATAATGAATTCCAGAGACAAATGCTCAGCAGCGTTTCGTAGTATACAGCAGCGGCGAGCCGGATGAGCGTGGTCGCACTCACCCTATCACAATACTTGCCACTTTCGACTACCTAGGCAACGGTATAGTTTTTGATCACACCGGAAAAATACGGTAATCATTAATGACCATTTTTTATTTTAAATAAGTAAAAAATTGAAAAAATAATTATTTTATTGAAAATTCTGAATCCATTCTTTGTTGAGGGTTTCGACTATAATCGAAACTGCCAATAGTTATCATATAATAACATTCATCAAACTTGGTTTCACCAAATTGATTATATGGTTTAAGTATACAATTCATAAATTGATGTCATTAAAATCAAAAAGCTAGTGCATAATTCTATTATATGTAGGGTAAGATTTTAGATTATTTACGAGCATCCTAATAATTATATTTTTTATTCATTTCTTCAGCCTTAAATATAATCAGACTGAAGGAGTGGTGCTTGATCGCGGAATCGGTCCCGTTTCACATTGGAAATGGCATACATTGAACGATCCGCCAGTTCTACAGCAAGTCATGATAGATACTCAAATGGCTCACAAGGATCCTGAAATCCTGAAACTTGGGCCAGCATCGGATAAGGAAATTCGACCAGATAATGCAGAAATGCTAGCCATAGAATTCGATAACTTCATTAAAGAGAAGAGCAAGAAATTGTCGCAAAAATTCAAACCATTTCAGATCAAAATGAAAGCTTTAAAGATCAACGAACATTTCTCTCTCAGAGTTTTAGACCAAGCTACAGTGTATCTCATTTTTAGAGATGGTTCAACTAACCTGAAGTTAAATATCGGCATGATACTAGATCATCAAGAAATCGTGGATACTGACACTGCTGAAGTGGGCGAAGTTTCAAACAGTTTGGAACGGTTTCCAGCTCGTACCGATAGCCTGGCGGGCCTACAGCGTAGTGTGGCTTACGCTCAACGTTATGAGAGACAGCGCTCAAACCGAGAGGCACGACTACGGCCCGCAGAGCCATGTGCTAGTGCCGATCATCTGACTGCTGCCGCCTCTCGACCCATGAGACATCCCTTAAGAACAGTGCCTACTGGATCTTCGAGTAGTACTGGATGTTGTAGTAGAAAACCTACAAACAATTTAATATACTATAATACACGTCTTCTTTAGATAATTATTGCCAACGTGTACAAGATTTTCTCCGGAGGATGCTCATAGTTTAGCAGTTTACCATAGCAGATCTTATATTGATTTTTCAGTATAGCATAATATCAATATTTATTGACTTAGGGTCAGCTCACACTGATACGTGAGGCGGCACGACGTGACTCAACTAAACCTACTACAAATGTGTATCTTTTCATGTAGTAAATACGAGTTAGATTAGCAGATAGCTCTATTGAAATGTGACTTGACCCTAAGACGCAGCAGCATTGTTATGTAGGTACTGTTCCGAATAGCCGAGAAAAACACCTATAGTCCTCGCCATATAAGTGTGAAATAAAATTCGTTGACCCCCGTGTACCAATGTATTCCAATATTTCAAAACCATTCGAAAAAATGTAAAGAAAGTGTCGTAACTCGATCAAAATAAAGGAATCGTGGTAACAGGCGACCGTGACCTTACATTTTATTTTGTAATTCGAACGATGGTATAATGGAAATCTAACGATGCGTTATTAGGATCAATGACCTTTAATCCACACTTAAATGGCGAGGACTATAGGTTGCGTAAATAGTTTGGCAGCTATTGAATTGAGGTTACTCGTCTCTCAAAGGATCATTTTGTACACGTCTCCTCCTCTATAATCATTTATTTTGTTAATTTAGATTTTAAAAATGATTAACTTAATATTTATTTAATAGACTTATATAATCGAAATAACAGTTTTTTATTACTTATACAGGGTGAATTTTTCAACTGGGCGTGGATGGCTACTTTCGAAACTATGTGGAATATCGAAAAACGTTGAAAGGAGTCTCGAGGCCGATTTTGACGAAAACTAAAACTGCATCATTGGATTTTAGAAAAATCAAAATTCCTGGCCAGGAATCGAACCCGCTGATTTTGAAAAAAAAATCACACCCTGTATTATTATACCGTTCGATAGTGTTGCTAATAAGGATCAAATTCTGAGAAGTAATCATATACGGCAAATGGTACGGTATACGGTGATTTTTTTTCCAAAATCAGCGGGTTCGATTCCTGACCAGGATTTTTGATTTTTCTAAAATCCAATGATGCAGTTTTAGTTTTCGTCAAAATCGGCCTCGAGACTCCTTTCAACGTTTTTCGATATTCCTCATAGTTTCGAAAGTAGCCATCCACGCCCAGTTGAAAAATTCACCCTGTATACTACTTAAGTACTGTGATAATTATTTTACCGAGAAAGAGAGTAATTAACGAAATAAAATTCATCCCTGACTCCCTCGCCTGATCGTCGACTTAACTTATTCTTAATACTCTAACAGTCTTATTCATAAAAGTCCCCTAAAATAGGTTTATAACACTTAATAGTTAAAATGCTTAATAGAACTAATAAGCCTATTATAAAATTATCTATTCATAAACGTTCAATAAACCCGTCATAACTATGGTGTCGCAATAAAACGTTTTAACGTGGTTAAGTTGCCATTCTGATGAATCCATAGATTAAATGCCAAAACAACTGGGTGTCCAAGGCCAAAAAAAACGCAAAACAAAAGTTTGACTTCACTTGTGACATTTGGAGACTTGTTTTTTTTACCTTAGTTTTTACTAATACTAGATGAAAACCCGGCTGCGAAGCCGGGTTTTCATCGGGTGAAACGTGTGTCATACATAATACACATCTAGGTACTAAATGTAGGTGTCACAGTAACTCATAAGTCCCACGACCGCGACAGGCTTTGGCCCTCAAAGGTGGGCCCCGTCATTGTGCTGACAGTCTTTGACGCGCGCGTGGAACACACGGACGGGCCGTCGACCTGGGCATGTTCCATGAACAGAGAGAGAGTTGCCCATTACTCGCCGCCCGCTTGCCCGCTCCTGTTGGCCGGAGATCGTCCTGCGACGTCCTGGGCGTCTACCGCTGCGGCTGGGTCGTGAGGTGCAATCCTGCACCGTATGCTCCACTGTGTCCTCCGGGCGGTCCACACAGTGGTGACACCCGGCGTTTCCTCAGGTACCTCCACACCCGGAACTTCCGTGTCCGGTGAGGATCTGCGTCAGGCGGTAGGTCAAGACGCGATGCCTATCTAGCCACTCCTCAAACTTTAACGGGGGTCTTACCGCTGCCATAGCGGCGTGCCCGGACCTCTGTTGCGACAGTCGCTCCCTCCATATTATCGCCCTGAGATCGCGCCGGAGCTCTTCCCGCCGCACTAAACTTGTCGAGGCAGGGGGTTTACAGTTTATAGGTTTTTCTAAGGAGGTTTAGTAACTACATAATACACCACATGACACTGGCCGAAAATAAAGAGAAAACATGAAAACTTTTCAACATGATAACCGATGTCAAAAATGGCGGCTGCGATCTGTCTTGTAAGAAAATCATTACAATTTTACAAAATACTCGACAATCCGAATTTTGCGGATATATGTTGTCGACTCGAAATCTCTATTTTTTAATGTTTTATTATTCAGTTTAGCTTTCGATCGAGTCTACCGTAGCCCTGCACGAAATTATTAATGTGTCGGCCATATTTCTTTTTATTAAAGGTATAAAGTAGGGTCCACCCTGTTATAAGTTTCGAAGCCGCTATTGAATACTTACAAAGCATTGTAGCGTTATTGAACGCTTATGAATAATGCTTTTCCGGATTCTCATTATAACAAGCTAATAAACCTATTTTAACTTTTTATGAATAAGACTGAAAAACTATAAGGCACAAATAAATGGGACTAGTGGCACAATTAAAGTAACCAATTTGTGGCATAGTAAAATCCTTCAGACTATTGATATTTTATTAGATAGTGTAGTGTTCGGGTCAGGAACCGTAATAAACCGCACCCGTCATCTTGCTGACGCTCTTTTAGGCGCGCGTGGTTCAACGCGCCGTCAACCCGGGCATGGTCTATGGTCGGGCGGCGAGTTGTGGCCATAACTCGCAGCTTGCATGCCCGCTCCTACGGTGGCCGGAGATCGTTTTGCGACGTCCGTCGCCGTGGGCGTCTGCCACTGCGACTGGGCGGAGGGAGGACGCTGTCCTCTCCCTCACGCGGCCCACCTCCTCCTTCGCGAACATTATTATCTTCCAGGTACTTATTACTTCCATTCCATAAATAATTTACAAGCGTTGTCAAACTGACAAACAAAAGAACGAAACCATTTTTAGATTGGTTTCTTTGAAATGGACTTTTTCGAAGGGTAAGCTATTATGAGTTTTTATTTTCTATTAACCCAACATGCTGCTAAAACACCTAATACCTTACTTGCTACACCTATAATTTTCCTCCGGGCAGAGAACAGCAGGCATGTCCATGCTGCGAAGAGTGCACAGAGTTCCACAAACTTGTGGAACTGAAAGACTCCGGTTTGGTGGTCTATTGTCACAGGTCGCGAGCAGAGAATGTTGGTACATCATCTCTGGTTAGTACTCAGATAGTTTTATATACCTAGGTAAGTTTCTTTTTACATGATTGAATCCAGTGTAGTACGTAATATTCTAGCAGAGCAATCTTAATGAATTCATGGTCATGTATCCGGACCTTTAAAGGCTCTTTACTTTGTGAAATGTATTTCTTCACCACACCTCATAAATAACCTCGCATGTGAGAAGTATAGTCACCTCCTTCGCCAGCATGAGTGCTTCGCAGAAGGAGTTGACTACTTCTCATTCCGTCTCACCCCGCAGCATGGCCTCTGTATGTTATTTCACAGGCCTTTAAACAATCTCATTGAACAAGTATGTACAATTCTTTTTTTTGCATCAACAGATAAAAGGTGAATCTGTTGGAGGTGCAGTAAAACCATCCGGAGATGTATTTATTTTATACAATAAGACAGATGTGAAAATAACAACGTCTGAATTGACTTCAGAATATGGTAAAACTTATAGAATACTATTTATCATAAATGTCACCATGAGGGCATCGCTGTTCGTAATCTGACAAAAGTTAAATCCTGCTTTTCGCTTTCGGTACGAAACCCTAAAAAAATGGTTTTGTTTGGTCATTTAACTAGAAAATACAGGCAAATTTGAAAAAGAAATTGCATACGTTACAATTTCTACTTTATGACTTGTTTAATTTTTGCTTCCAGATAAAAAAAGTATAAGTTGCCCACGATGTAGAAAAACATTTCAGCACGCCCAAGAACTCATACAGGATTTAAAATCAATAGATAGGAAGATGGTAACAGCCATTTGCGACCACTGTCGTAAAAAGTCACAAACTATAAAGAAGCAGTTTTGTGCCTGTGAGGAACTTGCTAAGAAATTTATATCCCTTAAAGGGGAACTAACCGAAGGAGCAAAAAAATACGCTAAAATATCATTTCAGCCAAAAATTGGATATCTCGGCAAAGATGCTACGCTGGACAATCAAAGAGAATCTAGAAGATCACATAAACGTGAAGAAATAGAAATATTAGTTCCGAGTCCCTCATTGGTAGACTCGGAAATATCACTTTCTCATTTGGGGACAAATGTGGAAGTCAAAGAATTCCCAAAATCTATTCTTATAGATCACAAAGAAGACGACATATATGAAGACATACCTTCAGTGGATGCTAAAGAAGTATTGAAAAGAAGACACGATCTAAGCTTGCGACAGATGATGAAACTTGACAATGATACTGAAGCTCCAAAAAGGCCTATTGTATACGAAACCCCAAAAAAATTCCCATGGGAGCAGAACGAACATCATATGGGGTCTGACATGGACATACAAAAAAAAATACCTACGACAACAACTTCAAAACAAGAGGATATTGGTACTCGTAGCACTCGTGATCTAGTTGATCCAAACAGGCAAGTAACATTTGGAAGAAGGTTAACCTCACAAGAGTCCCATGCTAAGCCAAGTAAATTCGACGACCAGGAAGGAAAGAGTAAAGAAAAGACTATGAAATTACAGCGTAGTTTAGACAGAATTAGTGACAAACCAAAAAAATCAGCACAACACGTAAAAAAAACAAAAAGTGAACCCATCAAATCTGTGAGAAGCGTTCTCAAGCCAGGTTTTAGTTTCTTTTTTCCAAAAATTAAAGAAAAAGAAGAAAAGAAAATAAAACTTGCTGCAAGTTCATTGCAACTTATTAAAGATACCCAAGAAAAGTATGACCTAAGAGAAAAGAAGAAGAAAGAGGAACGCCAGCAGAAACTTGAACGAGCTCGGAAGCTTAAGTCGGAAAAAGACGGAGAATCTACGGGTTCGATGAAAGAAACCAAATCAAAGTCTAAAAAAGGAAGTAATGGTAAAAAAATAAGTGATGACAAGGACAGCGATACAGGTAATTCATGCATAGTAGTACCTACCAAACGTAAGCAGTTTCCACACTCGATACCACTTATGTTTCAGCAGGCTAGCGGTGTAGCAAGACCGAATCTAGGAGGGGACAAGACATTTACAATTTTTAAAAGATATTTCTTATTCTTCCATCATCAAACCCTAATTTCCATATCATGGAACCACCTTTGAAATATCTTTTTTCCAACAAAAAAAGATCATCAAAACCGGTTCATAAAAGAAGAAGTTATCCGCGAACAAACAAAAAACAACATACGCACGCAAGTCATCTAGATAGTTTATAACCTGAATTAATTCATAGGATAGTTTTTATTCCAATTTTATATTCGCGTGGGTTAATTTTCGACTTGCCCGGGGCGATGCTACTATGCAACAGCTAGTAAATCATAGGGGCAAATAAATTTAAACCACGTACAAACTAATGTCTTAATTATCTCGCCCTTTAAATGAAAATTATACACACAGGTAAGATTACCGAGCAAGACATGCAAACTATAAAAGAAGATAAACATGATAAAAAGTTAAAAGAAGATAAAATAACAAAACTACCAGAAAAAAAACAAAGAGAGCCCCTAAAACAACAGGCACGGGAAAAAGATGCTTCTGCACGGGATTCGTTTGTTGATGCAGAAGAAAATAAAAGAAAGCTACAAGAAGCCAACAAAATCAAAGAATTGGAAGATCTAAAAAAACTGGCCAATAAAGAAAAAGAGGATCGGCTCAAAAGAGAAAAGCAGGAAAGAGATGCAACTTCAAAGAAAGAATCGCAAGACAAAGGTACCCATAAAACTAAAAAGACACGAGATTCGGTTGCCGTCCCAAAAGTTTTTACGCCAAAAATACAGAAATCATCAAATGGGTTATCTGTTGAAAAACTGGTAAAAACAAAAGAAAATAAAAAAAATATGCAAGAGCCTCCCAAAGAAAAGGAAGGTATACCAGTCTCTGAATTACAAAACTTACGACTAGAACTTTTAAAAGAAAAAGAAGCAATACAAAAAGCAAAAGAAAAGGAAGCACAGCTGAAGGCCCAAGCAGCAGCTAAGGAGAAGGCAAGAAAAGACGAAATCGAAATGAAAAACATCAAAGTTAGTAAAAGATCTGCGACGAATAATATTCTGAACTCGGTTAAAATAAAACAAAGTTTGAAGATGAGGCCTTGCGATGCTCATCCTGAGCTTCTAAGGCATCACAAATGCAACCATCAGCAAAGCGGACAACACTCAGATGTCTGCCCACTTTGCCTTGATTCTGAATTAGAATTAGATGTTTTAAGCTTGGAAATGAAAAGAAACGTGAGAAAGCAAAAAACAGATATTATAATCGGTGAAAACATTTTTAAATTAAGGCCTTGTATTGAGAAAACCGAAGAACTGGAAGGAGTTCCTTTGTTTTTTCAAAAGACTGTTTTCGTGGATCCTGGCAAAGACCGACAAACTAATGAGGAAATTCAAATGACAACAAAAGCTGAAGAAAATCAAATTAGAAAAACGGTCGCATCAAAAAAAGATTTGGCAGAGGTAAGTGCGGTTTCTCAGGTGTGCTTTAGGCTTTTTTTTATCGTGGTAAAATCATCAAATGAGTCCTCCCGACCTGCGACCTCGGCAGGCTTTGGCCCTCTATAGGGTCCGTCATCATGATGCTGACGCTCTTTGAGGCGCGCGTAAAACACAACGCGTCGTCGACCCGGGCATGGTCCATGGTCGGGCAGCGAGTTGCCTTTTACTCGCCGCCCGCATGTCCGCGCCTACGGTGGCCGGAGATCCGCGCCACACGATGTCCGACGCCGTGGGCGTTCACCACTGCGGCTGGTATGGAGGGAGGACGCTATCCTCTCCCTCTCGCGGCCCGCCTCCTCCTTTACGAGCATGACTGCTTCGCAGAAGGAGGCGACCGCTTCCCACTCCGTCTCGCCCCGCAGCATGGCCGCAACCAATGCCGGGCGCGAGAGGTCCCCGCTTATCGTCGCCGTGAGGACACGGCTGTGCCCCGCCCAAGCGGGGCAGTCCTGCACCGTGTGCTCCACCGTGTCCTCAGGGCGATCCTCGCAGTGGTGACGTGACACCCGGGCGTCTCTTCCTTACCCATCAGACACAAGTACCTCTCGAGATTGGGAACACCCAAATAATCCGAAATATTTTATTCCGAATTTCGATATTCCGATTTTCAAGACTCCGAATATCATAATACCTAAAAATTACAATGTCTATTTTATAGAATCTCGAAATTTATTTGACCGAAAGTCGTATGTCTGATTTCTTCGTTTTCCGATTTTCACACATTCGAAAAATGTGCTCGATGAGTTCTCATTCCGAAAAACGAAACTCCGATTTTCAATATTCCGAATAAACTGTTTTTTTCGGAATATTGAAAATTGGAGTTTCGTTTCTCATTCTACAGAGTCTGCTACGAATTGCTACAAAACTGGCTACACGTAGTTGTGTCTACCGTAATCCTAGAGTATTATTTAAGGCTGTGTAGGCGCGGCACTCCGCGAAAGAAAGAAAGAAAGTTTATAGAATACGCCTCGCCACTGCGAGGCGTATTCTATAAACTTTCTCTGTTTGCCTTCAGAATTGTTATTGTTATTAGGAGAACTTAGGATCCAAGAGCGAGCGAAGCGAGCTCGGGACTTGGGGCACCTCGACTCGGACAGGTTAGGTTCGAAGGGGATGGCGGGGTCTGAAGGACCCCGCCATCCCCTTCGTGTTAGGTTACTTTAAACCTTGCTCACAGAAATAGGAGCCCCGCGAAGCGGGGCTCCGTCGATCCATCTTGGTAGGTGGTGGTCAACAAATTAAATTTAAACATTAAATTATCGGAATTCTAATTAATCGGAACTTTAATAATCGGAATTCGTGTTTATGATGTTTCGGAAAATAATTATTCGGAATTTTTGATATTCGGTCTTTTGAAACTCGGTATTTTGAAAATCGTAATTATAAACGTTAGAAATATTGAAATTTCGGAATTATGATAACAGAAATAATGATCGATCGGAGTTGTTATATTAGGAATTTCGAACCATTCGGAATTATGAAAATCGGTATTAAATTCGTATTTATGAATTTCGGAATTAAGTTTTTCGTATTATCGTAGTGTACCCCTCGAGATTTCCGTGTCCGGTGAGGACCTGCGTCAGTATAGGTATGCGGCGTGCCCGGGTGTGCTTTAGGCTTTTTTTTTTTTTTATCTTGGTAAAGTCATCAAATGAGACCTCCAGCCCCGGGCAGGGCGGGAGGTACTGTCAGACTTGTACTGACTAAAATCCACGGTGTCCTTCAGTAGCCCTTTATGTTCCGGGGTCACGGTAATAGAAATAAGTCCCGCGACCCCGGCAGGCTTTGGCCCTCTGAGAGGGGGCCCCGTCATTTTGCTGACAGCTCTTTGAGGCGCGCGTGGAACACGACGCGCCGTCGACCCGGGCATGGTCCATGGTCGGACAGCGAGTTGCCCTTTACTCGCTGTCCGCATGCCCGCGCCTACGGTGGCCGGAGATCGTCTTGCGACGTACGGCGCCGTGGGCGTACACCACTGCGGTTGGGGTGGAGGGAGGACGCTGTCCTCTCTCTCTCGCGGCCCGCCGCCTCCTTCACGAGCATTACTGCCTCGCAGAAGGCGGCGACCGCTTCCCACTCCGTCTTGCTCCGCAGCATGGCCGAAACCAATGCCGGGCGCGAGAGGTCTCCGTCTATCGCCGCCGTGAGGACACGTCGGTGCTCTGCCCAAGCTGGGCAGTCTTGCACCGTATGCTCTACTGTGTCCTCCGGGCGATCTTCGCAGTGGTGACACCCCGGCGTTTCCTCCTTTCCCATCAGCCACAGGTACCTCCCGAAACTTCCGTGTCCGGTGAGGACCTGCGTCATGCGATAGGTCAGGACGCCGTGACGTCTCTCCAGCCACTCCTCAAAGAGGGGTCTTACCGCCGCGATTGCGGCGTGCCCGGCCGTCGGTTGCGACAGTCGTCCAATCCATACTACCCTGAGCTCGCGCCGGAGCTCTTCCCGCCACGCCTCGACTTCTCGAGGCGGCGGGGTCTCGCCCCGGCGCTGCGCCTCCACACGCCACTCATAAACGTGCTGGAGCCAGTCGCCTCCAGATCCCAGGGTAGTAATCCGGCAAGCGTGTGCTTTAGGCTTAGCAACACTTTGAATAGTTGCGTATTTAGAATATTAAAGCTGTTTCCTGTCGTCACTCGCGGTGGTAGCTATATTTTTTTAAATCAAGTCTTATCAATCGCGAGAGATGGGAGGAGGAAAGGGAGGCCTTTGCCCTGCAGTGTGACAACGTAGGCTTTTAATAATAATAAATAAGTCTTATTCCATACTGTGTTTGTTCGACATAGATAGCATACGTTTCAGTGGCTCAGCCTATCGTAGTCCACGGCTGGAGATAGGGTCTTTCCCAGGATGCAGAACACCCTGTCCTCCGCCTTTCAGTGCAGTCTGTCCCAGCAACCAACAAAATCAATTGTTTTTTTTTTTTAGACTTAATGTAGGTAATCTTTTGCAAAAAATTACGCAAGTAAAATCTAATTAAATTTTTAAATTGGAAAAGTTGAAAAATTGAAAAAAATAATATAAGGGTATGCTTCTACAGACTTAACAACTCCTAGTAATTAATACCGTTTTTTATTGCGCATTATCGTTAATATAGTCTGTTAAACACCTTAACTAATCATTCGAGCCAGATCCTAGCATTTTCCTTCAGAGATTTGCTTACTCGAACCCCCCACCCCCCGTGCGTTACGTAAAACTTTAATAAACGGGGTATTCAAGTTTTACGTAACCTCATTTATTTTAAATATAATTTCAGATCGAGTCTGGTAAAGGTATGATACGCTACTCATTATCTGACCGCACTTTTATTGAAAAGGGTTGGACTATGCTACCTACAGAAAAAGTAGTGCGAAAGGTAATCACAATAAGATTGAAAAAATTCCACCAGCCTCTACACCCTTACATGTGTTACAAATTGCATCCGTACCACGGGTATCCACTCTTCCACTATAGAATCGTCCACGGCTTTATTCACGCTGATTTCGTTACTTTCCTCAATTAATTCCATTAATAATCACTAGCTCAATGCTCTCACGACTGCTGGCTTGAGGTCTTGCTTGGGCTTGTTTTCCAGGGCTGGGCATCAGTTTTATTCGGTTTCCCTAGCTAGGATACGGAATTTCTCATAAATGAACGAGTCTGTATGTGTACCCAGTTCATGGCATTGGCATTACGCTCCCTATTACATGGGACATTACCTCGGAACTTATGAAAGTATAACATGATCAGCTGTGTAACGAGTCCCGCGAAGCGGAAATCCGTCGAGCATTCATGGTAGATGGACTATTACTAGATACATCAGAGTTAGCTTACTTCCCTAAAAAAATAGACCAAATTAGTTATTTTGTTTTCAGATGAACGTTTATCGTATGCGTCCGGCACACCCCGAATTTGACTGGTTCGAACACAACAAGAACAAACGACTGATGACATACGATTCCGGGGAAACACTGGCCGAGTTCGATGACAACGGACGAGGTCGCTGGTATTACAGAAATGGTCGACTGGCGCTAGATTATTATGATGCTGAGGGTGGTTATCTCTCGACTTTCTACTGAAATAATTATGTAGTTAGCGATAGCAGCCATCGACATTACGAGTAAGATAGGCTTTGAGATCGTCCGATCGTGCGGCACGAACAGTGAGCGTTGCTGTTGTAATAGTAGCTTAAATGAATGTCTAACTTTAGGCGTGCGCTACAGGGCGCCCGCCTCATCGCGACTACAATCGTGGCGGGAGACCGCCAAGCAGTTTTTAACCGACTTCTTAGTGTGTGTTTTAGGTGCGCGAAAGTTCCAGTCCTAGTATATCTACCACATAATGCATTGTGGGCTAGATTGAGACCACGAGCAAAACCATTGTAAATAATAATAAATGCCTAACCCCAAAAAAATTAGGATCCACCCTCACCCGGAGCATTCCCGTGTAATGTTACATCTCGGATTCAATTTAGTGCATTACATCACAATACTACCTCCCTGCCTGACGAGCATTCGCGTGTGATGTCATATCGTAAAAGATTTGACCCCACCCGCCGTAATTATTCAACTTTGTAGGTACCTACTAGTAGTGCTTATTGATATTACAAGTGATATCAAGATATTACACATTGTATCATTACAAAGTGCCCATTGTAATGCTAGGTTCTCCTGATTCACTGACTGGAGTAGACTGGACTGTCTCGTATAAATTACAACCGAATCTCTAACATTCAATTAAATTCGAGTTCGAGAGCACCTTTATAAAAGCTTGAATGGATTGGAAAACAAATATATTGTGTGAAAATATGCTTCTAATATAATAACTGTTCTATTATAAAAATTCCAGAGACAAATGCTCAGCAGCGTTTCGTAGTATACAGCAGCGGAGAGCCCGATGAGCGTGGTCGCACTCACCCTATTACAATACTTGCCACTTTCGACTACTTAGGCAATGGTATAGTCTTTGACCACTCTGGAAAGATACGGTAATCATTATTAACAATAAATAGTTGATTCATGTCTGTGGACTATGTCTGTGTATAAAGGTGCGTCTTTAATATAAATATGGACGCACCTTCATACACATATAATAGTCAAAATATATTAATATTTTCAAAACTTGTGGTCTTCTCGAAAAAAATGTTTAAAAAAAAGTTGGATTATTGTGCACAATATTTTTTTTTAATTATCTGACCACAATATGCCTCGTTGACTGGTCTATAAATAAGAATTAACGATCACTGAAGTTAACTTTTTCTTAATTGTGCCCCCACCTACGGTGTTACCAATGGGCACATAGTATTTGTCTTTATTCCAGCTGAGGTGTTTACGTAAATGTTTTATTTTTATTCCGTCTAAGGCTTAAGTACAACCAAACTGAAGGAGTGGTGCTGGATCGTGCGCTCGGTCCCGTTT
The DNA here is from genome assembly GCA_028554685.1 of Agrotis ipsilon. Classification (NCBI taxonomy): domain Eukaryota; kingdom Metazoa; phylum Arthropoda; class Insecta; order Lepidoptera; family Noctuidae; genus Agrotis; species Agrotis ipsilon. Next base: position 8,234,506 of record CM052955.1, read on the forward strand.
CACACTGGCAGTGGCATTCATTGAACGATCCGCCAGTCCTACAGAAAGTCATGATTGACACTCAAATGACACACAAGGATCCCAAAATTCTTCGACTTGGACCACCTACTGATCAGAAACCTCTACCAGAGAATGAAGAAATGTTAGCCATAGAATTTGATAATTTCATAAGAGAGAAAACCAAGAAGTTATCCCAAAAATTCAAACCTTTTCAAATCAAAATGAAAGCTATGAAAATTAACGAACACTTCTCTCTGAAAGTATTAGACCAAGCAACAATTTACCTCATATTTAGGGATGGTACAACTAACATGAAAGTAAACCTCGGTATGCTGCTAGATCATCAAGAAATTGTGGATACAGACACTGCTGAAGTCGGAGAAGTTTCTAACAGTATGCAGCGGTACCCAGCTCGCACCGATAGCTTGGCTTTTTTACAGTACAATGTGGCCAATGCACAACGCTTCGACAAACAGCGCACGGGTCATGAGCGGCGTATACGGCCTACGGAGCCGTGTGCCAGTGCCGATAAACTGACTGCTGCCGCCTCCCGACCCATGCGACTTCCTCTAAAAACAATGCCAACAGTTTCAAAAGTGCCATCCGGAACTTCTTCTAGTACTGGTCATGTAGTCTGTAGTCAAAAGCCTACAAACAACTTGTATTATAATACCCGCCTCCTTTGTTGAATAATATTGTAGTTCTTGATTATATTAAAAATGTTCTTTTTTCATAATTTTAATTTAGAGAGCAGTGGTGATGAAATAAATTACACAAAGTAAGGCGCCACCTACAACTCGCGTTGGGGCTGATACAACTGGGTACCACTGCTCCGTAAGTTCGTAGCATAGGTTTAGGTAGTGCTTTTTATAGGTTTTAAATAAATAAAAATATGTTTTAATATTATTCAAATTGTTTTAACTTTTAACTTTCTTTCTTTTCCCAGCAATCAGAATCTTCAATTTAAAATGAAGATTAGGTAGAACTTACCTACCATAAATAGCGTCCGACCGAAATTACATTTTCAGCCGAAACTGAAAATAACCGGACCTTCGGACGGTCTAGTCCTCATACTCAGTTATTGAGTTATAATGTACTATGTACTACGCACATTATATAACTCAATGTACTCAGTGGGCTATTTCAGGTAGCGTGGGTGTTCCCGCCTCCAAGGCTTGTCCCTTGTGCGGTGCACCGCGAGCACAAGGCAGCAACCATCATGAGTTTTATCTTGATAGAGACCGCAAAAAAATATTATTTTGTTCCTGTTAAGCCCGGGCTAACACGAGGCTAGTTTATCAAGCTAGGATAGCAAGCTAGTTCTCTTTTAAACTGTCTTGGCTCGATCACCTGGCTTGGAATATACTAGTTCTGTTTACATGAGGCTATATTAATTTAAGCTAATATTATCGCTGTGACCGAGGGGACACGTCCAAAATGAACTCCAAAAAAAAATACTATTCGACTGAAACAGTTACTTCAAAAACTGTACCTAACAATTCGCACTAGACGAACTAGAAGCTGAATTACAAAAACGGGTGTGGATAAAATCCACGATCTTGTCCACACCCATTTTTGTAGAAGAAGAAGAGATGAACGTGGATATCTGCTTTACTTTTGGAAGAAATTCGTGGTCACGGTACAGTTATACGAACTGTAAATTAATCTCCGTACCTACATATTTTGGGCATCTTAAAATCTCAGAAACACGTCGCGGAGAAAAACTAACTAAACGCGTGGTTAACTGCAAGTCAAAACTGAAAAATAACTTCACAGTCACAGGCCACATGAAGCTAGTACGGAAGCCAGGATAGTAAAATCAGTGGTGGGCTAGTAGCCAACAAAATAGAACTCCATCCTAATAAAATTGTACTGGCTTGTCAAATAATTTACTAGCTTAGAAATGAAGTTAGTTTTCTATACACGAAGCCAGAAATACTAGCTTAATGACAGTAGCTTGCTATCCTTTCTTGAAAAACTAGCCTTTTGCCTAGAGCCCAGGCATTACTCAGACAACGAGTGAAGTAAAAATTAAGTTAAAATATTGTGTGAATCCATATCTTTCTTTATTGAAACATGATGTAGGTTTTGAGAGAAAATTTATGAAACGCTGAAAAAATGTGGCGATGTAAATTTTTTCGAATATTTTAGAGTGTCTACTGTGTCTACATTTACCTACTTATCCCACCAAAAACAATTCATGTAAACTGTTGCCAAAACGAGCACATTGATAAGGTTTGTCCTACGAAAAAGATATCAGATCTCATGTAGAACCAAGCTTCTGAATCTACACGGCCTAACTCTAGCAACCCTAACTTCACAAATTCTACAAATCAGTAAAATGTAGGGCTTCACCGTTTCGGTACCGTTGTGGAGATAATGCTAATATTTAATTTCTGAAGTACCTACCTAAGTAACGAAACAGCCAAGCCATACATTTTACTGATTTGTAGAATTTGTGAAGTTAGGGTTGCCAGAGTTGGAGGGTGAAAATTATAGGGTAATGATTTTTTTTGTTGATTGTATACTAAACTTAGACTAAATACCGAATTTCAGGTCTCTAGCACTGCAGGAAGTATCCTAACATCTTAAGGTCTCATACAAACATCCAACCCCCATTTTAGGCGATGGGGGGCGAAAGTTATAAGTTTGTGAATTTTCTTGTTGATTGTATACTAAACTTCGATTACATACCGAATTTCAGCTCTGTAGCACTGCAGGAAGTAGCCAAACATTTTGATGATCATCAGTGTGTCAATATATCAGTGAATCAGTGACGAAATCTGTGTATTTTAGATGTCAATAAAATCTAAACTATTAGAGCTATTCCATTGAGACTTTGTATGCTTAATAAGTCTATTATTGGCATCATATCCTGTGAATATGAACTATCTGGTACATCGGAAACCAACTCTGTGAGGGTTCAAAAAAACGACGAAACACTTCGAGAAAAGGTAGGTAGTGCCCTTGCGCTTCGCTTGGCTCGTCTTGGCGGGGGGCACTGCCGTGCCCCTAGATCAAGTTTAGTGCATACCGCACAAGGCGCCCGCCGTGTCGCCTGTCGCGGCATGACACGCCGCGCCGCCGTGCTGCCTCCCATTAGCAGCGTCGTGTCGTTACACACGGTAGGTCAGTCAGTGCCATGCCGCACCGTAGACATGTGTCCACGACCTAACTCTGTACTCATTATAAACATACTTTTTTGGTCGATGAAAAATATTCAATTTTAATTTTGTTAAATGGCAATAGCCAATGGTCGACGTCATACGTCATTAATTTAATGTCAAGTGTCATTGTCAAACTAGCATTTGGGAACGTACATTCATGTTTTGTTCATAAATACGCAGTGTTTTCTAAAATGATAAACGAGTATTAGATTTAGTGAATAGGATATAATAGAAATTAATATTTGTATATACTTTCTCTGTAATATAACTACTGAAATGGTAAGTTGATAATAAATTTCTGCAATTTTGCCTATTGGAATAACAACGAAACAACAAATTAGCTTTTATCAACTTTATGATTCAGAGTTATCAAGACGATCCCAGTTGTTATGTTGGTTCGTTCCCCAAGGACTTCAGTTATGGACCTTTCGAACAAAATGGAGAGGGCGACAGTACTTCATTACAGGAAGATCACAAGCCACGAATTCTTTTAATGGGACTAAGAAGGTATTTGTGCAAGGAGTCTTACACAACCATGAATATTAAATAATAGTACAAGCATAGGGCTCAACTCACCATATAAATAAGATGCACGTATCTATTGGCTCTGGAATTTCGTAATACTGATCACAGTTAGCTAAAGACCTATGTAAACTATTCTCTTTGTAGTCATTTGATACCCCAAGTTATATGTATAATTGTTCGGTAGAATTCTTATTAGAATCCTATAGCCCATTATGTAAATGTAGTCTGACAAAGCGATGTCAGGCTAGATCTAGTATGAAAATGTGTTGTAACTATGCAAAATATGACATTGTCTGAAATGAGCCAATAGTATTTCCAACACCAAAATTTCAATTATCAACTTTTATGATAGATTGCTTAACAAAATTATTTAGAGCATAAATAAAATTAAGTACAAAATAACATATTCTTCTCATTATTTTTTCTCTAATATTTTTAGATCTGGGAAGTCATCTATTCAGAAGGTGGTTTTTCACAAAATGTCTCCAAATGAGACATTATTCTTGGAGTCTACAAATAAAATAGTAAAAGATGACATAAATAACAGTAGTTTTGTACAGTTTCAAATCTGGGACTTTCCAGGACAGATTGATTTCTTTGATGCAACCTTTGATTCTGATACAATATTTGGTGGTTGTGGTGCCTTGGTCTTTGTGATAGATGCTCAGGTGGGTGCTGTTTAAGTTTTTTTTGACATTTTCTTGTACAAGTCTTATTTTTCATCCTTCCAAACTTCTCGGTATTGTGTGATCTCTGGCCATTATAGCCCTGGAAACATGCAACACTCTACCATACCCTGGTTGACTTTGACTGTCACTTTCACTATCAGTTTAGAATTTTAGATGAATAAATATAATATTTATGCAATCTATTTCAGGATGACTACCAAGACGCTCTGGATAAGTTACAACTCACAGTCACAAAAGCATATAGAGTGAACAGTAACATAAAGTTTGAAGTATTTATTCACAAAGTAAGAACAATCAGTAAACATTTATCATTATATAATTACATGACTACATCTGTATGTATATTTTATTTCAATTATCTAGGACAAATATTTGATAAAACGCGACTCATTTTAGAGCAGTTGGTCTGTTTTGGTTGAATGTTAAAATTAGAAATCAAATCGACATTTTTGATACTAGAAACCTTAAGACTACTTGCTCAAAATATTTCATCTTTTTGATAGTTCTTTTTAAGATGATGAATTCTGTTGCACATCTTGTGTAGATCTAGTCTGTCATATTTCAGTCAATTTGCAGAAAACATTTAAAAATTATACACCATGCATTAGCGTCTGAATATGGAACTGCATAAATAACTGGTATTTTTTTCTATGAACGGAAGCACTAACAAGTATTGTCATATTAATTTCAGGTTGATGGTCTTAATGACGATTACAAGATGGAATCCCAAAGAGATATTCACCACCGAGCGACCGAAGACCTGGCTGAAGCTGGACTGGAACATGTTCACCTGTCATTTCATCTGACCTCCATATATGATCACTCCATATTTGAAGCTTTCAGTAAAGTAGTACAAAAGTTAATCCCACAGCTACCTACCTTAGAAAACCTTCTGAACATCCTCATATCTGTGAGTAGTAAAGCATAAAAAATGCTATGTCTAAGTCAATGCTTTTTCAATGAGATCACCCCCACTCTTCCTGTTGGAAACAATGATCTATTTAGGTCCTGTAATAATTTTCCTTTTGCTACTTGCAAATAATAATTTTATTTTTAACCCAAGTCTGTTTTGCATTTGTACATACGTAATATGCACAGTAATTATATTATTTTTTTTATTTTTTGAGCCATGCTTTGATTGGACCTGGAAAATTGAGATAATAACAATGATAGAGGCATTTAATCTAGCTGGAAAGCAGTAACTAGAACATTAATCAGTAAAACATATCATGATTCTTTTTTTTTCAGAACTCTGGCATAGAGAAGGCATTCCTTTTTGATGTTGTGTCCAAAATTTACATTGCAACAGACAGCTCGCCAGTGGATATGCAGAGTTATGAATTGTGCTGTGATATGATTGATGTGGTTATTGATATTTCTTGTATTTATGGGTAAGATGTTTATCTGAACTTTTATTTTGAACTTATTAGTATGTTCTTGACCTCGGGAGTAGATTTTGTGATATTTTTGCCATGGCTTGTGAGCCTTTGTGCCATTTCTTTAATTAAAATTGCTGTTAGTGTTGCTAGCATTATTATAAATTGAACTAACATGAATTTTATTTAAATTGTAGTGACATACCTAATTGAATTGAACAAATGTAATTTTATACCCATTCATTGTTAGTCGAACTTTTTCCATCAATTGTTGTTGTTTCAGCATGGTGGATGAAACGGAAGTAAACACATTCAACAGTCAAAGCTCAAGTTTAATTAAACTGAACAATGGTACTGTTCTATACTTGCGTGAGGTCAACAAATTCCTGGCGCTTGTTTGTATTCTACGTGAAGAAAACTTCCAAAAACAAGGTGATTTGATATTTTTCTTTTACATGCCATTGAAATTTTTTGTCACATAAAGGGGTTTGCAACTTTTTGGCCTCAATTTTTTTTCTTTCGCCAGTAATGAAATTTTGGTCATTAGTAAACCGCAACCTAAGAAGTTCGTAAAAAATAATAAAAAAAATCTAGAACGTAACCAACCAGAGATATGACCGTTTTGATTTTGTTCAAATCTGGAGTTATTTTTAGTAGGAATCCATAGATTTATTGATGTGTTAGGTTTTGCCCTCCCTCCAAACGACTTTATGTATAGCCTATAACCGTCTTTAGAGTCCCATCTATCTCTAAACCAAAATTCATCAACATCTGTTCAGCCGTTTTGACGTAAAAACGAAACGTACCTCAATACTTTTTTCGTGTTTGTAATACAAGTAGGTTTACGAGGAATAATGAGTGGTTTGTTTACAACACTGATTATAAGATCTTTATAACCGACTTCAAAAAGGAGGTTCACAATTCGTTGAACATTTTTTTTTAAATATGTTCCCTTACTTGTCAATGACGCCTGGACCAATTTGGGTAATTCTTCTTTTGTTTGAAAGTGGATCTAACAGATGGACCCATTATTACTAGGTCATGACGTAGTCTTGGAGAAATCGAGGAATCTGTTCAATAAATGGTAGCAAGTCATCTGCGATTGCTGCTATCGCATATCTATGCATTTTTTACGCGAACACACAACAGAATATTACGACTGTACCCACTAAAAAGGATAAAACAAAATCGTCTTGCTTAGACGTTAAAAAATAATCAAAAAGTGAGTTCTCCCTCCCTGAGTGGAGAGAAGGGTCTGTCAGACTCGTACGGACAAAAATCCACCGTGATTTCCATTTCCGATCGAAGTGGAATAAGTCGCGTCACGTCGCGTTGATTCACCCATTATCCGCCGTCAGCATGCCCGTGCCTATGGCGACCGGCAATCGCTTCACATCGTTCAAACAACACCCCAGGCGTCTCCCGCTGCGGCTGTGTGGCTGTCCTCTCCCTCAAGCATTTCGCCTCTTCCTTCACTAGCAAAACTGCTTCACGGAAGGAGGTGGCTGCTTTCCATTTCATCTCACCCCGCAGCCTTAACCAATGCCAGAAGCGAGAGGTCGCCCCCACCTACCGCCTCCGTAAGGAACTTAGGACTATAGCGTAGCTCTGTGAAAGTGGGACAGATCTCCAACGCGACACGGTCAGTCCTAAATAACAGTGGGGGAAGTTATAGTTGATATTGGCGTCGGGTTGATGAAGTATCTGGGACTCGTCCCCAACAACCGGTGGAAATGTGGCAGTGGCCGCTTTCAAGCGGCTCTACGAGTGGCTTGCATCGGCGAAACGCCGGGGTGGACCTCCGCTGCCTCGATAAGTCAAGGCACTCCGAGAAGAGCTCGGCGCGATCATAAGGCGGTATTGAGGGAGCGACTGTCGCAATCGAGGTTCAGGCACGCCGCAATCGCGGCGGTAAGGGCTCCTTTTAGAAGTAGCTGGAGAGGCGCCACGGCGTCCTCACCTTCCGCTTGACCCAGGTCCTCACCTTCCGGTTGACACAGGTCCTCACCGGACACAGAATTTTCGGGAGCTTACGGTATCTCTGTGTCTGGTAGGGAAGGAAGAAACGTCTACGTGTCACTATTGCAAGAATCGCTCGGAGGACACGGTGATGCATAAGGTGCAGGACTGCCCCGCTTGGACGGAGCACCACCGTATCCTTAAGGAAGCGATAGGTGGTGACATCTCGAGCCCGGCATTTTTGCGAGGCGAGACTAAACGGCGAATAATGGGTGACTCGTCTGATCTCGGACCATGCCCGGGTCGACGGCGAGTCATATTCCATGGGCGCCTCAAACATTTGTAGGCAACCTGACGGGGTTCCCTCAGAGTTCAAGTCGCGGAACCGTCTTATCTGGTAACCACGGTAGGCACGGAATGTAAAAGGCTGTTGAAGGAAACCGTGGATTGTACTAAGTTTACATCTAACAGTCTCTCTCATCCTACTCGGGTGGGAGGATTCATTGGATGATCATGATACATGTGTCATGTTCGTGAACGGGCGCTGTCAGTTGGGACTGGTCATCTCTTAGCTGCCACGGACTATTTTAATAATTAATAACTTTATTTTTGTCGTCTTTTTTATATTTACTATGGACACTAATAACTTGCCACATCGTTCTCACATAATGTACCACCTGATGATGAATGATGTAACATAAGCTCTGTAATCATTTTGGCGATTGATAAAGAGTGTCCATGGAGTTTCTTGCTCATTCTTCTCCATTGAGATCTACGCTTTGGAATGAGCACCTACGGTACTTTCACAGTTTTTATGTCATGTGACTGGGACTGTAGCACCATAACTATTTTTAGCACTAGTTTTATTTTTTTGTCTTGACATTTCAAAAGTGCCTATATTTGGCTTAGTTGAAATAAACGATTTGATTTGATTTGATTTAACGGGACCACAAAACGAACTGCCCTGCATTGGATGGATTTTAGTCAGTCTTCAGCCATAGAGGAAGAACTCATTACATTATTTTACAACTTCAAAACGAAAATCACGGTACTCAAGTAAGTCCCGCGACCCCGGCAGGCTCGTCATCATACTAATGCTCTTTGAGGCGCGCGTGGAACACAACGCGCGCGCGAGTTGCCCTTAACTCGCCGCCCGCATGACCACGCCTACCGTGGTCGGAGATCGTCCTGCGACGTCCGACGCCATGGGCGTCCATCACTGCGGCTGGGTTGGAGGAAGGACGCTATCCTCTCCCTCACGCTTTTCTGAAGTCGGTTAAAAAGATCTTAACAGTGTTATAAACAAACCACTAATTATTCCTCGTAAACTTACTTGTATTACAAATACGAAATATGTATTAAGGTATGTTCCATTTTTACGTCAAAACGACTGAACAGATGTTGATGAATTTTGGTACAGAGATAGATGGGACTCTAGAAACGGTTATAGGCTTTTCATAAAGGCGGTTGGGGTGGGCAAAGCCTCGGGCAAAAGCTAGCTCATCAATAAATCTACGGTTTCCTACAAAAAATAACTATAGATTAGAACAAAATACAAACCGTCATATCTCTGGTTGGTTACGGTTTAGAAACTTAATTTTTTTTTCTAAGGACTTCTTAGGTAGTAGTCTAATTATGCTCTAAGTTTCTTCACTGGCGAAAGAAAAAAAAATTGAGGCCAACGTCCATACTAAAAGTTGCAAACCCCTTTAGGGTTGCCATCTCTAAAATTTGGAAACCAAAACAAGACGCGTGAAAACCCCGGATTTAAGAAGCCAAAATCCGGACATGAGTCGAAGTGCGCACCGTAGCAACTGCGTCGGGAGGGATGGAGGACGGTGAAGTGTATGTGTATCTTAGGCGGCCCAAGACTAAATTTTTAAACCCAAACTACAAATGAAGCCCCTGGCTGAACGTTCCCGGATGCCCTCCGAACTAGGACAACGGGGAAACCCGGACGGATGGCAACCCTACATATACGGTTATGGCCATCCACGCCCAGCTGAAAAATTCACTCTGAAGCATTCATAAAAATAAAATGTACACATTTTGTGCTGATAATTATACCTTTTTAAAAACAATAGATATCCTACATAACAATATTTATTTACTTATACGGATTGATGTGTAGGATTGTGTTTCTTCTAGCAAAAATACAATTAGAATTGATATTCTAAAGCAAAAATGTGGTTTTTTTTTATTATTTCAGGTGTGATAGACTACAATTTCCTGTGCTTCCGCGACGCTATAACTCAGGTATTTGAGTTACGCAATAAATGTCAGAATGCAGTTACATCTAGAGCAGCATCGGGTACCCCTGAACCCATACCTAATGGCGCAGCGGACTCAACGGAAAGTGCCTCCGACCGTTCACAAACTCATTTACCATAGCATATCACCGCGACGCTTATTTTTGAAAAGTTAATAATTATATCTATTTAACATATAACTATATTTAACATTAAGTATGTGAATAAAAGAGCATAATTATGTTATTACTTCTTTATTTTATTTTTGGACCTTGATGTGTATTTAAAGGAAACGCTCCTACCAGCCCGCGAAATTCAAAATTTCTTGCCTTTTTTTGCAATTTGCAGGCCAGTGCTAGATTGTATGTTGATTAAAATATTATTCACTGCTGTAAGATTGTAGTTACAGAATTATAATCATCAAAATCACAATACAACTCTCCAGGTTCATAAAGGCCTAGGAAGAAAAAAAAAACAGAAAAAGTCATTCCTAGAGCTTGCAAAAAACGCAAGAAATTTTGAATTCCGGGGGCTGGTTGGAGCATTCACCTTAAATATTAGTATTCGAAAAATAGCCACTATTGATCCTTTTCGTAATCAGAAACGATTACTTGAAACGCCTTCTACACAATCCAAACTCCAAACCGACCGCCGACAGAGGCATACGTAGTATCTCTAAGTAGTCTGTGACAGAGGCGACCTTAGTCGCGTCAACCTACGCTGCTGGTCAGTTAGTAACAAGTTAGCCAACATCCCTGCTGGTCGGCCGGTTGGTCGATTTTCACACCGACTGGACCAAGGTCACCTCTGTCGCCAGACGGGACCTTATCCATCGCAACAGGCTGCGTCCTTGGTCGGCCCCAACCGTGTGGAATGCTGTCGGCCGACGGAAGATCGGCCGATTTGGTTTGGATTGTGTAAAAGGCGTTTTGAAAGGTAAATTAATTGGCCGTGAAAAACTATGAATTTAAACTGCCACCTTTAAATTAACAAGGAAACTATTTGGTGAAATAGTGTTATCATTATCCCTTGATTGATCCAAGAATACAAGTCTGGCTGGGTAAGAAAATTCTCTCGAAAATACATAATCGACTAAAAAATGTGTAATTCAATTCTAATTGAGAAAGCTACACCTCTAGTGCCATAGATGATACGGATGATACACTCTAGTGCCATATGTTTTCTGTCAATGTCATAACGGGAAAATAACATCTCATCTTGTATTGAGATTGTAGGTATCTTTTGTTTGTGCTTTGCTATTCTATTTGAGCTTATGGTTGCACCTACTTTGAAAATAATTTATTTTCTCTGCAATTCGTAGTTTTATTGATCTATAAACTGTGCAGCGTCTTTACAAATATTAGAAGATTTCGGTAAGTGACATTTTAGTTTGTATTAAGAATTCGATTGGATTCCGTACTTAGCAACATGTTTGAACTGCTCAGATTTTTTTTATTTAAAAATTGCGAAATCTTCATCACCTGATGTTATATCGCCTTGATGACAGAAAGTCAAAACATACAAAGCAGATTGTGCACTTTACGACCTACGGGCTACGTCCAACAATAACAGAAAATTACTAATGTGTTCAGTTTAACAAAGGATGAGTAAGACTTGCGGTTTACCCCCAATTGCCTTCATTCCCTTCAGTAATTGTGAAATTATAATATTACTAACAGTCACTACATAGTTAGAGGGTCTGCTGTCTATAATTAAGATTATGACCTCATACATTTTAATTGAGGAGATTGCTGTAACATAATACTAAATGCTTCCATAGCTGAAATTACTAGTAACTAGGATGTTTCTAGGAATTCCCAAAGCATAAGATGACCCACTGACCATCCTTCAATTTATATCATAGTCACGAATGATAATGATGCTGACAACACAGAAATTTTTCTTTTTAGTTAAATTGATTTAACACAGCTTTCACTTCCTAATTAACTGTCTGTTAGGAATGGTTTATAAGCACAGAGCTAAAAGAGAAAAATAATCTAAATAAGAGCCTTTTTGTATCATTAAAACTTAAAAAAAAATAGTTTTTCATTAAGTATATTTTTTAACTTCCTATTTAATTATTGAACTAAATTAAACAGTAACATATAACTAAAAAAGTTTTCGGTACAAAATTGTCTATAACTAATAAAAACACATAATATACAAATATAAGTTAGTTTATATAAATGCACCAAAAAAGGAAAGAATTTTTGCCATGCACAATTATTACACACACATACATAAATATAATACATAACCATTAATTATTGAATTACTCTCTGGATAATATTTTACAAACTTACATAATAATTCTAAATCCTGAAAGACTTAAGTCTTGACTCTTTTTAGTAAGTATTATTTTTTCTCAGGTTTAAACTCCCAAATGAATATTAAGCCAGTTTGATTTGGCTTGATGATCTGTGTCCACTGCAGGTAGGTATAACTATATGCCTTAGATTAAAATTTGTTAGATTTCGAGGTAAATCACTGAACTGAGAATAATTATTGTATGGCAAAAAATATCAATAAATGTTCCAAAGCCCAAACCTAATCTAAGGACCTAACAAAATAAAAGAACAGTATGAAAGTTGTTAGAAAGTATAATTTTTTTATAAATAATTTTACGAAATCTTTCATGATTTATCTTTCAATCATGCATTGCAAATAGCAAATCAGTTTGTGGGCAAATACGTTACAATGACTTGTAACCTATTGTAACATTTCTTTGTTCTCCATGTTTCCAAACAAAGGACTGATTGTGACCATGACAATAATAATATTATTAATTGCATTAAACATAACATTCTCCTTGAAATATTGTATTATGTGACATAGTTTAATACTTAAAATGTTTCTGTATTTTTTTACTCCTTTTTTTTAATAAATGTGTAAAAATACTATCTGCCTATACCTTAGAAAGGGTGAGTTTGCACATGCAAACAATTATTAGGTAACCATTTTTTTTATTTTCATTTCATTTGGTTATTGATGCAAACTTCCTTTTTTTCATGAATGTAACAAATATTTTAGATTTACACATGATTTATTGCATGCGTAGCATGCCGATTCTATGTCTATCCTACCAAGAAAAGCCAAAGTTATTTCATCGTTATTTCTACACATGTCGACTGATTTTTACACAAATATGACACCATTCATACACTATTGAAGAAAAGAACGTTTATTTTCCATATTTTTTACATTACCATGCTTAAAACAATAAAAATATTTATACGTTCTGTCATTTTGTCTATTCTTCCGCCGACAAAACCCCTTTCTTCGGCGCCATGCTACGCCTGCAGGGCCGAAGCCTTCAAAAATTGTATTCCTAAAGTGAAAAAAAATTACAGTAGGATGAAACCCATTAGAAAAGCCAGAAAAGGAGGGAATATGATAAAAATGAAAGGAAAAATAAATTACGGTCGATTTAAAAATGGTTTATCTTGATTTCCGGCAAAACTACAAGTCCTGTGAAATAAAACAAAAGTTGTAGATCTTTTTATTACCTACAATTTTGCCATTTACCTTTTTTCCATAGTACTTGTAGTTTTGCCGGAAATCAAGCCATTTTGAACCCTTACAAACTCGCCCGGGTCGACGGCGCTTCGTGTTCCACGCGCGCCTCAAAGAACTTCAGCATAATGACGAGGCCCTCTCTCAGAGGGCTAAAGCCTGCCGGGGTTGCGGGACTTATACCATCACCGTGACCCCGGAACATAAAGGGCTACTGAAGGACACCGTGGATTTTAGTCAGTACAAGTCTGACAGTCCCTCCCGCCCTTCCCGGGGTGGGAGGACTCATCTGATGATTTTACCACGTAAAAAAGAAACCCCTAATCCTACTGCAATTTTTTTTGGTTTCAAAAATTATCGACCCTGGCCTATTAAAGGAATATGATGTTACAATATTTATACTATTAACACACAGGATTATCCATTTTGCACACTTTTAATGTTCTTGCACAATCATTATTATTTTAAGATGAGCTTTTGTATATGTTGCAAGTTGCATCATTGTTGAAGATAAAGCTATCTTGTGAAAATTGCATCACATTATCTGCATGCAAGGTATTAATCAGACTCATCTTAAACTAAATCTTGCATCATAACACTCCTTATCCCTTGAGTGATTTCAGTTGAGAAATTATTAGAACAGCATGCAAAAAACCTAGATAAAAAAATTAAATTAGTCCAAAAACTAGATTGTCAACAAATATTTAACCCATATTTTTTTCTTTCGCTATTTAAGCCAAAATTAACTTTTTTAATTAGGTATAATTCTCAATATTTCTAACGCCTCTTACTTCGAGTTTTGATTCGTTGTAACTGTTGTCAATATTATTGATAAAAAAAATTGAGTCATATTAAACTTTAACTGATAAAATAATTTGCTTTGCAATTTATTGATGCTGTTATCCTGCCTATCCCACACACAACATGTTTTATCCAGCATATCTAAAATTGCCACTTCAGCAATGCTGCTAAAATGTGTTCTTTATCCATTATGCACTCTATAACTTGAGCAATAGAATAGAATATTCCATATTATGTATTTTTACAACAATAAATTGCGATCAAGTTCTGTAATTGTATTTAGTCTACATTTAAGATTCCCAGAATTGTTTTTTTTTATTGTTATTAATTACTCCTCATTAATAATTAATTTCGAATCCATAACAATATTGTAACTTCCGTTAAATATTTATTATGCACATACCTACATGTTTATGACCATGATGAAGTAAACATGACAGCCTCATTTATTTATAATATATAAAGCTCGTTTTGATATCTTAGATTAGAGTTCAGCTTTTGACTTAGTAAGCCACTATTAATATTAATTTGAATTCTTGAATTTATATGATATACCTATCTTCTGCAAAATATGATAATATTCATAAATTATGTTCAAGGTCTGATAATATACCTACAAAAAATAATTGTGAGTTTAGCACTGGTGATATGTAGTTTTTTTTTTTTTCAAGTGATGTATAAATAGCAACTGTTTCTTGTAAACTGACGCTTGGGGTACCTCAAGGTTGAATATTAGGACCAAGTTTTTCAGAATCTATTTCGATACTGTTCATGTTGATACTGTGCTGTTAAATAATACCAGTAATGAGGTATTGTTAAGAAGTACAGGGCATAAGGTAATGAAACAGTATTTTTTTTTGTATGAGGACTGACCAGTATATAAATACAAAGTTAGATAAATAATTTGATGAAGATTACACTAGCAATAGTGTAATAGTTTGTATTCTCTTGTAGTCCTTTTTTTTATCCATGTCAATATGTCAACTATAATTAATTAGTTACATAATATCAAACGATTATGACAAAAATTGAGATTAAAAATAATACCGGGGGGCGTGTAATCTCATATTGATAAGATTTCGAAAAAAAAAACATGTTTTTCCGCATGCGACTCACAATATCACTGGCATGCGCATTAGAAGAAGTCGAAGGCCACTGGCGCGATAATGTTGGTGCGTGCACGCGGTTTTCGCGAATTTGCAAATGCGAATATCTTATGTAGGCTAGTAGATATACGGTTGAAAGTTCCTCGTATGAGTTAGTATTTTTCAAGCCGCTTGTTTAGCCTGACCTTGTGGTTTAAATAATACGCAACAGGCAGCGTATGGCGCCATCAGTCCTCGGCTAGTCGTAAATACACGTCACGACACACCCATTCCTAGACTAATAAGGTGGCTGTATTTTGTTACGTTGCTATAATCTTATACACAATTTGATCTCTTCGTAAATGTTAATGTTCAGTTTTAAATGCGCATGTTTAATTTTGGAGCTATGTACTTGCCTCGCATTTTAAATAGACATCAGCCACACCTCCAATAAAGACATTGGAAATAAGAACTACTAAAAACTAAACTAGAGAACATACTAGAAACTAGAACTTCCTGTTTGAATGGCTAGAATTTATATTAATAGTAATCATATATTAATCAAAAGAAGCTTTATAGATAAACATGCTCGTCATATGCTTCGTTCCTTGTTACATAAGATTTTTGTTATTTTCCTCGTCTATTACTAAAGTTTCAAGATTTCTGACTGGCATTACTTACAATAAATGAACATGATCGTAGATTAATTAAGCAAAGCTGTGTCCCAAGGCATAAATAAGGTCGATGCCCAGTGTGGTATAAAATTCAATCCCACTTTCCACATAAATGCCACACAAATATCAGAGTTGTTCACATGCAAAGCAACAGATTTTTATAGGTCAAATAGGACCAATCCTTATGGATTGGTCTGGATTGGTCGTGCTTATGGAATTATTTCCATAAGCACGAATATTTGGGAAGGAGACTCAGATTATTTCAAGAATTTATTAAAATATCATAAATACAGAACGTATTTGCGATAAAGACTAATTAACGAGATTACTGGAGGGGCACATACCAAATAGTTCCGCATTTGATTGATTGATCAACAGCTTCAACTAGGAAGGTTTTCTAAATTCAGTAATTTTGCCTATATATTATTGCATGCTTGTGATGGATAAAAGTTTGTAAATCACAATTTCATCATGAAATCTAAATAAATATCTAACCATGAAACTATTGTATCTAAATTATAAAATATTTTTACTTCCTGGCTTTACCAGTTTGCCAAAAGATTCGTAAAACAGGTTATTTTCCAAAGGAAATTTTGATCAATGCCACATCTCGTGAGGCCTCTATTGAGCTAAATAATAAACCATAAAATATAGGACAATAATAATGAGCGTGGGATCGTCTATCTTGGCTAAAGCTTTGTGTTTCGTAGCTGACAAACAAACATTGTTTTTGTTTACGATATTTCGGTCACATGTGACTAACACCTAGGTAGTGTAGATTTAATATGCTGCATAGTAAATATGTAGATTTAAAAACTGCTGCGAGATGGCTCCATACAACGTGTTGTTGTTTACATTCTTAGTGTTGAGTAAGTAGGTACTTTCAGCCGCTGTGTAAACAATATTGATTTACCTTTTGTTTTTAATATGCGTCTGATAACCAATTCCACTTAAACTATACGTATTATTAATTGAGCACTTATAGTCATTATTTACGGACTTAAAAAATCAAGGTCAAGTAAATAGCATTTTATTACTGCCTAGCTATAAACTTATCATGCATCATCTACATTATAGTCATTCACATTCTCTCTCAAGTTATGACATAACATTTCCATCAGTTGAATGGCAGTCTCATTACGCTCTACCATATTGGGCATGTTGTTCACATGTGCAACATCCACAATTAATTTCCTTTTGCATTGCGTGTTGGTATACTTGGAGGAGGTAAAGTAACTTTCGTAACCGCGATGGCGCGACATCACGCCATGTCGCACGATCGACCCAACGCTGGCCTTAGTTCAGTGCGGGAACGTTCTCAGTAAAGCAAGCAAAGCGAACGTTTGAAGCACATGGTCGGTGGTGTGAGTTGTATGACTGATATGTGCGGTATCATATCAACAACCGAGCTACGTCACACAACGTCAGCCCATGAACGATTCTTGGACGCTCTCGCATCGGCCCACCCACACCAGCCACTCACAGGCAGTTTACTGGTAGAGTCGGCGCGAACAACACGTGTCGAAATCTTACCTGTGTTCGGAAATTGTGTACGAAAAATACAGCTGACTGTACATTGTTTATAATTTACATAAGAAACATTTTGTGCCTTAGAAAGTTCACAGTGAAGTATAACCTCTACAGTTTTTCCTTACTAAGGTATTATTTTTGTTGATAATAATTTAATTGCTTTTGCTTTCATAACGTTGTATTGTTTAGAAGTTTATGGATTTATTATCCACGCACCTTTTCATTTTCAGTATCAGCAATCAGCATAATCTGTACTTGCTTTATTTTAATTTTGTTGTTAGATTTTATCATTATAGTAACTAACTTCAACTTGAATTAATTCAGTAGTTTCGCTCAGGTGTTTCAAAAATGCTAATCAGCTTGTATTAAACTTTGTTGTAATTTCGCTGTTTTCTATATTTAACTCTAATTGAACTAAATCCTGTTTGACAAATTGTGTAAATGTCTGCTGGTATTTACCTTATTGATGTTGCACTGTTTGCAGTCTACTGTTAGTTTTGAAATGTTTATTTCATTTACACACAGGCCTTCATGCTTTTATAATCTTCATGTTTTCACTTTGCTTGCCGGTCTAAAGAGTGAGCATTCCTCACATTTTTTAAATTAAATTGTTTATATTTAGGACGTGACCTTTGAGTTAATTTATAGTACCTACGTGCGACTCTTTCAGATAGTCTGTAATGCTTCCGATCCTAAAGTCATTTAAAATTCAAAATAACTCTTGATGGTTTCAGTAAACAACAAAGCTATCATTGTTGTTTGTTTAAAATCATGTATTAGATAATGGCAGTTGTTTGTATCGACATTGTTTTTCTCTTCGCTCCGTGCATGTTTACCCATGTGAGTCATACGTAATACTAATACCTAGAATCTAGAATGGAATATTAACTTGTAGGAAGCTATTATTTATTTTATTAACAGTGTCGGTGTTGTCGTCCAATGTCTGTAGATGTACAAAGAGATTCGATCCTTCACCTCGACGGTCTTGGCTTTGAAACTGTTTCCTTACACTCCTCGCATGACTGACCTCCTTTACACCAGTTTTTTTTTAGGATCTGTGCAATCATTTCTGTTTCAACTGTCTACTTTGTGAATTACTGCGGGTATTTTCCCTTCTACCAATTATTGTCTTTGAGCTTAGTCGGTAATCAATAATCATTAATTTGTGTTACTTACATAATATGGAAAAAACTAATTTGCAGATTCGATCAAGTCACATTATAAATAAGACGTACTACATTACATACGTCTTTCGATAATTAAATTATCGCAGTTGTGATAACCAAAGTAGGTAGATATATTTAATTCTTTATTAGCCTGTCTTTCGAACTTGCCACTGGGTTTTTCTATTTCTTTGTCTAGTTTATACACAAATTAATTTACTTTTTTGCAAACAATGGTACGGAATGGTACTTAATAGGTATCTACTTAATGCAAAAATGAAAGGAGGGCAATGTTTGCCTGCATGTTAATGTTGGGCTATAGTGTCGTCACATGATTAATAACGGACTTTCATGGAATCGATTCAGTGAAGCCGTATGTACCGTACCGTAGGTAGGCCATGCTGCGGGGCAAAACTGAATGGGAAGCAGTTACCTACCTCCTGCTGCGAAACAGTCATGCTAGCGAAGGAGGAGGTGGGACGCTTGAGGAACATCACAGCCTCCTCATCAAATCTTAATTGTACCTATTATCAATCTTCTTAAACCAAAGAACTGGTACAAAGTTGCTACAAACGTTTTTAATTTATACCATCACTATCTTGATACGATGGCCTTGTAACGTGCTTATTATGTCACACAAGTGATATTCACACAAAAACACATTTACCTATATATCAGGTCTATTTTGTCATATCATTATCTAACACATCAGGTGACAGTCGAAACTACGATTCTGATACGATAACATTCACTGTCATTAAATCTATTGCAAAACTTAGCCCTTGTAGTCAGACGTACCTATATTTCAATTAAAGAGATCTAGTTCTAGATATTATCATAATAATATATATAGGTTTCAATATGCTATGTAGATTGGTGGCTCTGTTGAATAAACACGAGTGTGGTGTCGTGACACCAAACTCGTGTCGGGTGCCACACGTGAAGAATTGTGGTATGCTCGACTGGCTTACAGATAAGGTTTCATAAACAGTTGCTTCTTCCTCTGTCGCGTTATTTGATCCGTTTTCAATACATTCACGTGTCTTAAAGTACTATTAGGTTTAACTAAATGAACTACAGGTCAGTTTGCTGTGACCGCTACTGATGTCCGAGTATAGTTAGCAGCTTCAGTTGATCAAATTAGGTTTTCAGATTATCTACTAAATAGAAGAGATAAAAGCAAAACAAACACCTAGTTTCAAAGGTAATACCTATCGTGTGGCATGAATTATTTATTTATGTCAAAGAGTTCAGTTCCACTTTTGATAAAAGAAATTAGGCGCGCATAATTAAAATTAGATACACAATAACAATACACACCTTATTTAACATCATAATAATATGAACTAGAACGAATAAAGAGGAAGTGGTCAGTGGTCGGACGTAACCCAATAAATTGAGATAACAGTTGGCACAAAACAATAGAGTTGATAATGAATCGAAAGGCAAATGCGAAAAAGGAACTTGAATAGTAATTTCGACTTGTTAAAACTAGTAGAATATTAATGAGGTGTTCAATGAAGAAATAAACAAGTTCAACCTTGGTGCTGTGGCTGTTATATGGCTTTTTATCGGAACGTTGTCTTTGATAGCTGTATTTAATGGATTCCGTGAAACCTTATTACTGAAACGAAACGTTTAAGCGCATAAGTATAATCCAATGTACCTATACTACTACCAATTTTTTAACCGACTTCAAAAAAAGGAGGAGGTTCTCAATTCGGTCGGTATGTTTTTTTTTTTTTTTTTTATTTTTTTTTTTTTATGTATGTACATCGATTACTCCGAGGTTTCTAGTCCGATTAGTGTGATTCTTTTTTTGTTCGATGCAGGATACTTGCAGTGTGGTCCCATAAAAATTTCATCAAATTTGGTTTAGTACTTTTTATTTTGTGAGCATTTTTATTAATTTCGCCTACTTGGATGACATTAGTTTTTGCGTGTTTGTTACGCGATTACTTCGCCAATTGTGGACCGATTTTGAAAATTGTTTTTTTGTTGTATTAAGGATCGTTCACCTTAGGGAATACTGCAAGTTTCATCGAACTCTGTTCAGCATTTTTTGAGATAGGGAATTTTATTGGAACTTTCTTTTATGTACACAACATGGGCGATGTTAATACCGGTGCTACGGATTACAAAATTCTAGTGCAAATGTAAGAAAATGATGTATTTGCCAAGAATTTGGGTTGAATATTAAAACTAAAAAGAGTAAAATAAAAAACTTTTTTCAAAAAAAAATTTAACCGCCTTCAAAAACAACCACAAAAAAGGGTAAAATAACCTACAAAATAACTTTTCTTTCGGAAGTCGGTGGCAAAAAGACATCGAAATAATAAAACAAAGCCACCGACTTCCGAAAGAAAAGTTATTTTGTAGGTTATTTTACCCTTTTTTGTGGTTGTTTTTGAAGGCGGTTAAATTTTTTTTTGAAAAAAGTTTTTTATTAAACCAAACAATGAACTCTGAAAGTATGAGTAAGCAATAAGTATGTCAAACGGTTTAAAGTAATTTATGTGCTTCATTTTCCAACGGTTTCTACGGACAATCTGTCGGTTACGACTTTAAGAGTTCCGTTTTCCGTGTAGAGGTGTGTGACCCTTTCGACAATGGAAGTCCGCCGTTTATCTCTGTAGACATTGAACTTGCAGCCCTTGGAACTAAGAATAAGTTGAGCCGTCATTCAGGTCTCCTTGGACACCTGCCACCTGCCGTCTCATACGTTAGTTGGTGTACTGTACACCGTCCATCTTAAAAGATATTTTCGTTTACCATGATTGAAACACTGCAAATTTTTATTTATTAACGTTTCTTGCTATGTCCAAGGTCGGCCACTCTTTTGTAAACTATTTTAACTTTAAACATTTTCGCAATTTCAACTTTTCACGAATATGTTAATTGTCTGTGTTTTAAAATTTTAAATAGATAATAATATCTAAATGAATAGGTACGGATGCTGCAAACCAGTTTATTTCCATCAAAACAAGGAACTAGCGCACCTTTTTAGGTAACGCATCACGTATTGGTATTGTAAACTTCCTCTAAACTTTGAAGAGGGCAATTCCCTATCATTTTAACCATCCGGCAATTTAACCTTCGCGAAATGGCTGCCGGTGACAGCGTCACTTAAATTCTCTATTTATACCAAGCGGTGAAGTGGTATCGCCTGCTTGTCACATCCTCACACAGTGAGTAAAGCCGGGCAAAGTCCGCGACACCCTAATATTGAAATCAAACATATCAGTTCGACTTTGAACTTTCTGTTTGACTTTACGGCTAAGTTTATTATTTGCATGTCGTACCTTCCTTCTATATCTCTCACTAATTCTGGTGTCAAATGATAACAATATTATGACTATTTGTTATCGTTTCCTATGCGATTAAAACATTCTTGCCAACCTTTCCTGTATACATATGTTTATATGTTATGACGACTTGTCTTGTCTCGCTATTCTTAAAAATTAGTCATTGTAAGTAGATACTGGGGGCATAGTCCCCGGCGCGTGGTCGCTCGGCACGCCTCAGCTTGTAGCACTGCTTCGAACACGCAGTAATCGCGTGCTGACTGTCAAACTATCCTTTGTCAAGTAACTCCCAGCATTGAATGCCATGATGAACATTTACAAAAATATACGATTATTCTCAAACCAACACAATTTTTAAATAGTACAGAATTATTACTTCGATAATAAGCTAAGAATACCGTGTCAGTCAGCGACCTCAATACACTCAATAGTTTCTACGAAATCTTTATTAGACACGACTGAAACATGCAACATTGGGTAATATTGTGCATGTACGGAGATGCCTAGTTGTAGTGCATGAACCCGACCGCCTCATATCTGCTCTAGTAATGAACACTTGCGCCATTTATTTCCATTTATGTTCCTACTTCGTTATAAACCATTCCAGTTACATTAAGATCTAAAGCACGCAGAATTGGGACGAGAATGTAACAATCTTGATGCGATCTAAATCTAGAATGGACGCACTTGTTTAGATAGTGAGACTGTACATGAAAAGAACTATTGCTGGTTGCGTGTTGTTTCTCAATCCAACTGACACTTATCTACAACAGAAGGTGATTTGAAATACTCGATTACGCATAAATAAGGGATTTATCTGTATTTACGTATTTAGACCGGATAAGATTCATTTAATCTGTAAACTAAGTACCTACTTGTAAATACGAAGGATCATTAATTTCCATGAATATGATTCAATTTATTTTTATATTTACTACATACTAATCTAGGAAATCGATACATCGCTGCTAATCATAATCTACTGCGTAACATTCATTTATTTGTCACTTATTATCTGAGGGGAAAAGTATAAATGATAGCTACAGTCCTAATACCAACACCAGTCCGGCCGGTCTTTTCCTGAAATCCATAATTTGCCATATTTTCTATAACTAACATAGTTATTTCCATTGTTTCAGGAAGCCTAATGTTTTTTGATCTCAGTCCCAAGATGGGGTAATTTATCAGACACTAAGTGATTTAGAGAACCGTGTTTATTGAGTGAAGTGAAGTAAAGAATTTTGTTGAACGAGAGACACTAACATATCAGCAGCCATGTATTCTATGAACTATATTGGCAAGTTCATTGCGAACTTCCGCGAGTTTTACAACGAGATTAACGGCGCGACGCTGACGGGAGCCATCGACGTGGTGGTGGTTGAACAGCCGGACGGCAGCTACACGTGCTCACCCTTCCATGTCCGCTTTGGGAAGCTCGGGGTCCTGCGTTCCAGGTTCAAAGTGGTAAGATCCTTACATATTTCTTAATCAATCGTCAACGAAGGAGATAGTCGTACGCTCTCCACAAATAAATATTCTCAGAAAATGATATTGATAAGAGACATTCTTTCGCTTACTCCCAGACGCGTAGGAGGACTTTTATATACTTCCCGGTAATCCAAATTCTTTTACAGTCTCCACGTCATTTTCGGTCGTACAATTTGGTTAAAGATCTTATTAACTCAAGTGGTGACTGCAAGAATGTGTCTCGTAAACATTATAAATAACTAGGTTCAGCATCTGGGACCTGAATGAATTGTGCTTTTTTGTTTTACATGTGCGCACGTTAAAAGTAATGTAACAGCTGTTTTATGGGTGACAGTGAAGGTAAATAATGACCAACATGTATGTAAATGTCTCCCAAGTCGTGCAATTAAATTTATATGCAGTCTTGGTATTGGTGAAAACTATTTGGATCGTTGTTTACGTCACGGTGGAAAAAGCGTGCTGCTCGTTGAATGTAAATGCCCACGTGAACAGTGGACTTGCTCGGCCTTCAAATCAGTCATCTAACTAACGCATCTCCAAAACTTGCGACACCTAGCTACAGCGACATGCCACGCCTCTGTAGATTCTGCCTGTATATGGCACGGAACGAATGTTTTTTGCAATATGTAGCCGGTTATTTATATTTTATTTGCATTTACATAAGGCTATTTGCTATCTATCAGTTGTAAGTGTTTTCCGCAAAGAGCAGTGGGATTTTCTGAGTTCATCTATGTGAACGTCAACAGTTTCGTTCAACCAGTTTTTATATTATTATGTTATTAAAGTTTCATGGCGTTCATGCCTCGCCTCTCTAATACATAGTAGGTAAGATCATTCAAAATGACAAGTAGATTTTTTATTCGCAAGCTGTTGAATTTCGTAGCAAAAAGTTGTTAGCAGAAATGTTCCTACAAGTCATCGATCATCCAAAGCAATATTATTTTTAAAGCAATAAAACAGGTAGATAGATAAATATTTAAATCTGGTAGTGACAGTTGAAAGTGGTTCCTCAAAAGTCAAGAAGACGACTATAAAAAAATTAAAGAGGGGTCAGACACAAAAGAGCGGAAAGGAAAGTTTTAGTTTTTTTTTCACAGTTCATTAGTAAAACTATGTATCTTGGACGTCCTCCAGTAGTGGGCCTAATGGCGACAATTGCTGAAACAATCACTGAAATGTAAACTGAACTCCTTCCATACTTTGGTAATCAATCAGCACGGTGATTCATAGTTCAAACCTGATGGACAATTTCTTGAGTCCGCCAGCAGTCGTCACAGATTCGTCCACATATGAATGTGACTACATATTTTATTTTAATCTAGCTGTGTAGACGGAGCTCCCCCGTCCACATTCTTTGTCGATGTTCTGTCGGTTTACGCTCAATGCACGCGTCCGCGTCTAGATTATTCGCTGATAATACACGTACAACAAACTTAACTTTCCACAGTTAGCAAATAAATATAATATTCTTTCTTACCTTTTACGCTTATCTAACATCATCGGACCATAATATGTTCCGAAGGTATCACACTGAAAATAAAAAGAAAACAAGAAAGACTTAAGAAAGATATTTAATGTATCTTTAATTAATGTCTCATGTCTCTAAATATTATCCATCGATAATCATTATTAGTAAAGTCGTTAGTGAATATCTTTATAATATTTTTAGTAGGTACATTGTTTATTAGTATATTATTAGGGTACATTGCCAAAATGAGCTAAAGAATCTGCGTCTTAGGTACTTGTTTCGGGTGAAAATTGGAATAATGCCAAAGTAAGATACAATTCTCACCAAGACTCCGAAGAGAATTTGGCACAAATAGTTTCTTCATCCGGGCACCTGTTATTTTTTTTTATCGGATAAATAATGATTGTCTCATTTTCACTATATTCTGTAATTACCGATATTTTTTTTAAAGTAACTTATTAATCTTTAAACATTGCCACGTGGAAGTCTCGCGCATGTCATTGAATCATAAATGAATATGTACATTATTTAGAATCCAGTAGGTAAATCAAGAAAAGCTGCTAACTGAAATAACGAATGAAAAAATTACAATTTTAAGCCGACTTACTTTATTCCTAAAACGTATTTTATATATTTCTTTGACATTTCATGCAACACAAATAGCACATAGACGCAGAGAATGCCTCAGGCAGAAATCATGCCTGAGGCATTCTCTACCTGTCAACCAAGGGTAGTGGAGTGTTAACATGGCAGGCATTTACATGGCTATCAGTTCTTATCACAACTAGTTCAAACACTTACATTTTGATTTGTTAATTTTGTTTGTGGAACATATGACCTGTTACCAATAAATAATACAAGAGCACAACCATCACTTTGTTTAACAGGTGGACCTAGAGCTGAACGGTGAGCCTCTGGACATTCACATGAAGCTTGGAGAGTCGGGAGAGGCCTTCTTCGTGGAAGAGGTTGGTGAAGACGAGGCGGAATGCTCGGCGCACCTGGCCACATCGCCCATCCCGGCGGCGCGCTTCGAAGATCTGTACGAACCACGCAGACGGAACTCGCTCTCCGTCGTCGAACCAGACCATGGACAAGCTTCAGATTATACGAAGAGAAGGTAATTTATAACACCTCCGGACATAAGAGATTTAGAAAACAGATAAAAAATGTAATCATAGCATAGCATGTTCGTTCATAAGCATCAAATATTATGGTTAGAATGGAAAGTGACAGCTAAATATCACACTTACATTGCGTGCAAACTGTTCGAAAGCGAATTTCCCAATACATTAACATTATTCACAGTAGTGATTATGATAATTGTTACTGCACTATAATATTACTCACTTATCCACACTCCATCATTGACGCCATTCGATTATCATAAAAGCATAACAATGTTGTTTTTTGTCCTACAGATACACAGCTGACGGACAGTCAATGCAGAAACCTGACTTAAGTAAGATTACTAAGAATACAACCAAAGAGGACAATACTAATAATGACAACGATGCTTTATTTGAAATGGACGGTCTCGACGAGGCGACAGACAAGGTGGACCGAGCGCCGCGAACATTCGCCGCCACGCAGCTCGGCGGCGCAGAGAGCGAGGCGCACCAGGTCGTGCAGAAGATCAGCGCTCACAACGACTTCCGGCCCATCGAGGCCGTGCCCTCCAACCAGGACGAGGTTAAACCGAACGGCGGCAATGGAAAGAAGAAGAAGAAGACCAGAAAAGCAAGTTCGAAGAAACACCAAAGGAAGTCGTCGACGAGTTCTATTTCGAGTCAGTCGGACCGCGCGGGCTCTGAGCAGCGCTCCTCGCAGCCCGCGTCCATCCCCAACGTGTCCGACATCAACTTCTACAGTGACACCGAGGTGCACGCCGCTGCGCTAAGGTAACTATTGCATCTTATTCTATGGATCTCGTCTCATTCGCGTGATTCATGAAAATTAACGTTATTTGAGTGTCTAGTTAGATGTGTTCCAAGTCCGTTGTTGAGCTAGTGGCCTCATTTCAGTGAAGAGATGTCCAACCTCAAGCTGAACGGTGACAACCGCATCCCGCTGGCGTTGTCCGACACAGCGTTTGAGGTGCACGCCGCCCCCAGAAACGCGTAATAATCAATAATGAATAACATCCGTTCACTCACACGCTTGCAATAAGCACGACCTACTTCATCGTATCGTTAGTTCAATACTTACTGTTCATAACTAAACGAAATGTATGTCCTATTGAGAGCAATCAACGTCGTAGCTTGCTCGTAAGTTAATCGCATCACACGCTTGTCGTTATTATTTTGTTTTAGTTAGCGTAGTGCACCGTTCGAACCCTTATCAATACTATTTCGTCTCCATTAAAATTTTTATGTTCTCACTATGTCGTGTCGTGCTTACTACTCCGCCACCACCGTAGACTTTGTTATTCTTTTAATCACTCTTTCTTTTTTAGTATTGTGGCTATTAGCAATAGGCAGCTCCATAAGCTTATTGCTATGACTAATTTAAATTAATAACTCAATTTTACCCCAAAAAGATAATATTTGATAAATGTAGCCATAAATAGTTATGTAATAACGTATATTTGTGACACACAGCATATATTAATCAAAAGATTTAATTTAAGATATGAGTCATGGTGGGGATGAGTCACTAATTCATAATTAATTGGGTATTCTAAAGTCTAAAGTACACTCCTCTGTATCCAATTTCCTCGTATGCAATTGTAAAATGATTATTATTAGAGTTGGATTGACAGCCTCCTTTTGCACTTATTTTTTAACGTTCTTGTAACAGAACGAGCTGCTAGCAGACTCGTCTAGCCCAGGCTAATTAATAGCTGAGTGTAATCCGAAAAATTGTCTTACAAACGTGCCTGCTTGTTTCCTGCCTATGGAACATTTGTTGGTATATTTGTTATTTCTTTAATTTTCGTGTGAGAATGTCGCCACCCTTTGTCAATGTCAAAGTTAATGAAGCCATTGGCAACCTCACGATTATTCTGCAAGTGTAGACCTAACCCGATCTTTCTTATCACAGAGGTTCTCGCAGCGGCACGCCGGTACAGTCGGACACAGAGGTGGAGCTGGCGGCGCGGCAGGGAGACAAGTCGTCGCAGTCGTGGCGCTGGGGGGAGCTGCCGTCCCCCCCGGTGCGCGGGGACCCCCCGGCGGGCGCGGCCCCCGACCCCCCCAGCCCCCCCTCGCCCGCCTCCCCCGCCGAGCCGCTCAGCTCCGACGAGGACCGTCCCGGCCGACGCGGGGTCCTCAGCGGCATGTTCCGCTTCATGTCGCCACGGGACGACGTGCCCTCCGAAGGCGTCTACCTCGACGATCTCGACCGAGGCCAGGTCGATCCCGATCTCTACTTCCCGAAACATCACGCTGACAGATATCGTTCTGGTGAGATCATTTGTAAGTTGTATATCTGTGAATTGGTACCAGCAGAGATAAAGGCGTTTTTGACACGTGTCTTTGTCTTGCAAAAAATATGTAAATGATATAGCTACTTAGGAAAATGAGTTTTTATTATTCAAACAAAACTTTAAAAAAAAAAAAAACAATAATACAAGCCAGGTAGAAACAGTAAAACCAATATGGCTCCTGCTACTCTTGAACCGGGATCAAACATCACTTTAGAATCTTCGCACTGTGCTGATTCTTACGCTATCTATAACATGTTATCATGACCCAGGTGCAGCAGGTACCACACACCCCGCCGTCGGTCCCACTGAGGAGGAGTACGAGTCTGGTAACGGTCCCTCGCTACCACAGTCCCCCTCTTCACTACCGCCTACTTTGGACTCCGATGACGATGAGAAGCTGCTAGCCAAGTAAGAATACACCCACTTTGAATTACTCGATTAATGATCACATCAGATTATAATAGAAAACTATCTTTAGAGTAAAGGAATGGTTTGTAAAGTCTGGTTTTCCTTCAGGGGTCAAGTCGGTGTCTACGTGCAAGAAGAGCGCGTGTCCCGGGCGCTGTCGTTCGAGGAGTTCTGTGAGCGGGGCGGAGCCCTGGCGGCCGAGGGGCGCCTGGTGGTGCGCCTGGCAGGCCGGGCCATGCCCTGGCGGAGCGCGGGACCGCTGCTGCTGTCGCTACTGGCCTACAGGAGACCGCTGCCTAACGTGAGTGCGGCGTGCTAGATTTACTATTTATATTGGGTAGTCCCGTCAAAACTCATTGTAGATGGCGTGACCATAGCTGTCCCAATGAGGTCAAGTTATTTTTAATGATCAACTCCAAACTCTATTTCATATGTAGCAAAGTTCACGTTTAATTGTAACCACAACTTAAATGTTATCTTTTCCCTTTGCAGCGTGTACTAGAGTCCTTAGAGAAAAGTTCGGAGAAGGATGAGTCTCAGCCGCGCGTGTCTGACAGCACGGCCAAGCCGCGCGGGTACTCGTGGTGGAGCTGGCGTCGCTCCACTGTTGACGCCAAGCAGTGAGTACTAGTATGCTACTTTTGACGCTAGCCAGTGCTAATGCTATATAAAACGGCTATTTCCTATAGAAAATATCACAACTATTTTCTAACTGCGACCTCCTGTCAATGTTATTCAAGCGCGATAAAAATCTAGACTCTAGTTGTCATCAAAGTCTACTTTATTATAAGAACCACATCGTTAACAAGGGCTGTCATAGACGAGAGTGAAAAGAACTGTGTCAGGGTTTCATTTTATGACTCATCTAGTCATGAAGAAAATCCCTGATTCGTTATTCTAAATTTTAAAAATCTTTCCCAGATACAATACTATTTTTTAAACGTGGTAAAATCTTCAAATGAGTCGTCCCACCCAGAGCAGGGCAGTAGGGACTGTCAGACTTGTACAGACTAAAATTCACGGTGGCCTTCAATAGCCCTTTACGTTCCGGTGTCACGGTATTCGTTAATCCCGCGACCCCCAGATACAGTACTGAAAATATACTGTTCCTTATCACAGCTTTGCTATTTCAGCACCGAGTCGTCTCCTCCGAAAGATGACGTCATGCCAAAAGAAACCGTGGCACAAATTGAGTCGACGGAACCTAAAACTGTAACCATTCGTGAGCCGCTGGAGGACAAACAGAACTCCTTGGAAGATAAACCAGAGGAAGCCAGAGAATTAGATATTGTTGAAGAGTTGGACGGTAGAAATTTCCTGGAAGACGGGCCGCAATCACTACCACAGATTATTGAAACACAAGATCCTGGTAAGTAGACAAATTTTACGGTTCTTTTTTGCTCCGACGATTATTATTCTCATGCTAATTATTACCTACTTTAAGGAACTACTTTATAGTCTAATTAATCATTTTAGTTTCAGTTTATTTTGCACAAAAAATATAAGTAACTAAGTCAATCATTCATTTTATTGTTGTTTTCAATTGTAATGGACGCAGAATGACGGTTTTATGTTTTGTTTACGTTTTCTAATTAATTCGTTTTCCTGTGTCCAATAGACCGCCATGACCACAGCTCATCGGATTCCGATCAAGATGGACAAGTTAATAGATCTGGACGCAGACAATCGTCCTTCAGAAAAACTCTCCGACTATCTTCGGAACAAATTGTAAGTTTAGAATTTACTACAATTATAATAGTATTATCCACATCCATTAGTTACGTCATTATTCTAAGATTATTTGCTTTTTTTTGTAGAAAAATCTCAATCTCCGCGAAGGCATGAATGAAATGGTGTTCAGTGTGACAACCGCGTACCAGGGTACGACAAGATGCAAATGTAACGTGTTCCGATGGAGATACGACGATAAGATTGTAATCTCAGATATCGATGGAACTATCACCAAGTATGACGCATTTCATTATCAAAATTTAACATTAAAATAACTTTTTAAAGATTAGATATAAAAATAATTTAATATTCAGGTCTGATGTGCTGGGACACATCTTCCCACTGGTTGGAAAGGACTGGGCGCAGTCGGGCGTAGCACAACTATTTACTAAGATCAAGAACAATGGCTACCAGTTACTGTACTTATCTGCGAGAGCTATCGGTCAAGCGAGGGTGAGTACTACAAAAAGACATTATTGTATATTTTTTAAATTACATGTTATAATCGGTTGTACACCTTTAGCAGATTTTTTTGTATGAGTATTATACTATAAAAATATTGTGTTTTAATTGACTGAGACACTTGTTCTTGTTGATCTATAATCATGTATCAAAGAACAAAAGTGAATGGACAAACTTTTAAACTGCACTGTTAAACGTAGTAAAGGGGTTTTCTTGATAAATGCTTCGTTTATATAAGAATTTAGGAAACGGTTATACGATAAATACACGCAAGCTTTTAAATAATGATAATGAAATGTGTGTTGTTTAGGTGACCCGCGAGTACCTCCGCTCGATCCGCCAGGGCGAGGTGTGTCTGCCGGACGGGCCGCTCCTCCTCAACCCCACGTCCCTGCTGCGCGCCTTCCACCGCGAGGTCATTGAGAAGAAGCCCGAGGAGTTTAAGATCCAGTGCCTCGCTGATATCAAGGCGCTGTTCCCGCAAGGATCGAACCCCTTCTATGCGGGCTATGGCAACAGAGTTAATGTAAGTATCGGTGTGAAGATAATATCTAAAACGTCGACATCACTTCCCTGTTATACGGATTAATCACTTTTTTTACAATACAGGAAATGATAAAAAATTTTTCTTTTATCTGCAGGACGTATGCGCATATCAAGCAGTTGGCATTCCGATTGTGAGAATTTTCACTATCAATTATAAGGGCGAACTTAAACATGAACTGACTCAGACATTCCAATCCACGTAAGTATTCTCTAAGTAATGTAAGCTTTCCTTCACGTTCTGTTTCACGTTGCCTAGTCACTAACACCATATTTTACTCACTGTACTGAGTATTATATTTTTATTTCAGTTACAACGTGCAAAGTGACATGGTCGATGATTTCTTCCCACCACAGAAAACTGAAATAGTTATTAGCTAGCGCGAGGTTTAGGTGTCAAAATTATATAAATCTAGTTATGAGATTAACGAGCACATGATATTAAGCCGGTAAGACGAATGGAATGACTTGTAAGGCTTGATCACGTTTGCGGCCACACTTCATTCATTTTCAAAAACAATATTAATACCATGTAACCAAAATTCAAAATTTCTTTCGCCCTAACTAGCTGGATACTAAAATATTACTGACGAATAACTTGCAATCATCGACATGTCATCTGTCTTGTCTTTTTTCTGTGTTGGTTTTCGTGTTCTATTGTATTCATATTTCAGTGTATTCTTCGGGGTTTTTATGGTAATCTTTCACTTTTTTCCATACAATTCTTCTAACTTGACTATATTTCATCACCATACATAAAATCTACCAAGAACGAAAAGCAATCGATGATCATTGTATTTGTCTACCAACAAATCATATTTTTGTATGTGTTAATGAGCTAAATGTTTGTGAATGTAATATCTACACTTCTACTTAAATCTTATTGAAGACTAAAGAGAATTAGAATTATACTCACTATATTTAATCTTATTCTTATTGCCTTTAGTCCTTTCAACCTGAACTAGTGAAAATTTTGAAACTTACATCGTTCTTTCTATTGATTCGTTTAGCATGAAAATAATATGTGCCTATGAATGCTGTAAAAGTCAAGAGTGTTACACTGTTAAAACTCCAATGACTATAGTTGTGGATTAAAGGTTATAGGAGAATAAGTCCACTGAGAACCTACTCATTATGTGACAAGAAATTAGAGATGATAATGTTCTTATACTTTGCTTATAAAACTGCTGAATCCTTGCAGTGTTAACGTAACTGTGATGATAATAATGCAATTGTTTCCGTGCAGATATTCCCACATGTCGGTGCTGGTGGACCAGGTGTTCCCGCCGGCACAGTGCGAGCCCAGCGACGAGTTCTCGCAGACCGTGTTCTGGCGCGAGCCGTTAATCGAGGTCCAGTTGCCTCCCATATTGTCCCCACCGCCGCTCAAACATCATTGATACAATGATCACCTACTTACTACAACTATACAATATTTTTTCCAACTCTAAACTATATCGCTTCATTTATTCCTACTTTGAACGTAAGGTTCAATTATATGAACGTGCCTAACTCGGCTTTGCTAACTCCACAATGTAAATGGAAAGGTTAACGTTTGAAACTTGGTTATTCCATTATTTAACTAGTGCTGCGTAGACTGCTGGAATGATAGTTTCATTTGAGCTGCTTTAGACAAAGGAGTTATAAGTTTAGTTTATGCCGGTAGTGAAAATATAAAGATAACTAGAATGTAGTGAATACCAAAAACAATATGAAATGCTTAACTTGTAGTATCTCGTGTGTGTTACGTACGTCTGATTGTTGTCCTGTGATGTGTCTAGCGGAATATTGTTTTGTAAAATGTTGATTTACTTTTTGCAGTAATGTATGACTTATGAGGGTGGTTACTATGATTTACAATTAATTCTCTGCGAAGACTGTGTATACATGATGGTAAATGGTTTGCAGATTTAGGTTACAAGGAATCAAGTTAAGTTTTGGTTTCGTCGATTATGTAAGCTGTGATGTCGTCGACTGATAACGATGCTTTATTTTTATACTGTGATTACCTATTTGTACGTGCTAAGTTATATTTGTGTTAAAGCAATACACATTCGTTAAATGCAGAGGCTTAGCTTCTGATAGATTTATTATATTCTTTGTAATCAACAGTTCTTTAATGATTTTGAAACATTGATTTGTAATAGTTAATATTATGTCGAATTAGAATTTGGTATATTTTTTAAAATAATTTATTGTTGTTTCTGTGATTGTTTCAATAAATATTTTCAGAAATAACTAAATATTGTTTTAATGGTCTTGTTTATTTCGCTGATAATTAAAGTTATCTATGCCAATAATTAGGTGCAGGGCTATCAGCGACTTATCACATTCTAATCATGTTCACGTGGACAAGGTTCAGGTACGTGAACCGTGCACATGCAGTGCACGTGCCCATACACATGCGTCGTCTTTCCTTTGTCTACAGATTATCGGACAATAAATTAAGATATCTATTGCCGAAGTTTATGACCCAAAATTATGGGTCCACAGATAGTAGCTGGGTTGTGAGCAAATGATCCTTTTTTTTTAAAAAAAAAAAACGTTGCCCTGCACTAGGAATTTCTCCTGTGTCGTGGGTGCGGTTATAAACATATAAATCACAACCGCCTAGACCCGAAGCAACTACTTGTGGATCACACAAGTATTTGCTCCGTGCGGGAATCGAACCCACGACACGCAGCGGAGCAGTCCAATCGCTCAGCTACTGCGGTAACCCCTGTCGACAAATCCTTCGGCATTTCGTATAACAAAACCACACCGATTGTGACTTGCCGTATGGTACTTAAGTATTGTATAGTCGGGAACTGTCTTTAGACAAGCCCAAACATTCCGAAATACACATATGGCGAATATTCCGAAGGTTGCATAACTGCATTTTTTTCTACTACCAATTGTCTAGCTAGACAGAGAGAGACAAGCGAAGCGATTTGGTGGTTCATGATCTATTTACTGCTGTAAGGGACTTTACTCATGGCGCAACCCGATATCGAATTGCATCGATTGACGATATCGGTCAGATATCACACAAGCGTCCGGCAGAAGAAAACGTATGGACAATCGCTGTGTGTTTGCTAATGGAGTCGCATGGATTGACGATATCGCTCACAGATCCTCGATATCGAATTGCATGTATGTACGTCCTAATGACAATGCATAATCTGTGCTCGAAATTCGATTGCGCAACTACTCGTCACTGGCGACATCTTTTGTTTGCAGCTCCTTTGTCGTAGTAGTAAGGTGGATTTTCGTAGTTGAATGGAAAGATTTTCTTACCTGACCTGAGAGTCGAAGCCATACAGGAACTCTTGCGGCCAACGACGCAATCGTTTTACTTAAGAAAGTAAAATTAATCATTGGACATATTTAATTTCATAAACGATTGTAGATTTAATTAAAGGCGTGATTTAATTTAAAAAAAAAAAAAACATCTTGCCTGTAATGCACGAACGATTAGGCAGAGGTGTACCATTTTTTTGGTGGCAAAATCAAATGAGTCCTCCTGCCTTAGGTAAAGCGGACCCAGGGTTTTCAGACTTAACTGACTAAAAATCCACCCTGTTCCTTGGGTGGCCTTTTGGGTTCTAGTGCTACGGTGTTTATGACGGGGCCCCGAGGACCAAAGCCTGCCGCGGTCGCGGTGCTCATCAGGTAACTGTGGCCCCGGAATGTAAAGGGCTAAGCTAGAGCTATCGAAGGACGCCGTGTGTTTTAGACGTTAGTACAAGTCTGACAGTCCCTTTTGATGATTTCACCAAGTAAAAAAACTGCTACTGTGCCGCGGTGACCTAAATACAGTCCCGCGATCCAGGCAGGAGTTTGGACCTATACGGAACCCCGTTAGTTTGCTGACAGCTCCATGGAGCGTGCGCGCGTGGTACACAACGCCTTCAACCCGGGAATGTTCTTTGATCAGAAGGAGAGCTACCCATTACCCGTCGGCCACGAGGCGTAATTGCTCTCCGACGTCCGACCGTCCGTCTGACATCTCCCACGACAGCTGGAACTTGAGGTGGAGGATGTTCTTTAACTCACGCCTCTCCTTCGCTAGCATAACTGCCTCGCAGAAGGTGAGGTACGGCACCAGTGGCGTAGCGAGACCGAATCAAGGAGGCGG
This sequence comes from Agrotis ipsilon, assembly GCA_028554685.1. Lineage (NCBI taxonomy): Eukaryota > Metazoa > Arthropoda > Insecta > Lepidoptera > Noctuidae > Agrotis > Agrotis ipsilon. The sequence continues at coordinate 8,270,186 of CM052955.1, forward strand.
CAAGACGCATCATATGCGAGGCCCTTTTTTTCAGAACGAAAAATATAACTTGCCTACGCTGCTCGCATGGGGCCCCCATGCTGTGAGATGACTGGGTTCCTCCTAGTCGCCTACATCAAATGTGATTGAGATGTGACACCAAAAACAGCTTTGTCAAGCCTGTTGGAATCTCTCAGTTCGCAGTAACAAATCTAAAAAACGTTACCAACTTATTTTGGAAAAATGAGCCTCGCGCGAGCATTTGAGGCGCTTGAGGTCATGCTAATTTCTTTCAGAAGTGTTGCACTTCTTTACAGACTGGTGATCGCCGTTGTCAAGTTTTTTTTCTTTCCCTTTACCTGCGAGGCCGGGGGCTAGGGTCCGCTTCGCCCCTGCACGGCACAAGTGTACCGAATGTACCTAAAGGCTTTTACAGACAAACAAAATTTGTAGACGACAGAGTAAAATGCACAGCAAAGTAGTTAAACTTTTCAAGTAGAAATATGTTGCTGTGTAGGTATCAAATCCATTGTACACAGTTAGCCTCTTCGTACATAAGTCTCCGATACCTTACTTTGGTATCTAGGCGGCTATCGCAATATAAATCCATAAGTTCGTGTATAGGTTCGCGTCAATGGATACGCTACCAAAGTCTTACCCCCTTATTAATAAACGCGGACTAAAGTTACGCCAAGGTTAATCTTCGGATTAACCATACATTTTTTAAGGATTAACCTTGGCGTAACTTTAGTCCACGTTTATTAATAAGGGGGTTAAGGTATTGGAAACTTGCATTGCTTTGTGTACAAAGGACTTTAACCAGTCAATCATGTAAACAAATATTAAGTGGTGTGCCAGAGCAAACTATTGCTATTATCATATTAGTAGCAGCTAAACTAACACTACTCAGGTATTAGATTAAATATTAATAGAATGTAGTGAAAACAACAAAAAGGATATAGCCTGCTGCCAGCTGCCTGGCACTTGTGCCTGTAAGGTCATTCTGATATTGTACAGTTATAGTGAAAATAAAAAATGCAATAATATGTAAAATATATATTTAAATGATTAAACACTATGTTTCATCTTCTTCCATGGCATCTTCTTCTTCATCGTCATCATCATCATCACCGTCATCATCATCAGCGACATCCAAGTCTTTGTGGAAACCTTTTCCTTTAGTCCAGTGGCACTTTATAACAACTTTAAACTTAGCCATTTGAATTCCCAAGAGTTTTAATATGCTGGCCTGCTCTGGTGTTAATGGTACACCTTTTTTGCAAACCTGGAATTAAAAATGAGGAAAATGTTTACTGTGAAATTAAAATAGACAAGTTGGGCAAGGAGGATGGTTTTAGTGGTGGTGGAGGTGGTCTTGGTGCTGAGTAGCCCATGCTGACTGGACATCCACAGTAGTGTTGATATGGATCCCTCAGAGGATTTCGAGGGATGCAGGTAACTAAGTACTTACATGAAAATATTAACTTTTTTTAATTACATGATCTCAGGGTAAAGCATAAATCAGAATACAGTAAGTTTATAACTAGTAATTATCTCTATAGTTTCACATACCTGATATTCTTTGATAAGATTTACTACACCCCTTTCTAGTGATGTAGGGAGACCGAGTCGCCTCAAGTGTGGTTCTATTGTGTGGGAGAAGTCAGCTAGGGGGCCTTGTGGGAGTATCACATCCTTAGTAGCGATAAATCCTGCACGAGCATATTCTGCATCACGAAATTCTTTGAACCATTCTAAAACGTCTGGTACATCCTTGTTTGTCATTAACAACCCACATTGACCTTTTAATCTCTTGGACAGCTAGAAAGTAAAATCTTTGTTATAAAAACGCTTGCACTTCAATATCCAAATATGGTGTAACATTCTTAATCATCTGAAATCTTACCAGATTCAATTGATCTTCTACTTCATCACTCTTAGTCCTCCCAAGTGCAACAGCCATGACTTTATTTTTACCAAAAAAGAATCTAGAATCTTTCCACTCATTGCGGAGGTCCTTCAGTTTTGTGTTGCGCATGTTATCAACAGTGAAAAGGAATATGTTTTCATATTTAGACAGTGAACTTCTTATTTCTTCTATTATTTTCTGCTTATTTAGTAATCCTTTCTTGTTTGTTTTTGTAAGAGAAACTGTTATAACAAAATAAAATAAGTTAATTTAAAAAAGCAAACATTCAAAATGAATCATAAACATGCACTGAGATTTAGTAACACATTCAGTAAACGTGTTACTAATTTTAGTGGTGTTATTTAGTTCAAACAAATACTTGGAAATCCCAACAACGTGAGCAGTCAAGAAAATTAAAATAATAACAGCATGGCTATTCATGGTGTTTACAGGCTACTTCTTACCTTTCTTATCCCGTTTGGATTTTGGCATTTTGCTGTTCTATTTTATATAGTACGTATTTTTATATGTATTATCTATCATAAACTAAATCAAATTAATACAGCAGTGAACTAGAAAATATAAGTTCCACAGTGATACTTAACCTCAAATAAAACCACAAACAACGTGACATTCACACTATGACACCACTAATTGACAGTTTGACACTGACAGCACAGAAGATTGACAGTCGTGACCATAATGACAGCTCACGGTGGATAGATCGTCCATAGACAATTAGGCGATTTATCAAATGATTTGTTTTGAAATTGAAATCAAACATTTGAAATATCCATAGACTTAAAATATGGACTGCGCTGCCTAAAATTAATTATACTTTCTAGAAAGAGAGGAATACAGTTATTTGCTTTAAAATGTTAAATAAATAATGGTTTTTTTTCCTTTCTAGAGGGTATAATTTTATCCGTCAGTAGGCTAGGGAAGGCGCAGTCCATATTTGTAAATCCATGGAAAAATTGCGAAATTTTCAATCATTTGAGATTTGGCGGCAATACAATCAACGTAATTCAATTGCTACCTGCCTTAAATTGACTCTCTCGAAAAACAGAAATTATGGTTGACGACACAGTTGGCACATTGGCTTAGCGATCGACTGCTGCGCAGCATATCGCGAGTTCGATCCCCGCAAGGAAAAAACATTTGTATGATCTGTTAGTAGTTGGGTGTTTGTGCATGTCAGTTTTCCATATTTGTAAGCGCATCCACGATACACGAGGAATTCCTATTGTGGGCTATGATTTTTTTAAAGAAAAACTTGTACTACTAATTAAGTACATAATATGTATCTCCTCAGTCTTACATTATTTTTTAATAATCTTTTTTGTGTCCCACTACTCTACTGGGCAAAGGCCTCCCCTTTTTCTTACCAAACCTCTTTATTCCATAGCTCGTAATTATAAGCAAAATAACCAATATATCGTTAAACATTGCGAAAAATATGCGAATGAGACTGATTTATTGATTATTATTTTGCCGGTAAATAGTTCAATTCGGTAAAAAATTCAATTGAGTTCAATAAACGTCATCGTTGTCATCATCATCATCATCAGCCTATACCTAATGTTCTAATTGCTGGGATATAGGATACAGGCATCCTCTATATGAGAGGGCCATAATCCACTACGTGGGCCTTGTAAAAAAACCAATAAAAGCAATGTCTTCGAAATTTAGGTTCCAACAACGCCGGTTTCCTCACGATATTTTCCTTCACCGTTTTTAAAGCAGTGATGATGAAATTTACACAAAGCGTCTGACTGGGTTTGAAACTACGAACCCACAACCTACAATAATACTCATAGTCGGAGCCGATATGACTGGCCAACCACTGTTCCAGTAAACGTGAAACACAAGGAAAAAACGTTGGTGTGGTCTGCGAATACCAACGATAGTTCGTTGGAGTTTGTTGGCAATAACTTCAAAGAAATTGAACCATTCGATGAAACTCTGTTTATAAGGTCAGCGAAGCGAAGGCGTTATTTGGTATTTTGTTGGCTTGGTCAGCTAGGTGTATGTGTACGCACCATTAGAAGTTGGATCACAATGACATTTAAATTACATCCGTAATTACTTTTGTACCTTATGCAAAGATGAGTGAGTGATGAATTCATAAAACCATGGTCACACAATACATAAAATGTATTGAAGTAAATGGAATGAGACCAATCTCTTATCTAGTCGTTCAAAATATTCGCGCCAGAACAGTAACTTCCTGTAACGACTCAAAGTGACCTATTATGTGTTTTACGCGTGTAAAATACGGTATCTATTTCTTTCGTTTTTCATATAATAGAAAGAGTGCGCAATACAGTCGATGATAACTACGTGTATGTTAATACGTAGCATCGTGCTACGCTTCCTTCATAGTAATCCAAGATGGCCGACTCGTAATGTGAACCCTGTTCCGTTTTTGTTTCCCCTCTGGCCCCGCCGCCGTCAGTGTAGTATATCGTTCACCGCAAGACAAAAACCGATATTGTGTTGTAATTTGCTGGTTTAATTACTTTTTTTCCCTTCCAACAAGTAAGTGCATTAAAATTATATTAAGTGAATGCAATATTATGTGATTCGCACGAAGTGTCGATGGTTAAAAATCGTTTTCTCACAAATCTGTGACTGTGACGCATAGAAGGAGTGCCCCTTGTGCAGCAGCCATTTTGCCCGAGCCGGCGACACGATTTCGCGGTGCGGTTAGACATAATTCTAAATTTTGGTAATCGGGATTTATGTCGTTCTCGAGGGATTTACTTTTATCACGTACGTTGTAATTCGTAAGGTGTAATAACTTGTTCCTTACAACGACATTGTCCGCGTAAGTTGGTTTTTTAGCTCTTTTATCATTTTCTTCATACGTGACTTAATTATATTTTTGGATTAATAGACAGGATCGAGGCGATTGATTGCAAACTGATATAAATTTTAAAGTCTAATCTATTAGGTTCCGTTTGGAGTGCGTGGGCATGTCGAACGTTGGCGTATTCATAGAGGGAACTAGCGATCTCACTAGTGCGTCGTAATTTCGCCGTGCGTAGTCATGCCGTTATCTTGGTCAATTCAATAACTATGTAATGTCATTGGAGGTATTCCCAGTACGTATTTAGAAGTAATTACAGCCTACTAAACTTGGATGACATTCCCTGTACCTACCAGTCCTAGTGATAAATTGATAATACCCACTGAATTTAAATTACGTTGTGTAATTTGGTATAGGTCGTCATTAAGTAGGTAAGTGCTTGATCTAACATTACTGTCCTTACCCTCGATTTACTTACATCGCTTTTCAGATAGATAGGCACGTGCGTGACATTGAGTCGGCAGCACAATGCTCTCTCGTGTATGTGATACTAAATATACCTATTATTGTACCTGTTGTTTTTACAAGGCTTATGTTAATCATTAAGTTAATAGTTTTCCTCATCCTAAGAATATTATCGACCTAAGAATGCCTCTTTCAGGAGTTTAGTTTTCTTCACCTGCATTTACTTAGCAAAATTACTTTTGTTCTTAGTTACTTGGATATATTAGTCATAGCAATGCCTCCGTACTGTCTTAAAAAAGAGGCATAAAGCAGTCTTGAAGCATTCATATTCTAACCTATTCCGTGTTTAAGTACCAGCATTTGGCTAGACTCTGACATAACTTGGCATGTTAGTGATAATTGAAGTTTATCAATGGCATTAATGTGCAGGAGTCCAAACTCTTGTGATATTTTGTCATGCCAATTCTAAATTGGTCCTAAGCTACTGCTATTTTGATTAATTCTCCCATAAGATGTTGATTGTAACTGCCATGTTTGTCATGACACATTGCCCTTCAAAGATTGACATCATGCTCATTAATGTGTGATACATACCTATATTATTTCTTAGGAAGGCGTTAATTAATGGGGGGTTCACCATATATGGCTAAGTGTGTCAATCTTAAATTGAAATAATTTATTTTGTGACGTCAAACATTTTCCAGTATTTAGATAGTTCATCATACTGCGATAGGATAATAGGAAAAATGAAAATAAGAAAAATCTTTGTAGCACTAACTATTAATCATATACTTTTTATTATTAAGATTAATCAACTATTACATCAGGTAATGGCAAAAGAATGAAAATAGGTTTCTTTATGTTGTAGTAAGTGGGGGGGGGGTGGAGTAGGAGGCATTCCAGGGGTCATGACCCCACCCTTTCTTATCTGTAGAATTTGGTCAACTTATTGTAGGTGTATTACTACATTCTCGTGGTATCCTGCCTGCCTATCAAATTAATTTTCTATGTACCTAATAATCTAGACTACTAATAAGTATATTGAAAAATTGTATGTCACAACGTAAATCAAACTGCATGCTTTTAATAAAAGTTATTTTTTTTCTGCTAAGATAAATAAAATAAATTACTAAGCTGTTGTTATATTATTTATTCTCTTGGCTAAATTAAATTTTAATTAATTACAATTTTGCTTGTAAAACAATCAGGTCAGAATTTAATGGTGAGTATTTTGGTGTGCTCAGATAAAAATGTACATTAATCCATGTAATTGAATATTAACCAAAGTATCTACATTATATGATCATTTAGCGTAGCATATTATAATAGCATAGTAACTGGAGAGTCGCGTAAAAAGCTATAGGTAGGTAGGTAAGGGTAGCGTGAGGTAGGCGCCGGGCGGACGGGCGCGGTGCAGGAGGGGGCGTACGCGAGGGTGAGGGGTGTGTGCAATCGTCGCGCTAGTCGTATTTCGTCTGGAGTGTTTATCCCGCGTCGCCGGATCAATACTGTTGGCGCAGTGGCGGTGACCAAGCGGCGGCGCGGCGACACGGCGCGTGCCTAGCCTGCTAGTAGCTTGAGTCTGTGAGATGCTGTCAAACCGAGCGGACGCCGCGTCGATGTCGCGTTTGGCGTGAGAGGCGCTCTTTGAGCTTCGTTGATTTTTCATACTGCGCTAGTGCGCTCGCGAGCCTCTACCTAAGGTGTGACTTCATACATCCATGATGACAAATACCCTATAAGCGATTCGCTTCGGTGAAAGTGACGCCTAACGATTAGTCTTTCTGATAAAAATTTTACTCGTTAGCGAATCGTCATTGGTTGTCGATTCAAATTGTTTATTCGTGATTCATACTTCATTGCAGGGGCATCAGTGAAATAATCCTCTCCCATCGTCCACGATGTCCGTCGACAAGGAGGAACTGGTGCAACGCGCCAAGCTGGCGGAGCAGGCTGAGCGATATGACGACATGGCGGCCGCGATGAAAGAAGTCACGGAAACCGGCGTCGAGCTGAGCAACGAGGAAAGAAACCTGCTTTCCGTTGCTTACAAAAACGTGGTGGGCGCTCGACGATCGTCATGGCGCGTCATCTCCTCCATTGAACAGAAAACCGAAGGCTCGGAAAGAAAACAACAGATGGCAAAAGAATATAGGGTTAAAGTAGAAAAGGAGCTCAGAGAAATCTGCTACGATGTTTTGGTAAGAATTATCTTTATTTACTTGGGATTTTCAGGTTTTTAGTGATAACGAAGACTCAGTCCCTCATCACCGTGTTTGTCCATTGGATCGGGGAATTTATTCCAAACTAAGTAAGATTAACGTCAGTTGCCGCCTTCCTACGCGAATGACGTCATGATATTTGCGCCTCGCCAATTTGAGGGGTGATGCAAGCTAACAGTAGCCGTGGTCATTTCCTCCGCAGTCATAACGTTTTTGTTAATCATGGGCGTTATAATGTTGGTTAGCACGTGAGAGCATGCAGGGCGCGGTGCGGAGTTTTCGCGGGCGGGGAGGGTGGGGTGACGTATTGCGCCGCGTCATTGCGCGCGCTGCTATCCCGTTTTCGTTCGTTGCCCTGTCTTCAAATCTTATGTATTCATTCTGCATTCTATTTTATAATTAATGATATCTCCGATCCCCTGATAAAAACAAAATATTACTTGGTTTTAAACAATGATCTAATTATTACTCTTGTTTCAGGGTTTACTTGACAAGCACCTTATTCCTAAAGCTAGTAATCCAGAAAGTAAAGTATTTTACCTTAAAATGAAGGGTGATTACTATAGGTACCTCGCAGAAGTGGCCACAGGAGAAACCAGAAATTGTAAGTACTAATTCTAATAAGATTCAAGCTATAAATCATTTATAATTATTTCAATGATTAGCAGGTATTATTATACTCGATTTATTATGAAATAGTTTCAGAAGCTAACATCACTTTACCTTACAGCTGTTGTAGAGGATTCACAGAAAGCATACCAAGACGCCTTTGAAATCAGTAAGGCGAAAATGCAGCCCACACACCCAATAAGGCTGGGTCTGGCGTTAAATTTCTCCGTCTTCTATTATGAGATATTAAATTCACCAGACAAAGCGTGTCAGCTCGCCAAACAGGTCATTATTTGTGTCAGTTATGCATAGGCTCTGTGCTGGCTGGCACGAGAGGGAAGTTCAGGCTAGGCATATTAATGTACTCGCTTGTCCCCAGCCGTCGTGGAGGACTCGCAGAAGGCCTACCAAGAAGCATTCGACATTGCTAAAGCCAAAATGCAACCGACCCACCCCATCAGACTCGGCCTTGCGCTCAACTTTTCCGTGTTCTATTACGAGATAATCAACTCCCCTGCGCGAGCGTGCCACTTAGCTAAACAGGTTTTTTTAATCACAGAGAAAATTAGTGTGTGATGATGACACAATTATAATTTACTAACTGTCAAGTTTCCTGCTAGTGCATTCTCTTCGTTCAGTTTGCATGAAGATAAAAGTAATTCGAAATTAGAAATAATATGTTAGATTAAAAAGATACAACCACTAATTATTAGCATGGCCGTGTGTAAAGCAATTAACCCTTAATCCTCGATCCAGCCAGCATCAGAGTGTATTTATGACTCTTACAGAGTTAATCTCTCCACAAAGAGAGTGAAAAAAAAATTATGAATTTATTAAATATTGTTTCTCCTTTCACTAGAATTGATAAGAGTTAATGTTGATTATGATTTTACAGGCGTTCGATGACGCGATTGCCGAATTAGACACACTGAATGAAGACTCGTACAAAGACTCGACACTAATCATGCAGTTGCTGCGAGACAACCTGACGCTGTGGACGTCAGACACGCAGGGCGATGGCGACGAGCCCGCCGAGGGCGGCGACAACTAATCTCGCGCCGCGCTCACTCCCAGCACACGCATTTGTTCTCATTGGTGTTTTATAAGAAAACGAGTAACATTCGAGAACGCCGCGCGGCGCGGGTCCTCCGCCGCTGATGCGAGCCGTCGCTTGTAAAAAAATGTTAAAAATGTCGTTCGCAGCGGACCTTCACGTTCCGTCTAAAATTAAATGTTATGTGTCATCTTTGACGGTTTTTGTATTTCTGTATTTACACTGGATTACAGATATCGAGCTGACCCGATGAATATAAATATTTATAACTTAAGTTATTAAAATTACGGTTTCTTAAGTTAAAAGTGTTTTCCTTTCTATTTAGAATTAAACGTAACAGCCTGGTCGGCCCCAAATTAACATTCCTTTCGCCGCATGTCCGCAGTGAAATGGAGATCATGATGGTGAATATTGTTTTAAAATTATGCTATTAGTTATTTACAATTTGTTGAAATTCGCCCAAAACTGACCCTATGAAATATAGATTTTCATAAATTACGAATACACCTGTATAATGGCTGTATCAAATAAGGGCACAAAAAACTTGTTAGTGTCTTTCGTGGTTTTTGTGATGTCCTCTAACGTTTTAAATATTACCAAAGGAAGTCTTTAATTGTTGACATTAACCATTTTGTTGTGCCCCTACTGATTATAAATAGCATACTGAATTTTCTGGCATTTATTAGCGAAATAGTTTTGTGATGGCCAATATTGTAAAATTTCTGCTGCATTTTATCAGCCATTAATCTATTATATTTTTCATGTTTTCACCAATAAACTTTTGTATTAAATACAATTTTTAGTTTTAGAACCAATATTTAAATAAACCGCCACCTAACCCCAAAAAGATGTTTGTCTAAAATTACTTCAAGTTATCAAGCCCTTGTACAGAAGTAAAGGGTAAACACGCTCAGTACCTACGCGATGGTGTCCTTAGTTGAAAAACTACAAAATGCGAACTGGGAACTCAGTGGCAGGTCGAGCTAGATGGGGCAAAGCCCCATGAAATGATTAGCTCGACTTTGAAATCTACAAACTTACACGTACTGCAATTAACGTATGTTTAGCCACAAATACTTCCTTAACAAGCAAGCCGTTTCATTTGATTTTGTTTCCATCAAGCGGGGTTTTCGACGATCCGGATGATCGTGCGATATTTTTTTTCTCAAGATATTGGCAGTACAGCAGAAAATATATAAAACAAATGTTAAAAATTATGGATCATTAATTGATTTACATCTCTTCTCAAACTATTGTATTTACCAATAGTCTATGCTCTATACCTACATAATATAATAAAATGGTAGAAAAGTTAAACTGTACATAGAATATTTTTTTTATAATAAAAAATGTAACAAATTGATGTTTGCACCTATTTCTATAATCGATAGGCTCCAAAGTAGGTAGTTTAGGATAACGGCCAATTGACACCGGAACACGGTAGCGCCCGACAAAGTTTAATTCTCGCTGCAATCAAAATTAGTAAAGAATAGCCTAGTCAGTACATAGTACCTTTTTGCACTTTATAGGATCGTTCATAAATTCATCTAAGCTGTTGTTCAGGATTCTCTAATGAAACTTCGAACTGACTCACATTCTTAAAAACCCTTAGCATTTTAAAAGCGGATCTAAAATCACCACATCACTATAGATACTGATTGAGCAATAGAGGGTAATTTTATTGCGTTAGAGAGAATTTTTTTAGCAATTATTAGAATTTAGAATGATTAATATTGCAACCTTTATAAATTGGTGATAACATCATACACGCAGTGCAGGACCCAGGGCTGGCGCTAAATGACGGCTGGACGGACGATCACACAGACGGAGACGAGATTAGAAGAGCCGCGGTGCGTCCTACACTACACTAAACGACGTAAAGGAAGGTGCTAAGAGACATCTTTTAATCGACCAACATCGACGCAGTACTGTTTAGTACCTATCGCGTCGATGTTGGCCGAAGCACAAAACCACCGGAGGAAGAACATTCACCGCCGCCTTGGTGAGAGATATATGAAGATGTGTAATTTCTCAGAAAACGCACTGGCGGACGTGTTCAAGAGACTGGGCCAGGTGGACAAAACCAAGGTCAACAAACACCATGTCAACCCGAATCTACGAAAATGGCGCAATGGCCGAGAGATCGGTTTCTACACTGTTGTGGGTTCGATTCCCGCACTTAACAAATTATGAATCACCGGAAATTCCTTGTATCGGGTCTGCGTATTTATAATTATATTTGCTTGGGATCTCGCAAAGGTAAAATAAAACCCGGAGTGCCCAGAGCAAGAACGCCATAAACAGGGTTTGGTTTTCACGGGCTACCACTACGCAATCACTTCCGGCACTGAAAATCGTTGGTATACTCCCAACGGCTAGCACTAAAACTAGCACCAGTGGTGGCCGTTATGTTCAAAAAATAATAGGTACTCTACATTAATATTAGTGGCATCTACGACTAGGGTATCTAACCTCTAATAATATTAGTTTGCGGTTTTGAAGGTACCGTACCTCAAAAACCTTAAGGATGTGGTTCGACTGAGGCGAAGCGGAGACGAGCAGCTGTACCGCGATTCATCAATCACATGGCTTGAATACACGTGTCACGTGGCCAGCCATGAGATTGGTGAATCGCGGCACAACTCTTCTCCGCTCGACCCTGTTATGACAAAACCATGCAACCCGGGTTACATCGTTTTATGGTAATACATCCTTAAATGATCTACGTGGACTTAGCTTAGTACAGGTTTGATTTACAGTTCAATAATGGCTTCCAGTAACAAAAAAAAAACAATTTTACACTTCATTGCAATCCAGAGTTCCAATGTTCTGGCAAAACGCGGCATTCTAGATTGCAGCGTTTTGCCGTGACAAGTAAGCGCTCCGCCTCAGTGGAACCGCAGCCTTAGGGTGCTTTTCACACAAGGTATGCTATGCAGTTGTGCTACGAAAAATTAAAAATTTAAAAAACCCCCGACACAAAAACCAAGTTCCCTTTAAAAAGTAAAAAATAATAAAAATACGTCGCGTTGGGGGACTGCTCCAAATTATTCATCATCTCCTGTTTTTTTGCAGTCCCCCAACGCTACGTATTTTTATTATTTTTTACTTTTTAAAGGAAACTTGGTTTTTGTGTCGGGGGTTTTTTAAATTTTTAACTTATTTTTTATTTTATACTTTTTATAGGTACATACTTATATATTTTTTTTGTTGTTAAGAGTACTCCCGATTAAGTCATCAATATTCCCTTTCAGTACGCTTTCATTTGATACCCAACTCGAGTATATTTGCAGACCCTCGGTTACCTTTCCCCACTTTCACCCCCATAACTTCTAAACGGCTCAACCGATTCTTATCAAACATGTCTAAGAACACGCAGGTAAGTCACTTTTCATACAAAAAAAACTAAATTGAAATCGCTTCATCCGTTCGGGCTCTATGATGCCACAGACAGACAGACAGACACGTCATAGTACATTATGATACAAGTGCGGTAAGTTGATCATTACAGCCGAGGCGATATTGCTCGCACGAGCCCGTAGGGCGAGTGCTATTAGAAAGCAGAGGCTGTAATTATCAAACCGCACGTATGTCATACGACGTTTTATAACACATTTGTGAGGAAATAAATAACACTCGGACTTTATTAAACGAATAAATTCATCATTACTTGACATCTGTACATCTGTACTTAATAATAATTTCGTGCAGGTCTACGGTAGACTCGATCGAGAGCTAACCTGAATAATAAAACATTAAAAAATAGAGATTTCGAGTCGACAACATATATCCGCAAAATTCGGGTTGAGGAGTATTTGTAAAATTGTAATGGTTTTCTTTCAAGACAGATCGCAGCCGCCATTTTTGACATCGGTTACCAAGTTGAGAAGTTCGCGCATCAACGTCTTTTGTTTATGGCAAAGGCAAAAAAACAGCCAGTATTACTAATAAAGTAAATTAATACTTTTGTATTTTTGTTATGGATAAATGGTTGTAATTAAATGTCAAAATTAATTAAATTAAAGAGTTAAATGTTTTTTTATTATATTTTATCTCTCAAAGTTAATTTTATTCATAAAATGTTGACCACTTTTCTGACATAAAAACTCTTTGCTAAGATTTTAAAAAGTACCGTTCGTTTTAGACGGAACATCTTGATGCGTTTTACATTACCGCACTAGTGCGTAATAAGGTACATTACAGTACTGATAGTGGTGCAGTAAGAGACCTTTTACGAGCAAATGTGTTATAAAACTTATAACACCCCTCTTTTTCCGTCGGGGGTTAAATATGAAAGGTTAGTTACGAAACTATGTGACCGATGGTGCTGAGCTATGAAGCAGAGCGAATAAGATGTGTAGTACATGGAGATATGAGTATATTACGCGGGCGTCACAGGTTGCTATTAGTTTTATACTAGGTATTAATGTTTTTTTGCTCCTGGTTCCAATTCTGACTAAGTGATTTGATTTATTTCTCCACGCTGCCGAATATTCAATTTCGAGACGGACCACGTTTGAAAAAAAAAAGTGCCTATCCCTAAAAATGGTTTCGTCTGCATTTCTGTATAGGGATAATTGAAGAGGTATCTAATCAAAAATCTAATGCTGCTCTTGGGCCAGTTGGTAAACTTACTCTCTGAGTGATCACGCAAAAAATAACCATTCAACACGTACCCCGGGGCTCGAATAATTTCAAAATCATTAACGTAACTACGCTGATGCGCAAAATGTATTTGGAAATTGCATTGAAAACTTGAATATAAAAGATAGATAGTTCGAACAGAATAAGGATGCTCACTAAAAACATGAATTTTATAAGTATTCTGTGATTTTATGCCGTTTTTATAAATAGTGGGTACGCCGGAACCCTTCGTGCGAGTTCGAATTGCACTTGGTCGCTTTTGTTTTCTTTTATTGATTTGTTTTGAAGTGTTTGTATTTTCAGCTACTGATGCAAAACCAAGAAGATTCAATTTTAAATGATATATTTTATCCTATAAGTAGGTTCTACTTATAGCTAATACTATTTAATAATAATATACTATTTTAGTACTTAGTAGTTACGATTAGCGAGTAAACAGATTATTTGACGGCACTGATGGCGCAATAGAGGAGTGTGATTGACTGCTGCACTGCGTGGTACGGGTTCGACTCTCGTGCGGAATAAATATACGATGTGTGATCTACAAGTAGCTGTTTTGCATCTAGGTGTTTGTGAGTTTAAATGATTTGAAACTACGTTACAGAAACAATCCTAGGGTGGGCTACGTAAAGTAAAAACAAAAAGGGTTTTTGGTTAATTTATACAGGTTGAATTTTGCAAATGGGCGTGGATGGCGAAACTGAAGAATATCGATAAATACTGAAAGGATTCTCGAAGACGATTTTGACTATCATTTGATTTTAGACAAATCTATAATGCTGGTCAGAAATAAAAAACGCTGATTATTTTGGAAAAAAATCACACTCGTTATTTAATCCTGTAAATAATCATTGTACTGCTATGCTATTCTCTAAAGTTACAGCCGCGACTGGATTTTCACCTGTGTGTTCTACAGCATACAGTTCAAAATTTATTAAAGATTAGACTTAATATTTGGTAATAATTAATGGTAATATTTTAACTACACTGATTTTATTCGAGACACGAATTTATTTTGGTTCTAATTAGAATCTAGTCAGTATTATCAGAGGAACAATGATCTAAAACCAATAAAAGCAGACGCAATAGTGTATATAATTAATAATAATTGCATTTATTTTTGACTAAGTATTAACTTTAACAGATAGGTACCTACAGATAGCGCGCGAGTTGAATGCAGTAGTGTACCTATAATAGCAATATTGTGCATCACATCTATCTATATCTATATACATATAATAAAACTGTAGAAGAATCGTTTTTGTACATCAAAATAAAATCCAAAAAATATCTAGGGTGTTAAAGGACAACCAATAGAACCAATTTCCTGCATTTTTAGAATTTTTGTCTGTTTGTATGTTCATATGTCCGAGTATCACGTAAAATGTACGAAATTAATGTAAATAACATATATACACAACGATTAAGCGTAACTTGAGGTAACATTTAGTTTTTGTTTCATTGTAATCGGTTCAGTCTATCAAAAGTTATTTGAATTTAAAGTGTTTCAGAAGTAAAATTACGGTCAGTTTACGCCAAGACGCGCAGTTCAGTAGCGCGATGTATCTACGAGTAGCTTCGAATAGAAAAATTCATCGAAACATTTTTTAATGATAAGGCGTTAAACCTGGAATAGAGGTGTTTAAGATGGGATAGGATGGGATAGAATGGGATACGATGGTAGTGAATAGTATAGAATCATTTATTCACTCTTAATTTTTTTTTAATGTCCATTGTTATTGGTACCTACATGTTTCTTTGACAAATAAATCTATTTTAATATTTGTTTTGGAGTTTTAACTCTTTTACTCGACTACGGCAAAGCCAAAAGGAGGGTAATGATTTTGGTGTCGCATTGTAGAACACGTTTACGTACACGCGAAAAAAATTGATGGAAACTCGAACTCTAAATCCTGTTATCGATATTGTTTAGTCATTCACATAAGTAAATGATTATTTTTTTATCCAAATTCATTTAATTAATTAAACAATATCGATAATGTAAACCGATAAACTAACTTTTCTAATCCAGTAGAAATGAATGGTTCTGCCTTCGAACAACAGGGGGCGATTATATTACAATTACGTCAAATATTCTACTAAAATTCTAAATACAGGGTTTATAAAACGTGGCATGTTGATTTACGTACGCGTGTTTAAGTACGCTCTAGAATGATGGTTCACAGCGAATTTTGTTAATAAAGAAGAACTAGCATAAATAAAAGAAACAAAAATATAATTGTGTCGGATACATTGTTTAGTTCCGACATCCACGCGAACGAAGTCGCGGGCACAGCTAGTATCTAATATACTATGTAATTTAGTTACAATAACACGCTCAATTTATTTTGTTTGCCTGTTTTGAAACTTTTAGAATTCCCATTATAAGGCTTCGTTTAGAATGCCAGTTTTATTAACCATATTTCCTACTAAGTTTCACTGTGGAAATCCCCTACAGTGCTAGTCGCAATTATTACTTTCGGTTCAAAATTAATTATTAAAATATTTCCTGTTTAGAATGACTGGTAGAGGTAAGTAAAACTCTGATTAATCTTTTTCATTAAGGCGTCGATTGCCGTATTGAAGAACTTATCCTTAGACCTTAGGAGGACTCTCTTCACGTCAACGAAAATATGGACCATATTTTCGTTGACGTATGAAAATATATTATACATACATATTAGTTCCAATTCATAAGTTTTCATATCGGCAGTCAGGACAACTGTCCAATTTTTAGTTCGTACCTATAATCTTATATCCGTAAGTGATAACTGATAAGGGGCAAACGCCGGAACTTTGGCCGTAGTTACGGGTTTCGTGTTTACATAGTAGTTCTGTGCTTCTACTTTTCACTCGGAAATCATTTTGAAGGACCGTATTGCATTAATTAAGGGCCAAAAGTTTGCGCGTACAACAACTGAGATATTTAGTTCAAGCGTTATTAGCGCTTTGTCAATTTAATTTAATATCTACATGGCATCGTCGTGTCATTGCTTGCACTGAGTGAATTTATTTATGCAAGCGCACGAATTTGTGGGATGTGGATGGTCATGGGTCATGTTGTCTAGGTACAGTCGAACTATATGTATAAAACCTAACCAGCGTAAAGAATATTCCTGCTTGCAGCGTTTTAACTTTCTGTTTCTACCTCCTTACTCCTCCTTCTTCCTCCTCCTCCTCCGTCATTTGAAGATTGAGATTTATATTAATCAAAGTAGGTATATGCTGTTCTCCGTGGTTTCACCCACTGCTCAGCTCATTTTGATCGTAGCGCGATGTTAGATAGCCCATAGTCTTTTACAACAGATAGAGTAGATCCAACAGATTTTTTTTTCAACAAAGCAGTGGAGTAGTTTACCAATAATTCGAAGCGATATTAAAATCAGTAGTTTCTTAGACTAGCACGTTTAATGAAACAAATTCTTCAGCTTTATAATATTACTAGCGACCCGCCCCGGCTTCGCACGGGTGCTATCTGTTCTTTAATAATTATGTTATACAACGTGTAACGTAGCGCAAAACCTCTCGTGGGGTAACTAAGCCCATGTTACTGAACAATGTTTGTTCTCAAAATTTTGGAAATTCGCAAAAAAAAAAAGATTTTTCGTACTGATGAGCCCGATTAATTTCTCATTTTGTATGAAAAAGCAAATGTTTTATACTACCTGTGTAGTATAACATAGTGCAACATAGTTATAAATCCTATACATAAAACTTAAAAAAAAACCGCCCTCAAAAACAACCACAAAAAAGGTTAAAATAACCTACAAAATAACTTTTTTTTCGGAAGTCGGTGGCTTTGTTTTATTATTTCGTTGTCTTTTTGCTCTTCCGAAAAAAAAGTTATTTTGTAGGTTATTTTAACCTTTTTTGTGGTTGTTTTTGAAGGCAGTTATTTTTTTTTTAAGTTTTTTATTTTACTCTTTTTAGTTTAAATATTCAACCCAAATTCTTAGCAAATACATCATTTTCTTACATGTGCACTAGAATTTTGTAATCCGTAGCACCGGTATTAACATCGCCCATGTTGTGTACTTACATAAAATAAAATTCCAATAAAATTCCCTATCTCAAAAACTGCTGAACAGAGTTCGATGAAACTTGCAGTATTCCCTAAGATGAACGATCTCTAGTACAACAAAAAAAGAATTTTGAAAATCAGTCCACAGCGAAGTAATCGCGTAACAAACACGCAAAAAGTAAAGATCATCATGTCATCCAAGTAGGCGAAATTAATAAAAATGCTCACAAAATAAAAAGTACTGAACCGAATTTGATGAAATTTTTATGGGACCAAACTGCAAGTATCCTGCATCGAAGAAAAAAAGAACCACACTAATCGGACTAGAAACCCCGGAGTAATCGATGTACATAGATAAAAAAAAAACATACCGACCGAATTGAGAACCTCCTCCTTTTTTTGAAGTCGGTTAAAAATGGACCTGGGTCAAGGTGTTTGTGTATGAGTGTTTCTGTTTGTAAACGCACCCACGACACCAGAGAAATTCCTTGAGCAAGGCAAAAAAATACTCTCATTATTTTTCCTTCCTTATTATAACAATGAATTGATTAATTTTAAACGATTAATTTAATCAAAGAGTAAATAATTCGTAACAATTTCTGGTGTGTAGGTAGGAGTAAGGTACCTACGTATAGGCCTACAAAACGTTACACAAGTTCAGTGTAACCGTCTATGTGATCAAAAGGAAGAATTAAAGTCGGTTAATGTTATGCGCAATATGTGCTGCTATTTATTTACTTTACGGAAATATTAAATGTTTGGTGTTCATAGTACTTGATCGGTTTTTGAACTTTGTGGAGTTTGCTCGTTGACCTATTGGTCGCAAGCGTGACTGCTGATCAAGTGGTCCTGGATTTCTATTTTCTGGTTGCACAATGGGTTTTCCATTAAATAGGAATTTCTGAGTTACAGTAACGAAGTCTGGATTTGTTCGGTTTACAGCAACAGCTACTCCCCCTATGAGTATTACATGGGATTGAAACACAATTGTTTCAATTCCACTGCTGCTGTGGTGCTGTACACCCAAAGAGAACTGGGTACACCTCTGCCTAAGCTTTCGGGTATTACTGGCGTGATGTCATGTAAGTATCTAGAAATAAAATTGTGTTGGAAAAGCACGCGATTATATGAGATCTGCAAATAAAATTAGATATGTTTTATCGGCTCCATGTGAACCTTATGCTTTTTGTATTAGACCACGAGACGGCGCACAGTGGTCCGGATTTTGAAAAAGGTGGACATAGGATCGAAAATGCATATTTAACTAAACAAAAAATTGTTTCGAAAAGGAAATCCAACGCTGATTAATACTTATTACTACAACTTTTCAAAAAAACTGCTCCTTCATGACAAAAAAAAATATTGAAAAAAAAAATGTATGGGAGAAAATCTATTTTTTTTTTTTTCTCCGTTCAGTATCAAAGTATAGCAACCAAACCTTATATTCTGGTAAGTACTTATTGCCCTTAATACGACGACATATAAATTGCTTGCGTATCCCTGCGGCCTTGGCGCCTACAATGATTCAAAGTTTAAAACTTCAATGTTGAATTATCTAAATATTTTTAACGAGTTTTTCTATTGAAATTAATCTAAAATATCATTTTTCATAAAACAAGCCCCCCGCGCGTCCCTTCCGTGTATTAGGCTCGCCCCCTATTACTTGGGACCTAAATATAACTGGCGAAATGACAGTAAACCATTGCCGAATCCTTCGGGGAATATAAAACGTGATCTTATGATAAAATAAGCATATCTGCTTTTTTTTTGTAAATAATCTTCTGTTGATTATTCTTTCATCTTCTAAATATATAAAACTCAAAGGCTGACATAGTGATCTATCAACCCACAGCCCAAACCGATGGACGGATTGGGTTAAAATTTGGCATGCAGATAGATGTTATGACGTAGGCATCCGCTAAAAAAGGATTTTGATCAATTCTACCCCCGAGGCGTTAAAATAGGGGATGAAAGTTTGTACGAAACTTTGTAAAGTTTAAACCGATTGGGCTGATACTTTGCATGCCAAAAGTTACTATGACGTAGGCATCCCCTAAGAAAGGATTTTGATAAATTCCACCCCTAATGGGATAAAATAGGCGATGAAAGTTTGTATAAATCTTCCTTGATTTGATCTAAAATATCATTTTTCATAAAACAAGCCCCCCTTGTTTTATGAAAAATGATATTTTAGATTAATTTCAATAGAAAAAATCGTTAAAAATATTAAGATAATTCAACATTGAAATTTTAAACTTTGAATCATCGTAGGCGCCAAGGCCGCAGGGATAAGCAAGCAATTTATATGTCGTCGTATTAAGGGCAATAAGTACTTACCAGAATATAAGGTTTGGTTGCTATACTTTGATACTGAACGCAGAAAAAAAATAAAGTAGATTTTCTCCCATACATTTTTTTTTTCAATATTTTTTTTTGACATGAAGGAGCAGTTTTTTTGAAAAGTTGTAGTAATAAGTATTAATCAGCGTTAGATTTCCTATTCGAAACAATTTTTTGTTTAGTTAAATATGCATTTTCGATCCTATGTCCACCTTTTTCAAAATCCGGACCACTGTGCGGCGGTTCCTATCGGTTTCACCCCGCTGCACGCTGCACGTACGTAGTACACTCCTCGATAATTGAACAATCCAACACTAAAAATATTTTGTCTATTTGAACCTATCGTTCTTGAGAATAGCGCATTCAAGCAAACAAACTCTACTTAAAACAGCTTTATATCGATAAGTATAGTTTAGATAAATCAAAAAGTTACAATTAGTTAACTAATTGACAACACTTACTTACATGCCACAAATATATAACTACCTACTGACCCCTTGACGAGTACCGCGAACGAAATAGTTCGGTATTAAAATCAATAAAGCCATGGCCCACAAAATGGCTACTTGGTAGCCGTAGTTAGTGTTTGTTGCATGACATCACCCGGGGAGATTTCGAGGGGGCGAACGGGTGAGACAGACTCACCCCATTCTCCCCCCATATAGTTGCGCTTATTTGCAGACTGCATTACATTGTCTGGCCGGTACATTAGATGATATAGGAAGACTTGTAGTTTTATATTCTGTAGGCTAATTTTTATTGTCAAATGAACCGGTTTAGCTTCAGTTATGTTGACGTATGAAAATAAAATACAGGCGTCTAAATACGAATCAGGCTTTCAGGTAGGTTCTTACGTGAATTTTTCAGTTGAGATAGTAGCCCAATTTTTCGTTCTTAGGTAGTACAGCTTAGTGCATCCACATATAATGCGTCGTGAAAAAAAATTCTATGAAAATTACGCTACTCACAACTTAAACATATTTTACAAAATTCCATCTTTAATGCCATATTAAATTACTAATTAAATTTTTGAAATAAATGAAAACAAAGAAGAGTTTAAAAGTTTATTAAAAACAGTAAAAAAATACTCTTAGAATTTTAAGATAAAAAATAAACTAAAATATTAAAATTATGTCTTATACTTGCCGTACTAAGTACTTATTTCAATTAGTACTAAATCTATGGATACGTTTGTGATCCAAGTAAATCTGTTTTTCTTTTTTACTTTATTTGGTGGATGGTGTCTATTCAATTCGAATTCTCTTTTCAGATTCGCATTGTACCGTGAGGAAAGGCCAATAATACTTAGTAGACTTTGAGTACTTTCGAATATGATCGATCATGTACTCCATCCTCATTTATTATACGAGGAAAAACTTACAATGTAGGTTAATTAATGTTGTTTATGATCAGTTCTGAATACCTCCTAACATTCATTTACCCGCTATGGCACTTTTAACATTAGCAATGTCCTTTTCTTTCGCACTATACTCGCTGCATAGCAAACTATTCAGTTTGTTATGTTAATCCTTTGGTATCCCTAAATACCTTAAATTTTCACTTACTTTCAAATGCAACGTGCACAGCTCTAAAATATATCACCTCATGTAGAATTTGCAAGTTTAGAAACGTTTCCATAATCTTCTCGTATATCACACATTGTCCGTATTGGTGTAAGTTCCGAAAGAAAACGACATCCTCACTCGTGGAAGTAAAATAATACTGAGCAGTGGCCGAACTAAAGTTGAAGCAATGTATATACAGCTGGTCACTACATTCACGGTTGTCATATCATTGTTTTGAACTAAAGAAGTTTCATTACCTTGCATTGACTTGGAGTAAATGTTAAAAGCTGTGACACAGGACCTGGGAGTACACAACACTATGTAAACCACTATTAGCCACAGAGATAATTTCAATGCTGCGACTGATTCGAAGCATTCAATCTGCGACATTATTTTCTTTTTCATCAACTTAATGATAACGAGAACAACAGCAATGATCATAATGATAAGTGGTAAGAACGAATTGAAAACAGCGAGAATTGAGTACATGTGCAGACGTTGACTGGTGTCGACAATGGTACATATCACGGAATCCTTGTCGACGTGCACTGTGGTGGCCAAAACGAATTCCGGAACACTAAGTGATATCGCCAACACCCAAACAAACACTAATGGTTGCGTTACTGAGATTCTTCGATCTGACAGTCTGTAATCTAGATTCATAGTTCTTGGAGTTGAAGAGTCGCTACTTGTCACTAAACTGTGACGTGAAGATCTGATCTCTTCATCTTCATCGTGTTCGTTTCGTTTGATTCGTTTCGCAATAGCCTTCTCTTCAATGTTGACGGTGGCCAGTGAATGTAGTGCAATAGTAGCTACTAGATAGGAGGCTGCAGTTGACGCAAACACGCTCAATCCTCGATAGGCTACGCAGCCATGGTCACCAAAATGCCACGATCTGGTATTGTAAGACCACAACTCTGGTCCCAATGACGCTCCGAGTAGAAGGTCGGCTAGTGCCAACTGTAAAATGATGGTAAGCAAACCTGAAAAGAAATAAAACATTATTAGGAATAAGGAATAACTCAATTCATAAGAGAAGTTTACAAACAGAACAATGAATTCAAGTCAATTAAAGTGTAGAGCTTACAAAACTTGTCAATGAACCTAATGGCATAAACTGAAAGGATACATTTTATATTGTGCGTCGCGTCAACTGTAAACGTATGTATACCTACGGACTGACTGTGACTGCACTACTGAGTTAAGAAGGATCATCATTGTTATTACTTATACAAAGTATTCAAAAGACAGGATGTATTAATATAAGAACTCTCAACATGTTTCAACTTTTAATGGGTAAAATAAATAAAATTCAGGTCAAATAAGTAATCATTAAGTTAATGATTAAAGAAAGTTGGCCATATTTTATTGCCTTGCTAATAACAGGTACCTAAATGGACCTGGAATATCGAAGAGGTATTAAGAAACAAGTTTGTTTACCACTCCGTGAGGTTTTGAAGAGCGCGGCGAGTACCGAGCAGTTGGCGAGGGCGGCAGCGCCGGCGACGCACGCGACGTACGCGGCGAGCGCGAGCGGCGGGAGGAGCGGCTCGGCGTGCGCGGGCTCCGACATGGCGTCGACCGTCCGGGACTGTATCGGGATCAATGACTCGCGCCTCGCGGCCGCTCTGCGTCACCCGCGTTCTCCGCCGTCCCTCGATAGTTTTTTTTTCAGTAGTGAATCACCGCTGTCCGAACATATGCAGCACACGAGGGCGCGCGAAAATGCTAACGATTCGAGGTATTTATGCCCCTAACACTTAGTTCCACAGACTGCGACGCACAATTTCTTATTCTAAGTTTGTCTAACTGGCCTAACAACAGGTCACCTCAAGTACGTATGTTGTTCTCGCCTACCAAGTGTGCAAATAACGTAATAAAAGGGCTGGGTACGCGTACTGTGGGTTCATTATTATTCTGCGTTCGCAGACAACTACCGGCGCCCGCAACGAGGAGTCAGACGTCTTGAGCATAAAGCTGGAATTATTTATTCTTAGTCTTAATAAATTATTATAAATGGAATAGTACCAACATAGTACTATTCCTCAGTAGTCTGAATAAATAGTTATACGAATACGACATTATTAATATGCGTACACTTCTATACTTCCTTGGTATTTCTGTGCGGTTCTTTGTTTTGGAGCTGCGACTAAGATACTGGTGATCACGTCAATGACCTCTTAAGTTTTTTTTTACGTGGTAAAAGTATTAAATGAGTCCTCCCACCCAGGGCAGGGCCGGACCGGACTGTCAGACTCG
This sequence comes from Agrotis ipsilon, assembly GCA_028554685.1. Lineage (NCBI taxonomy): Eukaryota > Metazoa > Arthropoda > Insecta > Lepidoptera > Noctuidae > Agrotis > Agrotis ipsilon. Next base: position 8,294,068 of record CM052955.1, read on the forward strand.
TACTGACCATATCCACGGTGTCCTTCAATAGCGCTTTACGTTCCGGACTCACGGTAATTCATGAGTCCCGTGACCTCGCCATTATGCTGGTACTCTTGAAGCGCGCGTGGAACACAACGGCCTGTCGACCCAGTCCATGGTCGGACAGCGAGTCACCCATTACTCGCCCCCCGCATTCCCGCGCCTACGGTGGTCGGATCGTCTGCCGATGACCTCTTAAGTTTAGCCAATAATACTTTGCGCGAATATATTTACCATATATATTTTTTATTATCTTTTTAATGTTATTTTCCTATGATGGCAAGTTTTATAACAAAAACATGCACTGTTTCACAATATGGTGCATCATAGGTACTACGTTTTCCCTAAACGTGGTCGCATAGCTTACACACAAACACAACCTATGCATTTCTTAGCCAAAAAAGGACTACCCATATATTATTTTGTAGGGTCACAGTCGGATTAGGGGTCAACTCGTCCCACTTCAAAAATCAATCATCTCACGAACACTCTGTATTGTTTTTTAATTTCACATTACCCTCCTTTGCATTGCGCAGTCGGGTAAAAAAGGCTGTTTCTTTCAAGGAAAACCATCGCTAATAAATTGTAAGGAGTTCAAAAACTACAATAATTTAAAATAGGTAATAAAAATTAAATGTTACAGCTGGTACATTAACCTAGTACTTTTGCTGGTAAGCTTTTCATTTTACCTACCATTTTTGCTGGTTAGTAACAATCTTTCAGTTTCTAAGCATGGAATTCGGACAGCGAGCTATGCCCATCACTCCGATGAAAGATCGGAGTGATGGGCATAGCTCCCCTTGCCCATGCAAATTCCACATGCAAAGTTTTGAAGACCAAAAATAAATGAGATAAGGTGCAAGTGATCCCTGGGCCCGGTACAAGGTTCAATCTATTTTTTTGCTATGTGCTCATCGTGGGACTGTATTGGCAGGATACCGCCGGTCCTTTAGCTCAAAGGTCTACCGAAGGAACAGGATGGACTTGTGTCTGTTAGAGTCTGACAGTCCCTTCCGCTACACCCTGGGCGAGAGGACTCATTTGATGATTTTACCATCCCAAAAAAAAAAAATTAAGTGAAGTTCCCGTAATATAAGATAGTTGGCTGTTGTTATTGTTCCTATTGGCAAAAAACATATAGTGAAAAATATCAGATTGTAGATTTATCCAAAGGAAAAATAATCAGTTGATTGTATGTACTTTAAAACAACAACGCACGGACGCCAGCAGCTCATCAACATAACCCCAAGCTAAAAATTAAATAGATTTTCAGCTATATCTTTTACAATAGAAAGCTATTTTTAATTGGGATAATTTTAAGAGTGGGACAGATCGTCTATTCTGAGTACAAAACATTATGTCAAACAAATTTTATTCCATCGTAACTATACCTACCCACAGCTGTACCTACTAAAACCATCAAATATTTCACTTTTTCTTATCAAACTGAATAATAATGGCACGTGCTACTGTCTCGTATTACTTTTCCTTGACACCTACAAGTAGAGGGCGGCTAAGCTTCTCCTCGAATGTTTGTATCTTTTTGTTGGAAGTTTAAATTTTCTAGAAGTTTCTATTACTTGGTATCCAGGTTCGTAAAATAAATATTTCTTAAGGTTAGGAGCTTATCAACGTTGAAGAATATATAAATGTAAGGTTTGTCTTTAAAAAACCTTTTCTTTCAAAGATAACGAAACATAATGGCTTTTGTTTTGTATTTGGCCGTTGAACAGCAATGAAAATTGTTGAATTTGAAGCAAATATTCAGATTTTGCGGAAAGGGGCGCTTTGTGGCATTACCTTTCAATATTTCGAAAATTTCATTTCCCCAACTTCCGTGCGATACGATGATAGCGATTTTCATGGATACTGCTCCATCCCGGTTCTCAAGCTGACAGGAAGACCTGAAATAGTTTGTACTTATTAGCGTATACCCGTGTTCTGGCTACCATAGATACTTAACCTGTGTTGGGTTTGTGTATTCTTTATGCATACACCATTGTATGCATCTGTAATAGACGAAAAAATATTCAAGGCACACGTACAGTATAACATCAGTCTGTGTTCCTTAAAAACGTTTTTTTTTGTTAAAAACTAGGAATTTCTCCTTTGTCATGGATGCGTTTGCAAACATTTAAACTAACAAAGACAGACAGCCAGATCCAGGACAACTACTTCTGATATTATTCAAATAATAATTCTGAACCCGCGATACGCAGCGCGGCAGTCGATCGCTCTGCCACTGCGACAACCGTTCTGGAAGTTCTGGAACATAAATGACTGTTGACATAAAATGGAACAGAAATCAGGTGATGAGATTTGTTGTTGATAGTTTATTCAAGAATCATTTTGTCAGCACTTTGTGTCAAGAAAAGGATATAATGAATAATATGTTCAGTAGGGAAATCAAGTCAGTCTGTCTACGTTTTTTGATTAAATAAGCTGCACCCGGAAGAAAAGATTTTTAGGATGCACTGTAAAGTAAAAAAAAAAACATGGCTTACCGCTACGCGCCCTCTACGAAGCGCTACCTGTGGCCTGTGGCGCTACGCTCTACGTTATACAGCGAATATGTATGTATGTATGCGTACGTTTCTTATTACAAAGGTACAAACATGAATGAACTCACGTCAATCAATAGCTACATATCACACTCTGGTACAGTCGAGTGTCGACCCTTTTCTGATAAAGAGAATGCGGGCTGTCTTACACATATCACCGATGATAACTTATGAAGAACTTGAGTAATGTAGCTATAGGTATACAAGACTCAAAGTGTACTTACACATTGAGAATAAATTTTATTGGCATTTAGGGTATTTTTTTGCAATTAATATTTGAAAACTTATACTTCTTAAGCTGTTCCCTGAGGTTTCACCCTCTGCGCAGCTCCTTTTGGATGAAGCGTGATATTATATGTATAGCCTTTAGCCTTCCTCGATAAGTCATATAAGTGGACTGTAGATTTTTCAATTCGAATTAGTAGATACTGAGATTCGTTCAATTAAACAAACTCTTCAGCTTTATATTTTTTTGAATGAATTTATACTACTTTTAATTTATAGTTTTAGATGGGTAGATTAGGTTAACATACTCGTAGAATTTCAATAACAATGACACACATTTGTTTACTTCGAACTTATGTCATAGTGTGTCGTGCATAGGTCGGGAGCGCACGGCCAGTGTGCGGTGTGCTAGGCGTCCTCACACGATATTGTTCATTTGTTTTGATTAGCGGAAGCCGCTGAGCGTCGGCGAGGTCGAGTGATGGATGACTCGCGACAATGCTCCTCAGGGGACGCGTGTGGGCGGTGCCTTGACAGCCAAAATCTGCACTTTCCTTCGACTTTCTCTTGGAGGTGCGAAAGGTGTTCACTTCATTCGGGGGCTCGCAATGCTTATTCGGTAGCTGGCGCCTCATAAGTGTACGCGTTCTAATCGCGCGCAACGACGATCGCTCACTCGCGTCGCACGGTGCATCGCGCGTGCTTCAGATATTCAAAGCACCTGCATGCCACTTCCGAGTTGCCGCTTATAAGCAGTGTGTCGAGTGTTATCAAGTAACTCATCGTGTTGTTGCTGGCCAGCGATGTGAGGCAGGCATGGCTTCAGCAAGTGACATAGTGTTAGTAGCACTGCTGTGCGTTGTCGGCGGCGGTGCGCCTGCGCGGTTCCCCGTGAGTACTCGCTGCTCGCCGCGAGGGCGGGCGGCGCCTTCATATCTTATTTATTGATTTATTACGCTACTGTGTGCTTGTTTTCCTTCATTATGTATAATATGGATGCTGGTAGCCTATTCCCCGTTGCATATATGTCCAAATATTTGGTGAAATAGTAAATTATATTGAATAGTTCAATTTCGGCCCGAAATTTTAAGGACAATCAAAATTATAAAATTTTGGTGACAAAATCACACTTGAAAAAATAAGTTACGAAAAAAGAAAAATATTAAGCCATTTTGTTACCAGTACCGGGAGGAATATTAGTTTTTTTAGAATATTTCTGATACTAACAATTTTAAGTAGTGCTACTTAATAAAAAAGTGAATAAACCAATCTTCCACAGCCTCTTTAAACTATCATGACTAGTAGACCGAAAGATCAAACGATACTAAGAAACTAAGGATAAACAATTTCTTATTTATAAACAAGAGTTGTTGTTTTTGTCCAATTAACCAGAAAAATGTCCGAGCTCCTGAAAAAAAAAACATGTTTCTTTATGTTTCAACTTTTACCACTTCGCTACATTTTATGGTTCATCGATCAGAGGGGTTGCTATCATTATGAAACTGAATTTCACAAGAGTTTTTAGCAAAAAGTTTTCATCTGACGAAATCAAGAATTTTAAGTAAAAAATTGGCTTGAAATAAATTATTTAAAATCAATGATTACGTTAAAATGAGTAAGATTAATTTACTTTCAATTGAATGAATAAAATAAAGTATTCACCAAAGATAATTCAATTAATATTCATTTTAGTAATTTAAAATTTTTCGCTTAGGTGCTTATTTGATTTGTAAATATGAGAAAATTGGAGAAATTGCTTCTATGTGAAGGAATATCACTTTCAACGAATATTATCTACCGGTAATTTATGATAATAAGTTGAGGAAATACACCAAACTTGTGTCGTGTATTAACTGTCCCACTGCGTACGACGTGCTTGACACGCTTCTGTTGGCTATTCTTATTACCACTTCTTGTTTGTTGTCTGTGGTTATTTACATTGACTCATATAATAATAGTCATAGACAAATTCTACGTATACGATTTCTGCAGACCCTAAATAAATTGGGTCACGGGCAGGAAAATGATGAGGTACGAATTTATGATTTCCGCAAAAATAAGCCCAATTATTTTCCCTTTTGCGGGTGAACTAAATGGACCCTCTGGCCCTGTGTGGAGAAAGGGTCAGTCAAAGTCGTAGTGACAAAAAGCCACCTGGTTCTTTCAGTTGCTCTTTGCGTTCTAGGGAGGCACTGTCGAAACGTTCTAGGGTATCTACCATAGAAAGTTTAGAAATTTCTGCAAGTTTAATATAAAAGCTTAAAAGTTATAGCTCCCTAAATAGACACTTTCGTGGAAATATTTAGGGAAAGACATTTAGGCTAATGTTTGTATGGCCTTTCCAACACAGACAGTGTGTAGGTAGGCGATACTAACAACCTACACCCTTACGCTTGTTATACCAAAAGGTTTGCTGAAGGTTACGAGATCCTATGTTGCTGTATCCTACCTACGTAATAAGAAATTTCTTTTAGAAGGTCTGGATAGATAATAAATTTTAATATGAGGCGATCGACACCGTTATATCCATAACAGGCTACAAATAAGATTTTCTCAAACAGAACTAAAGGGCAAGCTATTAGAAGGGGTTACTAATAAAAGGATACAATAACAATATGTTATATACTACCTACGTAAATCTGATCTTAACAACGCTTGAAAATATATTATGTTCCGAGGGAATATTCACAATACTTATTAATATTCGTCGGGCTCGGCACACGGTCCTGATTTATACGAATGTGCGAAGGTGGCTGGGCCTGAATGGATCTCAAATTGATTAATGGAGTACAATTCTTCATCATATGACAGCAGGATCCTCATATTCCTTCACATAATATGAGATTTTGTTTTAAAATATTGCGCCAAATCATCATATTTAGGGTTACGGTTATATCTTTATCTACATCTATATCAATATTATAAAGAGTTAACGTTAATTAGTTTGTGAGTTTTTAGGAATCTCTGGAACTCCCGAAATGATTTTCAAAATTCTTTCAATATAGGCTTCATTATTCCTGAGTGATATAATTTTTAAATACGCGCGGACAAAGTCGCTGACGGAGTGCTAGTGTAAAAATAAAGATGTTGGTGCCAAGTTCGAATCTTCATTTGCTTTGTCAGTTAATAGCTTGTCCAAGTACGCGAATAGATCTCTAAAGCAGCTTTTAGTTTGTAAAATAACAAGAAAGGGCTGAGCACACGATTTCTCTATCTTTTGTCAAGTAGTAAAATGTTTCTATGCTTCTAAGTGGAGCTCTGTCTGCGCTGATAGTGTTACGCTACTTTTCAGCCCTCGATTATGTAAAGTTACGTCAAGAACTGGTTACCTACAATGCACATTTTCCGAAACTATTAAAACTTTCACCAAATTATGGAACATTAACAACGCCTTACGATACGATTTTATTTTGACAATTATGTTACGTAATAAAAATGCAGGTGTTTCGCGTACTGGATCACGTACAAACGTTACACAACGCTAACGTCAAGTAGAGTTTTTCAATCGCTCTCGATGAATCATAGCGTGTCTTGATTGTGGCCCGGCGGCGGCGCCGCGACGTGCTCGCAGCCTCCGTGTAATTGAGATCGATACCAGTAACTTTCATCATCGGCACATACCGGGCACCGACGTAACACTCACAATTGAATGCCAAAATTAAAGTAATTACCGGCGCCATTATACCCTACGTCCTACTCAAAGCCGCTAATTCATCTGAAGGCGCATTGTCTCGCGTAGAAGAAAAGGAAAAACAAATAGTTTATACTTTCCCCTTTACTTCGCTCGCATCCGCTAATATCGAACCTACACTTAGCTGACTCATGTGGACTTGATTTCGGTTTCACTATTCTCCATCATTTTGACTGACATGCTAAAATTCAGCATATACGTAGGTACCTATGGCAATAAATTCCAGTAACAACTTACAGTTTCATTGAGTCAGCCTCTTGTTAGGCTGCTATCATCAATCATTTCGATTGTGAAAACAACGGAACCAGTCCAGCAAATACTTAACAAAAGCTTTTCACCGATAACTTATCTCGTCTTGACTTTTACACAAATGTATTCTTGGTAAAGCCAGGAACCAGGACGTGGTTTGAAAAGTAACAGATATGAGGTTGTTTTGTGTACATCATCACACAAAATGTCTAATGACATTATAATAGATACAATAGTCTATAGCCGGGGGCAATAAGCAACAAACAAAGGAATTAAAAGAGATCGTTGACCCAGTTGATGTTAACAGATGGATTAACATGTTACTTATACATAGTTGTATTAAAAAACGAGAACCGTGAAACTGATCAACCATAACGTAGCGTGAGTTAGTAGTGAACTTGAAAAAGATGGTGTTGCGCGAGACAGATATAAAAACAAGGCCTGTTTTGTGACGTATCATAACTATAATTTGCGATTATTTAACAAGTCTAATAGAAGTGTGGTCTAGTCGTTAATGAGAGCAATAAAAGTAGTGTGAGATCTTGGAGCAGGCGACACGCTCGTGACAATGGAGAGCGCCCACAGATGACCGCATGCGCTCCTTGCTCCTCGACCTACTTAGTCACAGCATTTATCACCGCCTTGTTCAGTTCATCGGATTATTTCGATGTTCCTGATACCCAAATTGATTGTATTGTTGTAAGATACTCTCTAAATTGTACGGAAGCTGAGTAATCTTCAATGAATGATAGCTCGAGTCATGCCGGCGGGCGGCACCTAGTTGTCTACCTTATTGTTAGAGATTGCATTTGTCACAATGTCTGTCATATTTATTTAGTTGATTATAGGGTTTCACTTTTTAATCATATGCATTAACTTGCATATAATATTACAATAGCATTTCGACTGAAAAGAAGTCGACATAATTGCTATGAAAGTCGCGGAGAGCTTTATCTTTCGAAGCAATTGGTAAACGTAGACACGGTTGGACATAAGTATGTCGACAGATGGATTTATAAATGAACTTTAATAGTTGAATATCGATTGACCTGACCGAAAGACATCAGACAGTTCATCGTGCTCTCCGGACTGCGAAAGGTTCTCGACGCATAGAGAACATTCGCATCCAAGCATCGATCGGTCTACGAGACAGACATTAGCTCGGTACACCCTCTCAAAAAACAGTGAGCAAGGCTGCAATTTCAGAACACGTTCAATTAAAGTTAAACCAGTAATTTTAGATACATGAAGCTATAGATTGGCTATTACATAACATTTATGTTGTTCTACATAATCATTTAATGAGTGGTCCCACACTAAATAGAACCCTGAGCTTATGACCTATTGCGTAAGTGTTCTCATATAGGAACTGGTTGTGGTTGATTGTCGTAGTAATTGATAATTTTCATCGAGTATTCGCATCTAATCATCTATACACTAATATTATAAAGCTATCTTATTAGTTGAACGCGTTTATCTCAGGAACTACTAGTTCGAATTAAAAACATGTGTGTGTGTTGGATAGCCCATTTATCGAGGAAGGCAATCTAACTAATATTATCACGCTAAGACCAAAAGGAGTCGAACATCGGGTGAAACAGCGGGTACCAGCTATAGGTAGCTTATACAAGATCATTAAATTTTGTAAAAATTAAAAACATTTCATCGTCTGAAAGTTTCACTGAAAGTAACTAGGTATGGTTCTAAACAAATTTTGTTGTCAAAACAACTCAGAATAATAAATATTAAATACTAGCTTCTGCCCGCGGTTTCACCCGCGTCATGTTAGGAGTTTGGTCCTATCGTCCCGTCTCCATCAGTTCCCTTGAAGAGCGCTTTTTCCGACGTCGTGGGTATCTTCAGTGGTGGCTGGCGAGAGGTAGAGGATGTCGTTTCCCTCACGCATTCCGACTGCTAACCATTCCCCTTAATTGCCATTGAATCTTGAGGTACCTCCCGAAACGAAAAAAACGAAAACCGGTAGGACTGCGTCAGACTGAAGGTGAGGACGCAGCCCGTAGCCTTTCCAAACGATCCTTAAAGTAGGCCGGTCAATATCGACATAAACTACTACTATCTAACTATCACGGTTCGTGAGAAACAGCCTCCGAAACATTACATTATTTTATAACATCTACAAAAACCAGCAACAAAACCACGTTTTTTGTATGGGAGCCCCCCCTTTTTTTTACGTGGTAAAATCATCAAATGAGCCCTCCCACCCCGGGCTGGGAGGGACTGTCAGACTTGTACTGAATAAAATCCATGGTGTCCTTCAATAGCTCTTTATGTTCCGGGGTCACGGTAATGAAATAAGTCCCGCAACCAATGAGAGCCCCCCTAAATATTTATTGTATTCTGGTTTTTATTATGTTTTGTTATAGCAGCAACAGATGTACATCACCTGTGAAAATTTCAAATCTCTAGGTATCACGGTTCATGAGATACACACGCAAAAACTACTGAATTGACAGCACAGGGTTTCCAGGGTTGCAAATTATAACAAAATGGTAGTTACATGCGCGTTTGCAATGTTTGATGTCGATATTGACCGGCCTAAAGAGGGATTTTATCGACGCAATTGTGCCAGCCCGTCATTATTTTGTCGCGGTATTATTTTGAAACTGTGATATCTCCTAAGATATTCATTGAAATCAAATGATGTAAAGGGCAATTTCGTTCAAAATTAAATGCTTGTGATGATTAACGTATTTATTTGGATAAGGATTAATATCATGTTAATGAAAACACCTTCGCAAATAATGCATTACTTTAAAACAAATTTGGTTCCCATAAAAAAGGTTATAGTGACTTAACCTTTAAAGATAGATATATGCTCTCGCGGACTTTATTTTAGAAAATTTTTTGAGGAATAATTCCGTAGTACATAATTTTTGCGAAACTCTAACCGTTTACGCAGCGCACGCAACGGAAGCTCTAAAAAAGGAATACATTTTCCCGATTTTGAAACATTTCTCATTACTGCTCCGCTCCTATAGGTGATAGCGTGATGTTATATAGCCTATAGCCTTCCTCGATAAATGGACTATCCAACACAAAAAGAATTTTTCAATTCCAACCAGTAGATCCTGAGATTAGCGCGTTCAAACAAACAAACAAACAAACAAACAAACAAACAAACAAACAAACAAACAAACAAACTCTTCAGCTTTATAATATTAGTATAGATTTCAGGTGTTTAAAACAAAATGAAATATTAATTTTCCGTGGACAATTTGAATGACCTGATTTTTTTCATCTTTCAGGATTGGTTTCATTGTAAAAGTTTTCAACCTAAAGTTCTATCGGCAAATGTTTTACAAGTAGCCCTGTATATTGATATCACGTTTTATTTGTTTATTCATTATTCACAAGCCGGTTAAAGTGGAGCTCGTCAGAGCACGGCCGGGTTACGACATAGGCCGACCTTTAAATACGAGTGAACGATCCTGCCTGAGCCGGCGAGCCCCTGGAATTACTGTGTTGCGCATTTTACTTAAAACGTCCATTAATATACAATTTGTACGTTTTTAGGTACACTTTTAGATAAAATACATTCTATAATATCGATATAAGAGATGAGATTGTGTACTGATCCCTTAATTATAATATTAAACAAGTTTTGTTAGCAAATTAAATTATCTTTAAGGGATACTGTTGTCGACCTCATTTTAGATGTGTACGTAAGCTCACAAAACACCCTCTCTTCTACGTCTTGTTATTTGATAATGGATTATATGGTTTATTTCATCATAATGTAACTAGAAACGTATAAAATAATAAGAAGGTAACATAATTATAATAGCGAAGATATAGATAATATATAATGTTAAAATACAAAAACTTAACGCCTGTAATATACAAAGGACTTTTGACAACAGTTAGTTTAACTATTGATCTAACTATACTGTTTATCACACACTATAAAATCTACATAATAATTATGACAATTTGAACGAAATTCTAAATTCAAGGCACACAAGAAGTACGACTGGTTTTCCAAGGAACAAATCGGAGAAATGTACCTTCCATAAAAAATGCAAGCGACGCGAGAAAGAATGTCGAGCCTCGAGGGTCTCTGACTGTAGTATTTATTTAGCGCATACACAACATACCTACACTTGTTACAAAGTGCTGACCGCAAGCGACCTTTTTATAAGGAAACAATATTTTAAAAGTTTATTGAAAAGCAGGTCAAAGGTTGTTCTGTTATACCCATATTAGCTTATGTAAATCATTATCATCAGCCTATATCATCGCTGCTGGGACACGGGCATTCTATCTGTGGACTGTTCCATAATCCAACACGTGGCCACAGTGCGGGTTTGTACATGTCAGACATCTTAGATTTTTTTGGTTTTAGGACATGCCAGTGTCCTCACCACGTATTCCTTTACCATTTTAGGTAGCAACAATACAAATTTAACAAAATAATGTACAAAAAGCCTGACTGATATCTTGTAAGTCGGTGCCGTTATCATTGGGCCAGCACTGTTCTATTTAAAAAAAAATGGTTTACAACAAAGTACATTCTATATATCTGTCTATCATGTACCCCACATGGAAAGTCCCAAACCCCACCATGCTACGAACATCAAACTCCCAAAAATTATTATGACCGTCTAAAATTGTTACATTATTTCGTAGCCGTAGACCGTAGCGTAGCAACGTGCTACGAGAAAGGAACAGTTACAATCTCTCTATATTTTCTGTGAATTAGAATCAAACAAGAAAATATTGTAAACAAACGGTTCTGGTTATGTTAAACAATATCCGCAGCCAAGATAATGTTCTCTTAGCCTTTTCATTGTTCGATTTTTTTCGTAGCAGTAGCGGCGTAGCAACAAGATTATCCAGTTTTATTAAATTGCTCTGGTTTCTATAACCATTAAAATCTTATTGAAGGTTCCGGACCGTACCTAAAGGGCAAAGCGGGGCCCTATTACTTAGACTCCGCTGTCCGTCCGTCTGTCTACCTATCTGTCCCCAGGCCGTACCTCATGAACCGCGACGGTTAGTTGTAATTTTCACAAATGATGTATTTCTGATGCCGCTATAACTAAAAAAAATCGTAAGAAAGGAATAACATTAATATAAAAAATGTCGTTTTTATAATGGTACGAAACACTTCATGCATGCGAGTCCGACTATTTCACATAGAGAATTTCCTGATTGCCATGAGTGTCATACTCATGGCAATCAGGAAATTCTCTATGTCCCACTGAACCCTAAACACATATGGCTCATAAATCTGCGCTATGAGTCACACACTCCTCGCCTTATTTCCATTTGTTTGAGTCGGGGAATATGCTTAATCAAAATCAAAACCATTCACATGGGCCTCAAGACTCTAAAAGTGGAAAAAAATGGCACGGTTCGCTTTTGTCGTTTCCATGGAGAAGAACCGGCAAGAAACTCCATGTTATTTGTTTTTAAGATGTTATGCTTATAGTTTGGTTTTACGAGAGAAAATCGATTAGAAATCTTATTAAATAAAATATGTTCAACCTTTAAAATAATTATTTAGGTATTTGTTAAGTATTTCGCCTTTGAATACGCCCCTTTTTATTTAAAGTTCGTTTAGTTCAAAGGTTGTCTAGAAGATATTGCTGTCAGCGATAAGACCGCCGAAACTCAAACAAGCGAGTATTGATTTAGTTGGTCTACAATAAAGTACTTATTTTGTCTGTGCTATATCAGAACCTAAAGATTCCTTCATATGGAGCACAGTCTATATGTAAAGTATTTTTTTTTATTGGCACAATCCCACCGCACCATTCCCAAACCACTGCAACGCCTGAAAGTCACAATCAATAGTCGACAACGTGTACCGGAGATTGAATTTAAAATTCTGCAGTTAATTAAATTCATGTAACGAAATTAATTAGAACCGAATAGCGGAGGAGTATAGGATAGTGTACTACGGATGTGCTTTGAATAGGAAAATACGTGTTTTCGGTAAGATTGTCATTCTTCAATGCTTTCTATGTTTTTCAGGATTTGCTCCCGCTGCATGGCTGGTGGACAAACCCCGAGCGCGTCCAGGACAGCCCGGACATCCAGGTGGTGTACCTGCCAGCGTTGCTGCCAAGAGAGGCTCAGCTCGCCTCCGATAAACCAACAGACGATGTCCCACTGCCCTATAGCTTCGACGCTTTTGGAAGGTAAAAGATATAATATTCGTGCGTCGCAGGACTGTCTCCATAGGTTACCGTGACTTTAGAACCTAAAGGGATTTTAGACAGAACAAGTCTGACCGTCCCTCTCACCGCGCCCAGGTGGTAGGACTGGGAGGAAACTTAAAATATACGCAGTTCTTGTTATTTGGAGATTAACATTCCAAATTAAACTCTAAAATATCTCCTGAATCGTGGAGTTTATTTGAAATTGAAAGTACCTATAGGTAAATGAAAAGTATCATAGTTTGCTAAAAAAAATTTTTCATTTATTTTTACCATTTAATAAAACAGCAAGACAAAGCCAGTCTACATCATTGAATTTATTTTACAAATCTGTATCTATAGATACTGTGTATATGTGTATCTACGCGTCTAGGCGCAAAAACTGGTTTCATTGAACGTACGACTGACTGACCTTGAGATATAACGTTATTGTTCTCACTGTGTTACATTTTGTTCGTGTGATCAATCAATCCTGTCGTATTAGAGAAAGCGTATGTAAATACATTAGATGACTAAGTGATTAGATCTAAATCGGTGATTTCCAAAAATAAAATCTATACACTGTACTAACAAAGTTTAATTTTATATTTTAGAAATTTTGAGCTTCAGCTGGTTCCAAATCGTCGCCTAGTTTCACCTGAGTTCCGAGTATGGTCCGATCAGGGTCAGGAGGCGACGCTGTCGGCTGTGGACCCCACGTGCCACTTCCAGCATTCAGGACCCAATGCAGTAGCGGCATTCTCAGCCTGCAGGGATCATGCGCTTGTAAGTGCAAGTATTTATATTGTATTGATGAACCACATCCTACTATCACAAGCTGCTGGATTTTCTGGTCATTAGCAACGGTGCATTTGGTTTTAGCTTCGTAAACCGACTGGACTGGTGTCAGTTTGCTAAAGTAATTGAACTAATTAATATTTTACAGTAAAATCAATTGCAACATGACCCCTGGCGATATACCTTGATTGCAAGGTACTTAAAAAGCTTTATTAGACTGGATCGTAAAAGTAACCCGACAGGATAAAGAGAGCATAGCAGATAACTGCATTAATGCATCATTTGTTTCTTGTTTCCAGCACGGTTTGATTGTTGTAGACAATTCCACCTACGAAGTGCGACCCTTGCCCTTGGGCAGCGGGCGAGCAGAGAATGGAAGCGGTCGCACGGCGCACGTGATCCGTCGGGCACCGCCGCCCGCGTCGCCAGGTGATGACGCGCGGCTTCTGCGGCCTCGCGTGCGCAGGCCCCGCGCCTACCCTCCACGACACAAGCCTGGCCCACCCAATTATACCATCGAAATAGCCCTGTTCCTTGATGAAGCTGCCTACAAAATTTTCTACCCCTACCTGAACTATAGCGAGTCAGAACTACGTGATATGCTACTGGCGTACATAAATGGTGTAAGTTCCGACACTTTTGTTTTTCGTATTCTGTTCACTCCTTGACTTTTATAACTGTTCCTTCAAACGCGTGTAAATAATAGCTACTGTCAAATGTATTCTCGGTGTTCCAGGTACAAGCTCTGTACCAGCACTCGTCACTGGGCACTCACATCCAGCTGTCTCTGGTGCGTCTGACTTTACTACGCTCACAACCTTCGTCTTTGCCTGCACACGCGGAGCGCGGACGTCTGCTCGACTCCTTCTGTGCTTACCAAAGGTCACTGAATGTGGACGATGATGAAGATCCTCAACATTGGGACATGGCGTTGCTGCTCTCGGGGTAACTATACACAAAACCTGCACATGAGTAAGTAGGGAATGTTAATTTCTGAAAGCAAGAGTCTTTTCTTTTCGAATACTTTAAAGACAAAGCAGAAGTACTTGACCTAAATAATATTAAAACCGTTAGCCCCAGTCATAATGTTCCAGTAAGAAACTGATGAGTCTGCCATTGTATTTAAATGCCAATTAAATATGCATACACCACTGAAAACGTGCAAATATGAATGAGGTCGTTAAATTTTTTTGTGGTTTGATTTGTGGTTTCGGACGCGATCCATCTGATATTTTGCAAAAAGCCTTACTGGTGAATCACTCTTTGAAAATATAATTAGTTCTTCCAATGTTGTGCAATACTAAAAGCTTTCGTAAAGATAATATCATTATTGGTGGAAGATTTTAAGTCAACAGAAAAACTTGTCAGATTCCTCGGGGTTGTTGGCATTATTTGGGGACGCCTTACTTTTTCGTGTAGGTAGTATTAAATTATGTAAACTAAAGATAAAGCGGTTTCTTTTGTTATTTCAGATTGGACTTTTACTCGGAGGAAGGTGGTCGTCGGAATGGGGTGACGATGGGCCTGGCACCTGTGGGTGGCGTGTGCTTGCCGGCGCATGCTTGTGTGGTCTCCGAGTTCGGCACGTCCGACCTGCTCGGCCGCCCTTACCCTTCAGCTGGCTTCACTTCCGTCTATATCCTCGCACACGAGATTGGACACAAGTCTGTCACAACCCGTTTTTTTTCCTCCTAATCCCACATTGGCACTGAATATGCCGTTTTAACCTAACATTATCATTGCATGATGGGTAATTGCCAGTGGCCACACTCTTTAAGCTTGCTAAAAGCGTTCAGCATATTTCGCTCCTTAACCAGCATGTTCCAAGAGGTCGTTAACTTGGAATCGATACCGTTCACATTGTATGGTGGTATGGTAATTATGCGGGTCGTAAAACAATTTATTACTAAGAATTATGGATTTTGTAATAAATTTTGAATGAAATCGTAAAGATTCAGTATGAGAATTTGGAATGATCAGCCATACCGAGCAATTTAATATAGTTCGCTTGACTCGACGACTCTTGTTGTGTAAAGTTGCTGCTGTCTGCCACTCCACGTCTGAAGCATATACACATATTGCGTGTAGATTACTTGGCTATTTTAAAGGTCATCATTATTAGTGCGTCTAGGTTTGCTATAATGAACTGAAGTCAATAATTCAGTACATTTATGTTTTTCCAGTCTGGGCATGCACCACGACGGCACGGGCAACAACTGCGCCCGCGACGGCTACATCATGTCGCCCTCGCGGGGCACCAACGGCGAGGCCTCCTGGTCCACGTGCAGCGCAAGAGTCGTTGCTGATTTGCAGTATAGTTCCTTTACCATCTGTTTATTTCCTTAATGCTAAGAGCGAATATCACCTTTTGTAATTGCATGCGGTCAGCACCTCTTAACTGCGTACAAGATAGTATAGCTGCCATATTACAGACGTATTGGCACTGCCTAAGCATTGTCTGATGCACTACATAAGAATGCACTGCATATCCAAAGTACTGTTAAAACTGAGAGTTCGTAAACGTAGCATTTAAATGTGCGAATCAAGTTCAGTTTAATTGATGAATTTCTTCCTGAGTCTGCATTTGTGCAACTTTGTGTCTGATTGTGGAAGCATATTCAAACAACAAAAAGAAAATAATGAGTAGTAGGTACATGTCCTGTTTCATCAAACAAAATTTCGAAATGTCCACGTAAACCCAATAACTGAACGTGATTGTTGTAGTAATAACGGAAAGGTTGCAGGCTGTCTTCAGTTTTAAGTTGTTACATAAGTCAAATTCGTATGCACAGAGCATGTTCGTGTTGTAAGAACGTTTACTGCTTGAGGTTAATGATAATTTAGGTGCTATTCACATCGACACTGGATTTACAACTCAAGCAATCAACCAATTAAAGATGCAAAATTAATTCAGCTTTACGTCTTTCAAACTAATTAGGACACATCAGTTGATTACAAAATCTAAATAATTAACTCTTGACTCGTCCTATTCATTTTTGTGCAGATGGGCGACCTGTTTGTTCGATGGTGCTGATGACTTGGACGCGCCAAGTGAACTCCAACATGAAAGATTTGGCGGAGCTCCTGGCGCTATCTGGAGCGCGAAGAAGCAGTGTGAGGTGAGTAACGGGATATTGGTGTTTAGAAGTGCTACGCAGTTGTTCGGCATGTAATCGACTAAAAAGCAGATTAATCGGCAAAATCTGTATCTACCATCAAACGGCTTTTCCTTCAAATATGTCTTGAATAATCGATTTTTCCAAGTCGATTATGGGGCACACTCCAACGTTTTCGAGTTTTCTATACGTCTTGCTATTCCCACTTCCGGCATAAATTATGATGAAGACTATGAGATATTGTAATCAGATAGTCAAAATGTCAAAAATCTTTAGTTTCTGAACTGATTAATGATCTTTTTTCATGTGCAAGATTCTGCTCCGTGACGCTGATGCTGCCCCGTCTCCGAGCGGCCCTTCACGCGAGCACTGCGCCCAGCTGGCCTGCCGCACGCCGCACCGAGCTGGATACTACTACGCGGGCCCGGCGCTGCCTGGCACGCCCTGCGGAATGCATATGGTCAGATCTTTGTCTCAATTTATTGTTGTACAAAATAACAAGGAAAACCACTGTTGTCGAAATGGCGCCCTGTTTCTAAAATGAGCAAAAAGTCCCTGTTGGGTGCCAATAGAATTCGAAATGGCGCCCAAACAGGGACGGTGAGTGTGTGCCATTTCACGACGGCGAAAAAAAGCGTCACGACGCTACTTGATCAAAGGATTTTATTTAGAAATATTTTAGTTAGAAAGATTTCTTTGAAACAGTATTCAATTAATAAGGCTTTGTTTATGCAAAACGCATAAATATTTTTTTTTACCAATCACTAAAATTTTCTTTAAAATTTTGATATCCATACTGTAAAATAACTAACCGATGCTTCAGTGGTGTCAAGGAGGTGAGTGTGTCCCTGCGGCTGATCTGCCAACAACGAGTACGTCGCCTCCGAAGCCCAGTGCTGGAGACAACTCCGACACCTCTACATCCACCGGATGGGGTCCGTGGAGAGAAGCGAGCTGCCAGTCCGGGTGTTCTGATAGAAGCCGAGGCTTCCGCGAACGACGAAGGGTGTGCACGAAGCCAACAAGTGACGCGTGCCAAGGAGCATCCTATGATGTCGTGCTTTGTGATGATACTAAGGTTCTCGACACTTTTATTTCTAGAAAATTATATGTTAAAGATACTATTGACTAATAGAAAAGTCGAAATAAAACACAATGACAAGGGTAGAATAAAATCATGACTATCTTGTTTTGACCAGGTTTGCGGCAAGAAGACTCGAGTAGGATCAAGTGAGCTGGCATCACGCAAGTGTGCAGAATACGCAGCTCTTCTGCCAGAGTTGGACCCTCGTGGGGGAGGTCTCCAGGCACCGCATGACCCAAGTGAGATATTACATTTTTTTTTGTTGAGTTTAATAATTATTTTATTGAGATTCGTCTGGTGGTTGCAGTCGCTATTGCTGTAATTGACATACCTGATTCTTTTTTGGGTGACGTTATGGCTATACAGGGTGAATTTTTCAACTGGGCGTGGATGGCTATTTTCGAAACTATGAGGAATATCGAAAAACGTTGAAAGGAGTCTCGAGGCCGATTTTGACGAAAACTAAAACTGCATCATTGGATTTTGGAAAATTCAAAAATCCTGGCCAGGAATCAAACCCGCTGATTTTGGAAAAAAAATCAGAACCTGTATTATTCCACCGTTCGATAGTGTTGCTAATAAGGATCAAATTCTGCGAAGTAATCATATACGGCAAACTTAAGGAAATGGCTGATTTTTATGAAATTGCCATTTTACCACGTTACTTTACTTCTACTGAGCCATAATTTATTCGAAATTATAAAATTTCATTGTTTTCAATGTTTCTCTGGGTTTGACGTTTCAACAATCCCACTGTACTTAGCAATACGAAATTGTTGAGTTGAACTAAAAATAACATTATTTTATAGAAGAAACGGTAACTTATGTTCCAAATACAGTCTTTGCCTTGAAGATTAACCAGTTTTTTGTTAATTATACGTTTTCCTTAAGTTTGCCGTATATTATTACTTCCCAGAATTTGTTCCCTATTAACAACAATATCGATTAGTGTAGTAATATAGGGTGTGATTTTTTTTCCAAAATCAGCGGGTTCGATTCCTGGCCAGGATAATTGATTTTTCTACAATCCATTGATGCAGTTTTCGTTTTCATCAAAATCGGCCTCGAGACTCCTTTCAACGTTTTTCGATATTCTTCATAGTTTCGAAAGTAGCCATTCACGCCCAGTTGAAAAATTCACCCTGTATACTTGGTGTAAGTGAAATTTGCATTTGCCATCAGGGATTTCTTAGTAACAGCAGACAATCTGGATTTGTTCTTGATTGGCCACAAGACTCTCGCTCGCCCTCTGTTACATGGAACTGAAACATAACTTTTTTAACAAAACAAAAGGCTTGGCAGAGGTTTTCCGAGAGTCCAAACGTCAACAGACTCTGGGAAAACCTCTGCCAAACCTTTTGGAGAAATAAGAGTAGAAATATAATTAACATACTTAATGCGACTTAAAAATAATTAAGCTTTATTATTATTTCCGCTATTTATTCCTAACAAGTTACGTGCTTTTCTCTTAACCAGCTCGTATGTGGATGGGTTGCGCAGTATTCTGTCGACGAGCTTCGGGAGGCGGTTTCTACGCACCACGCGTTGAGCTCAACGATGCTGGCAAAGACCCCTACTTCCCCGATGGCACCTGGTGCCACAATGATGGAAATCAAGACTACTACTGCTTGCAACATCACTGTTTGCCCGAGGTAAGAAATATAATAGGTCCTTTCTATAAATTATAAAGTTAGTTCAGGGGCCCTAGTACGAATTTTCACGTTTATGGGACGTAAAGTAATCGGCAACTTTGATTTCAGAACTTAATTTCAGGGACAAAATAAGTTCTTCGTTCGTACACTAAAGAATGAGAAACATAGTCAAATATGATGTAACTAAAATACACTAATCTTGTGATAAGGCCTCAGACTTATGTAGAGTGATTATTCTAAAATATCTGTAAATACGTCTATGTAATTCCAAGTTAGTAAATATTTAAAACACAATATAGATTCAGGCTCATATATGTATAGGGATAATGCGGCAGCGCAACGGGTCAAACAAAACTGATTTTTTTATTGGTACGGATATTTTGGCTACTGTATACTTACTGCATATCGATCGTCATCTCTGCGAGACACTTTCAACTCGTTTGTTTCAATTTTGTAAATACTAGCTGTGCCCCGCGGTTTCACTCCCGCTGCTGGGCTCCTATTGGACGTAGCGTGATGTCAAAAATTTTATAGCCTTCCTCGATAAATAGTCCTGTACTATCCAACATATTTTTTTTTCATTTCGAAGCAGTAGTTCGTGTGATTAGCGCGTTCAACTAACCAAACAGACACACTTCTTAGTTTTATAATATTAGTATAGGTATGTACGTAAAATGAAGTTTCCTCATTAATAAATTTGTCAAGTTATGCCAAAGTTAATCCATAAAAATGTATCTCAAGATTACACTATGAATGAGTATAATTAAATAATATATGTACAATTATATTATATAAATAGGTATTAAACCTCAATAATTACGGCCATGTCATGTTATGTGTAATTTATTTTTACTTGTTATTTCCTACATAAATCAATAATAATAAGTCAGTCTTGTTGTCACGAGCTTCGCAGCGCCCTCACGCGGTGGCAAAATGTTTCAAGTGACAGACACCAACTACATAATATAAAACGCGATGACACTGAAATATAGCCTCTTTGGAACGACTTCATTCATGTACTCGTAGTTTCTGCATACCACGACAGATGGCGCTACTTGTATATTTACTGGCCATCTAAAGTTTTGTTTTGTTTTGTTTTCCCTCCATTGTTTGAATTTCGAGATAAAATAGAATAGATAAGCTATGACACTACGGAAGATCGCCATTTCCATACCTTATCAGTACACATTTTTAGTTCCTGCATATTTCTATTGTATTGTCTAATATTACTGGGCCAAGGCAGTGGCATTATACTGCCTTTTAAAAATAAATAAAGTTTCTTTGCAAAATACAATAAAAAGATAATCGCTTGAAAAAAAAGAAATTAAAATTGTAGCGCTTCCGGCAAAACAGAACCATATAGTTGTTCGTGATTCCAAACAATAACACAGTTATTTACATAACAACGACATTTTATTACCACATAGGTACTTAGCATACATATTGATAGAAAACATTTACAGTACATTGATCTCCCTAGTGTGTATCGTAGACTGCACGATTCATACTTTCATGATCCAAAGATTACCCAAAGTACTTACATGGGACTTATATGTATGGGTAACCCGTCTCGAAGGTACCCGGCTCCGGAAAATAATGCAATTGAGCTTTACAACTACATTTTTTTTTTTTCGTGGTAAATTCATCAAATGTGTCCTCACACCCCCGGCAGGGCGGGAGGTACTGTCAGACTTGTACTGACTAAAATCCACGGTGTCCTTCAGTAGCCCTTTATGTTCCGGGGTCACGGTAATAGAAATAAGTACCGCGACCCCGGCAGGCTTTGTCCCTCTGAGAGGGGGCCCCGTCATTTTGCTGACAGCTCTTTGAGGCGCGCGTGGAACACGACGCGCCGTCGACCCGGGCATGGTCCATGGTCGGACAGCGAGTTGCCCTTACAACTACATTTGGAGATTGAAATGCTTACGCCTTTAGCTTGGAAAATCATTTACATATAGGTGTATCAATATCATTCAGCTGTTGGTCCCGGGGTTCTATTATCTACGCACCCGTAGTTACCACCATGGTTTCGGACGCTTCTTACTCTTTAACACATAGGGAAAAAAGATTTGTCAATGGTACGATCTTAAAGATGACAATATTATTGAACAATTATCCCGAGTCGTGATCTGATGTTAGAACTTATGAATTCAGGACTAATTGGGAGTAGGGTTAACTTAAAAGTTTCGAGACACGTTTCGTTACAAGTTTCGTTTTATTGAGGGAATAACAAGTAGACCCCTACTCTTTTCTTCTCCGATCCTTCGAATTGCCGTCCTATGCCGTCTCCACACCGAGCGATGGCTATAATATCTCCATTGACATTGAAAAAGGTTAAGAGGACCAATATAAAGTATCCTCCACAAAAAAACAGGTACTTCGCACTCGCGTTAATTTTTTTAACTAGGTACTTATAGCTCCATATTAGTGCTCACCACATAATTAAGAATCATTAGGACCCTATAACAAGAACAAGGTCCAAAACATTGTTACAAGTCTATAAAAGGTGCAGAACATTTAGTTAACTTTATAGTGCATTGTCTTGTTATAAATAGGCTAATAAGCACATAAGCGGCACTCAGGAGTAATCTCTGTGTTTGTCAACAGTGCCTCGTCATCTCACATGATTGCATTCTCTTAAAGTACATTACACTAATATACAGGGTGAATTTTTCAACTGGGCGTGGATGGTTACTTTCGAAACTATGAGGAATATCGAAAAACGTTGAAAGGAGTCTCGAGACCGATTTTGACGAAAACTAAAACTGCATCATTGGATTTTAGAAAAATCAAAAATCCTGGCCAGGAATCGAACCCGCCGATTTTGGAAAAAAAATCACACCCTGTATTATTACACCGTTCGATAGTGTTGCTAATAAGGATCAAATTCTGCGAAGTAATCATATACGGCAAACTTAAGGAAATGGCTGATTTTTACGAAATTGCTATTTTTCCATGTTACTTTACATCTACTGAGCCATAATTTATTCGAAATTATAAAATTTCATTGTTTTCAATGTCTCACTGGATTTAACGTTTCAACAATCCCACTGTACTTAGCAATACGACATTATTGAGTTGGACTAAAAATAGCATTATTTTAAAGAAGAAACGGTACCTTATGTTTCAAATACAGTCTTTGCCTTGAAGATTAATCAGTTTTTTTGTAATTATACGTTTTCCATAAGTTTGCCGTATATGATTACTTCCCAGAATTTGATCCTTATTAGCAAGACTATCGAACGGTGTAATAATACAAGGTGTGTTTTTTTTTCCAAAAACAGCGGGTTCGATTCCTGACCAGGATTTTTGATTTTTCTAAAATCCAATGATGCAGTTTTAGTTTTCGTCAAAATCGGCCTCGAGACTCCTTTCAACGTTTTTCGATATTCCTCATAGTTTCGAAAGTAGCCATCCACGCCCAGTTGAAAAATTCACCCTGTATAGACGAGTATGTAATTATTATGCCATGATATCCGTACAGTCGCCAAGATAATATGTGATTAGCATTTGTAAATCTTTTTGCAAGGCATTTTTCTAAAATAGGTCTGAAAAGAAGATGGTGTTGAGTTGCTAAATTGTGGTATATTTGTTTTTTGGAAAAAAATAATTAAATAATCATAATAATAATCTACTATTTACTTCAAAACTACAATTGCATGTTGCATAAATATCAACTCGGATTTTATCGATTCTTTTGCATAAAATTCTGCGGATGTGCTCATAATATTCAAGTAAGGCGCTGGTTGCATAATTTAATTTTACATTTTAAATACTATCTGTGGTATGCAAACCGACATTACGTAGAAGCAGCGTATGCGTCTACGAAGTGCCATACGCCTTCCACGTAGCGCCAGCGTAGCGTCCGCGCGGCGTCTACACGATATCACTCAACTTGAGCCTGGATTTCATTATAAGATAATGTTTTGCATGCGCCTGCGTCAGACAACTTATAAAGTAGTGCTTAGTGTTGTTTAACACTGTTGTTTGGCTGTCAAACATACGCCTCATTGCGACTTTCTTCCGTGCGTCATAGAAATTCAAAGATATTTGCTCATTTAGAGTAAATTATGGGCCTAATTAGTCATGGTTTATCTAGACGTTTAAATTGGACTATGATAAATTACGCAAGTAACTCCACAAGATTTGACGCTGTAACATTTTAAAAACATGTTGACTTTTGATAAATGTCACAAATAAGCACGTGCTTAGTCGGTCAGGTGACGATCGTCAAAATGCGATTATATGTGTATATTGTGTATCTTTACAATGGTTGCCCAATAATTCGTGCATTATTTAGAACTATGTAGGTACCTACTATACTTATACTTTATATCGTCTAAATAAACGGGGTTCACAAAGAAACGGACTCTTTAGCGGTTGCACACCCAAAATACAAACCATATTTTAAATGCACTGGTATTACATGAAAAACAATTATGTATCCATGGCAGAATAATGGCGATCCGTTTTAAAATTCTCATAAGTCCATTTATCTTTTTGATGCCTACTTGACTTCTAAGAAAAAATGACCGTTAGGTATAATATACTTAACGGTCATTTTTACTGACATATTTTTCAGACTAATTATGTGTCGCGCTATGTGGCGCCTGTTGTACCTTCTCGTCTCTACACAATCCACAACTTATTTCATCTATCAATTTTTCCATCTCATGCAAAATTGATACTGGCAACTGTACTTTAGTAATTGAATGATGCTCTACCGTGTAATTTACGTACGAGAACAAATCTGTAATCGTAAGCAAGTGCGGATAACACATGTCAGAGCATTAGAACCTAGATAAGCCTCAAACGGAAGCGGGCGAGGGCAAGCATTGTACTATATCAAGGCTGTCGCTAATTGTCGACAACATACGTTACCTGTAGGTCAATATTATTATTTTCTCTTCTCGTCGATAACTCCTAAGAAGTTCCGCAAACATGCTAATTAAGTATAACCCAGCTCCGACTTCATGGATCAGTGATTTCTTTAAACATCATCCGAAATTCCAAAATTGCGTAATTATAGCATATTTGAACCAATCTCATTTAATAGCTCCCATTGTTTTCCATATTCTCAAATTCGTAGCATGGTAAAAAATATTAGATCTAATGCAGAAATAATTACAATAATATTTTTAAAACTTATCTCAAAATATTGGTGTTTTTTTGTGCATTAATTATGGTGCAAGTCTGTGTATGCAGTTTTTAATTGTATGTAACACAAGATGATTTTCGTTTAGTTATGAAGGATAGTCGTGATTTGAAATTGCCGATTGAAGCAATGTTTTACAAAATGTTCAAAGCCATAATTTCATTGTATGGTTTCTATCAGTAGTTTAACCATTCCGCAAGGGAGAACAACGCGTCTGCTCAGATTATAAAATGAGCCTAGGGCCCAGTAGCGTCCCCTGAGGAATTCCTGTTCAAGTTCGTTTATGATTGTGTTTTAACACTTAAAATATTAAGTAAATAAGGGAATAGCTTCTATTTTACTAATTTGTCAATCAGAAGCCATGGTACGTTTAAAATGGAAGGTGCGAAAGTATTGTAGCTTAACAAGATTTTTTCGAACAAAATATAGATACGTATTTTACAAAAGTCTAATGAATTTCATAAATATGTACAAAAATAATGAAAATATATCTATTTCACACGAAACTTTACTGAACAAAACAAATAAAACTGATACAATTTTCACATTTCAAGGATTATAAAAAGATAAACAAAGTTGTTCACATCTGGCTTCCACGTGTGATAGTCTACTGTTCAATGTTATTTATTGTTTTATTTTTATATGATCGTATCGATGAAATAAAGCTTTTAAATAGAATTTAGTAATAATTAAGATAAGTAAATAAATATTTTAATTGACTGTGACTCATCTGAATCTTACCGTCAGTACTTTATTGCTAGTGTCCTCAGTTTTCTCACGACAGATTTCAACCGTTTGAACAGTGATATGTTAAAACTCATATCATCCTTATTTAAAAAAGGACGGTCGGTGAACGTGGAAATCTTTTATATAATGATGTTTTATCCAAATACATGATTATCACTAGCCTTAGCTAAAGTTTCCAACAAATGTTTATCTTTGTAAAATTTAAACCAGTTCCTACATAACCTCGTGATTTAACTTAACGTCTTTACAATATATTCAATTCAAATGTTTTATTGCAATCCATAATGTACTCATACAGGTGGTAAAAATACAATTAGAGAGAAACAATTGTGGACCCTGTCGGGCACAGCAGAGTCTGGATAATAATATCTGTGTTATCATCTACGTGATGACTGTCATTTCCTGGACAAACGCATCCCAACAACACAACAGTAAAGGAGAAATACCTACTAAATAACTAAAGTGCAAGTGATTAAACAAACAAAATAAATGTCTGCCATTTGTTAAAGTGGGTGTAATTGTCCCAATTAATCGAATTCCTATCTTCTTCGCAACATGACCGTTGTTATAGATAGGTACAAAACAAGTTAAAGGACTTCTATGTGTAGGCAGGCAAAAATGATTAAACACTAGAAAAACTTATTAGTAAATGTATATATAGCATTAAGTTCCACACAAAGGGCGATTTAACAGCTACTACAAATAAATGGATTTCAAACCACATTTATTTAGGAAGTGGTAATATTTACAATATGCAATACATTAACATAAGGAAAGCTATTGTCTACTATTCTACATGAGTTTTAACTAATAAAAAAAATGGGCGGCAATAATGCAGTCACAATATGGGACTTCATGCACGATTTTCTTATTACCTACTTACTTATACGTTCAAACAATAAAATCTCATAAATATAACACAAACAAGATAGGTAATAACGATAGTAATTTATTGAAAATTTAATGGCGTACCTAATTAAAATACAGCAAGCCTACCATGAACTAATTGAAAACAATTAAAAAGCAAGACATTTTAGTTTGAGTTCATAAACTGCATCGCTGAAAGTCGTACCCTGACGTCTAATACGTTCAGCTATATTTGGATTGTTATAAGTGAATGAAAGATCGCAATTTGTAGCTGAAACGTTTTTAGTGAGAAAGAGACAACGCTAATATTAAATAGCGTTGTCCCTTTTTCACCAAAAACGTATCAAATGAATTTGACAGACTTTGTTTCTTTGGTTATACTAGGTAACGCCTAATGAATTCGGCATCTTCGTTATTGGAGAGGTACAACTGACCGCGAAACTGGAGCCTCTTACGTTCAAAAACTCTATAAAAATATATCATTACACTATTATAAAAAACCAAATGCGGTTGAAAAAATGTATGTAGGAAAGGTATTATAACTTTAAAAGAAAGATTAAAGTAAACTAACGTTGGTTTTTGTAAAAAAATCCTCTAAAAAACTTGATATTCATCAATAATTCACCAAACGTTTCAGTTTATGTTAAAGAAATAGTAACTTTTATTGGATTGCTTATTTTGACAGTTTGAGCGTTTCAGTTTAGCTGATACAGGACGTCATGGTACCAAACCAGTACAAAATTGAATGAATGAAACCGAAACTTGCAACTCAGTTTGGCACTATCGCTGTCAGATGGCATGGCCTACTAGATTGAACGTTAAACTGTTGTCATGGTACGAATTAGAAGAAATGTTCAGTTTAGGTCATAAACTAGATCGCGTTAAGAGCTTGTGGTAAGGCCCCAGTACAATAGTGACATAAAAAGAACAATTATTTAAAATATAGTAAATTAGTGTCGAAGAGGCGGTACGTAAACCGTAACGCACAGTGCTGCCTGATGTAAATGTAATATGCTACAACCACTTTATTGTATTCAATGTCTGTTACAAACATCAATTCCTTCAGATGTAAATTAAACAGGGTTATACCATTGAACTCTAATCGTCCGATTCACTTGTACTGCAAATCCCCGAATCAGAAGTACTAGTATTTATTACTTCCGTCAAAAACATGAGTTGGGTCATTGAATTTTTGTGACGGATTTGTGAAAATATACGATTCCGTATAAAATCTATTTTAACGTCTAATACGTCATGGCGGATCCGGTGATTTCCGCATCTACATCCTTTATTATATTTTAAAGTTATGTAATTGTTTGCTTACCCCAGGCCCCAGAATCAGCTAAGAAATACCTACAAGGATATGATTTTACCAAATAAATCTATCGAGATGATTTATTACGACGCCACAATGCTATGCGATACAATAGCATATTTTAGAACATAATTTAGGTACCTAGATAAAAACTAACACCCTACTTTGCTAAAGTGAAGACACTTCTTTACCTTCCCTCATCTTTTTGCCACAGAACTTCAAGATGACAGCGCAGTATCACATCTGGGAGCTTCCAAGCCAGGACGTGTCCGGCCCGTTTAACGCGCGAGCATTGTCAACTCCTGATGACGAGGCTGCAGCTGCAGCGATCCGTGCTTATCTGTCCTTGGACAACTCCGGGGTACCCATCGTCAGGTCTGGATTACCACCGCAAATGCCTGAGGAACCAGAAGGCAACTGGGAAGTTAATGACTACGTTGATATACCCAACCAGAAATTGAAAAGAAAGAGAAACCCCAGATTATATTCTCCTGACACATAGTGTTGTATTTTCGGACTACGATTATCGTATATGCCAACTTTGGGTAAAAGTTTAGTTTATAAGGATGTCTTTGTCTTGAAGACAATCATTACTAATATCGTCACTACCTCCACAAATAGCATCGTCTGTTGATTTTTTGTCAGTAATTATTTGATATTATATTTAGTTAAGTAGGTTTACAGTTTAGAGGAAACTAATAGTTACCTTCGAGCAACTTTGCAAGACATCGACTTAGTTGTAAGAATATTAAATCTTGCCAAAATGTAGTTTTATAAGTCCTATTTTATGTAAGTTAGAGTTTGGTGCATCAAGTGCCTTGCTGAAGCATTTATTAGAATTTACAGTATTAGTAGGAGTATTAACGGTATTTATTTATTTTAATGTAATCTTCAAACTATTTTTTGAAAATGTGTACTGGCTGTACGGTCTTATGATCGTGCATGCTTATGATAAAGTGTTCACATAAAAGTTGAGGATGAATAAAAATGTAAGAGTTTAAAATATTTTTAGTGATCGATAGTAAAATACTAGTCTCTCTATTTATATAAACAGCGTAAATGTTTTGTATATTTTAAATCATAGAGTTAAGATGTTTCAGTTTTATGGTTTCATAAAATTGATTTCTTCTTGTACTTACTTCGGTTTATATGTTACCTATTGACGTGGTATTTTTATCGCGTATTGGTTTTATCGAATAAACACCTTCAGTCTATGTGATGGTTTTATTTATTTAATTAAATCTTTTCATGTCTTCATTGAATTTCTACAGTAAATAATTAAATTCTAATAGTATTTGCTTTTGAAGTTGAAGCAAGCCATAAACCTGCTCATCATTTAGTTTTACGATCTTTATATATGCGTTTAAAAGGCTTAAATCAATCATTTGTACGCCGTGGTTTTATTTGATTAGTTTTTTTTTAAATGTATGCTGAGCCTAGTATTGTTCTGTAAGATTGATAGTTTATAGTTTAAACTTCGAAATAAATTGAGCATTAGGCACATAAGTACACATTGTTGCTCTATGGCTCGTACATTAGTGTCAAGCTTCTACGTGGCTTAGCTTCGCTATGTCCGTCGTGATGAAGTGGCTTCAGGCTCCGCATGCGTGATGTGCTGTTTACACTCTAATATATGATAATCAACCCGGGTGATGCGACTTTTATGATATTTGCCAATGGTAATTGTTCCGTGACGACTACAATGAAGTTTTTGAGGTAAATATGTGCCGAAAAATCAGTTCATCTAAGTGCTCTAATTTTTTTGAGGAATATGTACCTACATACTCTTACAGGGCTAACGAAGTTATTTAGTTTTATCTCCACATACTCGTAGACTATAATATAAATAATTCATTGAATCACATACATTCATACAATTATATACAATCGGTTTGTTGCACTTTCAACGCAGTGTGCATGCCCATTGTAAGACCCGTTTAAAGGTGCATAAAGTGGATTTATATATTTACAATTTAAGAATTTTACTTATTCTGCTCACCTTCCTTGACCCTGAAAACGAAACAATTGGAACATGAAACAAATTCAATGATTGACGTCAAGAAAAGCCGCGGTCGTCTATCACCACAATAAATGTCATCGTTTGTAATGAAGGGGCGACTGTTATAACCTCTTAGCCATTTTATTATGATAATAACTTGGTACGAAGACGTAACGATGGGCGTACCCTCCATTATCCCATGTAATTGACGAAACACCACACGAGTCTATGGCCCCACTCCATAGGAACAAAACAATGTGACAAAAGGCTTTGTAAAAACGGATGAACGATTTACACACAATATGTGTCCGTAATTCTTTGTAAATTCATAGAGGAACGTCGACAAAATACATTAATATTAAAACCATGCGTCAATTAGACGTGACGCTAGCTAGGCCTACTAGTTGCTACCTTTGCCTTTTGTCGCAGAAAAACACTTTGTTGTTTATGCTATTAAGTAAACAATGTGCAGCATGGAGAGCTTGCTTTAGAATAATCAGCTTAGTTAAGTGAATTCCCACTTTTGGCGTAGCCCTTGAGTTCAATGAAAAGGGCAATTAATCGAAATCCACCATGCAAGCTCAATGCGGTTTGGTACTCAGAAATGTCACATGACTTCGTTTTTTTGCTACTGGAAAATGCCTTTTTTTCTAAAATGTTTTCTGTATACTAGCAGTAGCTAATATTAAAATACATGTAAAATATGGGCGCGGCGTGAGTTTTCATTGAACTCACATAATGGGGAGCATTCAATGTTAGTTTAGATTTTACCAGAAAATTCTAAAGTCGACATCGCATTAAATAAACACCTAAGTGATTCAGGTAAAATCTAGTTAAAAGATTTGTATATCAGACTAGTTCTAATCGATTAGATTTAGCTTCAATCTGCCATACATACTGAGTCTGACATACCAAAATCTGAGGGTTTTTTGTGATCCGTTTACGTAATTCCTTATTTTAAATCACAATGCATCTGTGATCTGGTCGTTAGGATCATTTTATTGGTGAGATTATACGACGTCTGATTGAGACTTGGCTGGATGTGTGGATTGTCTGGATATCTTCAGGTATCGGGTGGGAGTTAGCGCTAAATATGAGAACCGTAATTAGTTATGGAAAACATAAGGACACAAAACAAAACATATGCAAGGCTAAACACACTACCTTGTGTCCCTGGGTCTCACTACCGATTTTAAAAAGAAAATCAAAAATTATTTCAGCGGGTGCGCACGTATTTTGTAAAGCTTTATTTTGGTTGGAAACTTCATAACAGAAAGTTTTTGGATCACGCTACTCCATAAGTTTGAATGTTTTGCTTCAACTCGATAGTGTGTTAATACAGGGAATCCGGGTGGTGAATTAAACCTTTAGAGTTTGAAGATCTGTTTACAGGTTCTATAACCTAGGTGTGTACCTTTTTTTTTTTTTTTAGGTGGTAAAATCATCAAATGAGTACCTCCTGGGTGGGGCAGAAGGGACTGTCAGACTCTTACTGACTAAAATCCACCCATGTTCCTTCGGATGCCCTTTACTTTCCAGGGCCGCGGTATCTGGAAAAACTGGTCTTCCCTCGAACGTATCCGAGAGGGAACTCCAGTCCACGGGCGCACGTGGAGGTTTCCTGTCTTAGCACTCCTAGGTATGTACCTAAACAGGTAGTTTTATTTTCGGTTATATATTCTTCAACTGATTTGTCTTCTGTACGTGACTTCGTGGTCGTGCATAAATCTTTGTGTTTCAAATTTGAACGCCAATTTGCTATTCTGTTAGCGCCAAAAGATAAATTTTGTTGGTCTGTCTAGCATATTTAGTAGGTTTCAACGGACGTATTACGAAGCGATTATGTAACAGATTAAGTATTATTATAGGGCTGAATACCTATGCATGTAATAGAGGTGTCTTTAAAAGGCTTGCTATTCAACAAGGTAATTTGCGTAAAAGCATGTGATTCCCCGTACTTTCCGCAACTAGAAGGAAAATCTACAAACTTGTAAGTTGGACTTTGTGCATAACGAGTCTCTTTATTAATGGGACAGGTTATGATTGCAATCTCTCTCGTTGAAAAAGCAGGTAAAACCGCGTGCAGCGGCACAATTTGTATCTATACTGTTTCCAGTGGCTGAGTAATACCATAGGAATCAGTACCAAATAAAAAATCGGGTCCCCTTGAGTGTATGCGGCGAAGCTAAAAATTATCAAACTTATACGTTTGTATATGGCTGTAGGTATACATCATTATTACCCCCTGTCTATCTCACTATAATTCTCATTTGTTGCACAGTCCGTGCTACGAGCCACTTTTTTGACTTTCCGACTGAAAGAAATATCTTAGGGCTCGATATAAAAACCAGCGGACGGTAGAGTGGCAATTGGCAGCGTGCAGCTCCGCGGTCAAAGAAGACGCCCCACTAACTGCAAGTCTGGTGCTTTTAGTTTAGGGTACGATGGGGTTTTCATGCCTTATAGGATATAAGTCCCTTAAAATAGAGAGAAAAAAAAGTCTGGTACTTTGAAAGCGCCCCGCTTCCCGCTCTCTGCCAAACAGAAGTTTAATCCGTCTTCACTGGTTTTTTAACTTGAATATAATGTTAATATTTTCATTTATTTATTATTTATTCGCCCGTCAGGCGCATTACTTTGTGTAATTTATTTCTTCACCACTGCTCTCAAAACGGTGAAGGAAAACATCGATCGTGAGGAAACCGGCATGTCCTAGAACCAAAAAATTCGAAGATATGTGACATCTACCAATTCGCACTGGGCCCGCGTGGTGAATTATGGCCCACTCCCTCTCTCAGAGAGGAGGCCTGTGTCCCAGCAGTGGAAACATTATAGGCTGATGATGATGATGATAATGAAGATTTTCATTTTGTTGCTTGGCATGAGACCGTTCAACTATTTCTCTCCTCAAGGTACTGATAACAAGTTTAATCGACATCAAAACTGAAAAATAAACGTTTCCAGGAACTTCCTCTTGTTGTTGTTGCAATAAATTATGAATATCTGTAAAGGTTCACTAATACAAGGAAAGTTTACATCACCTTGAAATAAAATAATTACTCTTTGTTTGAGATATAACAGTACTTCAAAACCAGCTATAAAAATCTTCTAGACTTTATATAATAATTAATAATATTCCGACATTTAAGATAGGCTGTAAAATGGTGAATATTAATGGGCAGTACATAAATTATTGCGAACGGCGTCTATGATTGACTGCTGGCCGATCATGGACCATGCCCGAGTGGTTACTATAACAAAAACCTAGTTTTGTTTATGCAAAACCCTGCATTTAGATTAGACTTTACAGAAACCGCTATATAACGAGTAAAGTAGGCAGTGAAACTAATTATTCGCTAACCTGCGATCTAATTGTTGCTGCAACAACTCGGATTACCCTGTTCACGTTACTTCCGTTGTAAAACTTTGAATGGATGAGTTAGTTTAAAAGGCAGCCTGAACTTTGCAACTTAAATACCTATTTAGAAGGAAAAATGACTGGAAACTGACATATTATGCGACATATACGCTACTGCTGTAAAATAATCCCACGACGGCATAAAATCGGGGATAGAAACTATACTATGTGTTAATCTAGGTTATCAATTATCCAGATCCACCTGTGTACATCCAAATCCGTTTTGTTTTTACGTGAAAGAGTTAACAAACATCCATCCAAACAAACTTCCCCGTTTATAATATTAGTAGAATTAGATAGTATAAGATAGGAAAATCCAGTTCATCTTGATAAATTCTTATAGAAAAAACCTGGACTCTTAATTGCAATCAAATGAATCAAGGAAAGAAGCAGACAAGGAAGATAGACTGAAAACAAAAAAGAATGACGAACTTTAAAAGTAACACGGCATTACTAAGAAATCTTTTATAATGGTTGATACGCTTGATTTGATCAGAAGTTTTAGTTTAGGTTCATAAACCGAAGTTCTAACTTACAAAAGGCATGGGAAGCAGGGATAATGGACAACTCTTAGATTTTAAATTGTCCAGATTCCGTGTTCAAAACAAAACGTAACGGTTTTAATGAAGCCACTCTTTAAAATTGTGTGAGTGAGCGCCACGCACACATTGAAACGTTTTCCTTTGAGATTTTCACTTGTTTTACGTAGGAATCGATCGCAGAGGTTATTTTTTCTTCTGTGGTTTTGACTTCAATTCTCAATGGCCTTGTAGGTATCTGGACATTCTATAATCTATGGAACAAGTATACCTATTTATTTATTTTCTTGTAAATCTGTAGCATTGTCTTGTCGAGTATATCTGAAGAAATAATTACACGTAAGTAAATAGCTATGCAGGTTCCGTGTAACTATGCTAACAAGGTAATTTGATGCAATTTTCCTCATTTCAAAGAAATGTGAGGACAGGTTGGACAGATTATAGCAGACTAGGTGTTTCTTTTTTAGTAAACGCAGTTTACAAATAGTGATTTTGCTTGACTTGCTTTCAGAGAACAGAATAAATAATGTCGTAAATTAGGAAAAGCAGGTAAATAAGAAACTTGCACATATACAATAAGTAAAGGATCTCTCTTAGTGATATGATATAACGAAAATACAGGCCCGAACGAAGGTAACTCGAAACTTTTGAGTGCACCCAAAACTTGAGTCGGAACAACTGTCCATCATTTTGTCACTAATTTTAAGTTTGTATCACTAACTTCCAGTGATAAAGAATAAGTAAGAAACGCCCGAAAAGTCGACCTTAATTGCAGATTTCGTGCTTAGATAGTAGTACCCTAGCTTGAGAGTATGACACGTCCGCAGAGCAAAATAAAAAAGTCATTGCATTGCGCGTAAAGTGACGTAGGGGAAAGAATTAGAAAAAAATAATAAATCGAAAGGATTTTCCCAAACAAATACGACGCAAAAACATTTTTAAACAACAACTTATTCAGGCAGGTAATTTGGATTAGGTACTTATCATGTTTTACTTGACGAGTCTACAACTCTACATTAACATTATGGGCACGTATGTAATAATTTTAAAGTACAAATAAATGCAGTATGGAGCTTTTTATGTAGACTTGTTGATAAATTATTTTTTCACACTACTTGCTCGTAAAGGTCATATTATACGTCAGGCAAACCTACTGTAAAGCATGACATTATTCCCCCTCGCTCGAGTCGGGAATAATATATGTACTGAATTTCATTATTCCCGTGGGAATAATGTGATTTGAATTTGGAACCTCAAAGAAAACCATATGAAAACTTTCACCAAGGTGTCG
Organism: Agrotis ipsilon; assembly: GCA_028554685.1. Taxonomy (NCBI): domain Eukaryota; kingdom Metazoa; phylum Arthropoda; class Insecta; order Lepidoptera; family Noctuidae; genus Agrotis; species Agrotis ipsilon. The sequence goes on from CM052955.1 coordinate 8,328,957, forward strand.
TATCAGTAATGGCGGCCGCTGGCAGCAACAGCTGATCGCTTGCAGTGGTGCCAACTTCACGTTCGAAGGTTGTCGTACCACATCAAATTTCAAAAATCGAATTTATTTCCTCGCAGTAGGTGTGAAAAGCAGAGTACGCTCCTCGGGAGTAAAGCTGCCTTGTCTTGGGCTGACTTGAATCCCTCGCAACACTAAGGATTCTTAACTTAATTCCCTCGTTTCACTCGGGAATTAACACTTGAACCTCCTCGCTGCGCTACGGAGGTTCACCCCAGAATCCTTAGTGTCGTTTCGGGATTCAATTCGCCCGTGACGTAAGGCAATGCTTTACTCCCTTGGTGCGTAATCTACTAATGTTTAGTCGTAAAGGACTTAGTTTAACTTATACAATTATGTTACGTGCAGATTTCGGCCTCGCTACTTATTTTCTGATGTAATAAAATATGAAATGTTTTCAAGATGCATTAGCTGCGTCATGATAAGCTGCTTAAGTGGGAGAAAGTAATGCGCCCGCGCCAGTATCCGGGAAGAAATCTAACATCGTTACATGGATTTATTATGATATCCATACTGATATTTTTAATGCGAAAGTACTCGTAACTCTTGCCGTACGTCTAATATCTACCTGTTTGTGTTTAGTCTATTTAACCTTTAGAGTCTTATGGCTGGTCACATTTTGTTGAAATTTTGCAGATGGGTACTGAGATTGACCGTGGTAAGATTGATTGAGTTTAATTAAATAAAAGAGCGAAACTTGTAGAAAACCTTATTATTCAGATGATTTATATGATGAATGATACTTATAGGATACTTGTGCTTGTTTTCAATAAGTCTTCTTATGATGTCGTTCAATTTGCTTAAAGATTAGTTAAACCGCATGCAAAAGTTAATATAAAACGTTATAAAATCACCAAAATAACATTTTACGTGGAAGCTCTGGGGCAATATTTGTATCAATCGTCAAGTGCAAATCTAAATGGGCTGAAAGCGATCTTATCCCACGCGGTCGTAAACCTGAATTCATCCCGACCTTATGAAAAGAGTTCACTTTAAAAATAACAAATACGTATAATAAAAAAGGGTGTGTAGTGTACGTACATACGTGAAATTGCAGAAGCTGGTTGGTTTTCTTGTTGTAAAGTACCCTCATTTGCTCAAAGGACATGACGTTCACTTACAAATATGCACAGCGACGGTTAAAGAAAAAGTTATCAGAGAACATTTTCGAAATGTGTATAATTATGTTACAGTATTCTAATTCTGATTTCTGCGTGCATGGTTTATATTATAGTATCCTAACTTGTCCGTGTCGAGGTGCCCACAAGTCCAGAGCTCGCTTCGCTCGCTCTTGGATCCCAAGTTCTCCTAATAACAATTCCAATCGTGAAGGTAAACAATCAAAGTCCAGAGGACCCATCATTTAAATTCTTAATATCCTTAAAATTAAACTATCCTTGTCGGGTGCCCGTAGCTCCTTCGTTTTCAGTGTTGGGTAAACGTTAAATTCAAGTATATTTGAGTGATTATGCAGACTTTACCCAAGTGACGTCAGCTAGTCGAACCGTATTAATTACTTTAACTAACATCGACCAGAAATTATGAATAATAACTAGTCTAAGTGAATAATTTCCCACTTTTACTAGTAAGTTTAGTAACTATAGATATCACTTGTTATTATACACACTAACGGGTTAAGCACTTTGACTGTAATATGTAGGTATGGGTTTAATATAGGTTTATTGGTTTAATCTCTGTTTAAAGAAAAGTATAGAATCGGTCTATTTTAGCCGTATATTACTCTTCATCTTTGGAAATGATATGAAGTTATATTTAAATCTGATCATTTACAGAAAAATAAACACTTAAACGTTTGAAATCTGTTGGGTGTTCTCGCTGTACACAGATTAAAGCAGCCGTCGAACTGAAAGGAGAAACTAAGAACAGTACCGTCAGCACGAGTTTTCAGTATTTGAGACGTTAAGTAAACTGGAACTTTGACGACTTCAAATTGACAATTTTCAAGGGAAAAATTGGTTACTTCTTCGCACACCAGAGGCGCTGTACCATATTTTCTTACAATAAACGCTGTAAATACTGGAAAAACTCTGTAAAGTAAAATAGAGAAAACTCGTGCTAGGGGTACAGAAATTCTTCTGTTATCTCATTATCTGGGAACTTCGTTTGACAATTTTTCATCCAAAACAAAAAAGTAACGGTTCCGAATCAATCAATGTCAACCGAATTCTTCACACATATCTATGGTAAATCTATCGTAACCTATCAAATTTAATTCTCCGGGACACGTCTAGCTTCATTGTCTCGTAGCTTTTCTGGTGGATGGCACTCTTGATCCTGGCTTTCAGAAGGTTGTAGTGGTTTTTAAGGAATGGTGGGATGAATTTTTCTCAAAAAAAAAGAATAACCTGAATTGTAAGTAACATTGTTATTTAAATCACCTCGATAAGTTGTTTTTAAATAAATACAGCGAAGATTTTTAAATTTTCTGTGTGTTTAGTTATCATAAACTTATACTAGCTATATCCTACACTAACTTCTTCTTCTTCTTCGGCCTGAGAAATAAGTTTATGTTCAATAATAGGAATTATTATCACGATAGTGTATGAGATTATGGACGAGGAAACAACGCTTACTGAGATTATGCTCCAATAGGCGACGGCATGTCTTCATAAATTTGTTTTGTTTGCCGTCTTCCGGATTTCAGCTTCACATAGAAGTAACGTCACATGATCGTTTTGAAATGCTAATTATTTTAACAAGCAAGTAAACTAGAAGGATGACTAAAGTATTTCTAAAGGAAACAATTATCTATATTACAAAACAATAGCCTTATTTCATGGTTTCCCTGCTTGTTAAGATTGAATGAACGAAAAACATAAATGAATTGATTATGACGTGGCTGCATGAATGTTCTCATCAAAATATAAATGCGAAGTAGTGAGACAATTACGCATAGAAATTCCAAAAAGGGGGAAAAACGTACATCATTGATATTTTCATAACCCTTGGAGGCATTAAGGAAATTGTATTTACGTGGCATATTGGTTTTTGGATGAATAGGCACATTTAGATATAATGTCGGTATTCAAACTACTTTCCTACAAGTATTTACTTAGCCGATATACTTAAGTTTAACTTGAATCGCCTGTCAGTTGCTCACATTAAATATTGTAGACTGGGTAGCTCGCCGTGCGATCAAGGACCATACTCGAGTCGACAGTTAGTTTTATTCCATGTGCGCCTCAAACAGCTCTTAGCAATCTGGCAGGTCGCAAGAATGGTCTAAACAGGTAACCCGTGACCCTGGAACGTAAAGGGAATACGGTGGATTTTAGTCATTATGAGTCTGACTGTCCCTTTCGCTCAATGAACAAAAAAATAAGGTTTTATTAATCAGATCCTCTTCAATTATTTCGCCAAGATTCCCTTGTAACATATCGTTTCCGCCGATCATGTTGAACACCATATTTGGTATTCTGTTGATTTACACAAGGTGACTGGACCGACTACTTTATTTATCGTTTGACCTTTGCTACCTTTGTAGAATAATGTAGAATATAAATTTTAACACTGATTGTTATGCAGTTTACTTGCTGGCACGGTTGGCAGCGGAAACTTCAACCACCTTTTATTCTTGGTAATTGTGATGCAGCAAACCTTTATTCACCTATTCTCGTAGCAGTAAGACACGGAAGCTGTATCTAAACAATTCCCAATCAATCATCATCAGCATATAATGTTCCCATTGCTGGGCCACAGGCTTCCTCTCTACGAGAGGGAATGGGCCATAAGATGCGCTACGCGGGTTAGTAGATGTTCATGTCTTCGAATTGTTAGTTCTAGGACATGCCGGTTTCCTAACGAGTTTTTCCTTCACCGTTTTGGGAGCAGTGGTGTTGAAATGAATTACTCAAAGAAATGCGCTTGGTTGGGTTCGAACTCACGACCTGCAGATCGTAAAATGGGGCCGATACCATTGGGCCACCACTGCTCTTCAATTAATAGGGTATCAGAATATTTGCATGTCTTTTGGAATACTCCCAAGTGCAATAGATATATTATCATCTGTTAAAACAGCTAATAGTTTGAAGCGCCTAACAAAAATATTAATCAGAACCAGTTGAGAGGAAATTGGCACTTAGGCAAAATAAATATTATACCTAAACTAAATATTTGAGGTGTGAAAGATAAATAATATATTAAGTAAAAACAAACGATATTCGTTTGACTACTTACCTAATATTAAATTGGGTCTTTTAAAACTTTTCATGGAATCCACTTAACATCATGTTTAAAAATTGTTACCTATACCGAATTAATGATTAAACTTAAACTTACTGGTATCCGGAAGGAAAACAAGAAATTGGAAAATACTACCCTAACCACAAAGGCAAGAATAATGAAAACATGATAAAAATGTAAGCAAAATATTTTATTACTAAATGAAACACATTTTATCATTTCTATTTAATTTTCCGTAGGGCAAAAATTTACTAAAGTGTAAAGTGATAAAGTAACCAAGTAAGTTATTTTCAGAGAGGCTAAAGAAAGACTTGCATACGTAGCTTAGTATTTTTGGACACAAGTAAAAGGGCGCAATGTTTCAGAATTGCAGAGATAACTCCTGAAAATGAGGTTTATACGCATCGTAAAGACTAAAATGTTTCTTTATTTTTATATTGGAGTGATCCACTTGTAAATTCCGGGTAACGGCACTGTAAGCTACCTGTATTCTGTACCCCGTCCGACAGTTCCTCCTGTCCTGCCCTGGAAGGACACATTTAATTTGATGATTTTACCACGCTAAAAAAAAGGAATTACCTACTGCAGTACCGTCAGCACGAGTTTTAACTATTTTACTTTACAGAAACTTTCCTGTATTTGCAGCGTTTCTTGTATGAAAAATTGGAACAGCGCCTCTGGTGTGCGAAGAAGGAACTATTTTTTTCCTTGAAAATTGTCAATTTGAAATTGACAATTTTCAAGTTTACTTTACGTCTCAAATATTGAAAACTCGTGCTGACGTTACTGCAGTAGGTAATTCCTTTTTTTAGCGTGGTAAAATCATCAAATTAAATGTGTCCTTCCAGGGCAGGACAGGAGGAACTGTCGGACTTGCCTTGACTTCAATAGCCCTTTACGTCAAGGTAGCTCGTTAGTCTCGCGGCGTATTTGGAAACTATACCTTCAACCAACGCTCTGTAGTGTTGAGTTCAGGTATACGTTAAAAATATATACGCCCGTGTTAGGGGTTTCAAAATATACCCGATCCCAACATTTTGCTGGGGTATACTTTCATGTAGGACATTCCATTTTACTATACTGTAATGTATATCCGTTTTACTGTCTCTGTCGCAGGGATATGATAAACACAGGGTTTTGGCCACATCCCTAAGGGATTTGATCAAATCACGGAGGATGTTAGAATAACAACACGATTTTATCATTTGCCTAAGCAAATTTGGTGATCAAAACAAATTCCTAAATTGGTTCAGCGAAATGACAAAAATAACTTTTCATTTGAAACTAAGCTAAATCTAGTAAAATGTCAGAAAACGTCGACGGAGCACCGCAAGCGGTGCTCCATCGGTGCTCCTACTTCTGGGTGGTTTAAAAAAAAAGTAATAGGTTAGAAGGGGATGGCAGGGTCTGAAAGACCCCTAACCTGTCCGTATCGGGGTGCCCCAAGTCGTTTTAACGATTTTTTTTCTCATTGCCCCGTTTCGTACACACGGGGTCAAATCCCGATTGAAATAGTAACGTGACAAAAGAATACCGAACGATTACTTCGTTGCGGTCGGGTATGTTTTAAAATACCTACGCGCGAAATCATAAATCTGAAAATATTCCCGATGTCAACTCGGCCAGTGACGTCACAAATGTTAGGTAAAGGTACACTTTATTGAGTTAATTCTTTGTTTCTGTATTTGAAAATATGACCGACGGCAACACGATCTCTGACGTCATGAGCGTTGGCTGAAGGTATAGTTTCCTAATACGCAGTCTCGCGACTCCGGCAGGCGACCACTTTCTTCAGGCCTTATCATGAATTTTCAGTTATTGTGACGTAAAGTAAACTGGAACTTTGAGATTAATTTTAAGGAAAAACTTAGTTCCTTCTTCGAACACCAGAGGCGCTGTTCCATTTTTCTATACAAGAAATGCTGTAAATACTGGAAAGATGCTGTGAAGTAAAATACTGAAAACTCGTGATAAGGGCTCTGTCCTGAGTTCGATGTAAAACAGTATTTACAGTGTTCCGTCGTGTCATGGAATTCTGGTTCCTTCTGTTTCAATCGTCATGCCACCGCAACTTCCAAATCTGGCATTTTAACTGTTTTCCCGTCGACCCGGGGGGAAAAATTTCCAAGTGCTTTTATAAACCTTAAAAAATTTTTGACATTGGGGCGCTTTTGCCCCAAAACGTCAATAATCTTTAAAAAGGCCCCCTTGACATTTAAAAAAAGGGCCGTTTTGACATTTTTAACCTGGTGAGCACTCTCCATCTTAGGTCACATAATTATTTGCTTTTGTACTAGACTGAAGCCAACCAACCAACAACCATAGCCAATTAGCAATCCATTGCAAATAAAAAAAATTAAAAAAAATGTATCTAAAGTTGTGTGTATTTTGAGCAACTTTCATTTGCATCTTTCTGGGACATGTTTTTAACATAAACACATTATGGCAGTACATGCCGTTGATTTACATATATGAGTAAGTAAGAGGAACATTTATTTCTCACTAACCGATATTTATATCAAATACTTCTTGTAGTCTACCCACTTACTTACCACATCCAACGAGTAGAGTTTTCCAAGTTAGTTGCCAATCTGGTTATACTAGATAAGATACGGCTGAATAGATAGGAGTATTTTTAAACACCCGCTTTCCATTCCAGTTTATAACAGAATCTTCGGACGTTCAACGAATATTCTGGTCTTTGTCGTGTGTAGTGAGCGTCAGAGAAAACTCACCACCTTTAGTAGTGCTGTAACTAACAAGGGGGGTGAATTTTCTCTGAAGCTAACCATATAATCATATAGACGAACTAGTTGTTGCACGATCTTTGCTCGCCTTCCAGGGTCCAATCTATGTCTGTAGCACAGTTATTCAAAATCGGTTTAACCGTTTTAACGTGCGAAACGGGCATACATATATACACATATAATTATATAAATCCAAAAGCTGCTTTCCAAAGTGCGAAGGAAAACATCGTGAGGAAACCGGGTTTTCTTTTCACAAACTAATTAACTAAATCGCTGACACAAAATCAGGTCTCTTTTAAAGCCCAGGTGGCGTACCATAAACTGTTAAAATGTGAGTGTTTAGTCTGTGGGAAAGAGATGGCGCTAGACAACTTCCGTAGCTCTTTGTTCTTCCCACAGCCTAAACTGCGTCGTCTTAAGAGCTCTAGGTAAGGGCCCAGATAATATTGATTTGGTCATCTGCGTAGCAAGCTATGCAGATTCTAGTCCGGTCCAAACTGCCCTTCTCTTCAGGGAATACAGGCATAATTTTATGTTATTAATAATGAAAAATTACTTTAATAAGTAGGCTATAACACTACGATTTGTTTCTATTATTTACTAAGTATTCATAAACGGCTCTGATCTTTAAACCTGACACGTTGTGGTCGCACGTGGTATTGTTTACATTGCTCTTACATTTTCCCCTTTGTTTAATGTTCTGTCATCTGTAGTAAAACTTTTACATTTACAATTTCTACTTTTACAATTTTTATTAGAATTCGACAAAAAACTTGAGGCCACTGAATGTTTTGAATATTTTTAAGTTTTGACCTGTAAACCTTACAATACTTACATAAACAACGAGTCACAAAATTTAAATTAACATTTTTTAATTAATTAATTTAATAAACATTAGCAGCGATTTTGATTATGTACTTTGACCTACTAGTGTCAAAGTACAAAACAAACCACCATTTTCTTTTTTTTTAAACAGAAGACTCCGTTAAACTCTTAGACCACTTTCACATTAGAATATTAGCAGCGCGGCAGTTAGCACGGCAGAAGCACAATATTCCATCACATTTTTTGCGTGACTGTCGAGAAAACATATAAAGTATGTGAAACCGCTATTTTTCTACCCGACTAAAACCATCCTGTTTCCTCACATGTCTTTTATGTTCCAGGATATAACAGCCAACACCTAAGTATAGGTATTTGTATTGTTGCGACGCATACCACGATTAACTAGTTTCTAGGTTATCACAGAGGTCATGTAATTGCAAATATAAATCAATGCAGTATATTCCAGTCCATAACAATAAATCTGTACGATAAATACAGTTCTAAAGGAAAAATATCGAATTCAATGAACTTTATAAATAAATAATACGTCACGCTGGCTAACCACAAGAGACCATGTAGCTTGCAGTCTTGCACCTAAGGCGTTACAACTTGATACATATACCTAAGTAACTTGTTGTAAATGAAAACCACCAACAACCTTGTACATTATGAAGTGGCCTTTGTAAATAATCCTTTACATGTGTGTAAATTGGATTTACAATTTTTATTACAAAATTTATTGAAAACATAATTAGTAAACATACAGTCAGTGTAAAATTTTTGGATGTTAAATAAAGCGGATAAAAAAAAATTTGAAAGGTATTTTGTTTTAGGCGTTTAGTAATTGATTGCGTACTTATTTATTAAAAAAAAACAAATGGTACAATGCCGCTTTTACAGGCTCACTTAAAATGACATAGTCGGTGTGACTAGGTATATTTTTCAGGAATAACGAAGCCGAAAACGTTGTTTTTACTTATTGTTCTACTTATGACTTCTTAATAAAGATTTTAATGTAAAGTCATCACAAAACTAGTAAATTGTAATCAACATCAGCCTATACTGTTCCCACAGCTAGGACACAGGCCTCCTCTCTGTGAGAGGGAGTGGGCCATATAATCCACCATGAGGACCCAGAGCCGATTGGTGGATGACTTCGAATTTTTGTTTAAGGACATGTCGGTTTCTTCACGATGTAGTCCTTCATCGTTTTGAGAGCAGTGGTGATAAAATAAATTACACTAAGTAATACGCCTGGCGGGGTTCGAAATCTTCGAACCCACGACCTACAACTCGTAAGTCGGGAATGATACCACTGGAAATTGTAAGACTCGTACTGCCGAAATATTTTTTTATGAAATCTTAATTACTGTTTACCTAGAACCCTCAGTGACAAAAAAAAACTTCATATATGCAGTATATGCGTATCGATCGTTATCAACATAAGAATTTAGTCTGATGACTTGATTAGCTCCACTGATAAGAGATTTCAAGATTCCGGTTGACTGTACAAACTTAGTCATTATTTCAGAGAACTTACTGAAAACGTAATCACATGGAGATTACCTTTAATATATGCATTCTAGGTCTGAAAACAAGTATTTAATGTACTATTCAAATACAAATTAGCCGATTTACTAAATGAAATATTAATTTATAATTGTTTTGATAAAATAACAAACAGATAACTACATTAAACGATTTAATAATATGCGTACAAAACAATTACATTTTTATCAATAAAACAGTAACTTTAGTTTTTATCATCGATTTAATTAATAATAAAAATATTACGGAACTCCTCCTTTTTTTGAAGTCGGTTAAAAAGAAAGTAAACGTAATTTCATTTATTTATTCTCTTCAGAATAACATAAGGCGGCGTTAATTAGTTTTAATCCTAATTTTTTAACAAAATCGTTTAAAATTATACATATAAATAACAGCATTTTCCCAAATAGTTAACTAATGATCATGCAACTGGCTTTTAAGGGATTATTTATAGTATCTATATGTTAATGTTTTTTTTATCTATTTACCTCATAAATGTCGTATAATGTCACGCGGCTGAAATGATTTTTTTTCAGGGTGAAATAAACTAAATATGTGTAAGAAAATACTCCATAAGAAGTTCTGATTGCACAAAAATTAGCAACATTTCTAATTTTTCAACTTTTTAACATTTCTAATTGTTTTAGAAATCTTTGCGCGAAGACCGTGATCGCCGGAAAATTCATGTATCATGGACGATTCCCATTTTTGTTTCGGGCTGAGAATTTGTAATCTAACACTCGGCAAAATATGAAAATTACTTTTATTTCTTTGTTTGCATAACTTGAGGAACATGACAGCCGGTTTATTTACGTATAAAACCGACTTTTCTCATGATAACGTAACTCGTTTTAGAGAACCAAAAAAATATATTTTAAATGGCCATTCAAAATTAAATACCTAGCTATTTAATACAAGATCAAGTACATAGCCACTTGATTTGAATGTCAATACCATTTATTTTGAACAAATAGGTACTATATAAATCGTGATTAAAATAATTCCACTTTACTTTCGCATGCAATTAAAATTTTGGGGCGCTTAAACGTGCGATTTTCTCGGGCGTCGATTTTATAGCCGCCCACTGAAAAACCGGAGCTGAAGCATAAAGCTACTGGGCGGCGCCCTTTACACAATAAACGCATGTGCATGGGAATGTTACGTTTTATTGACATTGATATGTGGTAATTATTTGATGAGTAAATAGAGTAATTACGAATGGTGAGTAGAACTAGAAACACAGTAGAAAGCAATACGGTGGGGCGGAGCACGGCATGCGCGGCGGCGCGCGCGCAGTGGGCCGGCGGAGCGCGCGCGTGCCAGTGCCTCCAGTCCGAGCGCGTCGCCTCGCACCCGCGACCGCGTCCGCCACCGCAACCGCTCCGCGTCACAACCGACGACGGCCTTTCTATAAAGACAAGCGGCCGCGAACACTCGCACGCAGTCACGACCCAGCCACGCTCACTCGTGCACCCCGCGGACACGCGACATACATTACGCCGCGAAACACTTGACGCGCAACGCACCGCAAGGAAGGAAGTAATCATCACCAGTGATAAACATCTCAGCAACAATGGCAGAAACCGACTGGGGATACAGCGGAGAGAACGGTGAGTCCACCTTCAATGTTAAGTGCAGCGAGCGGCGCGGACCGCGGACCGGTTTGTTTACATCGAGGCACGTGACACCATGTAAATAAAACTCCGAAAAGCTAACTTTTAATATCAGTTTACGTTTCTTTTGAATTTTGTGCTTAAATGTGTAAACTGATAAGTGTAGTGTTCCGGGTTGATAAACAAATATTTTCTAAAGTGTGAATTTCCAAGAGAAATAATAGGAAGTTAATTAAATTTTATCTATTAGATACAAGAAGGGCTCCTAGTAGCCGTGTTTACTTTTGTTGATAACAGTTAAGCTGACATTAGATGATACTTTCGCTGTGCACTCGGTTGCAATCAGAGCAAAACCGTATTATTTATCAGTACATTACCGGGGAAAGATAAAACATGACAGTGAATAACTAAATAACTTTGTCATTGACGTGGATTCAATGCTTCTTCATACTTTATCTAAATTCGTTCCATTCATACATTTTAAACACCTGTTGATTTACTGACCCGACAATTATTTGGAATGCGATAATGATATTTATTTGGATAAATGACACTTACTAAATGAATGTTACTATTTCATTTACTAAACAGCTAATCGCTAGTTATTGTTCATTGACATCATATTCTTATTTTCACCGTAAATCAGGTAACTACTTACCTACAAAGCTATCAAAACCGTTTATTACGTATTGTTGACGTTAATAAGTCTTTGCATACGTGCGTTAACTTAGCGTCGATACGTAACAACGCTGGGAAACCGAGATAAATATTTGTAATAGTAAAACAAAAAAATATTTCACGTAAAATCTGATATTGGTGCCAAGAGCCGGCATGGAGTCGCGTGAGCCGATGGCTGGCCTACTTAAATCCGTACGGTAAGCCGGTTCCACTAATGAAACTTCTTCGCCACTGGTACGATACCCCAACTGCCTTCTTTGTGTTAACTACTTTTTACGTAAAACTTTGGAGGCAAACCAGTTCGCCGCCAAAAAGATGCAAAACATCGCAATTCAGTTTAAACCTTGTTTATTCGGACAGAACTGATACAGCTAAGATGAGGAAAAAGATCAAAAAAATGTTTTCACAGTAAAAATTTACATAATTATTTACCTTAAGGATAAAATAATGTTTTGAGTGAACATCTGTCTCCGGTCTAGGTAGAAGACGATACTTAGTTGTTCTCATTTTTAAGCCCTTCATTTATGACGTTTCAGACGTGAATCATACGATACACGTTTGAAAATACAATAATTACGTCAAAAGATCGTATTATTGCAACTGACATGCAATGATTATAGAAATATTTCAAATGAGCTGCAATCAAAACCATTGAGGCAGCAAGTGGGTAACGATGTCTGTCGCGTACCTAACTCATTAAAAGTACGAGTACTTTGCCTTAACGCTTCACAACGCGGTTTTTCTTAGTTTTCACAGAGCCAATATTATAATAATAATAATTATGTTAAATACTCTGAGAATCATGAAACAATTATGGTCTCTTAACCGTGACTAATGTCTCGTGATGTTTTCCAAAAAGGTTCGAAATGTCCGACGTCATTATGCCATTCAGTTTCATTTCAGTTACATTGTTGCAAAGAAAAGATTTTGTTTTACAAATTAACTTACAGTCACATGCTCGGCGATTTCACATCTAAGCGACAGTCATCCATCAATCAAACAAATTGTTTAGCACGTTCCTATTATCTTTCGAATGGTTAAAATGGAGCAATAAAAAAAAAACATTATTGAAATTTTTTTTCAAGGTGTAAATGCGGTCTTAATAATTAATTTTTATAATTACATATCTTTCCAGTTAGCTACACCACAGTAAATTAAAAAAAATATATATTAAAAACAGCCTCTTCGGGACTTTCCCTTTATACATGAATTGAGAAACCGCAGTGAATTACGATGTTATTTCGGCCGTTAGGCACTCCTCAAGCACTTGAATAACTAATACGTCTTCTTGAAATAACCTGTTGTAGTATACATTAGGTATTTACGTACAGCTTCTAAATGCAGGTTCAATGAATGTAAATGAGAACACAACGTAATTTGGAGATTAAAATCAGTGTACTGAAAATTCCAAAGTACTGCGATATTATTGCCTTCTCGATTCTCAATAAGGTACTCAATTAAATAGGTTTTCAATAAAAAAACGTTATTAATATTAAACAAAGACTAATTCTAATTATAATCAAATTATAGGAGCGAAAAAAAGTTAGTTACCGAGCAAAATAAGGGAATCCCAATATTTGGATATATTTACTGCAAAAAGTTAAACTTAACTCGAAAAACATTGATTAATTAATGTATTGATGATATTGTAGTTTCATTTAAATTCAACAAAAAAAACATCTTATTACTGCGTAGCGGGGTCAGCGTAGCAACTTAGCTGCGGCTACGCTGCTACGAAACCTCTACGAGATCCCAAAACGGCTACGACGCGCGCCTACGCTGCTGCTACGCGCCTCTACGCGGCTTCAACGCGGTTCCAGCGTTTACCGATTTTCATATTAAATATTCTCGAACTAGAAGTAAGAGAGAAGTAAGAAAAAGTAATTCACTCGTCGGTAAAATTAATATAATCTTAAAAATCTAAATTATTGCGAAATAAATAATTTTATATAAAATTATTTTATGTTGGAAAGTTGGTAAACTTACTATTTCTACGTTTTTTGTCAGTTTGTTAATTATAAACGGACACAATACTTCTTAAATATAATTTTATAGGTAATAGTTAATATACTTATCACATTTTAAAACGACCGGTTTTCTGCTTTCTATACCGTCATTAGTGGGCGCATCGCATTGTGTAATTATTATGAAGCTAAGTATTAATTACGGAACTAGTGCAAAATACCGCCATTTCAAAGATCCGTCGCTATTTTACCTTTGATGTTGAAAATATAAGTACTAACGATGCAGTATGAGTACTAACGTTTTCATTTTAAAATGTTAAAACTGGTTATTCAGAAGATTTATTACTTGTTTTGAGCTATATTTTAAACCTGTTGCAGAGCGTAGATAATTTAGTTAATCCGTGTCAATGTTTTATGTTTTGATGGTATCGTTGTTAATGTTTCAGTAAAACCTTTTTTCACTACTAATTTAAATAATAAACTAACCACCGCCTTCAAAAAACAAAAAAAAAATAAAAAGTTTTTTATTTTTCTTTTTTTTTAGTTCATATACTCAACCCATATTCTCATCAAATACGTAATCCGTAGTACCGGTTATATCATCGTATAAGTACACTTTAAGAAATGCTCATAAAATAAAAACTACTAAACCAACCTGAATTTTCATGGGACCAAAAGACAGATGAAAAGGTACACCCAGTAAGTATGAAGTAACAAACAAAGAACATAATACAGTCAAATTGAGAACCTCCTCCTTTTCTTGAAGTCGGTTAAAAAGTGCCTGCAAACCGATTTTCTTTATTAAAATTGAAAATCTATCGAAATTTATGAAGCTTGTGTTGAAAATTTCCTATCTCTTCAATAATCCATTCTGTTTATAATTTTTCCTCTTGTAAAAACGTCAATCCGTGTTTCAGAATATCTAACACATTTTATTGGTCGGTACATAACCGCAACAGACGTGTTCTACAATGCTTCTTCAACTTCTTATCTATAGAAACCGAACATTAATTGTTCATAGCACATTATGCACAAGCATAGAAGTCTGCATTGTTTTTCACAAAATCGTAAAGATAACAATGCGGGTAAGTTATTTAAAAAAGGTTTATAACGTGATCTGCTTTTGTTTCCTTTAAGTTATTGTGTGAAAAGGGCATATTATGCGTGATCTCATTTACAAAATTATTTCATGACATTAATTGATCGAAAACAATTGCCATTCTATTGCCTCTGAGTCGGTTTACTGATATATTTTTAATTGCGCTTGTTACTGATTTAAAAAGTAGGTTCATTAACGTTAGAATAGTCTTACAATGAAAATTATAAAAGAATACTGCGCTCTATTAAACATTGCAGTTGATCCAATTCTAAAACCTAGCGTGATCACCTGAAGGTTGATTTTGATTTTGAATGCGTCAGTACCTATTTCTTTCGTAACTTCATTGTCACACGCATGTCTACGGCTCGTTGACCACTAGAGTGACAATTTGTCCCGTTTAACTGTAATCAAATAAAGCCCGAAAAATTGGTCCGGAAAACGTTTTCAGTTGTACCAATTATTCTATTGCTTCCGTTTTATTAAATGTGACATCTGCGGTTAGGAATATACATATTTTTGTTTATGAACAAAAATAGGTATATTAACCAAATAAATAAAAGATAGGTATATTAGCCATAAATAATAAAGAAAAAGATAGAATGGTCCACGTGCAAGGGACAAATACTTGCAAAGGGTCAACACTTGGTACCTATTTTCGTCCAAAAACCCCTCAACTATTCCACGTGAGTCTTAGAAACAGACGAGCTAGAGACAGGAATATGTCCTCCTGCTATCCTTCGTAGACACAGGGCACTGTATCATAATATGAATGAATAAAACATTTAATAAATATGCAATCCATCTCATCTGTATGAGCCAACATTCCCGAAGCACTCAGTGTTCGCACACAGCTAAGTAATTGGCCAACTAGATATAAAAACGATTACTGAGAAACGTTACAATTTGGCGCAGATGATGTCAATAAAATGGTTCTTTTCTTTTTACATCCTTAAGATCTACGGCCATCTTCATGATCATATCTAACTATAATTTCTGCAAAAATATTTCAACAAAATCACTTTTCTGTAATGTATCATTTAAAAGTTGCAAAGCGTTCACCCAAAAATTCTAAGTTTTCACACTTCCGTAACTTGAAAACCAAGAATTATTTTATAAACCATATCATGTTCTTCGAAATGCTAACAAAAAATATCAACAGAAAACTTTACGTTGCATTGTAACAGTCAATGACAATTATTTATTCAGCAATTATTGTGCCGTGGTTAATCAATAGTATTTGACTTAAATTTTATCGAATTCACTAGTCCATAAATTCGGGGCAAAAAATATTTCCACATGACTAAACTACAACAAGTGACTGTTAACAAAAAGATTGTATTTACCATGTCCGCCAACGACACGCTAACAGCTGGATCAGTCGGACAAAATAAGTGATAATTACCTCTACCAACACTATCATTACAATCTAATAGAACTGGCTAGATACATAATAGAAATTAGAACTAATCTATGAAATAATCTGTTTTTTTTTTCTAGTTTTAGCACCACAGTTTTCCCGTTCACGAATCTATTATGTAGTAAGAACTTGACATTATCTATATATATAAAAATGAAACCCGTTTTCCGTTGTCACGACATAACATGAAAACGGCTTGACCGATTCGGATAATTATTTTTTTGTTATGTTTGTAACCATCGGGACCGGGTTTTAGGCCGGGTCCTCCACCCGTGCGAAGCCGGGACGGGCCGCTAGTAATGTGATAAAAAAAATACAAATCAATGACAAACGCTGAAACGATGAAATAGTTATTTATAATGAAATAGTAGAAACATTTCAAGTTTAACGAAACTATAGGAAATATAGACCGTAAAAGTTTAACGTAATAATTCAACTCATATATGTACATAGCTACTACAATCAAGAACAACTTGACTGACACACTGACTTAAAAAACGACTAGAAAAAACTGCAAGAGGATGTAATCGTGCATACGTGTACGATTGTAAATGATACATTGGTTGTATAGATAGTGCAGTTTGATGGCGTGTAGCTAATGCTAGGTTATTAGAGTTCAGAGTAGCCATTATTGAACAATGATGAGACTGGAGGCGTACTCGTCCCTCAGCCAATTGTCACTAAATACGTGTTACTGCAAAGATTTTTTTTCCTGCATCAAGACTTGAACTACTAACGTAATTAATGGTTAAAAGTTGGTACCTACAACAACATACTTATTGAATTAAGAATAAATTGTTATTGTTAACTGTTTCTCATTGTCGTTTTTGTTCCTCCATCCGAAGCCGGCCGAACTGTCGACCTCGTCCGTGTCGCTCCATTACGGAAATGAAGGTTAATCGTCCACCAGTTAATATTTTCTATCAACTGTTAACTCAATAAGGAAATAATTATAAAATCTTAGGTTGCCGTGCTGAATTACGACAAAGTTCTGAACCTCGCACTCGCAATTCACTTGCGCATGATTTGAATTGCCGCGTGCTCCTCGAGATCATAAAGACTTAAAAACATGACGGTGATATTTTCCACTGTCTGATGTATCAGTGATGTCCCAGTTTTTTTTAATGCAACTCCAGTACAGGGAAGAAGAGTCTACCATCATTCAAATCATAATTATGACTATGAAAAATAATTTGCGAAAAACCATCCTATATATTTAATGTGATTAATAACAATAGCACTTTGCAATAGCACTTACTATGAGTGCACTATTTTACAACAAACACATTTTATTTTATAAACTGAATAATTATATTCTTGTACGCACACCCTATATAAATGGTTCAACTTGAAGTTCATTACCGCTGCGAGGTGAGGCTCGTTAAGGCTTTTACAACAGACGTTATTATCTTGTTATACGATAAAGTCTCCGTGACACTGCAAAAGATGGCAAGCATTCTCGTTACAAGCATTCAGTAAGGTAGTTTGTTTACATCACGAGGTTCCTACCACTTCCCCAACCGCATAGGGTTAAACCTGATTACTCATTAAAGGTCAGTTATTGACAAACAATAAGTGAAGTTAATTTTTCACTTTTCTTCCTGTCGAAAATGTCACAGGTGTTTTAAATAAAGAAAACATGTAAGGGAGAGAGCACACTGAGTCAGTGAAGGCGACAAACCGAGGACACTTGTAAAAGTGGATAAATAAATCTGTGAGAGATAAGTATCGCCGAGGTCGGAGGCGACTGCACGCATCGTGACGTACACTCCCAGCTACTGTAACTGATTGATTATTCATTTATTTAATGATCAGAGATTTTTCTATAATATTTATACAAAATATAGCAAAAAATATATCGTTAGGAATAAAATATATATAAACACGTCCGATTCAAACAAAAACAATGTTAAACAGGAAACACTGAAGTTTATTGCAAAGACCTAACTCTCTACCAAAAATATTACGTAGGTATACTACATGTGGTATCGAACTATCGGTTACTGTAACCGACACGTGATCATTACACCTCGGTACAAACGTTTTTATATATTTAAACACATGTTTTCATTTAGTATGCACCGCTTGAGAGCGTAACTTATGCTGAAACGTGTTCTGCAGTCCAATTAATTTTAACTAAAAAATGCGAGATTGAAATAGCTTATTTACGAGCAATTATACTAAGTTAGTACACTGATTTAACCCATGACATTGTAGACACGCTATACGTAAACAGAGGGGGCAAGGAGCGATGTTCTACGTGTATATAGATAGCAATTAACTATATGATAGGTCAGTGGATTTTAAGATTTGATACTAGTATAGGTCAATAGGTATATTTGAATGTAATATAGAATCAAGTACACGACACGGGTTCAAAGATCACACGGACCACGCTCATACAATATGTTCGCTAATCTTAATTGATATTATTATAAAATATAAAGTAGACTCATGTGTTTTTGGTATCTGAAGTGAGATTTTTTTCTTTGACTTACCTTTGAAGGAATTTCTATTTATAAGAATTGAGTCATCGTTACAATTTAACACTATGAATGATGAATCAGTTGTTTGGATAAGTTCAATTACGGTTCCGCACAATGGTGGATTATTAATTATAACTTAAACGTACGCGTAGGTAGCACACGGACCTTCCACGAAAAACGCCTTAGCTGTGAAAACATTACCAGAATTTATAATGACGTGCTACGTACGTAAATATAATGCAGACATAATATTTATGCCCATGATATTAAACATGTCTATAGTTTTGAACGAACCTACGTTTAAAAATGCAGTAATAAGGATATGCAGGACATTCATGCTATCATAATGCTAGCTTGCACCCCACTTCCCAATTCAGATAGATGTCATCCGTGTACTGAACCCGCAATTGACTGATGACATCCAAGTACTCATAGAATATAGATAGACCAAACTATAAATACGATGGGGATACTTATGTATAAGTAAATATGATCAATATCGGTATTGGCGATTGTTATTGACACACGCGCATCCGGTACCCGAGTGGGCTCAATTGGCAAAACGACCGGTACTCCAACATTATTTATTTTCATGTACACTCAATGTGGACTAAATTATCTATGGATATTTATACTGGACAGCCTTCACGACTGATTTGTGTTCCTTCGACTGTAAAAAATACAGGTGGCATCGATGGATGCCTCCATTTTATTTATGCTATTTTTTCGTTATTTTTTGTTTCGATAACCTTAACAAATTAATTTTAAATCAATTACAACAGCAATTAAGTTGCCAATGTATTCGCACTGTCTTGAACTTTGGTTAAAATAACAACAGTTGGTTATTAATACCACCATAAAAAAAAAACTAAATATTTGGCAAAACACTCGAAAATACCTGGCCGAAGAGTACTGTTTCATGAGTACCAAGGCTATGACTAATAAGCAAAAAAAAAATTAAGTGCCAGCCTGTCGCAAACGTAGTTTGTGAATGTTATCATTGAAACTTTCTCAAAACCTCGCGTCAGACTCAGGAAGTTCACGTTTACGATCCCAAAATGGATCGGAACCAGTGTGGGACGAACGTCAGTCGTCGCTCACCAATAATTGTTGAGTATATATTTCATCTACCATGCAAATTTTTCGGTTTTAAAAGCTTCACTCTGCAGTGACTTAGTTTATTTGCATTTTTTACCACCAAATAAATAGTTTTCCTATCCTACGTCAATCCTCCGTCAAATATGTCTCTGCAGTCATAAATAAGACAGGGATTCATCACTATAAAAATGTTTAAGCGTTTCTGAGTAGACCGGGCAGCCGGCACACGGCGGCTTCCTGATAAGATAACACTAATTGTGATGACTTAAACAAACTGTCAGTCACACCCGTGTGTCGAGAGGTATTCACTCATCTCTCACGTTGACGTTATGACACCTTTGCAAATCAAGTTCACAAAAAATATGATTATATTGTCACCTTTATAAATTCTTTGTAATCAAGACTTGACAAGCTTTCAAAGGATATGTAAACCAGAAAACACAGTTTTATCAGCTTTTAGCATAATATTATCATAATTATTGTAAAGAATTCACAAACTTAAGCATTTGTAAACATTGTGGTGACTGTTAATCGTTCAAGTCCACGCCCATTTGGCAGTGAACTGAGCGACGCGCGATGACGCGCGGTGACGTTTACTTGTGTCCCACACGCACGTGCTCTTCATTACCAATTTGTGGGTGTTTTCGCGATATTTTCTATCATCGAAACTTATTTCAAAATATTTTTTGAGGCGAAATGTTAACCCTATTGATGTCTCATCAGTCTCATAACAAGAGTTTTTTTTTTTTTTTATAATACTCAGATTTTAAACAAATGACCAAATGTCACAGCAGGTTTTTTCTTCAAAATAAAATTAATCAAAATTGATCTAATAGTTGTAGATTACCATTAGTTAACGATGGCGACAAGAATTGAAATCTAATCCAAACTTGGAAATACCATAACGGGTGACTAGAATTTCAAAAAGTAGACTCTACATATTATATAATCGTAGCTACTTTCCTTTCCTTTTGTTTAGTTTACGTAACGACATATTTTAACTTGTTGCTTTATGGCCAAATCACGACCTTTTGCCGCTGTCAGTGGTGGCTTTGCCCGGGGCAGTGGTGAGCGGTAAGATGACATGTATGAAAATGTTTGAAACACGACACGAGGCGCCGCCAGTAGCGAATTCGCGTACTTACAAAGTAACTTTTGTCTCATTCGCGCCGCTTGTCGCTCCGTTTACCGCTTAGACTATAGTCGTGGACGGGGTGCTAAGCTTCGATTACACAGCGACCAATCGCTGCGAATGCCTACTAGCAGCTAGTATTCGCTGTATGTGATAGACTATTCGCAAGGAACAGTCGCCACGGTTTGAATTGAGCATGTTCAATTTTCTCGCAGCGAATGCACTCGCAGCGATAAGTCGCTGTGTATTTCAGAAGCAATTGGTAAGACGACATACATACTAGTGCAGGCTTAATTATACATAAAATGTGTACACAAACACAGAAGTTAGTACATTGTTTAATGACATCATTAAGTTGACTTAGATAATAAAGGTAACTACATACATTTTATTGTAGTCGCATACATCACATCACTTCAGGTGTAAAAGTGACGATTCTAAATATTTACTCCAACAAATAATTATGTATATTATAAACACGTCAAAAAACATTCAACAATAATTTAATTTTATGCCAGTACTTATGAGATTGAGGTAAAATTACCACCACTAAAGGTAGCTAATTGTTGCACAAATCTTTTTCCTCATACTAAAATGTTCTCTTGTATCAAACCAAGCATGTGCTTAATTAAAACCAACCTAACACTTCCGAATGTTACGTTACAGACAAACAAACCAGAGCGTTTTTTTTTGCCTTCCCAAACTGTTTGAAATCTGACTACTTCATGAAGTTTAGATTTTTTGAAGACCACTGACTAGAGCGTTCGATAGCAAGATCGTGAAAATGTTCGTGGCGATGTTTGGCTCTATGCTTGGCTCTATTTGTTGTTAATTTCGCCAAATTAAAAAAAACGGCAAATGCTCCATGTTCTGTTACAAGTAAATGCTTAAGCCTATCTGCACCTTCAGAGTCGTCTCAAACATGGCTACAAATCGGAAGATGTCTGTGATGCTCTTTCACTGCTGTCCATTCATTAAAGACCGTAGTAATCAATACCACCTCTACATACAGACCACCCAGTTACCAGCAACGTCTCTTTCGAAGAACATACGAGAAAATAAAACATAATATTTTCTATTTATAAGCAGTATCATAATAATGTCATCAGTTATCAGATCAGCTCTAACAATCAGCCTAATGTTTATGTTTGTGTGTCAATGAACGCCCAACAAAAAACAACGGTTGTCCATTCAGATGTGTGCGCTTTCGTAGGAGAAATTTTAATCGTCGATCTGTTTCCTTGATTGTAATTTATTGCTGCGTTTGAAGTCTTTACTGATTTTTTTTATTCAATATGCATGTAGAATTTTGTGATTTCTTCTGTGCGTACAGCGTACGTTTGGATCCGTATACACAACGTCACTCAAGACTCAAGCGTTACAACTAACAACCAATCAAATGACTAAAATCTAAGTTTTAACTAATACTCATTATATGAGTGACATCGAGATCTTTAATGATCACTCAATAGACTGCTCTTGGCAATAATTCTTCAATTTCATCATCCTGATGATTTACAACAATCAGTTCTCGCTCCAAAAATATCGAAAAACAACTTATAAACAATGACATTAATGAATACGAAAATCGTGCAGTCAACCCATTTAACTGTTTTTTGTCAGCATAATGGGTTCCCTTAAACATCGAGTTTACAGTAAACGACATAATAGAGTCTTCACAGACGATCTAGTAAAACTGTTTGTTGTATCAATCTCTCGCTCCACATGACTTGAAGGAAAACGAATTTTATGTAGACTATGTTCAAATCTCAACAGATTGGAAAACCCATATTGCAACCGCAAACGACAATACGATACCAAGAAGGCAAGAGCTTTGTTCAAGGAGGTTAAAATTATATTTTCTTTTTTTAGGTCCTTCAACATGGACGGAGAAGTTCCCCGAAGCAGGTGGCACTCGACAGAGCCCCGTGGACATTGACACTTCGAAGAGTAGCAGCGGAGGTAGCGCGCCCCCTCTAAAGTTCCGCTACTCGGTGAACCATCCCCGCTCCATCGTCAACCCTGGCTACTGCTGGCGAGTCGACGAGAACGGATATGACTCGGGTAAGTTCAGGAACACCGATGATATATTTATAATCGAACTTGATCCTACCAAAAAAAAAATATCCAAATTTTTTTTTTATGCTATCGACTTCGTGCGCCTACAGTTCAGTAATCCCGTGGGATAGCCACGGGATTATACTAGGCTTCTACTGGTTTGAAACATAGTATGTGCTAACTATACCTGAATCCTATCTCTTCGTTACTTTTAATTGCGGTTCTAGTGTGTGTTATTGACCAACAAACACCCAAACTTTGGCATTTATAATATTGAGTAAGATATTAAAAGACTTATATCCTCATGTTCTACATTCTACACCACCAATATACGATTGCTAAACGTCAAGTCAAGATTTATCTAAGATTTGAAATCTCGAAAACAAAACTTAAAAATTTTACCGCCCACCGTCTTTATCATGTGATCTAGCACCTCCTGTTGGCGTTTATGATGGTATCATAATCTTTGAAGGTTCTTAACAAGCCAACAAAAAAAAAACAATTTATTGTCCATGTTTATTAATTTGTTGCTAGGGCTATGTTTATTTTGTTGCGATTAACAATGGATTACATCATGATGATGACCAGTGACGTCTATCTATCGAAGTACCTACAAACTATACTACACTATAAACGCCAATTGCCTCTCGAGTGCAGTGATTGTCTGCGGCAATAGACACTTGTAACAAATTGTTGTGGATCACCAGAGACTGCAGGCTGCATTATTAATGAAAATGTTTACAAACTACACGTAGATTATTCGCTCCTAAATTTAATATTAGGTACATTAGGTAAATAAATAAAGTGAGCTGTCGATTGAGGAAACACTAATGGGGTACAAATGTAAATTATATTATTATACCATTTATGAACAGAACGACTCTACAAAAAATCAGCTTTACCCAAGGTTAACGTAAACTCATTTTGTATCTGCCAAAAACTAAGCATTTTAATGACACATAATTATTAAGTATATCCTATTAGCATTAAATTGGACATGATTTGAATTCCTTCATACGCTGTACCGCGGTTCCTATCTACATGATTTATGTTCGTCATTTAAACGACAATGGGAATTGAAACAACTCGGATGATATAAACGTGTAAAAGGAAGTTGCAAGTCCTCGTGCAAAGTGAGGACCAATTTGCATTTCCATCGACACGAGTGTCGCGCCGGCGACGAACGGCGGGCGTCCCCTCGCGATGACTCACTGTATCATTCGCTCCTGTCCCACGCAATTTTGTCAACACCTATAGCTAAATGTGCAACAAAAATATCCTGAAAACTGAGGGTTGCTACCCCAACGTTACCGTTGGGAATGACGTCAGACTTCAACCCTACCCATATGTGGCAAACTAAAGTTATGGTTTGATTTCGCAAGTCTGCAATGTGAAGTACAGAAAGCCTTATCATAAAACACTTCGTATTGAGTGTCTTGGAGGTGATAAAGCTAATCAAACGTCTTGCTAATTTAATGCGAAAGTTTGAAAAGATAGATGGATGTTTGTTATACTTTCACACAAAACTACTGTATGGAACTGAGTAAAACTACTAAATGCATAAAGGTTCCGAGATACGTTACAATCTAGAACAGAAAT
Source organism: Agrotis ipsilon (assembly GCA_028554685.1). Classification (NCBI taxonomy): domain Eukaryota; kingdom Metazoa; phylum Arthropoda; class Insecta; order Lepidoptera; family Noctuidae; genus Agrotis; species Agrotis ipsilon. The sequence goes on from CM052955.1 coordinate 8,353,481, forward strand.
AACCCATAAGATACCATCCATTCCCATGGAATAGTTTGAAATAACCGTAGGCTCACAGACTGACCGATGATGTAGGCTTCTTTTAAAAATAAACCTTTTAATTTCCAGAGCTTCGAGGTGGTCCTCTCGGGCACGACGTGTACAAGTTGCAGCAGTGGCATTGTCACTGGGGTGCGAAGAATGGTGAGGGATCCGAGCACACCGTGGACGGCCGCGCCTTCTCCGGAGAACTGCACCTGGTGCACTGGAACACCACCAAGTACAACAGCTTCCAAGAAGCCGCTGGACAACCCGATGGACTCGCCGTTTTAGGTGTATTTTTAATGGTGAGTGTGCTGAAATCTATGCTGATATTATAAAGTTGAAGTGAATTTGTTTGTTTGTTTAACTGAACGCGTTAATCTCAGGAACTACTAGATAGAATCCTTTTTTGTTGATGAGCTGTAAAACATCACGCTGCGACCAACAGGATCCGAATAGCGAGGGTCAGTACCGGCGTTAGGGTAAGGCGCGGTTAGGCGACCGCCTGGGGCGCCAAATACGAAGGGGCGCCGCAGGCCAACTATTTCTCCGGAAAAAAATTGAATTTGAATTTTTCAACTGTCTTTTGGACACTTCTATAATTTCAGTCCATGAAAGATGCGCAGCTCAACTAGTATTCAGAATATTGGTCTTAATGTACACTAAGAAAAAGATTCCGGAAAAACCTGACCTTCGAAAACTCTGTGGAGATCTCCAATTAAAATTAACTGTAGACTCTAAATCCGATTTTTTTTTACTTGGTAAAATCATCAAATGAGTCCTCCCACCCCGGGCAGGGCGGGAGGGACTGTCAGACTTGACTGACTAAAATCCACGGTGTCCTTCGGTAGCCCTTTGGGTATCGGAGTCGCGGTATACGTATGTCCCGCAACCCAAATCCGATATAGATGGGTGTATGTTATGTGATGAGCTGAAAAGCCTGAAATCTTTTTTGCCAGATCAGAATGTGGCTACCCCTGGTTTTAAGTTTTGAGTTTGTATTCGGGCACGCCGCAATCTCGGCGATAAGAGCCCTCTTTGAGGAGTGGCTGGATAGGCGTCACGACGTCGTGACCTAGCACATGACGCAGGTCCTCACAGGACACGCTGTGTCTGATAAGGAAGGAGGAAACGCCTGGGTTGCACCACTATGAGCATCATTCGGTGGACACAGTAGAGCAAACGGTGCAGAACTGCCCCGCCTGGGAAGAGCACCGACGTGTTCTCACGGTGGCCATAGGCGGAGACGCATTGGTTGCTGCCTTCTTTATTATATCTATGGTCATTGCCATGCTGCAGGGCGAGACAGAGTGGGAAGCGGTCGCCTCCTTCTGTGATGCAGTCATGGTCGCGATAGAGGAGGTGGGCCGCGTGAAGGAGACGATAACGTCCTTCCTCCACCCCAGCCGCAGTGGAGACGCCCACGGTATCGGACGTCGGCAGATGATCTCCGGCCACCGTAGGCACGGACTTGCGGGCAGCGAGTAAAGGGCAACACGCTGTCCGACCACGGACCACGCCCGTGTCAACAGCGCGTTGTGTTCCACGCGCGCCTCAAAGAGCACAGCATGACGACGGGCCCCCCCTCTAGAGGGCTAGAGCCTGCCGGGGTCGCTTATCTCATTACCGTGACCCCGGAACATAAAGGGCTATTGAAGGACTCCGTGGATTTTAGTCAGTACAAGTCTGACAGTATGAGGTGGGAGGACTCATTTGATGATTTACCAGGCTAAAAAAAATGGAGTTTGTATTGCACTTAGGGGGCGCCGTAGAAAATCTCGCCCAAGGGCGCTGGTAGTGCTAAAACCGGCACTGGCGAGGGTAAACTATGGGAAACAGATTATAGCCTACTTAGTATCTATTCTGTTTTCATACTTATTAGGTTTGGATTCGATTTCCAAGTTATTATGGTTTCATTGCATTGAACTATGATTGTTGTGTATTCAAAGTCCTAACAGTTGATTCTATTAGCAGGTACGCAAAGACATAAAAAAACGTTTTTTTATATAATGTTTTCGCATAACGTCACATAAATACGTCACTACCATGTTTAAAGATATTATTAAATAAATCAATTTGCGTGATCTAAACACAAGACACTGTAGAATTGTGTGTTATTTTCACCTACTTGATGCTACCATAAATGTTTAAGTAGGTACCTCTAAGACCACGTGAAAGACCCAGTCAAATAGTTGTTTACCCACTTACCGTCTTTAGTTCATACCTATACTTAGCTATACAATCCATTTTAGGCAATATTGCGTGTTTACTTATGAATGAAAGAAAGAAAACAACTACTTAGAGATATATTAAGGAAACATACTTTTTTATAGGTATTTCATTCAGCTTTTTTGTTTACGTGGTAAAATCATCAAATAGACTCCCAGTGTGAGACGGGAGGGACCATCAGACTCTTACCTACTGTCCTTCAATAGCCCTTAACGTTCCAGAGTCACTATTTCCTGATAATACAGTCCTGTGACCCCAAGCTTTGGCCGTCTTCAGCTAAGAGGGATCCACTTCAGAATTTTATATAACTTTATTTAAAAATCCACATGGTACCGAAGTGAATTTCTGAGTCTGCTTCCAACTTTAGTTAGACCCCCTGCGGCTTTTGATCTAAAGAAAGTGATTGTACTACAAAAACTCTAATTTCATTTCATATGAGATGTGAATTGTTAATCAAATTCGCAGTCGCGAAAGTTAAAAGATATTCGTAATTACTACAGCAAAAAACGAGCAACTTCACTAACTACACTTTTTTGGAACAAAAAACTCCATCTTTATTGCTTGTGAATATTTTATTCGTGGTAAACGTGTCTTAAATGTCCGATTATTAAATCAAGATCCACATGTTAGAGTTCAATACAAGCAGATTAAAAAACGTAAAGTGAATTGATTTCATACACGGTTACCTTTTATAAGTGGGAGATGAGTGCGATAACAAGCCACTCATTCGCACTCGGGGGAACTTTCTCTTGAAGTAGCGAATACTGGCACAGCGCAGAGTTACAACGATGACAATGAGACATTTTAAATATTTCTTTTGAGAACATTTCACGTCGCTTTCTTGGTCTAGTAACTTTATTTGCGCGGCGTAATGAAGAAATATTGGCTGTAACATTTTACAGGTAACAAAAACGATATAATGAATGCGTATCGAAGTGAGTCAACTAGTCGAGTAGGTGCAATTTACCACAATTTTAAAATAACTAACTGCTACATTATTTCGAGCAATTTGTTTACAATTGCACAGCAGAGTCTGTAAACATTCGAATACATTTTATATGCACCGCCCTTAATGTGAATCCAGATTTGTGGGCATCTATTAGTGTATACGAACGCGGAGATTTTATGAGAATTTTATTCAGGTTAATCGAATAATAATAGATAACAGTATTTTTAAATTTACATTCCATTAATTAACTACGTAAGTAGTTCCATCATACTTATTTCCTTGTATTCGAATACCTAACTTTACCTAAGTCAGACTTCTGCATGTGAAGTGTTGCGAATAGAAATTCCATTAGGTACATTATTTATCTTATCTTTCTTCTCATTGTACTAAAGTAGAAATTAATTATACAAAGCTAGCATCGTTACATTGCCACAAAGAGTGATCAATATGTTGTAAAGCGATTTCACTAAGTTAATATTGCACTTCGCGCGAGAACTCGATTATGTCACCGAAGCCTTACATCGAAATCCTGTTAACTGCATCGTGTTCTAATGTAGTGCACATGTCAATGAGTTTATTGCATAATGGTCATTCAAGGAGGTATTTTCTTTGCATGCATAAAAGCTAATAGAAACTCTGAACGTAGAATGCTATCCTTCTAACATTTATAATCTTCCTGCTTTATCGATACTTCAGTCAGTCTATTTATTTCTTGCCTACTTCAGCTATTTTAATGTAATCCGCGGTAACAGGTCGCAATCTGAATACAATAAGTCTCATTTGAATTTTACTTCATGAACACGTTCTTCAACAATGCCACTATAGGTGTAGCGAATCATGCGAACAATCCGTCTGCATCCTATACAACTTCGTCTGGATATTCGTTAGGCATTGAAATGGTTTTGTTAATTCATCTTTTCAATTTACTTATCTAAATACTTAATTGTTTATTTTTCACAGTGTGGTACAAAGCACGATGAATTGGACAAAGTGATTCGGTTGCTACCGTTTATCACTCATAAGAATGACAAGGTGACGCTGTCTGACCCCCTGGACCCTCTGAAGCTGCTCCCGCCGCAGGTGGCCTACTGGACGTACCCCGGCTCCCTCACCACGCCACCCTGCACGGAGTCCGTGACCTGGATCCTCTTCAAACAGCCTGTACAAGTCTCCGCCGACCAAGTAAGTTCAAGTTTAGTACTAAGCCATGTCAAACAAACCGTTGCATCGTATCTAAAGGTGTTTAGTTTAATTGCTAGATAATGATGCCCTGTCACGTGCGTTTAATAGGCTGATAATGTTCAAGTGCTGATATAACTAAGTATGTACCTTGTGACGACAAATAAAATTCCTTCCTTACACCTAATGGTGTCAGGATCAGAAAAGTTCAAGTTTAGGGCTGATGGAAAACGATAAAATATAAAAGCAAAAATCTTAACTCAAAAACGATAAAAAAAACAATAATTCTTGGTAGGTAAAATCCACAAAATTACGTCATTAATTTGACCCTTAGTAGAGGTATTTCGAAAATTTATAATCCGATTACTAATAGGTACCTATATATGACGCAACCGGCAATACTAAGTGATATGTAGTGTAGGTGCCGCTGGCTTTCGATGCATGCTGTGTGCGTTCAAATATCCACGGACTAAATAATAGCAGACGTCCGTTCACGACCTACTTTACCAGCCACTTTCCAAATACCTACTCATTAAGTGGAATATGTTTTTTCAAATGCGTATTGCAGTAACGCTTAATTGCTTGCGAGAAATAAAAAAGATTAAAATATTTGCTTGTTCTATCAGACTGACTAATTACACCTTTAAATAACTTCCTCTTGAGCTACTTTATACTTAAGCGAAAAAACGTTTGTTACTAATGACATAACTGATTGGATTTCAGCTGGCATCGATGCGGAAACTGAAGTGCGGTGAGGCGTCATGCGGAGTGGAGGCCATGGAGGTCCTGTACAACTACAGGCCGACGCTGCCGCTCGGCAACCGCGAGTTGCGCGACTACGGCGCCGGCAACTAACAGTCGCCGATCCCGGCCACAACACGGTATCAAGAAACAAATCAGACAATCAGCTGCCCATCGCGCAGTTGCTCCTGAAACTAGTGCCTCTATTCGCATTCCGGCGAGCTAAACTAACGGATGACACGTGGGCCACGAACTCTTATGAATGGTGCCTACGCCTTGTATGTAGTATGTTCCATATAATACGAATCTCGTCATAGCTATGTATGTAGTACCTAGTTGTAGTTCTAAGAGAAAAATAATCTCTGATCCCAAATACGCGCCTGTTGTCACGCCAAATACAGAAAATACGGTTTGTTTCGTATCATCCGATATTACTGCGTAGTTCGTCGTATTTGGATAACAAACATTCAAACACATTCGCATTTATCATGTTAATCAAGGTAATAGTAATACATAGTAGATATATGGGAGTTCGCTGTGTGCGCGTAAGTTTATGTGACTGTAGCTTATGTAGACACGACTATCAAGTGCCTCCACTACTTCGACTAAAATGTTATTTATATTGAAGTTTATATTAAATAAGATATCTATAACATTTAAAAAAAATACTTTAGGGCCACACATTAATATAAAAAAGTGTCTTCAAATTAAAATCTTTTTTTTTAATGTATGACATTCTCATCATAATAATGGCGTAATTAATTATAATTTTATTCATTATATTTTAACGTATGATAAGTTCAAAATGAATATTATAATAATGAAAATATATTAACTCTTACGTTTGAGTTCAGTTTGAGTTTGAAAGCTGTTAAAATCGAGTTTTTGAACAAATTTTCTGTGGAAATGTTTAGTATTTGGTTCATTTTTTTTTCTAATTTTCTCTTAAGTACCTACAGAAAATATCTTGGAGGTACGCTAATAATTCAGTAAATCTGAATCGTAAAATTTAAACATTAAAAAAGAAGGAAAAAAACGCCCTCTCTGGTTCTGACAGAAATATGAGCTGAGATGTAACAAAAGATGTCCGCTGCGTCTCGAACTACATTATTGATTATAAATGAGTTAGCGTATTCAAGGGTTATTATTGTTTTTATTTACATACACATCACGTCTTCTAAGTGATATTTGGTCCAAACATATTACAATTTATGTTAGGTCACTGATCTCTATCTTTTGACTCTGCCAACGACCGGACAAGTCTGTCACTGGATCAAGTCGACTGTAGTCAAAGCAGTGTCTTGACTGAACAACTTACATGATACGTAATAAGTTAAGTATTGTATGTACCTTAAAACAAGAGTGCCTCAAATGTATCAACGTCGTAGTTATGTTAACTGAGACGTCATACGATAAATTTTAATGTATTTATGTTATTTAGGTAAAGTGTTGATGAAGCTTAAAAGCAATGTACACAATAAATAAACATAGTCTTTAATTATCTTTTGTTTTACTTTACTTCAACCGAAATTTTAAGACTATTATACACTGTGGTTTATACGGTGGAACGACGTTGAACGTGGCCTATCACTGTAGCCTGACCGAAGCCTTGACATTCTCTTTCTTTGACTGACACTATTAAGAAATCACAACGAAATAATGAACATCTCGTTGGTCACCCTCTCATGGCCGCAAGCAGGACTGTTGGAATTCTACTTTTTTATAATTTTAATTTTAAAACTTAGACAAGGAGTAACTTTAGAGGAGTTAGTGTCTCCACTGAAATTTTACTTATAAAGGATTATTCCTTAGTTATGCAGGTTATCCTGCATAATTAAAAGATCTATGGGTTGCTGAGCTATGTCGGTGACTCTGGTTCTTCACCGATTCTTCGGGACTTGATCAGACCTACCAACTAGAGAAAGGGCGCCAGGACTTTTGTTACTAGCAGGATGGCGCTCCCCAGCAGATAAGCCCTTAACCAGGTAAAGTATTAAACATTTTTATCAAAAAAATAAACCGATGAAACATACATCCCAAATCATATTATCCCGTTTCTCATAAGCTGTCTACACACCGCCCGCCGGCACAACCCGGCGGCCTCATTTTGAGGATTTTGCAATGTCAGATCAGGCCACCGGCTTGTCTGCCGGGTTGTGCTGGCTTCGGTGTGTAGACAGCAATAGGTACTATAAAAGATATCGCTTCCAAAATACGGAAAAATCCATTCCGACTTTAAGTTACGAGCAAAAGTCATCAAATACATAAAATATATTTATTGGACGCCTGTATGCACAGCACCATTATGTTTATAGGATATTAAGACAAAAAAGCAGTATTGAAGCAATTATGTAACTATTTAACTTTGTTCTATTATCTTGCTAATGAATATTATACGAACGAGCATAATTAAGGTATTTTTTGTACATATTCTTACTATAATACAAAAATGGCTCTAAAAATGCTATACTCTGGGAATTATAACTATGTTTTTGGTATCAGATATTGTATAAAAAGCTTATAAAACCTAATCATAAAAGAACTCGATGTATTGGTACAAACATTCTTAAAATCAATATTATCACTACATGGTCCTTTGTAGAAACAACTAAGCGCGCTGACACATGACACAATGCAACACAATTCGACTGTTTGCGTCGCCAACTAAAAAGGAAAATCATGCTTACTCTTCAGTATAAAACTTGCGGTTATGCTTGAAAATGTGGGTAGATGCTAAAAACAGGCTTGCTACGACGACGTAAATCAGTCGAATTCCATCGTCGCAGTTAGAGGACGTTATTCATTTATAGTTTGCCGGCGACGTAACTCAGTCGAATCGCGTCATCAGCTCGCGCTCACATATGAATGTGATTTACACTTAGTAAAATTATAAATTACATTTAATACATTAGGCGCGTACACAGAGTGAGCAGCCTCGCGGGGCAGTTTCCTCGCGTGGCAAATGTCTCGCGAGGCAGCTTGCTTTGTGTGGACAGGCGTATTGTTTCTCGACCGAGGCAGGAAACATTATAAAACAAAAAGTCTGTGACTCGTACGTTCGGTCGCTCGCACGCGGCAGCGCGCGCTTGGCTCGGCCAAGACACGTACACATTACGCTCTGTGTAGACGCGCCTATATTCACAATTTATCATAGCTATATTACACATTCAGTCAAGAAAGTAACGGCAGGCCTCGAAAACGCCGGTACAACGGCCAGAACTCATCCTTGAGGAATCTTTCGAGACAATGCGTCGGTACCCGCACCACAAAAGACTTGAAGTTGGCGCCTAGTTGAAAAAATCATTTTGTATATTGCCGGAGCGGACTTATTTTATTTTTTTATTCTAAACTCAAATCACCACTTCATGGAGCCCATTTTCATTATGTAAAAGACAATGTCTTCTTTCTCGCCGCGAACTTAATTAGGTCACCAGAACATAATAGGAGATTTTGAAAAAAGTTTTGATGATCGGATTTTTTGTTGGCGAAAATGTATTGTTGTTGAAAGAGCATACTTTATGGGCTTTAAAATAATTTGCATGAACAATTAGTGTGTTTGAAATTATTGATCGATTCCCGCTACTTTCTTGACATAGTAGTATAAAATTTACATCTAATAATTTCAATAATAATCGACAAAACAATAGCTATACGGGTTACAATTGGCAAGTTGCTAAATAATTTACTAAATTAATAGGTGGGATTCCTTTCGAGCAACAGGACACACTAAAATTTAATCAGATCTTCACTTCCATCTTCTTGGTTTCTGCTGGCATTATTGCCAGTAATCTCAATAGTTGGATTTTGGACATCTAAATTTTTGGGTGACACTTTTCTTCTAGGCGGAATTGGTGCTTCATCTAAAATACCAGTAATTCCTAAATTTCTACTTTGTTCAGCAAGTAATTGAACTTCATGATTTATTTCCACTCGCCGCGTGTTCGGCGACAATTTCGTTCTGACGGGCGGACTTGGCGCAGCTCTAGAATACATTGGACGATTGTCAAATATAGACGTATTAATTGGATTCATACTTCCAGGTAGTAGTGCTGCTGTTTTACTTCTACCAAGAGAGTACACTTCACTAGAACTTTCTTCTCGTTTTTCAATAGTTTTTTGATGATCGTCAGTATAAAATGTCGCTTTTTTAGTGAATTCTGAATGGATATGCCTGTGAGCCTGAACATCTGACTTGCTTCTTTCGAGCGTGAATGCGCCGTTTGTGTGCAGATGACAACTGAATGAACTTGTGTTCACAGTGCATGCTGGTGCCGTGGAGAATGGAACTGATGGTGCCCACAAACATGCTCCCTCATTCCTTGGTACAAGAAGTAGAGGATCCTACGACAAAATAGCAAGTTATTTAAATTGTTTAACATGATGTTTTTGTTGCTTATGCTCAAAATTATTTATTGAGTTATCTCTAAAATTTACTCTTATCGGAAAATTATATCATTAATCTTTAGTACCTAACAATAATTTTGTTTTTGAGATAAATTTCAGATAAGCTATCTTCTAATAAGATACATTAATCCAAGAAAAAATATTTAAATGATTACCTTGCCAGTGATAGCAAATATTTTAGACTGTAGTGCATGAAGCTTGTTGCGTAGATATTCGTACGAGGCCTCTCGTAACTTCATGACCCACTGTACAACATTGTCTTCAGCACGGGCAGCAAATACATGGCGTTTTTCAGGTTCATCTCTGAAATAATTTTTAAAAGATACTGTAGTTAATCTTCAAAGAATGATTTTATCCTGTTAATATTTTCTAGCTAGCTTTACTGTTAAGCCAGATTGAACACTTATTTATTATTCAACTAAGTTTAATGCATCAATTGGTGTTTTGATTTTTCTTTTTAACATAATTCTTAGTGAAATACTGAACTCACATAAATGATATGGAAAATGAAAATGGTATACTTTGTCCATGTTCCATTTGTATTGAAGAATTCTCTAATATAAACATTCCTGCTGGACATTTTGTATCAAATTTACCCATTTCACTTATTTTAAAATAAAATAAATAATTATTTATTAGCCGAAACCATCTCTCTTTGAACACTGAAAATAAAAATAAACAAAACAGTATTTAATAAAAGGATATAAAATATGCCTAGGGAGTATGTGACTATGTTTTCTGAATAATAGAGGATAATAACTTTCTCACAACTTTTTTATTCAGAAAACATAGTCACATACTTCATAGGCATATTTATGACATAAAGCATTATTTTTTGGAGTACAAAATAAATTCAATCAATGATAGCATGTATGTAAATTGAATGGCAGTATCTAACTTTATAAAACGTCTAATAACAAGGTCGTAAGGGCTAATTTCGAAAGATTCACAAGTCACATCAGTAAATTTATACAATGACTATGATGAATATTATAAATATAGAAATAATAATGACTGTATATCTTATAATAGCATAAACTACACGACGAAAGGGACACTTTTCATGACTCATTCCAAAATAAGTTTGAGGAAAATGTAAACATAGCAAACAAACTATGGCTTATTCCCAGAGTATGTTTTATACTGACCTGACTGATTGCGATAACCGCCATTGGAAATCTTTTTATAGTTTAATCTTCCTTCAATTACACAAGGTTGATCGCTCAGTTGAGCGAGTTCACGAATATTGCATTTCATTTGTACATACAATTTTTAAATCGTAAATAATATATAAAACTAACACGTACACGTACGCGTATAAAGATACTTCCAAAGCATCTAATACAGATCTTTACTAATCATTATCTAGATAAATCTTAATTTAATTACTACTAAAATCAACACTAATTTGTTTCACGAAAAGAAAACGTAAGAAATTCTCTGCACTGGTGATTGCTGTGCTATCAACTGTGACAGTGACAGTACACCTAAATGTCAGGTTTTTTTTTAATTTATTCATGATCATGGATACGGGGTCTTTCAGTCGTTGAAATGTCTGAAAAATATCTAGTGTTGCCAAGCTTCCCATGTCCCACAGAACAGTTTCAGATTAGCAGTTTTATTAATTCCAAATTTTTTTCATTTTGAGTGGTGTCCAATGTGCTCTACTTTTAATTCTACTTAAGCGGTTGAACCCCAGCAGTAAAGCGGATGGGAAACAGAACATCAACAGAGATTTAGGTAGGTACCAAATTATTATTTATTGAATTTGAATATACAAAGATCAAAAAAGGGTTCCGTTAAACCTCACTTTAAACAATTAATCCTTGTCGCGTGTACGTTTCAATCAAACAATCGCGGTTCACTTGAGTCCATTGCTCACCCACCTTCGTTTGTCTGGACGGAGAAGATGGACATCTAGCTGGTGGGTATCCCACACCTTGCCGATAGTTTATTGCAGGAGTCGGCTGCTTCACTGACCATTCTGACTCTTTGTATTCTTTATAGAAACCCCAAGCAAAGCCCGCTCTACAGGCCTCGTTCAAAAGCGGCGGGCGGGTTATTGTTGCCATACTTCTCCTTGAATCAAAACCGGAGCCTTCAGTCGACTTCTTTCTCAGTCTTGACTACAGCGAAACATCTATTTGTAAGTCAGTCATACCAAATCTTTGTCTCGTGCGGGACTCGAACCCACGATCAGCACAGCAGTTCGCACCCTATTTAATATTAAGTGTCTACGAAATTTGGGTTAAATTTGTCGTCCTACGACAGACGGACAAAACGGAATTATGATAATAACAGGGTCCCGATGGGGCATTTATTGCAACCTTTAATTACCGAGCCCCAAAATCCAAATCAATTTTCATTTTGCGAGGTTTCCCGAATTTCCAACATAATCTGCTTAGGCGTAAATAATAAAAACACAATATAATTATTCGTTTATTTTTAACTTTTAGTACAAAATAAAACTAGTACACAGGGATACATCTCAAACCTAGCATTTGCATGTTGAATAGTCCGAGGCTTACGACGATAAGTCTTCTCATTTGTACTATTTTAGACACTATAACGTCACACAGATTAGCTCATTATTCCCCATCAAAAATAAAATTAATCATAACTGAATAATGTAATCACTCTTCGAGTTAATCCGACCAAAATAGATGTTTTATTGCCGACATTACACTATATTACTATTGGTACCTACTTCAGATTAGATTTTTAAGCTTACTTATCAATATACAAATACATAATTTTGAGGTTTGGAGCGGCATTGATGAGTTTTTCAGGCACAATCAAACCAGTGCACCCCAATGTTTAAAATACATGAAACGACACTTTATAATTTACTCTTAGAACCGTTTTCATATAAAACATGACCTTGGTTTAAAAATTAGATATTACTGTCCCAGAGTCGCCTCTGTATTATAAACATATCTGGAAATTCGCATTTACAGAATGTAATATTCATCGATCTCAAGTGATTAAAACTGCTCAAGTTATGAACTATTACAATCATACAATTCTCGTGTTATTTTTTTTTTCAAGTCTTCTTATCTAATAAAACATTACACCGTGCACAGTAAGTAAACATACTGTACAAAAATAACTTAAAAAATAGAACCGACTTCACTGACGTCTCTCTTACTGGCCGTGGCCGTAATATTAAATAATAAAACTAATACAAAACTTTGATAATAAAGAACAACTTTCTTCTGAAAAATCTTGATTCTCTCTAGGTGTTTTGAATTTTTGTGTTATATATATTTACTTTTTTGTGAGCTTCGATTGGGTACATTAATTTATTTTGTTACGTCAGTGCACATAATTTAATCAACGAGTCTTATGCTTATCGAATACGACCTATTTACCTATTAATTATTCTGAAACGAATATAATTTCTAAGCTTTCCAATAATAATACATTATGCATGTTCTGATTTCTAAACATATGCCTAATTTTAAAATATAAGGCTGCACTACCCGTTGGATGAAGCTACTATGACAGAGATAAGTGTAGTCTGAGTGTAAATTACATAATTATGTTTTTATTTTGAATGTCATATATTTTTAAATCATGGTTCCTCTTTATTACGAAGTAATTTCACTCTGCTATGTTTGGTCTCTCTTATAATAGCAACATCCATTAGGATGATTAGGAAACAAGTCGGTTCTTACACTTAACGTCACAATCACATTTTTACAGTTTCGAATTACTTATTACGCACAAATATTTAATTAATTGCTTTAACGACTGAAAGTATAAAACCGTATTCACTTTTTTCCAATACCAACAATGACTTCAGAAACCCACATTACATAACAAATTGCTTATTTTTGTTAAATCTTACTCCTAAGAGGCGGATAATCGTCATGAGCGAAAAAAAGTTTATTCCTAAGTTACTTGTGGCTCGTCATCTAACCAGATGCTATCAAAGTAACTTGTATATAAACCCCCAAAGGAACTCAGATATGTTTTAGAATACTAAGCATACAGCTTCAAAGTAATTGTGGATTGAAAGCATAATTAATTCTTACTTTATTACTTATAGAATTATATGGACTTTGAAGTGGGTTCGCAATAAGTGAAGCTACTGTTATCAACTCGTGACGATGTCTCAGTGTGATCAACTTTCGCTAGCTACCCCCTTCCTTGTATACACTATTTGAAATTACATTTTTCCACATTACTTCAAAATAATGTAAGTTGCAATTGACTGGTCAGTTTTAAATTACTTTATGTGACAAAAAAATTGAATACATCGTCCTTGATTATAACTCAGAGCTGCATAAGTAATGTTAACATAACAATAAATAAAACAAAAAAAAATGATTACTTGGGGCATGGACAAAATTAATATATTTAGGCACGTCGCCAGAAACTCTTTGGTCCTATTATTTTATGATTATAGTTATGTGTCTATCGCAATATATTACATTATGTGCATATTTTGTCAAAATAAATGATAAAGTACGTACACGTAATAGATTTTATTAAAGGTTGTTTTATCGAAATATTTCTCGTTTCTGAAAACTTCAATTTTGTAGAGTTGAAACAAATATTTTGAACATTGGATTTCGATTATCTAAAATTGCCGAACTTATGAAACCGTACTCTCGGCGCCCGTCAAACTAGTTCAATGACATTTAGATTATATTGAATAAAAGAGGAGTGCTTTTTAGAGCAAGTCTGAATAAACTTCCCGAAATATTTCAGTCAATTATCTACATGAACAGACAAAAAACAGTATAAACAAACAAAAATATCGTAGATTAAGAACCAGCTCAGCCTAGTACGAACAGCTGTCGGCACATTATGACAACTTGAAACATATTAAAAAAGCAGTCTGTTTCTTAATCAGCGATTATAGAGATTGATTATATAAAGAGACACGAACATCTTGCGCATAATACCCTATTCAAATATTTGGGTGTGCACGCATGCACAATGCACACGTTTAAAACTTTCACAACACTTATTCGGAAATAAGCCATAGTGTTATCTAAAATAATCCCGTATAAAAATAGCGTGTCAATTTATACTATGCAATATCTACTTGTTTATCTGCACCATGGTGTTTCTCTGGGAAAACTTTATAGAGCCATTTTCTATTTTACCATTATTTAAGCTTTGAGTATACTTTTACTTTTTAGTTAAAGGCTTCTAGCAATAAATCTGATTCTCATTACAATCTAATGAACTACCTTATGCGGTTATCGTCAAAACAGTAGGTACTGTCGCTAAGTATACGAATTAGTTAAGTTATTGTAATCACACAGATACTGATCAGATAACAATATGGTGCTTTGTGTATCACAGGACGATAGACGACCTCATTGCTTCCAATATGACATTATGAGATAGTTCTCTTTACCTTTTACAGTGATAATTGCGCTATAATTTACTAAAGAGTTCCTAATGCGATACTTCTCCGATTCGATACGTGAGAAAATATTTATAATGATCTATTCTATACAAACTCGATATAAGTAAGTACATTATTAAAAATTTAAGATTTCCCAAAGAAATGATTAACATTATTCAGACAAGAGCTTCCGTAACATTGACAAACAAAACACATAAAACAACAAACATTCACCAAACGACCGGCGCAAGAATGATCCGCTGCAAAGTCACCGAATCATGTATTTCAGACTCTAAGACCTAAATGAACACATGAAATACAATCCGCCACGGCGCAAACGTCTCGACATCGCCGAACGGAACGGCGACATACAACTACCATTAAATAATTACACATCTTAAACATAAAATAAACTCAGTAATATACATAATTACATTATATATTCGAAAAAATAACAAAAATCGACAGTCAACATCCTACGGGGTGTCGAGCGGGCGGGACCGACCCTATTTACATAGAATACAATCGTACTCGCGGCCGCTGTCGGCAGTGCTAGTTACAGGAATTGCGCTAGAGCGGCGGCGCTAGGGCGTGCGGTGGCACTAGGACCTGCGGCGGCGCTAGGGCCCGCGGTGGCGCTAGGGCCTGCGGCGGCGCTAGGGCCTGCGGCGTCACATGGGCGGCCGCTCCCAGTCCACGGCCGGCGCCGGCCCGCCCCACGCGCCCCAGCGCTCGCGCCGGAAGAAGCGCTTCTTGAAGTGCGCGGCGGGCGGCGAGCCGGCCTGGCGCGCCGCTCCCGCCGCCGCGGCCGCGCCCGCCTCTCCGTGGCCGATGCCCGAGTCGGGCGACGTGTTGCACGCCTCGTCCGAGCGCCGGCGCTTGTCCTCCATCGCCGTGGACGCGAACGATATGATCTGGTCGAACCGGAAGGCTATCCGGTCTTGCCACTTGCTCTCGTCCACCTCCTCGCCGGCCTCGCCCTCTGTAACGGAGCGGGCGGTGAGTGTGTCATGGCGCGCGGGCGCGGGCGCGGGCGGCGGCGGCTCTTCCCGCGTACCTGGCAGGCCGGCGGGCAGCTCGTCCACGAGCGGCGTGGAGGTGTTGGAGTGCGGGTCGGGCGGCGGCGTGCGACGTCGCTGGTCGTCGTCGGCGCCGGGCGGCGCTCCGTTTCCGTTCCGTCCACGCCAGTACTCGGACGCCAGCACGCGAGCCTGCAGGCAAGCCGCTAGCCCTGTAAACCGGACCAAGTTTAAGTAAAAAATTAAATCTTCTAAGTTGCAAATAATAGTTGTATTTTTAAATGATGAGCATGCATTAGGTCGCTTGCATTCTATATATTTAGTGATTTTTTAAGTTGGCCAACAGAGCAAAATCCGAAACATAAAGATATTCCGGAAAATTGTTATATTTACTTCTATTTGATATTAATAATTATACATTATCATTATTATGGCATACTTAATTTCATTGGGAAAACATGATTGTAATTGACAAAAACAAAAAAGTGAGTGTATAAAAACGTAGGAAAAAATGACTTTGTTTGACTGCTTTCTTTAAAGATGGTTTATTTAATTGTACGGCAACGAAATCGGGGAAACGGAACCTGGTAAAATTAATTAATTAAAATGTTATTTCCATGCGAGAATCGAACCCGCGACAAGCACGCAGCAGTAAACCGCCAGCCATTGCACCAACTGTGCCTTCGACTTAAAGTATTGAAAGGATGTTTTTTTATAGCGACAGCCTACCTTCGAGCGGCTGGTTCGCGGCGGCGGGCTCGTGGTACCGCGCGCTCATGTTGACGGCCGCGTTGATTATGCTCTGGTTGGAGATCTCGAGCGTGCGCTCGATCTCTCCGTTGACGAGGTCGCCGATGGTGCGCGCGCCGGGCGCGGCCAGCCGCTCCTGCGACAGGTGCCGGCGCAGCGCCAGCTTGGCCGGCGACACCTGCGGGGACACACGGTCAGCGGGCGCGGGCCGGGGCGAGGGCGCGGGGGCGGGAGCGGGCGCGGGCCTCACCTGCGTGTAGTCGGGCTGCGCGCCGGCCGCGCGCTCCAGCAGCGGCGCGGCCAAGCGCGGTGGCTCGCGTCGCTCGTACGGGTAGCGCTCGCGCCGCAGCTCGCGCGGCAGGCGCGCGTAACCCGGCGCGGCGGGGCCGGTGCCGCGCGGGTACGCGTGCGCCTGCGCGGCGTGCGATCCGTGCGGCGCACCCGATCGCACGTATCCGTTGCTGTAAGAGTGGTTCTGCACGGGCCGCGACGCTTTGCGCTGCTCCTGGTCCTCGTTCAGTACCGACGTTATTATGCTTTTAAGTCTGTCCTCGAAATTGATCACCTTCGGGGATTCCTGAACTTTGCCGACGACGTTGAGAGGTTTCTGCGGCTTGACAGGCGACTGCCTGTGCGCGAGGTTGGGCGGCGGTTGTCCCGGCCGCTGCGGTTGCGCTCTATGAATTGGCGGCGGCCCCTTCGAGTGCCGGTGATGATCGACGTGCCTCTCCGATTCTCTCTGATACCCGTTCACTATCAAGTTTGGCTTAGAGATCTTAGCAGCCTCGATTTGCCGCCCAGTTTCTAAAATCTTCTGAGCTAGAATCTCTGGGTTTTGTTCCTCAATTTTCCCCACGTCCGGAACGTCAGGCCACTCTTGCGACCGTGATCGATGCTCTCTAGATTTCCTGGGCTTAGAATTCACAGTATGAGGTTTCACCGTAGCGACAGGTACAGTTGGTGGAGCTACTTTCGGCTCATTCGATCTTTCCATTTGAACAATTTCGTTTTGAAGATGTCCGACCTGAGCGTGTAGCCTTTTCCGGTGCGCCAGAGTAGCCGATATCTCTTTTAGTATACAATCATGAGCTATGCTCTGAGTGATCTCAACATCGGGCGGTATGTGGCCCAACTGACGATACTTTTCTGTTATCTCGAACGTCCTTTGTTTGACGAGCATTGCTTGGTCAGTTTCTATATTATTCACCTAAAAATAACAAAAATATAATGAAACAGTGATTATAGCGTTAAGTCGTGCCTAGTTACAAATACATAATACATCAAAATAACATTAAATACTTTAAAAATAAAACTATTGGCATAATATCGTACACAGAAAATGAAAATAGCATTCAAAAAGCAGTGACAAAAAACTAGTCATTTATAAAATGTTAACAAAAATATTATGTAACCATCGTAAACGTTATGATATAATACGTATAGTAGGTATCCACATGAAAATAAAGGTCATATAAATGTAAAACTGAATATAATAATGAAAATGATGAGTACCGTTTTTTAACAACTGTAGTGGTGTACGTACTCTTCTAAAATGAGTCTAAGCCGCCGCGATACCGAGAGCGGGCTATCTATCAGGTGCATGACCGAGTGATAGTGAGCTATAAGAGCGAAAGTACCTAGGGACAGAAGCAGGGGTGGCATCCGGTCACTATAATCGTTGTTACAATAAAAGCTGATTGTTTTCAATGCACGATACTATGACACACAAAGTAAATCATGAGGTGTACCTGCGCCTGCAGCTTGCTGGCCTTGCTCTGCAACTCTTTATGTCTCCCCACAATTTCCTTCGCTTTGGCCAACAGATCCACTGTGTTATTGGCGTGTATGCCCAGCTCACTCATGCGCGCCTTTAACAGAGCAACACTGTCGCTTATGAGCACGTTGATCTGTTTATCTAACTGAGACGCACGCGACTTCAGTTTCTGGTTCCTCTCCTGTATCGAATACTTGGGTTTAAATTTTATATTTATACACATACTTTTTCATGATCTTACAAACGACTTACGGCTTACTGTTTAATAATATGCCAAAGATATTATCGATTATGCAGATTTAACGCACGAAGATCATTGGCTGCAGCAAAATAACTTTTCAAAATCTTTATGATTTTGAAAACAAAATTGCATTTATATGCAATGTTGCCCCAACCTTTCTGCTCGAAATTGGAATACATTAGTACAAGCCAACGAACATTTAAATAATTGAAATAAACAATAAATTCAACTTGCTTTCAGTTGAAGTTATTGTATGTTATTATGATTTTTGAATCAAATTGAGAAATATAAATAGGCAGTTTCAATAAAACACAAGTAGTTGTTAAAACTAAATTAGACAGACAATAATTAAATTATCCTAGCTAAAGTCAATTGCTTTGGACTTAGCATTGCTAAGTAAACCATCACACTGTTTGTAAGAACACCAAATAGTAAAAATCTAAACATAAAAACGTAAAGGGAATTTAGATAACTTAAAAGTTTCGAGTGAAAATGTAAATGTGGACTATAAAAGGGTGATTACTGAGATGAAGAGTATTAAAGAAGTATGGAACAGAAGACATCTAAGTTCTCAAATAGTTCGGGTCGAGAGCAGGAATCCGATGATGTTGAATCATACCTTTTCCTTTTCGATCTGCTGTCGTATCTCTTGCGCGTACTCGGGCGTGTTCATGCGCGTGATGAAGGCGAGGTACTGGTCGCGGAACATGTCCAGCAGCAGCTGCAGGCTGTACGGAGTGTGCGGCGACCGAGGAATGTCCAGCTCCGAGTGCAGCCGCGAGGCCGGCTGGAGGACCACGCCCAGCGCGGACAGGCGCTGCTCCACGCAGCCCGGAGGGGGGGCCGTCACCTGTGGGGAAGGGGGTTACAACGCGGTGTTTTCATCTTTCACAATATTGGCAGACCCAAAATATAAATAAAAATGAAAAAAAAAAAAATAACATACAACTCGTTCACAGCCAGTATTGAACCGCAGTTGGTCCATGAAACCAGTCGTGAACAGATGTACTAACACTTGTAATTTTGCGAGTATAACACAAAATAGTAAAAAAAAACCACGTGCCGATTCAACAAAACGATAATAACCAGATTTGTTGTAGGTCAGGAGCAACAGATCTGTCTTTTAAATAACATAAAAGATGGTCGGTGCCCTATCGACATACGGTACCTGCGAAGCGTAAGTATACTCACGGCGCCGTTGTGTAGCGTGGAGGCCAGCGTGGTGGAGTGCAGCAGGTCCAGGCCCGCGATGGCGGCCGGGGCCGCGCGCCGGCGCTTGGCGCGGGCCGCCCGCCGCCGCGCGCCGCCCGCGCTCGCGCTGCGCTTGCTGGCCGGCCGACGACTGCGGTCTGTACACCAATTATAATATCAACATCTATTGTTATTAATATTAAGCAAACAACAGTAACTCTGTAAAGCAATATGATGACTTTTTGACACGAAAATACGCAATGCACTGACTTGAATCGGAGGAGGAGGCCCAAGGCGCACCCCATTCGCGCGGCGCGGGCTCAGGCCCGGGCGGCGCGTCGTCGGTGCCGCTGGACTCCTCGTCACTTTCGTCGCTAGAGCGTCGCACGACAGGTCTCTTCGCCGCAGCACGCGCTCGCGTCCGTCCGTTCTCGCCTCTGTACACAGAAAAAATATTTACATATAATTTCCAAAACCGTTTGATTGCAATATTACAACATTTATTTAATTCCAATCATGTCAATCATTTTGTGACAGAATTCCATGTGACTTATCACAAATTCCGGGTCGGTCTATGTTCATCTTCAATAATAATGCTTCGCTTGGCTAGTCACAGCTACGAACCTGACAGCTCTGGGCCTGGCCACCTTCCGCCGCCGCTCGGGCAGCGAGCCGGTGCTGTGGTTGCTGTTGCCATTGAGCAGGTCTGGCGTGGACTGTCGTGTCGGCGGCGCACTCAGGTGTCTCTTCCCGCTCCCTTCGCCCTCCTCACATCCATTATGCGTGCCCTAACAAAAACATCACCAGTAAAGTAATCGTCTAAATAATCCACACGTGTTTATATGTTATGACGTCGATAAATATCTAATTTGCTGAAATAAAGATAATCGTTGGCCTGCACGACCCTGATATAAATTAATCAGCTGCCCGGGTAGGCGAGACTAAGATTACAATAAGTAAATACAGTTGTTAGTATACATTACAGGATCTCATTCTCTGCAAATTAAAAATAAATCTAGATCTTACAATTTAACAAACAAATTACATAATAATTATGAAATATTGATAATCAAGCTACCTATGTAAATAATTAAATTAAATTCAGCTAATAATGTGTTTAGTCCAACAGAAATGGGCTATTTTTTTTTTAAACAGAGCTGTTATGTGATTCATGGAAATATTTCAAACCCTAAATAATCAAAACAGCGGGAAAATTATCAAATTCAAATAAAAATATTATTTATCATTAGTAAAAATGTGAAGCAATGAAAAGCTATATTAAAGCAGTTGGTAAACCAGTTTGGAATATTTGAAAGGATTCTAAAGGGTCAACATTTAGCCCTTGCTCGCACGGGCTATTCTTTGGCACGACCGCATGCGGTCAGTAATTTCTATCAGAAAAATACTGGTCGGAAGGCTTCCCCCTCTGCGTAGGAAAAATTCTGACGGATCGTCCGCTTTCTCTTCAGAATTTTGTTATAGTTCTGACATTTATTTTCGTGTGCGGTCGCGCTTAAGAAGCAGCTTACCGCTGTGCCTAGCCTCTACATACCACAGTGACATTTTCAAGATGTTCTGTCAAGTTTAATACTGTAATAAGTTGAGTGGTGCAGAGCATGATTTAACATGTTTCGCCAAGATATCACCCGAGCGAACGAGGGTTATACTGCACATTTATAAGAAGACGCGCAAAGTTGAGCGACATGAAGAAGCCCCCGGTAGGTTATTTGGAAAAGGACCAGAATAAATCAAAAACGAAAAATTAGCAACTATATGACATGTGACATGCAAAACAGCTGACCAGAAAAGCAGTTCTACCTCTCTATGTGGAATAGTAAAAAACCTGTACTTGGGATTCCGTAATCACTGTCCATAATTGGGAGTGGAATTGTAATTAAATGTAAAAACTAATATTTCTCGTAAGAAATCCTCACTGAAATCTGTAACTTGCCACTAATTTATATATTTGTGCAGTCGCCAAGGAACAGGTTAAACAGGGTCAACAGCTAGATTACTTGGTACACCATATCTTCCAAGGTTATTCATTGAAGTCTGTCGATATAATTTAATACAAAGATTAAGATCAAATGCCTGAAAATACTGCAGATTCAAAAAATATTAATTAAATAAGTACTTACTATTATAACTTAACAAGGTAAGGCCAAAGTTGAGAAATGATCACGACACAATTATTAGTTAAACTACGGAACCCAGTTAGGAAAAACCTAATAAAATAGGTTTTTTTTCAACATTCACACTTCTATAACTACAGCTCAGCTTGATATTGCACAAATGGAATTCGTATTGGTTATGAACATGAAGATTGCTTGTTTAAATAAGATTTATATCAAAACTATCTGACTAATCAAACTCTCATTGCAAATTTTTACATTTCAAGTTTCCAGTTCTGTCTTTTAGTCATTAGTTTAGAAAATAAGTTATTTTCACAGTCAAATCATCATGAAAACAGTGAAAACGAAAAATATCTTAATAATCTTATAAAAGGTAAAGTGATTGGAACAGACCCTTTTGCTGACCTTGAGTTTCGGATTTTTCAGTCTTTGAAAATATCTCTCCAATTTGGTCCTATCTATAATGTGTAAATAGTAAGAGACTGGTTTCCCCGTCCACGAGACGGATCCTTTTAGTGGAGACATCTCGCTGACGTGCATGATGGTCCCGATGTCACTGAGATTTCTGTCCGTTATCCTGAAGTTAAGCGGACAAAAACTCTTCGATGATACGATTTTAGCACCGTCTTTCAAATCAGCAAATCTTTCTTTTAACTGGTGATCCACGTGCGGGCCAAATGCAAAGTTATTCACAAAAACTATGGTCGCTGCATTTATTTTTTCTCTATGTTCGTCCAGTAGAAAATCGCCCTTGATTAATTTATACTCTCCGAATTTTTTTCCATACCATCTCATCCACATTCTAAAATGACCGTCCATACTCTGCAAAGAAAACAGTTTTATATTATTAATAACTGATAATTAACATTTCACAGTTATACATAATATATGTCCAGGGTGTTGTTTTAAATTATATTTACCTCGGCATATTTGCTAGGAACTTCCGCCTTTTCGACTCCGAGGCAGACGCGGCAAGGTGTTGCGGCTGCCATTTGTAGGACCACCTGTCCCACACCCGAGCCCAAGTCCACGAACACATCGTCGGCGGTTATATCTATTTGATCTATCATCTGACATACCAGCTCGTAAGATGTTTCGCCGTATACCTGTCGGCATATAAATACATTTTATTACTACAAAATCCTAATAGATTCGTATAATACTAGCACATAAGCGACAGTGTCATTGATAACGCAATCATTTCTTGCCTTCCTACTTCCTACTTACTGTGTTATTGTTGTTTAAGTAAGTTGAGTTGATTATAGTGACATAATTAGCTAAATTACCTATAAATCTATACATATTCAACAAACAAGTGATCGGAAAAGCAGGCAGACTTCAAGGAAAGCTGCTTTCCTAAATAATCGGGTCGCAAGGACAGCGTTTAATTGTGTAAATTAAAGCTACATATAAAGAGAGGCAGTGTTACGAAATGAGGATGGCCGTTCATTTCCTGACGGCCCTTTCATTTTAAATTCAGCTATTAATAGATCAGGTCAAACTTGACAACACAACATAATGACCGCTGCTATAAACAATACGGATTACGTAATAACAACCGTTAGTACTGACCTCAGGTGAGAAGGGTTCATATTGGTTGAGTTTATCCGGGTCAGACACTGCTTGGTTGTATGTTTGCTGCAATATGTGTTTTAGCAAACCCCTCGACGGATACTTGTTCAACCGTTGGGCTGGTAAGGAAGTGCCTTTTTCCTGTAATTAAAAAATTGCAATTATTTACATGAATTTCACAAGTATCATCACTATTTATTCAATTGGTTCAAAGTTATTCAATTTCCGCGTATAACGACGTAGATATCTATCCATCAATCAGGAATACCATATAAGAGTTACTTTACATGAGTTCACAATATCAGTAAACTACAAAGAATAAAGGCACTAAGTAATACAACAGGTGTTCATTCAATTTCCTGGCCAATTGTATTATACATCTTTTTGTTTCATTTGATACAGAAGCATGCCGATGCCGATCAATGCATGACATTCAATCCAATGCAACTAGGCCACCACTGCAGTAATAAAATTCCTGTATGTAGGTATCATACTGTAAGCTTATTACAATAGTAAGTTGCCTTTAAGCCTTGACATTGCGATCATGGCAAAATGACCGATCGATACAGGCAAATGCGTCATTTAAGAGCAATGTCGATGGCCTTGAGTCCGATTCACGGTTCAAGGTTTAATAAATGTAGCAACATGAGAGTAGGTACCTGCCAATTTGAACTTAAAGCTAGAGGTCAATAACTTCTCGCATTTTAAAGTTATGTGGCATTTACTGCTCGCAAAAAACCAATACCTACCTATCTTGCGGTATAAATAGTTTTATTTTATCTCATTCCAGCTGTGATTGATACGAATCGCATAGGTACTTATTCTTTTTTGTAGGTACCTACATTAATTTTTGCTCGTTTTATAATTTATCTTATTATTTTTTTTTGCATACCGTGGCTTTATTCACTGACCAGAGTGCACTAACATGGTGAGGAATTAGTAGTTGCTAACTGCGGCCATGCAAGACCTTGTTGTCGAATCTTTCATAATGTAGGTACCTATTTGTTTACGTTTAGTATCATGCATTCATCCATCAATAAAAGATAAAGCGATGTATCGAAATAACCATGAAACAACCTTGCATTTGATTATATTACTTAATATTTTATGCAATATCTTTATTAGTGTGTGATATCCTTAGTTAGTCCGTTTTCATGTCGTTAGTTTATTTGTGAAGTAGAACAATAATGTTCGCAGAACAGTCACGCATGCAGCGTTGATTGAATATACAATCCTATGTTTTGTACCTATAGTGAGTTCATTATAATGTTACCTTACTACCTTGTGTACACGTAGTAGATGTACACGGATCAGTAAACACTATAGTTCTATCGCACTAGGCTTTGTTTATTTCATTTGAAGTTTAATATCACGGGTATAAATAATGTGCAAACGAAGTGGTGTGCGTACCCCACATAATTTGCTCCCGTTAAATTGAAGGAGGTAATGGGGTCAGGGGAGGCAGGCGTGCTCGGGAAATCAATACCAAGTCTTATGTAAACAATCTTTTTCGCGTCCGTTTATAGAAACCTGACGTAACTTCCGCAAGGTTTTAGTCTATTAATATACGTAGATACGCAATGTTGTAAGCTGTGTGATCTAGTGACTTTTGTAGGTGTTTTATGACACTGTAACCTCGGAAACGCATAAAAATGCATGATGATAAGTATTGTTCGTTTCTATTGTACCACTTACAATAAAACTAAACAGCGACCGTCAATACTTGTCATACAGACGCACATCAATAAATCTACATACAATGTATACCTACGCTACAGACAGACTAGGAGGCGTTGCATCTCAGAACAGTGATGCAATCAGTTCTCACAGGCCCGTTGCCCAAACAGTCCATATGGCGCTAAACCATTGCGTCACTCATGCCCGTTTTCACCAACATCCCCTAAGTTTATGGGATCCCCTAAACATGCTTAGGGGACCGTTAAAAGATGGTTTCTGTTTCACCAGCTGCTAGGGGTCAACTAAACGCTAAAAGGTCCCCTAAATTTAGGTGGGCGACATTTCGGCCCATAAACCTAAGTGAGTGGTCTTTTAAGCAACGAACATGGATAGTGATTTATATGATTTTTTGGAAAATTTAGAAACTGTTTCTACTATATTTGACGTAAATAACCGCCGTAGACCAAAAATATATCGAAAACGACTAAATTACTTCGAAAATTTTGATGAAACTGATTTTTTTCGGAGATATAGGTTATGTAAATCGTCAGTGTTGTTTTTATTGGAAAAGATTGAACATGCCTTAGAATTTCCTGATAATAGGTGAGTACAACCTGCTAATTACAAGGTTTTATAAGAAGGTAGCATAAGCGCATACAATGACAGAATTATATCATTAGGTATGCGCATGGTATTTTTTTTTGTTTAGTTGGCGCTGCGACTATATTCATTTGCTTTTGTTTTATTTCAGAAATAACTCTATATCTCCAATTAATCAATTATTAATAGCATTGAGGTTTTATGCTACGGGGAATCACTTGTTAGCTGTGGCAGACATGGGTGGAATCAGTGTGGCTACTTGCAGTCGAATAATCAAGCGAGTATCTGCAGCGATTGTCACTTTACGTCCAGAGTTTGTCACCTTCCCTGATACACGTGAGGAGCAAGAAAAAGTGAAGATGGAATTTTATAATATTGCCAGATTCCCTAATGTTCTTGGCTGCATCGATTGTACACATGTGAAAATTCAATCACCAGGTGAAACCTCAAGACTAACATTTATTAGTTTAACAAATCAGATTATGTCTGAAACACACCTACTGAAATGATATGGAACTTACACTAAATAATATTTGATGTTTTGTATGTTATTTTAAGGTGGAGATGATGCCGAGCTGTTCAGAAACAGGAAGGGATACATGTCCATAAATGTTCAGACAGTAGCATCAGCCAATTTATTAATAAAAGATGTTGTTGCACGTTGGCCAGGTTCAACACATGATTCTGCCATTTATCAAAATAGCAATACATTCAGGAGATTTGAAAGTGGAGAGTACACTAACAGCTATTTACTGGGTGACAGTGGATACCCATTGAAGGTAAAATAGAAATAGATTCTCTATATCTATAGAAATAAAAATACATACTATCCATGTATAATAATCAAATCATTTTATTTAAAAAATACAGTTTCTCAGGTCTATTGATCATTTTTTGGCACACCAAATAAATTCTTCAGATTGAAGTTCCCACCTGTAAAGTAAATTTTAATATTAAGAACTTTTAAAACAGGAGATATATTTTTTCTTTTCAGAATCATCTGTTGACTCCTTACTTAAATCCTTCGACAAGAGGACAACAAAAATACAATGAGGCTCACATAAAAACCAGGAATGTGGTGGAAAGGCAGTATGGAGTCTTAAAACGACGTTTTCCTGTATTAGCCATAGGTATAAGACTAGAATTGAAAAACGCTATAAATGTTATCATTGCGTGTTGTGTTTTACACAATATGTGTATTTTAAGAAATGAACGTGAGCCAGTCAATGAAAATATTGTTCCTAATATAGAAGAACTTATTTCAAATGGGCAAATAGCAAGTATTACTAACAGTACATCCCAGAACTCATATGGTTATCGACGATTGCAAATTACAAATTATTTCGAAAACTTGTGATGTACAATAAATTAATGTAATGTATATAAGTAATATTGTTGAGTTTCTTAATAAATGTTATATGTATAATAACATACCTTTTATTTGATTTAGTACTTCTACTTTTATTTCTAGGTCTTTTCTTGCGGATTCTAATTGTATACTATACAGGCTTCTTTTAAATTTTATTTCATCTTCCAATAATTCCTTTTTTAGATCTTCAATTTCCATTTTTTTGTTATTTATTCCTTGGAATCCTGTACACAGAGTAGACACAACTTCCGACTGTGGATGGTTATTTTCTTTAAGTACAGGTCTACGCCTTTTCCAAAGTGGAGTTGCAGTTATCTTGGAACATGTTGGTGTGTTCGTTACCTCCTTGTGGTCATCTTCCTTCACTTCATTTATTGATATGTCCTGAAAACAATTTAATTAATATTAATGCTGTACTTAAAAGAAGCAGTTTTTTAAACAGTTTGTTTACATAAAATTAACATGAGTAGCCTGTCCTTTTTAAATAGAAATGAGTTATCCGGTCAAGATATGATTGGCATTGAGCATTGAGTGAAAAGTTAATTTAAGAAAAAAACAAAATGATAGACAAATTCTTTCACAATTTTTTAACTTTGTACAATCCTATAATTGCCTAGGCCAATGTAATTAAAATATTGATCAAATAATAATATATCTACCAGTACTTACCGTAACCAGTTCTGTGTCTAAAATTATATTCTGTAATTCTTCACCGGTCACTTCTGGATCGATGATATTTGTATTGACCGATGAAATTGGTATGGTGAAAACTGAGTCTGAGTCTAACACATCAGCAATACCACTGCAACCTCGACCCATTAAATCGCAGACTTGCTCTAAAATTGGGTCTGTTTTTGCAGTTGAGGGTCCTCCACCGGTACCACTAGTACAACTCCTGTTTCTTGAGTTGTATATTTTGGCTTCGCTCTTCATTTTCTCCCAAACTCTCATGAGAGCATCTTTACTCCTAAGATAAAAAAAATATGTGGTAATTATCTTAATGATAAAATTTGGCATGTTAGTTTTTATTTAAAAATGTCAACTAACCTGTACATATTTCCCGTTGAATTGTATTGAGAACAGAGGTTTATCCAAGCCTCGTTCTTAGCTTGGTTGGTTGTACCATCTGTTCTTTTATTTAAAATTATGTTTTTAAATACACACACCAATTTCACCAACTTATCTTTTTCGTCCACTGTGAAATTTTGGCTACGCTTCCTTTTTTCTGCCATTTTACTATACGTACGTAAAGTAAACGATATTGTCGAACGCAAAAGATTGATAGAATAGAAACTAAGTCAATAATTGTAAAAATACCACGGAGACAAACACGGAGAGGCGATCAAAACAAAGTGATAGTACAGATGCTAACTGTCAAACATAAGTTACCACAGATTATATCGACGCTTGAAAGGCAAAAATATCTAAGCGACAGAAATTCCAAAAATGAGTTATATATACCAATGGATTTGTCATTTTTTTCTGCGTCGTTTAGTCTAATCGGTGTGCTTCTACGACGAGTTTTATGTCGCTTAGATATTGCGAAATTTATACCAAATCATGAATTTTGTGCTCACTAACCGACGCAAAAAAAGAGATATTTAGGAAATTTTGGACTTAGGAAAATTAAAATATTGAAAATATCTACTTAGTCTATTTTTCATGTTTTTATTTTTTACTTGTTTGGACTTAATTATTTTCACTTGTTCGAAAATTTCTTTACGTAAACGCTTAGTAGGTTTTACCCGTAAAAAATATTTGTGAATTGTACTTACAGTGTATTTAACTTGATGCCATTATTTTTCGAAAGTGCAACTTGTATAATTTTACCCATATTAATATGTAATATTATTGGCGCTTAGATGCTTTTACTAATTTGACACATATTAATTGTTCTAATGTAGATATTTTTACTTGATAGCTTTTATGATTAACTATGTCGGTTAGATAATTTTACCTATTTTATTTTAATATTTAAGAATGGCGTTAAGATATTTTTTTCCTGTACATAAAATATATCTTACGTCGCTAAGGTACATCGCAAATTCCAAAATGTCGGTTGCGTATGAGCAACAACCGCATGGCACGTATCGAGACGAATGACATTCGGGCGTTCCGCGTCGCTTAGTGAGGACGTTCGTCCCGTTTATCACTTATTCTGCCGAGGCACATGAAGACGTGGTGAGTATTCAAGCAAATTACAATACCCATTCATTTATAAATTACGCTTATACTTAGTACTTATAGTATTTATTACTTATTAGTGCATATTTCGTTTTATAGACAGGTAATACCTATTTATAATCAATATTTTTTTCTTACAGTTAAAACCATGACTCACGAACGGAAACGTCGAAGCTCTTCAATAGTTGAGATGGCGTTGGTCAAAGCCGGTATAGAACATAAGAAGTGTCGTAAACAATTGAGTTTTGACCTAGACGTAGTAAGTACTAACCTATTTTAATGTTTAGTTTATTTTGTTTATAGTAGATTGCTGTTATGCTGATGTGTACTATTTTCGGTAAGTAGATTGGCGTCTCATTCCCTCATGTAAATATTGACTTAAGCGCCTTATTCACGTTCCATCTTGCTGTACGTCCCGCCAAGGTCATGCACGATGCACGACGCAAAAACACTGTGAATAGGCTTGACGTACGTCATAATAATAATAATTACGTACGTAATATAATAATAATAATTATTGACGAACGTCAAGCTTATTCACGGTGTTTTTGCGTCGTGCATCGTGCATGACCTTGGCGGGACGTACAGCAAGATGGAACGTGAATAAGGCGCTTTACTTTACTACTCAATGAATTGCGCACTGTTGCATTCAATCAATTTTAACGGTATGTGTTCTGATGAGCTTTTCGATCGGGTGCCAAGTTCTACTTTCTATAGAGTAGGGAGTGAGTAGTTTTTTTAAGAGTCGACAACGCACGTGTGGTGCCCCTGGTGTTGTAGGTGTCCATAGGCTACGGTAACCGCTTACCATCAGGCGGGCCGTATGCCTGTTTGCCACCATCATTGAGTTGTGTAATTTATTTTGAATTTAATCTTTCAAGGTAAGGAACTCTGATCCAACGCTGAACGTTGACGATACAAGACATCAAGGAGAAGTACTTTCGAAACGTCCAAATATTGAAACATCTGATTTTAACATAAGCCAACCTGCGGTGTCGTTTAATAACAGTATCATCACAAACCAATTTAACCAATCGCAAGCTTCCACTAGTATTGACGACTCAAATCATTTTGCTATTCCTGCTCCTACTGCCAGCTTATGCACTGCCACTAATTACACTGAAACTGATCTTGAAACAGTTGCTAATGATAAATTAGCTGACTATGATTTTAGTGTTTATAGTAGCTTAACCCTTGGACCAGAAACTGAAGAACCGGAACCGTTGAAACAACAAATCCAAGCTGAAGACACCACGTCCCTGTCGTTAGATCACGCAGGTCCTTCTACATCGGCTGACCAAAGCAAAGAATCTGATGAACCTAATTTAATTAAAAATAAAGTTGGTAAGAGAAAATCCAAGAAAAAAAACCAGTACATAGATTACATATCAGATTTAGAAGATTTTTCTACGTTTTATGGTGATGTAGATGATTCAGATAATTGGTCAGAAGGGCAAGAAGTAGAGTCAGAGGACAGCTTGCAGTCCGAAAGAAAAACAAAAAAAAACAAAAGGTGCACGAAGAAAAACACAAAAAAAAGTCAACAAGTTGAAGAAGATATTCATGATGAAGTAGTCGGAGAATCAGCTAACAAAACAAAAAAAACTAATTCAAGAAAAAAACGGTCTGAAAATAGAACTTCTGGTCTTGAATATGTAACAAAGAAAGGTGTCGTTGTACCAGCAAAAACTATTTTAGCTAACCCTTGTTGTGGTAAGAAATGTGGCAATGACTGCGGGTCTGTGACTGAAGAAAGAAGGGAGAGTTTATTTAATTTCTTTTGGAGGCTGGATAAAGTACGTCGTCGTGATTGGTTAGTGTCTCTTTCCCAAAAAGAAAATGTTAAACGCAAACGCTCAGATTCTGATAAACGAAACTATACATTCAAATATTTTATTAATGAAGGAGAAGGTAGAAGATATGTTTGCCAACAATTTTTAGCAGCTACTTTAAATATTTCAGATAAAACAGTTTATAGTATTGTGAAAAACGCTACTTGGGGATGTGCAAAAGAAGATATGAGAGGAAAATGTGAACCACCAAATAAAACTAAAGAATCAACTTTAGATGCTGTTAAGAAGTTTATTAAAAATTTACCAGCTGTACCTTCGCACTATTGTCGCCAAGATTCGAGCAAAGTATATCTTTCCCAAGAATTTAAAAATATGTCGAATTTATACAACCTTTACAAAAAGCATTATGTAGAACAGGGTATAGACGTCGTGAGTGAGAGAATTTTTCGTAAAATATTTCAAGAGAACTTTAACATTGGCTTTCACGTGCCTAAAAAAGACAAGTGCCTTAAGTGTCTACAGTTTGAAAAGAATGATAATCCTGAAAAACAAAAAGAGAAGCAAGACCATGAAATAGAAAAAGAAGAAAGTTATGCCCGTTTCAAAGTTCACAAAAATATTCACAAAGATGATCCTTCAACTCTTTGTGCTAGTTTTGATCTCGAAAAAGTGCTAAATACACCTTATGCCCAATCTATGCTGCTGTACTATAGTAGAAAACTAGCAGTGTATAATTTGTGTTTTTATGAAAATGGAACTCGCAACGTTTTCTGTTTCTATTGGGATGAGAGCAACGGCAAGCGTGGCGCTAACGAGGTTGCGACTATACTTCATAAATATATTCAATCAGTGGATGCTAGAGGGAACATCACTCGATTACTTCTATACTGCGACTGTTGTCCGGGCCAAAATCGTAACCGTACTGTATTGGCAATGTTGCATTCCTCGTTACAAGAGTGCAAAAATATAAACACCATTCAAATAAACTTCCTTTTGACTGGACACACTTACATGCCCGTGGATAGTGTCCATGCTATTATAGAAAACAAATTAAAAAATACAACCGTTTATGCACCATCACAATGGTTTACTGTTTTTGCAACAGCTAGGCAGAATCCATCACCTTTTGCAGTGGAAAGGCTGAGTTATGAAGATTTTTATAGATGGGATAGTATTAGTGACAAATATTTTAAGGGTAATCTCACAGGAAAAATAAGCAAGGTCCGTGTTATGACTTTCAAAAAGGACAAGCAAGTTGTTAAATATAAAACATCTATGAATGCCATTGCACCATCTTTTGATATTGAAGTTCAGTCAAAAACCAAGGTATCATCACTTCTGCCGTGTTATAGATCTCAGTTGCCCATAGCAAAAGCCAAATATGATGATCTTGTCAAACTTTGCACTGATAAAGTAATTCCTAATTGCTTCAAGCATGAATTTGTAAACATTCCACGTGCAACTAACGTAAAAGATTGTCTACCTGAATCAGATGTTGAAGATAGTGAATTGCACGGTTAAAATAAGTATAATTATTTTTAAAACGAGATCTCGCGATATTTTTTTGTTTATAAAGACTGATTGATTATTCCTGCCCTAAAATTATGTAAGATGTTATTTGTTATGAGAGAATGTTTTGGTTGTCAAAAGTTTATGGCACTTTATGTTGTCATAATGCAGAGCACTAGAGCTATTTTGTTTGTTATTGTTTTTGAAGATTAGTTTTGATACTCATGTTAATCTAATTATAAGAATTCAAACTACATAGCGTTTTATAATTACATATTTTTTTTGTGTTTTATAATTTTCTTTTGTGTTTTCAAATAGCGCAACTTAATTTGTAACTTGATTTTTTTGATCTCAGAACTAGTAAAAGTTATTAAGAGTAGATAGTCCCTAAGGAGTTATTTTGTTAATTGTGTTTGTTTATGTGGTAACAACCGTCAAATAATAAATAAGTGATTAAAGATTGATTTTCAATAAAAAATACCTATATTTAACAAAGTTTACGTTCATTTATGTTCCCACTCGTTAAAAAAACTACTTTATATTTAAATAGTGTCGCTTAAGAACTAAGATTTACATTCATTTTATTTAATATAGTTACATTTTATATGGAAGAGATTTAAAGTAAATAACATTTAGATAACTTACCGTATTTTATTTTAGAAACTCTTAGATCAATTAGATAAATACTCTTGTCTATAAATTCTTAGTGTTTGTATTTATTTACTTTTGCCTGTTATTTCGTAAATCTTTATCGATAGCTTAAATAATTTTACATGTTGCTCCAAACTTATCAGATGCAATTTAAATAATGTTACTTGTTTTTACTTAACATTCAGTGATAGCTTAGATAGTTTTACCTGTTTATAAAAAGGGGATTTTTTTATCTAAGCGACGTAAACTGCCTTTTATTTGAGAGCTACAGGGCTCATTTTAATATCAAAAATAGCTTTAAAAAATAGGTAAATATTTATGTTAACAGCACCTAAATCCGACTATATTGTAATTTTTTATATTTTTTTTTCAAAAATTTTTAACTTCAAATCACTCTCCTGTAAAGTTCATTCAATGTCGCTAAGTAATTTTTGCCTTTCAAGCGTCGATATGCATGTTTCATTTTGCATATACAGACTAAAAATACTAGAAAATATTAAATTAATCAAAAATATGAATGAAATTATATTTGTTATTGCTATTAAAACATTATTTATTATAGCCTGTATCTAATTGTGTCATTACTTTAGAGAATTTTATAAAAAACGATAATGTTTAAAAGTATCGATAGGTTTAGAAGGGAAACAGTCACTAACATCGAAAAAAATACGTCACATAGTTATGTGACCCCTAGTTAGGGGATTGAAATGATGGTGAAACGAAATTTTATTTAGGGGCTGGTTTAGGGGACCTTTTAAGTAAGGGGTCCCATACGTAAGTGGTAGTTTAGGGGATGTCGGTGAAAACGGGCATCACTACACTATCTACTTACTCGGTGAAAATTAGAAAGCGGCCCCACGTTAATTCAGCGCAGTGCATGCAATAACATACCGTTTACTAATATTATGTTACATATGCAGTGTTAGGTACTGGATACCTACCTGTCAAGTGGATCCGCTTATAAATCTATACTAATAGTAAAAAGCTGAAGACTTTATTTGGTAAAACACGCTTTTTTCAGAAACTACTGGTTTGAATAGAAAAAATCTTTTTCTGTTAGATAGTCCATTTGTCGAGGAAAACTTTACGCTGATAATATGACGCTACAACCAATAGGAGCTGAGCAGCGGGTAAAACTGCAGCGAACAGCTAGTGTACGTATAAAATAATGTAAAACACATAAATAAATGACGAAGTTGCTGATGGTTGGTATAAAATTTGACCAATTTATAATTTATCGCCAACTAAATTCTGTTATCGTTCGTCTATGACACTTCTCGGAAAAGTTAATAAGTTTATCAATTAGTAACAAAGAGAAAAGCGTTATCTAACATATTAATGAGAATATGAATGATTAGAAACATTTAAAAAATAAATGTTTTTAATGAAATAATTTCCTGTTTATTTAAGTTGCACTAAATTAAAAGTGTAATTTGACCTATTAGGTACTTTGTTTCGTATTTAAAATGTTAACAAAATAATAACATACATAAAGTGAGTCACTGTTTCAATTTCAACGGTTTCGGTGCCTTTACATCGCCATTGTGTCACAGAACCCACAAGATAGTTTCTGATAATATCGAAGTTACGTTTAACATACAAATCATTATTACTTATAACGCCTACAAAATGTGGTGAGCTTCATAATACGTTCAAGTCAGTATAAAGTTTTGAAAAAAAAATCTAAAATATTATAAAAAGCTAGTTTTAAAAACCTCATAGCCAGAATGAAGACGCTGGCGCAGCCGAAAAAAAAGGTCATTAACACTACGCGAGACATTCGCGTTCGCTCAATATTGCGGTCAACGCCCCCGCAAGTGGCCCGCACTGAGCCACTCACTATAACAATGCGATTCGCAGTCCATTCTTCACCAAATATACTTATGTTAAATGATTGAGGAAGTGTTTTCCAACCGAAATAAATTTTTAATTATGTTGAAGTTAATTTACGGTTTATTTTTATTTAATAGAGAAAATTTGGTGACAGATGCAAAATATTAAATTATTTAATACGATTATTTGGGGTGAGGTTAGGCTCTTTACCGCTGTAATTGTTTATCGATTCGTAAACGGCACTCAATTTTAAACCGGACATTAGTAAAAGTACGGTTCGCAGAAAAAATTTTACACAAAAAAGTCACAATATTATTTATAATATGATTTTTCTTTTATTATTCACTCCTAATTTCATTGATTACATGTTTTTCAAAGTAAATAAAATCGAAAAGTTTAAAAGTTGATGGAATAACAAAAAATATGTAGGTATATAAAATCTTTCTAGAAATTTAACAAGAAAGTCAGGAGAGCCCTGACTTCTCTATATTTCTACATTCTGTATGGCTACTGAAAATAAAAATATCCAAGATCACACTGGAAGCTAAACTAATAAAAGATTTTATTCCGAAGATAAATATAAACGCGTGACCGAGGTCACTACACTGAACTTAAATGCACGCGACTAGAGTTCGTTCATATTTAAATGACCTACTCAATATGTCAAGATAGTAAATAAATGCAACAAGAAAAATTCAAGATATTTTTATGACTGGCTTAGCAACGAATGCAAGTATGGCATTTAGCAACACATATTTCCCAGGAAATCAGATACATTCATCGCGGTAAGATTAAAAAAATACGAACTATTCTGTTATTTTCTGTACCTTAAAATAACAAAGATGTTCTCAGTATAAAATATAAACTCTACACCACTCTGCAGCACAGGTTGGTGATAATAATAAATAATTATGGAGACGTAATAGTATTTATGCGAGTCACGTCTGAATAATAGACGTAACGTTAAACTTCTCAATATGCTGGTCCTCTAACCAAGTAACACAAATGACATCACCTCCGTACAAAGGATAATTCTATTATTACAAAACGGCCGTTTTAGACAAGCCAATTGTCAGCTTTCAGAACGCGGATCTAAAGATATTTCTAAAAATTACATATAAACCAGTTTATTTAGCTCATTAAATCAAAAAGTTTGCTTGTTCGTATGATTTAGAGTTGGATACGGCTGTCAAAAAAATAATAGCCAGCACTCAAACAATCGATGGTAACCACAGATTTTTATTCGATTGTACTTAATAAAATTATCTGTATCTTTGAGGTTACAAGAATAACCACAGTTTAATTTGTTCGACAGCAAACGTTATGGGCTGTACTTACTGATGTAAATAAAACTTCAGAATCGAATATTTTGGGACATTGAGGTAATTAAAAATCAATATCTACTCTATATTAATAGTAGGATTTTCTAAGCTAACCTAATACATGAAAAGTGTTATTTTTTCACAATATAGAGCTAACACGTAACGTTTGTTTTCTTTTTAAAGAAAATCTCGGTAGGCAATTCTCCATGTCATAGTGAAAATGGTATGCAACGTGTATAAATAGAGTTAGCCTCGCGCGGCGTCTGCGGACATCGATCGTTGCGTCCTCGCCGCCATCTTGGCCCTCGTGTCTCCCTCCTGCAGCCCGCGCCCCCCTCGCCTCTATTGCCCCTCACTGCCCCACATTCACCGCACCGTTTCGCACATGCTACACTACGCGGTATGTCCGCTGTTTCTAGCTAGCTGACTCAACATTTGGCGGTAGAGTTTGCAGCTCTACAAAAATAAACATCTTCAAGGAGATTCATAATTGATTTCCGTGTTTCCTTTTTAGACCAGAATAGATTACATTGTACAGGATACATATAATTCTTTGCGTGATGCCACAGGTGATACCTATGATTAAAATGTTCTTATTTCTGATCTATGGATGTTCCGGTTTTGTTTTATTACAGTTGTGTAATTTGGCGTTTAAAATAATTAGTGGAAAGTTATTTGAATTTTCAAATGCTTCTCACGAATTCAGATTAACCTTAGAATGTCTGGGTTTCTTTGACTTGTTAACTATTAAGGTCATGTGAGTATATTGAACTATGACATTCTATGACATTAATTTATCCACTTGCTTTATAGTAACTCAACAAGGTCAGGGGTTTAACAAAAGGTTTTTTTTGTTGTATGCGTATTCATGCACGTGTTTGACGCAAATCCCGCTTGATGTGTGACCTAATGTCGGGTACACTTGCTTTGTGAAATCCTTTTCCAGTTTCTGTGTTGGAGGACTCTAAATTGTATGGTTTCGGAAAATTGTCGCGGAATTGTAACCTTGCTCCATTTTTGCAAGGACATTTCATTATTTACGCTTCATTTTTTTGAACGTAGGAACACTCGATAGTCAGTACCGGGAGCTGACAATCCAATTTGCATATTAGGAATGTAAACACAATAATCTTTGAAAGCCGCACAGTTATAATTCCGAAAAAAATAGCCATTTTACGTTTTTGGTGACTGTACTTTTGTCTTTTTGGGATATTTGTGCGTCTCAACGTAAATATGTATTAAAAACGAATGTCACCGACAGAACTCGTTAAGTCATTTTCTTTACAGAGTATTAATAGCGAAGGTGAAATTACTGATGCTTCCGCAACTGAAGCTCACAGCACATTGAGCACGAGCAATCGTCACTGAGCGTAGTTAATTTGTCAGTTAACAAACACGTAACTAACGATACAGAGCCAGTTACATATCCAGTGTATTTGTATGTATTTATTAATACTCACACCTACCCAGGGAAACACTGTGAATAGTTGTTATTGTTACTCTAATTTGGCACAAAAATAACGATTGCGCTGCTACGTACGCACGTTTTCATCCATCATTTTTTTTTAAATGGGTACGCGGCGGTAAGCAATTTTTTTCGTCTATTACACAATAGTTTGGTACCTGAGACAACAACCTTTAAATAAAAAATGTCTAAAGTTGTTGTTTCGAGGCCCATTCATATTTAGCGAGGGACGTTACGGTCCCAGTTTTATTGAACTGTATTGAGTACACGTCGTATACCACGCGTATTTAAAGAACAGAAACACTTCGTCCCATTTTATTAGTGGCGATTCTGAACTTCTAAGAAAGTAGAGAATAGTATCATAATTTATCTACTTTTATTTATGCCGCAGCCACATGGAACCTTAGCTGTTAGTGTCCATAAATAATAAAACATTTTATCTAACTCCAAAGTTTATAAACAGTGTGTTTTCTTCTAAATTAGATTACAATAATAGCGCACTGCGTTCAAAATAAAGAAGCCTTCGAGTGTGAAGTTCAATGTCAAGGGAGCTATTTATTCGACAGAGATTGTGTTTATTTTTATCTCCGTGTAGGTAACTCGTTATACCTGAATGATATCGCTCATTCGTAATGATGTAATATAGCAACCGCTTATCGGAGGGTGTTGTGAATTTTGCATTGTTTTCCATGCAATAATACCTACATACCTACATAGTGCATAAGAATAAACCGGTAGAATATCGACATTGATTTAACAATTGGTGTATTTACTTGTGCGGAAGTGGTCGTTACAATGACATGCCGTAATCTTTGTAATCAAACATGTATTTTTGTAGTAAGTAAGTACCTACCTGCATTTACTTTCACTAAAAGACAAACCTTTAACTTAAATTGCTGACAAGCTTAACGATGAATATGATTAATCGTTTAGTTTAAGTATTTTTTAACAATGTTGTATTACGACGATACCGTTATAAAAAAAAAACAAGTTTCCTGGCTGGCAAATAGTATTTCCAGCTATGTAAATACACGTATTATGTAGCCAATAACGCATACATGATAGGAACCACTTTATATCGCGGCTTACTATTGTAATAATGCATGATAGCAATGTTCTTTCATTATGTAGGTACACCGTTTGTTCCAGTCAAACCCGTTGCAATAACGTTTCGACTAGGTATATTGCAATTTTGTATAATATTAGTATGTATCGCAGTAAACGTGATGATTTTGGCTTATAAGTTTAAATTGGTTCGGTAAGCTATTTCATAACTGCAGGCACCTACATTTTTGCATCTTTTTTTATTGTTTTTAAACATGTTTGCTACATAATAATTTCAAGTGTTGCTTTAGTATCAATATTTTATTGAGTTCGATGAAATTTTGTGGTAATTCAAACAATATTTACAAAATTACAGTTTTGATAATAAAATTAAGATCTCACCAGAGCGACGACGGAGTCGATGGCGCGGTTGAAACGGTCGCATAGGGCTCTCATGCTGTCGTACGAGTGGGTGTCGTAGTCGCACAAGATGTTGTTCTCGAGGGCCGCTTTCATCTCCGGTAGGTCGTCGCACACCCACCTGCACCAAAGAAACCTTCATTAACAACGGACAATGCAAGACCCTAGCCAATTCAGTACCCCAAATCTGGGATAAGAAAAGGAGAATGATGGGTGATGAAGATATCTGTATTTTTAACTTAAATAAATGCATTTATTTATTGATACAATTCGGCAAGAGCTGTAACCTTCAACAGGTTACCCCTGTAACTGTAAAGAATGTGAGTGCTTCCAAATGAGGTAACCGCATAGTGTCACGAACTGTACGCGTTGGTGGGTGGAGTAGGAATCTACCTACCTAGAGCACCTAGTAAACTATTAATTCCCTGAATATACTGTTTAATATAATAATTATCACTTAATGTCTATTGAGTTTCAATATAATTCTCAACGGTCTATTTTAGAATACGATATCCTCTAATTTAAGTAAATAAAATTCAATAGCCTACCAACGTGTCGCGGACAGAATATCAATTCTATTCCTAGGTTGCATAGTGAAGCATGTTATGTTCTACTTTATCAGTTGTTTGGTCAAGGTCATGGCCGCTGGCAAACAAGTCTAGCTTCACACTAGATAGCTGTGATTTATGGGGTTTCTACGATTTTTCTAAAACTTTTAGTTTATAACATTGAAAGTGGAATATTAAGTCTGCTAGTTCTAAATAAATAGGTACCTATATACCTAGTCTACATAGAGCCTAGACCTATAACTTCATAATCACGTCCACTACTTTGTAGTCACGTTATTTTAAATACCCATTTTACCCATACATCAGCTATTGTGATGTGCTCGTGTATTTGACAGATAGTAGATAGGTAGTTAGCTGTACGTCAGACATTATTCTGTTGATAATTTGACTCGGAGATAAAATGGTCTTCTTATCATAAATTCAACGAACCTTATTTGTACCTACATTCATTTAATTCAGACAATACAATGAACAATGGACTCCAAATTAGTTAAGTAGGTACCTATACCTACATAATCGATATTGTGTACTGAGATTTATGTAGATGAGACTTTAATATTAGAACTTTTGACTGCTAATATTAGACAACCGTAATATAAGCCTAATATTTACGTTCTGCTATTTCCTAACATGAGGTTTAACGAACGCTATGTCATTTTTAAACGAGGTCATGCAACCTGACATCCATGATTTGACCCCTCATATCAACGAACTCGTGTTAAATTCTGTTATGATTATTATGACCGTTAGTTTTTTGCTATAGAGTACAGAACAATAATTTAAAATGTCAATTGAAAATAATATTATGCATATCTTAACGCTCAAATATTCATAGTACTAAAACAAGTTCATGTTCACTCTTCCAAGCAATGATATTTTTACAATGCATTCAAAATACCTACTTTTGCACAGCAATATTATAAGACAAAAAAAATATAAAGCATTTTTAGATTTTTTAATAAAGGCGCGCCCTTATTTCTAAATAATAGGGATCGATTTCAAGGTCACGAACGGGTGAATGAGCGCGTCCGGACAAAAAGAGGTCATAGTGAAGGTTCTCGCGCTCGAATCCCGACTGCTCGAGCCCGAATCGACCTGCAAGACTTGTTCTCGTTTTAATTCTAAATTCCCAATATAAGATAACCCCAACAACGAAGTTTATAATAATACAGTGAACATTAAATTAGATACTACCTACAACGAATTCAACTTATGAATATTTTCTAAGCATTAATTTAATGCCGCGAGAAATAATGTTATTTAGCCATTTATTTAATAACGACATAAGATACCTAATACGCCCACTTTTTTTATCTGCCTGCTAACTAGTACAGATACAGTAATTAATGATGTCTAATTAAAAGTCATATTATTTAAATTTATGCCACTGTAATCGTTGTGATTATTAGTGATCTCAAAAGATCATAATTTGGGTTAATAGTTTTATAGATGAGTAATACTAAAGATGGTGACTGTACATAATTAGCACTAAAC
Source organism: Agrotis ipsilon (assembly GCA_028554685.1). Taxonomy (NCBI): domain Eukaryota; kingdom Metazoa; phylum Arthropoda; class Insecta; order Lepidoptera; family Noctuidae; genus Agrotis; species Agrotis ipsilon. The sequence continues at coordinate 8,394,978 of CM052955.1, forward strand.
ATAATTATAATTACATCGAAACTGAAGGAGAACTGTAAAGTCTTATATTAGGTAGTTACTAATACGTAAATATAAAAATATCAATAAAAAGAACACACCAAAGCAAAAACATCGCGCCGAAATGTATGAATGGAGATGCATTTTTATAGCCTTCATAATATTATATCAGAATTTTATGTTAAATACCTACTTCCTTTTTAGTTAAATGAGAACCTGTCTCAATTAATTGTAACATTATGTTCGATAGTCGTCTGTGCGTGGACATCGTGCCGGTGCATGGTCGCCGGTGGCTCGTGCCCGACAGGACAGGTGCTTCCTATCTCCGATCTCAAAACAACGCACACGTGTATCCTACAGCCTTTCACGTGATACTTTCTTTTGCCGTTTTATGCTATATCAAAATCGGTTACAGCTCAAAGGACTGCGGTAGCGTGAGTATCAAACACGTTTTTGCAATGCGTGTTGTGAATGTGATCTCAAGTGCAACACAGAATGTTTGTATGTTTAAATAAGCAAACAAATTGATAAGGTCGTGTCAATACAGGCGGAAATATTATAATTACCTACTTGAAGTATCATCATACGTACTCGTACTGACGTAATAAATAATTGCAATAATCAACGCTGTATGTATCGGAAATTACAATGGTTATCGTACATACGCGCAGGACCATTTGAGTCAAGGTCAAACGAACAGTTTCCTAGTTTTATGATGGCGCCGATTCTGAAGTGCAACGCCAACTTTAGATTGCAGAGTATAGTTATATTAACACTTCGAAAACAGTGTTTGCAGTATAATATTCCAACAATTCCATAAATTGGGTAAAATATACCTGTCAGTTGTAAATAAATTTTGAATTATTTAGCTTGCACAAAAATTAGTCTGTTACACAACCCTTAAATTTTTAACATTTTTCCTGATTGATATATAAGTGCCAAGGTGTGTCCTCTTTATAAAATGATCATCAACAATATAACATCAGTACCTTATAGTTTCTACTATCTCCAAGGCCCCATCGTGTTTGTCCTGAAACAAATGAAATCAATTTTGAATTTGTGGTATGAAATTACCCAAGGGTTCGAAAATAAAATAGAATACCTATTTTTGCCAAAAAATAAATAATAATAAAATAAAAGTACTTAAATAGAAAAATATTTTATTGGTTTTCTTTTTACAATTTAATACCTTTCTTTTAATTTTCTATTACCGTGTAATTTTTTTTAGAACAGGAATTTAATGGTTTTTTTTTGTTTTCTACTATACTTTACTCTTTACAGGTGTTTTTTTTTCAAATTGTATTTAGTTGTTAATTGAGTAAATATCACAATTTTAACATTTACTAATATGCAGATAAATATTACTCCTTGCAGTTTTCCAACAGTCAACACAATAGAATCTGGTAACAATATTGTTGTGAGGAACTTTTTTATGACTTTCTAGCGTACATGAAACTAGTATGCAAAACTGTGTTACTTTATTTTAATCAAGGAAGTAACAGTTCTATATTAATTTACCTTGAGGCTACATTTCTTTACAGGTGTATATTTTCAAAAAGTATTTAATTTTCTAAAAATATCAGGGCCAAGTAAAAAAATATACACTGAAGACAGAAAAGCTTGACATGGTATTTATTTTTGATAATTATGAGGGATAACAGACAGTATTGTAAAAAATAAACATAATTTTAAGATTTTTCTAAAACTAAATGTATATTTTAATTAGGCCAAAAATTTTCTCGGGGTCGTTGGGGAAATATAGTATTTATGTATACTTACGTCATCCATTTCATCCTTTTGTCTTATTTAACATCCTTTTATTAGTAAAATATATTACTTGATCATTTTGTTGTGTCACTTTTGTCAAATATGAAACTGTCAGTTACTTAACAAAACCTGAATATATATTTTTTCAATTGATAAATTATCAAACATAGAATTATGTATGGTAGGTATATACAAAAAAAAAACAATAAATATACAAAAAATAATTTAATTAAATAATAATAATAATAAATAAAAAGTTAGCATGGTGCCAAACAAATCCATTTTTTTATGAATGATGGATGAATATTTATTAAGTTAATATCTCTTCTCATTATGAAGGAGAGTTAATTGTATAGTAAGATAATAAATAAATAGTAAATCAACATTCAACTAAATGAAACAACCAGAACATCACATTGCTCTAATCAAATAAAATGTAAATAAATGACGAATGAAAACTACGCAACAGTGTGTACATATCTAAAAAAAGCCGACACCTTGACAAAACACGAGGTCAATACACTCTACTGCAATACCCATGTGACGTGAAGAAGAGCTTACCTATGTCTAGATAGCTGATAAACTTCTCGTTATTGCCCAAATCAATAGAAGTACATTGAAGAACTTTCTTTGATAGCATTGTATAATTTAAACAGTCACTCTGAAATTCAACTAAACACGAGCAAGTACTTAGTGGTGGATAGTCACTTGTTGTACAATAGGAGTAGCGCGCCTCCTAAACAATTTAGTTACATCACCATTGATAACAACGCAAGTCTATTGAAAAATAGAAAATAGAAACCTAGTACTCCTACTAGCGTCACTGTAACTAACTACACGATAATAAAATATACGATTTCCTTACCGAGCCATGACCTGAAGTGAGGGGCCATGTATAAACAACAGGTTCCGCGCCTGCAGGAGAATGCAGGCGTAAATCCAAAGCCATGATAAGAAAACCACTGCATTAAAGCACACACTTTTCACTTAAACACTAAAATAATCACTAAAAATTCTAGATAATAACATAATTTCACTGCACTTTCACACACACACACTCTGAACAACCGGGCGCCATGTTGAAATTATTTCTAAATTCCAATCATGGCGGACAGTCAGTGTTGTCATTCAAATAATAGGCCGCTGCAAATAGTATGTTAGGTTAGCTGTTGTAAAAATAATACAAAATGAATGAAAGAATTTTTTAAATTAATTCATAAATTAATATTGTCCCATAGTTGGACAAAGGTCTCCAGAATAACCTTCCACTCTTCCTTTTGTGAGGCTTTATCTCCCTAACATCTGAAAAACGCGTTAATAAAATTAACTTTCAGTATGTACACACGGCTACACATCAAGCTAACAAACCAGTATTAGCTGACCGTTCATTGTGTGTAAAACCGTACGAAGCGAGACCAAGACATACTGGATAAGAATAGCTTGATGTGCAGCCGTGTTTACCAAAAAATCTAATCAGTGCACGACGATTTTCAAAAAATATATTGATGAAGTTAACACAATACACACAAGTGTTCCAAAATTTTTTTTCGTTCATATCAGACATTTCTGACTCCGCAGTGGACTACTGGACTCACAGACGTATAAAGAGAAGCAGACCAAACATTAGCTAAAATTTGTGAAGCCAGTACACACACATATGAAAAAATTGTCTAAACAGGGCCGAACTAAGGCCAGTATTAGTATTGTATGACGTTATAAGTATAAGTACCTACATGTGTTCAAACTTTTGTCATTTGCAATATACGTTAACATTCTCTGTGATCTGTAATGGTCACCAATTTCAATAGTGTTGCGACGACACAGTAACACAGGCGACTGACAGACGTAGTAGCACCTTAAAGGCGGCAACAGTATTCAGAATTTCAGACACGCCACACCACGCTTTGTCAATAAAGCGAGTGGGGTGGCGTCGGGTCTTTAAAGTGTGCTGCGACTTTAAGAGTTATTAGCAGTGTTCGGAATACCTAGTGCCATTTGTGGTTAACGATCTGGGGTGTTATTCTCTTTATGATTCAGCCTCGCGCCAGCGCTGAAACTACGGTTATTCACACGGCCTATAAACCTCGAATATCATGCATGCATGTCCATAATAATAATAAAATCCCGCAAAATGGCACGAACTAATTCGACAAATGTTTATTAAGCTAAATGACTGGAAATTAGTGGGTTAAACAAATATAAACATGCAATCAAAAGTATTTTATTAGACCATAGGCAATGATATTCTAATATACAGATATGTTATACTCTTACAAAACAACAGAAACTGAGATGAAAACAACAGATGTGAGGACAACGTAGACCATCAACGAAAATAGAACCAACAAGTACAATAAAATAATATAGGTATGTAATAAAAGTGTATCGAAATAGAAAATAATCTACGAGTCTGCGGAGTCTACAGTGTTCTCACATTCACATTATAATAAAGGCTAAATAAAAAATAAACTTTTTAATAAATAGCATGATTGTACAACAAAAATAAATCACTAATGAAGTTAGTGAGTGGTCTAGATTAGTTTATATACATTGCAAAGACAATGTCGTCAATAATATAATTATAAATATATATGTATTTATATTACCTTTATGAAAACATACAAAGATGGAGCAGTTAATAGACGTATACACGAGAATGCAGTTAAACATTAATATTTATCTTTTACTTGTTTTGAAATAAAACCACTTTTTTAAGGAAGTTTCTTTGAGAGATGTTTGTACCTTTGGATGCCTGTTTACATCTTAAATCAATGTAAAACTTAACAATAACTTTTACAATTAAATGTACATGACTTCTATCATGTTCGGGATTGTTTGAATCAAAAATTGACAAATCGACATAATCAGACACAAATTTAATTAAACTATTAAAATCATTACTTTTGTTGATCTTAAAACACTTTTCTTTCACAGATTTGCACAACTCTGATAAGAGCTTGTGATGGATATATTAACCCGCCTCGGTCTTTAGCAGATATTAATGAGGACAATAAGTTTTCTTTTTCGCCTATCATTAACAATTGACATGTTGAACAGTTAATTTTCTTATGAACTTTCCGTGCGATAAAGCCCGCTACATATATAGTAATTTCTTGTGTGTATTCATCTAAAGGTGTATTAATTACGTCATCCAGAAAAAAATCAATAATTTCTTCGTCAATATCATGAATCTTCATAATATTTTGCTCAAAGGTGGGAGTACTATCGTTAATAACTTTTATTGGCTCTGCGGTTGAGGTCACAGTAAGGATGGGCAAATCTGATAAGCTTCCTTCAGAATGTAATTTTAATTGGTAGCGAGTAATATTTTTTTTATAAGCTGTACGAAATTGCACAACATTTGGATTGTCATTAAATCCTCCTTTTGCTCTCATAAGACCAAAAAACATCTCTAAATGATCTTGACTAACTTTATACAGGGGCAAAAATCTTAATTTTTCTTTTGTAATTAAATCATTAAACATGTTAATGGCACTTCGGAGACCAATAATAAATCCGATAAATCCAGTTTTGCGACCAGACTGTACTACCAAATCTCCATTTGACAGTTTTAAATTACAAAAGTATTCTTCTAATTCTTTGGAGAATACAATACACTTTTGAATATTAGCAGCACATAGAGCTTTTTTAAATCCTGGTGCATACGTACATCGGCTGTTTAAAATATCAAAAGCGTCATTGACCATACTTATAAATTTAATAGTGGCAGAGCAATCACGAAATTTATATAATTTTAAATTGTCTTTGCAAAATTGAAGTGCATCTGCGACAGATCTACTCAACAACTGTGTGGCTAACTTTACCTTCATTTTCTGTTTGCTGTAATAAATATGAGCTTCTTTAATTTTGTTACCAAGATGTAAACCCTTTTGCTGTTGGATGTCATTTAATAATTGTAAGTAATCAAACCTAATTGTACTACCATCTTTGTCAATTAAAATGTTATAATCACCTAAAGTATTTCTCACAAGCTTAATCATATGACATGGATCATAAAATACATTAATTCTCGTATTATTTAATGTAAAATATGGCTTTAATGATATTAAATTCAAATCACACCCCAAACTAGTTGCCATGCTAATATTACTAGCAGCCCCATCAAAAGTTAAACCACAAACAAAAATTTTGATGTTGTAAAGCATTTCTACTGCTATTTTTACAAGACTAGCTCGTTGTTCACCAGTCATAGACGTAATAAAAAAATATGCTATGGGGAACTTCCATGAAGCGTTTATTGCAGTTACTAACATTACCAAGGCTTGTGTCGCAAGCGGTAGACTATCGTCTGATACCTCAGTGCCTGTATCAATATACCCTTTGTACTTATTTATAGAACCATCCCATACCAATCCTTTCCTGATGGCCATTTCGTCTATACACAGATTGACATAAATAGGATATGAACTACTTCTAGACAACTTTTCTAATGTGTCAAATGATTCAGATGTGAATCCTGGTTCCGCATTGACTTTCTTATACCAGCGTGTAATTGTAATTGGATGAGGCAAAATTGTGTTGAATGTTTCTCTTACAAAATTATATGCCCTAGGCGAATAAAAATGAAGTTGTAAGGCGAATGACCTTAATTGTGGTGAATATGCTTTTTCAAATGTTAAACCCTTTGCTTTTTTTAGATATCGGACAAGAAAGTCTTTGTTATTACCTGGAATATTAGTTAATATATGAATATCATCATGATTTAATTTATTCTTCAATTCTGCAACTATATCCGAGAACTGTGATACTTTTCTTCTCAATCGTCTACGTTGTTGTTGTAATAACTTAATTTTTTTATTTTTAATAATCAATTTTCTTCTTAAACCTTGCACTTCATGTTTGGTTGGAAGTATTAATTCTGTAGAAGGCATAACTGGAGGTGTTGAAGGCGGCTTACTAATGTAATTTGAAGGGCCAGGTAAATTTTCTTCATCCTAAAATAAAAATATTTTATAAAACAACAATAAATAAGCTGCTGAGCTTATTTAAAAATTTGCTCTCTTTAGCTGTAAAGAGAGCAAATCTTTAATAGATTCCAATGCTTTTTTGCCCACTTTTCTTACTATCTTTTATACACTTTAGCTAAATTAGCCATGAATAAAGTTCCAATTGGTGACACTTTGTAGAAATAACCACAGATGTATTCAAAATTACGTCCATACAAAGCAGGAACTATATGCCCACTACAATAGTAAACCCCACTGTCAACAAATGTCTGCAAATTTTGTCATTGAATTGTGATTGTTTATCTTTAATTTATTTGTATCACCTACAGATACAAACTCTACTTACTACCTACAATGTTAAAATATAATACTTACTTACTATTACAGCAGTTATATTTGATGCAGAAACAGCAGGTATTATTTTATGTTGTACTTCTTTGAGTACAGGAACAATTGTCCCGGCAGCAGTTCGTTTTATTGGCAAAGTTTTTTGGAGGTTTATAATATTTTCCTTATCCTGTAAACAAAAGACCAACAAAATTATTATCAAGACAAATATAATATAAATTAATTTGTAACTAGTAGCATACAGTTACATACATGCATAACCGGAGGCAATTCATTAAACAGTGTAGGAATTGATCCAGGACGTAATCTTGTTCGAAAGACGCTGGCATCTATCAAGTGTTCCTCAAAATGCTTCGAACAGAGTACACCAGTAGGATTGGGTTGGAGCTGCATGTTATCAATCCAGGCTTTCTTTAAATTTTCATCTTTTGGAAACCTGGAACAGAAATATTACTATAATTTTTATTATGCACAAGCAAAATATCAAAGAAATATGAGTAGCATTAGTAGCATATAATATGTGTATGACCTAAGCCTATTTCATATCAACATTTAATTGTGATAAATTGATACATGGTATATGTTACATATTAAGCCAAGTTAATGGATTATAGATTATTCAACTTTGTAATAATTATTAACCATTTGCACTTACAATAAATGCATTTACCCAATATGTAAACAATGATAATTAATATTTATTAATTTAACATTTTCCTAAATCCGTCCCCGGTTAATTCCACAAGTACTTGAGCTGTCATTAATTGAAAATAGAAGACAATTTTTTTTGTTTATTAGTGTTGTTCAATTTATTCTAAATAAGCATATGGGTAAATTGCATGACAGTAATTAGGGCTACGAAAAAAATCGATTAAACTTCATTGAAACAGTTGATTCATTTCCAAAAATCGACAAATTGTTTCAGTTTACAACTTGAATAAAAACTTACCGATGAAAGGATAATCCAGGTATTTTGTTAGAGCTATCACTGTCACACCGGTACGCACTGCACTTCACCATTTTATTTTACTTTTTTCAAGTCTTTAATGCTACAAACAGTTAATATTTTTACACGTAGCGTGATTGACACCGTAGAGTGTTGTTGTAGGTTATGAGCTTATCAATATGGCGTCGCAGAATAACAAGCTTCATGTCAAAATTTGTCTATGTGTGGGGCAGTGTTGCTACAGATAAAAGAACGAGACGCTATTATTATGTTATTGCTTGATAGAACAAGGATAAAGAATGATAGATATCTATATAAGTATAACTAGGAATTAATGTTTGGTCTGCTTCTCTTTATACGTCTGTGACTGGACTACACGGACTAGATTATAGATTTCCAGCAACGTCATTGGCTATTCTTGTATTTTTGGCTTTTTGGCAGGCGCTTTTTTTCCAACTTTATTAGATTTTTTAAGTGCTGGGTAGTGACATTTATGTTTCATTTACCTTTTATTTTAAAAATCAGCACTTTTTTAACCCGGAAGAAAGCGCTCGTGTGAATGGCCTCTTAGTGTGGCCCGGTGCCCGGTTATCAGTCTTCTTCTTCTTTTTTGATTATGGCAAGCGGCCTTCGCCATTGTTGCCAGAGTCGAGTGTTGCGAAAATTAAATATGGGAGGAGGGAGTTTGGCGTATTGTGATGGGATATTTTTTTAGGATGGGCAATAAATAAATATATTTAATAAAAATATAACAATTTGTACTATAAGGAAATGTTGTGAAAAGAAATAAATTTACTAAGAGATGCAACATATAACCTATTAGACAAAGAAAGGATGGAAGACAGATTACAAGGAAGGGGAGCTTTATACATAATAAGGAAGTCATATAATGGAAAGGAATTAAATTTCGAGCAATTAAAAAGAATATGGAGTATATCACCATTTTCTCCGACACCACAGTCACAGAGGGGGGAATCAAAAACCCCTATTCTGTTAAGATGCACAGCTGAAGAACAATGGCCAAATCTTAGTCGAGAAAAAATGGAAGTTATTTTCTTATTAAGTTTTATCTTGCTGAACCACGGTTTTAAATTAATGATTGGTTGTAGTAATTTATAGGATTGACCCTTTGTTTTCTCACAGTCCCAAACCTTAGACCAACTATTAACCAGAGCCGTTAATGGAATTGATTGCAACAGATCCCCACAATACACATCCGGGATCCATAGACCCTGCTTCGCAGCCAATTTTGCCAGCTGGTCCACTGTCACATTGCCTTCTATTCCAGAATGACCTGGAATCCAAGCCAATGCGACAGTTAAGCCTAATTCGCAGCAGTTCTTCAATAAGGATTTGATAAAAACAATAATGGGGGACAAATTGCCCCTGTCAAATGGATTTGAGAGAAGACTTTGTAGACTACTCAGACAGTCACTAAAAATAATTGAATTTTGAATTTTTTCGTTAATTATGTATTCAATACAATGTTTTATAGCTAAACACTCGCCGGAAAAGGTGGAGAGAAATGAAGAATATTTGTATAATTTAAAGTATCCTGTATTATGTCTAATAAATGCAGCACCTACAGTAGTCACCGACTCATGTCCCTCATATTTCGAAGCATCAGTAAAAAAGACCTCAGCCCCTTGTGCATTCTTTGACAGAAACAAGGCAAGTTTATCATTTGCATCTGAACAGTTTTTCGCTATACCGGTGGTCAAAAATATTTTAGGTTTAAATATAAGGTCATCATATTGAACTGAATAAATCGGATGTACAGGATATGTTTTAATATTGTGTTCAACATGTTTAATCTTTTTATAACCTTCTATGATGTTCGGTATGGGACGCGAGACCCAAAAGTGATTCCCATCTGTTATTAGTTTGTAAAGATCTTTAATTTTAGGAATCAGAGGATGTGAACTAGATTGAAACACCTTAATAAGGTAACGGTCACACAGATATTGACGTCTAAGGTATAGGGGAGGGTCAGCACATTCAACCTGTAACGCCATAACTGGTGTGCTCTTCATGGCACCTATAATAATGCGGAGACATTTAGACTGTAAACGATCTAGTTTAAGCAGCTCCGTTTTACTGACTAGAGGTAACGAACACGTTCCAAAATCTAAATTACTTTTAACCAAAGCATTATATACTAGTCGTAAGGTAAAAGGATGAGCCCCCCACCATACGCCTGCAAGAGCTCTGAGCAAGTTTATACTTTTTTCACATTTACTAATAATATGTTTAATGTGCGGGGCACCATTGAATTTAGAGTTGAGTCTACAGCCGAGAAATGTTACTTCATTAGAATTTGGAAGAGAAAAGCCATTAACATTTATAAAAACCGGAGGTATATTACGGATGCAAGTAAAGGGTACAACAACGCTTTTATTTACCGACAATTGTAGGCGATGATCATCAAGCCACTCTACCAGACTAGTCAAAGATTTTTCGACATTATTAGCAGCTCTTTCAATTGATGAATGAGAGGAGTAGACTACAATATCATCAGCGTATTGTAGGATTAAGCATGGATATATAACTGCTTCTAAATCTTTTGTATAAATATCGTACAATAATGGACTTAAAACTGTGCCCTGGGGAACACCGTTCCACAAAACTCTTGAAGGACACGGACAACCAGCAACTCGAACTGTTACAGTCCGATCCGAATAAAGATTAAAAATAAAATTGGAAAAATTTGAAGGAACTTGTAATGCTTCCAGTTTTGATTTTAAAATGACCAAATCCACGTTATCATAAGCCGCCGCTATATCCAAGAAAGCAGCTACCAACGATTTATTCTGACTAAAGGATAACAAAACGTCTGTAGTGAAAATATTTAAATTGTCTGCTACTCCCTTTCCTCTTCTAAAACCAAACTGAGACTGGGGTAAAATATTATTGTGTTCAAAGAACCATTCAAGTCTCATTTTAATTAGGTGTTCCGCCAGCTTTGCAAATACGCTAGATAAAGATACCGGTCTGTATGATGAAGGATCTGAAGGATCCTTATTAGGCTTTAAAATTGGGATAAGAATGTGTTTTTTCCAAGAACTGGGAATAATCCCAGACTCTATAATAGTGTTAATAATATCTAAAATAAAAGCTAAAGTATCATCTTTACAGTTCCTAATAAATGAATATGGAATGCCATCCTCTCCAGGAGCAGAATCCGACACGCGTTTTAAAACTAGCTTTAATTCATTTATTGAAAAGGGACTATTCCCAGAAACTGAAGATTCACTGTATGTGAAGGGAATTTGATTTAAATTAGGAACAGAAGTAGGGGCAATTTTATTAATAAATGGTGTAACCCACTCAAGAGAGAAGGAAGATTGTGAACTGATCGCTTTGGAACATTTGAAACGTTTCACATTGTTCCAAACTAATGAAAGCGGGGAGTCGGGAGAAAGAGAGGAACAGAAACGTTGCCAACCCTCTAATTTCTTTTTCCGCAAAAGTCTTTTAGTCGCTGCTGTTGTATTTTTAAACTGCAAAAAAGACTGCATGTCAAGATTATCTTTACATAATTTCTCTGCATTTTTTCTCTTTTTTATAGCTTCAGTACAATCCTTATCCCACCAAGGCGGCGAAGGGATTTTACCCTTGGAAAGACATTTAGTGGGAAAAAATTCATCTGCTAGTGACAACATTGTTGATGTCAACAAATGAAAACATTGTTCAACATTTTCTCGAGAAACCTGCGGAAACTCTTTAATTCTATCATCTAATCCGGAACTATACGATTCCCAGTCACAATTATTATTAAGTTTGTAATTTAACAAAGGAGGCAGTGGTGGAATTCGGCAATTCGACGTGGCTTTTGAGAGGAGAATTGGATAGTGGTCGCTGCCATGTGAAGTAGACAGACGTTTCCACGTAAAACTGGGGAACAAAGATGAAGAACATAATGAAATATCGACATAACTCGAAGACTGCCCCGGAACAAAAGATCGTGTAGGAGACCCATCATTAAGCACACATAAATCCAAATCATCAATAAGTTCAGCTATGCGAACTCCAACAACATCGTCATTAGGAGCACCCCAAAGACTGTGATGAGCATTGAAATCTCCTAATACTATAACCGGAGGAGGAACTAATTGAATAATGCGCTTCAAAACTGATATAACAGATGGATCCTTGCGAGCTATATAAATAGACACATAAGTTATGCCACCCATACGAATGGCAACTGAATTTAATATATCGTTGGAAAATGATGGCAGTTGGATGGATGAGAAAATAAAATTTTTCCTAACTAGAAAAGCAGAGCCACCCCAACCATCAGCTCTGTCATCTCTAATTATGTTAAAACCTGAAATATGAAACCTAGAATTTGGTTTCAACCAGGTTTCAGATATAGCTATCAGAGAAATGTTAAATTTGTTTGTTAAATAAATAATTTCAGATGTTTTAGATGGTAAACTTCTACAGTTCCACTGAAGAACTTGATCCATGTTTTAATTGATTGTAAATAGAAAGAGTAATGTCATTAATTAATTTTACTGCAACGTGGTCCGGTAAACAAGAGTTTGAAATAATACTCAATAATGTGGCTAATAAATTATTGATGTCTTCATTATCTGTATTTTTAACATATTCAGCACTGTTTAGAAGAGCACTACCATTAATTGAAGATGGAACATTGTAGTCCTTAATTAAAGTATTATGAACAACTTTATCATAACCTTTTTGTAATGGTTTGTTTGGTTTTATTTTTCTTGCTATTGTTTTTGTATAAGAAACAGATTTTGAAGTACTGTCACCAGGAGGATTACTTTCTGAAATGGCTTCAGTAGAAACCACCTCTGAAAATAATCTTTTGCATGGTTGGAATAATTTAGATGCTTCTAAGTATGACACATTGTTAAGAGACATATGTCTCTTAATCTTTGTTTGTCTCTCATATTCTGGACAGATTTTATTTGTGCACATATGAGCACCTGAACAATTTAAACAATTGAATTCTTCAATAGTGCAGTTAGCGCCATCATGATTATCGCCACATTTGAAACAACGCGGTTGGCTGCGACACTTTATACGAGTATGACCAAATCTACAGCAATTAAAACATTGAATAGTAGGGAAGAAATATTGTTCTACTGGGATAGAGGTATAAAAAGAATAAACATGTGATGGAAGTTTCTGACCGTCAAATGTGAGGACAACCGTCTGAGTTGGGACCCAAACAGAACCCTCGGAAGATGAAACTTTGCGACTCATTCTTCGAGATTTAATAATTGCTCCAAAATCTGAGGGAACCTGAATATTTTCAACGATTTCTTCATGACTCCACTCTACTGGAATACCCCTAACAATACCTAGTTTGTTTATATTAAAAGTAGGTATGTAAGTTCTGTAATGATGTTTAGTTAGGAGCTCATTTGACTGGAACAAATTTGCTGCCTCTGCTACTTGGAAATAAATAGCTAATCGATTGCGACCCACCCTCTTAATACCATCTTTCAAAACATTTTTAAAATTATTATTATATAAGAAATGGCCAAACTTAATAGGGTGTAAGTTAGCGCCACTGCGGGGATCTGCCGCAACATACTCCACATGGACTAAATAAGGACCAGTGTCCTTAGCATTATAAACGTTACGACTATGGTCTGCTATGTTCTGCTCTGAATCCATGTTATTAATTGTATTATTGTGAACAGTGGGTTGATCTAAATGCATAGTATTTTGCATGAGGATCGACTTTTGTTTTGAAATATTAGGTACTTGTTTGGAATTGTGCTTGAAGATTGGAGTACCTATAATTTTTTTCGGTTTTGGTCCTTTACTACTAGTAGAAGATGATGGAGAATTAATTTTCTTCAAGGACTCGCGAGAAACAGAAGCATTAATAAACTTATCCGCTTCTATCAAAGTTATTAAGGGATTTTTGTCGGGAGGTTCCGGCTCAATATCCATATTTACAGTGAAAAAATAAAAGAAAAAAACTTACCGCTATATACACCTACTATACAATTAAACACTAATCTAAAGAAATAAGACAACTTACTACACTAAATAACTAACAAAATAAATTAAAATGCTTAAACAAATTATTTTAGACCGCCCTTTTCAAAAGCCCGCCAAAAAGTCGCGGTTATCAGTCATGGAATGCATGGACCCCATGGACTACAGGCATGGACTCAATCCCACTCGTGGGATTGTATGTGGAACTGGCAATTATGAAAAGTTTTGTCATGTTGACAATGACAGACTGATATTACTTGTCACACTTGTCAGTTTATTGCAGTGATTGATTTTTGCAATCTCTGTTTTATTATTCAAAACAAATAGATTATTTAAGAAAATGTCGGATTCTGAGGACGAAAATAGGGAATTGAAAAGTTTTGCAGAAGTACACGATGAAATTAAGCAATGCAAAAGGAACCCAGAAACTTCAGGAATGTTTGTGTCTGGATGGGATGATGCTGATCAAGATGTTGAAGAAGTCAAGGATCCAAAAGGTGCATAATTTATGCGTATTAAATAGGTTGCTTGATCTTCTTCTTAGTCGTAACACTCTTGTCAGAGTGGTCGTGGTTGCGCAGACGAGGTACACGGAGGGATGTTCGGTGGGTCGTTAATTTCCCCGAGGACTGCTCTTTCAGCGATCTGCTTCCATTTTTGCCTGTTGGAGACGTTGCGAGTACATTGGACCATGGTAGACTCTGTAGCTTTTTTTATTAGGTCAGACTAGCGAGTTGGTGATCGGCCTCGTTACCGCTTGCCTTCCACTTGGCCCTGAACCACCAGTCTTTCCACCGAGTTTTCATTTCTAGAGATGTGACCGAAAAACTTCAAAATTCGTAGTTGCACAGTAGGTTGCTTGATAAGACAATCATCTATATCCATAGTATCTTAATAAAACAATCATTGGAATCTTGTTTTCTTTACAGCCAATCCTATTGACTATGTTCTGTGGGCAGCCGAACATGGTGAGATCTGTATACTGAGAGAGCTGCTGAAGAAACAGCCTGGTCTAGTTCATGCACAGGATGCCGACGGATACACGCCACTTCACCGAGCTGCATATAGTAACCATACTGATGTCATATCATACTTGATAAGTATTGGAGCCAATGTGCATACTAAAACCCAACTTGGATGGACAGCCTTGCATTCTGCTGCTAACTGGAATAATTATGTGGCTGCCGCAAGACTATTAGCTGCTGGTGCTGATCCAGGGGCTCTATCTGATGGAGGTAGGAGACAATTTAATATTTTGTTACACACAGCAAACTTACAATAACCTCATTGTATGGATAAGTGTAATTTTTTATAGATATGCAAGGAAGAGATGTAGGTTGTTAAATTGAAACCACCAAGTTTCTTGACGTGATTCATGTCAACACCATTACAGATAAGAATCTAGTATGACCTAAAAGCATAAAAACAATGGAAGTTTCAGTTGACATAAGATAAAGCTGTTAAATTCTGTTGTAAAATATCACTGGTGGATTCAGATGAACGACCCTAGATTTTTATACTTTATTTACTACCTAACCAGTAATTCACTCAAATAACTTCATCAGTTGTCTTAGGATCACCAGTAGAAGCCTAAAAAAATAAATAAAAAAAAAGCCTATGGTACTCTTCAATATAATTAATTATTTGTCCATTGTTTCAGGCCAAACCCCAATGCATCTAGCAGCAAAAATGAGTCATTGTAAGTCAACACTATTAATTTTATTCTTGCGAGATGACACTGTAGATCTTGCCCACAAAACAAATAATGCTGATGAAACTCCAGAACAGTTGGCTCTAAGACATGGAATATATGCACCTTTGTTTGAGATGGTTAGTCCAGCTGTATCATATATAAAATCTTTAGCATTTACTTCAAATCCATATTATAGGCAAAAATCTATGTGTAAATAAAGTAATAAATTAAGAAAATCATTAAACTTAATTTTTATTTTTAGAACTCCTTGTAGCTAGGCTCAATGTGATACTGGGCTGAACTGTTTAGTTTAATATATGAAAATAATAGCAAATAAATGCAGGAAGTACTTAAAATGTTTTATTAGACTAGTTGATGAGAAATGGACAATAAAATGATATACATGCATAAATATTAATTTAAAAAAATAAAGTACAGGTTGATAGATATTTAAATTATTCTAAATGATGACTTTCATTTACAAAACATTTTTTCCAAATAACAATGTATTAGGTAAAAAAAAACTAATTAAAGTTATTTAACTAAGTAATAAATTTAACATTAGTACAAGGGGTTATTTGGAAACTCGAAACCCATTTGTCATCATATCATGTATAAAATAATTATTTACAATTCTTGATGTGACTTTTAAGGGCGAAACCTTGCAAGTAATCAATACTTCTAGGTAATTCGACTTTTGTATATAAAAAAATAATAACTGGATAATGTTTGCAGATTATTATTTTGATGTTGTACTTATACTTAGTGGGCATTTATGTAGGTTGATGTTTACAATTTGCTTTGATATATACACAACTTGGTTGATTTAACTGGTAAATTTTCAACAGTTTTATTAACAAAGTTACTATTAAATTGACAATGTATGCACATTGTTAGCAGTTAGCTTTTAGGGACTATGCATGTATTATTTCTTTATATAAATCCAAAATTATAATATACAGTAACTATTTCAACTAAAATTATTAGTTTCTCCAAAAACTCATTACTTTTAAGTATCTAATGAATTTAAAAAACAAACATTGTTTAGATGGTCTAATTACAATGTAAAATTAAAAAGTTTTGAATTATATGCATATTCCCTACTGATAGACAAACACAGCTCTAGCGACACGAAACCACAACCCGTGCGCAATTTGAATCTTTTATAATAATAGGTACCAACCATTTTATTTTAATAATAGTAAAAATTCACAAGCTTATCTGTATGTTCTTGATGCCATTCTCTCAATAACATGCATTGCACCTGATACCAAGTAGGTATCCGCATGTAAATTTTTCAAACTAGCTATCAGGTTCCTCCTATCAATTTTTTGCAGTTCAGTTAACGATTGCCTTGTTTGAGAAGTCATGTATGGTAAAATCAAGCAACCTAATCCAAATACTTTACATCTTACACAGTTTTTCCAGATTTCTACCAAGTCTTCATCTTTTATTATAGGACAGATTGGTAATAAATTGATAGCATTCAGACACTTAGTTCTTTGACGTTCTGTTATTGGGTAGTCCGCACGTTGAAATGGTGACAAAATAACTGCACGCCAGGCAGTGCATATAACACTGTCTAGCTGCGATGTAAGTTTTAGTAATAATGGAATCATTTCTTCAAAAAGACCTGCGCGCAGTAGAAGAGGAATAAGACTGCGTATAATTTGCGAAGACCCGAATTTACGTGCAAGTTCAGCAGCTGTTCTTAATCCATCTGTGTTTCCATCAGAACCTTGTAGCAATTGTTCCAAACCGCGAAGCTTGTCATGCATAAATGTAGCTGCAACCCACGGCATATCAATGCTTTCTAAGCTAACAACGCTTAACAATTCCAAGAGCGACATCCATAAAGCATCTCTTTCACGATTAGCTACTTTGATAGCAGTGTCAGAATCCACTACACTCATTAGACATTGAAGAGCTCTTAATTTTTTCGACTTGTTGTTGTCACTGTCATCATCAAATGCAATTCGAGATAAATAGATCGCTCCCATCTTAGGGCATGTTGCTTTTAGTATATACTTTGCAGTCATTAACTCTTTAATATTCAAAACTGTGACAGTTTTGTTTTCGCCGTTAGCTTTGTCGAGTATGTTTTCTAATATTTGTATTCTTATTGAACTAACATTTATGCAGTTTTTATCTGCAATTTCATTAACAGCTCGATTTACATCATGGCGGCTCATCTTTGAGACGAAATCTGGATGTAAGTATAAATTACGTATGAGTTGAGCTGGCTCTGTTGAAAGACGAACAAGCTCTTCGCATGCCCAATCAATTTTGTATAAAGCATGTCTTGTCGATAAAGTAGCATGTAGTCGTTCCATTTGTCGAACAGCGCGATTTCCAGGTTGCAGTGCAGCCCAACGTTGCGCAAATTGGTAGCAGAGATGAGCAGCAGCCACTTGGTCTGCCCCGCGGGCACATCCTTGTAGCACGTAGAAAAGGCACGCCCCAGCCCATTCCATGTTCGCGATATGTCTTACACATCGATGCGCTGCACGTAAGAGAGGTTCTTCCTGACTCGTTAAACGCCAAGGTTCATTTTTATTCGTTTCTGATTCTGCATCATCGGTACGTTTTCGTGAAGTCATGGTTTGCTTCACGGCGTTACTACAAATCATGTCTCTTGCTGTTTGAGAATCTGAGTCAAGAGCAAGCAAAGCAACTGCGGGTATCCAACGTTCGTATGTTTCTAACGTTATTTCTGATTTTAAATTGGCCCACATATCATCTCTCATGAAGAGATGAAATGGTAATCTGAAATGGCCAATTTCAGGAAACATTCCCTTCACAGAAAAGAGTTCATATTCGTACTGCTTGGGAGTACTTTTTCGTTTGTATTCTTTGAGGAAGTGTAGTAGAAAATACTCCTTGGTATTCTTTACCTCGATAACCGTGCCAAATATTAGCCGGTAAATACATAGAAAAACTTCATAGTAATATGGATTTATTGAAACTGCACGGCCATGTAAAGTGACCTCGCCGTTTTTCCAAAAATCATTGAGTATGTCTTTTAAAAACTCTCTATTTTCTATACTATCCCAAATAACAAAACATTTGTTTAAATAATTTTCGTCATTTTCTAGGAATATTTGGCGGTGACCCAAATCATCAGTGTATATTTTATATTTCAATTCCCAAGTTGAGAGTAAAGCTATTAATTGAAGAGACAAGCCGTCATTAGTAGAAATGTTTAAGGCTCGACACAATTCTACCAGTCTGTCGAAACTGGTGTCAGGGTATTGTAGTAGAACATAAAACAGTATAACTTTGACATCCCAAGTTTCTTCACTATTATCAGGTAAAGCAACATCAGACAAATTAATATTGAATTTAGATTTCAGAATATATTGAGGAGGATATGATACAGAGTTTCCTATTTCTTTACATATTGATTCATTGTCCAATACGAATGTGCGACGGATCGGAGGTAATGAAAGATACCCGATTATGTTATGTGGTAAAAATTCATTCGGACCTCTTAGCATTTCAAGAACACAATAATTATCCTCCTCAAAGTTTTTCATGACTAGTAATAAACTTGTCAGTAAAACTTCATCTAGCTCTTGATATGCAACAACTTTAGCTAGGAGCCTCTTTGCCGCCTCAGACATGTCAATAATCCATGTTGACTTTGTGTCTTCAGAGAAAGCCAAACAATTAGAAAGTATCCGCAGCGAAGTAAAATCACATTTTCCTTGAACACTGGAAAATTCTGAACCAACAGTTTTTGGGTATTGAATGGTTTTGTAGACATTAATTAATTCATTTATAGCAGTACTTGATGAAATGGGCAAAAATATGTAATGGAATTTCCATGCTATTGATAAGTTCTTCACAATAATACTGGCATTTATAAGATTATTCAATAAAGACAACTGTTTAAGTAAATTGTGGAGATATTCCTCACTACAATTAACAGCTAGCTCAATTAGAACATTGTAAGAATTCAATAATAGATCACAGTTTTCTCCATATTTAAATTGTGATAAAATTGCAATAAAGTCTTCAACTGGTAGGTCTTCTGTTGAAAATGTTCTTAAGAGATGTTCAACAAGTTTCCTCACTTGATGGCAAGTAGAAGTGCTTCGTAACAATGCCATAAGTACAGAGTGTTGGGACTGACAGGCTTGTATAAGTTGAATAACACTCCCACCTCTACCAGAGCTGGCAGAGGCGCCATCTTGACTTATCCAAGAATTAACTGCAACTTCACAAACTTTTTCATTATATATATCATTCATATTGAGTAACAAATTGTATGAATTTTTGAAATTATACAGAGTTTCAATATTTTTTATTTCAATTTCATTTATGAGATGTGTTCCCTTAATGAAATCTATGTAATTTCTTTCAATAGTTAAATTATTTGTGGATCCACAAACTATTTGATCATACTTGGCCACCACAGCTTTAAGTAATAACTTTTTTTCTTTTGATGATAAGTTGTTGAAGTAATTTAATGCTGTTCTAGTTTCACAATCCTGAAGGCATCTTTCGATGTAAAGAGCATTGCCATAATTTGAATAAACAGGCATGACTCCTGTTATTGCTTTCAAATCGTCCAACTCTATCATCGGAGCACTCACAATTTTGTGAAGTACTAACATGTAATCAGTACATGTCATTGGAAAGTTATATTTCTTCAGAACCACTTTCACATTTGCATAGTTTATTTCTTTTTGTACCTCTTGAGAAAGCAATCTTTCTGAATCAGATACTGTAAAGGTTTTGGTAGCATTTGCTACAGTTGTTACTGCTAATTCCAGGACTGTTGCATTCCATGGCACATCCAATACTTTTAAAACTTGTAGTAAACATTCTAGTTTATTGTTGTACGAATGAAAAGATTCTAATAAAATCTGCAATCGTGTACCATCAATTCCACCACCACTGCTTGCTGCTTCACTCTCAATGTATGAACTTAGAATTTCATCTAAATCAAATAAATGCTGCATAGAGTATGAAGGCAAATAATTTTGTAAAAATGTTTTCAAATCTTCAGTGTAGCAGCGGCGTAACATTATCAAAGCCACTTCATTTGGACTCTGTGAGCTCAACTCATTCAATAACATATTGATTCTATATGTATCCTTCAACTCCATTATGTATGTAATTCTTGTTTTAAGAATATCCAAATCATCCATTGATATAGGTCTTAAAGAAATCGATTTCAGGGATGTTTCCAGGATTACTATTATTTCTTCAACAAATTTTAACCCTATCTTTGGCCAAAAGGCAGACTGTTCTAACATGAAAACCCTTTCACTAGCCCACCTGACAAATAAGTCAATGTAAAATGGATTTTGTTCCAACAGTGATGGAATGAAGTTCTTTAACCAAATAATAATGGAACCTAATTTGGTACTATTGTGTATAGCATTTAGAATATTTACAACATCATCGGAAGTTACAGACAACTTCAACTGTGAATATTTCAACCAGCAAATAGATGCAATATCAAAATCATACTTAGAAATGAATGTGATGCAAAGTTCTTTGTAGTTCTGGTCAAAGATATTGACATTCTCATAAGAATTGTTGCCCGTGAAATGAATATATTCAATCAAATCTATTTTGATAGATAAGTCACTCACCATATTGATCAGATCATTATCATTTGTTGCAAATATTCTCTTTTGAAGAGGATATAACAATGATTTGTATGTGATATTTAGCTGACATAGCTGCTGTGTCATTTGAATGATGAATTCATAATCATCTATAGCTTCAAATAGAGGCTGTAACTGTGGTAATACACTCCCTGGTTTCGTAGCAGCAGTTATGGAGTCCAGCAAAGTCTTGAGTTGTGCCTTTAGGGTATCTTGAGATGTGAGTGTTTGATTGAAACTGACTGAATGGTCAGCAGTCCCAGCGTTATTTAAAGATTGAGCGAATCCAGCACAATAGATCTGCACCTGCAAAACCAAAAACCATAAATTTATATAACTAGTCATATAAAAACATTTGTTATCATAACTTTATGCATTTAACCCTGCAACCTGTATGGTAAGAAAAAGGAGGTATAGGTATGTTTAAAGTTCAAGAAAAAAGGGGGCAGAGTGTATTGCCCACAACCAGACATAAATACAACTCAGAACTGCTAATTAGAATGAGTTTGACTCCTGCAGGGAACAAGAAGTTTTAGATTTCGAACAACTACCTGTTAGAGTTGTTCTGGTTGTTTCTGTATGTTTAACTATCTAATTATGTAAATGTATCCACAATATAGAAAAGATTTTGGGAAGAGGTATGTTAATAAAAAGTGTATTAGTAAAACTAAATTAGCATAGCAACAGATAAATCAAACTGAGGACCTCATGCTTGTGATGCTAAACCCACAATATTCATAATATAACAGAGTAAAAAAAAATGAGCTTACCTCATCCTGGCTCCATAGAAGATAGTAAAATAAATCATTGTGAGTAAACACAGGGTAATAATTTGCTTCTGTTTTCTCAAATTCATGAACAACTTGGGATTCTTTCAAATCAACAATCCACATATTAGTTTTATTTGCAAATATCGCCTGGTCCCTCCATGAGACAATTTGATTTAGTTTAGTTTCAGTGGATATTACTTCCAATAAACCAGTTATTGGGCATTTGACCATTACAGAGCCATCTTCAATGTACATATTCAAACCACATACTAATTCAAATTTTGTTTTAATAATAGAATGGGATATATGAGCCTTCTTAAAAGGGAGAGAAAGTTCAGTTGTACTTTGACCCAACTGTTTTACTAGCTCCGAAGTGTGTACTGGTATTAGGAAAGTATCTCCACTTTCACTAATGAAATACAAGTTATTCTCAATCCTTCCAATGTTACAAATTTTCAAGCTAGTATTAGTATCATTCGTAACTTTGATTTGTATACCTTTCATCACGTCTACTGCTATAATATCACCAGACTTGAAAACAAGCCACACAAAGTGGTCAAGTAATAATTTATCCGCAATTTCTTTTTCGAATGTATGGTATCCACTTGGTTCTTGAGTTTCTTCATGATTTCCTAGTAAATTCACTACTCTTACACTTAAATTGTTTTCAAAAAGTATCAATTTTGGGTAAAGTAATTTAGCTTCGATGTTAAAAACAGTAGAAGAAGTATTCAACTTTTTTAGCTGAGATAATGTTATCGTCATGATTATTTAAACTGGCTTGATTTTTATCCGACAAAGAATCGTTTAAATACGTAGACAAATAATTTATTGAAACAACTTTAGTTTTATCAAGTTTTGAGTTCGTTGTTTTCGAAACTTTGTACTCAACGTAGATTTACGTCAAAATATTCGATCGTTTTTTTTAAACTGGTAATACTGCTTAAAATCGACTAAAATTCTCCTGCTCTAAGCTCTTTGCTTCTTCTATCACATTAAAAATATAGACTTATAGTTGCTGGTCTGTCTAAGCAGGTAACCGTGACCCTGGAACGTATGAAGTCGATAGACTTATTTGCTTGTCTTTCTACTTGGGGAGTAAAAATGCTCGCTCCATGCTGTATGTCTATGTTTACCATCATAGATATAAAGTATGGACTTGCTTTCCAAGAGATAGATTTTGTATAGATTTATGCATGGTCTAAAAAAAAGTATATTATTATACCATGCCTACCATGGATTTATGTATGCCAAGATGCGCCAAGGCTATGGCTAGCTAACACCACAGTATTACCGTGCTAACACTGACTGTGGTAATTTTATGCAGATTATGCTCGGCCATGTAGTAGGTATAGTTTACTATTAAATATAACCACACAAACAGGCAGTACTGGCACACCAGGATTTTTTCTTGGGTTGTTACCGTGTTTCTAAATTTTTAGGTTTAGTTGTTCCGTGTGGGAATCGATCCATCGACACGCAGCGCAGCAGTCAAGCTTTTAGCTACTGTTCTTGTATGTTTCGTTAAAAAGGGTATTCGGAACTATAGATTCCGATGGTGTGTGGCAGTGTGAGGCACAAATCTTCGGTCTAGTCGAGTCAAACATGATCCTACTTATTAAAATAATAAAAATAAGATGTGCTACAATTATTTATTTTACTGTCCCAAATAATGTTCATTTACAAGAAATTATGATCATGTGTTAAGCTTTCGCTTTTGTGGTTTTGATTTTAATCTTCTTTTAATCTCCAAAGATTTCTTCACTTTTGTATCAATTTCCGCATGAATTTGCCTTTTGGTTTCACCCATTGCTTGTTGGTAGCTGCTTATAAGGCGTTCAAGAACATCAGCTTCGATTTTGATCTGCGGAAGCTCAGCTTTTCCACCAGCTTGTATTATTTCCTGTAACAATAATTCACAAAATTTAAAAGCTTGGCAAGATTGCTTCACTAAAGCAGCACATTTTATGTCAACAGATACACTGGTGATTAGTATGGTCTGTGGTCTGCATACCACTTTTCTTTATTCTGCTGTTTAAAATGGGTGAAATGTAATGAAAGGCACTGACTTTACTAAGTATACAGTCATTACAATTATTATATTTATGAAGTACCTTGAATTGATTAACTTGATTCTGCAACAAGATAGTAACAGCATTTCCAATACGCCCTGCTCGTCCTGTGCGGCCCACTCTGTGAATATATGTTTTGATGTTTCTTGGGGGGTCATATGATATGACATAATTGCAGTCCGAAATATCAATACCTCTCGCTAAAGCATCTGTTCCAATTAAGCTGCAAACAAAAATATTATTTTAGAGTTAGTATTAGCTTTTATTACTTGCTTTGTATTTGAATCACTGCTTTAAAATACTTACACATTAATTTCTGATTGGGTGAATTTTTTTAACACACTTTCTCTTGTTGTTTTATCTAAAGCTGAGGATAGTTCAGCTACCTTAAATTGTCCTTTTCCCCAAGTGTTAAGGAGCACAGCTAATCTATGTGCTGCCTCAGCTGAATTAGTGAAGCACAACACTTTATCCCATTTTTGATCAGCCAAGAAATGATATAAAAGGAGTGGTTTATGTTCAGCATCACATGTGACATACTGCTCTGTTAATTCCTCTGGTGTAGCATACAGCCTGATTTGATCTTCATCTTCATAATTGTTTGACTTCGCCGCAGAAAATAATTTTGGTTGGAACAATCCCCACTGTTCTAACTTTTCTGGGTCCTGAGACAAAGTTGCTGAGAAGAGTAACTTGTGTGGAGGAGGCTTTTGCTCTATGAGACTAGACCATGTAAGATTTGAATGACGTCCAGTCATTAGCTCATTTTCCAACTTGATGTGTTTATCAACGTGATATAACCAGTCGTTTTGTATGTGATCCATTATTCGGTCTGCTTCATCAATGACTAAGAATTTCAAATGTTTCAGGGTGAATCCTTCCGTGTTTTGTAGATGTTCTACTAAGCGTCCAGCTGTGCAAACTATTATATCTGCTTCACTCACCCATCCAGATGATTCAGCTGAAATTAATAGCAATACTGTATTAACCTATGCTCTTTTTCTCATACATTAGAAATTAATCCTACTAAGTTGAATATTAGGGTCACTTATTAGAGACAATATTAACACAGTTTTGCACTTACTATATCTAACAATATTTTGTTGTTCCTGTTGCATTGGTGTGGATCCCCCTAATAAGGCAACTTTTAGTCTTGTCTTCATACAGTACTTTTTAAATACCTTAGCTACTTGTGCTGCTAATTCTTGCACAGGTAAAACAACCAAGGCTCTTATGTGACACCCAATTTCGTTCATAAGAATCTGAAATTTAATAAATACAGTTGTTTAGTAAACCAGCATGTTATCAAACCTAAAAATAAATAAAAATTTATAGTCCTGTGTTTCTTTTATAAAATAATAACAACAAGTAGTTTTACCTGAACTATTGGCAAGACAAATGCTAGTGTTTTCCCACTGCCAGTAGGAGCAGAAACACAAATATCATGTGGCCAAAATGGATAAGTTATCTTGTGTTCATCCAAAATGAAAGGTACAACTTTTTCTTGGACTGGAAACAATTTGGTGACTCCTTCACTTAGTAATGTTGCCTTCAGTATACTGTGTAACCAATCCTGTTCATCTACAGAGCATGTTGAGGACTTTAAACTTGTTGATATGTTTATTGGATGTGATAACCAAAAGGGTAATACACGTGAAACCTGGAATAAAAATATGATTATTTTTATACATAAAATTATTATCATTGTTACCAGTTTTAAAATAAATAAAATTCTTATATCTGAAACACTTAGCTTATGTTAAAAATACCTTTGTCTTTTTTTCAAAGTCATTAACACCTAACACCTTGAATTCGTGAGAAGGCTTAGCTTTTTTTCTGTCTTGCTTTTGAACTGCAATAATATCTTTGTTGTCAGTTTTGGCCTCTTCAACTGTCTGAGCTAATTCTTCTGTCTTTAGTTCCACATGATCTTTAGGTTCTTCAACTTTCTGAGGTTTAAGTGTTATCACGTCAGATGTTTTCTTTATTGCATATGCGGATTTCCTTTCTGCGATTCGTTTCTTTAACTTCTCCAAATGTTTTGCTTCTTGTTCTGCTATATCTACGACTACATCTTCATTAACGTCTCTATATCTATAAAGTAATTCACAATGAAATATGTATATTTGATTGATTCCAATTAACCAATAATTTCCAAGACTTACATACCTGTTAATTACAAATAGATTATCCATTTTCTCTTTGTAGTACTTGCCTTCATGAAATTACAATGGTTTTGTGTGTAATTGATATTATTTAATTATTATACCCTTGATTATACCTGACCCTTGCATCAGAGGCGCACATAACCTAGAAAATAATCTGTCACAGCGAATCGTCAAAGCCTGTGGTCAAAACAAACCAGCATTGTCAATGCATTGCGGTCATAATCTACGCCACAGACTATTTAAGTGGCTCTTTAATTCGACTAAAGGCTCAACTCTATAACCTGAGATTGGATAAAGCAGAAACAGACTAAGCGCGTAATTAGTAGCTTTTTCATTATCATCATTGTGCAGAAAGACAAAGATTCATTTAGAAAGTATGAAAAAAAACGCCGCGTTTCTATGAGCCCATTCGCACGAGCGTTTTTTTTCAGTGTTAAAAAAATAGAACCGCAGGAAATAGAACAAATAAATGCATTCCAATGCGGCGTTTTAAAAGCACTGAAGTCTAGGTCTTAGGTATACATGTGGTCTATATGAATTAATAAAATTTCTGATGGTTCACTCAGCCCAACTCCATCTTCTATTATCTTAGTCGATTTTGCGGTTCATTAACTAACAGAATTAATTAATTGTCATGAGATAGTCATTATCTCGTGCAAATAAAATAATATTTGTATGATTTTTACTAAAAAATATTATTATTACGAGATCGAATGCACTCGATTTAAATATTTTTTGGAATTTGTTAAATCGATTAAATTTTGACAGGTACTAAATTGGGCATATTTTGTCTATATAATTTTAGCGAAGCACCACGAAGCAAGTTTTCGATTCATCGCTTTTATTTCCCGAATAATCATTCAGATGTTTTTTCATCACCAATTACTCATGATAAATTGTTAACTTTATCTTTATTTGGCTTTTGTAGTTTTCTGTTGTGATTTCGGAGACTGAACATCTTACAAAATGGCTAGTGTATCCTATCAAATTGCAAATCTTCTGGAGAAGGTAAGCCGGCGTTCTCACAATAATACTCAGTGAATTAATTCCGTAATTGCGTATCAATAATATTTTTGTCCAAAATGTCTGCAGATGACGTCCAACGACAAAGACTTCAGATTCATGGCTACTAATGACTTGATGACTGAATTACAAAAAGACAGCATAAAGCTTGATGATGACTCTGAGAGAAAAGTCGTAAAGATGCTCCTCCGTCTCCTCGAAGACAAGAATGGCGAAGTGCAAAATTTAGCTGTGAAATGGTATGTGAGCTTGCAACATTCTCTGGTTCACACATACAGCTTTTGTGATCATGATAAGTACTAATGTTGTATGAATATTTTACAGTCTCGGTCCCCTTGTCAACAAAGTAAAGGAGTATCAAGTAGAAGGCATAGTGGACACACTATGCGCAAACATGCTCTCAGACACAGAACAACTGCGAGATATCAGCAGCATTGGCTTGAAGACTGTCATATCTGAGCTACCATTAGGCTCCAACACTTTAGCTGCAAATGTGTGCAAGAAAATTACTGGAAAACTCAGCAGTGCTATTGAAAAGGTAAAACATAATTAATAATAGGTTATTTAGAAAAGAATAAATATTAAATAATAACAACAACTACTAAATACAGAAGAAAATAAAAGCTTTTTAAAAAAAAATGTAACCGCCTTCAAAACCAACCACTAAAAAAGAGTAAAATAACCTACAAAATAACTTTTCTTTCGGAAGTCGGTGGTTTTTTTTTTCATTGTCTTTTTTGCCACCGACTTCCGAAAGAAAAGTTATTTTGTAGGTTATTTTACTCTTTTTTAGTGGTTGGTTTTGAAGGCGGTTACATTTTTTTTAAAAAAGCTTTTATTTTACTCTTTTTAGTTTAAATATTCAACCCAAATTCTTGTCCAATAGGTACATAATTTTCTTACATGTGCACTACAATTTTGTAATCCGTAGCACCGGTAATAACATCGCTCATGTACAAAATTAGCTAATAAAATTCCCTATCTCAAAAACTACTGAACCGATTTTGATGAAACTTGCAGTGTTCCCTCAGTTGAACGATACCTAGTATAACAAAAAAAGGATGACTTAAATCGGACTTGTAGTTCCGGAGTTAAGCGAACACAAACTAAATCAGTCGATGCCTACTTCTTACAGTTAAGGAGTTGTACCTTCCATCATCAGCTCAGCTACATGAGATTATGATTACCATACGCAAATACTTAAATTACTTCATAATATTTGCGAAAAACTATATGTGGGCCTATTAAATTTGAGGGTTGCCCTCGATTTCTCCAGGATCTAATCATCAGATCTTGACTTGGTGAATATGGGACCACTCCGAAAGCATCTCCTTTCGAATAAAAAAAGAATTTTGAAAATCAGTCCACAATCGCCGGAGTAATCGCGTAACAAACACACAAAAAAAAAAAAAAACATACAGTCGAATTGATAACCTCCTTCTTTTTGAAGTCGGTTAATAAATATTTAACGGGTCTTCCATACAACAGACTCGATTTTTTTGGCATTTTATAGGTATGTTATAGGTATGGAACCCTTTGTTCAATAATCTTGTAAAAAATCTACTTTCCATGCCTCCCCAGCATCAAGCTCAACCTCCAATGCATCAGGTCTCGGATGCACAATGAACCAATGTTTATTGTTTTAAAATCATTCTATTGTCTACTTTTAACATGTTTAGAACTGAATTTTTTAGGGTTACTTATCAAAGTATTTATTTTTCAGCAAGAAGATGTATCAGTACAGCTCGAAGCTCTGGACATACTAGCTGATCTGTTGAGCAGGTTTGGAGGCTTGCTCATAACCTTCCACCCAATGTTGCTCAATTCTCTACTGCCACAACTTGCTTCACCACGTCAGGTTTGAAATGAGTTCGAAAATATATGTTTAGAATTCTGAAAACAACCCACATTAAAAATCACTATGTTTTTACTTCCAAGATAAGATAAGGATGATAAAAATAGTATTAATAAATAATTACTATTATTTGTGTTAATTATAGTCAATCGTTTGAAATTTTACAAACAAATCAAAGCACATTTCAGAGACATTCTGTATATTAAACATTAGATTTGTAATTGTTACTAAAATGTGAACCTCTATAGTATGTAGTCTCACACTAACAACATGGTCATTTATACAGGCTGTCCGTAAACGCACCATAGTTGCATTGTCTCACCTGGTCATGTCTTGCAATGCGTCTCTGTACAACAAACTTATTGATCACCTGCTGGAGGGATTAAGTTCCTCTACGTCATCCAGCGTCAGCCGCACTCATATACAGTGTATTGCATCCATTTGGTAAGACTCAAGATAATAACTCTTTGAATTTTGTATAGTTCGTCAGACAATTCGTCTTAATTTGTTATTATTAACTGATTTTTTTATTTACTGATTTTAATAAAAAGTGTATGAAATTTTCTCAATACAATATTTATATAGACCAAATTTTAAGTTTATTTTCTTGTTATTTGAAATTCCAATAAGTGGCATCAAACAGTTTCAATACACACAATATAATAATAATGACACTTTCAGCCGCCAAGCAGGTCATAGGTTTGGTGAGCAGCTGTGGCGTGTTGCGCCCCAGGTCCTAGAATACTCAACTGATGCAGATGAAGAGCTCCGTGAACATTGCCTGCAGGCTCTCGAAGCTTTTGTACTTAAATGTCCTAAGGAAGTACAGCCACATATCCCTACGGTAAGCATATTTTTGTACTCTAAACACTTGTCTCATATTTCATCATTGGTCGCAAGCAGGTCTTGGGTCTGATTCCTATGTATAATGTAAAACTTTGTGTTACTTTTCCTAAATTAAAACTCTTCACTAGCCCACAGCTGTGAGACGGAAACCGCCATTGAATGAACACGCATATCATATTCTATGATAAATAATTTAACTCAGTGTTGAACTTTGCCAGTCAGTAACAATATTCTTATGTGAGATAAAAAAAAAACTAAATTTGGTAAATAGTTCCTATTATTTTATTTCACCTACAAAGCTCATCACTACTTTGAAATCTTAGTGACAAATACTTTTCTTCTACAGATAATTGACCTCTGCCTAAAAATGATAACTTACGATCCTAACTATAACTACGAAGATGAAGACGAGGAAGGTGGTGGTGAGGACGAGGAGATGGAAGATGAGTCCTTCACCCCTGACGCTGAACCAGAGTCAGATTCTGAGGAGTATTCTGATGATGATGACATGTCTTGGAAGGTATCATACCATACATATATATCTCTTTATTTAGTAATTAACATGATTCCGCATTCCTATGCTAGTGTTGTTCCTACACCATTACCATTCCAATAATATTTCTCCATTGGAACCATGAATACATGTGATCCAGTGATCCACACGCTTAACAGAGAGGTGGACACTTGCAGCAACAATTCAAATGTAGACAATCGAGTCTGCTTGCACAATAATTTTGGGTCTGGCCTACACGCGGCGCACTAGGAAAGAACCGTGAGATGTCAAGCAGAGTAACTCATTGGATCGTTTCTCATTTGTAGTTCTTTGTGAGCGTTAGTCAGTGACGGATTAAGACCACTTGATGCCCTAAGCAATTGAAGCCTTTGGTGCCCCCTATCCACCGGTTTTTTTTCATGGTTAAATACCCATAAATTGGTCCTCACACCCAGGGCGGGACGGGAGAGACTGTCAGACTTGTACCGACTAAAATCCACCTTGATCCTTCAATAGCCCTATAAGCTCCTTGATAACGGTTACTTGATGAGATAGTCCGGCGAACCCGGCAGTCTTCGGCCCTCTCCCCTAACCGCACCGTCAGTTTGCGATCAGTTGACCCGGGATCGGTCCGTGAACGGACGGCGAGTCACCTACTGCTCGCCATCCGCAATTTTTTAACGTATTCTTTGGTGATAAAGAAGGTATTATGAAGGGAAGCAGTTCGTTTAGTAGGTCAAACAAAGTCCTTTCAAGTCCTAGGGAAATGCAAGTGCGAGCGAAGCGAGCTCGATTATTCTTTTTTTTGCACCTTCTGTATGCAATGAATGAGGCAACCAAGTCCACGCGTATTGGATTAGCAACGATGATATATTACTAGACTCCTAATATCAGGCGACCGATGTCTGTCAACACATTAGGCAAAAAAGTCTTATATCCGTCTTATTTCGATCACTCCTGTGAGCCGTAAACATACCTTGAAGGTGTGTTCCTTGAGTTAGCCAATCACAACGCAGTACTCCGTACCCCTCGCTTACGTAGTACATCAGCGAGTTGACAGAATATTTTTTGTTCCTTAGATCGTGCATGCGGAGTCTAGTAATATATCGTCATTGTGGATTAGCGAGCGAAGCGAGCTAGAAAATTTATGTGCCCCGTGGGGGGCACCAGAAGGAGCATAAAAAAATCCGTCCATAGATTTTTGTGTTTCTTCTGGTGCCCCCCTAGACGTGATGCCCTAAGCAATTGCTTAATTTGATTAAGGGTTAATCCGTCACTGGCGTTAGTGCTCCACAAGACAAATAGAGGACTATGAATTTTATGCATTTTGTTTTGCAGGTAAGGCGTGCGGCAGCCAAGTGCTTAGAATCGGTTATAGCAACACGTCACGAGCTTCTCGGTGAAATGTACCAAACTGTATCGCCAGCTTTGATTGCTAGATTCAAAGGTACAGTATACTTTCTTCTTATCTAGTCAGCATTAATTTTTTTGGTAGCGTTAAATTAAAAATCCCCCGACACTAAAACCAAGTTCCCTTTAAAAAGTAAAAAATAATAAAAAATACGTCGCGTTGGAGGACCGCTCTAAATTATTTATTATCTACTGTTTTTTGCGGTCCCCCAACGCGACGTATTTTATTTTTAATTTATTTTATACTTCTTATAGGTACATACTTTATCATTTTATATTGCTAAGAGTACTCTCGATTAAGTCATTAATATTCCATTTCAGTGCGCTTTCATTTGATACCCCACTCGAGTATATTTGCAGACAGACAGAGAAAGGTAACCAAAGGGTTACCTTTCCCCACTTTCACCCCCATAACTTCTAAACGGCACAACCGTTTTCATGAAACATGTCTAAGAACACTCGCACGTAAGTCACCTTTCATATAAAAAAAAATAAACCGTTCGGGCTCTATGATGCCACAGACAGACAGACAGACACGTCAAACTTATAACACCCCTCTTTTTCCATCGGGGGTTAAAAATATAACAATTTAAAAACAAACTTATCAAACCTATTCGTTTTATAGAACGCGAGGAGAACGTGAAGTGTGATATTCTAAGCGCCTACACAGCTCTATTGAGGGCCACCCGCCCACCACCTGCTTTACACATGACCATCGTGCCCACTGACAACTCGCCCCAAGCGATGTTGTTGAATCGGGTAAGCTGTCTTTTCTATAGAAGTTTCATTCGTCATGTAACAAAATTCATCCAGTGATTTTTATAGGACCTCTCTGATGTAATAACTTGTTCTAATAATGTAAGTTATTATATGCAAGGTATCTGGTGTGGTCCGCGGCGCGCTGCGTGTGATCCGCGGCCGCAGTGTGCGCGCGCGCGGCTGTGCGCTGGCGTTGCTGCGCGAGCTGCTGGCGGCCGCGCCCGGCTGTCTGGCAGACCACGCCGCACGGGTCATCCGGGCACTCACACCTGCGCTGACGTCAGTAACAACCTTCTTTGCTTGACAAGTACACTTAGCACATTGTTAAATATAGTAAATACAAATTAGCCATGGTAAAAGAGAGATAGAAAGAGAGTTATAGTTGGAGATACCAAGATAGAAATATAGAGAGTCAGCTAGAGAGGACTGAGAGAAAAGAATACAGAAGTTATTCAGATAATTGATATTGACAATTTCATAATTATGTGTTAGTTTGAGTTCCATTTCTTGATTTTTCTTATGCAGTGACAAGACCACAGCTTCGTCGATGAAGATCGAGACGCTGGTGTTCGTGGTGTGCCTGGTGCGCGGGCACCCGGGCGGCACCATGCGGCCGCACGTGCGCGCGCTGCTGCCGGCCGTGCTGGGCTGTGTGCACGACCCCTTCTACAAGGTCACGGCGGAGGCGCTCAGGGTGCTGCAGACACTCGTCAAAGTTATGCGACCGCTCGGTAAGGATCTATTTATTATGATTGTTTTTTTTTTAAGCGAATCGATTCATTGCCATGCATATGAATTCCTCCTGTATCGTGGGCGCGTTTACAAACATAAAAACCCACTGTTTTTACAGCCACAATGAGTTTTATATTTTTCAATCTAAAGAAAGCATATACTTCTAAAGTGGCTTACGAGAATCTATTTTGGCAACGGTAATTTCGTTTTTTTTTTCAACTACATTGATATAAAACGTGGTTTAGAATACTTACAATAAAGTACATCAAACAGATCAATGGATATGTTTGTTAGTTTCTATTGTAATACTCAGAAAACTGATGCCCAAAATTAATATTTCATCTCAACCTAAAACCCGTTCTTTTGTTTTTGAGGTATGTTTATGATTGGACATCTTAAATACCTGGATTTTCGAATTTGGTCATTGGTTGGTTACAAATAAAGATCAAAATGAGCATAGCAACTAAGATAATTATTTCGAATTTTGGTGTATAATGGATAGCATACTACTATAAAAGTAAAAGTTTTTTGGATGGATTGATGTTTGTTACTCTTTCACGCAAAAACCACTGAATGATTTTGGACGAAATTTGGTACACAATTTGGTTTATGCCGACGGGTCCAGACGGGTGTAACGCGTAATGTAATCCATCATGTAATGTAACGCGAATTCTACGTGTGAACGGCACTCGAGCGTTACATGTAATGCTCGTAGTGCTGGCAAAAACTTTTTAGTAATAATTCACTTGTGCCCCATTCAGACTTGGTGACAAGCGAGGACTCGGACGTCCCTACTGTGGAGGCTCCTCCCGAGGAGCTGCAGCAGTTCATCCCGGCCATGTACGAGTGTGCGCTGGTGAGGCTGCGGGCCACGGACATGGACCAGGAGGTCAAGGAGCGCGCCATCGCCGCGTGTGGACAGCTGCTCTGCCATTTCGGTGATTATTTGCAAGTATGTCCTTGATGTATTCCTTATTTTCTGTCACTTTTTGCTCCCTTTGAGCTAGTCTCTTTTAATTACCTTTAGTTTGACTTTGTACATTTGTTAATTGCTTCTACTGATTCAATTTTTATGAAACTGTTCACACATATTATAAAGTTCCTATAATATAACATTAGCAATTTTTTTCACTTGTGAGTTTTTTCGTCGCGGAATCATGGTTTCTCCAGTATTTGAGCAGCTTCATTGCCTGGCGCGTTTCTTCTGGTTGCCATTGTTGATTCTGCTTTTTAGAAAGTGCAGTGGTTGAGAAAAGAGTGGCTGATTTGTCCGAAATAAAAATAACTATGGAAACTCTTAGCGTATAACGGATTTATAGTAGTGCACTGCGCTGGCTAATATCACACAGTATGAAAGTTTGGGAGAAAGTTATTGAAAGGCGACTGAGAGAGGAGAGTGAAATTTCACAGAACCAATTCGGTTTTATGCCTGGTCGGGGTACGACGGATGCCATCTTCGCTATCCGCCAACTGTGCGAGAAATACAGAGGTGCGCATAAAAACTTGCACATGGTGTTCGTTGACCTCGAAAAGGCATATGACCGGGTACCCCGTGAGGTTCTGTGGTGGGCCCTTAAGGAGAAATGTGTGCCTGGGAAGTATGTGCAGTTGATTCGTGCTATGTACAGTCGATGCAGCACCCAAGTCCGGTCTACAGCGGGCACTACCGGCAGCTGCAATGTGGCTGTTGGCTTGCACCAGGGTTCGGCTCTTAGCCCATACCTCTTCCTGATGATAATGGATGCTCTGACGTTGGACATCCAGGAAGAGGCCCCCTGGTGTATGCTGTTTGCCGATGACATTGTGCTGATTGCCGAGAGCGGCCTAGAGGTCCAGAGCAGATTGGAGGTGTGGTGGCAAAGACTGGAGAACGTTGGCCTGAAATTAAGCAGAACCAAAACAGAGTATCTGTTTTGCGATTTCGGCGGTCTCTCCAGTTCTGTGCCCATTACTCTTGCAGGAACGCCCATACCAGTCTCTTCCGACTTTCGATACCTCGGGTCGCTTGTCCAAGGAGATGGCGATGTAGACCGGGACATAACACACCGGATCAACTCGGGATGGATGAAATGGCGACAGGTCACTGGAACAACCTGCGACCCACGGATGCCCCTCAAGTTAAAGGGGAAAATATACAAATCCGTGATTAGACCTGTCGTATTGTATTGATCGGAATGCTGGGCTGTGAAAAAGATGGATGAGAAACGATTGCATGTAGCGGAGATGAGGATGTTAAGGTGGATGTGTGGAGTGACAAGAATGGATAAAGTAAGGAACGAGTTTATAAGAGGGAGTTTGAAAGTCGCGCCGGTTATAGAAAAAGTGAAAGGGAATCGTCTATCTTGGTATGGACATGTGATGAGGAGGGATGACACTCATGTGACTAAGAGAGTGATGAGTATGAATATTGATGGATGGAGAGGAAGAGGAAGGCCAAAGAAATATGGATGGATTGTATAAGTAAGGATATGAAAGAAAAAGGAGTGAATGATACTATGACTTGTGATAGGGGAAAATGGAAGAAAGAAACGTGTTGCGCCGTTGTTGTGTAAAATGGGATAAGGGCAGGAAGATGATGACTGCGCTGCAATTTTATTTTATTTAATATGAGAAGCACCCTTCCCATTTCAAAATAACTCTTACTGGAGTTTTGTTTTCATGTCTGAAAATCCAAAAGTAACAATCGATTTCTTTTGCAGCACGAGCTTCCCGTTTGTCTCCCAATCTTCTTAGAACGACTACGCAATGAAATCACACGTTTGACTACAGTGAAAGCACTTACGAAGGTCGCCGCGTCTCCACTCAGAATTGATCTGACACCTATTTTGGTAAGTTACGTATTTCGGCAATAATATGAAAAAACAAACATTTAATAATATTTATACACGCATAAAGCACTAATTTCTTTAAAGTTAGAGTGAATAAGCTTCTTTTGGGTAAGATCGCTCCATCGTTGACCTCTCACGTTATGGTTTCTTTCAGTCTGATGCCGTGCCAATCCTTGGATCTTTCTTGAGGAAAAATCAGAGAGCCCTGAAATTGTCTACACTAGTCCTACTAGATACTCTAGTACAGAACTACAGCCACACTATTAGCATAGAGCTTTTAAGTAAGGTATGTTGAAATGTTTCCCTAGCCTTTATAATTATAATATATAAAGCTTTATTTTATAAGACTAGAATCAATGGTTTATACATTTAGTGTTTTTAGGTGTCTGGGGAGAAAATCTTTGTGTGAAAACTAATATTTTCTGGAACCTAACGACCAAACCTCTAACAGACCGTTGAGGTGGATTACAGCAAAGCCGTTGGCATGTTGCTGGCTGGCCGTTGTTTGCCTGGTGTGTACGCGGCCATCAATTGAGCGTGTATACAAATGTTTCTAATATGTTCGGCGGCATTGATATTTAGGCTGTACTACAGAGAGGAAGCTAAGGCAATTTTTAAGAAACTAAAAAACAGTTGTTTGGAACATTACACAGTTAGCATGCGTTATGTTGTCCTGCCCGAAACAACGGCCTCGTTTAGTTTGTAGAAAAACGATATGCAAAAGTGTTTATAATAATCTACTTGCAAAAATTAATATCATTTCATTCCCAGGTACTGATGGAGGTCCCGGCTCTGGTGTGCGAGGCAGACCTGCACTGTGCGCAGACGGCGCTGACGTTAGTCCGCGGCGCCTGCATCCGTTGTCCCGCCGCGCTCACTCCGGAGGCACGACACGCACTCACACCCAACATACTGGCGTTGGCCAAGTCACCGCTGCTGCAAGGTATGACATACACCATGATGATAATGTTATCTAGCCGATATCAGCCATGGCAACTGTATTCGATTGCTTTCTGGGTTGCTTACTGAGAGCATTAATGTGTTTACAAACCAATGGGGTCACCCAATCGTAGTAAATCTATAATTTTTTAGCTTAACTTCATTCAATTTTGTAAATTGAACCCAGACTCGATACTTTTACCATTATCTCATCCGCACAATAAAAAAGACGTGTGGCATCGCCGTTTCTAAAATTAGTGCATTGTGGATCGGCTTGTTCATTTTTATAAATTTAGCACAAGACTTAGTCACAATCCAGAAGATGGACATAAATAAACTGATATGTGTGTTACAGGCGGAGCCCTGAAAGCTATGCTTGGAGTGCTAAGCGCGCTGGTAGCAGCCGATGTAGCAGGTTGCTCTCGTCGCGAGCTGCTGGCTCTGCTCGTAGCACCAGTACATCGCCTGCAGGACCACACCGCCTCCGCACACCATATAAAACAGGTAAGCTTGAATATTGAACTTTTGGAGTATAGTTAGAATTGGAAATAACGTTACCATTTAGTTTTTTAAAAAGATTTCATATAATTTTTAACTTAGTTCAGTGTTCTTTAATTTTTTTTTTTAAATGGCATTCAGACGCGAAATGATTAAAGATTCGTCATCAAGTCGAATGTAATGTACCCCTAACAATGCCTTACACAACATAGACTTTGTTCAGTAGTGGACATGTTCTGGCTATTCATGCTTATTGTGATGGACTATTCCTTACTGGTAATAACAGTTTTCCTATTTACAGTCTAGTAACATCAGATGTTAAATTACATGTTCTTTACAGGCCTTCCATTCGCTAGCGAAGTGTGTGGCGGCAGTGGTAGTGGAAGGCGGGTCGGATGCACTGGATGTGGTGCGCGGGTTCCTACGTGACGCCGCACAACCTACTTCTGATGCGCATCACATGTTCGCTTTACTAGCACTTGCTGAGATTGGAAGACATCTGTAAGTACACACTTAGAATTTGAGACTTTGAAATTTTCTCCGAATTTTGACAGCTGTTTATCGTATGAACGATTCTGTCACCTTAGTAGATGACCATGAAAAGATTGACTGGGTCTTCCACACCCCACCATACCCTTCTTGGTTATTTTTTAAACCATCGAAAATTAGGAGCCCCGTCATGTGGGGTTCCACAAATAGTGCCACGTTTCGTATCCACTGCTCTAAAATTCAAAACTATTTCTTGCAGAGATTTAAGCTCCATCCCGAACTTGAAGGAGGTCCTCCTAAACTCGTTCACACCTTCATCCGAGGAAGTTAAGTCAGCAGCGAGCTACGCCCTCGGTTCAGTCGCCGTGGGCAACCTGCCAGAGTTCCTACCGTTCATACTAGGAGAGATTGAGGCGCAACCAAAAAGACAGTACCTTTTGTTACACTCTTTGAGGGAGGTAAGATCATGTTTTGAAACTACATCATTTTGGTTGAGACATGTTATACTATGGATTTATCTTTTGCAAATGTGAAATTTGTGTATGGTTTTATAAAAAGAGAGATATTATCTAGCTGTTTAGCTGCTAAACAACACTCTTGACGAACATGATGATAAAAAACGCATCCAAAATCTTCTCCCATGACTATGCAGCTCTGTACTTAATTTTAGGCATGACATCAAGATATTTATAACATTTCTTATTGCAGATAATCTCATGTGAATCTTGCTCCCCGGAGGGTGTCGAAGCCTTGAGGCCTTTCATACCTGAAATCTGGGTACAGCTGTCTAAACACTGCCAGTGTGCGGAGGAAGGATCTCGCAATGTTGTAAGTTTAATATATCTTTTATTTTCTTAACTGTTTGAACAAGTAATGTCTGGAAATGCTAATTTATAGTCGTTTGACAACTAAACTACTGAGATTTGAAGAATATTATTATGTTTTAGATTTTCAACTGAAAGATGTTGCGGGCAGAAACTTTTTGATTGTGTCATATAAGATAATTATGTGTCATAATAACCATTATCAACATAAAGGGTTTGCTAATGTATTCATTGTTTCTAGGTCGCCGAATGTTTAGGAAAATTATGTCTACTAGAGCCACAAGACTTATTACCACACCTGAAGGAATTCCTCAAATCCCCCGAGCCACTGACAAGGACAACCGCTGTCACAGCTGTGAAGTTCACGATATCAGATCAGGTTAGTGTAAAGTATACAGAGTGTTTCTTTTAAATGGGCCAAAAGGGAGAAACCTGCATCCATAAGAGATACGAGAAAACTTTCTTAGGAACCTTTAGCTCTTTTTTGATACTCAAAATTTTGGCGTTTTTATTTTTTTGGTCAAGTGTGAGCTGTCCACATAAATGAGTGAAATTGACCAAAATTTTTTTTAATGCTGTTCGACTCTGTTTCATGTAAGGATCATTTCATTGTATCGGGAGAAAAAAATCGGGACGGCGGAAGTTGGTCAAATTTAGCAAAATATTTTTTCATACAAATTGTATGAACGAAAAAAAATACCAATTTTTTTTATGATGCCATGTTATTTAGTGTCTTGTAAAGACCATTTCATTGTATGGGAAGGAAAATGCCCGGACAACAGAAGTGGGTCAAATCTTATGAAATACTGACACTGTTAATTCGACTTTATGCTGTTAGGAGAAACATTACTCTACTTTTGACAAACTTCTACTGTTCAGATATTTTTCTGCCCATACAATTATTTCATCCTTACATGAAAATAAGTCAAACAGCATTATAAAAAAAATGGTATTTTTTTTCGTTTATACAATTTGTATGAAAAAATATTTTGCTAAATTTGACCAACTTCCGCCGTCACGATTTTTTTCTTCCGCTACAATGAAATGATCCTTACATGAAACAGTCAAACGGCATTAAAAAAAAAATTGGTCAATTTCACTCATTTATGTGGACAGCTCACACTTGACCAAAAAAATAAAAACGCCAAAATTTTGAGTATCAAAAAAGAGCTACAGTTTCCTAAGAAAGTTTTCCCTTATCTCTTATGGATGCAGATTTCTCCCTTTTGGCCAATTTAAAAGAAACACCCTGTATATTAATCCAGTAACTCATATTAAATGAGTTACTGGATTTTGTATGATAGCAATCTTAAAGAAAACTAAACATTTAGTCCTTCTTTTTCTTATTGTGTCGATGACATTCTATATTGACTCGGTCCGAATTGGGCCACGAGTTTAGCACTCTCCGAAACGTCCATCAGATCCTGTAACAAACAGTCGGCAGGGCACGCAGTGAACGATATTAAGTACCTCGTCTTTTGTGGAGCTAGTTAGTCGTGATTCAGTGCGATTCTGATTCAATTATTTTTCGATCTGCAAGCATTACGAACTGTTATAGTTGATCGACATATGGCATAATTATGCCGCTCATAGTTGATCGACATATGGCATAATTATGCCGCTCTCGTCTGTCGATCCCCATACGGTCTATGTAGCACTAAAATGGTTTTAGCTTCATAAAATTTTGGGGATAAAAGCGTTCCTACGTAATTGTTTTTGTTGTTATTGAGATGTTTCCATAATACCGTCAATCTTCTTTTGAACTCTTTAATTTTTGAGTTTTTTAAAAATGTATTCTATTGTCACCCAGCCTCAAGCGATCGACCCTCTCCTCCGCACGTGCATGTCGGAGCTGCTGGTCCCGCTGTGCGACCCGGAGCTGGGCGTGCGTCGTGTGGCGCTGGTGGCCTTCAACTCGGCCGCACACAACAAGCCCTCGCTCATACGAGACCTGCTGCCGCATGTGCTGCCTACCATCTACAGT
Source organism: Agrotis ipsilon (assembly GCA_028554685.1). NCBI lineage: Eukaryota > Metazoa > Arthropoda > Insecta > Lepidoptera > Noctuidae > Agrotis > Agrotis ipsilon. The sequence goes on from CM052955.1 coordinate 8,435,989, forward strand.
GAGACTAAAGTCAAGGTATGACTCGTATGTGCTTTTAAATTAGGTTCATTCTTCACCAAACCTTAGTGAAAGTTGCTAAGAGATGCGCTAAAATCTCAGCGTTTTTAGTCAGTCGAGTTTAACATTTTCATACAATAAAAAAGAAAATCTGCACTCTGAATATAATATTCCCGCCCGGGGTGGAAGAAGTCCATGCGGATATTCGTGAGGCGGTTCGCACACTTCACTGCATGATGCAGCGTAACGTTTTAGTGCATTTTCTTACGTTGCTTGAAAGTACGCATAATCCTTTGAAAATACGCATAGGACAAGACAGAAAACTCATTCATGCGATTGTCATAACTCTACTGCGCACTGCGTGATCCAGCGCAGTGTACCAATCGCCTAAAAGAAGTATGTGACGATGAGTATTCAAAATTGAAATTGAGTCTTTGTTTAGATTTAATTCTACCTAGCTCAATATTTAAGTGTTTACCAAGCAAGACCATAATATCACCCTCTTTTGCTCCCAACAGAAAGAGCTAATCCGCGAAGTAGAGATGGGTCCGTTCAAGCACTCTGTGGACGACGGCCTGGACCTGCGCAAGGCGGCCTTCGAGTGCATGTACACGCTGCTGGGCACGTGCCTGGACCGGCTGGACGTGTTCGAGTTCCTGCGGCACGTGGAGGACGGCCTGCGCGACCACTACGACATCAAGATGCTCACCTACCTCATGTGTGCCCGGCTGGCGCAGCTGTGTCCTGCTGTTGTGTTGCAGAGTAAGATAATAATATTTCCAACTTCGGTCACACACAGCGACTGCGAAAGCCTATTTGCCGCGAGTATCGCTGTATGTGACAGTTTATTCGCAGTGAATAGTCGCTGCGGTTTGAATTGAGCAAATTCAATTTTACTCATAGCGATTAGTTGCTGTGTGACCAAAGTTTTATACACGTTAACGCCTTCGTAAGATTTAACCTCGCCGGGCGGTACTGCGATAGCAAAGTTAGTAAATCGTTTGTTGAGTGGTTACTTATCCACTAGGAAGTTTAATTATTTGAGTCTTGCTCGAAAATGATTTTTCAAAAGAGGGGAGTAAGTTATTTGTGAAAGTAGTGTAATTATGTGGTAGTAGCCATACATTACCATTTTATAAAGTGGAAATACTGTATCAATTATTGCCTAAAAACAAGAAATTGCAGCCAAAAGGTTTCAGGTTAAGCGAATTGTTTACACATTATTCAGTAATTAATATATTGGCAGGAACACAACCTATTCCCATAAATCTTGTGAAGCCATCAGGAAACGAGAATTAACAATGTGTTTCTTCTGTGTTCAGGGCTAGAAAGTTTAGTAGAACCCCTGAGAGCGACGTGCACGATGAAGGTGAAGGCGAACTCAGTGAAGCAAGAGTACGAGAAACAAGATGAACTGAAGAGATCCGCGCTCAGGGCCGCCGCCGCGCTCTTACAGATACCAGAAGCTGGTAAGCAATTTTATCATTACTTATCTTTATAACGCAGTTTTTTTCTCTTGGTAGATTTTTTCTAAAAATCTACTGGAAAATCACGTTAAGCTTAAGTCCATAGAGGGCCAAAGCCTGCCGGGGTCGCCGGATTTATAAATTACCGTGAGCCCGGAACGTAAAGGGCTGTTGAAGGACACCGTGGAATATACCCCTCTTTGACGAGTGGCTGGAGAGACCTGTGTCTAATGAGAAGGAGGAAACGCCTGGGTGTCACCACTGCGAAGATCGCCCGGAGGACTCCTACTCCTTCTGCGAAGCAGTAATGCTCGTGAAGAAGGTGGCGGGCAGCGAGAGAGAGAGGACAGCGTCTTCCTTCCGCCCCAACCGCAGTGATAGACGTCCACGGCGTCGGACGTCGCAAGACGATCTCCGGCCACCGTAGGCGCGGGCAGCGAGTAAAGGGCAACTATTAAAAGTGAAAAAAATAGCTAACTAGAAAGTTGAGATAACATGCTCGTTTCCATAATTACAGAAAAGAACCCGCACCTGATGGACTTCGTGACGCAGATCAAGTCGTTCCCGGAGCTGCAGCCCATCTTCGAGTCCATCCTGAAGGACTCGTCGGGCGGCGCGGGCGTGGACTCCAACCTCATGGACCAGAGCTAGCCGCACTCACCAACTACTCCCACATCGCGACACACCATGAGGTCTACTTTATTTTGGTCCTTTTTGTTGTAACAATTATTTTCTTTCATGTCAAATGTAAAAATGATTGAAATTGAATAGAAGTTCAGTTGAATACCTATTACTTTAATTTCGCTTTTTAATGAACTAGAAATAAGAACGAGATTCATTCAACAGCTTTATTATAAAGTTACAAAGTACATAACTAAAACATTAGCACTGCTATCGAGTTCTGAACGTTTGTGATAAGACGTCAGAACGCGACTCCTCGCGATGCTCACAAGGACACTAAGGACGAAAGGAATTCAGGTCTCGTCACGGTTCGCATACTATATTGTGACGGCGGAAATCAGACTTGCATAACTATCGATGACTGACTTAAGTTCTTGAAATGCTTATTGAAGTACTCAATACAATGTACAGCTAGCTAGCTAGCTGAGCTGGTAGTGTTCTATCGATAGTTATACAGAATAATTTATTTTATTGATATGTATTGTGATATTACAAGCTATGTGGAAAAATCATAGGAAAATGGATAAATACACTATAATGAAGCGAAATCCTTATAGTATCAGTTATTTCCCTTTCCTCTTCGCCGCCGGCGTTGCGCTCGCTGGTCTGGGTATTTCGTTCTGCGAATTTCAAAAAAAGTTTACAAACTTTTTAGCATTATCTCGGTATTTCTTCAAGTCCAAAAAATTTAAAAAACCCCCGACACAAAAACCAAGTTCCCTTTAAAAAGTAAAAAATACGTCGCGTTGGGGGACTGCTCCAAATTATTCATCATCTCCTGTTTTTTTTGCAGTCCCCCAACGCGACGTATTTTTATTATTTTTTACTTTTTAAGTACGCTTTCATTTGGTACCCAACTCGAGTATATTTGCAGATCCTTGGTTACCTTTCCCCCCTTTCACCCCCATAACTTCTAAACGGCTCAACCGATTTTCATCAAACATTAGCGGCCCGTCCCGGCTTCGCACGGGTGGAGGACCCTCTAGAGGTCTAAAACCCGGTCCCGATGGTTACAAACACAACAAAAAAATAATTATCCGAATCGGTCAAGCCGTTTCCATGTTATGTCGTGACAATGGAAAACGGGTTTCATTTTTATATATATATAGAATAGATAGATGTCTAAGAACACTCGCAGGTAAGTCACCTTTCATACAAAAAAAAACTAAATTGAAATCGCTTCATCCGTTCGGGCTCTATTATGCCACAGACAGACAGACCGACAGACAGACAGACACGTCAAACTTATAACACCCCTCTTTTTTCCGTCGGGGGTTAAAAAGAGGAAATCTTTTATCAAACGACTGAGAAATGATTGGCTGCGCAGGTCACGCTAATAAGATAAACTAACCGGAAGATGCTTGCTATGCACCTGTCTTTTGTACAGTCACATTATTTTGATAAAAATCATTGTCATACCGGTTTAGCAGAAGATGAACGGTTAAGTGTAGAGCTACTCGCGTTCCGTAGCGGTGGCCGCGACGATGAACTGGTCATACTGCCCATCGCACTCACCGGCCGCTCCGGACTTAGCTCTTTGCTGTAAAGAACAATAATTACACGAATCTTGTTATAATTTAAGTCAACAACAAGTAACACAATGTCAAAATAATATCAGTCTTACAACGTTGAACACTTGTCTATAAAACTGTCAACTTCCGTTTTGCAGTTACACTTTGTTATGTTTATCTTCTTGTGGTACGGCCGGCGGTTAGTCTTTCAAACAAAATTTCAGACTACCTAAACTACATATTATGTGTTTCAGACTACATAATATGTATTTTAGGTAGGACGTACCTGTTAGTGCGGGAGATTTGTCCTTTCCTGCTGAACATGTCTGATAGTCGACCTCGTAAATCGCGTTTACTTCCCGCTGCACTCATGTCTGAATCTGAACCCTGCTGATTACAAATGAGCGTATTAAGATGTGAAGAAAATAAGTGGTCCAAACCAGAAAGTAACGTATTCAAAAGTAGACTTTAAGTTGCATGTATTAGACGGCATTTTTCAATAATCGGCCCTCAAAAGTGGATTACTTACTTGAGAAACTGTGCCAATAGGTCTGAACTCCACATGTTCTGTGCTGTCATGTGCTACTTGGTCGTCAATAGAACGGGACTTTGTCAGTTTCTTCAATTTACCGAATATACTCTTCTTTTTCTTCTTTTCGGAGGGAAGTACCTCGCTTTGGGCTGATCCTCCAGACAATCGACTGTAAAACATTTAAAATATTAAATAGATCGATGCTTGCAATAGACATCCCCTTTCCCTTTTGTCGCTTTTTAGGTGAGTAGGTGAATTCCTGGGGCGTTTATTGCGTCGCTTCTCCCAAGGATGTGTGTTTTTGGGGACTATCTTAACATATTCGATGAAAATCATAATTTGATAAATTGCATAATATGACTTAAAATAAACCCTCAAATTATCTGTTTACGTTTTGTATGCGTATTCCATAAAGGTTAGTTCATACCTGTCTAGACTAGCATCACGCTGCATTGTGAACAGTCGGTTATCCGCATCCCCATCCAACGATTGCATTGACGACACGCTGCTTTCGTCCACTGACTTCCATATTAAGCTCTGATAAAAAGAAAAATAGGGTCAATAAAGTACACAATCGTGTATCCTCTTTTCTATTGAAATATTCATATGATTAAAATAATAATAAACAGTTCATGAATATTTTATACACTTTTCAAAGGTTTCTTTTTTATAATTTTGTGACTTACCTGGTCTTTAGTAGTTTGCTCGAGTGAAATAGAGCGTTTCTTGAGCGAGGGTGCCCGGGACGGGGTTCGTGTGGCTGGAGTGACTGACAGTGTGTCGCGAGGTTCCGTCGACATCGCTCTGTGAAGGCAGTTGATAATGTAAGCAAACGATTTAGGTTTATTTTCTTTTGCGAGCGGTGCGTAGTGTTCGCAAAGCGCCCTCATAAAGCGTTACGGCTACTGGGGCTGCGGGACCGTCTGTAAAAGTAACCGTAACCGTGGAACGCAAAGGGAACTTGAAGGAAAAGGGCGGAATTATGCTATAACTTGACAGTCCCGCTCCAACGGTTGGAGCTCATTTCATGACGATTACCGAGCCATAGCTCGATCCTATTCTGCGCCAAAAAGTGTGGTCACACCAAATAGATAAATCAGACTAAAGAAAACATCCGTTTGAAGTAGCAAAAGAGGTTGGGTTACCTTCTAGCAGTGGCCTGGTGTCGTCGTTGCCGCTCAGCAATGCGTGAAGCTCTGAGCTCGTCAGTGAGACGACGCAAGCGTGCCGCGGTAGACGCTGCTTCTATACCGTTCGGGCCGCTCTCGGGCGTCGCCGATCGAGACCGAGATTTGGATGACTGGACAAAAATGAAAAAGGTTTGGATTGTGAAAAATGCCTCTGAACGCTCCTAAGCTAGGTATATCTTAGAAGCGTTCAGATGCAAAATTTCTAATTCTCAAGATATCTAACTGTATCAAAATGTTCAACTCCCAAAATGTCCAATCTTTGACGAAGTGGTCTCAGAAGGTATATAGTCCTCGCCATTTAAGTGTGGAATAAAGGTCATTGATTCTAATAATGCATCGATAGAAATACATTATACCATCGTTCGAATTTCAAAATAAAATGTAAGGTCACGGTCGCCCCTTACCACGATTCGTTTATTTTGATCGTGTTACGACACTTTCTTTACATTTTTTCGAATGGTTTTGAAATATTGGAATACATTGGTACACGGGGGTCAACGAATTTTATTCCACACTTATCTGGCTCAAACTATAGTAGATAAGAGCCTATACATGGAAAGTATGAAATTATAAAAGGTACTCGAAAACGTTATTGAGAAAATTTCAATTTTCAGTTATTTTTAATCACGATTTTTTATTTACTGCGGAAATAACTGAATTATGGAATAAACGTCTTACCCTATTTCGTCTTGGTGGCGTCGGTGTCACCAAGTTCTTCTCAGGCTTGACTGGTTGATCGCGGAACAGCTCCGGGCTCTGCTTCATTAGATCGTCAATTGTTTCTAGAAGCTGCGTTATTATCCTGTCATCCTCCTGTAAGAGAATGTGTCTTTGTTGGAGGCAAAATGTTAAACAATTCACTAGAGCTGTGTATAATATGTTCTTGCTGGGTTTTAACAAATGAAACATGAAATTAGATCATGGGTTTCTTTACTTACTGCCCAACTGCTGGGCAAAAACATTCAAGTCATCATACAACGTGGACTCGGAACTCCAGACACCGAACTAACATGATTGTTTTAAAAAAATACTTCTTGTCAACCACTTTTTTTTTTAATAAAAGGCATAGCTGGATGTCATCATATTTACCTGTTGTGCACGTTTGAGCGAACCAACAAGAAGTTTATTCTGGTCGCGATCACGATCGTGTCGCTCCTTGTCGCGACGTAGCTTTTCGTTCGCCGTGCGCAACTTTGCGTGGGCATCGCGCAACTCTAGCAGGTCACACTGCAATTCTGTCACCTAAATCAAGAGAATTTAATGGTATAATGAGTCATTGTCATCCGACCTATTTATTCAAGAAAGATTGCGGTATTTCTTTGATGACCATATCCAAGAAAATAGGGAGAGGCCCTTTTTCTTCTTACTCCATAATATCAGAAGCCATAGCTATGTTCGGTTTCGGTTATCTATACATATAATGAAACTGTAGAAAAGTTATTTTTGTACATTAAAAAAAAACTCAAAAAATTTAGCCAGGGTATTAAAGGACAACCAATAGAATCCATTTCTAGCATTTTTAGAATTTTTGTCTGTTTGTCTGTGTATTTGTCCAGGTATCACATAAAATGTACGAAATTAATGTAGATAACTTTTATACACAACGATTAAGCGTAACTTGGAGAGGAATTTAGTTTTTGTTTCATTGGAATCGGTTCAGTCTATCAAAAGATATTTGAATTTAAAGTGTTTCAGAAGTAAAATTATGGGTGCACTTTGGTCTCACACATTGATTTCGTACATCAGTCGCGCGATCTAACTTCGAATAGAAAAACTGCATTATTCAAATAAATACATATTTCAACGCACGGCAGATGGCGTTAAAAGAAAACCTGGAATAGACGTGTTTATGTTGAAATAACATTATGTATTTTGTTTCATCGTAATCGGTTCACATAATATGAATGGACTGGAATGGACTGGAATGGAGCGGAGTGGAGTGGAGCGGAGCGGAGGGGAGTGGAGGGGAGGGGAGTGGGGTGGAGGGGAGTGGAACGGAAGGGAGTGGAGTGGAGTGCATAGAGAGGGCATTAGGAAACATAGTTCTACATAAACCTGGAATAGAAGTGTCAAATATTCTTGATAAATCTTACAAAATTCTAAATACAAGGTTTATATGAAAAACGTGGCCAGAATTAAGCGCTTTGAACTAAAAAAATACATTGTTCGATTCCGAAATCCACGCGAACGAAGTCGCGGGCACAGCTAGTACAAACTAAAAGGGAATGTAGCTTGCTCAATTCTGTCATTAAAATTATTCAAAATGCGGTCGGAATGCTAGCATACTGAATGTTAGATATTTTTTAAACAAAGAATATTGACAATACCTTCTTCTTAGCTTCTTCAGTCTCTTCTTCTGTTGTTCTCTTCAACTGTTCTATTCTTCTTTTCATATCTAACCTCTCTTTCTCTCTCTCACGTTCTATCTAGAAACAGAAATATAAAATATATAGTTTACTGGCTAATTGTAACGGAATTTTGCTTAGATACTCTCCCAATCATTTTTTTTTTTGAAAAAACTTTGCCCTTCACTAGGAATTTCTTCGTGTATCGTGTGTGCGTTGACAAACATAGGAACTCACATACACAAACACCCAGAAACAACTACTTGTAGATCATACAAATATTTGTTCCGTGCGGGCCTAAGGAACTATGGAAGAATTCGCTGGTACCTAAATATATATAAATATTTGGGTACCACTGAATTCTTCCTTAATTGGTCGTAGAATTTGTGTAGATTTCGTTCAGAATAATTTATTATTTCTTCGAAAATGTGTAGTGTAATACCTCAAAGAGAGTCTGTCTCAGGTCCCTGGCGAGGGTCGAGGTCTCTTGCAGTAACCGTTGCTGTTCATCTCGCTCCTTGTGCCAGGCCAGCTCCATACGTGTTGCTAGACCTGCCACGCGCGCTCTGCCCGATGTCAGTAACCTTTCTTCTTCGTACTGTGATGTTGAAAACAAAAATGTGTTAGCCATATCCGGGTTTCTATAGTATTATTGAATGGAATACATTAAAGTAGAATACCGACTCGCTAGTGCTTTATACCTTTGCATATAATAAGAAATTCGTTCCTAAAACTTATTAGGGTAAACCTGCATACAACAATATATTCTACTTTGTGCAAACAACAGCTATTGCCAGCTTATATAGGCGCATTAATAAAAAGAGAATGTAACGATTTATAACACCAACTTTACCTCATTAAGCCTAGACTGCATTTCGGAGAAGCGAACTTCAGCTGCAGACCGTTCGCTGATGAGCTCCGTATTGAGCTTGGAAGCCAACAGTCTTGCCTCACACAGTTCATCTTCTAGGCATGCCGTCTGCTGCTCCAGAGTAGCCACTTTGTTGCGATACTCCTCCTGGCAAAATAACAATTATGTGACGTTTTAAACGAGGTAACTAGGTAACGAGGTAACCAGGTTTGACTGGCCTGTTGGTCTAGTGGTTGGTTTGACTGGCCTGTTGGTCTAGTGGTTGGTTTGACTGGCCTGTTGGTCTAGTGGTTGGTCACCCTGACTGCTATGCCGGGGGTCGTGGGTTCGATTCCCACCCAGGACAAATGTTTGTGTGATGAGCATGATCATTTGTTCTGTGTCTGGGTGTAATTTATCTATAATAAGTATGTATTTAGAAATATATAAGTATGTTTATCAGTTGTCTAGTACTCATAACACAAGCTCTGCTTAGCTTGGGACTAGATGGCGTTGTGTGATAGTTGTGGAATATTATTATTATTATTATATTATAAAATGATCAAATCAGTCCTCCCGCCCAGGTCAGGACAGGAGGGACTTTCAGACTCGTATTGACTAAAATCCACGGCGAATCTTCAATAGCCCCTCACGTTCCAGTTTCAAGATTACGTAATGAGACAGTGCCGCGACCCCGGCATGATGAGGATTACCGTCCAGAGTACGCTCTCACGTAACTATTCAACCCTAGATGCGACTCGGTGAGCATCAAGCACCAAGTTATTCTGACGATTTGGTTGCACGAGCGATTACTGAGGTGTGAAGTCATACTCAACTTTCATCTGTGAAAAAATATTTGATAGCTGGTCGCGTCCTCGGCTATACATGGACAGGTGCGTCAAGAGTCTATATGGCACTATTCACCCTGAATTACAGTTCAGTCTATGATTTTAACTTACTTCATCAGTGCTAGATATAGAATGTCTCGGTGTTCTAGCACCCTTGTCTCCATTCTTCATTTCTGTCATCGTCTTCTGAGCAGCGTCCAACATTTGTTTGTAGTTGTCTCTTTCGCGTCTGAACCTCGATACCTAAAAGTATAATCGTTAACACTTGCACTCATTTAAGCAATGATGTTATTAATTCTTAAGATTTTAGTTCAAGATGAATGAAAAGCGCGTAACAAAAGGCAGATGCTTTTGTGAAGGGTAATACATTGACCTGATTGGATATCCTTATGAGTATGTAAGGATTTTGTAAGAACTAAGTGTTTGTTTTTAGTGACAATACATTTATGACATCATCCTTAAGGCTCCGTTTCCACTGAGGCGGAGAGGAGCAGTGCGGAGGGCGATCACAAGGGTTGAAATCCACATCTCTTCTCTACTCAAGCCATGTGATTTGTGAATCGCACTCTGCTCTGCTCCGCTCCACCTCAATGGAAACGCAGCCTTAGCCAGGATTGTCTCCCCAAGAGAGAACTCCTCAACGGTTAATAAAACTGACACAAAACGTTTTTCTTTTTTCTGTAAGTGCATTTTAATATCTTTTTACCTGGTTATGAAGAGACTTGAGCTCATCCCTCATGGTGTTCATCTGTCCTTCGTACCGGACCTTCATCTCTGCGAGCTCATTCTTCCTCGCCACATCAGCCTGTTCAAGTCTTGTGTTCAGAGATGACAGTTCCTTCTCCAGTTCAGCATTCTCTGTTGTTAAAGTCCTATGTACCTTGGACACACGTTCGTAGTCTTCCAATTTCTTTCGAGCTTCCTCCAACTGCAAATGGTGAGTGCTTTATTATCTTTACCTTAACGATGGACCTTAACCTTATTACTTTTAACAGTCATGATAATTATAGAAATGAATATGTTTGAAGTCCTGTTCGTTGGTAAACACAGTCACAGTATTCCAGGACAACCGGATTAACTTAGGTACTTTTACTGTTTGCTTGTGTCATCTCACTACTGGCCCTTCCATAACTTCCAGGTGACTAATGTAACGACCAGTGTTTCACATTTGCCTTGGTTCAGAATCTAGGCCTTGTTGGCCATAGTCGATATTTTCGTCCAGTTCGTTTCGCCATTTTCGTTATCTGCTGCACCCGGGATAGACTTCATATTTTCTTTTAACAATTGTCCGAAAAAAAGATAAATTAAAAATTTAAAAAACCCCCGACACAAAAACCAAGTTCCCTTTAAAAAGTTTATGTTGCTAAGAGTACTCCCGATTAAGTTATCAATATTCCCTTTCAGTACGCTTTCATTTGATACCCAACGAGTATATTTGCAGACCCTCGGTTACCCCGCTTTCACCACCGCAACTTCTAAACGGCTCAACCGATTTTCACCAAACATTACTAAGAACACCCGCAGATAAGTCACCTTTCATACAAAAAAAACTAAATTGAAATCGCTTCATCCGTTCGGGCTCTATGATGCCACAGACAGACAGACAGACCGACAGACAGACAGACACGTCAAACTTATAACACCCCTCTTTTTCCGTCGGGAGTAAAATAGAACTCCGTCCGATATCATAAAGTTTGTAATTTACCTCTTTCTTAGCCAAATCATGATGGTGTTCCAGAACATCTCGCTGGTCATGAGTGGTGCGTAGTTCCCGCTCCTTCTGCTCCAGCTTAGCATTGAGTCGCGCACGTTCCACCTCCCAGCCGCCGCCGCACAGTCGGTCTTGTAGCGACGATATTGAGTTCTGTGTAATGTGGAAATAGTTATTATTTTGCTATAACAACGGGATGTAATTTGCTGTGGAATGGAGTCGGAGAAATGTACCTGCAATTCAGTCTTTTCTTTGGTCCACGCTGAAGATTGCGTATCATAGTTGTCTTGGAGGGTTTTTATTTCAGCCAATGCTGCGCTCAATTCTTTTTGGACGTGTATTAGTTCACTGTGAAAAGTTATAAGTGTATTATTGCCGTAATTGCAAGATAGGAAGATTCGGAAATATTTTAAGGAAGGAATATAAGAATTACCCCTGTGCCTGCTCTTTTTCTACTGTAAGCCTTGCTTTGGTGACTACATGTTCTTCTTCCAATATTTCGTATTTACCCGTCAACTCTTCATACTCTGCCTTTTCTACGGCAAGGGAGTGCTCTAATTCTGAAACACCAGAAATATGTTACGTCTCATGCTTTAAATGTTGAATTTTCAAAGTTTATAGTAGTACTAGCGGCCCGCCCCGGCTTCGCACGGGTGGAGGACCCGGTCTAAAACCCGGTCCCGATGGTTACAAACACAACAAAAAAATAATTATCCGAATCGGTCAAGCCGTTTTCATGTTATGTCGTGACAACGGAAAACGGGTTTCATTTTTATATATATAGATACATACTTTTAACCGTTTCTTCATACTCCTGTTTGAGATCAGAAATCTTCTTGGCGCCTGCGCCGGAAGATTGTTCTAGAACTTTTAGTTTACCCTTCAGTGTAGCTAACTCTGCTTCTTTGTTCTTTATATCTACATCGTGCGTTTTGCGCATACGCTCCAACTTCTTGCGTTCAGCCTGAGGTTAAACATGGTTAAATTAATGTTGTATTTAGATATAGAGGAAGTTTACAAATTCTATTTACCTAGATAAATGCGTACCTGTAAGTCAGTTTCCAATTCTGAAGCCTTACTCTCCCAGTAACCTGACTCTTTCTTCTCAGCTTGTAACTTATTCTCATGTTCTTTCTTCTCACTCTCCAACCTCGAAATATTGGATTTCAATTGAGACATTTCTGCTTTTATTATTGTTAGCTCTTTCTCAGTCTTTTCCAATTCACGTTTGGCATTTGCTAATTCTTCCTGTTTCTCTTCAAGGTCTTTAGCAGTTCTTTGTAGTTTATCTTGTATCTGTGCCATTTCAACAGACGATATTGCTTCGTCGTATTTCTGGTTCGATGTGTCTCGTAAGGCATCCTCCTACAATCATAACATGCATTAAGAAAAGTTTTCTTCGGATTGTCGAAGGTCGGGATTCACAGTATAAGACGCAACCTATAAAAACACATAGGGAACAAACTAAAAGGCAGGGGAAATACGAATAGTCATGCTCATGTTCTAAATATCTATGGATAAGCTGCTCTTCATTTCAAGGATTTGTAAACCATCACAGAGAAATATAAAATTGTGGCAAATAAAACTTCGGTGCTCTTAAAAAATTTCACTCGAAATAAAAACTGGGATCGAAACGGGGACATGCGTTGGTGCGTGCCTATCAAACAGTTCATCAAAATACCAGTTGTTTTATATGAATATCTTTAGCAGATATTGTTGATTCCAAGCTAGTGATTTTGCTATCGTAGTCTGTTTTCATTTCTCTTAGATCTGTCTCTAGTGTTATAAGTTTGCTTTCAGTTTTTAGAAGTTTTGTCTGCATTTGGTCTTTTTCGCTAGTAAAGTCTACTGATATACGTCGCTGACTGTTGGCTAGAAGTTCGGCTTGCTCCTTTTCTTGAGTTAGCTATTATTAAGAGTGTGATTAAAATGTGCGAGATTATGGAATGAATATCAAATTAACTTATCTTAAAGTCATTCCTTACCTCTTTTTCTAATTTAGCTACTTTATCTTTACGTGCAGCTAGTTGTTTTTCAATACGTTTGCATTTGTCTTCTGCCTCTTTGAACTTCTTTTCTAACTCACCTATCTTTTTAGCCTTATCTCCAACCTAGAAGATACACGATGTCAATACTTACAGCACAGCTTTAGATATTTTGTTCATCTTCTAGTACACAAGACTACTAACCTCTTTGAGCAATTTTTGTTTATCTTGTTCTAATTTATTTACAATTTCTACTTGCTTCTTCAACTTTTCGATTTCTTTATCTTTTACATCTATTTCTTTCTTAAGTTCCTCTATTTTCTTCATACAGTCTGACATAGTTGTGTTCAGAGACGTTGCGTTTTCTGCAAGAAAGAGTGGATGTCAGTATTATAACGCCGAATACATTGCATTAAGATTTGGTATGACAAGGGAAGGATGAGACTTACTCAGTTCATTATTAAGCCTACTGACTTGAGACTCTAAATTCTTCTTCTCTTCTTGGAGCGATTTGATTTGACTAGATAAAGTGCTATTGTCTTTTTCCAGTGTTTTTAATTTGGTGTTTACTTCTGTTTTGTCTGTTTCTAACTTTGTATTGAGATCCTTTAATTTAGCTATTTCAGTTTGCAGTCGATTCTTCTCGTTGGTAAATTCAGAGTCATTTCTAGATAATTTTGATCTTATATCTTCAATATCTTTCTCCATTTGCGCTTTGGTGTTGATTTCAGTGCCGGAGAGTCCTGCGTTTTTCATGACGACATACATTTCACCTACAAAGAGCCATAAAGATTACATTATGAGGGGTACAATCTTAGTGATCTAGCTTTATGATAATAAGAATAAGAATATTGAGAAATGGCTTACCGATTTCACTTTCCAAATCTTCAACCATTCTTTTCATTTGGAGTTTGGTAGTCAAATCAGTTGGTTTCTTTGGAACCCTTGGCCTGAATGATTTTATTGCGTCGTCTTTCAACGCCTTTAGTGAAACTTGTAATTGAGCTTTTTCTTTCTCAAGCTGTAAAATAAGTTAATAATTAATTATCCAGACATAATTAAGTGATAAACAGGAATTAACTTATCCGTTTACCTTATTAAATTTCAAATTCAATTTATCTAACTCGTCCTGCTTTGCTTTCAATGCATCGGCGTCTTTTTTGCTATTAATTTCTCCACCAAATCTGACTTTTTTCTCTGTCTTATCATCTTTATTATTTTCTAATTCTTTCAATTTGGCTAAAGCTTCTTTTAATTCATTTTCTAGTTGTGTTATTTTAGCTGCACTTTGTTCCACTGATTTGTCTGATTTTAATGACTTAGCATTTTTCAGGAGCTGCAATGGAACACACGTTAAATTATGTACTAAAAATAAGTTTGCGGATATTTTATGGAATCTGGAATGGGATCAGGTACCTGTAATTTCTTGTTTTCCAGCTGTAGTTTTTCATTATCAGCTTCTAAACTCTGTGTCTTAGTACGAAGAACATTAGCTTCTTGTTCTATAACTTGAAGTTGTCGTTTCAAGTCGACATTTTGTTGGTCGCCATCAAGTGATCTGTGATACAAATTATTTGTTAACTTATTGATACTTTCTTTAGTCTCTTATAGTAACTTACGAATATTTACTTACTTGCTTTTGATTAGTGAAGCTTTTGGTTTCTTTGCAAGACTGAGTTCGGCATGAAGCCTCTCACAGTCTCGTTCCTTTTCAATAAGCTTTTTCCTTAATTCAGCAATCTCATCTTCTAACACCTATAAGGTTAAATTTTAGTTTTAGTCAACTGAAAATATTACATTATCATTATCCCCATTTCATTGGTTACATACTTTAACTTTTTCTTCTGCTAAGTTATTAGTCTTATTGTTAGTTGTACGACGAAGCGTAACTGTTGAATTAGTTTTGGGTTGACTAGCGATTTTATCAGTAAGTTCTTTGACTTGCTTTTTCAAGGAATCCCTGTCCTGTTCCATTTCTTCAACTTTTCGTCGTAAAACTGATGCTTCCTGAAATAAAGAAGTTATGAAATGCGTGTTGTGTGTGTTATAGAAGGAAGATATACACATTTTGCAAGATTTTGTATGAGCACCTGTTCATTAAGTTCAAGTAGTAGTCGTAGTTCAGCTGGATCTTCCTCATCTGTTTTGGCATCCTTTTCATTAACATCAATATTGAGTTTATTTGATGGAGGCGTTGGTGACAGCTTACGACCTACAAATAATTTGGTATTGTGTTATTCATAAAAATGTGTGAATGTTTTGCTCCAAAAATACAAAGCTTTGTAAAATTTTAGTAAATTATGAAAAGGTTTTTTGATGAAAATTAGTAAAATTGAATGGTACTGAGTCATAGTTCCGGACACGGATGTTGAACAATGTGGTGGATAAATTTATAAACCCAAACATTGTAATAGATTCAACAAGGTCTAAATTCTGACTGTAGAAAATGGCTACCATCAATACGCCTTGTAATTCAAATACACTGACAAGCATGTTAGTAAACATCAAGGAACAAAGGTAACATGTTATGAGCTAGCGTTACGCAAGTAGAGCAGTACACAATGAGCATGATGAGTCACAGCGGGTCTCATGAGCGGTGGTTTTCGGGAGAGGGTGTTGTTAGAAAAACACAATCGATTTTTCACAATATAAGTATTTTGACGTACTTCTGGCTTTGGTAGCCATTTTCTTCAGCTGTAGAAGCAAGGACTCATTGTCGTCCTCGACCCGGGACGCAGTTTTACGTAAGTTATTTGCCTGTAAATATTCGTTAGTTATAATTATTGAATATCCATTCTAATTTACTATATTACTGTAAAAACCAAAACTGTACAGGATTCTGTTAAGGACATAATACAGGATGAAGAAAACCAACATTTAAAATTGACAAATTGGTCATAAGTACCTAAGTTGGATAGTCTTACAGCCAACGGACTGAACATTGCTACGAAGGGCGAGGGGTAGGGGGAGCGAGACTCGGGTATCTTGTCAGGGGCGAGAGGAGGACTTTCAGATTTATCTCTACTGAATATTTCCTTGACTTCTAATGCGTCCATTTGTAGATCTTTGTCAGGTATTTTGTCCTCATAGGTAACTGGATCAGTTTCAGTGCCAGCATCCACATATTCTTTAGAATTGATAGCTTGCAGGGCTTTATCATTGTAAAGCTTCGCTGCCGTCTGTACACTCGCATTTCTTACTTTCTGTTTTTCAGTTTGTACAAAATTGTTTGTTCTCATAAATTCGGTTTGCATATATTTATTTTTCATGAATGCTGCTTCCGTTTGGGTGTACATTTCCAAAATATCAATCGTACTCTGTACAATTGAATCAAGAGTTATCTTTTTGGTATCGGTCATCACATCATGCACTAAAATGGCATCTGTTTGACAACCCTCAGAATAACTCATAATAAGATCTTGTGGAGATTGAGTGATCTGGTTCACACCAATAGATGATGGACTACTGTCTAGGGACGACAAACTCTTTTCTAAAGCGAGTTGCATTTCAAGTATCCTTTGGATCGTATTTGGTTCTAGCATTTCATTATCTTTGATAGGCGTTTGAGGCGAATTGGGATCAGATCGGGGAGATTGTGGAAGGAGGTGTGGACGTATCCTTCTGCCGACGACTCGTGGCCGATATCGACTAGCCTGTTTGAACATAATATTCCTTATTTTCTGGTTTTACTATCAAGCATGGGCTTATAGAGAACAACAATGTGATATACAATAATACACATGGATGTCGCAGTGATGAGTCAGACATGTGTTGGCGTCGTGCCAGCTGGCAGCCGTCGAACGAGAGCTAATGCCCTAATGAATGCGTTGTTTTTCTAGTGGAACTAAATGATCGGAGAAATAAGTGGTTGTAATGGTATTTAACTGTTAACAAGAGATGAGTTATCGTTAAACTGTAACTATTTGTGCACGTGTTTACTGCATTCCAAGCCGACTGTAACATTGGGCGAAGCATATAATTTAAGCTTATATTTGTTGCTGCCATGTGTGAAAATTACCGAGTTATTTGCGGCGTACCTAGCGTGTTTGCACAAAAGAGCATCTCCATCGCTTATGCGACCATTCATTGTGCTGTAACATCAGAGATCAAAGCTTGGCTACTGAGACTAGTGTTTGTTTAGTGGACGGTACCTCTTCCTCAGCGTTCCTCAGTTGTTCCCGCAGGTCTGCCTCCCTCTCCAGTGAGTCCTGCAGGTCTCGCAGCAGCTGCGCCGGGTCCTCCTGGCTACCGCCGCGGGTCAGAGATGAGCGGGACACTTTCTGCTAACACACCATTTTTTTACATTAAACATAATGTGTCTTTAGCAAAAGTCGTTATAGTCGCAATAAGCGTTCTTTTAGATAAATTTTGAATGGATTAGATGAGGAGAGAGGAACAATACTGCAGGTAGTCCTAAGTTACATTTGTGAATAGTACTGACCCCATCGTTAAGTTGGTTCTTCTTGAGGTTGGCAGGCGGGGCTCCCGAGGCCGCGGCGAGCTTCGCGTTTGCCTCGGACAGTTCTCTCTGCAGCCTTAACGCTACTTCGGTGGACCGCGCCACCTCTTGTTCCAAATCTTTGATGCGGTTTTCACGTTGCAAGCCGTCTTGGCCGCCTACTATCTGGAATAGATAAATAACTTTGAGCAACTCCCAGTCCAAAAACTAGAATACAATAAACAGCCCTGTCTACCATTTGCGATTTAACGTGTCATTTTAACCCCATCATCGTACACAAGGCGACGCAACTCTCAGATATTTTGCGAATTTGGCATCCATTGACGCTTGCCTGTGTACGTTCCTATATGGATTTGTATTGCGATAGGCGCCTGGATACCAAAGGCGTGAGGTATCTTGTGTACGAAAGAGCTTAAAGACATCACCAGCATTGTACCGTACGTAGCATATTGGGTTCTATAGTTCCCGGAATGAACTACGCGAAATCCCTGGCACAGTTAAGGCCACCCTATGTCCAGAAAGCATATTTCATTGTCCAAAATGATTGATAGCCGTTGCAAGGTCGACCAAAACAGAAATGACTTAATTGACTACCTGGCAGCAAGCCGCATACAAACAGATTTGTGACCATAAACATTCACACTGGTAATTTATTGACATTGTTCTAGTTCAAATTTAGTGCACTATTTATTTTGTAATCACCATGGACTGAGTCCAGGAATAGACATAAATGTTTATAGTAATTTATTTTATGCTTCTGAACTTTACGTTTGTTATGATAACTTCTGGATTAGAATTTCTTTATTATACGTCAGCGTCATTTTCGGCTTTCTCCTAGTAACTGCTGACTAGTTTGCCTCCCCCCTTTTAATGCATTTCATCCTTGGTCTGTGTCTGTGCGACTATCATGCAGGGCGTCTGTTACTCGTAGCTCTGTTAAGCTGACCATACACGGACAGCTTGCTTTTAGCTGATACTGGATAGCAATGTACAGTCTTCTACGCAGGGAACAGTAAAAACAATTGCTGAAGTAGTTAGCAATGACATCTTCGAGAATTTGAATTTCAATGTTCGCGCAGTACTTGTCAAGTCTCTGGCTTGTTAGTGGCCGTTGTCACTAACTGAAAAACTTTTTGTGTAATTTTTTAATGTCATTGAATGAGGGTATCAATATTGCTTAATTATGTATAAAAAGGCTTTCGAACATCCTCTACGTTATTTATCATACGTAATTTCTTCATCAAATTTTACAATATTATAGCTCGTAATTATGTTAGGTTGTTACCTCTAAAAGTTTCTTCTCGTGTTCAGCTTTCTCTTGTTCCAGCTGATCCGCTTTCCTTTCAGTCTTTTTTAACTTAAACGATAAAACTCTACAATTCTTTATGGTCTGTTCTAACTCTCTTCTGAGTGACGAGTATTCATCTGCTTGGTCCTCCCTGGAAACGAGAAATAACAATAGAATTAGGAAAGAACCTTTATGGAAGGAAGAGAGAACCTCTATGAGAGAAATCCTAAATGTAAAGTGACAATTTGATGTTGTATGTTGGTACATCGTCAATTTACAATCGATGTAATTATCACATCTATTCGTGTAATCGACACACAAATCGATGTTAAAATTTCGATTTTCATTTTAATTGTCTATATTTTAGCGCGTTTTTAAATAGTTTACCTACACTAGGTGTTCTTACAGGGTCAGATGACCCAAGTTTGGTCGTTGACGCTTTTGAAAAAAAAACCCACACCGATTTCGGCAGTGTGCTGGGTCGACTCAATATCGAAATTATCGAAGAAGACGAGTATGTACATTCGATTTTTACGCATACTTTGCGTTTAATCTAACGTCAAATCAATGATCGGTAAGATCAATTTATAGATTTGAACAAAGCGCCAAGGTGAAATCTTTGAGTGATGTGCGCACTATCGGCGGCCAAAACTATTTTTGCTACAACTCATTGGTACAATGAACTCAGTTTTTTATGTCTCACCAATGTTGGATTATTAAAATAATTATCGAATATAGATAATAATATGTATAAGTACAGAGCTACGTTAGACAAGCAGACGGCGCACGGATTTTCGTTTTCATAAATTAGTCATACGACATCTGCGCGGTTGAGACTATAAATAATTTCTTCCGCGTGTCTCGTTAAAGTTAACTCACGTTTTGTAATGAGGGGAAGGATTATGTATAGTGACGACAACAAGAACAGTCAACTGTTTTATACAAAGAAAAAAGCAATTCGAATTGTTTTTTTAATTTAAACCGAAGTGTACGATAATGTTTAAGCATTAGGTACGTTTAAGCATTAGGTACACACGGCTACACATCAAGCTATGCAAAACCAGTATTAGCTGACCTTTCATTGCGTGTAAACTCGTATGAATCGAGACCAAAACAAACTGGATTTGTACAGCTTGATATGTAGCCGTGTGTACATATACACCTATTTTTTGTAGTTGCCGTTTAGATTCCCAGGCACAGTAACCTTTCAAGCCCGTCAGTTTGCTATGAGATCTTTGAAGCCCGCATGTAACACGCCGTCTACTCGAGCCTAGACCTTGATCGGACGGCGAGCTGGCTTCGTTGGGGTAAATTACTGGTACTCAGATTTAGACTATCTCTTAGATAGATATCGATTTGGCTAGGATGCCGAGTCGATCTTTGTTAGGAAAATGGGTCAAGTGTCTTACCTGAAGTTATCCTGCATCTCCTCGATTTCTTCCTCGAGGTCTCGCAGCTCCTTCTTCATGTCTTCGTTCTCGTCCATCAGCTCCTCGCACAACGTCTCCGCTGCCAGCAGCTTCGCACGCAGCTGTTCTATTTGACGGGTCTGTGCTTCTACTGATGGCCGAGACTGGAAACAAAAGTAAAATAGGTGGTTTAAAAGCTTATAATTTGTAATCGATGAATCTATTCTGCGTACTGCAGGATTTCTACGTTAACTGACGATATGGCTGTTGATCTCCATGTTTATTCAAACTTGAAAAGACGATAGAGCCAAGCAGTTATTATTTAAATGGTTACGTAAAGGACAACCCATAGTTTCGATCTCTCAAAAACATGGGTCAACTTGAATTTCTGAGGAACAGCATAAATAACACCATCGGATACCCAAGATTCTGTATGCTTACCTCAAGTTCACTTTCAACCTCCCTAACCCTCAACGCTAGATGTTTCTTCTCGTCCTTCAGATCTTCATTCTGTGACGTCAGCTCATTCACTTTCTGCTGCAACTTCAGCACTTCTGAGGATCTCCCCGTGCTGTACTTATTAACCGAGTCAATGTTCGCCAGCCTTCGTAACAGTATGTCACTTTTCTCTTTCTCCACCCTCTCGCAACGTTTCCTCAGCGTGTCCACTTCTTGTTTCAAACTCTCTATTTGCTCCTGAAATTATACAAACACCAAAATTTTGAAGAGCATATAATCTGGGACCTTGAAGACTCGCAGGTGCGTGGTAATAAAGATAGCAGTGCTTACGTCTGCTTTAACAACGTACACAACACGCCAGATCAGGATAGGGCTAATATATTTATTAATAGAACCAGTGCACGTTATGTTTTGGCAAAATTCCTCAAACAGCTGCACGGTTTTACTGATTTCACACAATGTTGGACTTAGGACAATGGAACTTTAGTGATATTCAGTGTTGGTGCTGGTGGCCAAAGCCAACTAAAGACATCTGCAATATCGGAAGCATCTCAAACGCTTTGTCCAATTATGAGTCAATAAAAAAAACTTTGGGATGATGACTGTTTTTCCTCTAGCAATCAGTTTAACTGGTAATGACCATATCCAAAAAGCTATGCTGCTTCGACATAAGAGCTCTAGCACCAAGAAATACTACTCCAAAAATCCTGGTAGATTCATTGTAAAGATATCCTCTCTCACCTGATACTCCTTAACGTTGACATCAACCAGGGTAGTCTCTGTGGTGACGGTTCCTGCGGTGCTCGTATCATCATCAGACTCATCTTTGTCCCGCGTGGGTCCTCCTCGGACTGGAGGCTTTGAGTTTGCTGATGAGTTGCGTGAGCTTTTTACCTGAACACATCAAATGAAATTACCTACACTTAAAAGCATAGGGGTATTTCTGGACTCTTCAGTGGGGCTATTGTGTATCTCGGTGTCTGTGTGGTGACCATCAAATAGGTTCGTTTTGGCTTCTGCATTTGCAATAAAACTGACAAATGTAAATGTTCCCCTAAAATGAACTACTCTAACGCTCTTGAGGCACTCCACTCCTCAACTTAGCATCATAACAGGTATGGCATAAGGTAGGCTGACAACTGCTGGTCAGTGACTATCAAGTTAGCCAATAGCCCAGCTGGTCTGTCTATGTCAAGTGGAAGCTAAAAAGTCAAATCTTACCCTTATCACGAGTTTTCAGTAAAGTAAACTGGAACTTTGACAAATACAAATTGTCAATTTTCAAGGAAAAAATTAGTTCCTTCTTCGCACACCAGAGGCGCTGTTCTATTTTTTCATACAAGAAACGCTGTAAATACTGGGAACACGCTGTAAAGTAAAAGAGTGAAAGGTCGTGCTAAGGGCAGGTATAATAAAGACTTATACGATGTTCAGTTACCTGCATCATAAAGTTGACATCGTCTTTGGTAGAATTTCTGTCTTCTTTGTGCCGGACAGGCTTCTCTTCTTGATGCACTTCTTTACTTCTGGACAAACTTCGTCGTTCTCTTTCCTTTTCTTTTTCTATACTTGATTCCTTTTCAAAACTCTGGGATTTTATTAAATTCATCTGGAAATAATAACCGGTGGATATTATTAGTGCTGGATAATTTTAAACTGGAGAAGATAAATAAATATGGGAAGTGATATTTATGAAAATATAATTTTAGTATTACGTCGGGAATACGTCAAGCTGATAAACTTTCCGTCTAATAATTTACGTCACACCGTAGCCTGTCTTACGCATAAAATTTAAAAACTACTACACCAAATTAGTTACTACTTTTTTTGTTGTGTTCGTTATTTTTAGGCCAAGATTAGATCGAAGAAAGTTTTCGGTAAATACGCTAGATAGGTCGAGATCCAGTGCGAAACCGGACTTGGTCGCTAGTTGATTTGATATCGTTAACTAATTAAGTAGGTCTGTGTTACGAAACATTGTATTGCAATATCCTATAAATAGGAACCTATATTTCAAAGCAATGAAAACAGATAATAGGTCATTTCCTCAATTAATTATAAAGCTAGCGCATTGCCAAGCACTAACTTTCATAGTGACCTTTTATGTTTATTTTGGGCAGCGCATCGCGTTGGGTTCGGGTTGAAAGCTGGGAGCAGTAGCGGTAACGATCAGACGGTTCTATCGTGACCCACTTCCACATCACACGTGTTTGAACCCAAGGTGAACCAATAGTGTTATTTGGGCAGTACTATTTTAAACTAGTCGAATTTCATAAATATTTGTCGAGAATTTCTGTTGTCGCTAAATTTGGCCGAAGTATCGTTGCTAGCGATAAATATTTTCGCAATTTTTCTTGTAAATGTTTGTTTTTTCCTTAATACTTTTGAAAAATTTCAAGCGACATCTTATATGACCCAATTCATTTTGATTTACCTACATGTGAATATAGGTCACGGTTGCGATAATTTTCAAAAGTGTTGCGTCTGCGCAGACGTAATTTCAAAACCGGAAAGACCATAAAGAAGATAATTATTGCTGAATTCGTAAGTGCATACTGTATCTTACTTGAATATCAATAAGGTGTATTTTACCTTTCGCACGCGTTCAGCTAGCGAGTCGTTCTTGTTTATAACAATAGGTGCCTGCACCGGCGCAGTCGACGGCGGAGGAGATGGCGACGGTCGTCGCACTGTCACCGTGTCTGTACACAAAATAAACTGTATTAGTATTTAACATTCATCATTAACATGAAAAAAAAACAACCTGTATGTGTTCAAAGGTTGTTACTTTTTCTTTGTCTACTTACAACTAGAGCCGTCTCGATATTGTGCCTGGAAATGTTTTACTGATTATTCCCTTAGGACATAAGGTCTGGAATTGGGCTAGGTGGTAAACGGTAAAAAGCACATCACCTTTTGACATGAAATGTAATGGATACGGTCAGAACTCCGAAAAAGTTTAATGTGCAAGTCGCACTGTCCGAAGTTAAAAGCGAATGAAGTCATTTTTGCTTTTATTTTAAGACCGAAAAGCTGTTAAGCCGGTATACTTACATCCTACCCATGTATGCTTCGATAAGTTGGTCGCTTTCTAAATTATTTATAACTTTTGTAACTTATGCAGGACCAATTAAATACACATAATTGTCTTGGTTGTGTCGTACTACAAGATTGATGATATATCATTTTAGGCCGTTTTCCACAAATTCCACGAAATGAGATGCAGATAGCTAAAACTTCTTATCCTATTTGATGCAGAAGCAAGTCAAGAAATGGAATGCACTAGCACACTGCCTTGGATACATTAGGTATTGTAGTAATTGTTTGTACAAAAATGCACACACGCCCAGAATGCCCAGTGGAAGAGATGGCCGTGAGGACGTGTGTGAAGTTACTTCTGGTCATAGGATATTTGGGAGATACAATCATTATGTGGTTAAACCGATTCCCTGTGATGGCTGATTAATTGTGAGCGTCAAACAAACCTGAAGTATTATTCTGCCCCGTATCAAGGGACGGCAGTGGCCCCGTGAGCCTTCTCTTGGGCAGCTTCAGACTGAAGGAGACTGCGTTCGGACTCTCGGACTCGTTGGTCCCCAGGTCGGGCGTCGACGTCCACGATGCACTGGTTTTTGTGAACCCTGGACAAAAATAAAGAGTATTTTGAGGAGGAGTTTTGAGAATGGCTGCGCCTTCATAGGCCTTGTGCGTTTTTGTATCTATCTCTTTGTACTTTTCACTTAAACTTTTTACTCAAACGTCTTGCGTTTTAGGCATGCCTCGTTATCGGCATTGAAATGCTCTGTTTGTTTGTATAAGTACATAATATCTCAACAATTTATTTATTTATTTGAAAGCTGCAAACCAGAATAGGTAGATAGATAGATCGACTGCGTGCGTTCGCGAAATGTGTTTATAAATCTATCTAACAGAACAGAAACAAATGAGCAGCAATGCAAACAAGTGAATATCTAAAATTAAAATACCTTGACATTCAGAATGTGAAAAGTAACGAATTTATGTAATAAACAGGGTAATAATTTAGAAGATCGCCGTTCATAAAAATCATCTGACTTTATTGCTATTCTAATAAAAAGTAGTTTTATAGCCTCCAATATGTATTGTTATTTGATGAACGTATGAGTAAAAATATTAATCGCCTCATCTGAGTGTTATAGCTTGTTTGATGATAGAGTGGAATATGAAAATAAATTAACGAGTCATCAAGCACGATCGAACCGGATTTACAGTCAAAATTCCAAGATTTATTATAAAGTTTTGATGCAGTTAATATCTAATTTATTGTTTCTAATCTAATGTCTTTGTTAGTAGTCTTCGAATGAGCGATACAAAATATTTTTTAAATGCAATATCGAAGATGTAGATACTATCTTCGATGTTTCATTTTAAAATGACGATGAATACAAGCTGATGACACCTAAAAACATAATAAACATACTCGGGTAAAACATATAAGACCCTATTTTAATCCAGATTATAGGTAGTCAGACAATGAACAATTCGCAATACTTCTTTCTCAAATCGAAGCGTGCATGTAAAGCAGCAAACGATTGAGCCCGTTATCCGAAAACGGGGATAACTAAAAAACATAGTCTGTCTTATAAGCTTACTGTGTTTCAAAATGTACAACATATATAGGTTTCATTAATAATAATAGATTTCTCGCATGTATATTAAGTAATTAGTTAATTTAGTAGAGCGAAAGATATTTTAATTAAAATCCACAATTAATGACTTTACATTTGTTATACAGGTGTAACATTATGATCTTGGCTCGCTTTTGCAGATATGTCTGAATTGATACTTATTTTGTTTCAATATTTTCTTGTTGTGAGAACAAAAGAGAAAAAAAAAATCAGAGTTCAGGTAGGATACAGCTTACAAAATGCCTTATGTTAGCCTTCGAAATTAGGTACATACCAGTGTTGGTAGCTACAGGAAAAATACTACGGCCATGTAATTCGCTTATAATATTTAGGTATTCGAATAGGTCATCTATCATCCATGTTATTAGATGCGCTAGCGTCGTACAATAGTAATTTAGTCAGCTGCTATTATTATGTCTGATATTTACTGTGTTGCCATTCCCCAGTATTTATAGTTTGTGTTGTGTCTAGCTATTGTAATGTGACAAAAACTGCAAGCACTATACAGGGTGAATTTTTCAACTGGGCGTGGATGGCTACTTTCGAAACTATGAGGAATATCGAAAAACGTTGAAAGGAGTCTCGAGGCCGATTTTGACGAAAACTAAAACTGCATCATTGGATTTTAGAAAAATCAAAAATCCTGGTCAGAAATCGAACCCGCTGATTTTGGAAAAAAAAATCACACCCTGTGTTATTATACCGTTCGATAGTGTTGCTAATAAGGATCAAATTCTGGGAAGAAATCATATACGGAAAACTTAAAGAAAACGTATAATTACAAAAAAACTGATTAATCTTCAAGGCAAAGACTGTTTTTGAAACATAAGTTACCGTTTCTTCTTTAAAATAATGCTATTTTTAGTTCAACTCAATAATGTCGTATTGCCAAGGACAGTGGGTTTGTTGAAACGTCAAATCCAGTGAGACATTGAAAACAATGAAATTATATAATTTCGAATAAATTATGGCTCAGTAGATATAAAGTCCCATGGAAAAATAGCAATTTCATAAAAATCAGCCATTTCCTTAAGTTTGCCGTATATGATTACTTCCCAGAATTTGATCTTTATTAGCAACACTATCGAACGGTGTAATAATACAGGGTGTGATTTTTTTTCCAAAAGCAGCGGGTTCAATTCCTGGCCAGGATTTTTGATTTTTCTAAAATCCAATGATGCAGTTTTAGTTTTCGTCAAAATCGGTCTCGAGACTCCTTTCAACGATTTTCGATATTCCTCATAGTTTCGAAAGTAGCCATCCACGCCCAGTTGAAAAATTCACCCTGTATTGTCATGTGCACCTTTTATTGGAATTGGAGTTGTGTACATTTTAAACCACAAAACATTATTCTGACATTCTCCATTTTTTTAATTCTTTCAACTATCATATGCCTCATTTACATTCAGCTGTAGTGAGCAGGTAAGTGGGCAGGACGAGTATGTAAACGTATACTTCTCATGTCACTGCTTAATGCCACTCGCGCTGCCCAGCGCTCCCCAAAAGAGCGGTTTTTATGCGGACTTCAAAGGACCGGCAGCGCGAGCGGTAGGGCGTGTTTACATTCTGCTCAAGCGCTCAGTTGACACCGATTATAATGCCTCGTAGAATTCTATTACGATGAATAGATATCATCCACCATCTTCTACGATGTCTTTTCTTTTTTTCATTAGATTTATTTTTAACTGACGCACATAATTATGTATCGCTAAAAGACACAGCGCGGACACTGCAAAAATTTCAACGTCTGCCATTGCCGGAACTTGAAAGCGAAGTGAGAGGCAGGGCAGTATGTAAACACACATTTCCTTCGATCCTGCCACAGCAGTATTTAGGGAATTATTGCCGGCAGCGCGAGGAGCAGCGATAGGGGCTGAATGTAAATATGTCGACAACTTTGGTTTTTTGCGGGTACCGGATTTGATCCCTCAGAGAGACTCCAAATATCTATGAAAAGCACTTGGAAGTAACTTTTTCTCTCGAATTTAGATGTGTAAGCTTTTGTGAGATGGGATAATTCTCTAATTCAATATCCATACTTTCATTATCAAGTAGGTATTATAAATTCGAAAGGAACTGTCTTTCTGACTGACAGCTGTTACCGTAACAAAAATTATTTGAATATTTGGTACATAAGAAGGCCATGTTTAGGACATTAGTACTTATTCAAATAGGCTTTTATGCTGACCACAGATATTCCTGTGGGCTTATTTCCTACCACCATGCAGGTGAACCTGCTGCTTAAATCTCTACTTTTATGTACTCACTCGTAATAGTAAGGAATTATTGCTTACCTGAGGAGAAGGCGTCTTTCTTGGCAGTGTCGATGGTGCTGAGGTTGGTACTGGACGCCCAGCCTCGCCCCACTTTCTCCACTTCCACGCCATTATCTTCTTCTCGACTTCTGCGTAAACAAAGATGATGTTTTGATGAACATGGGTTCCGTTGGATTTTCTGAAACTTTCTTACAATATACCTACACTACACACATTATCCTGGCGATAACAAACAACAGAAATATAATTACCCAATGTGGTTAAGTCGATTGGAAGTTATGCGCGTATAGTCGTACTTGTCGACTTTATTTTATAGGTACTATGTAAAGAAAAGAAACAGGGAATTTCAATAACATACGATGCTGCATTCAACATAGCACTGAATCTGTGGAGCTTACCTATATTTTTTTGATCCGTGATCTTTGCCGGTGTGCAGACGAATGTTGAACAGGCCATTTTAAACTAACAGTTAGCACTAGAGATTTTAAAATCTAATAAAACCAACGGAATTCTAGACAGCCTTAAATAACGTTGCCAATAAAATTCTCGGTCTACCCACCAAAACTAAATATTTCAAAAACGGAATTTGTATGATGCATCATGCGTCAGTCTTGATTGGCTGTAGGTAAAGCTACATGACGGTAAACTAACTCGAAAATGTATCCAGTTGTGTGAAAATGAAAGATCTGACTAAATGTGTTTGATACTTTGATCTCCAAATCTGAGCCGGTTTTATTGCAATATCAAAGAGATTTTCAATTGATACACAAATTCCTATTTTGTTTGTAAATGTTAACAAGCTATAAGAATCGCGTTTGTAGCATTAAAACAGGTGTATAGACGCCAGCATGTGAACCAGCTCTAGTTTATCAAATTAATAGATTTTCAACTTTATCACAAAAAGAAGAAAGTTCATGTTCGGTTGTGAACATTTTAAAGTTTAGGACGTGCTCCATTCTGTACATGATATATGTTTTTGATTCAGTCTAAATATTTATGAGTTTATGTGCTATTTATGATATATGAACTGCATTCTGGAGTTTATCTGTCTTCCTATATGAACCGCATGGCTAACAGCTCTTAAACAGATCAAATTGAAAGCTTTTAGCAGTCATGGACTTATGAGTCATCCTATTGGATATTGAGTGCGGACTCACAACATCCTTTCCGTTGTAATTTGCCGTAATAAGACTCGAATGATTTGTGTATTATGTTCCGTGCATTACGATAGTTTTTTTATATCGTAGCCCTCGCACTACGATTTTTTACAGAAACTCATACACAAACACTTGAAACACTCAGACCCTGAAAGACTACTTGTTAGTCAATAAAATATTTGTTCCGTGCGATAATCGAACCTGTGACACGTAAGCGTAGCAGTCGATTGCTTAGCCACTGCTACCGTCCCGAAATTAATAAATACTGTGCGTACATACTAGGTACTTACTCGAATATACGTATGTATAGTGACAAAACGGACGTACACACGAAGGCGGCATGCGTCAATATTCAGCAACCGGGCGCAGTACAAACAATCCACAAAAACGCTCAGGAATTTGGAATAGTGCCATCTTTTTTTTGTTAAACATTAGAAAGAAACAACTGGAGACAGGTAGTAAAGTAGACCGGTCAAAACTATAATTGTTATAGGTCATGGTTATCCATGTTCTGTGACAATTTTTCCAACCAACAACTACAGTCATGGGAGTGTATTCTTTGGCAGAACAGACGCAATTTCCAGATGTAGACAGACAGACTAGGTACATTTAAAGTCTTTACCCGACTACGGCAAAGCCAAAAAAAGAGGGTTATAATTTATAGGTACCTACAGACCTTGCGGAAACCCAAACAAATTTTCGTGCGTTCAAGCGTTTTGCCATACCTTTTATTGAAATAAAATATAGCAGCTCACAATTAAGAACCCATTAATATCGTTAGTAATTTTCACCCGTGGTGTTAGGCAACTGGGCTTCTCCCAGTTGTAATTTCCTTTTGTGCCCATTGGCCTTGTTTTGTTCTGTCTCCTGCTTGACATAGAGGGAAGTGGAAACATATGTTTGCTACTCCTCCGCTATTCTTTCCTGATTAATTTTGTTGCAGGATCCAAGACAGGTAAATTAACTCTCCGGGACACGTCGAGCTTCATTGTCTCCGCTTTTCTGGTGGTTGCCACTATTGATGTTAGCTTTCAGGAGTTGCAGTGGTTTGGGAACAGTGTACCTACTGGGTTTGTTCCAAAAAACTTCAGTCCATTCACAGTTACTAAAATGGAAATATCTACAGGCTTCATATTTTTTTGTTAAATGCATTGGGACAGCCCAAAAGTGCATGTCTGGTCTACTAAACTATAACTCGAATGAATGAAATTATCAGTTGAGTTGACCGATTTTTATTGAATAAACGTAATTTAGACTGTAATGAAACTTACAAGCATTCATGATTATACGTCTATGGACATTATTCGATAAATTGCTTTTGGCAATCAAATAACCGCCATAAAATTAGTCAGCAGTGCAGCAACTTGGTGGAAATTACGAGCGTGTATTCGCAGTTTTTACACTAAGTGAGCATAACTTTGAGTTATCTTGAAATACACATGTTACAAGATCAGAGGAAGATTTTTTACTACAAAGGCAAACACATTAATGGCACTGTATCTTCATGTGTGATTTTTACTTGATCCTCAATAATAGTAATGCATTATTGGTATCTTTACTTGCATAATATGTCACCTATTGAATCAAAATCAAGTCATTCGAATCATTACTTTTTGAAGAATACTCCATTTCTCAAAGGGCCCGCCTCTTTGTGAAAAGAAAGACGTTTGCCACTGAGACATGGCAGAAAATTAAAACTTGTCTGTCTGTACCCATTAGGTAGTGTAGGTAGGTTTTGGCTTTGCGAGAGGTAGTTAATCCTGGTACCTAAAGCAGAGTTATTTCCATCCGGCAAATCCAGATGATCGATCAATCAATCAAATTACTGGTGATTCACTGTTCAGTGAAATTATTTGTTTGAAGCCCATAAATATTCATATTCATGTGACAGAAAAACGTAAGCTATAGGGTCTATGGCTAAAGATCTACTGAAAATGATTGGCGAGACAAATTTAATAGATTCCGGTAGAACTGGAAGGAGGAGGTGCGGGTTAGCGAGAAGGAGGAAGGAGGATGTGTTGAGGGAATAAAGGGAGGGTTTTGAGTAGGACAGAGTAGCCTACCAGAAAAATAAGATAATATTTGTTTTGATTTCTTTTCCTACCTATATAATACAGATAATGGTATTTATTCATCTATTTGTTCTAGGGGTTATTCATCTTATTAAGTTACACCAGCTAAGTGATGATATGTTTTACACGTCAACTCGCTAACTACTGCTAAGTGTACTTTTAATCTGCCTACGTATTTTTGTCTTAAGTTAGGAAAATGTTTTAACCGCATATAGTAAAAATGTTGTTCCCATTTTGAGCAAGTTTATTTTACTATTTTGTGGGTATCCAAATAATCTTCTTTGTTTTTTTCAGTTTCCGATACGTAGTAAGATGATGCATTGCCTTCAAAGTTAAAAAGAGATTGATGATCACACATCATCAATCCCTTCGCTAGGCTCGGTGATTCATCATCATCATGACGGATGGCCTCAGTTTAGTACCGGATCATGTCCACCCACTAGTACTTAAAGGGTTCAAATAATAGACTTCCGTTGTGCACAGGTTACGTAGTGTTTCGGCGGAACTGGATAAGTGTATCCCTTTGAATTATCATTTGAGTTTCTAAGACGCGTCCGGCAATTCGTGTCTGTAATGATATTTGGTACAAGGTTTGGATCATTATATGACAGCACCTAGTTGTAATACTGCTTATTACTATACTATGAGTGGCAGTTGGTAATAGTTGGTGCACTGACCGTGATGACGGTGTGTTCCAAGTAGAGAGGCTCGGCGTGGACACCGCGAAGTCATCCTCCTTCTTGCGCACGCCGCCGTGCTCCTTGTAATCTCGGAAGCATCGCTTGCAGCGCGTCGGCCAGCGCACCTGCGGGTGGAACCCCAGCGGGCACAGCGGGTCGCCCTTCGCCAGCGGGTATAAGTGATGCATTCTCACACTAACACACACAAATGCACTTTACAAATGTCAAAGATTTCACCTAAATGCCGCGAACGAAAACAATTCCGTCACATTCCTCCTCTCACACGCAGTCAATGCCACCACTCGTAACACGGCATCGCACTCGAAAGGGAACTAGGAATAACCACATACACACGCAAATGTTTATGGAATGAACTTTACGATTTTACGCTATAAATAATAATTTATTCAACCGGCAACGTGTTCAGGCGCTCGTACGTCTGCACCCAACAGTGGCAATAAAAATATCTCGCTGCTAGCACTGAACCGGGCGACCTAAATCGGCAGCTCTGAACTCGCTACTAATTCTCAGACTTTCTAGGCGCGTTAACACAAACGCGATTTTATCAGTGGAAGCGAGTTCTGAAAGCGCCTTGCGGCGTTAGGTTCGCGTGAGCAGGTTTGCGAAGGATCGCGTAAGTGGAGCAGGTCGCGCAGCCTCGGTCATGTAACAGGCAACAGACGGGAGGGTGGCGTGCGCTGGCGCAGGCGGCGGACGGGCCGGCGCGCCGGGGACTGGCGGCGGCGCGGGCACGGAGCCAACGCCGCGCGCGCCCGCACAGCCACTTATGTTCTATTACACCACACACCGCTGAACCGCTGCCCGCTTGCTGACCGTCTATAAAAATAAAACAGACTCGCAAATAAAACGCGTCGAGGAGTATCTCGCCGCATCGAAGCCGGATACGCGAGCACGTCTGTGTCGCACTAACTGCATAACCTGCGCCAGCGCATCTGGGTTCAGACGAAGTGCCTGTGCTGCGGTGATATGACACTTATAAATATATTAAATTCACACCTGTAGCGAGCTATAAACACCTGTGAGTCGAGTGCAAAAGCAGAACGTTTACGCCAGAGAAAATTCGCGTTACAGATATAACAGTCAAAGAGTCAATAATAACTTTATGAATGGGCGTTGACGTCAAAGTGAGTATTTTCATTGCGTAGGTAGGTATATACTTGTCCATACATCTCAAAGTCAGTCACGAAAACGTAAAT
This sequence comes from Agrotis ipsilon, assembly GCA_028554685.1. NCBI lineage: Eukaryota > Metazoa > Arthropoda > Insecta > Lepidoptera > Noctuidae > Agrotis > Agrotis ipsilon. Next base: position 8,468,789 of record CM052955.1, read on the forward strand.
AAAAGGCAGTTCATAATAGTAAAACTTTAATAAATCTGGTATAAAGAAAATAGTTGTAATATGTATGAACTATTTATGGAAGGATTTTAAATCTATGTTATCGTAAGCTTAACTTAAAGTCTATGATCTATTCACATAATTTACACTTTGAGACGTTAAATAAATTCGAATGATTATGCTGTCATTGTGCGATATCGTTTGAAAGTTAATGTTATAACTTTGAACACAGTGGTGACGATATATTTACGGTTTATCCCTGTGTTATCTCATGGTTATATACTAGATATAATAATAATTTGCTTTGCTTAAAAATAAATTTGTTTCTGGAGAACGTTTACATACAAGTTTAGACCTTCATATATGATCGAAGAGGAACTTAAATACAATGATATGTTATGCTAGAATTGTTGGTTATTGTTATGTACTTTGAGCATAGTTAGCAGAAGTCTCCTTGATTGAGTGGTTCATCCTCCTTCTTGTCATAGACAAGTGTTTTGTATATGACCTCTTCGAAGTGGAGCGCGTTTAGACCCTTGGGTTCAGCAACCTTGATTTTGACGTCACCGGGGTAGAGGATCTCGCCCTTGTTCTTGGTGCAGCCCATCACGAGGGATTTCTGCAGTTTGTCGATGCATGGGATTTCTGTAAGGAAAATTGGTAACCGTTAAAATATTATAATTATATATTTATATAGGTACATTTTTATTTATCAAAACTAGTGATCCAATTATGAAAAATGTTGCAATATTAGGAAGCTTGACTGTCCTCAAGTGTCACAGGCTGTTCACGACGTTCCCGTTGGAATAAGTTTCAAACATAAAGAGCGAAGTTGCGGGCAAAAGATTTTAACCATGCTCTAAAGAGCTTCTCCTTTCTAGCAAGACTCTAGCCATCAAATGCAAAAAAAAAACTTTTAATTTCCCAATCGGATCTTTAAATTTTATTCATAGGAATTGTTTTGCCTACTAAAACAATTCCTATGAATAAATTTTAAACATCCGATTAGGAAATTAAAACGATTTTTTTTCATACCAAGCTTTAAAATTTAAAAGAGTTCGTGGCGCTTTGGGTTCTTATATTTTTTCGATATTATTTATTATTAAGATACTCGTTAAAAATTACCCGTTTGTCTAAAGTTAAACGTGCTGGTATTTCTAATCTAATAATTCTAAAACTCACAATGACTATGAAAACTACTGAACAAAGTGACATAGGTACCTTTAAAATAAACTATGTACGAGTATATGATATTTAATTAGCAAACCAAATATTGTAATACTATATTTTATTATACAGTACAGACTGCGGTATAGTCACATAAGTAGAAGAGTGTGTTAGGATACATCTACCGTAGATGAGGTACCTGGCTAGGTACTCAAACTACTTAAATTACCTTTTGAATTTAAGTTTACTAAAGGCTGATTTTTCAATAGTTAGATAACTTTTATCTGAGGAATAAAAATGGCGGTTTGACAGTTTTTCTATAGATATGTCAATTCGCTATTTTTATTTCTATTTTGCCTATCTGACTATTGAAAAATAATCCCTATGTCATCACTGTAGGTACGTATAATCTATCTAGCTTGATTATGCATTATTCAAAAATAATAAATTGCAACAAAGCTACTTTAAAAGATTATAAACAAACGAAAATTAATTCGTCATATTGTAACATCGTTGCTTGTGACTGTACCTACTTGCGATACCTACTCAACCTTTGTACCTAATTATTATGTACCTATCTAGTTATTACGTTATCTACGTGCAAGTTTTGAATACCTAAGTTCTTAATGAACCCTTCAATGTTTGCATAGGGTGTTACATACCCAACACAGCATCAAAGGATTAGTTAGATCTTTTCAAATTATATTTTTTCCCTTTTAGCTTCGTAAAAACACTTATCCCATATTATTATGTTAGTATCTAGCAAAATCGAGATTTTGTATGAATCCGATTTTTATTCATATGGCTGAGGTATCATGCACCCCACGAAACCGTTTACGTCACTTTTTGAGCACGACTAGGGGTTAAGTAGTAAATGTATCGCATTTTCCTTATTGATCTATCAAGAAGTAAATATTTATTCAAGCTTGAGTAACACAAACCCTAAGGTGTGTGACGAAAGACCGGCGACATAACGGCTATACATTCTATATGATTATGAAACTGCGGTTGTCTAGTTATTTCGCAAGAGGCCGACCAGTTTCATTAAACTAGTACGCACTTTAGAAGTAAAATCTCATTTACCATAGAAATAGAGAAAAGGCTAAGCAATACTTGCATGGAATTCTCTCTCTCTCTTCAGATAGCGATTTAGCAAAAAGGGGTAGCCCTCGAGCCTATTTTTTTACATTTGCCTTACTTTAAATATTGTATATACTCCTGTATCATGAGTGCGTTGATTTACATTCACTCACACCAGAAAAAGCAGTAGTGATAGTGACCCAGTAGTAACGGCCCGACTTACTAGCTGTAAGTCGTGGATTAGAACCCCCCAGGAGCGTTACTTTGTTTAATTATATTTAACCACCACTGCTCTGAGAAAGGTGATGCAAATCATCGCGAGGAAATGGCATATTCGGAAGCCACAAAATTCGCCTCTCCTAAAGAGGAGGCGTGCCCCAACAGAGAGAGAGGAGTGGCGGATTTTGTGGCGTATAATAAATGTTCGCACTGGTATACAGCACATTTATTATGCTGATCGTCGTACCTAGAGGCTAGTAGCCAGACTGCTTATTAGCCAGTCACTTAATAACCAATACAAGCACCAAGTACTATTAGTGATATATTTATAAAATTGTACCAACTCCAAGACATGATCCAGTTTATTTATGGATCTACGGAGATACGTGTTTAGCATATACAAATTAATATAAGATAATGCGCAGTAGGGTATGAAGTACGAACCGCGAGAGTATCTCATTACTCAGGTGCAATCAAAATGCGTCGATCGATAACATTTACCGTTTAAACGATCTAGTGGGGCACCCGCGCTTAAAGCTCCTTTTAAGTCCCCTAAAGCCCCTTACTCTTAGATCTGTCGTTCGATGGAACAGTGAAGCACGCTTGCTCTGAAGTGAATTTGATTGGTTCAGTGAAGCACGCTTGCCTAGAAGTAAGTATTCATTCTTGACTTAAAGACCCCAACGCTACAGGTATCAGGAAACAATGATTTCAGAAGAGAATTGCACTCCAGAGCTGCGAACGTAGTGGTATGTCAACCATTTACCGATGGCCCTATGCCGAACCTCTTGCAGTCCGATGACGGAAAAACTTGCAGAATCAATCTATCAATAACGTCTTGTAATACAACTATCCGCAACTTTATAGAACCTCCAAGAGGTCTTCTTGAACTTATAATAAAGGTACACTAAGCGCGCGAGTTGAATGCAGAGCTTAGGAATGCGGTAGTGCTGTTGACAAGTATGGCAAAGTACTACACTGCAGGCGCGTGAGGTGGGGCGTGCGGGTAGCGGGGGGCTCTTCACCTCAGGCCCCGACTGCATTCAACTCGCGCGCTATCTGTAGGTACTCGGTAGGTCTACAAACCTGAAGTGACAACTTTTTTAATCGGCGTGCCGAGCGCGTTCTCGATGACGCGTACATCTCGAACTAGCTGCTGGAACTCTGTAGGGTTCAAGGAGCACACGTGGTCGGTTCCCTTCATCGTCTTCTCCAGGGTTATGTGCTTCTCCAAAACCTGGGTAGGACAAAAAACGTACTTTTTAAAACGACATTATGAGTGTTATGTATAAATGATGTATTTATTTAGCTAAATTGGGTTTGAAACACTCTTATACCTCAAATAAAACACCACTTTTCTTTAAAAACTAGATGAGGCCGGTGTTCCAGACGTTAAACAAACATGGAGTTAGAAGTATATTTCGTGTATCTATTCCATTGTGTAACCAGATGCTTGATCAGGGACGGATCGGACAATATGGAACAATTGTAGCAGGTGGCTTCTGCCCACCCTCTTGGAAAAAAGGTGTGATTTATGCAAGAATTGTAGCAGGTGGCTTCTGCCTACCCTCTTGGGAAAAAGATGTGAATTTCTTTTGGTCTATATTCTAAAGACTGGAAATTATAGTGAGGTATTGAACTTCACTTTGTCGATTGAAGTGGGGAAAGTTTCTAGACATTGTGATACTCAACCGCTGCCGTAGGAATTCTTGTGTCGATGGCAATCTAATCGACTCAGAATTAAGTTAGTCTCTTCAGAATGTATAGAATAAGTTCTGCATGTGATTTTCAGCCCTGTGGTAGAACGTAAAAGGCTATTGAAGGAAACGGGGTGGATTTTAGACTGTTAGTGTCGGACAGTCCCTTCCGTCGACCAATGGCGGGAGGACGTTAAATTTGAGAACTCCCAAAAAAAAGTAGATCAGTGTTCGTGAAGATTTAGAAAATGGGTGATCAGCTGTTACAACAGTGCAAGATGATGGAGATGCGAACATCCAAACGTTAAAAATAAATATAGCATTTTGTTTTATCATCCACCCTGATATCATTCAAGCACCTGTTGCAAGACAATTGAATGTTTATAAACAACGCGATATGACATAACAATAGGCACTTCGATCACCAGACTAAATAACTAGGTATGTAATATGCAATTAGGCTCTTCGAATCGAAGGTATGATGTCTACGAAAGAAAAAGGATTAAACGATGCCATGACGTCTTAAAAATGTAAGAACTGAGAAGTAAAATAGGCAGGGAGATGATGATGACGCTTCGAATTAAAGACTAGTGTAAATCGGACCAGGGCCAAGAATTAATGAATCACCCAGGGTGCCTTTCCCCCGAAAAGTTATTAATAGCCAGACAAAGGAAAGTCAAATTCGACGATAATAATAATTTTGGGTATCAACAACATCATTATAAACGTTATCGCATATGTGGGTATATTTTCGACATCTTGTCGATAAACCACACTTTATTATCTAAACACACTATCTATATAATATAACTATATGTAAGGCAAACAGAAACGAAACACGAAGTACAAATGTACACAAACACAGACGAAAAACATGTTTTTAAATACTTTTCGTTTGAAATAGAGATCGTTAAGTTGTTTGGCTGAATTTTGTTTGGAAGTCTTAACCTGCGAGAATTTGGGTGAAGACTGAAAATAAACTGATTTATTAATATTTCATACTCGTCATTTGACTAACGTTTCCCTAACTATGTTGCGGTCTGCTTCTAGTTAAACAAGTGCAGCTGAATTATTATCAGTATTTTGCGACTGCCTATCTGACCTTTACCTATAATTCCAGACTGATGTTGGGAAATAAATTTTAAGTCTGTTACCTTTTCACATCGTAACGACTGAAAAGATTTCGATGACATTTGGCATACACATAGATCATGCTTTTTATCATGTGAATTCTTGTGGGAGAATTTTCTACATTTACCTACCAAAGTTTAATGTAATTTCAAGTGTATACCTTAGCTCCCAAAGCGACTGAAGCTAGCGCCACTGCAGTGCCAACCTCCTGCCCGGAGTATCCAATAGGGATATCAAACGTGTTCATATAATCCTGGATCACAGTCAAGTTGCAGTCTTCATAAGGCACAGGATACGCCGAAATGCAGTGCAGTAGGCAGAAATTCTTGTGTGTAGCAGATATTATGTCGTAAATAGTTTTAACTGCAGATTTATCGACCATCCCCGTTGATATAATAAGTGGGACCTTTTTGGAGGCGGCGTACTTTAAGAACAATAAGTTGTTCGAGTCGCCAGACCCGATTTTGATGAATGGTGCCTTGATGTTGACGAGAAAGTCGAAGGACACCTGAAATATTATGAACAATTTTGGTTAAATTTAATAACAGTTTTTGTTTATCAATTTATGAACTCAATGGAAAAATGAGTAGATGTTTTAGTAATCTTTACAATTTTTTCGACAAGAAATTCTGATATATCTACTTGTATTATTAGTGCTTTTCCTTGTGAGTACTTCTTTTACAGTAATGACTTTTAACTGGCACAGTTCAATATTTATGGCAATCAATGAACGACAAATAATACAACATGTCATGGCCAAATCAAGAATGCTAGTTATTAATCACCTCTTACGAGCTATGTGGCAATGTCTTGCTACCACTAATAAATAGATTGAATAGCATGAAGCGTGAAAGTGTTTCATTCCGCCACATATCTATTGCCAACACACAACAAATATTTAGGTAGTACTTATAACTACCATGCGGATCTGCAACTAATATGAGCGTGGCTATCACTGATATAAATAAGTTTTGAATTGCGTCTGTATCCAGCGTCCGCAAATATTTTTCCAGTACATTTGTAGACCTGCTTAACAATGATGTGGTTACTGGTCAATGAACTATTTCATTAGCTTGATTAGCTTCAAACCATCAATGATTAAGAGCCAGTTGTCTTACCATGTCCATAGCCGACGCTGTGCATAATATGCCCACTTCATGTGCATACTTAAACAGTTCCCTGTACTGACTCTCCGAGAATTCCAGATGTCTTTTATGTTCACCATAAGTCTTGCCCCAAGAATTGGGGTTATCGTACGGCCGCTCTAAGTATTTCTTTGTGAATTTCTCGTTGAGACAAGTCTTTTGAAACTTGACACAGTTGGCACCTGCATCCTGTAATGTCAATTAAGAAATATGTAGCAACGGTCTATAGTAGATAGCATATATCGTTCATGCACATTTCGACATCTCTATACCATTCTGCGATAGAGTAAATCCTATTAAGCCGTCTTGTTTTGATGACATCATGTGTACAAACAGATTGCCAGGAAAATTTTACAATATCACAATGTTTATTTTATAATCTAAGCTGTGTTATAATCCAATGCTAAAAGTAGGCGTGGAAAGTAGGATGTTAAGCTATGTCATTTAAAATAGCGATTACGAAACGATGAACCCAAGTGTGACTTAATGCAAGTAAGTAGGTAAGAGTTAGATAAAACGATGTAGACAGAACTGCACATGCATCCCAATGTGCTTCTGTCTACATAGCACAACACAACAGACTGGTATAGGATCAAGTTTTAGTATTCAGTATCAATTGTTGTCGCACTGCACTACCGAATACTTATTACAAGTCCCTCAAAGAGAACGTTGCTTCTCTTTGTTTTGTTTTTGAACGTAAACAAAGCGATCAAATGTTTTCCTGGTGCAGCTATTATGAAAAGTAGCTTACCTTAGCGGCTTTTATTAACTTTTTTGCTATTTCAATGTCTCCTTGATGGTTCTGTCCAACTTCCGCTATGATGAAGCAGGGATTGCTGCCGCCAACTTTGACGTCGTCGTTTATCTTCACTTCTACCATGTTCATTGTCACGCTCGTTCCATAAAAACAAACAAAGCGAAACCGGCTTCGGTTCCGACTGCGAGTAGGGTTCGGTTCACACTGGCACTGCGCGGCGGAGGTTTATCGACCTCTCGCTCAAGATCAAATCGGATAAATAAGGTCAATTCAATATAAGCGAGCAGCTCGTTGCGCGGCGGCCGGCCGAGTGCGCGCGTCTGCGCCGCCGGCCCGCACCCGCACCCACTCCGCATGATAATTGATAAAACCTGTAGGTATGTACAACAAGCCCGTGACCACCGGCATGTCCTGCCTCAAGGCAAAAATACACAAACACTATATCAAAATATATTATTTATTGCAAATAAATTGCATTTCTCGATACTTATACAAACAAAGAAAATATATTTTATTATACACGCAAGCTGTCGAGTCTTTGTTTCACATTTCAGAATGTTTACAATAATTTCGATTATAATTATTCATGGTCAAACATCGCACGAGGCCATTTTTGCGATATCATTGTGATTTTTGAACCTATCGCCTATTGCACGGTTGACTTTTGACTCGGTAGGTTTGCCGAGATAGTTGGAGATGTATCGTCCCGCCTCGATGAGTTTGACGAGGTCTATGTGTGTGTTGAGTCCCAGGCCGTACAGGAAGTACACCAGGTCCTCGGTGGCGAGGTTGCCGCTCGCCCCGCGCGCGTACGGGCACCCGCCCAGCCCCGAGATAGAAGAGTCCACAGTTTTTATATCGAACTGCAAAAACAAGTTATGTTAAGAGGCTTGTCAGATGACGTAACTATCATTAATGCGGGTGTGTGTTGGACATAACCATATTACTTTTTTTTATTTACTTTTACAATGTATCCAGCTGTTCTAGATATGAACTGATAATTTTTATCAGTGGCAGTGGCTACCATGTCTTTGTGAGCGTATAATCAAGCTCAAAGAGGTCTGATAAGTAAGATTCTAGAATTGTTATTATTTAAACGACCGATAAATGTATCGCTTAAATATTTATGTGGAAAGACAATAATAGCACGTAACATTAAATGTGTTATCGCACAAAGCAAGGCAGGAACATAGAGCTACTAAATGAATGTATCGTTTATACGATACATTCATTTAGTAGCTCTATGGAAATATGTTTGGCATCTGACGGTTTGTAACTGTGGAGCAATCAGCACTCAATATGTGGACCGCGGCAATCATACCGACGTGCCCTGGTTTCGACACACCATTTTTGTATGCTGATAAATTTCATCTTGAGTCTGATATTGACGCTTGACCTTAGGCCATTTCTATTTAGAATTACACCCACCATGGCAGTTATTTCTATTAAATAATATTTAGTAAATTATTTAATATATTATGTACATAAATAGGTACATAAAAATTGGCTCGATTCATTGCTCGTCCAATAAACACGCACCATAGAAAAGCTAATCTACAATGTATTCATCATCATTCAGGCAATAGCGATAGTCATCCACTAAACAACGATTGCCAAATTGATCGGTCGTGCATTTTTCGGATCCAGTTTAATTATAATTATAGCTTGCACAAAGACACAGTTTTTTTCTTTATCTCTCTATTTAAACGAAAAAAAAACGTGACCAATCAACATAACTGTGTTTTTATCATAGCCTTTGGAGTCACAATATCATAACATAAGTACCTCTAATCCAGCCAGCAGGTTTGATAGCGCCTGCCCGTATGTATCGTGGAAGTGCAATGCCAATTGTTCAGGCTTTGCAACAGTCAGTACTTCTCGCATCAGTCTCTTGACGGATCCCGCAGTTCCCACGCCAATGGTGTCCCCCAAGGAGACCTCATAGCACCCCATCTCGAACAACTGTTCTGTGATCTGTTATAAATTTTATTTTATTTTAATAATACAAATATTTTTCTATTTTTGCCTGGTTAGTTTGGATTTTGCTGCCAAATGAATCCAGGGACAATAGAGGAAACCTTAAAGCCTTGTCAAGTGGATACAAAAAGGCCGAAAGTTCTACTTGCTTGACCACAAGAGTATGGCAAATACTTATTTATTTCTGAAGTTAATTAAGTACTTTAATTTAAAAAAAAATCACAGTGACATTATTCCAATGAGCGTATGTAATGCGAGTACCTACCTACAATTTGTTATTTTGAATACCTAGGTACTTGAATGTATATGACAACGAAGATGAAATACAATTATTTTTCATGCATGGCATTCTTTTACTTCAAGTAACTCATTTGTATCCACTATTGGCACGGAACAAATATTTGTTTATCCTACTAGTGGATAGTTATTCCGGATCTGATTGTTTGTTTGTGTAAAATGTTTACACCCACAACATAGGAGAAATTCCTGGTGTGGAGCAATGTTCTAAAAAAATAATTTAACTACTCATTATTTGAGCAAAATATAATATTGCTTGCTGCCCGATAAGTATTATGCGGGTTTCTTGCCATGATTCGATCTGCTTACCACTTTTTAAAATGGGCGTGAAGTGCAGAAGAAATCGAAATGAAATAATTCTGAAAACTGAAAAATGGTTGTTTTCATATTTACACGAAAGTTGCAAGATGTCGTGAGTACGATAAGCAATACTTACCTACAGTGATAAAAATGAATACCGTAATTATAAGTGAGTCGGTAATGTTGCTATGGAATTTACGCATGACGTAATAAATTGTTTACATTGCGGAAAACCGTTAATTTCATAAACAATGAAACGGCTATTCGAATTTAAAACATTACCTTACTGCCGAAAAACACATGCTGCATGTATTTCAAAATTAGAAAAAACGTTGTATTTTTCGCCGTTCTAAGCCCCATACCATACGTGACGTTCTAACAAATGGTACTGGCAATTTGAATGCATAATGTAATTAATAAGAAACAATAGACTGTTCGCGTGCATTGTTACTATTGGAGCTAGACAACAAATTACCTTGGCGATGCCTTTCGGATGTATAGGTCCATCATAAGGACAGCCGACGACACAGGAAACATAGCCTCGGACCCTAAGGCCGTCCTTCACAGCCTGATCAGCGACCAACTTGAACCTCTTCAGACCTTCTTCTACAGAGCAATTCAGATTCTTTTGAGAGAAACCTTCGGAACCAGCTGGGAATATTGCGACTTCTTCGACGTTGCATTGTTTCTGTTTCAAATTAAACACATTTGCATTAACACTGTCTTTCTTTATTTAGTTTCTGTACGTTTGTGTATTTTTACAGATACTGTGACGGATCTAGAGATTTTCTGATATCCGGTCTATTTGAGTTGGCAAGTAACAATTTATACCAGGTATATTAGGTTGATCTTGGTTAAAGCCAAAAACTTTCCGCGCCTTCACGTGAAAATGTAAATAGGATGTCTGCTAAATATAGCAGTGAACTATAGATATGGATATCTTCAGCAATGAGCTGCAATACACAAATACTTATAGTACGTAAATAAACTCTTACAGCAGTCTCGTATCCCTTTAGATTAGGCACAAGGACTGGATAGTTGACTCCAGGGGCTCTGGGTACATTCTTCATGACATCAACACCATCGCTCATTTGTTTCACCCATTTTGGACTCACGAAACTGTTGACGAAAATATAAATAGGTAAGCAGAATCTCGATAATTATCGATAGATATCTATATCAGACTTAAGATCGAGATGCTCCGGACTGTTCAAGACCATAGGTTGAATCTGATCTCATTCCCAAATATAGAAGTGAGCGTTCAAAGAGGTTTGAATGCCAAAGGTTTTCGGGTGAATAGAGATGTTAAAAAGTGAAGTTCTAAAAACTCTAATGGAACAAACCAGCATTTTATTGAATATATAGAAAGTCGAAGATACCTGCACTGGGTAAGAGTGATAGATTGTAAATTATAACCCATTCCCTCTCAGAGACGAAGCCTACACCCAGTAGTAGCACATTAAAGGCTGCTCTTAAAAGATAAGGTTTTAGCTACGATGAGAAAAATCGACAAGAATTAATTCGTTTTTAATGGTTGCAATAGTGGAAAGTTCTCAACGCCTTAAGAGTTAATACGTAAGTGGATAACGCGATTAGTTCGACAAGTATCGCTGTTGCTACGACAAACTTTAAACAATGACTAGTTTAATTATGCATTTGAACGTAACTGGTTGGGAAATGTTTATGGTGAGGAAAACTAATTAGCAGTAGAAGTATTTTCTTAAGTTTTAGTGAGCCTCCACATCACACTGTAATCATGCAGGGTGTTTCTATTTTACTACCTATGGCTTATGATGCCCTATACCAGTAGTAATGGTTGATATGGGAGAATTGGCTTAAAAACAATAAGCGATCATTCAGCAGCCTATCAAGTACTAAATATATCCAGTCTGCTATAAAGTCAAGGTGGCGATTGCCAGAAGGGCTGGGGACCTCCTGGCAATCGCATGCGCCCAAAATTTCTGGCTGGCGGGGCTTGCTACTTTGTTTGCAAATGCCTGATACCACTCAATCGATGTCAATTTTTTGGCAATGCGTACTGTTGGTTCCAGTTTGAAAGATCGGTTTTGATCCGATTGGTCATGCCTGGAAGCACTAGTCGCTAGTTTCGTAGAAATTGTTGGAAAATTTAAGCGGATTGCAGATTATTGGGGACAAAGTCGAAAACACAAAACAAGGCGCATTTCAATGCTTACTTGACGGTGGAAGTAGGCTAATGACTCTATTCTTACGTAGATACTAAGTACCTACTTAACGAAGCTATTAATTAGTGTCATGGGAGCAAACAATAGCAGCTAGATAGCTATGTAAAGTGGAAGTTAAAAGAATACAGAAATCAGAACTTAAAGGGAGTTCTACTATCAAAATCCAGGAGATGACCCATAAACACAACCACATCACCTTATCACAAATTCTTAAAAAAATAAAAAAAAATCCTAATCAAACATGAGCCTTCTTTTTTATCACAAATATTTGTGTCATAAAAAAAAGAAATGTTGCCCTCATTACTTTAAAAATTCCTCTTGCATCGTGGGTGACTTTCTAAACATTTAAGGTACTTAGGTTAATAAATACACAATCGTACTTCGATGGGGGTGGCTGAGCTCGAATGCTGCGAAATTCGGTGGCGTCGTGAAACTATTTTTTATGGAACTACTTCAAAATATTCTAAATTAAAATAATACTGCAAGGTAATAAAAAAAATGATTACAGAGGAGGGAATCTAAAAACGCAGGAATGTGAAAAACTGTTCTTTATCAATTATCTACTATTGCCTGAGCAATAGAAATGAATATTCCACTTAATGAATTTTATAACAGTGCATAATTATTATTATGATGTTGCTTTAGTGCTCTTTTTGACCCGCTGGGTATTCAAGTGATTGCCACAAATTCCTTGGATCTGTATGGCAACATATTTACAAAAGAGGATTAAAAAGTTATAATTACATTTTGTAAATCATTGTGTTTTTCTAATAGCTATGCAGGCACACTATAACATCATTTGCATGCATACTTAATTATTTTTTGTACATTACAATAGCCAATGTAAAAGGTTTAGCAACTATAGAAGAATATTTTAGAATATGTAACAAGTTGCTGATGGTAATGTATGCTAATAAACTGTTATACAAGACTGAAGTTTAGAACCAATAATACTTATGTAGGTGTATTGATTAAAAATATGGTAATCAGAACTGGAGAATATATATTTCTGATTGTAGTTATAAATAAAAAGAGGCACATAGTAATATCATAAAGAGAAAGAAATAAAACATATACAGAGGTATCCTATCCATACAAACATTTTAAGCTTTTTTCCCATAATTATGGAAGGTAATACCTGCATCTAATGATGAATTCTAAATAATTAATTTTTCATGTGAAGCCACATTATTACTGAGTCAGCCCGTAGAGGCTATAAATGACATTATTATCATGTAGATTAGTAGAGCTATCACAATTTTTGTGTAGCAAGTCAGAAAAAGTTAAAGGCCAAAGAGTTTGATGCTAGCAGAATATAGATAGTTATTAGATAAAACATTTATATCAATATAATTTAATTGTCAATCTGTCCAGATGGCTTAAATATATAAAAAAAAAAACAAAAGTCATGTTGCTAATGGTTGGGACTGGCATTTACCTAAAGTGTAGAAGTAAAAGTGTTTAGTCTAAAGAGCAATTTTTTCTTTTCCAATTACTTTTTTTTCTGTAGGTGGAGGTGGCAACTTTATTCAATTACAAGGTTGTAGAGCTTGTTAGGCAATTAAACTTAACATAATTTTGAAAAGACTAAGCAGGTGATGATATTTAGCAGTTAGATTTGATTTAGTGGTACTCATGCTGCTTTCAAAATATATTTATACATTTTTATATAGTGTGTGAGTTCAAAAACAAAAATAAGTCAACATACCTGGCAGACTCTATGTCTTTTATTCCAGCCGCAGCCAATTTATTTATGAGTTCTATTTTAATTTCAGTGGGAACAAATTTAGACTCATTTTGGAGCCCATCTCTTGGACCTACTTCATAGATCCTGATCTGGGGTGCAGCAGTACTCTGAAAAGTTTGAAGTAAATGTTGTTAAGTGTTGGTCTGAGTGTTCAGGTAGAAAACACAGAAGTTAGGATCCTATTAAAAAGTTATAGTTAATTCGAAAAATAACGCTGAACCACACTGATATAAACGTACCAATTTATTTACTTACAAGGCTACGATAAACTAAACTTTTAATTAATTTGGAGTTTATTGTTTTTGTAACGTGTGTCATTTTAACTGTTTTTACGTAATAATTAACTAATTAAATCGCAGATACGCAGAGTTAAGATCGTCATTTACTTCTGTTATCAATCATTATCAAAAACTTGAAGATGGAATGGAATGTCATGTTTTCGAATTTGTTTAGTTTTTGATAACAACCACAAACAACTGTGCTTCCGTCACTGTCACGCACACTGCAACATAAAAATAAGCGCGTTTGGTTACGTCCTGTGGTTACATCGTTAATTTAGTTTTTTTTTCATCCTTATGTACTGTTTGATCTATATTGCATGAAAATGGTCATACAATACATAATAATAACTTTGTTCATGATGAAATGTGTGGAAATTGTAGTTTTCTATTAACATTGCTCAAATGACTTGTATTCAAATAATCTAAAACTGTCACAGGCTGACTGTGTGACAGCCTGACAGGGAGTTAAACTGTCAAAGTTGTCAAATTTGTGTTCAATGCGGCGTTGTTGGTTGCCGAAATCTTGAATTCTATTAAAAAAATAAGTGGAACTTCACAATGGGTTGAGTATTACTGTAGCATAAATGAACTACTTCTGTGTTAATGACATAAATACACATTTTTAACTTAAAACTCTTCAATTTCAGCGGTGAACAGTGCCACGTCTTTCGTGTTATCGTCAATTCTGACCCTGCTCATTTTTTCGGGAATGCAGATGTACAAACCGGTGCTGATAAGATCGCCAGTTACTATAATATTTGGGGGTTACCTTGGTTCATTGATGTTCTTGTTCTTCGTTACTGTATCCTTTTTACAAACTTCTATTGGTTATCTTATATGACGACGCTGGAACCAGAGTGATCTAGGGCACAATAGTATGTTTCTGAGAAAATGAAGGAAATGCGTTACGCGTTATTGTTTGAAATCTATGAGCTTTTTATTATTATTTTTTAGTTATATGTACTTCATGTAAGTTTTAAATAATAAAATAACAATTTTTATCAGTATGAGTTATTTATTAAAACTAACATTCTTGGTTTTACAAAAAAAAAATCACTTAGATCACTATGGCAGTTCGCAAATTTAAAAAAATGTGATAATAGTGTAAGTTTTCACTTTGATATGTTAAGAAAAAATCACATTAATCATCACCCAATACATCAGGCAAGAAATTGTCATCTTGTGCTTCCTGATTGCCGACTCTTCTAGGCACATGTGGTAGGGTCAAGTAAAACTGATGATGGATAGGAGGTATAATTTTTAGAGCTTTTCTTATATCCTGCATTTTTTGATACGATATTAGTCTAGTTTCAGGGGCTTTTTCTGTTAGGTTAGAAAAGAAAGTTTCAGAATTTGGTTTCAAATCAACCGTTTCATATGTTCCCGTGTAGTCATCATTGTAACTAAGTATATATAATCTAAGTGTATATGATAAGATAACTAAGTAAATATGATCTAAGTGCGCCTCATTACTTAGATCAGTCTGGCATGTCTCTAATTTGCAAATCGCAACGATTCTATAGTGAGATGTTGTGATTTCTCAAGGAAAATAATACTGGGAAGCACTTAGATCAGTATGGCCTGAAAGAATTATGATTTTTCCAGGCAATTGTGAAAAAAAACCGTTTTTTCCAAAAATGTCACTTAGATCACTCTGGTTCTAGCATCGTCATATGATGTGTTTTATCTTAATAGCAAAGTTGCATACTGAACTGACATCTAAACCTTATAGAACTTTGACTGCAAAGTGACTAAAATAAACTACATCAGACCAATCAGATACTATTTGATCTCTGACAACTACAACCCAGTTGCGATGAGAAAAAAGTTACTGCACTTTGACAGACTCATTGACACTACTCTCTCCTTTCTGGTTTATCAGTATTTTATATTAAAGGGAAACCAAGACTTTACCATTTCCAGGGCATCATGTTTGGCTGTGCAATAGTCACTTTAGCTGCATGTTTTTAGTCTTAGATGGCATGATAATGAGGAGCACAATTTAGATATAGCTCCACATCCAAATTCTATTTTGTAAGTTGAGGTGGCCCCATTGTAGAATACAGGGTTACTACTCTTGACTTGGGTACAGAGATACTGCCACGTTAACCACACCATGATGGTTATTGAGTGGGTGGGAGAAAGATATTTTTAATATTGACTTTAGGCATTGGTTAGGTTTCCTGGTTGGATCACTATATTAGTGTTTTATAAATGACCCTGATATTACAAAACAATTAAAACAGAGGGGTGCCCAATTACAGACTTGTTTGTTTCCTGCCAGAATTTTCAGTGGCATGAAATAACATGAAATAAGATTACTGTGATAATGGTAGTGATCAATGTTGGAGGTAAAATAACTGCCAAAGGACTATATTTTAGTTTCCTTATTTATTTCAGGCAAGCTGAATAATTCTAGCTCCACATAACATAGTTAAACAAATTATGTCAATCAATATATTATTATATGATTTATCCTTAACATGACATCACAGGCTATTGGTAACCTGGAAGCAACACTGTTTGGTAAAAACTTCCAATTGAAGTTGCCAGAAATTGTGATATCTATGGTGATTTCATTGATAGCTGCTGGTATGGTGCACAGGATCTGCTTCACTACATGGTAAACTATATTTAACTTGTGCTCTTGCAAGTCTGGAGGAATTTTTAATTGCTTTGACAAATAAATTATATGGATAGTCTATGCAATTCATGATGCTTGTTTTGCAAACTACAATTTGAAGGCAATTATTAACTTGTATAAATATACCTAAATCAGTAAAACAACAACCCAAAACTTGATGAAACATTGATCAAATACTAAATCATCGAAAACTTTTCCCAAAATTGGGGTCAGCATCTAACTACAGATAGCGCGCGAGTTGAATGCAGTCGGGGTCTGAGGTAAAGAGCCCCCCGCTACCCGCACGCCCCACCTCACGCGCCTGCAGTGTAGTACTTTGCCATCCTTGTCAACAGCACTACCGCATTCCTAAGCTCTGCATTCAACTCGCGCGCTTAGTGTAGATGCAGCTGAATGCAGTATCTTACAAGGAGCAACTGCCTATCTGACCTAGATCTGCAACTCAATATTAGTACTAGGAAGAACCCTGGCCTATATATTGTGTAGAACTAAGAGGCTTCATCAACTATGTAATTAGGTAGTTGAACCTATCTCACATTTTGTATTTTTCCCCACATTTGTATTACCTAGGCATGTACAGACACTAAAAATTAATACCATTATTTTTTTCCAGCTTGATATTCTCCATAATAACAATCTACTATATGAACAAGTTATCACAGAAGGCATATGTAACAGCTGCCCCTGTAGTCGCACCAACCAAAAGTCGACGTCATAAATAAAATGTTATATATTATATACTTTTTTACACTATCCAAATAAAAATCATTTCAATCATTATTTGTTTTATTATAAAGCTGCAATAAAGATCTGATAAAATAAAAGCTGTAATTTGGAAAAAAACTTTTATTGAAAAAATTAGTTTTTGGACAAAGTAGACATTTTATCTAGTGGTTTAAAACATACTTTCCTCTTAACTTTTTAATAAAATTAACTTAAGAGTAGGTAGTTTAACCCAGTATAAAAATAAGGTTTTTTTCGGTTTTATTAAATAAATAAGCATCTAGATTTCGATTAAGAAATGGAGTAATTAATGCAAAGCCTTATTCTTTTAAAATTTCTCTTTGCTTTTAGATTTATAATACAATCTACTTTTAATTTGTTCCGTTTGTTTTTGAACAAATATCACATAATAATGATTATAAAGGAAAATAATATGTAATAAATCAACTTCTAAACTATTTACTTACCTACTTAACATAGATAAGTCTATGACACTGTTAAATTATGTTAAACATTCCTCAGATCACTAATAATCAAATATAACTTAATTGTTACAAATATCTATAAATGTTTATGTTATTAAGTAATACTTCAATGCTATATAAACATAAAAATATATAGACATTAATCAACAAAAACAATCTACCCACTAACTTTTAATTATTGCACAAAGGCATTTCTTACAAAATAGGTAAGTATGAATTACGTAAATTACATGAAAATGTTAATATGATTTGCACTAAAAAATACTTGATATATGCATATTAATGCTTCTATACCTAAATAAATGAAAAATATTTTAACACTAACAAATAAATAATGATCAACCTCATTGAATTAGATTTGGATGGATTCCTTAGGTACTTGTGTTTCGAGTCACTTGATAAGGCTTAGGAATTGTCTGTGCTATCTATTAAGACATTCAATGTCTTAGTCATTCTTATTATTATACATATGAATCATACACACCTAATGTGTCATGACGATTGTAAGACAGATCAGCCATTTGTGTGAAGAAGCAATAAGCAAACAGGAATGAAGCCTGTTAGATATAAGTAATTTAGTATTCACAGTTTACATAATCGCAAGTATCATTTCTTAATATTTAAATGAACAACCATACACAGTCAATAATCTCTAAATACAATCTGATGTTTAAAAATAATGTTTTTGTAAGGGCTATTTATGTTATAAAATGGAGTTTGACTTTGGCACAAACTTTAGAATTGTCCAATTTCTGTATAAAAATGAGTAGTACAAATTGGTTTATAAAATTTCATGGCAGTGGGTAATTGTTACACATTCTTTGATTACTCAATTAAAATTGTAGACTACTAAACAACAATTATTTGAAACTGACCTTCTACAAAAATTCAATACCAGCAGTAAGTTTGTAATGTAGACAATTTATCATTGTGGTTATCTTGTTCCCAAACTCTTGGAAATGGCAGATAAGATTAGAGTCATGAAAACTTTCATATGACCAAAACAATGAAACAATTTAAAAAATATTATCTATCACAGACTTATTCAAATACATAAGGCACTAAGTTTGTATGTGATTAGATCTTTAGAGGAGTGAAAGTTTAGAAGCATCAAGATTTATATTACTATATAATTCATACACACAACTCTCTCACTAGTTTGAATACAGGTGTCACTGGATGCGCAAGTGATTACCTAATACTTGCCTAAATAATGGAAAAAACTTTAATTCCAATTATAAGTGTTGTTCATTCTAATAAGTTTACTAAATAATGAATAAAGCAACCTAAATAATGAATAAAGAAAGTTTCTTCAAATAATTATATCAGTATTACAAAACATTGAATAGAATGAGGCATGCCACATTAATCTTATGCAATCATGCAATTGATAATGCACTGGAATTTTTTAGGCAATTGCATAAAAATTATTTGTTTCTAATATGCATGCTGTTATTTCTAGTATAGGGGTTCTGTAAAATTCTTGGTGTTGTCTCCATTACTCTGAGGAGTAGCTCATCTAAATAATTTTCGAGATCTTTGTTCTTCTTTTTCTCATATTCAACGTCTTTTTGCAAGTTATACACCATGACCATTAAGTCTTCTCGTGACTTCCCATCAAACTCCATCACTATAGATTTAGGAATGTTATTGAATGCTGGATTAATAGAATCTTCTTCTGCAATGTTCTCCTCTCCAACAATAATGCGTTCTTCCAATAATTTCTTTTGTTTGTTATTATTGCCAAATTTCTTGAAGAACTTAGGGCTTGGTCTTTCTTTTAAAGAACTTGGGCTGTCAAGTTTCTTATTTCTTTCCAGACTTGAAGACTTTTCTTTATCAATAGCTAATTGACTGTTAGATTTCCGCTTTGAGTAAAGTTTCTGTGACCACTCATCATTTTTATCAATGACCTGTGCTGGCAGTTGTGGAGCAGTAAAAGTATCAAGGCTCAGGCGTACAGGCTTCTGTGGAATTGGTTTATCTGGTGCTGCCAAGTTACTACTTGTGGATCTTCTCAAAAATTCACCACCTCCAAGATTTTCTAATGAAGCATTCACAGGCGAGGGTGTGTATTTATGTCCTCTTGGTAAAGTTTGAACATTCAGCGAGCTGCCAGAGCTTTTATGTGACAAGTCATCAAAAGCAAACTCATCATCATCTTCACTAATGACACCGGGATCAGCTTCTCCTGACAAGCGTTTGGGTGTGGAATGATCAGGTGTGGAAAGTGTTGAACTCTTGAGGTTCCCAATACTACCACTAAGAGATGATGAGTCACTTTTCTTATCTTTTTTATTTAAATTCATCTTAGAACCAAGATTTTTTGCAAACTTTTTAAGGCTTTTACGTTTTTCAATGCTACCAATGCTCATCAGACTACCACCTACATTCTGTGCAATACTAGACAAAGAAGATCTATGTTTATCTTTCTTACTCAAATCAGTCAAACTTCCTTCTTTTACAGTGAAAGCAATTTTCACCTCTAAATCGCCTCTTGGCTTATCGTTTTCTTTACCAGATTTCCCGTGCAGGGTGTACCAACGGCTTCTTGGCCGCTCGTAAACATCGAGGTCTTTTAACGGAATCGATACTTGACCTAGTAAATGGTCCTTTAGCAAATCTTCATCGTAAACTTTTAGAACAATCTCGGCAGTGTTTCCCTGTGACGGTATTCGTAACTCACATTCTTCTATCCATTCGACATTCTGAGTCGCTTTGTGTTTGACGGAAGTTTGGAATTTATCTTTGCCGAGAGAGATTGTAACAAAACAGTTATTCGCACCGTTTTTACCTTTGATCAAAAGTCCTCGAGCTCGTTGGATAGTAACTTGAACATGAGTCGGATCCCACATCTTGGCTTGTTTAATTAGATCACTACACTAATTTTGAGGATTTTTAAACTACAAAAATAACATCGAAAACAACGCAACGATGAGCTGTCGACCGTCACTAAAGTTCACTTACTTTTTTTTTTAATTTATGCGATGCGACGCGACGTTTCGTTTCGTTACAATATAACACAGGTAAACGTATGATGTTATTCTGCCTGATTCTAATTAGATTTCAATAATTGAATTAATCAATTAAATAACAAAACCGTAGTTAATACAACGATATTGTATCTCTTTAATTATATGTGGCAGTATTTGGTTACGATTTCTTTTTCCAAGACTGATTTCAAGTTTGCCATCGTTCGAAATAAGATTGTTTGTGTGTATCAGTGTAGATGGCTCTGCAGTAGCGACTAACTAAACCGCAACTGGGGTGCGTTTAAGTCAACCATCCAGTTTGAAATTTATACGGATTAAACGTTAAACAGCCCGTTCAAGTACACCGAGAGGTGAAAAATTAAGCCGACTAAAATTTTATATGCCCCGTTCACGGTCGTCCGCTGGTATAAGTTTTCGCCTGCTAGGATAAATCTTAGCGACCTTTTTACCTCGCTAAATTTTATCCTGCTGTCAGATGGCTGTCAGATTGACTTTGACATGGAGCTGTTTGCTCAATTCGCTCTCTAGAAACAAATATTTGTAACAAGTACTTATTTTATCACCTCCGTGAACTTTATTTGTGTGTGATAAGTAAATAAGATTTGAAAAAAATGAGAATTATTAATAACAAGCTGAGCTGTCAATTGAATTTGACAGTTAAACCTATGACTCCGTTCAGCGAACTCTCGTTAGTTTAATTTTTATCTGGATGGTTGACTTAAACGCACCCCTGGTCGAATGAGTCAATATAAGTTTTAAACTGTCGAAAAAATTATGAATAATCAAGAGAATATTTGAAATAGAGATTTTTATTTTTTAATAATTGTTTTAGTGTATTTTTTTTATCGTAGTTATACCAACGTGATACCAACTGTAGTGCTTTTTTTGTTCCGGTCAGAGAATACGACCGTGTTCGCTCCTGAAAAAAGTATGTATCCAGGACGACAGAGTGAGCCAAAATAGTAGTATAAAATATGGTCTGTCTGTGTTGACATTCCTGACTCCCGGCTACTTAGTTAATTTAGTGCCTAGTAGTAGCCCTTAATTATTTTGGTTATAAAACCTGTGGATGGGATGGGTAAGTAGGTATGTACTTACTCATTTCTATACTTCGGGAACATTCAACAAGGAAATGAATGCCAAGCGGATGTAAATTAAGTAGGTAGCATTGCTATTTAAACAAATTAAAATCGGATCTAACCGCAGATTAGTATCAATCAGAAATAGGAAGAAGTCTCAAGGTTCTAGACAAGAAAGCACTTCCTATTTCGTTTCTATTCAGCATCAACAATGCATTCGTTCTGAAAGAGATCAGAAAAAAAAACAACGCGGAAATGCTTGAAAACAATTAACTAAGTATGTAGGTATCGATACTGATTACCTAATTAGTGAAAAATGCAATGCAAGCTTATTTAATTATAAACAGTCAGCCGCACGCTTGTTGCGATAATAATTACTTAGGTGAGTATCACAGCTTTGTTGGCGGGTAAGTAAATACGGGGATAGGGTTATTTATCCCCAATGACTATATCTTTTTTTTATCGTGGTAATATCATCAAATGAGTCCTCCCACCCCGGGCAGGGCGGGAGGGACTGTCAGACTTGTACTGACTAAAATCCACGGTGTCCTTCAATTGCCCTTTATTTTCCGGGGTCACGGTGATGGAAATGATACTATACCTAAGTAATATGTGACCTAAGTATAATCCCCGTATAATACGTCAACAACGTTACTTTATCATACTACGCACGTAGTTTGTATTATACAACATTTAAATATTATTTAGGTAGAAAGTAGAAAAAACAGTTGTTTATTCAGATTCCACTTTGCGATCTAGGAGATCCCATATTGCTCGCTTCTATTTACCCTTTTTTATAGTAAGATAACTGGTCTTGGTCAAAGTGATTCAACGAGAATTTTGCTACTTGGAGTCTTGAAAAAAAACCTGCTGCGTTTTATTTTCGTTAAATAGTTACTATATTAAGTTGGCACGTATGTAAGCCCGGGGTAACAAGGCACAAGCTGCTTAGAGCTTACCTACCCTACCTAAGGCAAACGCGCTTATGTAGGTACCTACCTACGGAAGGTGCCTGTAAGTAGATCGAAACTAGGTTCTCTCCAGAGATGCAAATACGATAGTCAAGTGAAAGATTACGAGCTCATTGTAAAGGAATATCGCAGCAGCTAACGCATTTTGTACCTACTGTCAAGCATAATTTTCTTTTAGCACTTTAAGTGAGTATAGATATATAGCCGGCAGAGACTGGATGAGGAATTAAGCTCATGATCGAGATCAGTTTCAATCTGAGCGTGAGTATCAGCTCAGTCAAAGTGTCTCTAGGCCTCAACAAACTGGTCGCGGGACTTCATTATCGTGACCCCGGAACATAAAGGGCTATCGAAGGACACCGTAGATTTTAGTCAGTACAAGTCTGACAGTCCAGGACTAATTTGATGATTTTACAACGATTAAATTATATTAGAGCAGTGGTGGCCCAGTGGTATCGGCCCCGACTTACGAGTTGTAGGTCGCGGGTTCGAACCCAGCCTGGCGCATTACTTTGTGTAATTTATTTCATCACCACTGCTCTCAAAACGGTGAAGGAAAACATCGTGAGGAAACCGGCATGTCCTAGAACCATCAAATTCGAAGACATGTGACATCTGCCAATCCGCACTGGGCCCGCGTGGTGGATTATGGCCCACTCCCTCTCACAAGAGAGGAGGCCTGTGTCCCAGCAGTGGGAACGTTATAGGCTGATGATGATGATGATGACAACGATTAAAAAAAAGGCCTCAACAAACTCAGGCTATTAAAGTTAAACTGTAAATTAATTTAAAGCTTTAAATTCTAAACTCACAAAGTTTAATTTCAATCACCAACGTTCGTGTAAATATTACTACAAAACAATTTGCTACCACAAAGTTATTAAGCTCCATTTCATAGTCGGTAGAAATCAATTTATAACTTAACACCCGAAGTTTGCTTTAAATTGCGGTTAGTAGTAAAAACCTGTTGGTGTGTACACAAACCGACTGTTTAATAAATGTCTCTATCATAGCATAAAATAATTATTGGTTACACTGCACAAAATGTATATCCGCTGCGTAGGTACCTACAAAGTATCACCGCTGAATAGCCATAGTCTAAATAGGTAATCGGGACCGGTCGGGATTCATTCTTTTCTTTTATCCTTGTAAAATCATCAAATTAGGGCACAGCAGGAGGGACTTTCAGACTTGTACTGACTAAAATCCACGCGTGTTCTTCCATAGCCGTTTACTTTTTAGGGGTAGATACCTAATCGTGACACTGGAACGTAAATGGCAATTGAAAGAAACGGTATTTTTTAGTAGTAAGAGTCTGTCAGTCCGTCCCGTTCCAAATAGGGCGGGAGAATTGATCCGATTTTTTGGGAGGCCTTTGCCCTTAGCAGTGGAACAGCATAAGCTAATTAAAAAAAGAATAATAAAGTAGATAAGTAGTGGTGGTTGACGGCACAGTGGCTGGACAAACGACTGCTGCACTGTATGTCGCAGGTTGGGTACGGAACAAATATTTGTATGACTTGTTCCGGGTTTGGGTATATGTGAGTTTGAATGGTTGTATACGCACCTACGATATATGAAAAATGTAAGTAAGTAGGTTTATTATAATATTAATAGGCCTTCTGACTGGCCCAAAATAGGTTTTTCAAACTTTTAGTCGGAAATATAATGGAGATTTTATTAAGTAAACACTTAGAACGTAATTATTGCAAGAAAACTTGACCATCAACTTAATAATTATTAAAAATAAAGTCAGAGTTACATCAAACGGACTATCTGACCTACTAGACAGTGGCCTCGCCTTGATTAAATGAAGTTAAATAAATTTAAATGAACAAAGTAGTGGGTATTAACATCACTAAGTGTCACAAATTCCTTGTGAATTAATTTAGAATTCAGTCTAACCCTCTGCTTGCTGCTCCCAAGTCCGAAATAGTGAACGAAGATCATTTGTAACAAGGGGTCAGGGTTAATTTTCAACATAGCGATGTCGACAATATAAAGTGGGCTATTATCGTCCTGCAGGATAATTGAATCATCTGTCAGATGCCATGACGTGGAGGGTTACAACACCATGGCGTTTCTCGGGATGGTGTTACAATGGTGTTGTACATTTCATTACAAAACAACATTACCTACATAACTATTGACACGTAATTTATACATTTGAAGCTGTAATTTGGCTTTTTGTGTGAGATTTAATGTTTGGTAACACATCCACGACTCAGGAAAAAATTCTATTGTCGTTTTCTCTTATTACAGAGTCTAATTTAAAGAAAAAAAAGAGAAAAATTAAGAAATAAAACTTCTTGAAAAATCAACATTCATATTTTATAGGTATCATAAAAACGACGTATTCCACGAAGGGCACCTGGCTCCTGCGAAATATTTTGACAGGGGCCTTATGTCGAATAGGTAATGGTTATAGACCTGTTGGTCTCCAAATCTCTTTGGTTACCTATAGTAGGTACCTAGTAATTGTTCACACCTGCAACTGTCGTTATGTAATCTACGTGACCTTTTAACTAATTAATGATCGGTTCGTCTTGTCAATCACATCTGTCGTCCGAGATTTCAACGTTGTACGATAAGTAGGTAATAGGACATTTAGAACAAAGGAATGTTGCTTCTGCATTGTATACGTTAAGTTTAAATGGTAGGGTGTAGATATTATGGTGTTTACGTACATAAATACTCATTATGGCTGCTACAAACGTTACGAAAAATCGTTGTGTGTATGAGAAAAATCCGACAACCTGTACAGTTATTCTCATACACACATGTAAATTTATCGTTGTAGTTTGAACTGTGCCGTCCAATCGTAGCAATTTTTCTAACGAAGTATAGCAGCCATCAGGTATTTGCGCAATTAACTAAGATTAACGGTAAAGGAGAAATGTTTATGAATTTCCTGTAAAACCTTCTAAAAGTTACTTACAACTTAATTCGAAATTGTTTTAGAAAATAATTCCTCCTGAATTATCAAAGCAAGAGTTGCGGGACCTTCTCAGGTCGCGGAGCTGTCATAAAAGGACAACAAGGACTTGAATTGCGTAGAAAAATCGATGGATCTGGGTGGAGTGAATATAACAGTAACTCCCGCTCCACTCAGAGTCAGAACTCCCCGGTCTTATCCCCGAAAAGAAACGCCTCTAAAAGGTTTCCCCATGACAAAAAAAAAGTTAGATCTTGAACAGACAAAAAAATAAATAAAATATACCAAAAAGTCGTACAAAAACCGCCAAGTTCGAATGGGACCGTTCTGCAAGCAAACAGCGCAGTTAGGGTCACGGACTCACGGCACGCCTGAATATTTTAGAACAACAACGCTGAGATTTAACTCGACCTGTTACTACGAGTAGTGCTGTCGGCACGTTATGTTTTCCTAACACAAAAACATCGCAGAAGTTTGCTGCAGCATTATTTTGCTTTTGCACATACCGCATGTGTGGGCAAAAGTAAAATATTACTGGCAGAATAATACCGGCGACGGTACCATAGTTTTGTTGGGTTTTGTTTAATGTAAGTAGACCAGCGAAACGTTGATGGTTATTTGATGCGATTAGTTTGTTTTTGACTGTGAAACCAGTCTGCATGTTACCTCGTTTTTGCAGTACATAAAGTTTTACTTCGAATTATATTACCTATTGTTTAACATTTTATATTTATTTGAGTGAAGTAAATACAAATCTTAACCATGTTTATTGGGGGTCATGTAATTGATATAATGAAATAAGTCCACCTACATGCCTTTAATCGTCAACCAACTAGTTCAGTTTGGATCAGGTTTGAATTTTATAACAAAGGTATAAAATTCTATATATTTATATAAAAGGTTTTTGGTATATTTTTTGTGGCGACTTGTTTTTGGTTGGGCGATCGTTGTGGAAATGAGAAAGGACATGCTCTAATGATTAAGATATGAAATAATGCTCAAGAAAAATTGGGACAAAGATATTTGGTACTAAAGTGCGAAATATCTACCACTGAGAAAATGACTATGTAATAAACAGCATAAAATTTCTACAAACACTGAAGAAATGTGCACATTAAAAAGATAAAATTAAAGAAAAAAAACGAAAACATCCCTTTGTTCAAGAAGAAAATTTAGAACAGAATAAAATTGTCCTTTATAAAAAAATAAAGGCTTCATAAAAACCATAAGCCTGCTAACAAATTCTCGCGAATTACTCAAGAGAATATCGTCGTACTAATGTTGAACATAAACGCGTAACTACGTACACTGAAGAAAACAATAAGTGTAAATACGTGAGTACTAGTAACTAGTAAGACACAACTGCGAAGTTACATTGTTCTAAACAGCATTTTCATCATCAGCCTATAGCATTCCCACTGCTGGGACACAGGTCACCTCTCTGTCGCCATAATCTACCACGTGGGCTAAGTGCCGTGTTGGTGATGCCACATATCTTCGAATTTTTGGTTTCAGGACATGCCGGTTTCCTTTCGATTTTTTCCTTCACCGTTTTGAGAACACAAAGTAATACGCCTGGCTGGGTTTGAACCCTCGTTTGAAACTCGTAAATCGGGGCCGATACCACTGCTCTTTAAAAACCACATTATTTTTGCATTTCCAACCTCTGTGACTGAATTGAAAAACCTTAAAGACTCAAAGTTGAAAACGATCATGTGTGACTGGGAAAATAAGTAAGGTTTATGACAATCATTTCTAGTCGTTAAAATAGACAGTACTCAACCTTTTGGAACTCGCCGAATGCTTTTGATTTACAACACAAAATGTATGCGACGACTACCTGCCGGCGAGCATCAGAATATTTCAGTAATCAACTTACAGTAGGTGGCTGTGGCCAGAAGGTAGGGGTCCCGACTTACGAGTTGTAGGTCGTCGGTTCGAACCCCGCCAAGCGCATTACTTTGTGTAATTTAAAACAAAAAACTCAAAACCAAAAATTCGAAGATATGTGACATCACTACCAATCCGCACTGAGCCCGCGTGGTGGATTATGGCCCACTCTCTCTTAGAGAGGACGCCTGTGTCCCAGCAGAAGGAGAAATGTTTCCAACATTGTAGGCTGATGTCGATGATGTTGTCGCAATGCACACTCATACAACCAATTGAAACGAATGACGTAATTTTTTAGTTTCTAAATAATTGCCATCGACGGAGCCTCTAGCTTTTGGCATACTGTACAAAATTATGATGGTTCACGTAACTGTGGCTACATCTCTAATACACCCGAAAATGTTATTGCCCTTTAAATATCTAAAAAGCTTACCTAAGTTTTTCGAAGACAGTGGCAATCAACCGAAAATACGATGTTTCATAAGTCCGACAAGCGGTAAATATTTTATAACTGCTATAAAAGAGATATTAGATATTGTTTCTATGATTTTATGTAACGCCATGGTTTAATTGTTATATTTATGGTGACTAGTTATTGTCTATGATTTTATGGTGTATCACATCGATAACTGCTGCGCTGGATGTTATCGGAAATAGTATGGATTTCGATGGTAATTCTAGGAAGAATTTCATTTTTAAATTGATAACATGATCACAATCCTAGTTTTAGGCAGGCTAACGTTAAGACGCAGCACATCAAGCTACCACAATCTGTACAATTTCTTTATTAGATTTTCAAACTTATCACCAACCTCACTACCGGAAGGCTAATGTTCGATTGGTAAAATTTGACTGATTCGGGTAGGTTGACCTGCTGGCGTCTGTAGGTACCTATTAGGCAAGAAGCAAAAACGCTTCTGGTAAGAATTAGCAACAGCCTTATTGGTCTAGTGGACAAAAATGAGACTGTTCTGACTTGACTGAGCAAGAAGTTGAAGGGTTCGTATGAGTATTATTTGGTTTATTACCGACTTCAAAAAAAGGAGGTTCATCGATTACTCCGAGGTGTCTAGTCCGATTAGTGTGATTATTTTTGTTCGATGCAGTATACTTGTCATTTGGTCCTATAAAAAATGTATCCAACTTGGTTCAGTATTTTTTATTTTGTGAGCATTTTTTTTTATTTCCGCTACATCGATGATGTGATGATTTTCAAAATTCTTTTTTTGTTGTACTAGGGATCGTTCACCTTAGGGAATACTGTAAGTTTCATCAAAATCGGTTCAGAAGTTTCTGAGATAGCGAATTTTATTAGCTCATTGTCCTCAAGATTACTTCTCTAGTCGCGTTGAAACTGATGGAAATAGACTCGCCCTCATAGATACAAGAAATTCTCCTCTGTGGCCTGCCCCCCTACTCTAGACTATTCGCCTACTAAGAGACTAAACATAAGTCACAAATGAATATTTTCTGCTAAAGTCTTTGGGGATTACCAGTTCTATTTGCACTAATAATAATAAAAAAAAGTGCTCTATGGTATTCAAGTACTCTATGGTACGTGTTCATCAATTATTCAATATGGCACATGGCGACATAGCTACATCATAAATGAACAAGACCAACATCACGATTCGCGCCAGTTTTCACAGTAACATTTGGTATTCCGTCAAAAAGGCATACCATTTTTTTTCTTTTCTATAAAACACGCGGCGAAAAAATGCTGGCAGTGGAATGAAATTTCTTTTCCATTTTTAAATTTGTTTCCCTTGAACTATCTGTATGCTGTGTCGTTTTCTAGATTTGCTGGACACTGGTGTGATATTTGCTCAATTTAAGTACAACACAAATATTGGTCTGAAACCTGCAAATAAATAAGTACTTACTTAAGTATTGTTGCCAACGGCTTAAATTGCTAAAAATAGGTAACGCCTCCGAGTAACGAGTATATTTGAAGTTGCGAACACAGTGAGACGTATATTGCTAAATTATTTCATCCACTGCTCTCTAAACAATGACAGAAAACATCGTGAGAAAAGCGGTATTTCCTAGTTTCATCCAAAAATTTTAAGTACCTAATGTGACATCTACCAACCTCCTTTGAGCCCACATGGTATTTTTTCTGTTGCCGTTGAGTGTTAAAACACATACATACGTATTAATTCAAAAGGTGCGTGGCCTTTCAAATAACTCGGTCCTGGCTATACTTAGCGTGACATTTCACACAATTTAGATATTTTTTTTGGGATACGAATCATGTTTGGAACAACTTCAGTAAGTAGAAAAGAATGTATGTTCATAAATTAGTTGTTTAGTTTTCCTAAAATGTTTTGAGAATATTTATTTACCTATTCTAATTTACTATTTTTTGGTAGAGATCGAAATAGGTAGCCTAAATTCGCTGAAACTTCAAATAATTTATAAGAAACACTTGAGTATTTAAATTAAAGAAATAAAAATGTTGGTGTGCTGGCGTTTGAACCTACCTAGATTATTTATAATATTATACATGTGACACATATTCTAATTGAATAGCACCATAAAGGAACCTAAAATTTTATCAGAACGTTGTAATGTGTAATGTGTTATGTTACTTAATAACTTCCTTGAAAGTCTAAGTATTCCGTTCTTTGGTGATGACCAATATAAATTGTATAAAAAAAGAATTAAGCATCGTAGACTTGGCTATAGCAAGTCCTACCTCCATGACATCTAAATAATTTCTGCTTGTCATGTTATGCGACAACAGTGTCAACCGTGATTGATATGTAATGTGGGGTAGAATGTGCCACTTCACTATAATTACTTGCGTTATTTAGTGTCCCAATACATATTACATATACGAGGGTTAGCCAGCGGCTTTTTTTTTTAAAGTTGCCCCACATTTTGAATTTCTCCTGTGTCGTAGGTGCGTTTACAGACATATTAACTTAGACATAAACGCCAAGACCCGAAACAACTACTTGTAGATCATACAAATATTTGCTCCGTGCTTGAATCGAACCCGCGATACGCAGCACAGCAATCCGATCGCTCAGCCACTGCGCTAAACATGTTGTTCCTGGTATGGTTGAAAAATTAATAAGGGATCATTTTAAATATGGCAGTTGCTCGTAACACGGGGTTAATATAAGTACAAGTAGCTTTCCATTTGTGAAAGAATTGTTGGGATTAGATTAGTAGTTACAAAGATGTCCTCTTTTATTCGAACTTAC
Source organism: Agrotis ipsilon (assembly GCA_028554685.1). NCBI lineage: Eukaryota > Metazoa > Arthropoda > Insecta > Lepidoptera > Noctuidae > Agrotis > Agrotis ipsilon. The sequence goes on from CM052955.1 coordinate 8,499,720, forward strand.
AAACTTCACCAAATTATAATATCAAAGTATTGTTACCCTAACACCTGGACTAATGTCCTAATGGTCGCAAATTATGCCTAAATGAACATTTAAATGTTATTACGCTGTTCCAACTTTCAACTTCCAGAGTTTGGCTAAGCGTTGAAAATCGAACAGATAAGCTTATATTTATGCAAACATGATTAAGTACTCTTGTAACTTTGAATCCCAAATGCTATTATAATGCTACTCACACGTTCACTTTTTACAGAGTACAGGTAGGTGCTCCAAAGTCAATATTTCAAACTTCAGTGGTAAGATGCAGTGGTGCTTGAAATTCCATGGTTGGCTGGGAGCCATCTGCGCTCGCCATTGTCCGACGAACCAGTAAAAGCTGCTGACTGAAAAGGCAATTCGCTAAAAAATGCCGCAGTACACACGTGATGGATATACGTTAGACGGCCTATCAATTTTTCATAAAAATATTTTTATTCCATTTACTTTTGCTTGCCTAAATATTTTGAAACATATCGTTTGATTCGCGTGAGCATTTTTCTTTTTTCGGTACACAAAGTAGTTAGGTACATGTTTTGGAGTTGAAAACCTCTGGTTTTTAAAAAAGTAACTCTTTCAAATCTTAAAAATGAAGCCAGAGGTTACTTAAAGGTCAGTAATTGCTGTTGCGTAGTCGATTTTTTTTGCTTAACAATGTAAACCGTTGCTTGGCTTTTGTCCGCGGCTTCGCTCGCGTTAAGAAGTATTATTATTAGCTAGTTCGTCTTAATTTATTCGTTCCATTATGTACAAATAGGTTCAAACTATTACATTAACATCCGTCATCATCCCTTATTTTATCCCCATGGGGGTTGAATTTATCAAAATTCTATTTAAGCGAACCTCTTCATCATAGTAGCTCCAATCTTTAATTTCAGTTTAATTAGTCGAAAGTCGTAAAATCTAAGAAGATTTATACAAACTTTCATCCCCTATTTTAAACCCTTAGGGGTGGAATTTTTCAAAATCCTTTCTTAGGGGATGCCTACGATAGATCACTATGTCAGTCAGTCAGTCAATCAGAAACCTTTGAGTTATAAATAATTTAGATTTCTGCAAGAATAACTAATCAAATAACGTACAATTTACATAACTGACTTGTAGCACATTTGCCTGTGTCGTAAAGGATACAATAATATACATATATAAAGTACCCTGTTCACTGATATCTGCGAGAATAAGTGAAGTGTTAATGTAGTAGCATGGCCTTTACCTTTACCAGTTTGTATTGAATGAAAACAGAAAGTTAATTGAGCATTCAAGTGATTACTTTCAAACTTAACAAATACAATAAAATCACCAACTCTATTTGAAGTTGGTAAATTAATTCGTAAATGTTCGAGATCTCGTCTAATTTAAGGTAATTACATTATTTCTGAGCAAAATATGAAACGTCGATGGTGAATTTAATTTAACTTGAACGTTTAACATTTTGCGAGGCATGAAGGTTTAATTAAACGAAGCAAAAGTTTATTAGGACGAGGTCAGAGCAGTTATAAATGTAAAAGAAATATTATTATTAAGTACCTTCAGTAGTTTTGACTTGTTCAGTAGGCTCTTATAATTATATTGGAAGGGAATTTTAGGCTCCGAATTATTATTTATTGTTTCATGCACCCAGTCTTTAAAATACGTATACATGTTTAAGAAACATTATGCATTCATCTAATTTATTTCACATAAACTCAAAATAATAGTCCCATAAAAATTTCATGGTCCACTTAAGTCCCGTTTTATGATTTGTTATTAAAATTCTTAGTTTTGAATCAAAATTATGCTATAGACATAAACAACATACATATATACAACTGGCTCTGTTTATGTTGTGTATTTAAAAAAAACAATTTAGTCCATCTGCTTCATTCTATGGTAACACCGAAATTATAAGCATGGTTTACACAGACAGAATTATTATCATAAGTGAGTAAAGGTTTACAATCTAGGGAATCAAAGATGGGAGGAGACGCGGCAACTAAAGTAGGTACCTACCTACATTGATTGATGACTTCGTGGCTTATCAGAATAATAATTACACTAGCTTGCCGCTACCTAATCTAAAAATCTCATTCTTGCTCATTTGCGGTCTTTCAAACGGTGCAAGATTGATTGATAGGGTTTTGTATTGATTATTTGTATTTATAGACAATCCGTTTTTCCGATTTCGTAATCCATTTTTGCATCGTTTTCAATGGAGTAATACCTACATATTTACGTATGACAAACAGGAAAAAAGAAACTGTTACATAGAATAAAAGAAATACCACTCTATAATTGTGTTTGTAGAAAATGATAACAAAATAACCCTCTTATTGGATATCAATAAAAGCACTATCTAAAAAGTAACTTTTCGAAACTCCAACCATCTGAAAAGGTGAATAGGTAGGTACCTACTTTAACCGAAGTTGGGCGTTGATATAGTTTGTTGGCAAGGCAAGCAAATTCTAGCTAATAACAATACTAACCAGTGCCAGCGAGGGACGGAGAAAAACGAGGCAGTCGAAAATAAACCACTAGTTGTTTTATATCCAACTTAGTGGTTACTTGATTAAAGAGAAACATTTACGTAACGTTTTGCAGGTACCTACTATTACCAAAGTTCCATCTCCACTTGACTCGATATCGTTCACCATCGAACTAAGACCTAAGTTTCAATGATTTATCAATAACATTTCTGGCAACGTACTTTGTTAACAAGTTGTTGATAATAAACAACAAGTTTAATTTATCAGCACCCTGCTGACTTGTTTGGGGGAAAATTCATTAGCTTATCGTAGTATCGGTGTCGCGGTGAACTAAAGGCTAACTGTCAATATTTTACTACACCACTGTGACTAGGGTTGTCAGCTTGTTGGGTTTATGAGAATCAGGCTCTAGTGCACATTTCCGGGATGTGGCCACAATTCTCCGGCTTAAGCCTCCATACTCTACTAAAGCTTTGTTTGTTTAAGACTACAATTTCGGTTGTAAAGAGCTATTGTTGGTGAGCCAACGCGTTTCTTTACAATTGCTATTTTTGCGTATACGCTCCTTTTATATACCTATGCATATTATTCTTTGTCTAGTTATTCTAGGAAGCAGCCCTAACGATGGTTGGAAACTTTGGGCGTAAACAAGTTTGGTTCAATGTTGGACCCTCTATCATCGTGATACCGCGTTGCTTGGTTAGATCATAATTATTTGGTTACCATGTATAGTGTGGATCTTGTCTAACTTACATTATTGGGGTCTGGCTTTCGTGAACAAACAATAGGAGTAGAGAATGTAGAAGTTCTGCTTCGGAATCACATCAATAACAAGAGTTAGGTATCAGACAAGCTATAGATCACTAACTGTCAAATTAAGTTGGCTATAAGACACGTAATATTAAACTTTGTTCTTTACCACATGAAATGGAGTCATTATTAATATATTTTTGTACCCGAATCTCTTTTTATCTGTCGCGAAAGAAACCGGGACAATTTTGGGGTACACTTTACTGTGGCGAGATGAAATACCGAACAGGATAAGTATTATAATTGCTGGCTCAATCCGGATTACTCGGGAGCCGCCATAATGCCGCCTCTTTGTGCCTCAAATTCGTCTTTGTGAGGCGGCCTCTACAAACTTAACATTGACAATTTTATTTCTGCCTTTATGACTTGACATAATTTATAACGCTTTCTAAGTTGTGACGAATACGGATAAAGAATTGTTTTCACATTAAGATGAATTTTATGTCTACTTTAGAGTTTTAAGTTTGTTATTCTAAAATCGATACATTAAGTGCGAACTTAGATTAGAAATATGAAAAAAAAAAACAACTCATCTCGCATTTATTTCCTAAATCATGAAACTTAACATGCTAACAATACTTTTTACTCGAATATTGTTCCTAGTAAATCTATCGGGCTGCGTAGTTAATTCGTAGCAACATTGCTACGCAAGCTACGCCGTAGCCAACTTTAGAGGATAGATCAATCAAACCGAGTTAACTGGACTGCGGACTAGCTACGGATATCGGACTATCACAGATATTAGATTATTATTATTTTTTATTGAAGATATTATTAATTAATTATGAGATTTTTTGTATATATTTTTTTAATCAGGGAATTTTTTGCTTCTTTCTAAAAATAAAATTTCGTCAAGTAGATTGCGGATATTAGTTGCATTTTTTAGATAGGAAAGAGTTTCATTACTAGAACTTAGATACTACGTTAATACTGCTATTCAAATAATCCTTTAAAATATTATAATAACACGTGTAATAATTGTTAACACGTGTTTACCTAAGTACCTGCTTACAATTATAAGAGAGGTCCTTTCTATTTAATCCATTAGCTTTGAAGCTCTGAGTACTTACAGAGTTACAGTAAAAACCACTAATTAGTTAATTACCCACTTTGAGTACGTGGCTTCCATTGTCCAAAAGATATTTTTCGACAAATTAGCAGATTTTGAGTTTAGGCAAAATTATTAATGTAAATAAATCCTTAATTATTTTTAAGCTTAATTTGCGAGCTTAGTTTATTTAAGTGTACTTACGGTAAAATGATTTGTTAGGAATGAGTCCAAAAGGCCACAATTTAAGGATTTACATAAAATAAAGCACGCAATTAAAATAGTCAAATGAGTCTTACTACCCAGGGCAGAGCGGGAGGGATTTTCATACTTATACTAACTACAATCCACGGTGTCCTTCAATAGCCCTTTACGTTCCGGGGTCACGGTAATTCGTTTGTCCCGCAACCCCGGCAGGCTTTTAGAGTAAAGCATAGGATACTTTTATTCCCTGTAAATGCAGTCCCGTACTCCCGTGTGACAGTTACTAACCTTCGTTAATACAAAGCCACGGATATAAGGTACATAACTACCTGTATCAATAATAGCATGAATTTACAATACAGGTAGTAATTTAAACAAACTATTATCTATGTTGCTGTTGTTAGTTAAACATGACCGGCCATTGTCTTACGGTATCTCATCTCATAGAATCTATAATATATATAAATATAATACAAGATCCTATGACTAAAGAATAGTTCTTTTCTATATTTTAAGCATTGCCTTGCTTAGGATGATAGAAATCTCTCTATATTCTGTCATTTTGTCTATTCTTCCGTCGAAACCATCGTCATTTTACGCATGTACTTTTCTTAAAGATCTAAGAATAGACAAGCACTTTGCCCCAGCTTCTCACGGATAGCAGTTCCATGAATACATAAAATCCGACTACTATTGGTTTTTTTTGTGTCAGGAATTTCTCAGTTTCAGTAACTGACTCTGGAGTCGTGCCCGGTTGATAGCATTAGTCTACCCTGCATGGGACTTAAACAGTACCGGCCCAATGTGGGTGACTTTTTAATTATAAAAAAATAATCAAAAAAGAAAAGGAGAAACTTTATGCATTCGTACCTATATTATTAGTTTCACACTTTTATCAAATAAAACAACCATTCAATTTTTATTTCTCTTTATTTATAATATTGGTCTAAATTGAACTAATATAATAATAATGGACTATCTCTCAGGTGCACTGATTTCATCTTGATAGTGCGCCGTCCCACAAACGTCACAGCGTAACTTGAACTCCTAGAACAAAATAACCACGTTTTGATTTATCATAGAATTAGCGGTGATTTTTGTAGGACTTACCCTAATTGTGAATAATAATAAAAATAGTCCTTTTGACCGATTTCGGCCAGTTATATTGCAAATGTGTGTGCGCAGGCAGAGGTGCGCTCTCTGTTTCTTTGCTCTAATAGTTCGATAGGACGGCAATCCGACACGACCAGAAATAGATCAGGCGCAGGACCAACGCAACAGCTTGTCGAAACACGGAATAAATTGTTAGTAGATATTTATTCGTCAATAATTATGTTACGTAGTGTTAGTAAAAGCGCGTATAACCTAAGCTAATGAGATTGAGGTATGATTAGAATTTCTAATGTTGAACTTCAACAGTAAAGATAGTTGAGTAGGTAACCGATTGAATATCAAAACTATTTCGTAGCTCCATCGATTGTAGATAGTAGGTACCGGCAGATTTACAAAAGTTAACAACTCCCATGATCCCATCTGATACTGTATCCTTGGACGCACTTGGCTGAGTATGTCGGATGATAATATAATCAGTGAGTCGGTCAATCATGTGGAAATGAATCTGTTATTGTAATGGATACAGACTTTGATACAATACAAAATGTATTGGGTTTCACGTATGCGAGGCACACACGGCTACACATCAACCTATACAAAACCAGTTTGTCTTGGTCTCGTTTTATATGATCTTTCCGCATATTGAACGACCTAGTTACGCATAGCTTGCTGTGTAGCCGTGTGTAACGACAATACATTCTTAACAAATAATAATGGTAATCAAGAAACTCCTTACCAAATTAAAAAGCTGCCGCAGTCGATTCATGGCGATTTGTCTAACATTTGTATGATTACTCGACATGGTGCTCACACAATTGGCTGCTATGTCGGCAAATTCTTCCAACTCGATCAGCCTGGAGGGGCCTCCGGCGCCGGCGCGCTGTGCGTACACGTTGAGGTTCTGCAGGTACCTCGCCCACAGCTCGCCCGCCGGCAGAGGCACGTACTCTTCGTTTTCTGGCAACATCACCATCTCTAACTACCTGACTCGCCTAATCACTTAAAGCAAATGAAATATAATAACGACTACCTGGTACTTATGCTGGTGGGGATGTCGACTCTACATAAAAACGCATTCAACCTATTGTCTATTATTTTTTTTGCAATAAATGACCATTCAGGATGTCCATTGTTATTAGCAGCCCTTTGGTGTCAGAAACGTGGTGTTTTCATATTTTTGAAAACAATCATTTGACTTACAATCAGTCGAGGCTTGACGTGTCGTGGTGTCAGATATTTGTCGTGTTTACTTAACTTCGTTAAAATTCTTGATCTATTAGTCAATACGGTCATCTTAATTAACTAACTACAAGTACTTAATGTCCGGTAATTAGTTGTACTGGTTTAAAAGAAGGGGTCTGTGAAGATTGGTTATCATTATTAAAGAGTAGTCATGGTGAAGTTACCTGAACCGAGTGAGGAGCCTGTCAGGCCTGCCAGACCTACGCGGCCGAGTGGCAGTGGTGTCCTAAGACCTGAGAACTTTCGCAACTGGGGAGCCAGATACGGTCGAGATATAGACAAGTATCGTAGAGAACCAAGCGGACTTCTTCAATTAGATGCTTTGGTCAAGCGAGCGATCGAGGTTATAGAAAAGCACCCCTTCGTCCCGAGGAGCGAGAACAACTACGAGCGACTCATGGATTTATTGCGACAACAACATAACCTGGTTAGTGAACTCAGAACTTCTGTTGTTGATATTTTATTCAGTTTTAAATATTCTGAGTCGATTAATAAATATTTTTGCATCAGCTATCGACAGGTCCCTGTCTATAGCCTTATAGTTTTTTTTTGTGCTCGACTTTTTGGCAAGGGACCAATTGATCACACTCCAAAAGATACTGATGCATTACTTTCCACGTTTTATTTGACCCTTTTCACGGCTCGTCAGAAATATGAATGTGTAAAGTACCGTCGCGTCGGGCCGTTAGTCAATAAAATTTATTTTTTATACAAATGTTGATGTGCTAATATTTGTTTTACCTTTTCAGAATTTTATAGTGGTGTGCGAGAAATGTGGCGGGACACATGGCGTTGACGAACTTATTGCTCCGGAACGATGATCCACGCAATACCAAACCTGTAATGTGACGAAGAGACGCTTGCAGTTTGTGAAAAAAGAAAATTTGTACCTACTTATAAATGATGTTGTGCAAAAGTTTCTGAATCGCTCAAGTGTACGATCAGAGCGATTAATTGTTACGCAAATTGACACGTACTGACGATTTTTCGTGTTACAGTAGAGTTTATGATGTATAAGAACGGGCGTTACGTTGGTAATCAAATTGCTGAACAATTAATGTGCCTGACTTTAATGAAGATCTGTACAAGGCTGATGGTTTCTCAATTTCAATTAACAATCTTAAACTGAGTATTGTGAATGATATTTAGGAACGAAAGAAGGAAGAAAGAACAAAATTGTTTAAATATTTAAATAATCTGATTTGTGACATTTGGTTAAGATATGTAATAATTAATACTCAACTTCATGTAAAACCTGCGCCATTCTTACGACTTTTATTCATGTTTAAATGATATTACACATTGACAATTTTAACATCATTTATTTGCTGGAATTTTGTGATTTTTAATAAAGATCGAATATTTATGAGAAGCTTTTATTTATATGCTAAGCAGACAAAAGTCAACATTAAAAACGGGTTACTTCCTCATTATCATTCTTCTTACTTACTTATTGTAAGAAACTGTTTTGCCTAAGTGAATTCACCCCGAAAGTACATAGTAGATTTCCTTTGTGATCGACATCAATCAGACAAGTACTTGAGTCGTTTTCAAATTGACTTTTCAGACGCATAAAATATACGTGGTTTTGAAATTGAAAATATCACAACTGTGTATTATAGAAGGGTGGAAAGAAATCAATTCCCATACGAGGTATTTAGACGCACGAGCGAAGCGAAGGCGGCTAAAGTCCGAGTGCGAATTGATGACTTTCACCCGTTTTAAAAACTCTACTTTTCATTTCAAATATAAGGAAAGTAAAAAATAGTAGTTTTTCTAAAATATTTATTGATAGTAATAACATGAGTAGTACCTATTTAATAGTCTTTTTTAATTTAAATTTCAAATATGGAACACACCGCCCGCGTCACCGCCGCGGGCCATCCCACTTTAATAGGTTTTTTAATTCACATTGGCCGTATACACTCACAAGATCGCAGCATTTTTTTTTATCGATATTTTTCTTAATTATGTAATAGTAGATTATTAACCAAGGGGATAAAGCAGGGTCTTCTGTCGCGGGTGGCGAATTAAATCGCGAGCGTAACGAAGGACTCGAGGTTTACTCCCGAGCGTGGCGAGGGTGTTAAAAACTTAAATCACGAGCGAAGCGAGGGATTTAAGTTTTTTGTATTCTTCAAATACATAAACGTTGAGTTTATTTTTACTTATTTTTATAAATAAGTTAATGTTAAATATTAATGTTTAAAATGCGTATCTCATATTATTACTGTGTTATTTTTTTCGCAAATGGTATGAAAAGTAGAGTATTTTCCTCGGTGATAAAGCTGCCTTGTCTTGGGCTGACTTGAATCCCTCGCTACACTAAGGATTCTTAACTTAATTCCCTCGTTTCACTCGGGAATTAACACTTGAACCTCCTCGCTGCGCTACGGAGGTTGACCCCAGAATCCTTAGTGTCGCTTCGGGATTCAATACGCCCGTGACGTAAGGCAATGCTTTACTCCCTTGGTGCATAATCTATTATTTTTTAAAAAGACTGGTTTAACTTATTTTGGTAATTCTTGTTCTGTTCTAACCTGCCTTATATAGTTGACAACATTTATAAGTGAGCTTTTGTTAATGTTTGTGGGAAATACTTATGCTATTACTGACCTACTCAGTATTCTTATAAGAAACTTTATTGGAGTATCAGTTCATACAACGATGAGAGACGCCCATATGCTTTGTCCCATTCTTCACAATACAGCTCCGGTTTAATTCCAGTCAACTAGCTAACAGTAGTTGATGTTTGACGTGGAGTGCCATGACGCTGCGAACGTAAACTTTGTTAGCACAGCACACACCCACCACGTTAAATGTCAAATAAATTATATACGTGGCGGAAACCGCCCCGGGTGGAGGAACGATTCAAAACAGATGTTTGGCTTCATATTCCCGCTTTGTTGGCTTCCATAATACGAGATTAGTTACCTACATTAAAATAACTGGTAGCTGTGATTTTTGGTACAACGTATTTCATCCAGCGACTATATTTCAAGTCCAAAACATTTAAAAGATTGTTTATACTCATTAAACTGTCACAAACAGTTGTAGCGTCTGTCTAGTACACGATGTGTACTCAGTATCATTTATAACGAGCAATCGAAAACAAATCTAAAGTTTTTAGTCTCGAATTTCATGAAGGTCGTTCATGTTCAGACATTTTAGTTGGACATTTAGTAAGTTTCTATAAATATTGAAAATTATACTACAATGGTCATAATAATATCGAACGATACCTATTCTGATAAATTTCCCAAAATTACGTGATAGAGCCGATAATATTAATCGACAAATACGCCTGTCGGCAAGATTCAAATAGTGAGTATAATTTATTCAAAACGTGACTTTAGTATGTACAGTCAGGTTCAAAAATCCAGCATCAACTTCTTAAGGCAATAGACTGATGCTTCACTTTGACTTACGTCCTTTTGTAATAAGTTGTTTTAATACTATACAAATCAAATTAACTTATGATATACTTCATAATTTCAACCATCATTCTACAAGTAATGATGGCGCAGTGGTAAAAGTCGTAGGATTCGTACGCTGCGGCGATGGATCGATCCTCACCTTTTTTCCAATTATTATTTTATTTAATTAAATTTTCAATAATTACTTTATTCTTTTTGTTATTACTAATACTTTTTTAAGTAGGAATTTGATAACATAATTTGTTTTTTTGTTATAATTACCAATATTAGTCATTAGTGTTGCGTGTCGTTCGTTATAATCACAGATATAATGGTCTATCTATATCTGTGGTTATGATCATAATTTTAGTATAATAAAGCTTTGTAGGTAGATCACAGAAAACGAAACAAAAGTGACAAACGTAAATTATTTTTATTTGTGAGGTAGACAAAACTATGTTAATTCGTTTCGAGTCTCATAATGGAACGTTGTTGATTCCTGATTATTTTATGTGACGATTGTTTACGTATAACACTGTTATGGTTTTGCAGTGAAGTATTAACAATGGGAATTATATAAATATTAAGGGCGAACATTATAGCCCTGCATAAAATATGTGGATGAAACTTAAAACAAAATATGAAATGAAACCGGACTAAGTGTGAGTATAAACATTTAAATTTTAACTATTTCACATGTTAATATTCTTTTATAAATAAGGTTCCCTATTCAAAAGTGTTTCTTTAAAAGTAAAAGAAAAGTGATTAATACTTAGTATGTGCTATTATATTACAGTTTTTCTTAATAGTAAAATTGATCAACAGCTGTTTTGCATAAAGATAATAATAGTATTCTATGTTTTGTTCTAGTGACGTATCTAATACTATGAGTCTGTGGGATTTGAGATATGGCATGATGATGAGATGAGTTGTTAAGAATAAACAGGGACGCAAGCGACGTCCGGGAATTAATACGAAGGAAAATGGTTTCCGTGTAACTAATTCAACACGAAATTAATAACCGTTGATCGTGCACTCAACATTGAAGGCTTACATCATCGAATATCACCGTTACGTTTATGGGAATCCAAAAAAAGTTATGATTTTCTTGAGGTCCTTTTTTATATGAATTTTGTTTATTTATTGTAAATAGACTGAAAACGTAAACATCATTTTATTGATAACTTATTATTTAAGGATTAAGAATTGAGGTATGGTTTCAAACATCTTTTCGTAAAGAAAACGATCCTTAAACTTACCTCAATATCTTGTATCAGGGTATTTTTTATGCAGTTTGGTAATTTTTTATTTGATAATATATAACTTTTTTTCGCTAAATTGAACTTGGTGGAACGGAAGAAACTTGATAAGCTCAATAATTTTTGGCACCGCGGTACTGGAAAGCAAAGGGCAACTGGCCCTTTGTGTTCCAGAGCTGCCATGCTAAAAGGCGTTTATTTTGGAACAGTAACGGGGCATAGCGGCTCTTGAGCGTAAAGGTCAACTAGCCCTTTGCATTCCAGGGCCTAACCTAACCTAATCGGTCTGAGTCAGGGTGACCCAAACCCCGAGCTCACTTCGCTCACTCTTGCGGCCCAGGAAGGCAAAGAGCAACTTCCTATTTGCGTTCCAGGGCCTAATCTAACATTTCCGAGTCGGGGCGACCCGAATACCGAGCTCGCCTTGCTCGGTTTTGCGGCACAGGAACGCAAAAGGCAACTGGCCCTTTGCGTTTCAGGGCCGCGGTGTCTTGATACTGTTTTAAAATAAATGGCTTTAATAATGATAACTTTATTATTTCTTTTGGTAAACTAAATACGGTTTTATTAATTTTCTTATAGAAAATAACATACTAAGATGTTCGCAATTAGAATACCCTGTAATTGCTAATTAGCTACGCATAATAAAACGTAAGTTACCCTTAAAACCACTTATATTAATGTTAAGAAGATATTTTTTAATTGTTAAATTCTCTTATTTACTGTTTTATTACGTCAAAGATTCATTTAAATAATTTCAGAATTTTGTTTAAATAATAAAAATTGCATCTACGATTTACTACAACTATTTCACATTATATTCAGCTCGAATATTCATAATTTTAGCGGTTTTATAACTTTATCTAAAACATAGAATTATAATAATTACAACTAAAATATATTATTATTGCTAATTACAAAACATGCATTTTTATTCTAAACCCTGTAGGTAATAAATTATCATCATTGGCAAAAATTTAAAACGAAATAAAATTACAATAAGCAGCACTAACGAAACCACATACGAAACTTGTGAAAATATTTAACTAACAAAAACAGATGGTGACCATTGCATTGCCTTCATTAGATGATCTAACATGATTGTGCGGATAGCGTGGGGTCATGATCAATGTGGTTTGAGTTCGAATCTTAGTTACGTTGTTTTGTTTTCATTAAAATCAATCTTTAATTTAAAGAGGACATTTTTTGTTTTTATTTAGTATCGTTGAATTCGTGACAATATTTTTAATAAATAACTTATTTATTTATTATTATTTTGTATATTTACGCTTATTGTTTATTTTTAAAGAAGTTATATATTATTTATTGTTTTAAGTATTATTTAAATGATTATGTTAATTTTTATTTGTTAAGTTAACTAACTAACCAGCTAACCAAAAACACACACAAAAATTCCTAACAAGGCCATTTCTGCCTGTGTGTAAACATATTAAACAATCGAGTAAAAACCTACAAAAAGTCTAACAGCCGCTGCGTGATATTTGAACTCGCACCTCTTTCGATTAACGCATTTATGTAAACACCTAAACCACTGAGCTAGCTGGACTCATATTTTAACGTTGAAATTATGAACTCTACTTGAAATTATGTTGATGGATTATTGTGTCTCTCGAAAATAGAAGGTCGTAAGTCAAACTAAACGTTAAGCTATTTCTTTAATAGCGAGCTACAGCAATTTTGATTGCCTACTGTACCTAAATGGGTCCTATTTTGTGCTTCAATAGGATTTTCGGCGATATGAATTCGTAATGGCCACCGTGTTTCCATTGGCTGTGGTGCAGCCACTCTCAATGTGCGGTCACTGATCGTAATACCCTGACTTGAGTAGGATTTGTATGACGAATTGTGTGTATTGGCATCAATGGAAGCATTTAATTATTCCTGGTATGGCTTTGTGTATTTTAGCTTTTGCCCTGGGGCCCGCCCGCGTGGTTCTTAATATTGGAACGTTCTACTGGGATCAAGTCATGGTCCTTTTATCTGTGTATTAGGTCAACTTTGTAATGGCCAAACAGAAAGAAAACTGTTAGTTAAGTGACTTTTACATTAACCACCTCATCACCTCAGTTTCTAGAACGTAAAATTTAAAATCTATTAAATACTATTAAAGTACTAGTCATGGGCTATGGTCGAGTATACAATAGACACGAGAGTATTTAAAAAAACACCATATGGATCTACAACGTAGTGTTTTTGTAATCATTACTGTTCTTAAATTCTCTGGTCTTCTATTTTTGAACACTCAAAAGTCGAAAGTTAGCCGAAGTAATACTCAGCCCATCAGTTATTTTAATACCTTCGTCGCCATATGTGTGTCTTATGGTCACACAGTTTCTGGAAATAATTAATTTCACAGGCCACGTGTATCCAAATGTCGCACGGATGAAAATCCAGGAACAACAAGGGAAAAGGGAGGGTGAAAAACACGTCCGAACCAAAAAAAAACCTGGCGCTTAGAGTGTTAAAGCTACGAGTCAAAACTATCTATGTCAAAGCATAGTGTCTGTACCTCACTACAGCTAATATATAAACCGGATTCGCAGTGAAACACCTACATAAAATCAGTATATTTCAATATCAAAACGGAAATTCAAGAGCTAGTAGTCAAGATTAACTTAAAATAGCTGGCCATCTACTTGGTACTTGTATCAAATGGCGTTGATAGATTCCGATATTGAATTTTCAGTTATTGGCTAGAGCGAGTCGTGATTTTATTACACTGGAATAAGTTTACATCTTCGTGAAATAAAATATTTTTAAATTAATATTTAGATCAAATAACATGTATGTGTTTATTTAGTTTAAAATAAGTGAAATACGATCTTCACTTAAAAATGTAGAAAATAATTTGTTTTATCTAATCAATTTTTTGTAAGGCCTTACCACAAGATTTCTGTATCTATATTACAGCGTACTTGAAGTATTTACGGCGTTTATTGTATGGAAAATGAAAAAGCCCCTTTTTTGTACGAACAAGGAATTATTTTCCACCAAATTAACGTCGAAGGTTACTTAACGTAACAAAAACCTGAAAAATCAAACTAGGGTTCAGAGTGGTAAGCTAAGATTACGACGAAGAAGAACGAAGATTATTAGCGAAGAATACGACTTGGACTAGTGACTCTACCGTGCTCTGTCTAGCTTTTACGATCAGATAAAAATAGAATATAATTTATCGTACAAAGTTCTCTTAGTGATAATATATAAAACTGCATAACAATCCGGTGAATAAATATTATGCAAGAGTTATCTGAATTAAAGCCAGTTTACTTTGCTAATTAGCAGCCAATATTGTTACTGAAACGCTGGGCTTAATTAATTTACTTGGAACGTTATACATTTATTAAATCTATTCTAATAAGGAATAAGGCTATATACCATCACTCTACGACCAATAGGGGCCGAACATCGGGGTTGCTTATCCAGAACAGGGCAGGGGGTCAGGAAGTTGATTCAATATTAAGAGAAAGTATCTTAGTTCTTGCTAGCTGCTGCCCGGGACGTCATCTGCGTGAATGCGTTGAAGAAATAAAGGTTCACTGCTCGTTCCCCGTAGCTGATAGCGTGATAATATGTAGCCTATATGTTGACTCTACTTCTTAATACTCGAGTGAGTTTAATCCGGGCATACGTATACATACAGTCAAACAGACAAAAATTCTCAAAACTATAATTTTGGCTCAGTATCGATTGTAGATCACACCCTAATTAAAAAAAAAACAATTAACGGTTTTGACTTTTCTCCCATTCTATTCTATGTATAAAGATTTCAATTTTTGCCTTTCTTGTCTATTTATACCTATAATAATTCCAAATTTTGTGAAGTTTTCACAACAACATCACTGCGTAAAAACAACAGTTCGAGTTATTGCTTCTTTATCTTTTGATCCCGAGGTACACAAGTTAAAATGAACGCAATGTATAATAAATGCCCTGTCATTTTGGAGTAGGGTTACAACATTTATAAAGGTGGGTTATAAAGCATTAAAACATTGTGTTTTCCACACTTTTGAAACTCCGTACAAGCTCCGTACCTACGCTATGACATCTGTTAAATATTTCATTAATATTGGTATCGAATTGAGAAGACTTATTTTTAAATAACACCTGATTTATTGTATAGGTAAAATACCCACCATCTACAAGCTACAACATTCATGTAAATTCTTTTGAAAGAATTTGGAACGTTTATCTTCAATGATTCTGTATGATCCAGTTGAAAGAAAGAAAAAACTTTAAACTTCCGTTTTAGCAGTTTATCTGAAATTATGTGTGTTTAATAAATGAACATAATTATGGAATAGAAAACGATACATCGACATCGTCGTTATGGATATACTGTTTTTGATTGAAACTGCTGTGAGTAGTACGTCAACAAAAGATTCGTAGTAAAAAGGCGCTTGCCCATCACCGATGTGAGAAAGCTGGGCATTTAGGCGTTTTATCAGAGATTAACTAAGGTAGGTACAAAAATAGCTAAACTGCATTAATATCTGACTGTTTGTTGGTTCAACGGCGACTAGTTTGCAACTCTTGTTTGACTTCTTAAAGAGATGCATTAATAGCTTATGTTAGATACACTTAGGCTGCTTGTGTATAGGGGTTCATAATTCACCTTTTATTAGTGTGTTGTAATTATCAAATGACAACACAGGAGAAATTAACATTCCTAGTGTGTGTCAACGTTCTATATTTTTTTAAAAATTAAATTTTAAAAGTTTATCCGTCGTACTACAAACACTTTTAAACGCCTGTTGAATACTTGGCTAAAAAAAGTCGGATTAAGACGTTGAAATAAGGTCCGTTTTGCAGTCACACTTTTTTTAGACAAATGTTCAACATGCAGTTTTTGTAGTAAGGCTGTAAGTGTTTCTTAAGACGACGACCGCAACGATGGGTTGATTTAATTTAAATAGAAACTTTTCACTTTATGAAATACACAACAAAGTACAATAATGCTTAGCAATGTTTGGCTGTTTATTCCACTAACACATCTACATAAATATTCAAATTGTCAGATACGGTACCGATTAGTTAGCTACGGACAAATATTTGAATAGAAATGAGGATGCCTTTCAGGTTTATTCATGACTAAATTATATTTAAAGGGAAGTACCCACGGGGGTCGTCATTAAAACGTCATTTACAACTCTGCACGTCTTTAGCAGGATTTACACGCGGCCTTAGAAATGCTAAAGCAATAATTTTAACTGTATTCAAATACCTTAAACAGATATTGTTCTAACTAACCATTTGTAGGAAGTCATTAGAGCATAATGATAAAGGATTGAAATAGTTTCTAAGAAAACAATAACAATGCTAGCTAATTGGCATCTCAGAAACACAGATCGGGTTACGATAGTTATTGATTTTCATTTGTTCTAGTATTGTGTTGCTGGGAATGTTTGAAAGGAATTTCTTTGAGGTAGTGTTATTTTTTGCTTCAGAAATATAAGTATTTAGCGTGGTTGAAAACTGTCGGATGCAACTTTTCCTCGAGCTTAAGAGTTTGTCTAACAGTTCATAATTCTTTTCTGAAGCATTCCCGAGCGTCGCGTGTCGTAAGAACTAAATTTTTCATCAAGCGCAAGGTTTCAGTAAGCTTGGGCCGTGTTAGAGGCTCAAAACTTTGTCTATGTTTACAGAGCGTTGAACCAACACGACTAGCGTTATTTATACGTAATGTAGACCTTTTGCGGCTGACCTACGAACGATAAACTTTATCAACAAGCTGCGTTCAAATATTATGGGCTTAAAATTAATTATTTCTAGAATTCCATTAATATTTTAAGCGGACACACAGCGCGGTGAACCGAGTTAACATTTTCCCAATATTAAATTCAACCAAAAACTGGGATAATTAATGTACGTCGTGTGAACATATTTCGGTTGTAGGTATTTTATTTAATTAAAGTGAGAATGAACTGTGAAACGCAATAAAATGTACTGTGATCTTCAAATGATTCGAGGAACCGTCTCTAAGATTTGGAAGGATGTTTCGAGATTGAACCTCCCCGGAATTGTACGCAGGAAATTAACTGGAAGCTTGGTGCTAATCTGAGGAAGCAATATACGGGCTGAGGCCCGATGTCGTCTTCTTTAATTACTGCAAATCCGACGCAACGCTTGATTAAACTATTTCCGAACAAATTAAGTGAGCAACGGGGCCATGCTTCACAAAATGGAACTCAATCAAGTCGTAGTTGTATAACGTCACTTTACTACGCGATAATCACGTTGCGAAGCCATTACCTTACGTGCTTTATTAAAATTCGTGTCGCTTCCGTCATTGGCGTTTATAATTTTGTTTGTGAAAATTGTGATATCGGATATTGGACCTGTGTAACGTGAACCTGAGTAGGGTACATGGATCTAAGACAATTTGAATTATACTTACAACTTGAAGTTTTTGTTTATTGCTTATTTTATGTACTCCATAATTTTGAATCATTCCATCATCATATTTTATCTCGTCTTAAAAACTAGATTAACTCTTTACTCGAAAGTTTTCTTCGTAAATGTATTACTTGGTTTGCTATTTCCTCTGAAATCATTTTTCAAAACCATCGGAACTAACCATACGTCTCGATAAGTAACATTAGATTAAGCTTTGCTTTCAATCAATTAATCTCTCAATCAATCAATCAGTTACGAGTCCAAACGGCGCTAAAATTAGTCGTAATCGTTTGGAACCATTTGTTACAAAAACGTATTGGGTTTCAAGGTCTGACTGCTGTATTTTTGGTTTTATGCTAGTCGCTAAAGATGATCTCGTACTACCAGATCACGACCTTTCCGCTATGTTCAGTGACTTAGCGTGGGCGGTGAGTGACAAAATCAAATATTTAGAAATGTTTGAAACACTCCATGAGGCGCCACCGATAACGAATTCGTGCACTTACAAGAGAACTAATATACGCGCTCCGCACCGCTCACCGTTTAGATGTTGTTGGGTCAAGTACCTACGTATTTTCTTCTTTGAGTTAGATTATTCAGACTGCGTATTTAAAAGGTAATTTTAATTGTCACCCACTTGATTCTTGATTGCATAGCGGTGGTGCGATTCCCGAAGGCAGCAGAGAAACTAAAATACTTACTTGGGGGCCAAAGTGGAGTCGGTGTAAAGCAGACTTAGGTTCACTTGAGCTGCTGGAATGAAAAAGCCTAAAAGAATAACATAATGATTCTCTCGACGATGCGATCCAGCGATGTTGACATGGAAATAAAATTAGGTACTTGTTACTTTACAATATTTCGGGTAGCCTATTATGATTATAAAATAAATTGTTAGAAGGAAGGAAATTAAAGAAAATGGGGTATAAATATACAACATTGACCATGCTATAAAAGAGAACGATTGGTAACTTCCTCTCAGGAAGTGAGCTAGCTTCGTAATCACGAAGACTTCCATTTGCGATTTAGAGGTTTTTTACTGATTGAAGACGTAAGTAACTAATCGACCTATTTCTCCAGACCTAAGTCGTTTATTATTAAGTCGTAACGAAGTTCAAATGTTTGTATTATCATATATTTACTTATAATTGCCAATATCCTTCTTTGAGTTTATTTAATGTTGTAATAATAAAAGTTCACCGAACAAAAATTCTAAACTGAAAACAGTAAAATTAAATTAATTTAAAACGACTTTGTGTCTTTACGTCAAGACTGGAAAGTTTACTTCTGGGCAAGCTGTAGACCCTTATTTACCATCAAGCGATTTTTCAAACGCGAAAATATATTATTTATTGAAAGTATGTTTATTTTGTGCTGTGCCTTCATAGGTAATTGAGCAAACGGCTGTAAATTAGTGCAAGTGATGATGTGTAATAAGTTGATAGTCCCTTCCACTCTATCAGGGCGGGAGGAGACATTTGATGATATCACCACAAAAAAGAATACTACGCCCACTACGTCCCCGTGAAATGAATTGAGAATTACATGCGTGATTAATAGTTTAGTAAAGTTTAATAATTTGTTGAAATGTACATATATTCGTCTGTAGTTAGCTGTTAGCGAGTCAAGTTAGTTCGTCAGTCTGGCTTGAATGAAAACTGAAACCATTGGCGTAACTAGTGACGCGAATCGAATGGGAAATTCACCGAGTTGTGTTTGTTTGAGGTGTGTTTACTTAATGTACATGTCTACCTATGTATAGATCAGTCAGTAGGTAAGTTTATTGGTAAATATAAGAAGAAGTAGCTCTGGAATTAAGATTGTTATTGGTTCGCAAATTCGTTAAGAATTAGAATGTAATACTTATATCTCAAAACATACCTACATTAAATAAAGTAAAAAACAAGGGAAGTAGATTATTATATTACTTGAAGATCATTTACAAATATATCAATTGAATTTCCATTTATGTATTTTCAACAAAATTCATTGAATAAAAAGAAACCAAACATCAGGTCCAATGTTTTTCAAAATTCTTACTGACGAATTAATAAGATTAGATTTGCAATTCATTGATGATTGTTGCCTATAATATATTTCTTTTTTTCCGAGAGTAAAAACCTACACATTCCAGTATTTATGAAATATAATAAAATCCTAAAAAATATTTATGAAGTTCAATCAAAACTATTGACGACCATAAAGGACGACTATCATAATTTCTGTATCGTTAAATTATTCAAACTAAAATAGTAGATCGTTGAATAGATTGACACATTACGAAGTTTTGTAATAGTGGCATTGAGCACGCCTGAAACGATTTGTTTACATCAGAAATTACTGAAATAACATATTTATCGTTAAATGCGATTACTTATTAATGTAGTTTGTATACCCAGCCCTTTAATAACAATTATTGTTGTATACAATATTAATGGTTGTATTCCATTATCAATAAAATATAATACGTTTTTTGACGTGATTCAAACTAATGTCTGTAATCTTTTATTTATCAGAGGATCGCGTTTTAGCTGTCACTGCTAAAAGCTTTAAGAAATGCATTAAGAAACTAATATTTAGACTTCTTTTTGTTAAACGGGTTTAATAAAAGCGTAGGGGTGAATCGAGACTAAGCTTGAGATTTAGAAAGCTTACAGAATAAGATTAGTTATATACGTTATTTGTACGAATCGTGTATATTTTTTTATCGTTGTAAAAGCTTCTAATGAGTCCTCCCACCCAGGGCAGAGCGGGAGGGACTGTCAGACTTGTACTGACTAAAATCCAAGGTGTCCTTCAATAACCTTTTATATTCCGGGGTAACTCGTTAGACCCGCGACCCCGGCAGGCTTTGGCCCTCTGTAGATGGGCCCCGTCATAATGCTGACGCTCTTTGAGGCGCGCGTGGAACACAACGCGCCGTCGACCCGGGCATGGTCCATGGTCGGTCGTCTTACGACGTCCGTCGCCGTGGGACGATTCGTGTCATAGTATTTTTTAACCAGAGAACATTTAAAGTGTAAAATGAAAATATTGTTAAAAATATTTTAATTCAGCTCATAATTTTAATAATTATGTCAGCTACAATATTATGATTGAACGGTACCCATTAAATGTGAAGTTTTAATTTTATTTGAATTGAAATGTATTGACACTGCGCTGTCGTGTTGTCGAGGTAGTTAGATGTATTATAATGCTCATGTTTATGCTATTGCTTTTCAAAAAATAATTTCGCCTTTTTTGTCTTTCAATTCTTCTAAAAACGAAGAGAAAACATCTTCCAAGTCTACTTTTTAAAAGGTTCTCTCGCGGTACGTAATATAATATTAACGATGGCTTATTTATTACATCAACTTCCTTATTCCAAGGCTAGATATGTTTTGAGAATATTTTGTTTACGGATTTTATATTGATGTAGGAATTGTCGTAACTTGAGCAAATTGGCGGATGTATTTACAGTAAAGTACCATGTTAAGGTACTTAAGTGTTTCGCTGCGATTTAATTCATCATCATCATCATTAGCCGGAAGCCGTCCACTGCAGAACATAGGCCTCCCCCTTAGACCGCCTCGCCGAACGACTATTTGCCACTTGCATCGAAAAGACCACGTTTCAGATTCGATTTAATTAGTAATTAAAAAAAAAAACATAGACTTTTTAGAAAGACGCTTCCAAAAGCTTTAAAATAAACATCGTGCTTTAAGTTTAATATTAATTAATTCCTAGAATTAATTTTCTGTTTGTCAAAGAAGAAGGAGAAGCCAGTAAGCATAGCGACGCGCGGCGAGGAAGTGGCACAACAAACTTCGCCCAGCCACCCGACGACGGTTTCAGAACGAAGTTTGTGCTAAGTATTATTAAGTCATCATTTGCTCCGATCTGACTTTATTGGGTAAATATTTATAATTACTTAGGCAATGTGCCTGCCCTAAAGTTAGGAGTACAATACTTAAGTTGAGAATTCTAGATTTCCAAAAGTAGTGTTTTTTGTTCAAGCATATAAAGGGCAAAAAAATAATAAGCAATTCCACATAATGACAATTTTGCATTTTGCAAAAAAACCTATTGTTACCAACTTTTTATAAAATAATATGTTTTTAATGATAAGATAACATTCATCATAATGACAATTAAAAACGTATCAATCACGTGTAATTAGTGAATAATATAATTTTTTCTGTTCATATTCCAGAATACAAAAGTCAAAAAACATGATACGTCATGATGTGGACGTTTACATTGCATACATATTATATTCGTGTATTTTTTGGAGCTTTATAGAAAATAAGTTATATTCAAATTCGTGTTACTAAAACGTGGCAATTTAAAAAAATACAAAAACATATTATGTGTGGCTTAAGATTTTGTTCATTTTCACGATTTGTGATGCGTGTGAACTCGGTCGTTTAAAAAGTAGCGTAAAAAAAAAGCAATATTAAAAAAAAAAAACATTTCGTCAAACGCCCTCGTGGCGAGCTATGAGGAAACATTCAAGGATCAAATAATGTTACGAATGCTCCTATTTTCGATGACAGATATGTATTACTGAATACTTTGTACAAAGAAGTTATGGATACAATGACATATTTATTTTATAAAATAAGTTACTGTGTCTCATCAGGCTGAGGAGGAAAACGATGTTCGGTCAGTGTAAGCGACATTTACCCTCTGATATTTACCAGGTCGCTTTAATATTTCTGGCAAATGAAAAATTATGATAATATATTCCTGGCACTTTGAAATCAAGACGTTTAAGAATATTCGTATGTATAATTAATTTTTACCAAGTTTTCCATGCCAAAGGCCCGTTAGGTCAAATTACCTAAAACCCATTATACAAACACGCAAGGCGCGACGCTTCGCTCCTTTCCCCTGTTTTACTTTGCATACGAAACTCGAACAAAGTACCACCACCCTTACGTCAAAATACAATCCCTGTAAATCTCGTTGAGTTACATTTACGACTCACAATGCGTGATATTTCCTTGAAGTACAATTTATTTTCATCCTCTTATTCTCGACGCAATCCAAAGTAGACGAAAAATATAAAAATTATCATATCTCTACCATTTAAGCTGCAGTTTGAGCAATTTTTCTTTCTCTCCTGAATTTTAATTCTTACCAACTCACTCAAGCATATAACTTTTATTTAGTACCGTTCTCGAGTGAACAATATAGTTTTTCTTATTTAAAATAGAAATGTCTGCAATGCAGACAGTTCCGTGAAATGAAAGAAAATAATTTAAGTGAATGCGAGCCTTTTCAGAACCGGACTCACAGTAATACCAAGCTGGAGCAAGCCAACGAGACGCTACTCTCTAATTTAAAGTAATCTTCTTACAACTTCAATATGTGAAAACTATTTTTTAATTAAGATAAGAAGTTTTACTAATAACTAACTACCTCTCTCAGCTATAATACATCTAATTATTAACGGAAAAAATTATTCGCGTTATGCATTACGTATATTTCAATCGCGTGTAGTTGCCAATATGCTACAAGTTTCATAAATATGTGATTTACGATAAGAGAAATGAAAATAGGAAATTGCCGTGTAAAATAATATATAGTGCACTTTCTTGATAATAACTAAAGTGATTTTTTTTCACGAGGTTTTCGACTGAGCGCCGCTGATAATGTCGAGACTCGTGATATGGTTTGTAGGTAAGTGTTACATTTGAAAGTGTAGTGTTAAATTATTATTTTTTCAATCTAATGCTTATCTATTTATGTACATACGTGTACCATGTTTCTCTTTACAGCTCTGGTAACAGTAATATGCTCATTAAATACAGTTGAAGGCTCACCTCTCCCAGCTAAAGCCAGAGATTTATCCAAAGTGGTACAATTTATTCAACAGCTACAACAACCTAATGAACCAAATAAACAACGCATACTGCGACTGCGCATCGCCTCTTCCGATTCCGATTCCGATATTTCTTCCGACTCATACTCAGATTCAGAGTCATCAGAAGAGGATAAAAAACGCATTGCAAGGGAAAGATCTAAAGACAGACTTGTTGGTTTATTAGAAAAAGTTGCTAATGAAAAAAGTAAAAATGACCGCCCAATGAATCGTAAAGGAAAAACAAACAACGAACTTCATGATGCAGGTAATACGCGTTTCACAAACAGAATTATTGATTTAATAAAACAAGCCGCTGCGAACGAAAAGAAGAAATATGTCCCTTTATCAAACCGTAAGGGTAAAGTAAGCCGTGGTCAGAACGGTTATGTATTCCGAAGTGAAAATTACGACAATGCTCCGAATAGCAACGATTATATTCAAAAACAGATTTTAGAGAAACTATTATCTCAAACTAATGCCGAGGAACTTCAACCTAAACTTAAAAAGAGACTCATACCGGACACGTTGACGGGACCTACTACGACTATGGATGATGTATATGAATATTTTGGAACTAAAAATGAAGAACCAATTGGTTTGGAAGATTACTCAAAAGTATACATTGTTTTGAATCCTGAAGCTGTTAAAAACAGCAAGAATAAAAGCTCATTGAATGATTTGTAAGTTATAATATGGTACATACATTGTATTTAAAAAAAGCATAGAATTGCCATGTGAACGCATTTGTTTGCTTTGCCTCTCCCAAAGTCTGACAGGGACTGTATCATCTGGTAACAGGCAGAACCCCTGGAACGTGAAGAGCTATTGAAGAATCACCGTGGATACGTCCGTACAGTCCCTTTAAGTTGGCGCCCTTGGTGGGAGGACTCATTTGATGATTTTTCCAAAAAAAAATCTTCTATTTTTGATTGCCATGCAAATTATTTCTGTTTCATTACTGGTATATAAATTAATTAATTACAATACGATAATCTTAAGTTCCTTCTCATTATTTTATTTAGGATTTCAAGAGTTCTCTCGTTATCTTCTCAAACTCAGAAACGCGAACCACAGCAGGTCGAGCCATTCCGTTATAAAGGATTCGTTGTTAACCAGAATCTCGTGAAAAGACGATTTAAGGAGGCCCAAAACAGTAAGTATGACAATTCTTGAGGACAGTGGCTTCATTAGTATAAAGCCTCGTATTCATGGTGAACATTATAAAAACATGGTTGCATAAACTAAACATGTTGCCGTGTTGCTGTCAAACTATTGCGGGCAACACTTGTGTTGCGGAGTTGATCACGCCATATTGCAGAGTTGACGCCCGGCGAGCGAATTCATCAACTATCAGTATTTCAACAAATGTTGATGTGTATGGACGAATTTCCAACGGAACTAGTGCATTATTTTATATTTCCACACTACTGCCATGTTTATAAACAGTTGCTAACACGTCCACACACATGTAGACATTTGTTGATAAACTGATGTTTTCGCTCGCCGCGCGTCAACTCTGCAACATGGCGTGATCAACTCAGCAACACAACTGTTGTCCGCAGTATGTTGACAGCAACTCAGTAGCATGTTTATGCAAGCATGTTGCTAAACAAATGTTTACCATGAATACAAGGCTTTAAACAGTTCATCAGTACCCTTAGCGCGAGTTTTCACTCTTTTACTTTAAAGAGTCTTTCCAGTATTTACAGCGTTTCTTGTATGAAAAAATGGAACAGCGCCTCTAGTTTGCGAAGAAGGAACTATTTTTTCCTTGAAAATTGTCAATTTTAAATTGTCAAAGTTCCAGTTTACGTCTCAAATACTGAAAACTCGTGCTAAGGGTACAGTTCGTTGACATGCCTTTACAGCTCATTGCGTGTTTTCTGCAAGTTGGCCCTTTTCACATGCCATTCAATGAATCTATTGTTCATGACTATATATATATAAGTAATTACTAAGTATAAAACTATCATGTTCAGCGAATTAATTATAGACGTATTTTGATGAACGACACGAGAGATCATATAATTAAGAATGATTAATGTTCAAAATATTAATTTTCATATTATTAAATTACGTTATTAATCAAAGGGCTATAAGAGACCTAAATAACAAGAGACCTAAAATACGAAGAGGCACCAAATGTATAATATACTAGCGGCCCGTCCCGGCTTCGCATGGGTGGAGGACCCGGTCTAAAACCCGGTCCCGATGATTACAAACACAAAAAAAAAACCCGAATCGGTCAAGCCGTTTTCATGTTACGTAGTGACAACGGAAAACGGGTTTCATTTTTATATATATAGATAACGTATTACATTCTTATTTAAGGCATTTTAAAAAGCGTTTTATGTTTTCCATGGAATATTTAATTTAACTCTGTTGCAGAAATTTCTCGTATGGGTGATGAAGAAAAAAAGCTGGATCCAATAGCAATCCCCTTTGAAAGAATCACTGCCCCACCAGTCTGATTATGAAGGAGACAGAGGCACTCAATAGGGGCTTTCGTTCCAGAAAATACATTTTCGATTTTTAATTATAAAAATAAAGCGTATTTATTTAATTATTCTAATCAGAAAGTTATTGTTGCACAAGACGTACCTATTTCCCTGAAAAATTAGAAACAGAAATTATTTTTCTACATAGGATATAATACACACATCAAAAAAGTTTACGATCACTTTGAAAATAGAAATATTTTTTGTTTTGTTAGATTATAATGTGATTTCTTCTTATTCTTAGATTCTTTATTAAAAAATATAGATTTATAAAGCAGTTTTTTTTTTCAATTCAGTTCAATTTAAAAAAAGAAATACAGTTTTTGCTAGTGATCACAAACTGTTTTTAATCTGTAGGTATGGCTAGTTATTCTTTTTATTATCGATTAGCTAGACACTGGTGTCGTATTTAATTAGGTACTAACAAATGATTAAACTATACTTACCACATTTTTTTGAGACCTTCCATCAAAAATACGTCATTACTCCAAAAAACAAAATTAATAAAATGGAATAACTACGGAAACAATTTTGCTGTTTCAAATATCATTCACTGCCTTTATAAAATTACCTTCAACTAGGTATAATATTCTTATAACAAACTGGGTTATCTACAGTAAATTATAAAGAAAATGCCAACATTTTCTCGCTCGAGAAAGCGCAATTTCTTTCTTTCAAGTTTACCGAGTGCAAGGTCGCAAGTTAAGATGTTTATTTCCTGCCAATCTAAACAAGGCTAAAGGTACTGTTAGACTTGAGCATTCATTTGGAACGCGAATGTTCGACGTTCTGGTCGAGCATTCGCCGTTATTAATGTTGTCGAACTGAACAACAAATAGAGCCACGAACATTTGCACGATTTATAGCGAACGGCTAGACCGTTCGGTCGTCAAACTTTTTTCTTCAAAAAAGTGAATCGAAAGTGGGCTTGCTTTCGATTCATATACTTATACACGTAAACATGACAGAATCGACAGTCGGCTCGGCTAAAAGCTCGCCAGAACGCTCGTTAGAATGCTCGCTAAAATGCTTTCGTTTATTTTTCTGTAATTTAACATTCGTTAGAATGCTCATTACAAGTGAATGCTCAAGTTTATTAGCACTTTAATGCGATTATATTTATTCACGACAACTGAAGTGTTCTTTCCCGATAATCCTTTACTATCATCATCAGCCTATAACGTTCCCACTGCTGGGACACAGGCCTCCTCTCTTGTGAAAGGGAGTGGGCCATAATCCACCACGTGGGCCCAGTGCGGGTTGGCAGATGTCACATGTCTTCGAATTTGATGGTTCTAGGACATGCCGGTTTCCTCACGATGTTTTCCTTCACCGTTTTGAGAGCAGTGGTGATGAAAGAAATTACACAAAGTAATGCGCCAGGTTGGGTTCGAACCCACGACTTACAACTCGTAAGTTGGGGCCGATACCACTGGGCCACCACTGCTCATATATATCCTTTACTATGTCGTTGTTTAAAATAACCTCATTTGTTTTGTTACTAGATTTTAAGCCGCGGCCGCGCCAAAAAACCACACGAAGTTGTGTGGTTGTTTGGTTTGACTGTTGAAGCGATTTTGAGTTGCGAATATTCATTGTATATATCGTGCTTTTCAACACAATAACTCAATGGTGATGAGGTTATTCAAATGCTTACACGTATGTGTGCAGTTCTGTACAGTTTACTTTGGTTCAAAGAGGAGACATTGGAGTTTTTTTTTAACACACACACACACACTATGAATTTCTCCTGTACACACAGTAGAGTTATATTTCTGTTCTATGAGTTATGAGGTATAGCTGGTAGTTTAGTTATACAATATTGAATCATGTGTCAGAGGTGATTTTATATACTTACTTACAAATAGGGCCGGCGATCAAGCTTTCAATGGTTTTCGAAAGTTGACACCTATAAATCAAACATTGTCCATTAAACTGAAAAATAAATAAACGTTACTTACTTAGTCGCCGAATCAAAATCATCAAAAATAGACCTTTTGGTTTCCAGAATCAGACACGGTCTGGTCAAACATACATACAAGTCCGCTGCTAAAAACAATGTCGCATAAATTAGCTTTTGTTTAAAAATAAAATTTGCTTTTGTGAAGTTCAGGGATTAGAAGCAGCACTAAGCCAAGTTAATACGTCCGTCCGTACTCCTGCCCGACCATGTAAAGCCTTAAAACGAGTTGTGCATCCAAAATTAACTCCTAAAATTAGGAACACAAAGTAAGTAATTAAAACTGCCATGTAATTCAATTACGTTTTTACTAATGCATAATTATTTTCTTCTATTATAATAATTTAATATATTACGAGTATATCACAGTCTTCACTTTAGTAAGTGGATTATCATAATAGTGTATGACACAAATTGAACCGTTAGGCTATTTTGAATTGATAGTAAAACAGATGAAGTGTAGAATAGAAAAAAAAACGAACACTTTTTTGTCTACGTGTTGTGTGCCTATTGATTAAAAATGATATCGTGTATCTAATTGCGTGATTTCTACTAATTTACTTAAATTAATTATTATTTATTTATTAGGTACCTGTGTTTGCAGTGCACTACATTAAAATAAATATTTACTATGTAGATATAACAGTTAATATCCACTTTTTAAACATTACTTATTGTTTTACATCTTATTAGATAACTATTCTTTAAATATAGATATATTTAGGCAACATTTTTACTAATACAATATGATTGAGATACATGCGTAACGTAATTATTAGATATTAAATTCCTAATAATAAGTGGAGTTTTAAACTTAGATGGTAACTTATATTGCACGAGATTAATATGTGTCACTGAAGGCGTATTTTTAAATTAAAACAATTTAATTATTTATGTACAAAAAGGTTGAAAAAGCCCGAGTACACATCATAAAAAAATAGCATCGTATGTTCGCTTCATTTGTTGTTTAGAAGCGTGGCACGCGTGTGTGACATGCAGGAAGTATAAAACTTTTTTTTTCGAAATATTATGCGTGGTGCTTCACCGGATTTTCAGATGCTGTACCAATGTGAAATGCTTATATGACTGAAAAGTGATAGTCAGGATACGCTGATTCAAGGAAAAAGTATAATATATATATTTTTTTAATTGCATAAGCACTAAGTATGACAATTTCTTAACCAGATGTAAATTAAAATGAATAAATCACGAAATTTTTGTATGATGTGTACTAGTCTTAAAACACGTAATAACCTTTTTAAAGCATTACGTTATTCATCTATTAGTTTATTATTAATTCTGTTAAGCATGCTTAATTTAATTAACTTAGCAATTTCATGGTATTACAATAATTGACTAGAGAATATTCAAGATTAATTTACGCAACAATGACTAGGCCATCGATTAAAACAAAACTTTATAAGTACTTGAAGTATCCTAAAGTGAGCTAATATTTGGTATTTTGATAAATAAATCTAGAAATTCTTGTCTCCTTGGACTTATACCTAGTAAGAATTGGATGTACTATAAGCACATCTCTGCCTCCCCTTTGGGGATAAAAGGCGTGATAAAAACTAGAAAAATCATTGGCATCTATTAGATAAAAAAAAATAAAAAAATTGGGAGAGTTCCAAATATCAATAAATTATATTTATTTACAAGCATGAGATCTACGTAGACCTACTTATAAAAATGACTAGCAAATTAAAAGTCAAACTCGAAGGACAAAGAGATGGCAAGTACACGACTAGAATGTACTTAATGAAACATTAGGCTATTTTGAATACCTAATAGCATACGAGATATAGTTTTCTAGATTATAAATAATGTAGTGAGGGATGGAAAAATACATTAAACATAACAAACAATAAAAACATACCTAAACAGAACTTATCATAGATAGAAATCGCGTAAAAAACTTAACTTAATAATACAAAATGTAAATAATAAATGCGACACAGCCATCAATGCAATGACCTATGGTGCAAAACAATACTAATTGTTTGTATTATATACTACTTAAACGCAATTGATCCCATTCCAGGCAATTCATAATAATATTATAACTCTATGCATGAATGTATGCAGTACTTACATGACTAATTTGCTTAATTATAATTGAACTACATTTACATGATAATAATACCATTTCAAATCAACCACATGTTAATTTGGTGATCAGTTAGTGCCCATTTGCACGAGCGTTTTTTCTAGGCGTTAAAAAAGCGCCGGAAATAGAACAAATGCAATCCCATGTATCTGTTCAAAAGTCAGCGCTTTTAAAATGCGGCTCTATTTAAACTGCATTTGATTTTAACTGCTGGGCGGTAACAGGTAAGTGCAATTTACCGTTTTGTTAAAACTTAGCGTATTTTTAGCGCCTAAAAAAAGCGCTCGTACGAATGGGGGCTTATTAATGAAACAATGTAATGGACCCATTCTGCGCACTGTACGTAGCGTCATTCACTGTCACTTGAGTCACTTGTGTCCTAGCGCGCCGGGGAGGGCTGCTCGGGCGCCAGCCGCCGCGAGGGCGAGACCTGTCACCCTCAGAGGTAGTTCGGCCGCGACACACAACAAAGCACTCCCATGCCTTTGTACAAGGATCCTCTTCGCTTGTTCCTCCACAGCCCGTTGACGTCGTCGCCTTTCAGCGCGATGTTGCTCTCTGCAAAAGACACGGACAGTTACTTATCTACGTCGCAGAATGTATTAATAAATATTAAATCACTTTTGTGTTGAGTGCTCGAGAAACTTGGATGTTCTGTACAACATTTCTACAAATCGTGATAGTTGAATTTTTCAGTGTTCATTTATATTTAGTTTAATCAAGCTACTTTTCAACTTTTTCGTGTAAAGCACACTTTTTTAGGCATCATAAAAATATCCTAAAACTTGATTACTCTCATAATGAGCGGGGAATGTAGCCTTAAATTGGAATTATTTTTGTTTGCAAAGCACACCTTAGGAACTCGCATTTAGCGGTGCGGCGCGGGCGGCTCTGCCGACTACGCCTGTTATTTCCCACTTGTGATCATAACTTCAACGAAAAGGGCTTTTCTCAGCGTTAATAGTCTGTAACTACATAGATTATGTTGAAGGGAACTGCTTTATTCCGTAAGTAGATATTTAGCGGCGCAGCGGAGTATGAAAGAGTATTTTCCGCACTTGGAAACCCAGTGTTCTTAATGTCAATGAGCACACGCAGAGGTGTCGCGGTACCTACTGCTAATTCTTATACCAAAATAATATGGTTCCTTATTTCTTGTTTTGTTAGTTCCTGCCATAAGGTTCGTTATTCCACGTTTTTTTAGTTCCTGCCACTGCAAATCTAGTTTAGTATTGTGTCGACGCGAGGTATAAAGAACAAGGGCCACGCCGCAGAGATTGAAACTCCTTCCGCCATTTACGTTGAAAATTAAAAGCACAATCACTTCAACATTAATGGCCGTAGAACGATGTTCCGCGAATTATAAATGCAGTGTATTTCACTTTTGATCAGAAATATTATTATAAATTAAAATCCTGAAAGCAGTAGCACTGAATTCTCTGGAATAACAAATTATACGGGATTGTTCGCATTGTACTCGCTGTAAAGTGGTTGTATAAAATTTAAGCGCGCCTCATAAAGTTGTCCTACATTGAGAGTTATTATTTTGTGATTTATACGTTCCTGCAATTAATATTTTTAAATCACGCATATAAACTTAACACATCATAATAATATTCGACTCTTTTCTTAATTTTCTTGCCATTTCAGTTTTGTTCCCATTCTTAAAGTTTATAATAATAGTAAATTATTGTGATCTATCCCTTATGTGGTTTTAAGTGAATAAAAACTAAGTTTATCGTCTTACCTAAGTGATTCAAATTTTCATGCTGAGGTAAAAACTCTTGTATATCATTGACTATTCTTGTGATCTCCTGTGTGTCCTTCACGATGCTGCACAGCTCTTCCTGGTTGAAGTCAGGGGTGATCTGCTTGCACAGCAAGATCTGGCTGATGACGTTGCCGAAGTTTGACGGACCCGCCCGATTCTCTGCGGAAAACAATCTGATAGAGACCTTGTAACAGTTCCTGTATAGGTCAAAGTTCGTCATGAAATTGGTATATTTAATCGTATTGTTCTGTTTTAGGTAATTTATTTGCCGTAAAAGTGAGGCCAGAGAAACAAAATTAGAAAACTATATGTTGAGATTGAGATAGAAGTTTTGGGAATTTGAAAATGCTGTAGTTTAAACGCATTTAGAACGTTGAGCTATTATTACTACGTATAGAGACGACACCACGCATCACCACTGTGTCCCATCCAGGATGAGTGCGCGCGCCTAGAGCGCGCCACAGAGCTGTCAAACAACTGAATGAACTTGTGCGCGTTGTCTCATCCTGGAATTATTTAGGAGTCCTTTTTACTTGTTCCAACGCAAAACAATTAATCCTTTAACTAGCATACAATATTTGTCAGACTGTCTATTTTTGTTTTATAGATATCTAAAGCTTTTCGCTCATCAACATTTTACTCAAACCGAGATAGCATAATATTGAAATATATCTCGTCTGCGTGTCACTAAAACGCTGCGTAATTTCAAATGTAGCAGTCGTTTTCACGCACTACTATTTCACATAAACCACCTATAAAAGTGTCATCCACATGTGTCTAATGCCAGTCATACACGATCCGGTTATAATATCGGCCAGCAGTGTGCATGGCAAGTCTATTTCTGATATATAGCCTTACGCCATCAAGTTTACTGCACGCAGCTTCCAGCGCGCTGAAGACTTGACGGTCAACTGGATTGTGTATGGCTGGCATAAGTATTTTACAATTATGTTGGGGTCAGGGGTATTTGTTTTAGCGGATTCCGACGGACGATTTCTGAATACCAATATTTTACCAGGAGACAGATACTATCAGATTTCCCAGTTATTGTTCACACGATATTCATGTATGAGCATACCTGGTCGCGGGACTTATTCCATCACCGTGACCCCGGAACATATAGGGCTATTGAAGGACACCGTGGATTTAAGTCAGTTCAAGTCTGACAGTCCCACTCACCCTGCCCGGTGTACCCACCCCATTTGATGATTTTAACACGTAAAAAAAAATGTAAGAGTATACTTATGTATAAATCTGATTATAAAAGCTCCGATATTCTATAAATATTGCGTTGGAAAAGTAATTACAAATATTGGGAATGAAGATAATACATTTTTCACTTAAGCTAACAGCCTCTAAAATATTACATTTTGTTAGTTATGAGAAAAATAACAAAACGAAATTCAATTGCATTAAGGTCTCACTATAACAACAATAGATTCGAGATCGAATGGAACATTATATTTTGTTAAGCTCAAATCTTTCTAGAATAAAAATTGAAATCGAAATCCAAACGACATCCAACTCCGTATTATCTTCGGAGTCTAACTGAATAGGCTTTCAAAGGGGAGATTAAACTTATACGAACGTCTGTAAAGCCGAGCTGAGTTTCAATGCACTTGCAGGTACACCCACTCGACTAGTACCGACACAGTTCCAATCGAGCCATCAGAACACCGACCGCCTTTGTTAACGTACACAGGTATTGTGGCGTAAATATCTCAGATCTTCTTGCTCTTACAGCAGGTAATGTTGCTCCGAAAAGGGGTAAATATTTCCCGAAAATTTAGACCAAGTCGAACACTGCGGTCGGTGTCTTTAACAGTGATTAATTGCCACTAATTGTTCGCGGCGGCACGCTATTAAAATGGTACTTTTGTTGTTCAATCTAGTCGCGGTAGAAAGGAATTGTAGCTTTTGGTTTCCAAGAAAAAGTTTTCAATTAAGACCGCTAAGTGGTTGGTCGTTAAGATAAGGACTTTAATAGCGGTAGGTAAGCTTAAAAATCTAACTAAATTGCGAGGTAATAGAGAATCGAAAGGGACATAATGAGGTGAATTAAAAACCAATACCCGATACACAGCTTTCCAATACCGTTAGCCGAATCTCTAAGAGCAACCGAAACGGGTCGTTCCATCTAATCGACAGGTGAATCACTTATTGTCTGCCATCCCATTACCCTCAGTTGCCTCTAATCGAGGGAAGATAAACACCTGCTTCTAATATACTCCACGAATTCGTTTCCTTTCGGAACTTCGGAACCATCTCAAAAGAAAAAACTTTTGTTACAAATGAATTTATAATTCAGAAATACCAACAGTGTTTCAGAAATGTTTAAACTTTGTTTTCATTTGATATGCTAATACCTTTTTGTTCTAGCATAATTATAAAAGTGAACATTATTATAAAATTACGGATCAACCTAAAAATATAATCTAACTTTTCTGAATAATTAATTAACAATTTTGTAAGAAAACCTATTATTGTGTATGGGTTTCGTGGTCGTTGGACGTCTGACAAAACTTATGCGACGGCAGATTTAACTTTTCCGTGGCATCTTAAGGGACTAGAAGATAATACTAAAAGATGGCCTGTCAAGCTTGGTAATTATTGGTTAAGTCTTCGTGACAAATGTTCCCTTCTAAATTGCCTCTTTCCCACCAAAACAATCTTTCTTGGGAGATATTGCAGTAATGACTACAATCGGCAGATAGATTGTTCACAGTCTTCCTATTAATATATAAGCGGTTGTTGCCGGCCATTCTTCTAATACTGGTGTAATCCTTTATTCAGTTGTTACGACACCCGCGGGAAATAATAGTGTGGTATTTTCGACCACACACTTAGATGAAGATACATGTGTCTGTAAGTAATTTATTTTTCAGTGGGATCTTCTAGGCGTTTTTCTACTCTCCACCGTTGCATGGTAAAACACAAATGTAATTTAATATGCACAAACTAATATATGAAATTACATGAACACTGCTCGGTGCTACGCCGTGGTCTGGGTTTCAACAGGTTCAATACATAAGGTAAATTTTGTTAGCATGGATGTATATTTTTCACAAGACCCTTAATATTCTGCGTCTTTTTTTCATATAAGGCCCAAACTAACAGACAAATATAAACTAACAACGTGTCACGCATCGCTAACATCAGTTATGAACTTCGATTTGACATTGCTTCGAAATCATCGATACACTGCTGCGCAGTGTGTCGCGAGTTCGGTCCCCGCACGGAACAAATATTCGTATGATCTGCAAGTAGTTGTTCCAGTTCCGGGTCTGGGTGTTTGTGTATGTGAGTTTCTATGTATGTAAACGCACCCAGGATACAGGAAGAAAATCCCAGTGAGAAAAAAATAGATATTTAAAACAAATATCATGATAAGCTCAAATATTATGTAGTTGCAATGGCACAGACTAGTTTTATAGCTCCACATACCATAATACGAGGTCATATCCATCGGCACCAGTTGCACCAGCCGGTGGCACTTGGCGAGTTCCCGCAGCAGGAGTTGTGCCATGAAGTAAAGCAGCACCAACTGCGGCTGCTCCGCACAGCCGTCGCTCGTTGACCTGCGTAACAAATAGCTCTTTACATTCACCATTTAGGGTGAGGCCTAACGAGCGTAGTTTTGTAAGTCGTGAATCGCACAATTTCGTGTTTTGGTACAGTGCAGACTCATTTTGCGTCGCGAAAGACTTTTTCTATGCAAGCGACCGAAATTCTGCGACTCACCACACAAAATTACGCTCGTTTGGAAGACCGCTGTACCCATTGGGCCAAAATAATGAATTCCAAATGTCGCTGGTTACACATTGGGCCAACGTGGGAACACTGTTTGCGAAGTTTGCCAATTTTCCCGCCAACTACCAACATACCGCCAAGTAGGTCTGTATACGCGGGCCCAATACGCTGGCCCATTGGTTGGCCCAATGTGTACAGCGGGTTATAGATGTTTCGGTTCCGCTTCTGTTCCGGGGCTAGAGACGAAACGATTAGCTATCAACTTTTTTCTCGCTCTAGAAACATCAAAATATTGTTGCAGCTAAATAGTAGATCGCTGAGTACTAATAACACTGGCGAGTATTATAATTTGTTGTAGTAACACGAAGTATCGAAGAGTGCAGTATACTCTGAGGGAGAGTTATTGCATCCCTATTTATGCATATGACACTGTCCGATTGCATATCCTAGCCGTTCCTAAAAACAGGACTTTTTGTATTGACGTTAATGCGGGCTCCTATAAACCCTCCTCAATATAAAACTGCCCTGTTTTTGATAACGGCTAGCCGTAATGTACGGTCAGACTGCGACATTTACAACGGAGAAACCGTTCATGTTCGCGCACTCAATAATAGTCTAAACACCAAAACTATCAACACTACATTTTCACTGTTCGTTACTCGCCAAATTATTTTGGATGCTCTACTCGCTTATCGCTAATCGTCGGCGGTAGGATAGAAACCTTAGGAACTCCCCAAAATGATTTACGGGCACCGCAGCGCGCCAAAACTAGCGAGCATTCAAATGGCAATTTCACGTGGATAAACCCATAAATAAAATAGGAACTGGATTCATTAAAATTGTTTGTGGAGAGCAATCGAAAGTAATCAAGATCGCGCCACTGGATTTAGTTTCAGTTCATTCAAAAGTTAGATTAAATAGCTTCTCACTTTGATGAAATAATCCGGAGAGGACTGTGGAAAGATAGAGATAATTATAGAAATGGAACTAGATGTCGTTTTGTGTGCTACTCTGGACTTGTGGGACTGGGAGTTGTGAAATATTCACTGTAAACAGACCACGCATGAATTCTCAACGGGTTTGGCCTGTACCGATCATGTAACCATGGAGTTTCTTGCCGGTTCTTCTCCATGGAAACGACCAACCTGAACCATGCCAATTATTTTTCTCTCTCTACGTTTTGTAAGTGCCCATTGAAGTCCATGTTCATAAACTAAAATATTTTGATTTTGACGGTATTTTAGATCTGAGTAATAGGCGTCAAGCCTGTAATGTTGTCCCACCAAAAATATAGCGAGATTGAAAACGATCGATAACTAAGTAGAAATGTGTGCACTACGGTTTGGAATTACTGCTAAGATGTATGTACTTCTTCGGTATTATTCTAAAAATAAATAAAGTAAATAGATAAATGTGTGGTCCGATAAGGTAGTTTCAAAACTTAAAACTAGGCTAGGCTACATGTAGCTGAATGGATACATTACAAGATAATTGAGAGCCTTTTTATGAGCATCCTTTAATTGCATTAGTTAAAGTAAACTATTACTTTGTACTGTCGGTAATTACAGTAGACCGTAAGTCAGTAGAACACCATAACTGGCCTAATGTTGTATGCAGTTTCAAAAGAGAGTTAGCTCAGCTTATACTGGTACTTATCACTGACCCGTGACGTACTGTACTTATCTAACAACACTATTTGTGTGTCCAAGATGCTGCGCTGGATTAGGAGAGCCACTGGAATTACAGAACAAGTCAAACTTGACAGACTAAGTAGTTGTTAACTTGTAGAGAAAGCTTGTTATTTTCTAGACTATCTACTAGCAGCTGTTTTATGATTATCTAGGGACCAAAGTCCTAGAGTTAATGCAGCTGTGAGCATGCGAGGTAACTTATTGTTCAAGAAAAACAAAGATTTATTAACATTTGAACGACACTCCAATAAATTCAGCTTTAACAACAAAATATTTGGAAACGAAAACGTATTGAACAGATTTTGTTAGAGGACTCTTCAAAGAGTTCAAAGCTACAATTTATTTCCAATCATTCGATATTACAACAACTTCAGTAAAAATAAATCAACTCGTTGCCTAAACTCGTGAGCTCTACGAATAAAACTCATTGATATAAAGTTGTAAATCCCGGCCGGTTTTTTATTAGATCGCCTAGTAAACAAATTAAATTGAATTGGGATAAAATTCGTAAACATATTAATTTAGGTATGTTTAGCTATCTATTAAAGTTCTAATACTGTTCTCATTCTGCAATGAAATGCAAAAAGTTGTCACATAATTATTCCTCTTTGGATTTGACATCAGAGAAGGCGAATTGGTGCGCCTTTTGAAATGCAAATGACTGGTGTCAGCGTGTCTATAGTGAATGTATATAGACTGGTTACAACACAATTTATCTATTAACGTGAATGTTTTATATACCTAACATAAAGCAGAATAATACACCGGTGAAACTCCAGGGGGTCCAACCATACCGTTTCAGGAAATCCCTGAGCAAGCAGGAACAAAAGAGTTACAATTTAAAAGACAAAATTCGGCTGAATACGCTGCCTTATAAATAGCATCAAAATGTACAGAAAATTGTTATTTTATGAGCTGTATAGTGAATGATATGTTATGTATTGTTTTGTATTAAGCGGGTAACCATTTATCTAGTTGGGATGCCGCATTAATCTAACGGCAGACACAAATATTCGTGGCCATAAGAGTGATTTGATTCAGACGCTCGCATAGTTCATTTTGTTTTACTCTCTGTAATTTAATATTTACGTTATAAGATTCCGGGTTAAGTCACCTTCAATATTGATTTAAAGAAACCGATGTGTCTGAGACAGAGTGCCCGCAGATAAATAAACAACTACGGTAAAACCCTTCTCAAATTGAGCTATCGGAAATTTCTACTCGATCTTCTACGTGATCTATTCCTCGGTAAGTGCAATGAAATAGGAGCGGCGTTCGTATCTCGTTGAGCGGTATACTAGGTGTTTTTCAATATATCTATGATTTATGTTGCTACTCATAAAAATGGAAATTGAAGGAAGGGTATAACCATGCTTCGTGCGATGATACAAAATCTACTTTGTTCTTTTGATAAGGGCTATTTCTTTGAAGGGAGTTGTTTCGTTTAAATGCAATCATAAAACAAGCAGTCGTCGTATTTTACAAAATTTAGTCAACAGTATGATTTTTTTATTAACGCTGGTACTTTTAGGATTATTTCAGGTTCATATTTCCACAACGAAATACGCATTACTGTCTTACAAGAATTGTTTGGCATCTGAATAGAGTGAGATGTAAATGGTTAGGGAAATAAAAGAGAAGATCACTGCTTGGTTCCCATTGGAAAAGTATAATGAATACTCAATAATTATACATGAATGCATTCAAGTAGTACATAGAGCAACGTAAACAATAATATGATACGTTAATATAAAGGAGCATACTTACTAACAATATAAAGGAACATACACACTTCACCTCCGACAATGTAAAAAAAAAAAAAGAAATCATTCAATTTTTTTTTTTTTTATGTGTTTGATACAAATGGTTTGGTTCTATTTTTATGAACAATATCTATTTTATTGTTTTTCGATATTTTAACATTGCATCCTAAATCTTCAAGAACACTGAATGGACCATTGTATAAAGGACTCAATTTTCCTCCAACTTCATTTTTTACTAACAACAAATCATCCTTATTGTAGTGAACAGAGTTCAATTTTTTATCATAATAATTAGTTTTACGATTACATTTGCTTAAAATTAAATTATTTCTAGCGTCTTTACTAGCTACTTGAAGTTTATATCTAAGGTTACTGCAGTAATTTTCTGGATTATATAAAGGATCAATTACATTACTTAACCTAGAAGGGACATTACATGGTCTGCCAAAAACAAGCTCAAACGGTTGGTATTTAGTTGCCGAATGAACGGTTGTGTTATAGCTGAAACACCAATATGATAACCAATGTGACCATGATTGTGGATTATTTTGACATTGAATTCTAAGGAATGCTCCTAAATTTTTATGTGAATTTTCTAATGAACCAACTGATTGATGATGATATGCCGTAGATGATATTTTTTCTATATTTAAAAGCTTACAAACCTCTTCCATAGTTGACGACATAAATTCAGCACCTCGATCAGTTGCTATGGTTTTTGGTAAACCAAACCTTAAAATAAAATTATCTACTAATGCTTTACTTACAGTTATGGTATCCTTAGCTTTAAGTGGATAGGCCTCTACAAACTTACTCAGCTCACATTGAAGACTAAGAATGTATACATTACCTTCATAATCTTGAGGTAGTGGACCTACTATATCCAAAAATATTTTTTGGAATGCATACGACGCCGTGGTAGTTATGCACATGGGTTCCTTAACGTAGTTACTATGCTTCATCTTTTGACATTTATCGCAAGTTTTTACAAACTCTTGAACGTCTTTTTCAAGTCCTGGCCAGTAAAATTGTCTTTTAATATTGTTTATCATTCTGCGCATACCAGCATGACCACTGGTTGGCAGTAAATGAAAATCGTGTAATATAAACTTTATGTCTTCATCTTTAGTAATTCTCGTAATACCTCTTAGTACATGTACTCGTGGTCCGGACCAAGTTTTTAATAAATCGATTTCTTTGCATAACTCTTCTAGAAAGTTAGCATTAATTTTATCTTTAATCACACAAATCTCTTTGATACTTAATTTCTTACAAAATTTGCTCAACTTTGACACAAATTCGGCTCGCGTAAAATGTGACTTAAAATTGAGATTTATGAATAAAATCTTTTTATTTTCTGCATAAGCAAAACATTCATCTTGGAATGACATCATATGATTTTTCATTAACTTATTTAATTCATCTCCTTCTATTAACTTCATTTCGACAGAATCGTTTGGTTTCTTTAGTATTTCCGCAACTCTTGGTTGATCAGACCTCGTGTCGTCGGACTTACTAAATAAATCAGTACTTTCTACATTGTCCGCATCCGTCATTTTTTTCTTTTGAGCTCTAGTTAATACATTTATTTCATTTAGCATATTCTTTAATTCATTCGATGTTATTACAATTCTCGACAATGCATCCGCGGCGACATTGTCTTTTCCTTTAACGTATACTATCTCAAAATCATATTCCTCTAATGTTAATCTAAATTTCATCAAACGACTTGAAGGATCTTTCATCCCAAAAAGATATATTAGTGGTTTATGATCCGTTTCAATAATAAAATGTTTGCCAAAAAGGTATGGCCTAAAATATTTAACAGACCAAACAATGGCTAGCAATTCTTTTTGTATTGTTGGATAATTTCTTTCAGCCTTGTTTAGTGGTCGACTCGCATATGCAATTGGTTTCATATTTTTGTTACAAAGAACTGATCCAATTGCTAACCCGGAAGCATCAGTTTTTAAAATAAATTCACTATCATCTGCAAAATCGGGGTATTGTAGAATTGGTGGGTTAGTCATATGTTGCTTAAGGCTGTCAAATGATTCTTGACAACATTTTGACCAAATAAAAGGTTCATTTTTTCTGCACAATTTATTAAGTGGTGCTGTTATGTCAGCAAAAGCTGGAATAAATTTTCTATAGTAATTGCAGAAGGCAATAAATCTTTTTATTTCTTCAGAAGTTTGAGGTACAGGATATTCAAGCAAAACTTTTATCTTTTCTGGGTCTGGTAAGACACCTTGTGCTGACACAATATGACCAAGGTATAACAGTTCCTTTTTTAAGAATTGGCACTTAGTAGGATTTAGTTTTAAATTTACTTTTCTTAATCTTTCAAATATATCTATTAAATTGCGATTATGAGCTTCTAAATTACGACCAAAAACAATTAAATCATCAAGATAAACAAAACATTTGTCAAAAGTTAAACCAGATAAAGCCACTGTCATTACCCTACTAAAAGCACTTGGGGAAATTTTTAAACCCATTGGTAGACGTTTCATTTGAAACTGTCCTGAATTTGTACTAAATGCTGTAAATTTCCTACTTGAAGGTTCTAAAGGTACTTGATAATAACCTGAATGTAAATCAAGATGGCTAAATAAAATAGCTCCTGAGAGAGAATCTAAAATTTCAGTTATGTTAGGTAGTGGAAATTTATCATCTTGAATTTTCTCGTTAAGTTTACGATAGTCTACTACCAAACGCCATTTCTTCTCACTACTTTCAGTATTTTTCTTTGGTACTAGTAATATTGGACTAGACCATTCACTTTGAGTTTCCTCAATAATGTCATCTTTTATCATATTTTGTATTTGTTTATTTAATTCTGCCTTTAAAGATTGTGGTAATCGGTAAGGTTTTGTGTAAATAGGACTAGTATTGGATTTTAATGTTATTGTTTGCTCATAAATATTAGTTGTTGTTAATTTATCGTTAGGCAAATGA
The DNA here is from genome assembly GCA_028554685.1 of Agrotis ipsilon. Lineage (NCBI taxonomy): Eukaryota > Metazoa > Arthropoda > Insecta > Lepidoptera > Noctuidae > Agrotis > Agrotis ipsilon. The sequence goes on from CM052955.1 coordinate 8,542,073, forward strand.
AAAACATCAGAGTACTTTTCACAAATGTCCTCAATAGACGTTTTTTTCCTCAGAATTAAGATGTTGTAATTTTAATAATGTTTTTAATTTTTCTGCTCTAGTTGCATTTGCTTTATTTTTATCACATTGATAGCAATCGAATGAAGATAAGGGTTTTAAGATTGGTGTAAATATTGGAATTCGTATATCCTTTTCACTTACATTTAAAATTTTAACAGGTATTTTATCGACGTTTGCTTTTACTATAGCACCAGCTAAAAATAAATTATTCCCTAAGTCTTCGGCGTAAACAACACTATCTTCTTTCGAACATGTATTTATTTTAATGTAATGGAAAGATTCGCATCGCGCCGGAACTGTTAAAAATTCAGAATTGCATTCTGATTTATCAAATATCGGCGTTTTTATTTCTTTCTTATTTAGTTGTAGTGTTAAAACTTTCGTCTCTAAATTTATTTTTGCTAGATACTTGCTCAAAAAGTCTAACCCGATAATACCATCGGCCTTAAGAGGTAAGTTCTTAAATATATGGAACTTATGTTTAAATGATTCACCATTATCCGATGACAATGTTAGATAAACATGACCTTGTGAGTGTATTTGACCTCCTATGCCATTGACTAAAACATTATTTCTGAAAATATCTATATTTTGTGGCAAACTTTCTTTTCGTATAATTGACAAAGAAGCTCCTGTATCTAATAACCAGTAATATGCGTTGTTTCCTAAATTAAATGAAATTAATTTCGTTAGTCCATTAAAAGCAAATATTTCACTTTGATTCACGAAAAAATTTTGATTGATCTTTTTGTTCTGTTTCTTGACCACTGTTATTTGTTGACTCGGTTACTTGCGCCGAATAAATTCTACGGTTATTTCCTCGATAATTATTATTATTTCGAAAATTTCTGCCTCTATAAGATTGTTGCGATCCCCTGTGATTGTAATTTCCACGTGAATTATGGTTACCGCGAAAATTATAATATTTAGAATAATATTGTCCTCGTACATACCTATTTGATGATTGTCCTCGTCCTTGAGTACCTCTTCCTCCATGTCCTTGCTGATATCTCGAATTGTTGGCATAGTTTCCTCTTTGTCCTCTATTATTTGATTTATTGGTAAAATGCATTACGTCACCTGAACCTGATGATATCAAACAATCTTCATCCTTTGCGGCCTGTATAGCGTCCTTTAGTGAATTATAATTGCGGGCTGCAATTATGGTGCTTAACCTAGAACTTTTTAATCCGTCTGCAAATTTTCTAATAGCAAATTTTTCATTGATTGGCTTTAAAACATTATATTTAGTTGACTCACCATCTGCTTGAGAAATTGTCAAGTCCGTAAAAAGTTGTTCAAGTTCTGTCCCATATTCATCAATTGATCTAAACCCTTGGGAAATATTTTGAAGTCGCGACTGAATTGCCGTGAATGACTTTTTAGTAATTAGATGAGTACGCATGTCCTTGACAAGTTCTGAAATAGATTTATAAGTCCCAGCCAATCGTAATTTAGCGTTTTCTGTGATCCTATTTTTTAAAACAAATTTTATTAATAAATCATTATCTGACGCATTAATCATTTCTGAATACATTTCAATACCATCAATCAGTCGTTTCGTTACATTCTCTGTACCATCCATAACTGGCAACAAATTACAAGCCGTTTTTAGGTCGAACTCCATTTTGACTATTTCAATATTTGGATCCATACACAAATTATTAATGTCTTCATAAAGTTCTTTAATATTTTTGAAAATATCTGATGCTGAGGATATAACCTTGATATCCTGTTTTGATTTTAAAAGTAAAAATAATTCACTGCATTTGTCAAAAATATTTTTCGCTTCGCCTAACTTAATTTCAATAGTTTTTCCAACATATCTGGATTTACCCTTTTTAACTAAATATTTCCTTATTTCTTTCAAATCGTTGTAATTTTCTACCAAGGTCTCAATCATAATCTAAAAATAAATTTCCTTAATTAAATCAGTTACATGATTGTACTAACTACGTACAAACAAAAGTGTAAAATTACATGCACTGGCGTAAAGAATGTCACACGTTTACATATTTGCAGCACTGTATCAAATTACATGAGTGTTTGTGCACGATTCTAGACAATTTACCGAAGAACATAATAACGTTTAAGGAAATGTGGGTTTTTTTTTTTTTTATATATAAACTACATTTTTAACTAGTATCTACGTACTTAAAGTTCTTAAGGTCAAATATTAGTTTGAACTTTCACTCGCGATATTTAAAACACTGATTTGCTCAATCGGTTATTTCACTTTTTTTTTTTTTTCTTTAGCATATTGAAAAGTAACTCACTGTTATGTGGACAACACTGATGCTTATGCTGCAGCTTCGACGGTCTGGCGTCCCCTGAGTGATGCGCGGATACGTTGGATTGCCTGTAGACCAATTTCGTCCTGGATCCAGCGCTGATGGCACCTTTTGTAGACACGTACCAAAAAATAGCAGACTACCACGCTAAAGATAGCCAGCATTGTGAAGACGGCGATGTTCATGCGCTCCACGTGTTCACCGACACCCTTCAATGTTGCTTCATTGTTACCGGCCGTGTTTTGGGTGATGAAAACTTCGTCTTTTTCAATCGCAGACCGACACATTTTTTTTTTCCGTTAGTTAGAGAAGTTCAATAACTTTGTAATCGCTACCTAATAATGTAGCGTTTGGCAGGGTCGCCATGAGATGTAAATGGTTAGGGAAATAAAAGAGAAGATCACTGCTTGGTTCCCATTGGAAAAGTATAATGAATACTCAATAATTATACATGAATGCATTCAAGTAGTACATAGAGCAACGTAAACAATAATATGATACGTTAATATAAAGGAGCATACTTACTAACAATATAAAGGAACATACACACTTCAAGAGGTTATCGGCAAACATATTTTATAAAATTTTAAAGAATTAAAATTGATTTATGTCCTTCTGTTGCAGCCGGGTAAAAAACAAGATGGCGGTATGAGTAAGGCACTAAAATATTCTTAATCAGACATTCGGAAGGGCATACCGATTCCTAATACATATTTAACTCAGATTAATCCATAGACAAAACAATCATACTCACTTTTTACAATTAGGTAGAACTAGATTGCTGGTGGTCTTGGTGGCCTCCACGCATGCGCGGCGCAGCCTCCTCACGCGCTCGCGCAGCTCGGGCGAGTCGTGCGGCTGGCCAATGTGGATGAGCAGGTCGCGGAACAGCGCCAGTTGCACGTTGATCTCCGTTATCAGCTGGACGGAATAAGACTTTGTTTAGTAAGCAGCATGGTTCGCTTTTGAATAGGAGGGACAAAAAGGCAAAGTGCAAATCGCCATGAAAACGGATTGATTTATTTTATATGGTTTATGACGTATTGACGCTGCACTAAAACAAACTGCTAGGTGATAAATGTCAGTATAATGAGGAGAATCACAAGACTAAAACCAGTATAATCGAAGCTAGACTGATCTTTAAAGGTTCACTGAATTGTCAAGGGGTTGGCAGCCCTTTAAGCTATTACCTCTCATCGTCAGCTGAGGTTTAGCTGATCTTGTGTGCTAATAACTGCAAGCTAACTTAGCAATACTCGTAATCATTTAAAGTGTGTTATGTGCTAAAAAAAAATATTACAACAGCAGGTTTAGACTTAATCAGATCATAAGTAGTTCTAACATCGTCTATAAATTGTATTTATTGATATTACAGGAACTTTTTATGATTCAAGTAGAGGCACAAAAAATTCACCGATATGTCACCATTTTGGTAACCCCCATGACGTCTGATGATTTTAATGCCTTGTAATTAACCGTTCACAAATCCTGGTTCCGTAGCTATTAAATGAATAAAAAATGATATAAATGTCCACAAAAACAAATATTTGTTGTCACAATCAGCGATCCCTTTTAAACCTATCAAATCGAACCGGGATTACAATTAGCGAACCGTGGGAATTACAAGTGACACATGGTAATATTTAAACGTAAAGAGGCTTATCATCTGTTATCAGGACCGCGACTATAATCCCTATTTACTTTCATTCGTGTATGAGTTCTAAACACATTTGTTTAATAATGCAAAATGTTTCCCAACGAGTTACGTGTGCGTTTGATGATGTATTTTATGTTATATACTTCTTTTATATTATTTTGCAAGTTTCCGAGATCTGAGGAACATTAAAAAAAAAAGAATAAAAAAAAACAATCTGTATATAATATGTAATGTAGTTTTCCTTTATTCATTTTCTGACTTTTTATAAACACACACACACACACACACACACATAAACATACCTGTTTTTCCTATGGGAGTAGGCACAGAGCGCCACTAGCTACAATCCCTACATACTCCTTTCGCCTCATCCACATTCATAGATCAGGTGGCCTACCATGAACTCTTACAGCGTGAGTCTTTAGGCTGTGGGAAAGAGATGGCACTAGACGACTTGTATAGCTCTGTCTCTTTTCTACAGCCTAAACTGGATCGCGTTATGAGCTCGTGGTAACTGGTCATACAATCACGCCGTTTGCGAGTTCTTCGCACCCGGACTAACTGAACCACTTCACCATAAGATGGGCTTAGGCTTACGGCGTCCCCTCCAGGTTTCCACCTACCTCTACGTAATAAATTCCTTTTGATATGTGCTTTTAAAAATATTTTGGCATAAAATAAAATCATTTAAAAATTTAAACAATAGTGGCTAGTATTGTACACCAGTATCGGTTTGTAGTATTTTTGTACAGTCAGCATCAAAAGTTGCTGAACACATTCAGATTTTCAAAATCGCTGTACACCATATTTTTATGTATTATTACGGTGTACAGCGATTTTGAAAATCTGAATGTGGTCAGCAACTTTTGATGCTGACTGTACATAGAATTTTCATTAAAGTCGGTATTTTTATTCCATTGATAAAAGTTATCTGACGTTTGTAAAAGCAAGCATGAACTACTGAATGCCGTATTTTTCATGAACATTCAAGAGTAAAGAAAAATGACGAAGTTTGCTTTTAGTTTGTGTACCTACTTTATATTTAACTTAGCTGTATTTTCAGCGACATTTTTAGTGGTGACAATGACAACTCCAGGGAAAAATTTTACATCAAAACTTTTTTTAAGCAAGTGAAGTATTGAAGTTTAAATGTCAATTCACTTGTTTCCCCTTCGATTTGAGAGACATTCATCATCATCATGTGCCTAACCTTTTCCCAACTATTTTAGGGTCGGCTTCCAGTCAAACCAGAATTAGCTGGATATCAGTATTTTACATGGAGCGACTGCCTGTCGGACCTCCACAATACAGTAATTGGGCAATTTCATACCCCATGGTAAGACTGGTTGTCACATTTTAGAGCTTCTGACGAACAGTAACGACTATCAAAGATCTACAAATTACAGCCGGGACCAACGGCTTTACGTGCTTTCCGAGGCTGATGATGACCCATTCGCAGACCAACCTCGGCAAGCGCGGCTTAATCCGGAAGATCGGCCTGTGCGGCTGTAATTATTTAGCCACGAGCTCCTCATTCATGCAATGAATCCTCGGGAGACATTCATGCAATGAAATAATTAACGTTGCTCCACACACAATCTGGGCGGCTAGCCAAATAGCTGTCAGTTAGCATAATGACTCACTTTACTACCCATAACTGCTTAAACACTTTCAAACTGATATAAAATCCACTTCAAATTTCAATAAAACTATGCGTAAACTTGAAACTTTCCCCACAGTTTAGACAACTGATTTATATCTGAGGGCCAACTTAACCGATTCAACATTTACTAAAAACATATACTTAGGTAGCAAACAATACCGTCTTTTCTTTATTGTCAGACACAAAAGGAACACATAGATTCAATCAGACGTTTTCACGCTAGGCCACATGTACATACATATAGTAATCAATTTGGTGTGTGGGCACGACCAAATTTACGCAATCGAGCGAAAAAACGTAATGACGCACTGTTTCGGTCGGGTGCGATAAATCGAGAAGAGAATTCGGCAGAAGTAAATACAAATGAATGTGTAGTGCAATTAGTAGCTAGGGGACTTCGATCAGTCGTCAGTCGCAGCTCTAAGCACCATTTTTCAACGCTCGAAATGTAGTCTTGATCTCCGAAAATAGATGAGACTATTTCTCAGTCTCTATCTGCGTATGTAAACTCGATTGCTTTCCCTCGAATCAATTTCCATGATGCTCTTTCATGACAAAAATAATATCCGATCTTTTGAAGTTAGGAATATTATTTAGTCATTGTGTAACAATGCGGTAGATATTGATATAAACAGCTGACAGGAACACATGCCCGTCATTCATTTCAGGATATAACCAGTCGAAAGAGCCGCACTCCGGCTGCGGACACGCGAATGATCAATTTCATAATTTATCAAGTTACACGATCGCGCCCCTCACTCAATACCAGAACGTACGTTCGAAAATGAAATACGTTTTTTCTAACGAACCGTTCAGTCAATTACAACCGTAAAAATCTATTCCTCTTTACTATTATAGCTGGCATATAACCAGTGCCATGGTGTACGGTTTTATTACTTTTATAAAATATATGACATCAGTTTTACTTAAGGTCAAGGCAGGTTAACACATAACTCTATTTATTTTTACGAAATCCGATAGTTCAAGTACCGCAGTTACCTAAGGGCCTTATCACACTAGCGGTTTGGAAGCGGTTGCGGGGCGGAGCGGCCGCACAGCGAATGCGTTGCGAACACGCCGCGGTTGCGCAGCGAATTCGTTGCGGACGCGTAACGGGATCGCCGCGAACAGCAAAGTGGACGCCATTTTGTACTGCCTCGAACAAACGCCAAAACGTCCGCCCCACCTCAGATCAACGAGGATTTTTTTGTATGAAGACTTTCGAAAAATTCCTCCAGCGCTGAAATTTGCCATAATATGATAAGAGTAGATGATACAGATTATAGATGCATAATCATCCAAATTTTTTTTTAGCCGAGAAGTTTTTTTTTTACCAAAACATGAATATTGCTTATAACTCTCTGCGAAAAATTCCTCAGCCTAATCTAATAATGGATCTTCCCAAATTCGTCGATGCTTTCGTTTTCGTTTTCGGCGTTTTCGAAGTAATAACGTCAACAGCAATATTTCCTCGTCGGAATCCATTTTGTTACTGAGTGTACAAACACGCGACGAAAACGTAACGCATTTGCCACGCGTCCGCGACGTGTTCGCGACGGATGCGCGGCGTGTTCGCGACGGATGCGCTGCGCGTCTGCTCCGCCCCGCAGCCGCTTCCAAACCGCTAGTATGATAACGGCCTAAAGGTTATCTAATTTAGGACTGTAAAGTATTTTAAGTAATTCAATATGAAGTACCAGGCCAGGAAGTACCACTTATTATGACGTCAACACGAAAAAAAAACAATTTTAAAAAGTGCTCTTGTTACACATCAGTCCACGTTAAAATAAATTGGGTGTTGTAAAGTGCTGTAAAAATATATCGACTTACAAATATAGCATGAAAGGTATAAATATTTTCGTCCGCCCGACTCTTCAACCGGTGGCCGTGTAACGTAGAAATATACGGATATATTTCCGGACAAGTGTATGTTCAGACAAGATTTATTGAAATCCAACACCTAGAGATGGTAAAATAGAAATTGTGAGGAAAGGTCAAATAAACACACCTGTATTTCTTGCCTAGGAAAAGTCAACAGAGTTGTGTGCGTTCGAGCTATTATTATAAGTAGGTCTAACTCGTATTATCAATATCCTCAGTACTTAAACGAATTTATTATATACCTAATTGTTTTCTCAATAAGATCATCGATAATCCAGTTCCAAAAAATAAAAATGAAACCTGACAACACGTAGATACAAACAGGTTTTTCGTACCTACAGATTGTCAATCTAAATTACATCATTTCGCCGAAAGCCGAAATTATATTTCTGTTTTCATGACGAATGTATCACCCTTAAAACTTCAGTGTCACAGTAAAACTAAATATTCATTACGTTTTGCATTAGCGTGTAGTCCGCGTGATGTGTCACTTAATTAACGCGTGTATTTTGTTACCCAGTTTATTACTAGGCATGCCTGTAGCCTGGGGCTTAAAATAGATGTACTATAATCGGTTCATTCGGCTCACAAAGCCCTTGGCCGAGAGGGTTGCGCAGGGTTCACAGGGGCAGGTGTTCAGACTGACTCACAGGTGATTTTTCATTCAAAAACAAAAATAATGGTGTCAATAACGGGTTGCCTTTGAACTGCGTTGATGGGCTCGTTGTTATGTGGCGTGTAAAAAGATACAACTATGTTATTATATCAGTAAATATGTGGTACTTAAAGGTAGATATTGTAACTAGACCTAGATGGATACAATACAATAACAATAGATCTCTAGTAGAGTAGTAGAATTACACAAGGTAAAAGAAGGTATTATAACTGCCTATTGCTGATTTAAACTCTTTAGAAATAACATATACCCTGACATAAACCAGTTATAGAACACAATTGTTTTTCTTACGTAAACGATAGTGAGGTCGCGTGTGGCATGGTTTTGACAGGCAGATAAGTAACACAAACGGCAAATAAGGCGCGTATTTATTCAAACTACGCCTGTATTAATACTGATTGTTACCAACCATGATTAATGGACGATAACGCTGAAATGTATTCCAAAATTGACTTATTATAACATAAACCTTTTTGATGGAATACAAACGAAATTCAGCAAGTCGTGGCCGACGAACCTTAGTACAAAGATTAGGCTCTTTTTGGAACCACTTAAAACGCGTACAGAGGCAATATTTTAGGTAGGAGGATAATAAATGGTTTGCATCAAGTGGCTTTATGCGTGGTTTCTGCTGCCGACTAAGACATATGATGTACCTCACTAAAACACGAAGATTGTGATTGTGTAACATTTGTCTTACTCTCCGGCTGGGTTGTTGGGCGATCTTATTATAATGTTTTGTTATGTAGATCCTTTTATCCTAACATTTTACTAGCTTAGCAACTGAGACTCGTTTTATTATATAAAATAATGCTGGAAAATTCGGACTCCTACTACTAATAACCTAGTCACTGGGTAGTATTCAGAATATAAAAGTAACATTCATTGTTTATTAATTATGACTAAGAGATAAAAACTGCCATTACATTTTAAACATTCACATTTTATTGTGACAATAAAACTCGACGACACCGCACAGTTCGAATTCCTAACTTGAATAAGTATTTTACACAAAGGACACAAATTCATAAAGACATAATTGGCGGGAGGAAGGCGAGCCTACTCGCAAAAGGGGTATAATTAAAATTCAGTTGAGCCATGCCTGACAAAAGGGAATTGCATAGTCAAACGATCGGCGAACAGTGAGAAGCCTGAGTCATGGCGTGTGTTGAAGGTATACCTTTCCATTTTCACTTTGTGATATTGGAACTTCATAAAATCGTGAGAAAGGAACGTTTTTAGTGTTTTGTGGAACGAACGGTGATTTTCGTATGGGCCTGGAAGTTTTGAGTCCCCCCGCATTCGTTTATAAAACGACCAAGTCGTGCAAAACCATTAGCATCGGCGTACACTAGGCGACGCAAGTCTCCGTTACCTTACGAGTTTGGTATCCAGGTGACTATTGCAGCACAAATCCATAGAGATTCCTACACAGGCACGTGCAAGTGGATGTCAAAGTCGTAAAGTATCGGAGGTGACGTTCACGGCGTTGCGGGCGTGTGATCTGTGTCTGATCTATGTTTTCATATTTTTATATGCGAACAGAAGCATGCAGAAGATACATTCATCATTACTTGGGATGCGACAGGGCTTTCTTATAAAATCTATTTCAGAAATCCCCACATATTCTATATTAAGTAGAAGACATTTTTTGTAGATGTTTACCGAATTGTACAAAGTAATTTTAAAACAATTTATCATAAGACGGTGTCACTGGTATGCTTTCACTGAATTGGAAAGTACTTCAAGACCAATAGCTATTATAAGCAGTATCATATAATAGTGTAATTTTCAGTATAAAACTGTTTTAAACGAGCCCAATTGTGGATTCTGAGGTTAAAACTGCCAGCGAGCTGGTAAAACTGTCAAAATGCCAACCCAACTTTGCAGTTTCGTAACAAATATTTTCACTGGATTTGTGGTTTTTACCAGGTGACACTTTGAAATGTTGGGATAATATTGTATTTATGGACTGTTAGAACACTTTTGTCCTTTGTCTGAAACGAAAAGGAAAGTGTGATCAAATAATCGCTATATCGAAAATATGAGCGTGTAGGTACTAATATGTTTTGTAATTACGTTCTATCAAAAGCTCATGTACGCTACAATGAACATTATTAGAAATTTCTAGCAGCTATGATAAAAAATATCAAATACCTATCTCTTTTAACGTAATTGCGAAACTTTTAAGGGTTCAAAATGACTACCAACATAATGTTTCGTGCCAAAAAGTTGGTGTAATCTTGACATGAATAAATAGGTACCGATTTACGCTCTTTAGAAGAAAACGGGGCCTCCTCCCATGTGCTGATGCTGACCACCGGGGTGGTGAGGTTTAGTGAGGTAAAAATCCCACACTTCGGTCTTTTCCCCAAAAACCGGTAGCCTTTTGAAGGCTTCCCCCGATAACAAAAAAGGTACCGATTTACGTAAATATATTATAATTATTATAATGTTTTAAAAAGAAAATCTTTTACGTATAAACAGAAGAAAAGTACTAATTAGGTGCGAAACCTGCCGATCGTTACTGAATTATAAAGAAGCGACGTGGCTGCCTCAACCATTGATTCTTTTTTAAGGACCTCTCCTGACCCCATCAAGAAACAATAGGATTAAGTATTTATTCTGAAGTCATTAGAGCTTATGTTTGTGTGTTGTTTTGTGCGACACAAAGTAAAAGAAATGGAGAAGAAAGTTTTAATAAAATACCGAGTTGTAAGTGACATCGTGACACAAACTTTTATTTTGGATTTGTTACAAGAGTCTAATAGACCTACCACTCTATATTTATTTCGTCGGTTACAAAAAAATAACAGTTATACTAAACAAAAATGCAAGACTTATACCCTTACCATCCTGCAAAATGCCTTTAACAACGTTTGTTTCTTTTTCAGCCTAGAAACCTGTACTTGAACTTTGTAAAAGTGTCTGTGTCGATCGACTCCACGTGTAGTTACTTTTTACAAGCTTTATTCTCAATTTTATACAAATAATTTTGTGAAAAGTATAATATTTTTGATCAATTAAATCAATGGTCGGAACACTCCACTTGTCCCTATTCTAAAATGATGTTCAAGCATAAATCTCGGCTTAAAACTAGTTGTGAGCAGAATTTAGTATGCAATCCATCAGTTCTGAATCGAAATTAGTGTTGAATCACCGTTATAGGAAACTGGTCTTAATTTCCTAGCGTTATGTAGTTATGCAGGTACTGAAAATTACTTTATATTATTTTCCATGACAAAATATGGTCTAATATTTAATGAGAATCTTTAAAAACTTCTAACATATACCTAAATCCTGAGTAATGTTCAGGCATTACTTTGTATAAGTCTCCTACAGGCGTGTCATGTGCCTATCTCCAATTTCCAATCCCAATAAACCGTGCCATCTCAACATATTGCTTTGAAATCTCAGAAGATACTACAGTGCACTTTCAATAAGTGTTAGAAGACAGATGAGGCCTCGTTTCACAATAAAGTATTGAAATCTTTTTCAGCCTTTTTTCCTGAAACAGGGCTGAAGCTTCGAAGCGCAGTAGATATTGCATGAACTCGGAAACACGACGATCCGACGACCTCTCTAAGCTCGACGACGATTCTATTTACTCCTGATGTGAAATTTTAGAGATCACAATAAAAAAGCGTGGTTTTTTATTTCTTCATTGTAAAAAAGTTTATGACTTTTGCCACTAAGAGGTATTGTGTTATATGAGTCCATTGGGAGGCTGGGACCCGGCGAATGAGCTTTTATATGATGTAGTTAATACTGACGCAGCAGTATATTATTTTAAGTACAATAACTTTCTGCAGTAGCAACATTTACGATTATTCTGTTTTTAATTGCTTGTTGGGAATATTGACATGGATTTTATAAGAGACACACCGTATTCTGCACTGAATTTTCTGTAATTTAAGGTACTAGCAGAGTAGTAATGGTTTAGTGGTAACAGCATCGACTTGAACCAACTTGTAGGTCGGATTTCAACTCAGTTAGGCGCATTCATTTGTGTAATTTCATCACCACTGCTTTCAAAACGGTGAAGACAAGCGTGAGGAACTTGGCATGTCCTAGAACTAAAAATTTGAAGACATGTGATGTCTACCAACTTGCGCTTTGCCTGCGTTGTGGATTACAGGCAACTTGCTCACAAAGAGAGGAGGGTTCTCATAGAATGGGAACATTTTATAGGCTGATTATGCTATGCTTATGCTAACATAACACTTATTTTTATAAATATTATACGCATGCGTCGCGAATTTCAAAGATTTTCTTAGAACCACGACTACGATTATTTATAAAAAGGCCTTAAAAGGTAAAAGAAAAATGTATCTTGTCTCACGTCATAGATTTGACATTTTAGAAAGCTATGAATGAACTGTTACGAGGCATTTTTCATTGAAATAGAACAGTGTGTAACTACTTTAGTGTGTATTGACCTAAAGAGGTTAAAGGTTGACTTGCACTTTCATAATAGTAGGTCATTCGAACGCGTAGGTTTTATAGTAAAAATATAACATAATTATGTACACGTAGGCAGCCAACTTTTAAACATTTATTTAATATTATAACAAAGTAAGACAGTCTTTAACTTGAGGCAATTAAAGTTGAGTCTTTCGCAACGGAAGAAATTCTTAGATCAATTTCCTTTTTTAACTGTTTTGCTAACAGTAAGAAAAGTTAGGAAAATGGCAGATAAGTGGGAGTGAATACTCTGTGGTTGACAGACTCATTTGTTTTTCTTAGTTAGCTTATATTATTGATAAGATTGAACCGAAATAATTTAGCAAAGTTGTTTGGTTGAACCAATAATAAAATTATAAAGAAAAACTTTTTTTAACAAGCTTCTACTCTAGAATTCGGTTGTGTTAAAATAAAAATAAGGTTGTGATGATTATGTATGTTGATGTGATTACATTTCACGGGTGGTTGTAGCACAAAAACCTATTTAAACGATCGGCAACCAGTTAAGTTAAAAAAGTCATAGTTTATAAACTGGATTAACATATAGGGTCGTTTTGGTCCCGGCTGACTTTCTTGTGAGATAATAAAGAATATCACGCAGATAACGCCCCGAGCATTCTAGTACAAAATAAACAAAAGTTTAGAGTAATAATTTTTTAAATGCGTTGTTTCACTATCTTAATCTGCTTCAGCTTAGACAGCAGTGAAATTCATAAATGAATTTAGGTTTAAACCCTTGACAAAAAATCCAATTTCCATTGAAACAGTCCAAAAGATCTAGATTTAAGGATTAATGAATGCAAACCTTAAACCATTCAGACGTAGATTGAAATAAGCTCGAGCACTGACAGCCGGGATTAGGAATTCGTTTCACAATGCTATCTAGTTTGAAACATTAATGGAATCTGAGAATCACACAACATATGTATATCTGTACTAGCTTGTATGTTTAGATTATCTTAAATCCATTGTCATAGAAATTGGGGGTGAGGCGATTGAATATGTCCATGAGTACATATATCTCGGCCAAGTAGTCTCTTTCCAGGCACGACAAGACAAAGAAGTTGCTCGACGCACCGAGAATGCCTGGAAGAGCTATTGGTCGATGAAGCACTTTATGAAAGGTACTCTTCCTCTGTCGCTGAAACGAAAGCTCATGGACATGCGCATTCTCCCTACCCTCACCTATGGAGCGCAAACATGGTCACTCACACAGTGTCAGAAGTCCGCACTTGGAGTCTGCCAAAGAGCTATGGAGCGAAGTATACTGGGTGTCAAACTTTCGGACCGCATCAGAAATACCATACTTCGCTCCAAAACCCAAATAGCTGATGTTGGCCTCACAGCTGCAAGATCAAAGTGGAACTGGGCTGGCCATATCTGCCGCATGCCGGAGGAGCACTGGGCTAAAATAACCACTCAATGGAGCCCAACGGGCAGGAAACGTCTACGCGGCAGGCCCAAAAGGAGATGGCGGGATGAGTTAGACTCATCTTTAAAGGATTGGCCTACAATCGCATTAAATCGCGAGATATGGAAGGAGGGAAGGGAGGCCTTTGCCCTGCAGTGGGACAACGCAGGCTTTTAATAATAAGGCTTTATACATACTGGGGCACATTTGTATCAGCCATTTGTGTGGCATGGTTTAAAATATTTGTTTTGGTTCCGTAGTTCCAAGAAGGATCTATAGTTTTACCTTTTCTGTTGTTCTATCTGCCGATTAGTTTAGACTCATGGCTCTAGAAAGCTATAATTTGGCATGGCTATACATAATATATGAGTGTTGTAAGTTTTAAATTTATCATCCTGGACTAGGGAATCCTTCAGTATACGAATCCGATATTGTTTTTTTTATTGTATCTTACACATTAACACAACGTTTAAGAGAGTCAAAAATTTAGGTATAACTTGTGCTCTTGTGCAATGAAGACGTTACTTTGTTATGGGTTTTTAGGTTATTTTTTGAAACATATTTCATGCTTCATTTTCAGAAACAAGAACATAAAGGAGTCAAGGGCAACTGTAATATGCTAATTTTCATGTCTCAGTAGTTTTCATACCTTTGATGTTCCGCAAACAAAGTTAATATTTTCTCATTTAAAAGGAATGTTTGCTAACTGCGTTCTGAATCGAGTTCCTGTATGTTTTATTAGGGATGTACCAATATATAAATATAATTGTCTCTTTTTAGTTATATATATATATATATAACTCAAAGAAGTTCTTAGTAGTTAAGTAAAATATCACTATTGAATTTCAGCTTTTTCCTTTGTATTTAAAAATCGTTAACATCTGTCTAGCCTTCTCCCAACTAATTGGGGGGCGACTCCCACTCCTACCAGATTCAGCTGAATTCATTTTATGCATGAAGCGACTACTTATGTGACCCTCACAACCCGAAAACTGGGTAAGACGATACCCCTAGTAAAGACTGGTTGTCGGACTTGTTTCGCTTCTGAATAACGACTGTAAAAGATCCACAAATGACAACTGGGACCAACGTCTTTACGTGCAGGAAACCCGTTATGATAGTTTTTTTTTAAGAATCTGATGTTTATATCTATTAAAGAGAAAGTATGCATATGACGAATCCAGCTTTTTATGGTGTTGCAAGCAGCTAGTTGAAGTGTTCTGTCATTCGGTCTGTCAATGTCACCGTTGATACGGTTTACCGATACGATACATTTAGAAGAGGATCCTTTTCTGGCTTATATGGTGATTTGGATATTGATGAATGAATAAGTTCATTCATTAAGGTCAGCCGTCCACTGATTTGACGATATATAGGAGTGTGCTGACTAAGGCAATTGATGACAAAAAGTCATGGCGACAATAAGATCGCTGCGGTAGCTTTTAAATCTAATGAAGCTTTAAGCGTGGTACTGAGCGACCAGCATACAAGTCAGTTCTGTCGCTGTGTTGTCTCTTTTCCGGTGGTGATATTTGAAGTGCACTTATATGCAGAGTGATATGAAGGTAGAATGATAGAAGTAAAGGACTGTTCTCAAGCAACTCACCGAGGCAGCAGAAGGCTCCGTCTCATGGTGGTAGGTGGAGTGATGCCGGATAGTCCCTGCCATTACGTCGTCACGTCGATCTACATGTCAATGACGTCACATGACGTCAATCGTCATTCAACTGTTTACATTATCACCTCCGTTGCGATCGACTTCGACAATCCATGGTATGAGCTCCTCACAAAGTTTTAAAGATGCATTTACTTTGAATATTTATCACTGTCGCATATTATTTTAGTTTCAATTTATTATCAAGTTATGCACTTTGGTTGGAACTATAAATGCAAGCTATTCTTTAGCATATTAATGTAAGTGAAAGCGCTGAAAAGATTCTGCTAAGATGAATTTGCAATTATTATGTTTTGTATTTTATGATATATATTTGATACGGTAGGTTTAAGTATATTGCAATATGTTAAATATTTTTCGGGTTTAACCAGTATTTTTAACCTTGTTTTAGTACACAATATGCGCGGTGTATGGGATATTTTGGAAATTACGAAAGCGTTTTATGGGGTTTTGGAACATAGTTTCTAGATTTCTAGGGATTCTTATGCATGTCCTAGAACTACACACGCGAGCAACAGTATGGAAATCACTTACTTGGAATCGATCAGATATAGCTCTTAAAAACAATGGCATAATTTGAATGAATTTGGTGTCAATTCAATGTTAACAGCTACTTAAAAATGAAGTTATTTGAATTAATTTAGTATCAATTTAAAGTTTACAGTTAATCCTTTAAAATGGTACGACTTTTATTATTCTTAACTAGTTATTAAATACTCAAGATCGCACGGAATCGGAGTTAGTGATTCCATACTTTTGCTCGCTAGTGTAGTTAGTATGACACTTTATATTCTAGATATGGGAAGTTACTATCAAGGAGACAAGCTTAGCATGTCGTGTCGGGATTAATTCCTCTTGTGACTTCAAACAGAGGATTTTGCGGGATAAGTGTTCACTTCCATTCGGTTCTGTATATTGTATGAATGTGAATTATTTATGTATTTGGTTGGATGACTAATTTATGGTGAGAATTTATTATTCATGTGTCAGTGCATCCTAGTTTACTAGGGATAAAAATGAGGGGAAAATATTGTGTTCATTATTATTTATAAGTTTCAGATATTATTGTATGTTTCAATTAAATCGTAATTACTAAGCTTAACGTATATCTAAATGATGATTATAATAGTGAAAGGATAAAGCTTTCTGGTCACGATTGTGTTGGGATAATTACGTACGAACGACCTTCTCAATAAATCCTAATTCATTGTTGAGGATTCTGTATAGGTTTCTGTGGCTCAGAGTGATTTATACGACCAGATGCTGAATAATTATTTTTTGTATACATTTATGTATGTAATAATCATACTTTTGGAATATTGAAAGATAAATTACATCCAAGTTATTTAGATTACATAGAGAGATGCAAATTTAAAACAAAATGGGTATTTATTTAATTTTGAATTTTTATCAAAATTTTAATTTTTCTAAAGTAAAATACAAAAATAAATGTTTCAATTATACAAACAAGTTTTGTTTCAGTTTCAGACTTTGACCTAACAATTTTTAAAGCTAAAGTGCAACCATGCAACAACTCACAAAGTACGACTTTATTCACTTCGGTTGAGGTCGCTACGCCGTAGTCGTCGTAGCGCTACGGGGCTACGGTGCTACGAGCGTGCGGGTTGGCGCGCGACTGCCGCAGCGTGTAGCAGGCGACTCGCTTTAGCCGCGCGGTCCGCGCACTCCGCACCGTAATGATTGACAAAATACTTCACCTGTGTTTTTCTTAGAGTAACAAGCACTAGGCAAGCTACGTCCTAACAATGCACTTCATAAAATATTTAAAACAAAATGTTTGCAAAAGAATGTTAACAGCGACGAACTTCACGGTCAACTGGGAATGCAGTTGTCTGCGCTTTCAATTTTGCTTTAATGATTTCATTAATAAGAAAACTTTGCTTATATCTTTACATAAATATGCAATTTTTGATCATATTTAGATAAGCGACCAGTTTATCATTTACATGTGTTCAAAGTATTGTGTACATGTTAAAAATATTATTTGTATTTTTTATTTGAGTAAAATATTTGTTCTTACGAGAAATAAAAGTTAACACACTGTAAAGTGAAATGGTGCTAGACGATAAGCTGTTGCCATCTATCTTGTTTTTCATCTTTTCCAATTGGCACAGCAGCAGCTTGCGGTTACATTTATTGGAAGTGTCACGATGGTTACCATGGTAGCCATTGTGAAACTACCAATAAATGTAACATTCGCTAGATTAGCCAGATATTAAGGAAATTAAAAAAAAAGCCGTTGGGAAATTCTAAGCAATGAATGCACTTTCCGCCAGCAAGTATTACTTATTTGAATACTTGTGGAAGTAATACTTGCGGAAAGTGTATTTTAGTTCTTAATGCAAATAGGGTGGACATCGATAATGGACTTGGATAATGGACATCGGATTTTCAAATCCATAAAGTTTAATTTCTAAGGCTTTATTTCTTGTTGTAGTCAATTCTTAGTTAAAATGGTCACAATTTAATCAACTTTAAATATAATTAAATCTTCTTTTGAGTAATTTTTTAGTTGTCCATACATATTCTATAATAGCACATACTATATTATATCTAATGAAATAAAATGATAAATAGTTGAACACAAATTGCAATAACTTGCAAAGAGTAATATTTCATACACGTTTGAATACTGTATCATAGTTATTACTACTAAGCTATCACTTTTTCTAGACCCTGTAAAAAGTTTTAATGATATTTCTGTATCTGATGAAACTTATAGCTACTTTCCGGCCGTGTTTGCGTAAAAGTTATAAATAAGTTGAAGAAGTTTAAGTTTGACAATAGTTAATTGGCCAACGAAACTTCTAGTTTGCTAATAATGTGGTTTTATTATAATGAAGTCTCTATAACTATTAACACTATTCTTTAAAACCTATTAGCAACATTAATGACTGTGATACCCACTTATTAAACTTAAATTGTTAATGTATAAAAGCTAATTATAATTAGACTATGTACTTAGGTGATTCTCATACGAGCGCACGTACAGTCAGCATCAAAAGTTAATGACCACATTCAGACTTTCAAAATCGCCATACACTGTATTATTGTGTATTATTACAGGGTACGGCGATTTTGAAAATCTGAATGTGGTCATTAACTTTTGATGCTGACTGTACGTGCGTGGTCATATGCAAAAGTGGATCATTAGGTATATATTTTTAAAATAATTATTCGTGTTCGATAGAATGCAAAACAGCTTCAATCATAATGGAGTTACTAGTAAACATGTTTCAAATCATCATCATCATCACATCGTAAGTACTTATGTAATGCAATTTGGTCAAATATGAAATTAAATTGCGCAACGTTGAGATTCAAAGAGGGCAGGAGCGCCGTGTGTGATGATATGAATAATGAATGCCATCTAAAAAAAAACACAAGAATAAAAATACAAGCGGAAACATTTGACACTTGCGTGTATCCAAGGATGTGCAAGCGCGTAATTTCATGCTTTAACGCAAGACAGATATATTTTTTATTAAAGAGGTATGCCTTTTCGAACTAAGGAAGTATTTTCCAAATCGGTCCAGCCGTCTTTCAGAAATCGAGAGAGAAAAGTACCACAAAAAATATAGCCGATTTTTTTTATTTTTTTTTATTGGGACAAACCCACCACACTGTTCCCAAACCACTGCAACTCCTGAGAGCCAGAATTAACAGTGGCAACCACCAGAAAAGCGCCGAGACAATGAAGCTCGACGTGTCCCGGAGAATGAATTTACCTGTCTTGGGTCCTGCAACGAAATTAATCAGAAATATAGCCGAATTGAGAATTTCCTCCTTTTTTGAAGTCGGTTAAAAAACGTCTCAAGATTTTTGCAGCTTAATAGACACTAATCATGTTCATGAGTGACCCAAAACGTTGCCCCTTATAATGTTTAACTGTGTAAAATAGTAGGTACTTACGATAAAATTTCAGTACATTTTGAAGTTCTTTGCAACGGCAGTTACCCTGAATCAACACAGGTACAAACAGATAGCATATAGAAATCTTTGGAAAATTCTATTGAAATAAAACTGCGAGAAAATATTCCTTCATCGAATGAATATTTTTAGTGCAGCAAAGTGTAAAAATAGCTCTCTTTGTGTGTAAAGGTACCTAGGTATAAGAACTTACATTTCTCCGCAGATAAAACAAAACACGAGCCAGTGTAAAACGATACTTCTAACTTTAAGTGTCCCTATTTACGTTGCGATCCTATTTCTCTATAGGGATCTGTAGGAAAGTGTAAAATAACACTGTAATTGCTTGAATTTAATTAATTGAGGGTACACTACTAAAGTAGTTTTGTCTAAAAAATCATCAACTTTCTGCTCTCATTCGGTTCGGAACGTGTTTCTTTCATATGTTTATGCGTGAATTATTGCTATTACAAACAAAGAAAAATTAAATACTGGAGCAAATGAAAAGCCAAGGGCAGAATTTTCTTCCATTTTAATTATGAGTTATGGACTGTAAAACACAAGGTCCACTTCAGTGTTATAAATCGTGTGCTGAATTTCCATGAAATATTGTTGTTTTTATGGAAATACCTTTTACTACGTTTCTCTTTAAAAGTTATTTTTAGCTGAAGTAGATGTGGGCTGACTATGTCTTCGAAGAACTGATGGCATCAACCATCAGTTCGGAGAGAAAATGAAAGCTTTAAGATGGAAAAATTCGTGGAATAGAGAACGCGTTACGGCAAGCTAAAGGCTCATTTCCACAAGAGAGGGAATCGCGGCGATATTATCGTCTTGCCTCGTGTTTCTAAACACTCTCTTAGAACATCTCTATTTACGTACAGCGTGTTATGACGGCGATTATGCGGCAAGTGGCTAAGCGCAAGCGAAACGTTAACGTATCGCTGTAGACTCGCCACAGTATGAGACACTCTGGCAGAGAGAGCACGCTGTCAAACGAACTCGTCTAGCACCTATCTCTTTCAACAAAACTATTGCACAACGCAACGTCACGGACATGCGGCGGCTCTGTTACGAGTCGCGGTGAAACACTGGCGGAATTGCTCGTCCGTGGAGATTACTCGACAATAGACGCGCGGAATCGTCGTCTTTTCGCACTCGTGGAGACGGCCACTTAGCGTGGAACCACCTTGGACTGAAAACCTGAAAACGAGGTCTGCAGCGAATCGAATGTCCAAGGCTGAGGAAAGTCAGTGATGTGATAAAGCTTGGTTCAGGTTAACACCTCTTTTCAACAGACAGGATTAATTATTTGATTAATTTAGAGCTATTATAATATATTAAAAAAATGTTCAGGTATAGTCAGGAAACTTATTGATGAAGTACTTCACAAAGGTCAGGTTCTTAGTACTTGAAACCAATATACTTGTATAATCTGATGTATGAACGTGGACGAGGTGAAAGGAGTATCGTATCGTAGCAGGCTTTAGGAATTCTTATGGGAAAAAGGAGAGAGTTTATGTATGTTTAAATTAATAAAAGTTTGTAATCGGTACTCACTATCAAATGCATATAATATACCTTTCATAATGGCGCGAAACTCTAGAAGTGTTTATTAATCCGGGACCTGCGCTACGTGATGCATGTCCTAGATAATAAATTTCCAGACTATATTGGTAGCTCCGCGTGTTATTAATATATTCATGTAACGCCGAATCATGTCTTGTATACCAGAATATACGACAGTGTATCATTCATTCAATATATGGTACACAATTATTGTTCAGTATAATTTATACAGCGATGGTGCATGCTTGCTCAAATCACAACTGCTCAATTAAGTATTCATACGAGTAATGGATATTACTACGTTATGAGTAGGTACAGTTTTAGGCACGAACAGACACGATAGAGTCTACCTATTGATAATCGAAAACATCGATGTTCGAGTTTAGGATTTAATAGTTTCAGCACATAATTTATTTCGTGGGATATTAAAATTTCGTCTAGATGAAGTCGTAATAAGGCCGAATTTTTGTATGTTTTTTACCAAGTTTTGGTTGCTAAATTAAGGTATCCTAACGATTTTTGTTTTATTTTTGTCTAGACGCTTTCCCAAATATTTTTTCCCAAAAGGTTTAAAAAAAGTTATACTATAGGAGCAGAATATTTAGAATGAATATTTTATAAGTATGCCTACTGAAAGAAAATGTTCAATAAGTTATTTAAAGGCATTTATAAGTATTTATTTATGTTTTTTTAGGACACATACTCGTTATCGCCTACAAATAAATAGAATTACGTAAATTATTTCGGAAGTCGTAAAAAATGAATAAGATAAAGTTTAATTTACCGACTTACAGCAAAGATTTTTTTAGCCTTAGACCAAGTGAATTAATTTATAAATTTTTCGAGTTTTTTGTTCCCCGTAAGTACTCTTAACCATGTATGTAATATCATTTATTGCTTAGTGTACAAGGAAACCGAAGGACTAATATTAATTAATTAGCATGTAGAACATTGTATGTTAATTACAGTATATTAGCAAGCTTAGTATAATGAAATCATGTTCTGAGAATGCAGGTAAACTTACCTTGAATTTAATATATTATTATTTACCTTATGTAAGGCATGTTGGTTGCAAAGATACCCTATAAAAATGTATTAAAAATATAAGTCTCGCTTTTTGTTAACATGATACTTGTTCGATCGGTCATTGAACCAAGAATCTTAATAGATGACAAGGGTCGACAAGAGAGAAGACCAAAACGGTAGACCGATTCAATGTCAATCAGTCAGTCTTTTGGGACTACATTTATAGAGGATACCCCATTAGAATTGGTCTTTAAAACTGAGAGACCGAGTATACAATGTAAGAATTCTAAATGTCTACATCTTCAAGAAGTATTTTGTCTTCTAAGTCCACACACTTCTAACGCATAAACAAATAAATTGTACAAACAATATTTTTATCAACGCATTCAATTCATGCTACAAAAGTAGGATACATCGGTGCGAGCCCAAAGTAGGTCATTGTTACAAATAATTTGACGTTCCGTATTCAGTCAGTCGTACAATAATATTATGTTAACCTATTTATCGTTTCACGTGTAAATAGATAAAAAAATAACACTTGGGATTACATGAAGTTATTTTTAGTTATGTGTCGTACATGCACCTGCCGGGTTCGCGGGACTAAGAAATTACCGTGCCTATGGAAGGTAAAGGGCTATTGAAGGATATTGTGGATTTTAGTCAGTACGAGTCTGATAGTCCCTTCCGCTCTGCCAGGGCAGAACTCGGGGTGGACTCGTAATCATCAGATTAGTCCTCCCACTCCGGAGAAGGAGGACTCATTTGATGATTTTACCACGATAAAAAAAAAAATGGTGGTCTATGCACATATATCCGAGAGGTTATGGTAACGATCGAAGGCGCAGTCAAATATTTGCAGCGAGCATCGAAGTAGGTCCGCAGGGAAATCTCAAGTTGTCTTTTCGTTTGAAACAAAAATGGAAGACGAAGAAATAACACTCCTCATCTCGGTTTCTGTTTCATTCTAAACAACGTGACTTAATTAAAATTAAAACGAGGGATTTTATTTGGTTTGTTTATGCGTTTGAAACACAGACTTGTGAAGATGATTTTAGATTCATTATAAAAGACTGGAACGGGTGGGATTTGATCTCGGTATGTTTTATTTATGCTGTCACAGTTTCAGTATATATAACTATATATAGTCTTGGGAGAATAATATATTATGTAAGCTAAAAAAGTGGTTGAGTTTTCATTATACGTAGTAAGTACTTTAAAATTTCAACTTAGAAATTTGGAATTGCTTCGCTGAGTTAAAAAAGAAAAGATACCGTTTACAAGGATTTAAAGAGGTGAGGGTGAGACCTTAGTGATTCATGACTATTGAGGCCCACTTCTAATAGTGATTTGTATTGTAGATAAGAATAAGATTTTCAACATACATTAAGTCACTGGGTTTATGACGTTTGCAGGTGTCCTTGTAACACTTCCAGACTATGCGATCACAAGAAACAGATTCCGTCATCTCTTGTCTAACAAATACCAAGTTTATAAAGGTCAGGAGGTCCCCAATGCGATCTGGATTAGATTAAGAGCAAGTTTGCTTGCATATCGACAAGATGACGTCACTTCTGTTTTACTTCAGTATATAAACAGTGATTTCTGTCGACGTTTCAGTGTGATTATGTTTCTCGTCTCCTTATATAAACTTCAAAGCGGAAATAAGCTTTTGCTTCGTAATGAGACATTAATAAACGCTTATATGTCACACCTTTGTATGTAATGTACTTCACTCGTTGTCAATTTCACGTTAATTTAGATTGAAGTATTTATTTTACAAATTGGTTATTAATGGATGATTTTAAAACAGAAATACGTAAAATACATTTAAGTTTAAATGTCAAAGTTAAAAATATTTTAAATTGAAAGGTGCTACTTTGAACTTTAAACTTTAAGAATCGAAAGGGTAATTGGGAAGCGAAAGTTAACAGACGAAAGTTAGTTAAGAATAACAGTGGGTGGGTTATGTAAAAGGCAGGTGGTAAGACAGTGGATCAATGGCACCTGTTGATGCAAGCGTGGAGCTGCCGTCGCGGCCTCCGGTCACACCCGCTATGATAAACAGACAGTGATGCTATCACAACATAACGCCGCTTCTACATAATCTGATTAGAGCGCTTCGCTCAAGGAAGTCGCGCCAAGAAAAATACAGCGTGTTTGTTGTTTCTTTTTATTCTTTATTTCTCTTCGTATGACGTGTTGAAGCGTGTTTCGAGGCAATATTTAATTTGGAATGACACGATTTCAATAACACGGAAAATATTTGTTTGAAATGAAATTATTTTTGTGTGTTTTGTTAAATTAGTTAATGGATTTTTAAACAACGTCAAAAAAAGAAATGTATTCAATTTTTTCTTAATTTAACACCCTTCAAAAGTACAAGGTTACTTTAAAAGATTAAGTATAAGCAATCAATTCAAAAAATGTTTGAATTATCTCCAACAAAACTGTTAGTGGAAAAAATCAAATGGCACGTTCGTTTATTTGGTTTATGTAAATACATTAAGTAAATGACATTAAATCTGCGAGAAAAATTTAAGTGAGTCCTGACCTTCACCATTTTGTGATAAATCTTAAATGAGAGTCTTTAAAACTTTTAGTTTTTAAGTATCCGTTGAATTTTGAGCTTGTTTATAATATGGAGTAGGACTTTACTTTAGTATTACTTATACAAAGACTAAATCGTTGGTATAATGGTCGCAAGCGTGGCTGCAGCATGAGGTTCCAGGTTCGATTCACAGTTCGGACCAGGGCTACTATCTATAGGAACCAAGCAGTGGGGGTGAACCCATGGGGAGCAGACAGGCTTAAAGAAACTTTTGCCTCACATTAGGAATTTCGCCTGAAACGTGGGTTTACAAACATTTAACCTAACATACATTTTACATACCTTTGGGGACTACATGCATGTTATCTTAATATATATAAATCTCGTGTCACAATGTTTGTCCTCAATGGACTCCTAAACCACTTAACCGATTATAATAAAATTCGCACACCATGTGCAGTTCGATCCAACTTGAGAGATAGGATAGTTTAAATCTCAAATTTTAGACCGGGTCCTCCACCCGTGCGAAGCCGGGACGGGCCGCTAGTTATGTATATATTAACCATTCAGTTACTATTCGCCATTTCTTGCAAATGCTCATTTGGCATTCGAGTGAAACCTTATGAAAACGCGCGATTAAACGTGATTTCATAGTAAACCGTGCATGAGCTTTAGAAATTGCGTGTTTTCAGCTTTATTACATAATTTATGAACAATTATGAGCATTAAGATGCGATTACGTCGGTATGCAGTACTGTGCCGCAGAAATATTGGAACAGGGGGCCCATTCTCGGTTTTAGAGATGGTGTCGAACTCGACAAAAAATTCTTATGACGTCATTTTATTGACCAATTCTAAAAGTTGCTATGTCAAATTCGCCATTTGATAGAGTTCAGTAAAATTAGTCGAAACAATGACGTCATTAGAAATTTTTGCCGAGTTCGACACCATCTCTAAAATCGAGAATTGCCCCTTAGGTGGCTTTCCTCGAAAGTAATTCTAATGTTGAACGTGCGACGCTAGAAGTTTTATACCTCTGTCTCTTTTACATACTGAAATTACTCAACCTTTAAGACGTCATGGAAGACCACAAGGTGGACTCACTCAAGCCTACAGAAATAAATGGATACTTTTGTGCGCGCACATGTGACCAGTGGACTTGTGATTTGTGCGAAAATTGCTAGACTTAGTTCAGTGCAAATGTTCGCACACTAATGTACTCCACTGTGCACGAACAAAATTTCTCATACAGAAGGCTGTATGAGAAATTTAATCCGGCAAGGGCCGGACACAGAGGCTAACCGCAATACCAGATTAGTACGTGCACTGCTGATACGAGAGACCAAATGTGCACGAACAAATTTAATGTACCGCACACTATTTCGGTGCAATCGTACTAGATTTCTCTTGAACGTTTACTGTTGTATCCTCGTGCATTTGTTTCAGTTGTTATCAAAACAAAGGTATATTTTGATGCTATTTGCATCTTCAAGTTTTAGCAGAAGTTACGACTATGGATGACCATTACCTTCATATACGAATTTATGATGGTTTACCGTTTCAAGAACTTCGCATGGTACAAAATTGTACCTTAAAGAACGAATTATAAGGCTCGTATTTCAATGCTTTACTGTGAGACAATTCGGGTATGTGCAATGTGCGAATTCATTGACTCACGCGCATGCCTATTTGTCATTTGCAACAATTTTCCTAGATCCCTCTGATTAAAGGCCGAATACTCAAACTAAACAATCTTCCGTTGTTAGAAACTATTAGTAGTTACTATTATTTCTAAGTAGGTATAACTAAATTTAAAATCCCCTGTGAAAGTCAAAAGGTAGATTATACTGTTTTTATATAAATGGGGATTAAGGTACCTATTATTGTTATCGACGTACGAAGATCAATGATAAATGAACAATATTTAAAAAAAAAAATCCATGACAAAAACCAATTATAAACTTTAAACTTAAATATAAAAACACGTGTAACAATGTAACATAAAAAAAAAACTTTTTCAAAGTAAAGAAAAGAATACAGTTAAAATAAGCCAGTGAACCGTTATCACGATTTGCGTCACCCGGCTCGCCCACGTCACAGCGATGATAACTTAAGAAAACACGCAAGTCGCAGCTCTTCTGAGTACAGGCACGTGCAGCATTAAAATAAACTAAGAAATTCAATAAATATGAAACTTTTTTTATATAATTGCATACGCACGTGTTCACCAAGTCGGGGCCGTTACCATTAAGCTACGAGTACAATTGCATATTTTCTTTTATTTATAATTTTCATTTCTTTTTCATAAAAATGATTTGTCTGCGTTCTCTCTGTTTTATTCACGAAAGGAAACTCAATACCTTTTGTAATAATATTCACCTTTTGTGAGTGATTTTGACTCCAGCTCAATGTCTTACCCGATAGGACTGAATATCGGATTACTTGGACTAACTAACATTTTCCACAACCCAATTAGTGCGAGAAACCCACTCTAGATATCCATTAAAATTAGACTGGTTTTAAGACTGAGGTCTCGTCCATAGATATTTACAAAAAAATTCGTGGCGAGCAGACGTAGGTAGATAATTTATATATTTTTATTTTTTTAAACTTACGTCTTTTTTTCTCATGGGGTAGATAACTACAGATCGTTACCTGCTCCGATCCCTAAACACTCTTTTCATAATTGAATGTGACACATAAATCTGATTCTCTAAGCATCATCATTTGCCTGACCGTGTCCCAATACAGTTGGGGTCAGTTTCCAGGCAAACTTGAATATCAGACTGCCTATCTGACATTCACAACCCAGTAACTGGGTATTACGGTCGAGATTATGATATAGCCCCTTGGTACACTAGGCGACGCAAGTCTCCGATACCTTACGACTTTGGTATCCAGGTGATTATGGCAATATATATTCATAGAGGTTCGTACATAGGCTTGCGTCCAATAACCAAAGAAAACAATACCAAAGTCGTAAAGTATCGGAGAGTTGCGTCGTCGCCTTGTATACGAAGGGACTTATAGTAACGACTTTCAAAGATCTACAAATGACAGCTGGGACCAACGGCTTTACGCGCTTTCCGAGTAGCAGAGGAAACTCGCCATGATAGATGGACTCATCCACAGACCAATTTGGACAAGCGCCATATCGTGAAAAATAAGCCTGTGTGGCTGTAATTATTTCGAGCTCCTGTATTCGAATATAGCAGTAATCGTTATTAACAAGGAGGTCGTGGCTAAATAATTACAGCCGCACGGACCGATCTTCCGGGTTAAGCCGCGCTTGCCGAGTTTGATCTGTGGATGGGTGA
Source organism: Agrotis ipsilon (assembly GCA_028554685.1). Taxonomy (NCBI): domain Eukaryota; kingdom Metazoa; phylum Arthropoda; class Insecta; order Lepidoptera; family Noctuidae; genus Agrotis; species Agrotis ipsilon. The sequence continues at coordinate 8,570,241 of CM052955.1, forward strand.
CCATCTGTCATAGTGAGTTTCCTCCGTGCCTCGGAAAGCACGTAAAGTCGTTGGTCCCGGCTGTCATTTGTAGATCTTTGAAAGTCGTTACTGTTAGTCAGAAGCTCTAAAGTCTGACAACCAGTCTTATCACGGGGTATGGTATTACCCAGTTACTGGGTTGTGGAGGTCCGGCAGGCAGTCGCTCCATGTAAAATACTGATATCCAGTTGCATCTGGTTTGACTGAAAGCCGACCCCAATATAATTGGGAAAAGGCGAGGAGAAGAAAAAAATGTACATAGAGATTTTACTGCGTAACACTCATAAAAAATGATACATAGCTTCTATTGTTTGACTGTTTTTTCACTGCTGTTTCATCACCTTCATTCTCTTTATTACAAAAATGTATTCACCATACTAGCTCTTTTATAAATGGTTGCCTGGACTGTTCATTTTGCACGTGACTGTACAGGGAGTGCACAATTTGCTACTTCTTTGTGCTGCCAGTACATGTATATGGCTGTTTTCTACAGAGCTCTGATTGAATGAGAAGTAATGACAGCTAATGAGACTTATTACAAGACAAAGATAATTTTTATTTTCTCAGGAGAAATATAATGTTTTTATGTGTAAAAAGTGGAGATTGGGCGACTGTGACTTTTAGTGATTAACTGACTGCAAAATGCCCGACATATTACGCTAGCAATGGTATTACAGAAAATATGGTACGTTTTTTATCTAAACTTTGGCGTACACTAAGAATTTCTCCTGTATCGTGAGTGCGTTTACAAACATAGAAACTCATATACACAAACACCCAGACCAGGGGGGGTATTACAACGTAATAAAACCAGGCTTGTTCCAGTGAGTGAACGAGATGACGCTAGACGACTTGTATAGCTATCACTTTCACTCGAGAAATAAGCCTGGTTTTAAGCCGTTGTAATATCCCCCCAGGGGCAACTACTTGCAGATCATAGAAATATTTGTCGCGCGCGGGGACTGAACCCGCGACACTCTCCACAGCAGTCGAATGCTAACCGAGCCGTCACAAATGAAAAATAATAAAATTGTGTAAATAAAAGATCTATCAGTCAACACTGCAAAATGACTAGGTTTTATTTCAGCAAAAACTTTTACTAGTATCTATCAACTTCAAGAAATGTGATTCATCTTTTCGTATAATTTTAAGATTTTTTTTTAGGCCAGACAGACTATACAAAAAAAGCTTTTTAAAAAAAAAATGTAACCGCCTTCAAAACCAACCACTAAAATAGGGTAAAATAACCTACAAAATAACTTTTCTTTCGGAAGTCGGTGGTTTTATTTTTCATTGTCTTTTTTGCCACCGACTTCCGAAAGAAAAGTTATTTTGTAGGTTATTTTACCCTATTTTAGTGGTTGGTTTTGAAGGCGGTTACATTTTTTTTTTAAAAAGCTTTTATTTTACTCTTTTTAGTTTAAATATTCAACCCAAATTCTTGTCAAATAGGTACATCATTTTCTTACATGTGCACTAGAATTTTGTAATCCGTAGCACCGGTAATAACATCGCTCATGTACAAAATTAGCTAATAAAATTCCCTATCTCAAAAATTACTGAACCGATTTTGATGAAACTTGCAGTGTTCCCTCAGTTGAACAATACCTAGTATAACAAAAAAAGAATGACTTAAATCGGATTTGTAGTTCCAGAGATAAGCGAACACAAACTAAATCAGTTGATGCCTACTCCTTACTGTTGAGGAGTTGTACCTTCCATCATCAGCTCAGCCACATGAAATTATGATTACCATACGCAAATACTTAAATTACTTCATAATATTTACGAAAAACTATATGTGGGCCTATAAAATTTGAGGGTTGCCCTCGATTTCTCCAGGATCCAATCATCAGATCTTGACTTGGTGAATATGGGACCACTCCGGAAGCGTCTCCTTTCGAACAAAAAAAGAATTTTGAAAATCGGTCCACAATCGCCGGAGCAATCGCGTAACAAACACACAAAAAAAAAAAAAAAAAAACATACAGTCGAATTGATAACCTCCTTCTTTTTGAAGTCGGTTAAACGCAAATACTTAAATTACTTCATAATATTTACGAAAAACTATATGTGGGCCTATAAAATTTGAGGGTTGCCCTCGATTTCTCCAGGATCCAATCATCAGATCTTGACTTGGTGAATATGGGACCACTCCGGAAGCGTCTCCTTTCGAACAAAAAAAGAATTTTGAAAATCGGTCCACAATCGCCGGAGCAATCGCGTAACAAACACACAAAAAAAAAAAAAAAAACATACAGTCGAATTGATAACCTCCTTCTTTTTGAAGTCGGTTAACAAACATGTCATGCAGTTACATTTATTTCTTTTTTCAGAGACGTGCATGAAGTACGTCAAAACATAGACGTTATTATATGTAAAAGCACCTTTTGAAATAAATATGTACACATGCTCACTTTCAAGAACTTTTTATTTATAAAAACTAGTCACTCGAAGTTGATGAAATGAATTTTTCAACTGAAACGATTTTTGAAGTTTATTTCAAAATTCTTGGATAAGTTACCAGGTTCAACCAAATGAAAAACTTTTTTCCCATAACTTGTTACGTTTGTTTACGTAGGCGTACGTGGGTTGAGTTTGCATATTTCTAAATTATCAAAATGTATGGAATAAAAGCAACCATTGTGTTTTATGATTTCTGGTTAGCTTCCTTTAGAAAAGGTATGTGTAATTTAAAATTCAAAACTTTGTCTGTCCTACTAATGTCGCCAATGGAGCTTGTAAAGAAAAAAAAATAATAACTTGAAAGTCAATTTACTATTTCTTAAAAAGAGTAACTGGGAGTTTTCTACAGTAAGAGAAAATCGTAGAACAAGAGGTTACAAACAATCCTAGCACAAAGTCGGCAACTTCTATTGTATTATATGTATAGTACAGACATAAAAGGACGATGTTTATGAAATATTTAGAAGCGTCTTATTTAGTAGACTGATAAAATGTTCGAGGAATTTTTCATAAATAACAAATTAAGGGGGCTGTGCTCGTATAAGTCGGTGAATGTAGATACTGTTATGTAAGGTTAGGCTTTAGAGTATTTTTGTTGTACAAGTAATTATTTTCTGGTGTCAAGGTTAATTGAGCCACCTCAGGTAACCCCACAACTTTTCGTCTCTTTTCTGGATGTAAAATTATCAAGTGAGTTTCTCGCCTTGGGTGGAGCGGAAGGGACTGTCAAACTTTTACTGACTAAAATATTATATCCCCGTTCCTTTGATCGTTCCTCTCTTTGCCTTCAAGGGGCCGCGATACCCCACAGGCCTCCGAAATGTTTTTGGACTTGATATGATGCTCCATTTCTAAACTAGAATTATGAACCTAACTCTCTACTTTTCATAATCCCTAAACACTTCATATGCTATTTACCACAAGCCACTATCTTAAATGAGTTTTAATAGTTAATTACAACCGCCGCTCACAATTAATTCCATCAAATTAATTATTGCCATTAACAGTTTGATATAACCAATCGGGCATTATGGCGTTAATTATGTTATGAAAGATTAATTAGTGCACTTTGTGAACGTTTACATATTGATGTGATATTATTGCAATTAATTTCGTCCTGAATGCGTCATTCGTGAGCTGAATCCACCGCAGAATTTTTATAAAACAAGTAATATTGTTGGACTGTCCTGGATTTTTAGGGAAAAGTGATGACATGTTATTGCTTAATTCCATATAATGATTTTTAAGATGAATTAAAAATATCTATAGCTAGTTCTCCTATAGCTAGCAATAACGTCCGTGTGAAAAACAATATTGCCTAAGTTACTCGCCGAAAAAGTGGATTTATATTGGTGAAAGAATTTTTTAAATCGATCCAATAGTTACAAACAGAAAATCTTTTAAAATATTAAACTTGACATACCTAATGATCCGCCAGGCGACGCGCGTTGCGATCGATTTGATAGTCCCCGAGATCGATTTCGCACATACTGTGATTGTAATTCTGATTTCTGTTAATTCCTTTCGCGAATTTCAAGCGTGAAATTGTGTTTTGTTGTAAAGCCAATACTGGGAATACATCAAAGTTTAAATCCAGCTTTTAGGCAACTAGCTTAAACCCAAACAGTCGGTGTTGGTGAGATATTCCTCTATGAATCACTAAATTGATCTGGCAAAGCAAATGTGTATCTAATCTCTGAGTAATGAGATGCGTTCTGATTATTTCCTTTGTAATACAAGATAGCTCCATTAAGTGATTAGTTCATTCAATTTCAAAATTGATCTTCATATTAGGATACAATATAGATATTTTGGTAGAGCGCTATGGAAACGTGTAAAAAAGGATAAGAAAAAGACGCTATCGCATTTATTTTAACGAATTATAAATAATAGTGTGGTTCCTGGCATTTAATGGCACGGTGGTTGAGCGTTGAGTATGTTGCCAAGCGGCTGGTCGCCTCTTCACGTAAACCAGAAAGCTGGATTTTTTCTTGATCATCGGGATAATCCATCGATGCTCTGCTATACATAACATCTGATAGTTGGACGTTTTGCGAAGTAGACGATCTCGCTGTTGGACAGTTAGCAACTTAGTTCTGCTGATCAGGGGCCTTAGTCAAACAGCATTCGACAGTAAACGACAATCGTTATCGTTCATCAGTCACCGATACATTTTCAACTTTATACCCCAGCGCGTAAAGTTGAAAATCTATTAAAAACTGCTAATCGATAACGAACGAAACAAACGAAAACGATCTGTGAACTTCAATATATTTTCAACTTTACGCGCTGGAGTATAAAGTTGAAAATGTATTGGTGACTGATGAACGATAACGATTGTCGTTTACTGTCGAATGCTGTTTGACTAAGGCCCCTGGAGGGATCCAATGTGGCAAATACTGCGAGCAGACTAGGCGGTTTCATTTTGACAGCGATGTCGACTTTATTGACGCACTTATAATCTTTTCAATTTTTTTTTGTGCATCATTGCCCCACTGTAGGAATTTCTCCTGTGTCGTGGATGCGTTTACAAACATATAAACTCATATACACAAACGCCCAGACCCGGAACAACTCCTTGTAGATCATATAAATATTTGCTTGGTGCGGGAATCGAACGCAGCACAACAGTCCAATCGCTCAGCCACTGCATGTTGTGTGTTGTGAACATGCTGTCAAAAAACTTTTTTTTGATAAAATTTTATTTCATACTCGCATTTTTTAATTTATGAAAGTTCGTTCAGTTTGTAAATGTATATAAATAAATTATCAGAAATGAAAAAGAATTTTGAAAATGAGCCTCGAAATTAAATTGAATACGATTATTCTTTTAGATTAGATTAGAATAATTCTTTACATTTTTTTTGGTGTTTAATTTTGATTCCAATAATTGCGAAATGTGAGCTGTTAGACGGGCTCAGTTTTCGCAATTATTGTTCGAGAAAAAAGTATAAATAACTGTAGTTCTCTATGGCATTGTGACACACTGACACCTATCATAATATTTTTTTTTGTTTTTTTACAATACAGTCCACAAATATATCTTAGAATCTTTTACAAATGTGTTTTTATCAATATTTCTATTACTCACTTAAACATATTGGTCACATACGAGCCGGATTAGGACAGAGAGATTGAGTGAGTATAGTAAAAAGTCTGATAATCGATACAATGGAGGTGCATGTTACTCTACAACAAGAGCTAACAAACAATTTACTAAAAGCCGAAAGAAACTTTAAAAAAACACCAAAAGAAAGAATTAAGAAATCTTATTTGGAAACACGTTTAGAGGTACTTGAGCTACAATACAAAGAATTCAAAGAAGAACACAAGATTATCCTGTCCAAGGCCTCTAAGGAGAAGAAAGAGCCATACTTCACTGAAGGTTATTACGAGCAGTTTGAGGAACTTTACGTTCAATATAAAACGTCTTTGCGAGATGCTTTGCAGCCGTTTTTGACATCGCCATGTACTCAAGCACCAATCACTACGAGAACCGATATTAGTAACGAGAATAGTTATGGAGATATTAGACTACCGCGAATTACATTACCTACGTTCACGGGACGATATGAAGAATGGCAAACTTTTTATGATATGTTTTCGTCATTGATTCACAATAACAAAACCATAACGTCAGTTCAAAAACTACATTATTTGAAAAGTAATTTAGCGGGTGAAGCTTTAGATCTTCTACGGAACTATTCAACTACTGATGCAAACTATGAGGAGGCATGGATTCAGTTGATAAAACGGTATGATAACAAGAGATATAATTGCAACGCTATTTTGAAAAACTTGTTTTCTCTTAAGAAAATAACAAATGAGTCGGCGTCTGCAATAAAACTATTACTAGATACCACATCCACGTGCTTGAAGTCATTTAAGAGTATTGGAATAAACACGGATGGCTGGGATGTTATTATTGTGTATCTAACCGTCGCAAAGTTGGATAATGAATCAATAAAACAGTGGGAACAAAAGCTTAATGTGTTAAGCGACGAACTACCTACCTGGTCACAGTTGAGAGATTATTTAGAGTACAGGTTTAGGTCTTTAGAGATGATTGATTCGAATACTCAACGATCGACGCATACAGTGAAACCTACACTCAAACCAAAAACCTTTCACACATCAGCTGTTGAAAACAAACCTAAAACTAAAGAGGTTGAGTGTACCATGTGTAAGGAAAACCATTATGTATATCACTGCAAACGTTTTGGTCTTATGACAACGAAAGAGAGACAAGATTTTGTGCAGAACAGCAAGTTATGCTTCAATTGCTTGTCACCCACACATAGTGTAAACAAGTGTCATCAACCATTGAGCTGCCGAAAATGTGGAAGAAGACACCACACTATGCTACATTTTGAGAGAGAATATCAAGAGACAACCAAACCAGAGAGTGAGGTAACAGTGTCATCGAGTGAACAACATGAGAAACCGAGCACATCACGAGGTGACACGCACATTACTACTACATTTACTAGGAAGGAGCTGCAGCCGACCAGAGTGCTGCTCGCCACGGCTAGACTTCAGGTATTTAATTCAAATGGTTGTAAACAAATTATTCGAGCTTTAATTGATCAAGGGTCTCAAGCCTCTTTAATTACAGAGGCTACTGTTCAATTACTAGGGTTAACGCGCATACCTGTAAATGGTTTTGTGTCAGGTCTGGGAGATGGTCATACGAGAATAAAACACAGAGTTTCACTTCAAGTGGAATCACGCTATAATCCAGTCGACATAATCCAAATTAACGCTTATGTAATGCATTCTTTAACATCTTTACTTCCCACAGTCAAACTGAGTTCTCAGGAATGGGTTGAAATTAATAATTTACCTTTAGCTGATCCTACATATACAACACCAGGTAAGATAGATATACTACTAGGTGCAGAAGTGTATGGTGAAATATTGCTTGATGGAATGGTTAAGCAAACTCAAGGTACTTTGATAGCACAAAACACAACTTTAGGATGGATTGTTTCAGGAAAAGTAACAAAAGGATCTAACTCGTCAGAAGAAACTAATCTTACTAGTATGCATGTTCATTTGGAAGATAATGATTTGCTCAAGAAATTTTGGGAAATGGAAAATGAACCTAACACAATACGAAGAGAAATGACTAACAGTGAGAAGAAGTGTGAGAGTTTATTTGATTTAACTACTACTAGAGATGATACCGGTAGATTTGTAGTTAGATTACCTTTTGCTACGGAAGATCCGAAGTGTCAGTATGGTCATTCAAAGGAGAAAGCTATCAAGATGTTGGAGTATTTAGAGAGAAGGTTAACACGAGATCCAAAATTGAGAACAGAATATAACAAAGTACTTGAAGAATATTTAAGTATGAATCACATGACAAAACTGAGTGAGAAAGAGATAGAGAATACTCGAGCCGTGTATCTTCCTCATCACGCTGTTGTGCGGGAAGATAGGGAAACAACAAAGGTGAGAGTGGTTTTCAATGCGTCAAGCAAAGGAAAAAACAACGTATCATTAAATGACGATTTACTTGTTGGACCAAAGTTACAACAAGATCTGAGACACATTCTAATGAGATGGAGAAATCATAAAATATGTTTGGTAGCAGACATTGTAAAATTTTATAGAATGGTGCGAGTCACAGATGAAGACGCTGATTTTCAGAGAATCGTGTACAGATTTGATCCGTCTGAATCCATACAGCATTTCAAGCTAACGAGGTTAACGTTTGGTACAGCATGTGCGCCATATTTAGCAGTAAAATCATTACAGAGACTAGCCGAACTTGAGGAACATAAGTACCCGTTAGTAGCAAAAATAACCAAACAGGATTATTACATGGATGATTTAATGTCAGGAGCAGAAACAATAAAAGAAGCGTTACAAATACATGAGGAGATGAACAAATTGATGAAATCAGGTGGGTTCGAACTTCAAAAGTGGAACAGTAACAGTGACTTATTTCTGAATAAAATTGGTAAAAATGAAAAAGAAGAAAAAACAGGTATCAAAGTTAACAATTGTATAAAAGTACTTGGAGTAAGTTGGTGCCGGCAATCTGATAACTTTGAATATGTTCTTAAATTACCTCAAACCGAAGAGCCAATCACTAAAAGACACGTACTATCTGTTATAGCAAAACTTTATGACCCATTAGGCTGGATTGCTCCTGTGGTAATTGTTGCTAAAATATTTATACAGAAACTTTGGAAATCAAAACTTAAGTGGGATGACTGCTTAACAGAAGAGTTACTTCAACAGTGGTTAAAGTATAAGAGTGATCTTATGGACTTAAAGGTACTTACCATTCCAAGATGGTATAATGTCACGCGAAGTTCTAAAACCGAACTGCATGTTTTTTCAGATGCCTCAAAATCAGCATTTGCAGCAGCAGTATACATAAGAGTTACTGATGAGTCTAATAATGTACATGTACATTTAGTAACTGCGAAAACCAAAGTTGCGCCTATTGATAAGGAAATTTCGATTCCGAGATTAGAACTGTGTGGATCAACTTTAGCTGCTAAACTAATTTTTGAAGTGTCACAAGTAATGGAGATACCCAAGGAGAATTTATACGGTTGGACAGATTCAACTATTGTTTTAGCATGGCTCAAAGGAGGTTCAAGCAGATGGACTACGTTTGTGAGTAATCGAGTGTCTACAATTTTAAATATTTTAGATTATGAGCAGTGGGGTCATGTGACTACGGATACAAACCCTGCGGACTGTGCGTCCCGAGGTTTACAAGCACGAGACTTAGCAAGTCTTGAATTGTGGTGGAGAGGACCTCAATGGCTGGCAAATACAATTATACAAAAAACAGCTACAAATGTCACAGATACACATGAAGAAGAAAAAGTCAACTCTTTAGTGGTTGCTACTAATATAAACGACTCATGTTTTTGTTTAAGGTTTTCATCATTGTCGCGATTATTAAAGGTAATGTCATACTGTAGAAGAATATTGAATTTTAAGTTACCTAAAAATGAACGTCGAAGTTTACCTAGATTTATTACCACAACCGAACAAGATGAAACTTTATTGACATTTATTAAACTAATTCAAGATCGTGAATTTTCAGATGACATAAAACAGCTTAGAACTCGAGGATGTGTACCTAAAAAGAGTCCATTACGAACTCTTTGTCCGTTTTTAGACGAAAAAGGGATATTAAGAGTCAGCGGTCGTATAAATCAAGCAGACGCGTGTTATGAAACGAGACATCCGATTATTATGCCTGCCAAAAATCATTTAACCATGCTCATAATTATCGATGCTCATCACAAAACATTACACGGCGGTCCACAGCTTATGTTAAATGTTTTGAGAACTAAGTATTGGATTTTACGTGCTAAAGAACGTGTTAAAAAGTGTTTTAGAGAATGTGTAACTTGTCTAAGATACTCTTCAAAGAAGTCTGTACCTTTAATGGGTCTACTTCCAGAGGTGAGATTAAAACCTAGTAAACCATTTAAATCAACTGGAGTTGATTATTGTGGGCCTGTGAGTATCAGATTCTCACCAGGCAGAGGAGCGAAGTCATACAAAGGATACATATGCCTTTTTGTTTGCATGGTGACCCGAGCAGTACACTTGGAAGCTGTTACTGATTTGACTGCGAAAGGTTTCATAGCAGCTTTCAAGCGTTTCGTAGCTAGGCGAGGACACTGTCAAGACTTGTACAGCGATAATGGTACAAATTTTGTTGGCGCTGACAAACAATTGCGAGACATGTTCAACAGTGCCAAATCAGCAATTCCGCTATTTCCTTTGGAAGAGCTGAAATGCTGAAAAGCTGTCACAATGCCATAGAGAACTACAGTTATTTATACTCTTTTCTTGAACATTCCGCCCCCCAAAGAACATAGTTCTTTAATAAACAAACTTGGCTTGACACACTACCGAACCTAATAATACAACACTAAACTCTGACATGAAGATTAAACTACCTATAGGTTACATATTCTTAACCATAAGTAATAATAATAACTCAACACTATGTGCAACAAAAAAACAACTTAAGTACCTGCAATGGTAGAAATATCTGATAATTAGATATTAAAAACACAATGAAAACAGTAGTTAAACACAAACAAAATATTAAGTAACTACGTTTTATTTTGTGATAACACAAATTTTACTAAGTGGACGCTTAAATTCTCCAGTTTTGCATTTAACTGACACAACACGTGTTATATTGTCCGGACCTGGATGTTTTTGAACAATTTTACCAAGCATCCATTTAGCAGGAGGAATGTTATCCTCTTTGAGTAAGACAATATCACCTACATTTGGTTCAGCCCCTTTCGAATTCCATTTATACCTTTGACTAAGACTGACAAGGTATTCACTTGACCACCGATTCCAGAAATCATTTACATTTTTTTGAGTAAGTCGCCATCTGTCTAAACTTGTTACATTACATTTAGAACAATCTTGGTCAGCTACATTGACTATCGGTTCACCTACTAAAAAATGGCCTGGTGTCAAAGGGAGTGGGTCATTCGGGTTGTCACTAAGTAATGTTATAGGTCGCGAATTAATGAATTAAGCACGCTTCCACTTGAGCCAAAACTGTTGCCATTTCCTCATACGTCAGTGTAGTATTCCCTACTATCTTCCGCAAGTGTGTTTTGGTACTACGAACGCCAGCCTCCCACAACCCTCCAAAATTTGGTGAATGTGGTGGTATGAAATGCCACGTCGTTCTCTCTAACGTCAGCAACTCCGCTATTTCCTTGGGAAGAGCTGATTTGGCACTGTTGAACATGTCTCGCAATTGTTTGTCAGCGCCAACAAAATTTGTACCATTATCGCTGTACAAGACTTGACAGTGTCCTCGCCTAGCTATGAAACGTTTGAAAGCTGCTATAAAACCTTTCGCAGTCAAATCAGTAACAGCTTCCAAGTGTACTGCTCGGGTCACCATGCAAACAAAAAGGCATATGTATCCTTTGTATGACTTCGCTCCTCTGCCTGGTGAGAATCTGATACTCACAGGCCCACAGTAATCCACTCCAGTAGATTTAAATGGTTTACTAGGTTTTAATCTCACCTCTGGAAGTAGACCCATTAAAGGTACAGACTTCTTTGAAGAATATCTTAGACAAGTTACACATTCTCTAAAACACTTTTTAACTCGTTCTTTAGCACGTAAAATCCAATACTTAGTTCTCAAGACATTTAACATAAGCTGTGGACCGCCGTGTAATGTTTCGTGATGAGCATCGACAATTATGAGCATGGTTAAATGATTTTTGGCAGGCATAATAATCGGATGTCTCGTATCATAACACGCGTCTGCTTGATTTATACGACCGCTGACTCTTAATATTCCTTTTTCGTCTAAAAACGGACAAAGAGTTCGTAAAGGACTCCTTTTAGGTACACATCCTCGAGTTCTAAGCTGTTTTATGTCATCTGAAAATTCACGATCTTGAATTAGTTTAATAAATGTCAATAAAGTTTCATCTTGTTCGGTTGTGGTAATAAATCTAGGTAAACTTCGACGTTCATTTTTAGGTAACTTAAAATTCAATATTCTTCTACAGTATGACATTACCTTTAATAATCGCGACAATGATGAAAACCTTAAACAAAAACATGTCGTTTATATTAGTAGCAACCACTAAAGAATTGACTTTTTCTTCTTCATGTGTATCTGTGACATTTGTAGCTCAAGTACCTCTAAACACACTGACACCTATCATAATATTTTTTTTTGTTTTTTTACAATACAGTCCACAAATATATCTTAGAATCTTTTACAAATGTGTTTTTATCAATATTTCTATTACTCACTTAAACATATTTAATTAATCTTCGTCACGAAGATTATGTTTTTGAAATATTTATTTGTTCTTATTTGAAAGTTTGTAGAATATTGATTCTTGGTATTTGTTGTCATTTGAAGAACGCGGTACAAGTATACTTGCGCAAATCAAGACTTGCGCAAGTATACTGTAACGTGTGTAGGAAGATATTTGCTGACATTCCTAAAGCCGCGTACAGACATCGCGAGGCGTGCGACACGAATGGTTCGTCTCGCATGCCTCAACCTGAGGCATACGGTGGTACATTTATACGTGCGTCCCGAACGAAACATGCTCAAGCTGAGCAAGCAAACCACCACGCACGGTGTTCGTGTTGACTTGCTGTGATACTTGACGCCACGCGTCTTCCCTTTGACATTTATTGTAATAATCAGAATGTTTAGAGTCCCACAACACTCTATTAATTTCATAAAGTTGAACCAGCTCAAGTCGTGACTCGGTATTGGCCTCCATGATGCATGCGAGCAACGCAAAAAACCCCTGTCCGTCCACACGGAGCGCACGGCTCGTACTGAGGCGGCGTTCGCAACGATCGTATGGCGCGAATGCTCACTGTGAGCACACACGTCCACACAGCCCGAGGCATGCGAGACGAACCATTCGTGTCGCACGCCTCGCGATGTCTGTACGCGGCTTTACACTTTCACTGTCCTGTGTTTGTGCGAGTCCAGACTTGCGCAGGTATACTGGAACATGTGTGGCCGGCATAACAATTTTAAAAGGAAATGTATAACCCTGTAGTAAAAAGAATTAAAAACGATGTTCCGAAAGCTACAATATATCTCACGTGCACGCTTACAGTACAATCCACAAATAGTTGGTTTTTAATCAGTCCAATCCCGACCTACGGTCAGCAACTTAAATATGTAGTAACATTGTGACCCAACATAATAAAAGTTAGCCAACGGCCTTCTTTTCGTACGTATTTTTCAGTTAGGATTTAGTCCGGGCTACTATTCTACTGATACACACCTAATGGATACCTCAAAAATGTTTCAAATCTGTTCTCAGTACCTATTACACGATATAAACATTCGAGCTATGTGCCTATTAATTTAGGAATGTGTTCACATTTTCATTTTTTTGTGCTGTTAACCGCCTTTCGTTGCAAACTGTACTTTTATTAGCTCAGCACACACGTCACTCTAATTCCAATCAAGCGCGGTTGCACAGTGCGCTCAATCACTACAGCCGAATTTATTTACTAACGAATTTGTTCACTACAATGAACAAATAAGTTAGGTACATAATACGGTGCACAGTCTATATCATTGGCCTATTGGTCGCAACGGCGATTGCTGAACACAAATTCTCTCGATTCGATTTTAAGTCGAGCAAAATGTTTTTTAAGGTTTTCCAACTGGAATGTCTTAGTAGCAGTCAAAGACGACATAGGACTTGATAATATGGGTATAATATTAAGTACACCTCTGCCTCAAGTTATGGGGATTACAGGTATAATTTAGGCTATGTAAACATTATTGTTCATTTACTACAGCTGTTAGTTCCCCTTAAATAAAATAAAGTAACAAATTCCACACGTTGAACAATGAAGATATGTACTTCCGTAATTTTCAAAGTGGCTGTGTGTTGTGCAGGGTGCAATCGGGCATGAATCAGTTCTATGCCACTTCAGTGATTACCCATGTTGCTGTTAAAAAGAGAAATCTGTCATTAGCCTTAAGTACTACTCACCATCGTCAGTGGAAGTATGGAAGTTGATAAGTATGTACAAAACCTTGCTCTTAATAATCAATATCTTTTAAGTTTCCGTCCACGATGCTGTAAGATGGTAAAGAAAGGCAAAGTCAGTTGTTTCCATCAAGAGTTGAAATAAGGTTATTATTTAAAATGTCCTTACGTGCTTAAGTAAATACAGATTAATGTTTCCTCATCTGCAGTTTCTCTTCAATTCTTTACTATCAGAATTAATATCATTTCGGTACGAATGCAACTAAATTAAAAAAAAGAAAAAAAAGTTTTCTTTACCGACATGCTTACATAAAGCTGTACTTATTCGATGTAATAGCTTTGATTACCCAAAAAGCTATACTAGCTTGCAATTACTAAAACTATTAGTAAACTGACATTTCTAAAAATCCTTTGCCTCTAGAATTTTCACGAAATAACCGATTGGTAAACCAACTCCAATACGGCAGCGAGCTAATTGCGCTGTTCGCACGTGCCCCATTACGCCCTGACCTACAGCAACAGAGCCACGTGAGCCGCATGAACTGAACGCAATTATATCGCCAATAGACTGAACAATAAAACCGTATTATTTTTTATAGTCTATCACGTGGAACTTTGTACTATGAGACCTTCGAATTTGAGCTTAATTTTCAGAAGATAGTCAATCCGCGATCATGGATCGCTTGCAACAGCGTCGAAATTTCGGGAATTCAAACAAATATTTAATCCAGGAATATATCCCAAAAGTGACATTTCTAATGTAGATTATATCATCAAGTTGCCTGTAATTCCTGAAGGATTGGACATGAGGTGTAAAAAGCCACTAAACATAGATTTCCAAATACATCAAAATTGGTCTAGCACTTTTGACACGAAAATGGAGTAAACACTTTCGCATTCACAATGTTTGTGGTATTAACAGGACGTAGGATGTAACTGGCACCACCTCCCACTTGCAGATCAATAAGGCTTAGTTAACCATTAATTAATTAACAATTAATAACCATTACAATGAGGTTTCTATTGTCGGTGTACTATTAAGAGCTTGTTGCCAGGAGCAAAGCCTAAGTAAAGTTTCGGTCACACACAGAGACTAATCGCTGCGCATGCCTATTTGCCGCAAGTTTTAGGTTTACGTGACAGGCTTTTCGCAACGAATCGTCGTTTGATTTGTCGATGTAATTTTGGTAGTTGAACATGAATTTGTTCATGCATGAATGCTTTCGCAACAATTGGTCGCAGTGTGGGTCTATTAGGATAGCCCCCATAAGCGTTTTCCGAATTTTGAACACACACGGCAAAAGTTACCGAACAACTGCCTCTGAACTTCATACTTAGGTAGGTACTTGAAATTCACTTCAATTCTACAAATTTTCAGTAATTGAGGTCAATGTCCGATGTAGCGTACCCCCAATACTTCGCCGCACTTAGTATAAAATCTCATTGAACAAGGAAATTTCTTAATTTCCTCTGCCATCTTAAAATTGCTTGAGCGTTATAAATGACGTCGTGGAGGGTTTTATTTTTTAACTCCAAGTGAAAATATTGGTACCGCTGACTTACGAAAGTTTTCTGCAGTTAATTAATGTCTCTGTATTGAGAGATGGGACCTGGGGCCTTAGTCAAACAGCATTCGACAGTAAACGACAATCGTCATCGTTCACCAGTCACCAATAAATTTTCAACTTTATACCCCAGAGCGTAAAGTTGAAAATCTATTGAAGTTCACAGATAGTTTTCGTTTGTTTCGTTCGTTATCGATTAGCAGTTTTTAATAGATTTTCAACTTTACGCGCTGGGTATAAAGTTGAAAATGTATTGGTGACTGATGAACGATAACGATTGTCGTTTATTATCGAATGCTGTTTGACTAAGGCTCCAGTCCTGAATATTTTTTCTCAGAACTGGCCAACCTTTTCTAATCAAATTATTTATATCCCACAGCTATGCTTTATTTACTCTACTCAACGAAATATAATATCTAAACAACCAGACCACTCGAATCAACAAAAACAAAGACCTACCGGTCACATTTGCATTCGAATCACAAATAATTAAAGAGGGCAAACTAACATTATAAGCAACGCAAACAGAGTGAGCAGAGATCCACCGATGCGGAACGGGTGCCGGCAACCAGGTCGGTTAAATCAAACAACAAGGGCCAATCGTGGCCTCCGGGGCCAATCATTTTGCATGTGCCACCGCACCCGCGTCACGCCTTACAACCATTCAACCGAACATACTACTTCATCATGCAACCAGTCATCCAACTAAATGAAAATTGATTGGTTTTGTTGTTTAATTATAAGATTAAACGAACTTACCTTAAGTGAAGTTCTATCTTAATTATACGAAGCTCCTTGTCCGAGACGGTTTAACGTGTAGTAAGCTGTTTGTACCAGCGCCATGTCACAACTTTAAAGCTATAAAAAAAAAAGTTAGTTTCCTCGTGTCACATCCCTATACTTGTCATTACGTTTGAAGACAGGCTTATGAACAACCTCAATTATGGGATAATACTCAATAAGTATTAGTGGGGGGGTTTTTTGGGACTGCCGTCTCGGACAAGGAGCTTCGTATAATTAAGATAGAACTTCACTTAAGGTAAGTTCGTTTAATCTTATAATTATACTCTCTCCTTGTCCGAGACGGTTTAACGTGTAGATGTTTGAAGTTAGGTTGTGAATAATCAGATTTGGTAATTAAAAATAAAATATTAAATGAGCTCCATATGGTAATTCTATTAATCAATAATCAGCAACAAAATTATAACATTAGGTTACCTTAATTTGTAATGATGCAAAAAAAACAATCAACAAATTATGTGTTAATAACAGTATTACATATTGCACTACTAAACTGGGTTGGATCTTGATTAATAGGTCTATTGTAATGCCTGGCAAAGACGGCAGAATTTTGAGACCACCCTGCAGCTTTTCTAATTACATCAATACTGAGGCCGGATCTGTTTGCAGCAGACGTTGACGCATGTCTGGTGCTATGGGCTGTGAAGATGGTAACATCAATTCCTGCTTCTTTCAACGTCAGTTTGATCCAACGGCTTATAGTCTGTGTTGATGCGTTTTTATAAGGTTTCTTGAAAGTAAGAATTAATTTGTCTGTACTCTTTCTTATAGAACTTGTCTGATCAATATAAGATTTAATGGTGTTGACAGGACAGATTTCTTTTTTCTGGATGAAAGCTTTCAAATGGAACATTGGTTGTATGCTACCTCTTCTGGAAGTTTTTATTATATCAGGTATGTATATCTCAACACCACTGTCACTGAATTTCATATTTGAAATCTTTATCATCGACAAAGTTTGAACACGATGTCCAGTAGTTAATGCCAGTATAGTGACCAATTTTCTGGTTAATTTTTCGAGTGTTACCTCTTCGTTTGGGTAACACCCCGCTAGATGATTAAGTACTATTCCTGGATCCCATGTTCTGTCGTATTTCGGCATTGGTGGTCTTGATCGAAAGATTCCTTTAATCAACCGTTTTATCCTGTCATCGGATCCAATTTTGGGTCCCATCAGAAGGGATAGTGCAGACCGGGTAGTGTTAATTGTTCCATATGACGCCCCATTTTGATAACACTTGGTTAAAAAATTCAAAATATATGGAACAGATGCCTGATAAGTATCCAAACTGTGCTCCCTGCAGAACATCCACCATAATTTTAGGGGTGAATCGTACTGTTTGAATGTATTAATTGAGAGTGAGTTTAACATCACATTTAGAGCTGAGCGTGGTGTACCTCGCCTTATAGGTAAGTGCTTGGCTGATAGCAGCCCTGCAGCCAGGGTAAGCTGGTGGTGCAGGGGATGGTATTCTCTGAAAGGGGATGACAACAGACTCTTGTTAGGACTAAAAATGATAAGATCTTCAGAGGACAAAGATTTAATAAGCGGAAACCATGGTTGTGATGGCCAATAAGGAAAAACTAAAATTCCAGTGGCCTTATCTCTCTGTATTTTATATAAACATTTTAACAATAATGAAAAAGGTGGAAATGCATAGAAAAATATATTTGTCCAACTGAGAGTGAAAGCATCCACAGTGAATGCTTCTGGGTCACATTTCCAGGAAACAAATTTAGTACACTTTTTATTAGTTCTAGAGGCGAATAAATCTACTTCGGGGGTACCAAAACGCTCAGTTATTTGTCTATAAGCTTTTTGTGAAAGTTCCCATTCTATATTAATTTTCCTTGATTCCTTATCAGCTTCAAAATTATCTTTGGTATTGATATAGGAAGCAAAGATCCAAATATTTCTATTTTCACACCATTGCCAAATCTCTCTTGTGATATTATTGAGGTGTGGAAATTGCACTCCCCCCATTTTGTTAATGTATGCCACAGCAGTAGTGTTATCTATTCTCAATAAAATTTCACAATTACATATGTCTTTTGTAAAACACTGAAGCCCCAAAAGAGCAGCCTTCAATTCTAAATAGTTAATATGGTGATCCTGTTCTGAACGTGACCATGACCCAGAAGCTTTTCCGTGACTGCATACAGCTCCCCAGCCTGTGGTAGAAGCATCAGTGTGTATTTCTATAAAGAAATTATATTGTTTAATTGGGTTACTTTTGTTTATATTGTATTGCCACCATTTCAATTCTGATTTGATTACTTGAGAGATAGTCATAGTCAATTCATAATTGTCATTAGATTTCAGTAATGCTAGGTATTTCTGCCTCTCTAAAACTTTGGTATATAGCCAACCATATGGGACTGCTGGGCAAATTGAATTAAGTGTTCCTAATAGTTGTGAAAATTCTCTTATTTTGCAAGTACCAATTTGTTTAAAGAATTTAATTCTATCTAGAATGGCTATTTGTTTTTGCTGTGGAACTGACAATGTGAGGTCTGTGGAATTTAAAATAAAACCTAGATATTTGCATGTTTGGCTAGGTATTAAAACACTTTTTTCAAAGTTTATTATAAAACCTAAATCTTGTAAGAGCTTGCATGCTATATGAATATCTTTTCTGCACCTAAGTTGGCAATTATTAAAATACAAACTGTCATCTAAATAGCATGTTAATATAATATTATTATTTCGTAAGTATGTACTAACTGGTTTGAGAAGTTTTGTAAAAACAAAAGGGGCTGTACATAGGCCATATGGTAGGGCATTAAATTCATATAGTAAACCATCATATTTGAACCTTAAGAATTTTTTACTATTTGCAGATATTGGTACTGAAAAGTAGGCCTCCTTCAAATCTATTGAAGCCATGTAACAATTTTTTGACATTAATTTACATGCTGTTCTGATATCTTCTAGCTTGAAATGCTCTGTATCTATGTATTGATTTAATTTCTTTAAATTTAATATGAATCTAAATGAACCATTGGGTTTAGGTACTAAAAATATGGGAGATGTAAATTGGTCTGCACAGTATGAACACTCGGAGATTGCTCCTAGAAAAATAAGCTTTTTAATCTCAGAAGAGATGATTTCTTTCTCAGTTTTTGGCCAGTGTTGTGGCTCAGTGTCATGAGATGGTGGTATTTCACTAAATGGAATATCATAACCTTGTAACCATCCTAACACTACAGGGTCATTTGTAATCTGCAGCCAATTATTTAAATAGTATTTAAGTCGGCCTGCATGTACCTGATTCTTTAGCGGTAGTGCCTGGGCTTGGATCTGATTGGAGGGCGAGGTCTGGCCTGGTCTGGTCTGGTCTGGCGAGGTCGATCGAATCGAGGCTGTTTCTTGTACGAGTTCTGTTGAAATTGCCCACTGCGAGCTTGCTGATATTGTGGCTGATGGTTCTGCAGTGGGCCCCTCCAGTTTAACTGTCTCTTTGTTGTTGATGCAGCTGGTTTGGTCTTCCTGGTTTCTGCAATCTGTGTACTTGTTCTTTGTATAGACTGTGCTGCTTTAATTTTGTCTGCACAGTCTGAACCAAATAAAAATGTATCTATTTTTGTGTTTTTGACAGCCTCCTGGATTGTTTTATTGGCTCCAGAGAGGGCAAAAAATTTCCTGGAGGAGGAGTCTTGATGATGTATTTCAGATGCTATTTTAGCGGCATCATTGATTTCCTCAATTAGCTTTTTGCTGTTTATATCGCCCTTCAGTATGTTTGTTAGGGAACGACCCAAGCATGTCATTAATTTTCCAGTAAGATTCTGTCTATTAATTATTCTTTTGTCTCTCTTAACAGATGGTTCTGAGAGGGTAGCCAATAATTCTGCATTCATTAAAGGCGCAACTGCATTAGGGAAGTTAGATGGAGTAGGATACTTTTCAATTAATTTGTCTCGGGCATCCTTACCCAGCCCTTCTGCCATGATTTTTGTCCAGCGAAGGGCCAATTCAGGTCGGATTGGATCGCCAAACTCTTCTTTCTCCTCTCCCTCTTTTCCCAATGCAAGTAAAAACTCTTCTGGAAGTTGGTCATTTTCTGAAAAAGAATACTTTCTTTAGGAAAGGAGTGAAATGTCTATCCGCTCAGTGATAGCGCATCACTTAACTGATATGTTACACAGTTTTATGTATTGGAGCATTGTCTAACCGCAAGGTGATAGCGCCTGCTCTAAATTTTAGATTTGTAAGATAGTGAGACACTGTCTATCCACTAGTGATAGCGCTTGATGTCTGAATATATGTCCATAAATGTGTGACCCAGGCGTTTGAAGTTTCAATTAATCAATTATGTATTAGAAATGTACAACAGACCTGTATAATTATTAGCTTCTGCTTCATTAATAATGACTGAAGGGGATTCTTCTACAACCATCTTCTGAGTTGCCGGCGGCGGCGGCGTATACTGCTGAGAAGGTGGACGGCGTGGTGATTTTTCTTCATTGCTATCTTCCTCTGAACTTTGAGACAGTATCCTTAATTTGTCTTCCAGCTTTCGTATCTTTTTTCTAAGATAATTGGCATCTTTATTTTTCCTTTTCCCCATTTCAACTTAGAGAGTTACTAACACAGAATAACGCTATAGTCAAAATACAATTGCAAAAGTTTTCGAGTTCCGAAAAACCGTTAGCAGAAATTTGCAAATTCGTTCATTCATTCGTTTTAAATGTGAACAGAAAATCGGAAGAAATGAATAATAGGGTCGTTTATAATCTGTACTATTAACCGGTATCCGGAAGCGGATATGTATTGTTTTAAGATGAACATTTGCGTAACTTTTAGGTTATACGTCTAATAATTACTTTATTTTACATGTTATCTCTAATTCTCAAGGGTATAGTTTTTCAAAACGTACCTGTAACGCTAAATCGAATAAGAATTCCATGTAATGTTTACACAACAAACCTTGACCTTGAGTTGACGCACATCATATTTTGTAGACCATTTGTCACCAGAAAACACTATGTAGTTTTCTTTTAAACGCAAAACTATGTAACACTTTATAATATCACTGATATAATATTGTTTTAAGATATTACTATCACAAAATAATAAAAATAGCATTTTTATCACGAGAAACGAGTGACCGCGCTGTGCACAAAAAACCGTAATGACAAGTATAGGGATGTGACACGAGGAAACTAACTTTTTTTTTTATAGCTTTAAAGTTGTGACATGGCGCTGGTACAAACAGCTTACTACACGTTAAACCGTCTCGGACAAGGAGAGAGTATAATTGAATTAGGGAGTTTCTCATTGTTTTCAATCCGTTTTATACGAAAACCCGTGCAGGTATATGCTACCTCATCAAATAGTAGAAAAATAACAATAGTATTGTTACTTATTATACTGTTAGAATTCCAGGGTATCTAGTGTCTATCTAAATTAACATCACGTTACAAACAAGCCGACTGCCAAATAGATACATGTGTACTTACCGCCAAAGCCACAAGAGTGCTCCGACGTGAATATCAAACACGCGGTTAACACATACTGGCCAGCAAAGTGGGAAAGTGAAATAAAATTTAATCTTCAACTTGCATAAAAATTGCATAGCGACCCACATAAAATGCGAATAAAACTTGCCAGAATTTGCCCACAGGGACCGAAAATAACTTTCTTTGCTGACTATATTTCTTTTTTTTTACGTGAATACAAAAAGGTACTAAGTTGTCGGAATATGTGATATAAAAAAATCAGAGGATTACAAGTAAAGTAGTAAAGACCTATATTTATCTTAAAGTTGATTACTTGCTAACTCTCCTAGATTAATTTATGTACTTTAAAATTAAGATATTTAATTATCGTATTTTTTCTCTGTCTGGAATTTTTTTCATTAAATCATAACATAGTTAAAACTACATGTTTTATTCATGTAGGTACCACAAGTTAAAAAAAAAGCGTCTGGCAACTTTATACCAATTACGAACCTTGTCTCAAAGAAATAAGTAATAATGCAAGCGTTAAAAGCAATATTATATTTCAAGGAAAGAATACGTAATAAGATTACGTGAACTTGAGAATTTAAGTAGTACTGAAGATTGCCTTGGTGGAATGTAAATTCAAGTACAGTAAACACGGTACATTTATCATGGATATTTTCATTATCTGTTCTAGGACTTCGAGCGCGATTCTGTATTTCTGATTACAATTGCAGAAACACGATACTTCTTTCGTTCTGACTTTGCACTATTGTTAGAAACTTTAAATTAAAATTGATAAGGGATCAATTTCGGGATCCAATTTCACCATTTTCTCGATGATCATTTTTATATCTCTAGTACTAACAAATGACTCCACTTTCATATCTTATGAATCTCTTCTGAAAAACCAGTCTACAAAACAGAAGCGTGTTTTTCTACTTCAAAAATGATGGATGTAGGGTATTTATGGGTAATTAAAACTCTTCAAATTGGTGATCGGGAAAGAACCGGAGTAACCGATAAAGCCTGCAGACTTAGCAACCGATGGCCTTTGAAGCATACAAGTCCTGGAGATAGCGTATAGGTAAGCGTTGTATGTGACGCCCCCCGCAAGATGGAGAAACGACCTTGAAAAGATGGCAAGGTCAGATTTGATGCGAAAGGCGGAAGACAGGGTGATGTGTCGCAGTCTAAGAGAGGCCTATGTTCAGCAGTGGACTGCAATAGACTGAATTGATTGAGTTAATAAATTGGTGATGTAATAAACATAAAGGAACGACATTTTGCTTACAATTTCGAGAATGTTAAGCCAAAACTTAAATGTGTACAACAAGTCTCTATTGTACTCTTGTGACGTAAACTAGATACCTTTGGGAGTGATAGAGATATAATTGTTAAACATGCCATAACCGTTTGTGAACTGTGCATGACTGTAAGTAGTTAAACAAATTGGGTAAGTTGTTTCAAGTTCAGTAGACACAGTTATTTCAATAGCTAAAACCGTAGTGTCAAAAGTAAAACCATATAGTCCAAGTTTGACAGAACTCAATAGCGATAGTAAGCCTCATCGAGGCTTGCGACCACCATCTTGTTGAAGTTCTTGGCTTGGCTCGGAGTTTCAGTTCCTTCTGGATGCTCTCGCTCCATGATAGACCTCACCTTTGCCTCTGGGTTAGAGTGCGAACTTTTTGGTCATATCTATTAAAAGAAATCGATTATTGAAAAATACCAACGGTGATATGCATTTGGTTTAGATACTAGATCCATACTAAGATTAGGGAAAATAATCTGAATACACTGCGTAGAAGATCTTCATCATTCAGTTCTTTTCTGAATTCGGCACATTTCTATGGTACATACATTGGCTTGCTGGTGATCTAAGAACTAGCGACGTATGATGTACATTATAAGTAACATTTCCTGCTACTGCTATTGGCTGATGCTTGTACATAGCAGCTTCTATAGCGGCTGAGCGCTGCATAAGGGAAATAGTCTTTACGGTGGTAAGAGATTACGTTGGCCGACTGTACGAGTACTTCCATGGGGGCAGCAGGCAGAAGGAAACAGAAATAAACAAGAATGATAGTATACGATTGTAAGTTGATAATTGAGGTGTTCCACACAGGGCACCCGCTGATAGTGGCACCTTACCTATTTCACACTCAGGTGTCAGGTTCCCTATATCTACACATGCAACAAGAATCCTATGTTACTAAAGATATTACAAAAACATTAAGACGATGTACATAAAATAAAAACTCGGTTACATCAACTACCTATCTGGCAATAATACGCAGTAAATAAGTCGTAAGTTGCCTACCATATAGGAATAATTTCTAAAGATGTTAGACCAAAGACATTGATAGAACAGTACCAATATTCTTTTCTCACTGCATAGTCTTGTTGGCAAAGTACAGCCATTTGTATGTATCAGATCGGATACAACGTGGATTTATGAGTGGCCATCCAACATGAAATTGCAAATAGAAGCAACGTATTTATCTTAGGTGACAGGTTCTCTAGCGGAAGATACTGAAAAGTCTCATTCTCTCTATTCCCCTGAAAGTAAAAAAAAACTTAATATACCCTAAAAACTCTTAAATACCTTATCGTCATCTTTTCCTTTGGACTACATTGAGACCAAGAGCAAATCCACAGCAAATAAAAATGAAGTCTCAGGAGAAACATCAGTCCCTTGGCTGAGGCCCCTAATTTTAAGGCACACCACATGATTGTCCGGTTAAGCAGCACACAACCTCCTCTAGTTTGCTTTGCGAGATGCCATTTTAAAAACTTGAAAAAAAAAAACAAAAATTTTTTTTTTATGGGACGAAATGACAGAATATAGCGCGTCGAATAAAAATATAGTCGAATTGAGAAAATCCTTCTTTTTTTGAAGTTGGTTAAAAACAAGAGAGATTTCAAAACTAGCGTATAAAGCAACATTGACTGATTTAAGACTTTATGACTTTTTAGAACGTAATAAACCGTAAACCTACCTCACACCGTTTACCGAAAAACCGTATACAATAAACACGATGCGTGTGTTGTACATGAAGACATAAAAGTTGCTTATCCTTTACCATCTGTTATTAGAGTACGTTACAAAATATTACACCTAATGTAACGTAATATTTTTCATGAGCTTCGAAAAATAACGGTTGGGTGAAACACACTTCAATAAAAAAGTCATGTGTAAAAATGCTAGTTTTAAGTAATGTAACAGGAGATAAATAAGTTATGTTGCACTTGTAAAAAGCTGAAACGGAACTCTTATAGGATCATTACATAACAATAAAAAAATTGGTAATGGTGTTTTATAAAATACATAAGTTAATGAATAAATCTCGATGTTGTGAAAGTACTAAGCAAAGCTGTAAAAACAATCTCTATAGTCTGCAGAAAATTGAAAAAAAAAAAAAAATTGTTACAAAAAGATCAAACTTCGATTCAATTTAATCCCAACCCAATTCTCAAAACTGAAACGAAGCAAAAACATATCGAACGTGAAAAGCAGAAAGTTTTCATATTCGTATTAAATGTCTTATTCGAATAGTTTTACCGTGTAGATTGAATGAGCACATTTTTCACTCAATATAGGTTAGTCCGATTTATTATATTGCAAGTTGGTAACCCAAGTTTTCAGTTTGGTCACGAAAGGTGTAGTGGGTTCGCGTGCGCCGAGAACTGCACTCAAAATTAATGGCTATTGCTTTTCATTTATTTATTTCTTATGTTTATTATTTGTGTTATTTATTACTTTTGTTATGACTTGTGTTTTATAGTTATGAGTAGATAAAAGGGTAATTTCATCAAAGATTAACACTTGTACAAATAAGACATTGTTAAATATACCTGGCATTAGTTGGTCTGCAATTACCACCTAAATTAATGCCTGAAACCCAAAACTATACAAATAAAACACTGGTCAGAAACAAAGAAGGCGAACAGAAATGCGAAAACTTTTTTCGGAACTCCCCAAAGACGTAAGACTGAATTTATTTCAGGACCCAACCGTTTCAGTTCCCCGAAGTTTGTCTTGTACTGGTTAGGTACATCCTTCTAGAATCTAGAACAACTACAGTTGTACATTCATATTACTGAAACAATACTGCAACACTGTGACAAACAATATCTTTGCTCCAGTTTAATCTAAAGCCAAACCAGCTGTTTGCGAATATTAAACGCTGTCAAATCGTCCGCCATCTTCCGAAATGCTACTTCATCATAACAATGAGAGCTATCTACACAAATAAAAGACTTGTGTTTGAGGTTTTTTATAAATGATATGTTTAATTTGTTTAGGTGGTAACTCATGTTAACAAAACTCATTTGTTTATTTAAGAAAATAACGTGAAAACACCTTGTGCAACATTTGAAATATGTGTTTTGTTTTTTTTGTTGTATATCTTTGCAGGTTTTCGTGTAGCATCAGTAAATCAAATTACTCGACGGCTGCGAGCCAGGTTGCAGAATAAATATGTTATTTATAATTTTGCTTACCTATCGGTTTTTCCATTCCATTTGCATATTACGTCCCCGTGCACATAACAGTTTAAATATTGATACATACGTGCTAAACTTATGTTTCCTTGGCCGAAAAATGAGATATAAATACGTAAGTAAATCATATGTTTCAGCGAAATTCTGGCTTCAAAAATTGAGCGGTGAACGTTCGTTACGTCTATACACATTTATAAGGGTACGTGTGGGTAATTTTCATGGTATTATGTCAGCCGGGAACTGAATATGTAAGCGCGAAGGCCGTGTTACGCGTTCAGGAGCCATCAACGTACAACCACAGCCAAAGGTCTGGAGTTAATTAGGCTTCACCGTAATTTTGACGCCACATACTTCAAACCGGGACGTTCGCATAACTCACTGAATATATCGCTGACTCACTTAAAGCATTTACATAAGGTTAAATTAGGAGTGACGGACGGTATTAAAGCTGACGGATTCGTGGATTTGTTTTAGAATTACTGATCACAATTTTGAGTGAGAAATAGCTGTCGAGAATCGATTATAAGTTATCTTTTATTAATTACCTAACACATTCGACTTAAAACGTATATTTTCTTTCTTTAAATAATAAGCCTGTAAGATTAGTTCTCTATTTGGTATAATGAACGTAATGTCACAGTAATTTATCGTGCCCGTGTGGTGGTAGTGGTAGTTCATATAAACAATGACCTATCGTTGGCCATACTTCATCAATCTGGCATTCAATCAATGAACGTCGGCCTTACCAAGATCTGCAGCAATTCTAGATAACACGTCACAGTGTGGTAACTAAGGTACTATTGCGTAGGAGTTCCGTGAATTTTGGCAAAACAATGTATAAACTAACAATATAAGCCGATTGTTAGAGCGAGAGCTATGAAAACTGGAAACTGTGTTTAATTTGTAAACAAGAACATATCTAGGATTGTGGCATGAGAAAATTTCAGTCAATTAAATAAATAAAATACTCGGCACACAATTTACTTTATTTATTTTTTTAAAAATACTTACGTGTTTCAAAAACCAAGCAAGCGCAACACGACCAAGTCACCGAGTGTTTCGCGCAACATTTCAGGTATTTCTTTCAATTGTTCGAGGCATTCTGGCTCTCAAAACTGAATAGAATTCGCTGAAGTCAGCACGACTCGAGCATGCTCGGTTTACCTCAAAAAGGAATCTTGAAAGTATACCCACTTGAATTCAAAGTTATATGCACTTAAGTTACACAACTGTGCTTTGTTTAACATTGAGCTTTATAGAATTAACTGAAATCTATTGTTGCATTGTTTCAATGAAACTCGAACCTGCAGAATAATAGTCACGTTGGTTATACAGCTGTAGAAACTTTCTCTTCGGATAATTGTTCTGATATTTTAGTTGTTAAGTATTAAAGAGATTAATGTATTATTTTTTCAGACTTCCTTCAATAGTGATGCAGTATCATGGCAGAATCTGATGAGATATGTTTGTCAAAAATTATTATACGGCATTATAATATCGGGGTGTCCATTCTCAACTAGGTATCACCTATATCTCTGAGCCAGATCAAGAGATATGAAATAAAGGAATGAAGAAATATTAATTTATTTGCTTATTTATATAGGCAGTTACAACCGGTTGGTTTAGGTACAAAACATATTTGCTTTGTTTAGGGCATGCATGCATGATGGATGGATGGCCAGGACATCCAAACATGCGTATTTATTATATCAGTAAGGATAGTGCGTATCAGTACAGTAAGGAGATTGAGGAGAGACAAAATAGCCAATTGTTACACTCAAATAAACCAATTATTTTTCATTTCAATTGTCCACCATTCAACAAACTGTAATTATTCAACTGTGGTATATATGTAGTGTTTACCGCTTAACTGATGATTGATGATACTTTCATACAGTTTTAATATCGATTCAATCATTCAATATCAAAATCATTTGGTGGACAAACCGTTACGCAATAGTGCAAGAATAGAAATATCTGTTTTAGGTGTTATCACGAGCATTTATGGCTTATATTAAAATAGCTGACCCGACTTCGTACCTCTCGGAATATATTTCTTTTAAAAAAATTAAAATTATCCAAATCGGTCCAACCATTGATACTTGAGTTCTTCTAGCGAGATTAACGAACAGCAATTGATTTTCATAAATATACATAGAAATGCGAACTTTAAAGGTTATTTTCTTATAAAATCTAGTGTTTTTCTTTAAAATTACCCAACAGGGGATGATATCTGAATCCAGAAGAGATACAAAAAAATCTTTGTTAGGTAACAAATAATACAAGTTAGGTTAAAATATTGACATATTTAGTTTTTGGTCAAGTGAGTTTTCCACAAAAATGAGTGAAATGGGGAAAAAAAAATTTAAGGTCTGACTCTGTTTCAATTTTCTGTTTGATATTGTATGATATTAGGTTTTCAACCTAAGAATGGGAGCAAAGGCTACAAATTAAGCCATACATAACCCAGTCAATTTACTTAATATTTTTATGAAGAACGCAGAGAATATAAGGTATCGTGTAGAGCAATAAAAATATAAAGTAATATGTCGTCTAGACGAAATAGGTACGTAGGAATATAAAATGTGTGGGTGTTTAATTTTAAGGTTATAAATACATACGCAAAAGGAAATATCACACGCAAAGGGACCATATAACAGTGACAATAAAATTATAGGGTTGGCTGTAATATCGTTTTCTATGAATCTCTTTTTACAATTATAATTAAGTAGGTCACCTATACTTATTCCATGATCATTAGAGACTATTAAGTTAATTTAATTCTTATTAATATAACTTAAATATTTTTGTAATATTCCCATACTTTATTTTGTAAATAGTCTTTCTTTAAGTTACCATCTAAAAGGCTAAACAGAATTCAGTACATTATAGATTCATCTACCTACCGGTATTCCGTTGTCATTATATTATTGCCAACAGTAACAAGAGCGCTGTCATGGGCAAAAAATACTTTAGAAAAAGTACAAAATTTCAAAGCAAAATAAAGTCTAACCAAATTCATTCATTTGATTCTAGTTGGAATACTTTTATACACACAGACTCATAAATTAACATTTAAGTGCCCCGCCATTTTATTTATCAGCACAGTAAGCGCTGACCAAAATAGAAACAAACAATACAAAGTCAGAGTCACGCTTAGCAGTATAAGTTCAAGCAACTATTCGTGTTTGGGTAATAAATGCTTGCACCTGTAGATTACCCCCTTGGGTAGTTCATGGGTACATTAAACATACAACGTAATCTGAATTTATCAATTAACTGCACGACATGGTAACTATACCTACCACTTATTTTCTGTTTTCACGGAATTTTCTTGCACTTGTGAGAAACTCACTTTTTTAACTCTCGGTTTTTTTTGAAGTTGAATTGTTTGTGCATTTTATATTATTTTAAGGAAGGGTTATTAAAATTCTTTGGTATTTCTTGATAGTTACCTACTGTCTTTTGATCTCAAATAGCAAAAAGTAATCTGGAATTATTATTTTTCAAACATTATTATGTTAAAAGCGACACCTAGCGAGGTAATATGAAATTACTAGTAGACCAGATTCCCGGCTTTCAGTGGGAGGTTCGAGAGTCTTGAGAGCGAACCTCCCTTATTAGTTCTCTATGTACCTCCGAGAGATGGCGTTACTGGTACATTAAGAACTCTAGCAAAATAAAAACTTGAAACGATATTGTAAATAATGTTTTTCCTATCTTGATTTTCATCCTAATTATGCATACTTTTTACAAGAAATGTTTAGCGTCCGATCGAGACTTACTTTCATCTTTATCTCCAATCCTTTAGAATTATTTACCGATTAAAATGCCTTCAGGCAGGCAATCAACGGACCAATTAATCATTTCTAAAAGCTTCTATCGGCAATCATAACAATCTGACTTAGCAACCGGCCAGTAGTCAAGTATTTTTCTCTAGAACAGGAAACAAAGCTCCGGTTACCTAAGTTTGTTTAAGTTTTACGTTTCACCAAAATATACGACAAGTAAAGCCGGAGTCTTCAAACAAATATTTATTGATGCCGATGGAAGAAAATGCCTTTCAAAATTGTGATTTCAATTTATGATACTTTAAACAATAGGCAGGCACCGATCTTAATGACTTTTTACGCAATATTTTGGAAGATGACTGGCTGAATCATAATTTGTGAAAGGCTTAAATCCTGCTATAGATAATAATTCTTTGAACGAGAAAAAGTGAATAGTACAACAATCTGCCTCATAATCGCTTATTTTATATAGAGACAAAAATGCTTGCTATTTACGAACGCAAGAAATTATTGTTCATGACGTTTCTAAAAAGTTACAAACGCAAATCTAACAAGCAAAAAAATTAAATAGTCGGCCGTAAAAGAAGCGACTACTCAGAACCTGGTTAATAACTTGTTGAAGGACTTGCTAGGCTGATATTTATTTTATAGGTATTTAAATAAGACAATTCAACTACTTCATAGATACAATTCCAAGTTATAGGCAGGGGCAATTACTCTGTAGAAGATTCTGGAGACACATGGATCTAGAGTTATCAATTCTTTAATATATTTATATTTCTAAATTAAACTAGACCTTTTTAAAGCCGATTTTCAGACTTACCGCAGAATACTCGCCAAAAATATTCAAGCAAAGTGTACCTATTACTGCTCTCAAAACGGTGAAGGAAAACATCGTGAGGAAACCGGCATATCCTAGAACCATCAAATTCGAAGACATGTGACATTTGCCAATCCGCACTGGGCCCGCGTGGTGGATTATGGCCCACTCCCTCTCACAAGAGAGGAGGCCGGTGTCCCAGCAGTGGGAACGTTATAGGCTGATGATGATGATGATGATGAAAGTGTACCTTGTATACTGTACCAAAGTACCAAAACCAAAAGTATTGTAGCAAAAGGGTTTTGTGAAGGTAAACACGGGCATCACGTTCAATACATACATTTTCATTTGTGAAACTCGTTTACTCACAAATATGAACTCCAATGTCTCTCTATATTGTATGATAACAGGAAGAAGAAAACTGGAATATATTGTTATTGTTATTTTAATATTTAATACCGAGCATGTATCGAATCAAAATGTAATGATATAATTGTGAAGCATTTTTTTAAGCGCCGTTAAGTCATCAAATAAGTCCTGCCTTCCAGGGCGGGGCAGGAGGGACTGTCAGACTTGTACTGACCAAAATCCAGTGTACCCTTCAATAGCCGTTTACGTTTCGGGGTTATGGAAGCTCGTTAGTCCTGCGACCCTGGCAAGCTTTGGCCCTTTAAGGGAGAGGGTCATGTAAAGCGTAACATTAGATATGCACTATACTAAAACTTACATCGAGGTTTTCGTAACGTAAATTATCGTAAATTTTGTATTTAGATAAGGTTTGCTTAGCTAGATAATTATAATATTAAGTTGTGTATGTTGTGTGCCTGTCCATCGAAACTACAGATTGACGTTCACTTTGTTGCTGAAAGTGACATAGAGACACATCTAGGGCTTTGCTTCGACGAGAAGCACGTCGTAGCGCCTACAAATTCTCTTTTAAGAATAGCACAGGGGTCTTTCAATCTTCTTCAACTCTTTACGCCAAAAAACTTTTCGAAAGTGAATATAAAAACGATCCCAACTTAGACGCATTTTGTATACATATGTACAAATGATTGTCCTCCAATTTACCAAAATTTTTATTTAAATTTTGAGAAACCTCGTTTATTTTTTCAATAATATTTATAATTGGGAACTATAAACTCGCTGTTGTTGTTTTCATTGGGAATTTCGTGTTCTACCTAGCTAGTCTATTTTAAGGTTTGAAAACTTTACCCGTCTCTATCTTAATGTTTTATCCTAAACAATAGCAATGGACTACGTTTACATAGTATATTGTTTACTGATTTTCTAAGAACGATAGCAAGATCAAAGAAAACAGTTTTTATACACAAAACAATTATTGTATCCACAAATCGTATGATTTATCTACAATTTTTTCTTTTGTTCTCCAGTTTATATTCCTTACTATCTGTCTACGTTAAAAAAGGTGTAATCAACTGATATCTGGGTACTGTTTTCGTTTCGAAAAGAAGGTCTCTTTGTGTGGAAACATTAAAAGCAATTTGGTGTTTGAGTGAAATGCCGCAGACAGGAGAATTCTGGGAACAGTAGATAAGTAATGGGATTAACGTATACCCTCGGATACACAAACGCTTCACATTTGAAAGCATTACATGTACCAATTATGGTAATTCACGAAGTGAGTTACAAACAGATTTTTTTATTTGTAAATGTATTCGTATCTATTTTTAATTGTCGAAGAGTAATTGTGTCATCGTAATCATTGCAATTAATTCAACAATTGACTTTGTTATTTGGCGTCCATGACACTCAACATATACTTACACGTTATATAAATTACCTAACTCTTAACTCCAAATTCCCACAAACGACATAAAACAATAAAGCATGTGCCTCTTACCACACAAAAAGTACTGAGTAAAATTAAATTCACAGAGAGAGACGTTCTGATAAAATTAAGGAAATTGGACTCCTCCAAAGGTCCCGGTCCTGACTTAATCCCTCCTATCTTTATAAAACGATGCTGTAATGCACTAGCATTTCCGTTAAGCATTATATTTAATCGCTCATTGGCTGATGGAATGTTTCCTGACGTGTGGAAACAGGCAAAAATTGTTCCTGTCTATAAAAAAGACGATCCTGTAGACATAAAAAACTATCGTCCAATTTCTATACTATCGTGTTTCTCGAAAGTATTTGAGTCACTTGTTTGTCCCATAATCACACATCACTTTAATTCAATTATTTCATCGAGCCAGCATGGATTCAGAGCGGGTCGTTCGGTGGAAAGCAACCTGATTCAGTTCGTGTCTGATATATCCGAATCACTAGACAAAAGACTGGAGGTAGAAGCGGTGTACACAGACTTCAGCAGTGCCTTCGATAAAGTAAGTCACTCGCTGCTTGTATCGAAACTAGCAGCGAGTGGCGTGCATGGATCACTGCTGAGGTGGTTTACATCATACCTAGAACACAGGTCACAGTGTGTAGTTTTGAATGGTTACGTGTCAAAGCCATATGTGTCTATCTCGGGGGTACCGCAAGGATCCCACTTAGCGCCAGTTTTATTCTCACTGTTCATAAATGACCTAAGTAATGTTATCAAAAACTGCAAGTTCTTAATGTTTGCAGATGACCTGAAGATCTACAAATCGATCATGTTACCAAACGACTCCATGGCGGTTCAAAGTGACTTAGATCGAATACAAGACTGGTGCAATAAAAATGGCATGACTCTAAATGCAAAAAAGTGCTTCCAAATTAAATTCTCGAGAAAGAAAAATGCCAGTGTCATATCATACAAAATTAACAACGTAACACTGGCTAAGGTCGGTGAAATTCGGGATCTCGGAGTGATAATGGACGAAAGGTTGACTTTTAGGCAACATATAGACAGTTGTGTCAATAAATCTGCCCAATTACTAGGATTTCTTAAACGTAATACACAAGAATTCAAATGTACTAAAACTAAGATTGCTCTGTTTAATGCATTAGTGCGCAGCAGACTGGAATATGCCAGCGTTGTTTGGGATCCCTTTTACGCAATACATTCCCAACGGCTAGAGAGCATACAGCGGGCTTTCACCAAACATCTTGCATTTAAGACCTCAAATATTTCCCATAGGTGTCCATATCACCAACGTCTGAGCTTCTTTAAGATAACTTCACTGCATGAGCGAAGAGTAATGCATAGCCTCATGTTGTTCTACAAACTAGTTAACGGCCAAATGGACTGTAGTGAGTTATTATCGCGCATCTCACTGAAAGTTCCGCACAATACTCCACGGTTTCCCATCACTAGACTGTTTCAGCGCCCTTCAACCTCTACCAACATAGGTCTCAACTCCCCACTTGCGAAGATGTGCGACAACCTTAACTCATTTGTTAAATCCGTACCTGAAGCAGATATATATGGTGACTCTAAGGCAAAGTTTAGATCTAGAATCTTGGCCTCCCTACGAACTGGTCATTGACTTAATGTTTGTCAATTATGTCCTTTACTGTTTTATCTTTAAGTATTTAATTTTTCTTTTTTTCTGTTGTTATATTATGTAAACTTACTATAAGTTAGCATGTAAGCGGTATTCTGGCGTATGTTTTGTCAGTGTTGTGTTTGCCCGTAATTGGCATATATATTAGAATTTTACCTAAGATTAATTGTATTTACGTTTATATATGTGCTGTGGGTGAACCTTTAAATAAATAAACAAATAAACAAATAAAGCATAACTAAACATCAAAACGATAAATAACTAAAATCAACTTATTTGGAATTGTTTTGTAACACAATCGGTAAACTAGAAACGCTATGTTTTAGTTTTATCGAATGTTCAATAGAAACAAAAGGTTCGTTCGTTTTGATTTATTCATGTGAGCAAGTTAACTTTGTTGTCGAATAAGTACTATCGTGTTCAAAACGGTCTTGTTGGTACAACAACTAACTTGCAACTCGTGTGAGTACACCACACTACCGCGCCACACTGGACATTCCTAACTATATTTTGAGAAGTGTCTAGTTTATCTTGACGGTAAACTGGATCATGCTTATTGATATACGTGACCAGTTAACCGTAAAAGTTTTTTTTTGCGTGGTAAAATCATCAAATGAGGCCTAACCCATACTGTCAGACTTGTACTGATTAAAATCCACGGTGTTCTTCATTAGCCCTTTACGTTCCAGGGTCACGATGCTAAGGCCCGCGACTTCGGCAGGTTTTGGCCATCTTGGAGGGGTTTGGCCGTCATTTTTGCTGACGCTATAAGAGGCGCGCGTGAAACTAGACGCGCCGTCGACCCGGGCCTGGGTCCATGTTCGGGCGGCGAGTTGCCCATTACTCACCGCCCGCATGCCCTCGTAACCGTTAAGCTTGTGATAAAAATGATGGTGTGTGTCTATCAGAAGTAGACTTGTCATGCACACTGATAGCTTTACATACCGTAGGTACAGCAGTGCTATATTCTATAAACACAGCCTTGTGACAGCGTGGTCGCAGCGTTAACGCCACGATGGAGCTAAAGTTCTCTATGCACTAACCTACTGACACCGACGCTATCCAATCGCGCAGCGTAAACGGTGACCGCGATGTGCGATGGGCCAATCACAAAGCTTTCTCGTCGAAAAGCACATCGTTGAGTCCAGCGATGAGATTTTTTATAGAGAATAGCACAGCAGCACGCTTCGACTTGATGGTAAACTGAACCATCTCTGCCATTACGGAGTCACAGTTTTCTTTATCAAATTACTTATCATCCATAACAAATTACCTGCTCTTAATAATTTAATAGGTAACATCACATCCCTTAGCTCAGCTCGTTGTGAAAGGTATTTTATTACAGTTTCTAATAATCCGAACCAGAGAACTCTAGGCACGGCTTGGGCGAGACACTCTCTAAGACACCGAGGGATTAAGGAGACAAAGTAATAAAATAAGCATACGATATTGATCCTTTACTGTTGTGTACTAAGAGCTTGGATTGGATAACAATTTCGGATATTCTCCCAAGTCCCGAGTGGACTGTCCGGTTGTAACTCAGTTATCTGGTGACCGTACTGCGCGGGCTTGTGATATGGGTGTAATATCGGCAGGCCAACGGTTAGCCAACTTTGTACGGATGGAACGAAATCGAATCACGCAGAAGCAATATTCTCAGTGCATTGGAGCCGATGCAGTTTGGAAATCTTATATTTGCTGAAATGTAATTGCAAAATTTCGGCTCTACGAACGATATTTTACGGCTTAACTTCGTTTTGAAAGTTTCTCCGTACGAGAGAATATATGAGGAACTAGCTGTGCCCGCGACTTCGTTCGCGTGGATGTCGGAATTGAACAATGTATTTTTTAGAACCAAGGGCTTAATTCAGGCCATGTTTTTTTTCATTCATTCATACAAACCCTGTATTTAAAATTTTCTTAGATTAATCAAGAATATTTGACACTTCTATTCCAGGTTTATGTAGGACTGTTTTTCCTAATGCCCGTTCTATGCACTCCACTCCACTCCACTTCCCTCCGCCCCACTCCCCTCCGCTCCGCTCCAGTCCATTCCAGTCCATTCCAGTCCATTCCAGTCCATACCAGTCCATTCCAGTCCATTCCAGTCCATTCCAGTCCATTCCAGTCCATACCAGTCCATTCCAGTCCATTCCAGTCCATTCCAGTCCATTCCAGTCCATTCCAGTCCATTCCAGTCCATTCCAGTCCATTCCAGTTATTTGAATAAGTTAGATCGCGCGACTGACGTACGAAATCAATGTGTGAGACTGAGACCAAAGTGCACCCGTAATTTTACTTCTGAAACACTTTAAATTCAAATATCTTTTGATAGACTGAACCGATTCCAATGAAACAAAAACTAAATTCCTCTCCAAGTTACGCTTAATCGTTGTATATAAAAGTTATCTACATTAATTTCGTACATTTTACGTGATACCTGGACAAATACACAGACAAACAGATAAACAGACAAAAATTCTAAAAATGCTAGAAATGGGTTCTATTGGTTGTCCTTTAATACCCTGGCTATATTTTTTGAGTTTTTTTTTAATGTACAAAAATAACTTTTCTACAGTTTTATTATATGTATAGATATAGATATTAATTTAGATTCTCGCAGTTCGTTCGAGTGCAGGGCTAAACTATTTCTACGGAATTAAATACACTAAATATGTTCCTCAGATTACATAATAATTTTATTAGTATCTATAATGACGTAAAGGATCTTACTAATAAAATGTAAACCTCGTCTTGTCCATTCAGTATATTTTGGAGCCGGAAATTGATACTGGAATGAAAATAAAAATAATACGACTGCACGAACAAGCAATAATAGGTAAAAAATAAATATTTACCTACGTAATACCTACTGTGATTCAAATACCTATCGAACAATTGGAATGATGGAAAGACATTAGATCGGTTTAACAAAGAACTCGAAGCCAACTTTTAAAGTAAAAAAGTCCGCAAAATTTTCATCATTTAAGAAGTTTACCAAGGACCAATTTTACCAAAAATATGGCCTCAAATCGACCGTAATAAAGAAAACCAACAGCAAAGAACAATAAATCCCAAAGTTATAAACAAACAGACAAAAGACAGATTTTTATAAAAGCATAACAGATAAAGAAGTTCGACCTAAAACTCAAAAAAACTGAGGGGATAGGTAGCCTCAGCACAACGACCTAATTACTTTTGTTTAGGACTTACAAACGGTAACATAATTTCACAGTAGCTTTTTTTAAAGAAAAAGTTAATTTTACTTACAGGGGGCTAATAAATTGTAGGGGGAGCTTGACTGGCTCATTTTTTTTGAGATCGGTCGGCGTGGACGCAATCTGGCGAACGTTGCAAAGAGGTTGTATATCAGTCAATGTCCGAGAGGCACTTTAATTGCGCCCTAATTTATTGGCCTACATAACGAAGTAAAGAGGACGTAACAATATCCTGGCATTTGGGTATTAGGGGGAGGCGTGATTACAAGGATAAAAGTAATATTATGGAGATAATGTGATTGTGATATTAAGGAAATTATGTAAAAATTCAGGGGTCCGTTTTTATTGTTGATCTTTTTGTTTTAGCTTGGCATTATCAGCCAATATGAATTAAGAACTTAGTAGTTAAACAATCTGCTAACCATACAAAAAAAGAAAAACTTAATGTGTTTGTCGCTAGGCGCAAAACTCGGAAACGGCTAGATCAATTCGGAAAATTCCTTTTAATGTCTTTTCGAATTCCCAGGATAAGGTTTAACGAAATCAAAATTGCACTCATAGAGTAGCCGAGGTAAGTCGCTTGTATTCAAAACATTAGATTAATACTTGATTTGTTATACTTGGAATAGGGACATTCCTTCTAATTGCATAATACTCGTAGGTACAAAATGTTACTTTAAATTATTCTACTTACGTGTTTTCTTCCTTCATTTTTTCACATATTGCTCAAGACAATTTAATGATCGTTTTGCCATTAGCCACACACATATCTCTGTGATAATTAGTTCAAACATGGCTTAGTGTCTGGAAACATAAAATTAATAGCTATCTCCAGTTATGAAAATCACTGCTTCGGAACTCGTATCCTCGCTCGTACTTACTAATAACAAGGCACTTGGGGCAACAAACATTAATTGT
The DNA here is from genome assembly GCA_028554685.1 of Agrotis ipsilon. Classification (NCBI taxonomy): domain Eukaryota; kingdom Metazoa; phylum Arthropoda; class Insecta; order Lepidoptera; family Noctuidae; genus Agrotis; species Agrotis ipsilon. The sequence goes on from CM052955.1 coordinate 8,608,763, forward strand.
TAAAGTGACTTGTGAAACTTGACATAATTAATGATAATTATTATTCTTCATTAGTAAATTAGTCAAAAATTATTTTTCTTGCCGCCAAAAATCAACATGACGCAACGCGTCGCCGTCGTTTGATGACATTCGAATTTTAAAAAGAGGAAAAAGTTATAGACAAAACAAGAGTACTTTTATTTGAAGCAAAGGCAACACCAGTTCAGCCTACTGATCTTGACACTGCTCCAAAAATATAATAATAGCATAGTTAATGTTTTGATAACCGCGTGTGTAAGAATAGTACTCGCAGATATTAGCATCCATCTGGCTTAGTTCGGCTTACACACATCAACGCTTTTAGCACTAACACCTCGTTAATCTTCCCTTCACATTTGTTTACACAATTTTCATAACTTCCAACCATTTCATACAATTTATTTATTAGGATTTTAACCTATAGAAAAACGCAGAAATATATGTCTTTCTTAGTATTTCTCTTCCCGTATCCCTGAGATCTATTATAACAAAAGGTTGAGCTTTCCATTGCGTTTTATTGCGGTTTTTCACATTACATTCGTTTACGGTGATGTAAATTTAGCGCAATGGACTGCGAAATAAAGCTGGAAACTTTTGTGATTTTATTGGCATTAAAACTACCGCGCAATGTATCAGTGCCGGGGTTATGTTAGAACGGTTAAGTTTTTAGGTCATGTAAGGAGATGACACTGACTAGTCATCCATTTTGTTGAAGATTGGTTCGTACCCTTTATCTCCAAATGGAACAGCTGTACTCATTAACGGTTACAAGGCTTGCGGAGATGTGACCGTGGGTCATTAGATCACGGCCATTAAGCATCTGAATGCTAATCGTTATATGAAATTAATACCATAAAATACAGGTAGGTACCAAGTATAAAAGCAATTTGGATTCGATTAGTAGAAGTAAAATTTTATAGTATTTTTGCCAGATGCCGCCAATATATTTCACATTCTAACTCTGGCTAGAATTATTTTATTTCTAAACGTTTCAGTTCGTTTCCGCTTTTCAGATTACTATTCGAATTTCTTGATTTGCCTCAAAACGTGATTAGTTAACAAGAATAAACTTAACATTGAATAATTTGACTAATAAATTAAGGGCCGAAACTAAAACTGCAATAGCTTCTATTTTAAATTTTAATTCATTCTACGAAGCCAGTAAATCCACATAAACTAAATCCCAAATAAAACAGCGACTCTTTTTCAATAGCTTTTTTGTGATAAATAAAGCGGAGTAAATCACAGTTAGGCTGGGATAACGTTAAAAGCAGTAGATTAATAGCTGTGAGAGGCCGTATACCAACATTGACGAAGCATTTCGCGAGTTATATGAATTGTAGATTACATTTCGTACAATTAAAACCTTCGGAATCCACAAATCAAGTAAGATGTCACGAACGGGCTCTGCGCCGCTCTCGTCGCGGCCTCTGTCGGAGAAGCGCTTATTTTCTATTTCAATGCTATTTCTGTTAGTATCTAACGGAGTTTAAACCTGTATGCTGAAGGATTTGCCTGATCTCTGTTGATAGAACCAATTTCTAATTAGAACCTCTTTGGTAGACTTCAAGTGTAACGGCAGTTCCCAATCTACATCTAATGTTGTAAAGAGAAAATATTTGATCGTTTGTTTGTATTGAATAGGCTCCGAAACTACTGGGCTGATTTCAAAAATTCTTTCACCAGTCGTAAGCTACAAAGCTGTGAAATCGGAGCCCCGCAGCTGTACAGGACTCATATTTCTACGTGCAGTTTAAACGAACCCAATTAAACCGAAATTCGGACTGCAAGAGTTGTTGTTGGTGCCTTTGAAATTAGACGTCAGAGGCACTCCGTGGTTCGGTTTAGTTAGGTTTCACACATTATACACATTTCCTAGGAGTTGTGTATTCAATGACGGATTACATAAACCGTTAACATATATAGGTACAAATAACGACTTCAACTTTGAAGTTAACGTCGCCACTAAGAAATGAAAGTTATGTCGTGTTCTATAATCACATACATTGTTTGTCTTATACTGGCAATGCTTGTAAAGTAAGCAGTTTAAGCGTACAACTTCATTATGAAAGAGTAGTTTGCATACTAAGTAAATTACAGATTTTATAGGACAGCTACACATTACATCTTGCCTCTTAAAGACATTTTTAGGCTATGCTTACAGAGTAAGACAATTGAGTAAGAGACGTGCGTTATCGCAGGGTTTTCTCAGAGAGATAACATGCTTATTTTATTGTTGCACTTATATGGAACACACATCGCTTTGTGTGTGTTCTACTTTGTGCCCTATATTCGTCTATTAAAATTAGCCGGTTGTGACAAAGACACAAAGAAACGAAGTTTAATGTTGAATTAATTTCTTTAGTACATAAAATAATTTAGCAAAACGAGGGGGCCCCCTCACAGAGGGCCAAAGCCTGCCGGGGTCGCGGGACTTATTTCCATCACCGTGACCCCGGAACATAAGGGGCTATCGAAGGAGGCCGTGGATTTTAGTCAGTACAAGTCTGACAGTCCCTCCCGCTGCCCGGGGTGGGAAGACTCATTTGATGATTTTACCACGATAAAAAAAAAAGTACATAAAATAATTTGCGACAATGTATGTACTCTCAAACTTAATAATACCTACTACCTAGTCGTAGAGTTTTCTCGCCCACCGCTACTTTCAGAGATGCAGAGTAAAAATGGTCGCGATACAGAGGGCCTGGCAAAACAGATTTTGAGGTGCATGTAATCTCTCTGACTCTGTCATAATAGACTTTGAAGATTATTTTATTTTTTTTAATATTTTTTAATTAATAGATTTTGAAAACCCTTTAAAGATTACTACTGCAGCGTTTCCCTTCATGTTTTGCTACATGCTTTGGCGCTCTGTTGAGATGCTGTCGCTGTCTACCTGCAGCGCGTTTGTATAATTCTTAAAGCTTTGCGTGCGATAAAAAGTCCCCGTAGACGAAGGTCTCTAAATAGAAATTAATGATAAGAGACGACTGTGCTTGTTATTTCTATTAATTAACACTGGTTTCGGTCTGATTGAAAACGCCTCCTCTTCAGGCATAATGAGTGTAACAATGTAAAGGCTTCGGATAACATCAAACAATATGGCGATGGCGTAATAATTAATAACTTGTTTAACAAGGTTCGCCTCTAAATTAATGATTTCTGTTTATTTCTATAGATTTGATTTGTATTATAAATTGGTGTATTTCTATTATTAATGGAAGCATGTACTTACTATCAAAGAAAGTTTGCATTCACTTTGAAAAAATCGAAATCTGTTTTGTTACAGTCGGTTATATTACGATTAATTCTTCTTTTCAAATTCTTTATTTAAAAATATAGATTTTAAATATAAACCGTTTAATTCTTATTCTATAAAATTAAAAAAAATCTGCTTATGCTGATCACGAATTTTTTTTGATGTGTGTATTTTACGTCTGCCGTGTTTACTTGATAGATTTCGCCCATTCATAGAGAGAAAAATATATCCCTTTTAGATTTTGTTCGCAGGAAATGGCTAAAAATACTGTTTTCGAGAGGAATCTTATACGATAAATATGTTCCCATCACGTTAAATTATGATCATAAATGTACCTACTGCTGAAATATAACGTTATTAAAAGTTTAATAAGTTAAGTAAATGTTATGAATGTGCTCATCAGATGTCAATTTATTTTGAGTCAAAGGAATGGAAAGTTTTTAGCAATCTGAAAACAAAATTCACATAATTTTATTTATACTGATGTTTTTGAGATTGATCAAACATAAGTTCCTATTAGTTTTTGATTGGGATAGACTTTCGAAGAATTCTAAGAAGAAACTAAAAGAAAATTCTGAGTAAATTAATTAACATTTAATTGATTTATTAATTCATAAATTATTACTTGATATACTTTGATAATTATGAGTGCGGTGCGTTAATTAGTATAGTTAATAATTATTCTGACATGGCTATTAATTAGTTTTACTAGCACTTGTTTTTATGTTGTGTATGTTTATGCTAACAAAGTTGGTGCATTTAAATTTTGGAAATAAAAAATGTGTTTATTGTACATGGATACGTGTGTTGTATATAGATAAAATACTTAGGGAAGATAAACAATTCGATTCTCATATCTGATCCCGATCCAGCAACTGGACACTGGAATATTCCTTGGAAAGACTGGTAGACGGGCTTAACGACTAATCAGCGAGGCCCTAGCATAAATTCTATGTATTTTATCGAACCAACTTCGCATTTGATGTATTAAATTACGACGTGAATTGTAAGAAAAATGAAAAAGCAAATCTATTGTACAAACGAGAAACCAATTATATCCATCAAATTAACTTTAAAGTTCACGAATCCTTTACGTCACAAAAAAAAAAGAATTTGTGCTAGAGCATCAGAAGTCGGTCGCGGCACTTAACGAATTACCGTGGCCCCGGAAGTAAAAGGGCTATTGATGGACACCGTGGATATTAGTCATTTTGGTCAGTACAAGTCTGACAGTCCCTCCCGCCATGCTCTGGGTGGAAGGACTCATTTGATGATTTTAGCACGTATAAAAAAAAAGAGCATCAGAATTAAAGATCAGAAAATCAGAGCAAAAGAACACTGGTGACAGAATATACCTACAGAGCCTCAAAAAGGATGCAAAGAACAACGTACGAACTTATTGAAAGCCAAAAAGCCTTCAATATTGGCCCCAAAACTCAGGCCAAGAGATTTGCACTACGTCCTCACTCCAACCGTGTCTGAAGGGGGGTTTACACTACAACCTATTTTTAGATCCCTTGTGTTTTCAGATTTAAGTTGAAGTTATTGTTATTCAAATGTTAAGTTGGCTGTTTACTCAGCTTAGGACTTTGTATATATTAGTATCGGTTGTTGGAAATGTTGGTGAAGTCAGGACTATGTGGATAAATAATAACAGCCACAAAGGTCGATCTTAGGCACTAAGGCGGTGTCCTGTGCGACCTGCGACAAATACGACGCAGCGCGATGCGACACGAAGTAAATATTTAGTCGTTGAAATAGTACATAGTCGCGTCTTATTTACCTATCGCTCACGCAGGACACCACGTAAGGGTGCTTGAAATTTTGGATGGTTGGTGCTGGACTGCTTCAAATCGGGTATCAAACTAAGCATGAGCAGTCATAATTTTTCTTATAAAAGGAACTCGATGCAAGTTCGTGTGAAACACGTTTATTAGCGGGATGGCAGAAAAGCATATTTTATCTGCTGCCGGTCGTTTCATCGTCAGTATCCATGGCACCGACTAAAGTTGATTTTGAAGAAAATTACTAAAATTCGGTTGGACTGCGGCCGAAATAGGAATTAAGCTTGTCACTAAGCTACTTCGTTGGTATCTTAAAGATTTACATCACACGCTCGTGCTAATGTCTAATGTCAAATACAGATTATGAAAAGCTTTTTAATAGGTGATTCTCTGTGATTTCTGCTTTCCTTGTTCTCCTCTTTCAAGGCGTGTGTTCATGTTCAGTAAACAATTATCGTTCATTAAATTGTAAGTGAAGGTGCTGATAGACTCGAACATCGAGCTTTACCCGTTTTTAATTATATTGAACTGATCAACGAACAGAGGCAAACAGGCACGAACATTTTCACGATCTTTTTAGCGAACGCTCTAGTCGACTGTCGTCAAACATTTTTTTCTTAATAAACATGTCAGACTTGATAGTCGGCGCGGAAAAGCTCGTCCGAACGCTCGTTATTACTATTTTTTTTTTATTTGTTATCAGGCAACGAAGGCCCATAGATAAAATACACAAACATAATCTTATATCTAATAATAAACTAATACATATTCAGTACAGTAAGGGTTAGTAAAATAAAACTTAAAACTATATTAGTAACACTTCACTAGCACTGCCCTGACTATTGAATACTACTATATACTTTCGTTTGTTTTCACAAGAAAGCTTATTACATATGTGAATGCTCAAGTTTAGCAGCAATGTTACGAAAATCTATGTCTGCCGTCTATTTTAGGTTGTTTTTATTAAAGCAAAGATTGCGTGTTTATAAGTACCACGATTTTCACTGATTTTCTTAGTTCATTGTAAAGTTTAATCGAACCGTAACAAGGTTTTCATTGTATTAATGTTATTTTTTGGTTTTCATTACAATTTATAGAACTATTTAATGTTCATTAAAATCTATATCATCTAGAGATTGTATGTACAGTATTTTTTTTTTAATAGCCGTTTATGTCCCACTGCTGGGCAAAGGCATCCCCCATGTCCTTCCAAGTGCTCTTTTCTAGTGCCACTTCGGACCAGCCCTCAAGGTACGCATCAAGATCGTCTTGCCACTTCTTTTTGGGCCGGCCACGGCGGCGTCGTCCATTCTCAGGCACCCATTGCGTGCATATTTTTGCCCAGTGACTGTTTTGCATGCGGATAACGTGACCCGCCCAATTCCATTTGAGCCTGTAATAAGTGACTAAAAAAAAATCGGTTTTCACGCATTAAATTATTTATTATTATTATTTATTTAATTCAGACACAGTCCATATTTTTACAAAAGAAAATTAAAAACAAAGAGACGACACATTACAATAAATTCAACAAAAAATCAATTAAAATTAAATTACAAATTCATAATTGAAATTAAAAATCAAAATTAAACAGCTGATTCCGTGATTTCAGATTTTCAGATTGAGTTCCTCATAAACGTATTAAAATATCACTGATTAATCACTATTCAAACTATGTATATAGTCCACTTTCACTAAATTACAGTTAAGTTTTCATGAGGCCATTTAATAAAATTAAACAATCCATTGTGTCTCCTCCCAAGTTACAGATCTGCTCCTTAGAATAACATTAACAAAATAAAGAGCACACTTTTCCTGAAAGTATCAAAGCTTATCTCGCCTAATTAACTCGTCACGGGAAACACCTGCTTTAAACGAATTAGCGCTTGCATATACAATCTCATTTAGCTAAAGTTTTTAGGTTTAATGATATAGGGTAAAACCGGGATAGCGGATGTGAACAGCGTTGTGGGTTATAGTATAGCCTTGTTTACTTTTAATTATACTAGTTGTAAGTTCATGAAACTTAAAAAAAGAATTGCCGCCCTTTTAAAATCCCTCTCAAATTAAGTACTTAATATTGCACAGAACAAAAAAAAACAAAACGGATTGTTATATTGGTTAATTGTTTTCTTTATGAAAAAAAAACATCGTATAAAAAATGTTTCCAGAGTGTGGAGATCTATCCCATATTAAGAATAGTTGCCTATTCCATGTAAACTATGTAAAGACTGATGAATGATACCTCGCCGAGAAAAAGGGCATCTAACCCGCAAAAACTTGGACCACACCTTCGCCTTTCCATGTAATCACATAGAGACTGTAACATGGCCAACTTAGTGGTTAGTTTGGTGACTCGCCGTCTGATCATGGACCATGCCCAGTTCGACGGCGCGTCTTGTTCCACGCGCGCCTCAAAGAGCTGTCAGCAATCTAACGAGGCCCCCCTTAGATAGTCTGCCGGGGTCCCGGGACTGTCTCATCTGATAACCGTGAACCATGAACGTAAAGGGCAAATTGAAGGATCACCGTAGATTTAAAGTGAAAAAGTGGTAGTTTTATAGACTCGGTAGATAAATAAAATAACATGTGATTAATACGCGAAACTGGAGCAATTAGAATCGAGGTAACTATACCGCTGGGCCAACAAACCCGGTTTTACCCAATGTATGAGGAAATCGTTAGCAAGCCCCATCCCCTCTAATTGAGACATAGTTGTCAAACTATTCGCGGGCACGTTCTATACGTCTTTCAGTGACACTTGGCTAGTACAATGACATAATTTTAATGGTCACACACTCGTGTTACGTGATGTTGGAAGATATTGGATAATGACATTGTTTGTTTTGGCAAGCTTTGGCATAACTTGTAGGTGCTTGTTATGCAAACTGTGACACAACTTCGTCTTTACAATAACGTGTTACGTTGGTACGTCTTTGAAGAAACTAACTACAGGTATCGGCCTTAAATAATGTACACCGACTTTTTTTAGGGACAGGGCCAGCCCACTGCTGCTTTATTTTTTTCACTCTGCAAAACTATGCCGGTTATTTCGGATAACTTCGTTCTTGTCTTCATTTTTGTGTAAAGAAGCGCTAACTAAACACAATGAAGGACGAACCAGCGACAAACATCATAAAGGTCATCTTTCTACACTTCGATTGCATACTTTATGATCGATCCTTACTATACTCCTATTTAAAGATGTAATAGAAAACTCTGTGTCTTACTAGAAGCTTAGCGGACTCTATTTATAGTAGCTTTAATTAATTCCGTACAAAAATAAACTCCGAAGAAATGCGAGTAAGGTGGACATTGCTTTTTCTCTGCTCTTTAATAAGAAACTAGCTGCGAGCGATGCGAGTTTAATCATAAATTCTAAACATGTGTAGCGGTCTGAGAAGTTGTCCGGACGAGGCGTTACGTGCGTCCGGATATCAAAGGCAACAGCTGTAAATGGGCGAAACAGAGATTTACAAAGAAAGCCGACTCACATTGTGTGGGAAACGTTTATGATAACTTGATAAGACACGAAGTAAGCGATGTAAAATCATTTGGCCCGAGGTAATACGTTATTTCAAACTTCTCCATTGTGCCCCGAAAATTCTCATGAGGGCTGAAATGAAATAGCAACGTATTCCCATCTTCCTAAATCTCAACGATGTAATTTTTTGCGAGGGAGGCAGTTGTGGCAGTAAGGCGGCGGTGACCGCACAAGTTTTGAATGCTTCCATTGAAAGTTGTGGCGCTGTTCGACTCGGCTCGGCTTTGAATGGCGGGTGCCACAGTTTGTCTCAACAACTTCAACGATTTAACTCGCCCCTGTCTCTCCCACTGTTCCAGGCTTATTCACAGTTTGATAGCTTAAAAATTATCCAGTCTTCCCTCTGATTGTTTCTTTATTTTCAGTTTAGTTTTAATTGCTTTGGTTATCTCCGTCTGTTTCTGAATGTTTAATCTTGTTTGTAAAAGTTGTTAGCTAAAAATATTATAAAATGGTGAGTTCTTTGAGGCATAAAACTTTTATATTCTTTATTTATCCACAACAGCAATATTGCCGTAAAATTGCCAAATATGAAAAGTTTAAGTTTTATAATGGAAACCAGAATGCAAATATCGTGCAATGATCACTTTCTTCTACTTTATCTTAAGTTCAAATTCCACCTTGGAGTCCCGTCTCACAAACTACGCGATATTTTAGCCATTGAATAAGATTATTATCAATAAGTGTAGTCGTTTCTATCTGCATGTACTACGAAGCGTTTAGATGTGATGGCGTAACGGGGACCTTAACGTCGGTATAGCTCTTCAGATCTCATAGAAATATCTCAGATACCTCCCTTATCGCATCGATAAATACATAAATATGCGGAGCGGAGCGAGATATCCAATTATCGCATTTATGGGAAGGTGTTAGGTGTGAATTTAGTATTTTTACAGCCTGTTATTTGTTAGTCATGAATACTTGAACAGTATGCTAACATTTCTAGGTGATTTACGTAGTTTTAGTGTACCTAGAAGTTTAACAAGTTAAGTTGGTGCATTGTGAAAAAGAGTAAATAAAATGTTATATTTTTGCCAGTATTGAAGGTACGCGCTATTGCGCTGCCTGTCGCGGGTTCGATTCTCGCACGGAGTAGATATTTGTATGAACTACAAATAGTTGTTCCGGTTCAAGGTCTTCGTGTATGCGAGTTATTTTTGATTCACGATACAGGGAAAAGTCATAGTATGGTTTTAAAAGAACTGAGTATAATATAATGTTAACTCAAATACCCCAAAACGAAAAAACTTATAATCGCTTCAACCAATTTATCAACAGTTCTCTAAAATCGGGTACATTGGTAATAAGTCCGGTAAACTTTTGTCATAAACTCGGTACTTTTTGCAATCAGTCCAGAAAGTTAAATGAAAGGCTGTACACAGTCCCGCTTTTTCATTTCGCAGTACAAGCCGGCAGTGTGTACTGTATAGGCTGTCTAACTTAATGACTTCGTAGGCTGAATGCCTAAAAATAATGTGAATGCCATAGCCTTTCAGTTTGTGTAGTGAAAAACGTATTGAGAGAGCTTTTGGATGGATGTATTCGGTGGGAATGATCTCAGCTGCTAATAGCCGTAGCATTTTGTATGGGTTGCTTGCTTCCCAAGTTATTAATAATCTACATAGTATATAAAACCTTAAAACTTAGGATATAAAATCTTTTTTGGTAAAATCATCAAATGTGTCCTATCCCGGAAAGGACTGCCAGACTCGTACTGACTAAAATCCACGGTGTTCATTCAATAACGATTTTTTACATATTACGTAAAAGATAGATGCCATTCCGAGAAAAAGGGCATTTACCCCGCAAAAATCAAACGTTCCAGGGTCACGGTTACAGGATAGATGAAAACCTAAGGTAGGTTTTGAAACTCCTATTAGACCCGGAACTATTGAGCAATTCGCCAAATCGCTGTCACATTTATGTGACAATAAGTTTTTAATACAACAAGCTGAAATTATTGAAGAGAAAATCGAAAATCATAAATAGACACAAACCTAGACATGTAAGTCATAACAAAAGCTCATAAACCCAGTAATAAAGACACGGTTTTTATCACAATAACGATATAAGAAACGCTATAACACCAGAAAATATCTTGGACTCTATTCAAAATCGAAATGTGAAAAAGGTCCAAAGATATGAGTTTCATATACCTAGATGCCATAAAAAGGGTTACGGACGAGAAATGCCGTCAATCCGATATGAAATAAATAAACAACAAATTATATGGAGGACCAGCTCTGCCTCACAGATTTCGAAGAAATGGGGAATATGAGAAAAGTAACGCTCGAAAGGATATTGAAAAGTTAATAGAAAACTGGTCAAGTGCGAGTCGGACTCGCGTAGGATGGGTTCCGTACCATTATCGATAAAATAATAAACAAAAGTGTGGGTTGTATGGAATATAAATAGCGGCAACAGAAATTCATCACATGTGAAAAATTCAACTGTCAACTATCACGGTTCAGGACTGAACTGTGAGAGACGGACAGACAGATAGATGAACAGCGGAGTTTTTGTTATTACTAACTGTTCGACCATCTGTCTGTCCCGTTTTCATCATTTCAGCCTATTGCAGTCCACTGCTGGACATAGGCCTCTCCCAGGGGGCGCCACAGCGCACGATATCCTGCTTTTTTCATCCAGCCACTGCCAGCCACCTTTTTCAGGTCATGGTCTGTCCCGTTTTACCCCATGTCAAAGTCAAATCATTTATTTCAATAAGGCCATCAAAGAGGCATTTTTAAACGTCGATGGGATTGGATTGACTCCACACATATTCGCAAAAGTAGGTTTGTATGGAGAAGACTGGGCAAGAAACTCCAAACGAGTTTTGAAACTATAAGTACAGAACCCTAAAAATAACATCAGCAAAAGCTGCTTTTAAACATCAATTATGCCGCGATAATTGCGTTATTATTTTGCGGTATTATATACGCACTTGTACCACCAAATTATTAAGCAATGAATCGTTTTTAATTGCCGATTATGAAACACTCACCCATTAAATCTCCAATTAAAATTGTTAAAGCTTTGAGAGTCGATAATATAACCGATAATACTGGTTAAACCTACACACTTACTTAGATTATAATTATGCTACTCTTTTATAATCCACCCTAAGCAATATGTTTAAAGAATCCGTAGTTTATTTTGTACCCTAAGTTTCTATAGTAGGTACTGATTAAAATATGCAATATTTAATTTTTAACTAGGAAAATATTCTGTTAGAAAATGGTCTTTTTGCTTGGGTGGTTTTCAGCTGAATATAAAAAAGACGTTTGGTATTAGAAAATCATTAACTGGCTGTTTATCCTTTTTCTATTCTGAATACGACACAAAACTTCTCTAAAATAATAAAGGTATGGATTGATTTTCAATTAACTGTACTAAAAATTACGCGAGTTCTATAAGCTAGTTATTGAGTTGCCAAACTAATGACGTCACAAGTCGCTACATGATAAACAAAATCCTATGGGGAAATAGCTTATTGACAGTTGATATAAAGTATGACAATTGGATACCCGAATTCTGTTAGTGGAATATAATGCAATGCTAATAAACTTTTGTAGAGGCCAAAGTAAATAACTTTTTATGTTTTTTTTTTCCGAAAAGTAAACGGGAACTTAATATTCTAGGGGCGTTTTATCATTTTCCATACAATAGACGCTGTAATTACTTTACTTATGCTGTAAGAGAAATACGAAAATCTTGTGATAAGGTAAGGTAAAGCCACATTGATAAAACCACTACAGTACCCTGTAATAACTTAGTTCAACCGTAATTCCCTCAATAACCTTAATTGTAAACCTAAGCCTTATTTCTTGTTTGTAGTACCCACATAACCAAGATTAACGTTATTTTACTTGTAGTAAAAACAATTTAAATTCACCCAAAGAATGACACATACTGAAATACAACAGCTTAAAAGCTTCAAGTTTCGTAAAGGAAGCGCCAAGATGGGGGGAACCACGACAATGCATCTGTAATAAAACATTACCCTACTTTCGGGGTTGTCGTAGTTGGGTAAAAACATGTAACAAGTACAGTAAACTGTTTTTTGTAGTAAAACGATTTATGTGTGTTTGTGGTTCTCCGATCATACAATTTACTTTGATGCATCCTGAAGTCTAGTCTATATAGTTGGTGCCAGTTAAGATATCGGACCGCTACCTAATAAGTCCTCGTATAATGACATAGGTAAGCTCAGAATTAGCATTTTTCAAAATACCAAATAAATTAGTAAGTATATTAATACTACATTGCGTAATATTATTATCCGTCGATGTTTTCACTTTGTTTCATTTCACGTTGATAGGTAATCATCCTCTAACACGTGCTGGCCTATCTCAGATCGACGCATGTTTTTTCTTAATACACATCTATAAGCAGTCATCATGTATCTCAGCTTAAAGACAATTGAGAACATCGATGTTTAAGATGTATGTATGCTATGTATAAAACCGGGTATGTACTCGTACATACTCAACCTTTTAAGAAAAAGAACAATCTTCCGACCTTCTACTCCGACTATACTGATGTATAGTTTAGTGGGCTACTGCTCGACATTTGATATCGGATTCTAAACAACGTGACAATCGCGTTGTTTATGTGACAGGATAATTAGCTCGACGTATGGCATCATGTCACTACAGTAATAGATGTACTCAAAATTATAGTCTGGTAAAAGTTCTAGCATAGTTTCGAATACGTCATGTTACATCAGAGATAAACCTACAAAAGACAGTGTATCTCGTAAGTGATTCCCGCAGAGGTATTAGTGGCTGCATACCGAGCACTAGGCACGTCACAACACAATGTCTTGTCTGTCCCATATCGATAAGCGTCGTAACCGGTGACGTGGGGCTTTTAGCGCCCACAGGAGACGTACATACTTATTAACTATGCGATGCAAGTGGTTGGTAGTTTGTGTCCGTGATTGTACCTACGGGGGTATTACGGTTTTGGTTTTATTTGTAGTTTACTGTAGATAGTTTAGTCAGGAGAACTCATATGATGCCTTTTTTTTCTTGGAAAAATCATCAGGGCAGGACTGTCAGAATTGTACTGACTTAAATCCATGATGTCATTAGCTCTTTACGTTCCGGGGTCACGGTAATTCGTTAGTCCGGTGACCAAGGACTAATATATGATGCTTCGTTAAAAAATATACCTCTATGAGAAAGCTAGACAGATGATGATAGTAATGTTTGTAAAGTCCAGGTTTTGTTTTTCAGTTTTATGGTACATCACATTGTTATTTTATCAATGAAAAACATAGTATAAGCAACAACAATAAATAAATTAAAAGCCTAAAATGTTCCGAATTTCAGGAGACTGAACTTATTTCTGGGAAGAGTGGATAATCTACAAAGCGGACCCAGCGCGGGATGTTTAGTGAAATTGGTTGAAGAAAAAACTAAGTCTAGTAAATTGGATTATCCTGAACAGACTTTGCGAAACATGTACATTCCTCCTATTATTCTTCAATGATAAAATTTGTCTTGCCTTTTTCCTTTGGTAAGATTGGTTGTCAGACGTAACGACTGTCATAGGTCTACAATTGTATGGTTGTCAGACTTAACAACTTTCATAAGTCTAATGACAGCTCGGACCAACCGGTTTTACCCGAGACACGGAGAAAACTCGCTATGATAGATGATCACCCATCCATAGAACAAACTCGACAAGCACGGCTTAACCTTAAAGATCAACCCAGTTGTTAATATTCTGGCCACGAGCTTCTCTCCAGTAAGTTTTTTTTTTATTATTTGCATCTTGAAAGTTATGTTGACATTATAATAAATACTCGTAGATCCAGGTTACATGACAAATTCCATTTCTACAATCAAATTATACAGTAAATTATCCATAGATTCTAACTTAGCACTAGATCTAGTTCGCTGACAATTTTAGGTTAAACTTGCCGATTCCTAGGTCGGAAACGATCTTTCTCGTCGGCTATCCGCTGTCTGACAAGCAAGTTTTAGATAAAGATGTTTCTCATGTTACGTTGTGCCACTAAATCTTATTTGTTGGAACTTGGTTTAATCTCTTTTGCTTCGTAAAACAAATAAGCTATTTTTGTTAAACGTGTAGCCTATTAAGTGGAGCAGTATATCTTTGTGTGTCTTTCTAGTTTTTAGGAAAGGAAGTAGTTGAAGTAAAACGGATATTTAAAAAAAAAAAAACAAGTTTCAAGTGATTCTAAAGTACTGGGTCGTGGTATTGACTTAATAGGGCACCGCAGCCCTGAAAATCCTGCAAAAGGCAACTGAAAGAACAGGTTGGTTTGATATTACCTTACGCTCCAGGGGCTAGGACTCATAAGAAAATGTTCGGATTTAAAAAAAAAGTTACTGCGTATTGCATTTTTGTTGGTATCCGATAAATCGTCGCTTCAAAATTTTATTTCTTTCTTTTTATTTTGTGCGCAATAAAAGGTTGAATTATTATAATTACTACCCGGTAGCTATAATGCTGCCATTACTAAATCAAGCAAATGCTAAACTGCTATTAAAGCAAGAATTAGGGTAATCGTAATTATAGGTTACCGAGAAACATTTACCAGATGTTAAATGGTGATGGCGAAATAAATCAACTGACCTTTTAAGTACTAAATATGGATTAACGTAACCTTTGCCATCTCTGTGAAATGTTATAAATAAATCGATATTTACATTTAACATATTCCGTTATAAAAAAATCTTGTTGGGATCCGAAGGTTACAAAATCAATTTAAAAAAAGGTTTCGGGAGAGCCATCAATCTACGATATTGTTTCCATAATTAAGTAGAATTTCTGATACAAACATATTAAATTTTTTGAGGAATGCGGACACCCTAATCTAATGAAATATTCTGAGATTAGAAATTGAATAAATTAAAAATTGTATGAAAATACTGACGACACGTCCCGTCTTTGCACTGGAAGAGTTTACAACAACGCCACGTATCTGGGTCTTAAACTTTCAAAGTAAGGTATATTTCCGTTCAAGTTAGACCCAACTAAATACATTCTCATAATTTCTCTAAAATCGGTTGGTTGGTTTTGGAGATAAGCGTGAACAAACATGAGAGATATCTGATAGTTTCATACTTGCAGTTTCTATTTTATTCTACCGCCAAAGTTTGAAATATTGGATTTTTAGGTCCAAACTTCTAAGTCATTGAGAACCAAAACTTCTAGTAAGAGGTCACAAAATATTAATCTGGAAATCTGCCAGTTTTATGAAAATGTAAAGCATTTTAGAGACACTATTGTAAAAATAGCATAGTCAAGCAATTGGCATCCACTTTATGGTTACCGGGTTTGATATAATTTTATAAGTAAAAGTGTTTCTTGTCGGTTTTTTGCATTTTCTGTTCAACCATTCCAAAGGAGGGAATCGTTAAACACAAAATGTGCACTTAGGTGTATGCCTTTGAAACTAGTTTGACTAAGATTAAAAAAAAAAAACAGTGAAATTATGTTTCTGTGTAGACTATAATCATTTAAAGATTTTTCTACATTCCGTCTTCTAACTTTGCTTGCCAGCTATTTTAAAGAAATATGTTAAGAAAATAAACAAAATAACCTAGGCTAGAGAGAGACAAACCACTCTGGAAGTGAGGCTATAAATACTCGTCTATTTCACAGCGTAAAATAAAGCGGTCACTTGCAACTTTCGCTACTTTGTTTAGCGAAGTAAGTAATAGAAATCTTTTTCTTTTCTTTTCTTTAATGCATTGCTGTTTCTTTAGGCTTTTCATTGATACCAGGCTAAAAGGCTTTCGAATCCGGCCGCGGAATATTTTTTGCGTTTCGATTTCCGCGAAATGTCCATAGTAATTCTGGGTGTGGAATTGTGTTGGTTTTATTTACTTATTTTTTCACAATGGAAAATGGAGATTATTTCGAAATAGCCTTTTGTGGAAGTATTTGTCAAAGGCTGTGATTGTTTCTCGTATTGTTGGGGGTGACAGATTGTGGGATTAACTTGTTAATTAAAGAATACGAAAGAGGTTTAAAAACTGAAGAGGTATGTATACCTGTTTTTTTTGTTTTAATGCGAAGAGGAGTAGTTTCGTTTGTTTTCAACTTCTTCATAGATTTCGATGAAAAGATTTTAACGTAACACTACAACACGAAGTATTAGGGAAGGACGACCGAAGTCGAGGCCCAAAACCTAGTCGAAATTTTTGTTTAAACTGTGTCCGTCTTACCACAAAAAGAAAAACGTTAATTGAACGCTTGTCTTAAAAAAAGTGTAACTGCAAAACGACTCTTATATCAAAGCAAAATGTCTTTTTTACATTAACAGTATTACGAGACAATGTTCAACAGATCTCTCTTGTGGTACGACGATGTACGTTTTGTATTTTTATTCTGAACTATAAGCTCTTGCCTGCGGCGTCACTCTCTCCACCTGCCTCTATACATGTAGCTTATAACCGAGGCTCCCATTTACCTATGTACCAAAATTCATTAAAATTGATTCAAAAAAATTACAAAAACTTAAACATCTGTTGAACACTTGCCTAAAAAAAGTGTAACTGCATAACGGACCTTATTTCAACGTCATAATCTGACATTTTTTGACGAAAAAAAGGAGGAGTTTCTCAATTCGACATGTATATATATATTTTTTTTATGTATGACCATGCATAACTTTTCCTAACGTGGTCCGATTTCGAAAATTCTTTTTTTGTTGGAAAGAGTATATCTCAAAGTTGGTCCCATTTAAATTTCAAAAGTAAAATCGGTCTCTAAGGGCAGAAAAAAAGGAACTAATTGTCAAATTTTCTACAGAATTTTCAATTATGAACTGTTGAAATAAAGTTAACAATTGTAGTTCTGAGGTCATTAATATTTAGACGAGTGTTCAACAGACGTTTAAAACTTTTTGTGGTACGACAGTTAGTGTTTATAATAATTAATATCTAGTATGAATTCCATAATAAGGAAAAACATATAACATACAACATTGTTATCAAAAATATATTCTACTCACAATGTAATTCGCCTAACTGTCAAAAGATAACACGTAACGAATTCATGTGAAGGCCGAATTAATATTCAGAACGAGATTTTGATACGTCAGCTTTGCCGTTAGTTTCTAACAAACAAATCTGTTTGTGTAACTTCCCATGTAATCTATGTATATAAAAAACCTATGTATATAAAAATCAAGTGTGAGTTGGACTTGCGCAATAGGGCATTTTACTGCATAAATAAATGGAAAATCTGTTTAGTCCATCAGTTAGAATATAAAACAATAATTAACATTTATTTTTATTTTAAACAAAGATAAAACACTTCCAAATTCGGGAGTAGGGGCTTGTGACGTTTTGTGATTTTTTGAAGCGTTGTATTTTCGTCTATTTCGATTTAAGTAACAAAAGAAAAATACGGCTCTTATATTTTTTTAACTCTATATTTCGGACTAGTAAAAATTTAGAGTAAAATAGCCTATTAAGGCAAAAAAACATTTTTATTGCATGGGTCTCCCTTTTTTTGCGTGGTAAAATTATCAAATGAGTCCCCCTACCAAAGGCAGGGCAGGATGAACTGTCAGACTCGTACTGACTAAAATCCACAGTGTCCTTCAATAGCCCTTTACGTTCCGGGGTTACGGTAGCTCGTTAGTCCCATGACTCCGGCACGGTTTGGACTTCTAAAGGGAATTGACTGAGCGATGGACTGCTGTGTTACGTGTTTCGATTAAATATATTGTGTGATTTATAAGTTTTGTGGCAAGTACTGGGTTTGGGTTTTTTTTTGTATATGATTTTAATCGTTAGTAAGAACGCCCACGATATTGAAGTATTTCCTAGTGTGGAGTAATGTTTTTTTTTAAGAAAGAAAATAAATAGTTTGCTCTGATGGCTTAAATGGTAATTAACAATATAATAATATGAATCCGATATAATTCCTAAAATAGACGTACATACCTAGACAATTCATAACATTAACTCTGTCCGTGACCAATTTATGAATAACATCGCAATTCTTTTCGCTTATACCTAGGTATAACAAGGGGATTAAACTTTTAACTAGTTGAATGTGGGTTTAGGTACTTGTACCTTTGGCTAGCCCTTTTTGGATTCTGTCATCACGCCTGGTAATGAGAGTATCAATGGTTAAACTAATAATTGGTTAATATTTTTTAAACAATTGTCTAAAAACTGTATGGGATATAGGTACCAATAGTAAATTGAACTATTGATCAAATAACTCATCAAGGATGGATCTCCTTAACCAATGGGTACGGAGATTGAGATAAAATATAAATCACATGCGCAGTGATGTAGGTATAAAATATGAAGGTTAAACTAACCATGCAACATTTGCCCTTATTTATATCATAATTTAACATCACTTATTTTATTCTCAAAGCTAAAATAACACTTTTTGTGGTGGCGAAATCATTACATGAGTCCTCTTGCCCTGGAAGGAACTGTCGGACTCTTACTGTATACAGGGTGTAAGGAACAGCCCTCCACAAACTTTCAGGGCACTAGACGAAATTAAACAATCTTCAAATTTTTTCAGGAACTAGATAAAAAAAATCGTCTAATCAAGTTAATAATTTTATATGGTGATGCCAATTTTTAATGTGGAAGATTGATTTATTTTCGTCTAGCAAGCCCTAAAAGTTTGCTGAGGTCTGTCCCTTACACCCAGTATATACATATATTACTAGAGGTCAAGCCCTAATCTTAATAAATAAATAACAAATCAGTAGACTAATAGAAACCTATATCTAATTAGTCCATACATAATATCATTAGGTTCGGAAACTGCAATATCATGTAAGGTTCATATAGTCATGAATTATTAAACGGAGTAAGGCAATTCGGGTTGTTTAATAATGTAGGTAGCGGTGTCAAGAGGCTGTGGGACAACCTGAATTATGTAATAAACTCATTCCGCTAGTTTCATTCATGTCTCTAATCTTATTTATAAGATAGTAGACGGTGCATATATGTCATAAAATGTCTTACCAAAAAAATTACATAAAAAACTTATACCGATATAAAAATTACATAAATTTTGTAATAAAATTTAACCGGAAGTAATTAACAATTAAGCTATTAAAAATTTTCTAGTTTTTTGAGATCGGTTAAAAATGATTTTATTCAAAGAATCATAATACTTCTCTAATATGTCTCAACTTAGAGATGTACCTAGTTGAATTTCTATTATTATTTAACTGACTTAGTTTAACGCGAGTTGAAAAGGTGATCTTCAGTTGACAGTAAATAAAATGTAAATTACAAATATCTGTACGAAAGTTAAACCCTGTGTCCTAAGCAAAGCAAACAGACGCGCGATTACGCGCTGCCACGTTTTCGGGAGGCATAGGCGGCAGCGGCAGGGCATCTTCTGTCGCTGGGACGACGACGCGACATTACGACGACTGAGTGTCCGCGAAGATGCTCGCTTTGGTCAGGACGCGGCCTGAAAGCGTTCACAGCTGCCGACCTATTTGATACAAACCATTGACAACTCCAACACCCACGTTGAAAGTCAGACGTAACCTATTTTTATCCTCAATGCACGCCTCTACACAAAGAATACTACAATCTTATAATGACATGGAAATATATTCAAAAATGCAATGAAAGATTATGATTACATTACATATCATACAATAATCTATGTAAAATAATTTTGTGTTACCTAAAACCTACGTTATGCACAGGATATTTCTTTCAACGGACGTAAACTCATCGCATTCACAGTCACAAATAGCAAGTCACATCTACGTCAAAATGTGTCTTGTTTAGAAAAAAAATCTTGCATAGCTTCAAATTATGAATATCGCAGCTTCATCCGCGAGATAATCAGGAAGACGCCTTTTGAACTCAAAGATGTTATCGTCGCTAAATTGAGTGGATTATTTGATTTTTACAAATTGTTTTTGTCCTGCTTCTTTTTCCACTCTTCCTTTCTATGAAGTACCTAAACAGACCACTGAAAAAAATGGGAAGAAATGATCGTGGTTGATTATTTTTAAAATACCGGAGTTCAATGGTGAAGACTATAGTAGGACCTTTTAATTATGTTAGTTACAGACGCCATGAACGCCATATCTAGTTAACATAAAATTCAAATAGATATCTTATTCTATGGGTTTATAAATTTGAAACTTACCTTGAATATGTACATAAGTAAATGAAAGATATTGTCATGATTCATTTTTTTAAACTAACCTCCATTACTGGCCTAGACGATGTTAAAATTTGTATGGGAAAATCATAACGCGAGGGCAGATAAATTCGAAAATCAGTATTTACATACTAATCAAACTAATAACAGACTAAGCCATGAATGCCACATCTAGTAAAACTCAAATTCAAATATCCATGTTACAGTACTTGATTAAACTTACAATTTAATTTATCTGTTTACTCACATATCTGTGCGCTCTAATTATCAATCGTAATTAAAGATATATTTCTCAGTAGGTAAGTGAAATTATCTATGTAATTGTGAGATATGCAATTGTTCTTGAAAATTAAATGTAGTACCACAAAAACTTTTAAACGTCTGTTGAGCAACTGTTCAACAGACGTTCAACAGACATTTTTTTAGACAACTGTCTAAAAAATGTCAGATTATGACGTTCAAATAAGTTCCGTTTTGCAGTCACACTTTTTTTAGACAAGTGTTCAACAGATGTTTAACTTTTTGTAGTAAGGTTGTACAATGTTTAAAAATCGTTTTGTTCCTATAAATACAAATGATTATTATGGTACTGTTTTGAGTTCAAATAACTTATAAGATGTGGTAAGCAATAACAAATACA
Source organism: Agrotis ipsilon (assembly GCA_028554685.1). NCBI lineage: Eukaryota > Metazoa > Arthropoda > Insecta > Lepidoptera > Noctuidae > Agrotis > Agrotis ipsilon. The sequence continues at coordinate 8,630,164 of CM052955.1, forward strand.
AGAATAACCATTCCAACACCAACTTAATTAGTGTAACAGCTCCACAACTTCACTATCTATTCCCCAATACACAGCTTGATTAAAAACGGTAATACAGTTAGAGCGACACTCAATCCTACTAAACAACATACTAAAATCCTTTTCCTATCCACTAAAAACCATTACAGGATATCTAAAACCCAATAAAAGTCTTTTATTCCAGTCAATGAACAGAGAAAGTATCGGACAAGTAAGGACAAGTATTATTACCCCGCTCAAGCTACTTGTTCGCACACTCAAACTTTGTGTGAGAGACAAATGCTCTCAAGGAGGCTAAACTTAGATCTTTTCAGATAACACGTCTGTCACTTTGATTTATTGAACTAGGGATCTTGTTTTTCGGCGACGATTTTGCATAATTAGTTTTGGATTTTATTCGCATTTACGAAAAGGCGAAGTTTTTTAAAGAGTATCCAAAAAACAGAGCAAGATTCTTTGGTTTTATGTAGAGCATAAGCTGTTGATTGCGGCTGTCACTTGTAAAAAAACGATTACAGTAGTTACTGGTAGCTAGAGGCCCGATTGTTTATCAGCCAGTCTTTGTCAGGAATAATGTCTTTCCCAGTTACTGGGATGTGGACGTCAGAACGCGGTTTCATAAAAAAAATAACGTGTGGCACTCGTGCTAGGTTTATTTTCGTTAAGGAATTTCTTAAATCAGTCGCCGCGCTCAGAGCTCGCGATAAAAGCTATGCAATAGCTTAACAATTTAACATTGCCCTTACTCTAAGAATTTCTTCCGTATCGTGGGTTCGTTTACAAACATATTATATAACAACACACACACAGAAACACCCAGTCCCGGAACAACTACTCGCAGATCATACAAATATTTGATACGTGCGGGGATCGAACCCTGAGCTACGGAAAGCCTTGCTACGAAAAGCCTACGTTGCTACGACAAGCCTACGCTGCTACGAAAATCGCTACGGAGCACAAAAACCAACTCATCCATATTCACACGTTAATTGTTGCAAATTAACAAAATCACACGAGGTACATGAAAGTTTTTGAAAAATTACACAGCTGAAATTCACGTCGGAATAAAATGTATTTCAGTATTTGCTGAAATTTCTCTGCAATAGTGTCGATTAATTAAGGGCGGTCGGTCTGGCTTACCACATGCATTCATGCCATTTTTAACACAACGTTGTACAAATGTGATAGTTGACAACGTATTGTTTAATTTAATTAGTTCTATGAATTTAACATGAGCCGCTTGGGAGTCGGCCCTGAATTTATGATTCGAATCAATTTGCTGTATTAGGCGCAGCAAAACGATAATGTTATAATTTGCGTTGAAACAATCAAACCACGTATGCATCAAAACAATTAAGAAAATTCAACTTCATTTTACCAGCTAAATTATGCACATAATTTCATTGTTTAAAGGTACATTTTGAAGTAAATTTCAAAAAAGAATCGGTGGGTTATTTTTCACGTTTGAAATCTCAACTTGTTTGCTTTGAAAACACTCATGACTTGCAAATGAGTTGGTGCTGCAATTTTTTTCGGCCTCGTGCATTTTCATTCTATAATTTAAAACCTTTCGGTTAAAATTTTAAAAATATTTTGGAAATTAAAATATGATAATGGAATGCGTCAAGTCCTTTGCAAAGTTGAACAAAGGAAAATTAATTGCATATTTTTTCTCATAACATTTAAATGTAAATGATAGATGTAATGTATAAAGTAGAATACAAAAGATATAAAAACATTGTTAGTTACTTTAACAAAAAACTGTTTTGCAAGTTTTCCATTTCTCACACTCTAAATTTTAAACGACAGTCCCTTTAGAGTGACTGTACGAGGACCTCTCAATACCCCTTAAACGCCTGTCCCTCCTTACTCCCATAATTCTGGGTAGATCGTTTATATTCAAAGTAAGCAGGTATTTTAATTCCAAACCATTCGTACCCTTTTCACAATGACTACGAGCTCACTGTCACTTCTGCGTGATTTCGCTAAAGGTATTATCGAGAAAATTGGAACGCTAAAAGCAAAAAATTCTATTTGAAACGATTTAATTTTATATTAACGCTGGGGAAAATTTTACGTGTTCGAAATCCTAGATAGAAAATTTTCCTTACTATTTTGGCGCTAGGAATATTTGTGCTACGCGAGAAATGTATATAAAGGAAGGTCGCATTTAAAAATTTATACGAATACCTCTGGAGTTTAACTAAAATGTGTTGTATTGGCAGTTTTGCAGTGGTTGGAATCATCATCATCTGCCTAGCCTAATAATTTAAAATCGTTTACAAATAAATAGTCTACCTATACACGTTGTTTTTATTAAAGCTGACTGGTGAGCCTCAGCTGTTAATTTTAATAAATTAAAATAGCAAAAAATCCTAAAAAGCTGTTAACAGTACAACACAATTTCTCAAAAATATACATCCCTACCATGAGCATTTTAATTTAGCATATTCGCGAAATAAGACATTGTTCGTCGGATGAATGGAAGAATAGAGGCGCGTTGAAGCGTACGTTGGTACACAACAAATATTGTACACAAGCTGGCAATAATACACAGCTCAGTGTATACTGTGTTTGTTTGTGTGTCGGTATGCCAGCCACGCTCATAACGACGCCATAACTTCACGCAAATTGTTTGATGGAATTTGTGACGCGAAAATGGTAATGCATTCACGCTATGCAAAGTGCCGTGAAAATATGTTTGTGTATAATAGAGCGATAATAATGCTAATAAAATAATAAGTCCGCTGTGAGAAGTGATATATTTATTTAAAAGGAGCAGTTGCTAGTGGAATCCACCGCGAAAATTATTCCACGGAAACAGGTATCAATCAGTGTACCAACATTCAAATCCGATCGAGTAGTTTTTTTGTGAAACAGTAATAAACATCCATCCATCCTCACACACTTTCAAACATTTATAATATTAGTAACATACGTTACATATAAAAAAAACTCCTAAAGCAATAAACAGAGCTATTTCCAACGCTTCCATCAATCATTATGAGTTAAAATCGTTGAGTAAAGATCACGCACTGTAACTATGTGCTAACAGCTCTAAAACACTGTATTTCTATCGTAAATCTGACGAATAGTAGCGCTTTTCGTAAACATTTATACTTCGCGAGCACTATCATTCATAGCACTCGTTTATATCGGCATAGCGCACTTCTTTGATACGCCTATAAAAATTGTATACAAAAAGATGCGAAGAAAATTTATGGTATCTACGTTTACTTATAATACTATCTATCGGGCTATTTTTATCCGAGAGATAAATCTTTATCATTATTATTCGAGGCTTTCCACTCTATTCATTGTTGTGTTCGCGATAAAGAAATGTTCGCTTGATTGACTCAACATCATTTTTGCTTTCACGTACTATGATGTATGTTCTCGATCCTTTAAGCTGTGAATGTTTCTTTCTATTTATAGAAATTAAGAGCAGGATGACATATCATGTTTACCTATATTTAGAGAGAGATAATGATAACCCTGGATTAGTATTGAAGCTCATGGATGTATGTATACCCACGCGACAATTAAGTCGCTTCTATAATCCAGATTGATAAGCGTTTAGCTAATTGAGTCGTGTAGCCAAATATACACACACAGAATAGATACTGGCATTAATAAACAGTCTACAATGGAAGAAATTAACGGGTTAAAGACTAGAAAATATTTTCTTCTTTTAGCTATTTACTGATTGGAAGTAGTTTGCAGTTTATCGTTCGGGTCAGTTCGGCACAGTCTTGGCGGCAAAATTGTTAAAACCGGGCGGCAAAATATATATTTTGCCGCCCGGTTATAACAATTTGAACAGATTTTTGAATTTGTAACAGACCAACTTAATCTGAACAAGTGCGCAGTACGAGGAATCGTGGCTAGGGACGGAGTAAAAGTAAAGCCGATATGTAAGTAGGTACGTACTCCGAACGTCATTGGGGCGTTGCCGCCGATATATGGATAATGCAAATTCCGCTCAGCTGTTACCGAAACCCGTCACAACGTCGTTATCGTAGGGAAAACTCAAGGAAAATTCAAGTCAGTGATCAAACAAATACTCCTATGGCTGTACAGTCAAACAAAAAAAAAACAAATGAACGAGTGAGTACATTACAGCTCAGTGAGTGCATTGCGAAGTATTTTCTCGTACTTTTCTTTCACGTTTAGGATTAATATTTGTGCCTGTTTATCCAACTGTTTGGTTGACAGTACACTCACCGTGTTTCTCGAAGTACCCTCCACAATTCTGAATTATGCGGGCGCCTGCTATTGTTCACACAAACGGCGGTATTATGACGATAACAAAACTATGAGCGCTCATATTATAGTTCTAAGTGTTAGTTAATAAGGAACGTGGAATTCTAGATTAGAGCATGATACAGCTTATTTGAATATTTCTTGTGTACAACGTATCTTGTTTTAATTTAAAACATGCTTATATTAATACAGTAAAACGGAGTGAATTGAGAACACAGGGGTGAAACGAGACCAACTTTAAAGGATTTTAACCTTGAATCCGTGTAAGTTATAGGATATTAGTTCTAGAATAGCTCAACGTTCATCAATATGTCAGTTTGTTCGAAATGTTAAAAATTAAGATTTTGAAAATTTGAGGGTGAAGACTTTTATGCAAACACCTTCCGCTAAATGTAATTAAAAAGTCAAGAAAGAGAAAATCAAGGATGTCGATCGACACCACATAGACACATTGATTGTGCTGGTGTGTACCCTATTAAGGAGTGACAGCACTTATTGACACATTTGTGACATACATTCGTGTGATCACTCCCTCCTTTCGAGTGGTTTTATAAAGAAGTAGGTTGTCGTAGCAGACAAGTCAGTACGTAAAAGTACTGGTCGAGCACGCAGAATTAACCCATTTTTTCTGAGGCGTTCGCACATACCTAATAGACACAAGTCGGTACCGAATATCTATACCGAACCAGGGTTAAGCATTATTTTGCTGATGTAAAATGCAATTAATGAAATATTTCAATTGATAACGAATTATGATTTTCTTTTGCAGTCAACTGGTTATCAAATAATACTTAAACTCTGTTTTCATTACCTTGGCAGGATCCTGGTGATTGCCAGTGGCGTAGACCGAAGCCCTGCGCCCGAGCAGCGTCCGACTGACGATGGAGCTGCTCCGCCGACCAGACATACGATCCTGAGGCACCGGCAACATCTTCCCTTCTTTCGCACTCACTCACACAAAACTATACCTCACTACCTATAACATTAGGTATATTTTAGATTTAACACTTTGATACCTATACTCTTGATTAAATACACACACATTCCTCTCCCTTCATAGATTTTCCGTCCCTAATTACACATCTTAATTATAATGGAACGTTACACTTTAGCACTTAATTTTAATGATGTTATATTTTTAAATATAGGCACTATTATTTTTCACGTCAGCTGCGATTTTAATTATTATTTTTTATCCAAACGTTGCGACTATTTCTCGTTCATCTGAAACAATAAATAAAAATATATTTAATCATTTAGTTTTTAGTTTTAGCAGGCAGAAAAAAATGGTGTGACAAGGGTCATCATAAACGGACGCCTTTCTCGCGTCCGCCAGTCAAACGCAAGATGATATGGGTTCTTTTTCAAAATGGCAACATTGAATAGACGTCAGATAATATCTGGCAAAACATTGTACGATGTTCAGACCTGCCCATTTACGATGAACAACATAGGGTTACAGAAACGTGTACACATTGTCCAATTTGTTTCGTTACGTAGGTACGAATGTGTCAAATTGTTGCGAAAGAAGAAATTATTTTCGTGTGCGTAAATAACAAGTTTGTAATTTGTCGAAAATAACATTCTAGGAGTAGAACTATTTTACTATTTTCATGTATTCTTACAATCTTTATCAGATATTTAGGACGAAATTGTTCATAAATATTCCTTAAGCAAAACAAACGTTTAAATAAACAAAAAGTTGTTTCTTTTTAAATGGGTTCTGTGACGGGAACGGAAGTATAAGCATCATGAGAGATATCAAAAACATATTACATGAAAAAGAAAAAGTTACAAACTCACAACACGTTCAGAAACAAAATTTTATTGGCCACATTTGTTGGCAATTCTAAGTCTTACAATACGTAGCAAGTGTGCTGCTCCAATAATAAAATACGCTATATTTCATCGCGTTAAGCTCAAATGTTAGAGCTTGAGTGCACACAACAGTAAACATTCGTACTCAATCTTTTTAAATCTCAAACGTTTTCCGAATGAAAACGACACACATAAAATGGACGTCGTTGAAATTGAATCGCACTCTTGGGATTAATTTAAAAAGTTGCGGTTTTCCCATTGTTCTAGTACTAGCGAGCTTCCTGTTTCGGAAAAATGTCTCAAGACGTTACCGTGACCCTGGATAACAAAGGACAATGTGAATAGCGTGTTTTTTTCAATTGACAGTATTTTCCCCTTCATCCAAAGCGAATATCCATTTTCCACACAAAAAAAAAAATCACTAGCAAGCTACAAAATAAATATTGATGGGAAATATTATGAAATATCGGTGTTTTTTCTAATCTTAGAAAACTAATGATAAACACCCTATCCTATCAGTGCCTGTCAATTCTCATAACTACTTACGTCATCACTGAACTTTGAGCTCCTATACAAAATATACATCGGCACCTACCTTCTACAACCCACGCAACCCTATAAAGATTATGCTATATTTACGAGACTAGCCCTACTGACATTACGTAGCCGGTGCAATTTAAAAATACTTGACTTTTATTGACACAGGCTTTCAAGCTCCCTTCACGGATCATAAGACACATTAAGTGCTGATCAGGTATCTAAACGAGCACTTAGCCAAGCGTTTTCCCCGTACGTAAAAGGATAGAGGTTTCTTTACTTTTTCTAGGATTTGTGGGAACATAAATGGGCTCGGAAGTTTCCGTGCATGGACTCATTTGGCGAGGTTTTCGGGCCTCCCGCCGCAACGCTAATGCAGGCCTACCCACGCGACGGATCAGGCGAAATTGGACGACCGCGATGTTTTCTCTCTGTTTGCAGATACGAGGCTTTGGGCAAGGGAATCCGTAAGTAATTTCAGTAAAATATATTCATGTTTTCCTTTCCTGTTTCGACAAAACTGTGTCGTTAATCTAAAACAATATTAAAATGTACAGAAACAGGTTTTTAAATAGAATAATAAATGCAGCGGAACTTAATTAAATGAAGTGTTGCTCCGCTCCGCATTCAGTTAACAAAACAGTACATTCTAGAACAAAAACATTTATTCAATTCAACAAGTACTACCGTCTGATTACCAACAAATAACCCTCAATCCATAAACAAAGCGAGAATCCTACGGTTCATTAGCACTTAAACTGGCCCAGCTCTGCATATTTAATCACTCAGCTGGCTCTGCTATTCAGAAAATAATATAAAAGAAAGAGAATTCCGTCAGAGGCAGGTATACTCGTTAACCCTGCGCCGTGGACACGGACAGTCGTGAATTAAACACGCGCAAATACGTGACGACGGGGCCTCGGCGCGGGAAAGATGAAGCGCCGGGAGTAGTCGGGTTAAATTGGTGTCTTGCAGCTTTGTACTAGAAACTAGAAGAGACTTTTGTCTCAGAATTTGTTATTAGTTGTTGCGAGTTTGAAGTTCTCTTGAGAATGGACTTCCGAAGCAGTATTTCAACTTTGGCAGTCAGTGTGCTTGGTCTGTTGTACCGTGTGTAATATTACCGTATGAATTTGTTGGGCGTTTGATTTTGATGTCAGCTTCTCATTACATGATTTTCTACGTCAAAGAAGAAAAAATGTTGTAGCAAAGTAATTGTTATTAGTTGTTTCTTTCAGTAAGTCAAAGTCAAGTCAAAAACCTCTCAAGAATGTACGTATCTTCTTTCTCCAGGTTGTATAGAAGGTTTTGGCTGCGTATTTGGACTGTTTGTTGAATTCAAATTACTTTGTACTAGAAATAAGAAGACATTTCTGTCTCTGAATTTGTTTCTATAGTTTGAACTTAGAGGATTCACAAAACTGTTTTGCACTTTGCATAGCAGTGTGAGTCTCTCAAGATGAGATTAAACGCGCTCAAATACTTAGTTGAAAACCAACTTCTTCTTTTTCTTTTTTTGCGTATTAAAATCATCAAATGAGTTCTCCCACCCACTGTCACATTTATACTAATGAAAATCCACAGTATCCTTTGATAGCCCTTTACGTTCCGGGGTCACGGTTGCTTGTTAGTCCCAAGACCCCGACAGACTTTTGCCCATATGAAAACAACTTTACTGTGCCCTCTCAAGGAGTATCAGGAAGCCTTCCAAAATGATACTTGAAAGTTTAATTCCCAAGAGTTTGTTATTGAATCCTACTAATATAAGAAAAGCGAAAGTGTGAAATTGCAAACGTGTCACGATATGCCGCTGTTAGTACACAAGTGATTACCAAACTGTAGCTTCAACGCTGAGTAAAATAGTAAACAATAAAATAATAAAAGAGAAGTAAATACACTAGTAAATCCAGTTGTCTTGGTACAAACCACATACAAAAGTCTGAAAACAAAGTGATATTTAAGTATCTGGTTTTAATTAAACGAGACACTCCACAGCTGGTTGGTGAAAGATTTAAAGGCAATTGTAAATGTAAATGTCGTAGATCCACTACCTACCTGAATACCTATCTAGTGACCTAATTCATTTAGGTTACATTTTTTTACTCACAGACTTTGTGAACAGATAATTATCAATGCTTCCTTTCATTAGTAGATTGGTCTGGTCATATTAACCTACTTTGCTTAGGATATTTATCTTAACAGTGGGAGTTTTTAAAATATGTCAACTTGATTGATGTCGCCTCCGTCATGTTCCCCGGTGTCTGGACAGACAGATGAGACTTGGCCTCAAAAAAAAGATTGTACAGCATTTACAAACAACAGATTTTAGTAAGATTAAAGTTTGTCAAAATTAATAACACATTTTTTCCAACGTTCACGGTCTTATATTCGAAATAAAATTAATAAAGCACTGAAAACAATAGCTCCAAATAACACAATCCGATGTCATGCATCGAAAAATTCAATTCTGCATAAAAGCCTGGCACTTATTAAAATACATAGTGCAAACGTTTTGTAACAAAAAAAAAACAAAAATCTGTTTCCTTCCAAATTCAAATTGCGGAATATGGTCAAGCGACCGTTAGTAAACGGTTGTCAAGTCCAAGTCTAGGGCAGTGAGCCTGCGAAATGAAGATGGACAGGACACTAATAACTTTACCCTAGAGAGAGAGTCCCTCTTAGCCTGGAGCAAGATGGCGATTAGTCTATGCAAATGAGTCTTATGACGCACACACTGTGACGTAGGTTTCTGCCCCTAAAAAATAAAGTCTATCCTTCACTCTTCAAAGTTAAATAATGCACAACCCAGAGTTATTACTAAGTTGTTAGTTCGCATAATTAACTGTTCTGTGTTCAAAAGTTGTAACTAACGCTTTAAACTTTCCTTGGAACTAATTTGTTTTGTTGACCTCGCTTGTGTTTTTTTTAAATGTTTTTAAGGGCCCGCGTTACGCAGAGTCACGGTTATTGTGTGTGATTATAATAAAGAACTTGAAAATTAAAATTCTACTTTTATTTGCAGAAGCAAACATTAAAATAAAGGTATCAAACGAAGAAACTCAAGGCCTACTTTTCGGTAATGACAATTTTTTCCTGTTACTGGGTGTATTTTGACGGGTAAAAACTACATTTCTTAACATATTAAATTACTAGCTTCTGCCCGCGACTTCGTACGCGTCTCCTGTTGCTTATGCCAGCGACAACGGGATCGTCAAAATCTAAGATCTGAAAAGTCTATTACCCAACTCCAAGAGCCCGGCAAAAAAAATAATGGCTTTTGGCCAGTTGAGTACAATAATATTCATCGTCATCGAAAATCGGTCCTAAACTGTTACCGCCGTTACTGCGTGGAAGAAATCCCAGCTTATGTTATTTTATAATTTGTATAATTATAAAATACTCACTATACTAATTTCACTGTATGTGAAATTAGTGATAGCTTTGATTTCCATATCAGGTGTTCCATATCTTAATATTTTATACATAAACAAATAGTGCTCATCAAGCTGAAAAACTTTTGCTAAGACGCCATTCCTCGGGCACGCCGCAATAGCGGCGGTAAGACCCCTCTTCGAGGAGTAGCTGGAGAGACGTCACGGCGTCCTTACCTACCGCATGACGCAGGTCCTCACCGGACACGGAAGTTTCAGGAGGTACCTGTGTCTGATGAGAAAGGAGGAAACGCCTGGGTGTCACCACTGCGAAGATCGCCCGGAGGACACAGTTAAGCACACGGTGCAAGACTGCTCAGCTTGCGCAGAGCACCGACGTGTCCTCACGGCGGCGATAGGCGAGACTGAGTGGAAAGCGGTCACCTCCTTCTGCGAAGCAGCTATGCTCGTGAAGAAGGGGGCGGGCCGCGAGAGGAAGAGGACTCTCTCTCAGCAGAAAATGCTCATCACGTGGAACACTTTTTGCTTTCGCACCATTTTTGTATCTCTTATAGTTTAGCTGGTCTGTTGCGGTTCTGCGCCAGGTGTTCAAGTTTCCAGAATAATTTATAGCCTATGTTTTGACCAGACTTAATACCTATACAACAAAAAAAGAATCATTCAAATCCGTCCAGTACTTTTTGAGTTTATCCCGGACATACATACAGACAAACAGACAAACAGATAAACAGACAAACAGACAAAAATTCTAAAAACTATATTTTTGGCTTCGGTATTGATTGTAGATCACACCCCAAGTATTCTTTTAAAAAAATATTCAATGTACAGTTTTGACTTTCCTACTATTTTATTATATGTATATAGATTATCCAATATATACTCCAAACAAAATATCGTAAACATATAAAAATGTCAAATATACTTACAGCAAATAAAAACAATATCGGACATGAATGTAAGAATATGTAGAAATATGTATAGGTAAAGATTAATTTTCACCGCACCACAGTCGACAGTCGTACGTGCAAAGTGGGTCAAATAATAACATCCCTTGAACATTGCCAAGCTCACCGGGCAGATAGATAACTCCACATTTTAATCCAATTGAACTTATTGAATTATCTACACTATCACCGGTTTATGGCCACGTCTGTGGAATTTAACATACGATGCGAAAATTGTGTGCAATAATTTAAAAGATGAGTCCATTAAATAGTACATTTATTTGCGAAAAAATGCCCCTAAAATAAGTTTAAGTAAGCTGTGTTCAATTCATCTCTTGTATATCTCAGCAAATGGTGGAACCTGCCTCTAAGATTGATTCATTACAGACAGATTCGCTGCTCATTGAAGCGACGCATAACAGATAGGCGTACACGTACTTAGACAAAGGTTAGAGACGTCCCTATCGCTTAATTGCGGCATATCGTGAGAGGATAAAATGCCCTTTAAAGGTTGATCACGCTCCGTGTAAGTGGATACTAATATTAAACTCCGCATGCCCGGATTTTGGACACCCTCAGCGTAACAAAGTGGAGCGATATTTCAGGCAGTGGTGCGATCATCAATCTGTATTACAGCGCGTCCCATAATGCATGGAGGCTGTAGGCACTACGTATGTGTCACCTTCCACTAAATCTGTCAATCGATCAAATAAATAAGGCGTTTTATTTTATTTTCAGATGGTATTACAATGGCTGACGGACGGGTTCAATTGATTGGACAATTGGCAATCGGATATAGTGACCGAAGCGAGGCAGCATTTAATGTCATCTCCATGCAGTATGAAACGTTTTATGCTCTTTAAGTTAATTAGGTCAAGTGGATAATTCATAATAGGTATTATTTAAAATTAAAAATGGAAAATTTCTTATGAAACCACATTATACTTATATCTCATTACTAATAGCATTCATATTGATAGGTATAGTCTTATCACATCTGTTTTCAATTGCTTTTAATTGTATCTAAGCAAAGAAATGCCTACCTACACATGAAGAAGAAAATCTCAGCCTTGACTGACTTACTCGTACATAGCACAAGTTAAAACCGCAGCCGAAAATAAAACTTAATTCAAGGCGACCACATCTGAATCCCGTGACGTCAGCCTACATAATTAGCAAAGTACAAGAACTAACATAACGTACGGTCGGAGTTACGCATATATGTGAACTTTACGAAGATTGAAGCCACTATTATTCGTGAATGTGAGCTCCTTAGCATATTTAACGTATTATGGGGTTAATAGGCAATGATGGCGGTTGTTCGTGCCTCCGCCACGAGACCGCTCAACTGGTAATTTCCAAACAGTTGTTGTTAGTTAAGGAGAACGTGTCATGGTTATCTTAGATTTTTCTTTAATTTTTATACTATATTTTCTTTAAATTTGTATGATTTAAGTTAGTGATTGTATGATTTGCAACCGTAAAATGTGTATTTACGGAATTATTGAGCAAGACGGATGCTTTGGGGGACTGTCTAATGTAAAATTGACCTATAAAATTGCTAATTTAATCAGTCAATTTTAAAATAATGTCGTTTGATTTATAAACTTTAATAAAATTCAATAAATTCTTGTTTGAGGCCATCACTTACTTGTAGAATTGTATTGATAATTATAACAATTATTATATTATTAACATTCACATTACATAAAACCTAAATCAAAACACACCTAAAAAAACCTGATAAAATTTGAATTTCGCAGGCAAGACTAGCTTTCCCCTTAACGAGCACCGAACCTCGGTACTTTGCGCGTAGTGAAGGATTTACGGGATTTGAAATAATACGCCGTGAGACTTGAGTAGTGAGTCGTTTTGATAATAGGGCTCTCTGGTGATTTAATGAGGATTATAATGAAGGAGCTATGTAAAACAAAAACGGGAGACCCTACTTATTTATCTACAGGAGAAAAATAACTGAATATAAACGTGGTTTACCAACTATCTACTAATGACACTTTAAAAGGATTTTTTTTTACAACTATCACACAACGCCATCTAGTCCCATATAATATATAATGTTCGTAACATTAATTTTGTTATCCTTGAAAAACTACACCTATTTAAGTTTTTAATTTTCATAAATATGTTTCATTTGTTATTTACATAATCTATATTAGAAAGATAACACGCACGATAAAAGTACAATAGACTAGGAAATTCGTAACTAAGTATTCACTTCGCAAATATAAATCAAACTGATTTTTATTTCGAATTTCAAATGCAGCACTTTGCCATCAAATAAAAAACAATGAAAGCAAACTTTTGCTAACAATAGTTTGCCAATGTTGGATTTGAAAAATACGAAATGGAACTGGTTTATTAGTTTACAAAACTATTCGGTTCGCAGAGAGCTACGGAACACAATTATATTTTTAAATTTTTCTCTTAGTTTTTCAGTACCTAAGAGTGCTTGCTCGTAAATTTTAAGTCTGCCAAGTCACTTTATATTCCCGTCAGTAAGTTGCCATTTACTTGCTTAAAATAGGGACGTAACGTGCATAATAACATACTTATTATCTAACATGGTTAAGCAGTTTCGTGGCAAAACATTTTATGACAAAAATTAAGCGTTAATTAGCACAATTATGAGCTTTTATTTTACTGTGTAAGTAGGTATTATCTCTCTAGAAATGGAGATTATCAACCCTGCGTCAGTCATTCATCATCTACACATTTTACAGACAACATGTTAGAAAAAAGTAAGTAAGTCATTATTGTTATTAAAACTCATTAAAGCTAACCAAAAAAAATCTTTAATTGGCAAATCGGACTAAACTTAGCACAATGTCAGATGGCAACACAAAGTATGTGAGACGTTAATTGCCAGTAATTGCAGTTACAAACATATTAAAAAAAAAAAAAAAAAAAAATTAACAAACCAAGTTCCCTATAAAAAGTAAAAAATTATAAAAATACGTCGCGTTAGGGGACTGCTCCAAATTATTATTACTTTTTAAAGGGAACTTGGTTTTTGTGTCGGGGGTTTGTTAAATTATAAATTTATTTGTAACTAGCTGTGCCCGCAACTTCGTTCGCGTGGATGTCGAAATTTAACAATGTACTTTTTAGTTGCAAGCGCTTAATTCAGGCCACGCTTTTCATATAAACCGTGTATTTAGAATTTTCTTAGATTAATCAAAAATATTTGACACTTGTATTCCAGGTTTATGTAGGACTATTTTCCTAATGCCCGCTCTCACCACACCACACCACCTCACCCCACACCTCACCACACCACACCACCTCACCACACCACACCACACCACACCACACCACACCACACCACACCACACCACACCACACCACCTCACACTTCACCACACCACACCACACCACACCACAACACAACACACCACTCCACACCATTCCATTCCATTCTGTTCTACTCTATGATTCCTTTAAATATTGCTTTAATTAATTTATATTTTTTATGTTATGTGAACCGATTACGATGAAACAAAATACATAATGTTACTTCAATTTAAACACGTCTATTCCAGGTTTTCTTTTAACGCCATCTGCCGTGCGTTGTAGTTTTGCTATTCGAATTCGAAGTAAGATCGCGCGACTGACGTACGAAATCAAATTGTGAGACCAAAGTGCACCCGTAATTTTACTTCTAAAACACTTTAAATTCAAATATCTTTTGATAGACTGAACCGATTCCAATGAAACAAAAACTAAATTCCTCTCCAAGTTAAAAGTTAAAAAAGTTATCTACATTAATTTCGTACATTTTACGTGATATCTGGACAAATAAACATACAAACAGACATACAGACAAACAGACAAAAATTCAAAAAATGCTAGAAATGGGTTCTATTGGTTGTCCTTTAATACCCTGGCTATATTTTTTGAGTTTTTTTTAATGTACAAAAATAACTTTTCTACAGTTTTATTATATGTATAGATTTTATACTTTTTATAGGTACATTCTTACATCATTTTATGTTGCTAAGAGTACTCCCGATTAAGTCGTCAATATTCCTTTTCAATACGCTTTCATTTGATACCCAACTCGAGTATATTTGCAGACCCTCGGTTACCTTTCCCCACTTTCACCCCCACAACTTCTAAACGGCTCAACCGATTTTCATCAAACATGTCTAAGAACACTCGCAGGTAAGTCACCTTTCATACAAAAAAAACTAAATTGAAATCGCTTCATCCGTTCGGGCTCTATGATGCCACAGACAGACAGACAGACAGACACGTCAAACTTGTAACACCCCTCTTTTTCCGTTGGGGGTTAAAAATAAACTTACAATAGAGAAAAGAAAGATAGAAAAAAAAACATGAAAAGTACCAAAAAAAAACATATACACATTCAAAAAACTCTTTAACGAAGATACTAAGTTCCACCATTCATTACATACATGTACCAAAACGAATCTGAAACAAAAAGTACCATTGAGTACCAGCTCGGGGCTTTACCAACTTCCTTAACCTAACATTAGTAGATTAACGCTTCCCCTAAACTTTCGCCTTGATTAAAACCACAAGACAACGTGACATGAATTATAAAACGGGATAATTTACTTTCTTTGCCGCCCTTAACCAGTTTCGAGAAGATAATGAATGTTATTTTTATTTTAGAAGAAAACTGACGTAGTAACACCCTGTAGATAATTTGTTTATATACAGCATATTCTAGGGTGGTGAAGTCTTTTAGAACGTGGCCTATTATAGACTATAAATCAAAATTTCTCAATGGAACCAGTATCCAAATAGCAATAACGTACATATGGGTTAAGTAATGGGCATTAGGGCGCTGAGTAATGGGTGACTCGCCGTCCGATCGTGAATGGATCGAGGGCATTCCACGCGCGCCTCAAAGAGCTAGCAGCAATCTGACTGGAGAGGATCCCCCTTAGAGGGCACAAGCCTGTCGTGGGACTGTCCCGGAACGTTAAGAGCTATTTAAGGGCTATTAGGATTTCAGTCAGTACGAGTTTTACAGTCCCTTCCCGCTCTGGATAGGAGGACTCATTTGGTGATTTACCACGTAAAGAAAAAAAGTTATATGAAAAGGTAAAGATAGATCAATGACCATACGGGACAAGCGGGAGATTGTGCGCTGTGGTGTTAAGGTTTCTGCCTATTGGCAGAATGATGATAAATTGGAATTAAGTTTTTAAGAGACAGGATACGTTTTCGTACATTTATGATATGATCCCACGGAGTTTGTATAGTTTTTTGGTCTGTGCCACATCCTTAGATATAAGTATGACCAATAACCACAGTGAAGGATAAGACACGTGACGCTTTTCATATTTCTACTTATGTGTTTAGTGTTTATACAACTATTCTATCTTACGCTTAAGTTACAATAGTACTGAAACAACATTTTAAAAAGAGCTTGAAAGCTTTTTTTGTATAATGATGATGACTGTACTTGCAATCGCAATGATAAGTAAATTACTTCCTGTACTAAAATCTTTTCTTTTGCGATCGCGTTTATAAATAATGGACAATTCTCATGTCGACAGAAACGCAACTCGTCAGAATTGCATCTCGTCAAAAACGCAACTCTACAGAAACGCAACAAGTCAGATTTTCAAAGACGCAGCTCGACAAACAATAAAATAATAAATAGGATTTTATCGATGAACGCCATATTAATACACGTTTTAAAAAATACATATCTGACGAGTTGCGTTTCTGTCGACATGAGAATGATCCTAAATAATGTGTCTTTCAAAGTTACTTAGGAACCTGTGATTCATAAGTTTATTTCTTTTATTATGCTAAAACTGAGACTTGTAATATTCCAGTATCGAAAAGTGAGAAAATAGCTATATGTATTCACATGTTAAAAGTGTAAACATAAGTAGCAAGAGATTTGAGATTTGAGTTAAATATTTTGCGCATCTAGGTGTAAAACGGCCAGTTTAAGCAAAATTCCGATTGATTTGCGTTTCCAGCAACATTACTGACTATTGATTCACGAAGTGAATCATTTCGAATATTGCTAAGAAGGCATTTTAGAACCGGCCTTACTAAACTATTCGGGCGGCGTATGTTGCTCAGAACGCAGCCATCCATCAGTTATTTTCAACATACAATCTGTATCTACGATAATATATTCCACATGAATATTATATTTGTTATATAATAATAGGATTAGTCTATTCTTATCGCAATCCAACACACGGAAGATCCTCAACTCTCCATAATAATCACGAGCGAATGATTCATACGATATTAAAGCGAGAGTTTGGCAACTATTCAACATAAATATACAACATTATATAATATACGGTGTTTTGTTAGTTTTTCTCAGTTTTATACAAAACAGCTTATCTGATTGACGTGAAGTTTTTATTGAAGTTTTGATCTATGTATATTGTTGGCAAGTTTTCTATTCAGAAAGTTTTTGAAATTTATCGCTTATCGAATACCTAAATGTTGTCGAGTATGTCTGCAATATCTATTTCATAAATTCACTTCAATATAAACAAAGAATTGGTGATTTTAGGTAATAGATATTTCAAATTTTAAGAGATGAACGGGGTATGTATTATGGTATATTAAGCACCGGCACAATAAAGAGCCCCATAATTATACAATAACTGAGTCTCTAACTAGTTTTAAAACACAGACACACAGTTTTAAAAATATTTTTATAACCATAATAATTTGCATTGCCATTCAAAGTGGCAATGCAGCCAATCTTCTGCGTACCTCCTTCCGTATGACTGCAATGTGGACGAGTACTTTGACGTCTAAAGTGTTGTCCCATTTTATTAATTTTACTTGATTTTTTTCATTTAGTCAACTCTTTTTTTGTAAGTTCGTTATATTATGCTAAGTTGAATAAATAGTCTCATTCAAAAGAATGAAAGTACGTACTCATAGACATGTTTTGAAGAACACGAAAGGTACCTTGTGATGCTAAATGTAAATGATCGTCAATTTACAAACTACCTGCCAAGTCTGCGACTATATTCTTAAGCAAACCAGACAAAAGGCAACATAGCAAGGCAAAGGGATAAAAAGTGCCGTAAAAAATTGTGAATAAGGTTTATTTTACAACCTCAAGCTACGTGAGGTCAACCTTTATATTTTTCTTTTCATTAACTCAGTGTAAAGAACTAGCTTTGCGTAATCACCATAATTAAATAAAGTCCCATTTCCCACCATTATTTATGTCTAATGTTAGACTTCGCGTGTCCCCGTTTCCAGGATATAATAATTCATTTGTGTTGGTAATTTATGGATTATTTAAACCTGAATTATCAGGAAATACAATCTGGTCATGTCCGTAATTAGAAAAGCATGCAAATCGGTTTACGTTCACATGAGTTAATGTTTACCTATACACTGATATGTTTTTCACAATCTAACTAGTGTATTATATTTTAATTTTAGTATTGTGTTTTATACCGATTTCAAAAAGGAAGAGGTTATCAGTCCTTAGTTTGAAAAAGTGATTACTCCGAGGTTTTTGTTCCCAATTTTGTGATTGTTTGGTTCGATGCAGTATACTTGTCGTTTGATCCCATAATTAGTCTTTTAATTTTGTGATTTTTTTTTTTTTGCTTATTTTCTTGTGGATGGCGTAGAATAGAATAGAATAGAATAGAATATCATTTATTTCTGAGTATATGGTAGGTACACAAAGATGATATTACAAAGATGAGTTCGCATATACTACCGTTGCCGGTGTAGAAACATTACAATTTTACAATAATAGGACTAATAATAATATACTAAAATTAATTTAAATTAGAAAATAATCACTATACATTTACTAAATACTATTATATTATTTATTACAATTTACATTATATTACCATTATTATACAATTCACATCATTATTGGAAAATTATTTAATCTTATAATCAAAAAATTCACTAACAGAATAAAAACACATGTCCAGAAGCCAAGAAAATAAAGCATGTTTAAATTTATTTAAAGGCAGCAGTCTAATTGTTGATGGAAGCTTATTAAAAATCTTTATCGCCATGCAGTAGGCATTACGACCATACAAATGAAGTCTTTGGGCCGGTACCAATAGCTGTTTTGGGTTTCTCTCTTGTATTCTCTTCGAAACATATTCGGTTATGGGGAATAAATAGGAGTGCCTTTTTACAAATAGACTTATTTCATAAATGTATAAACATGGCAATGGAAGTATCTTTAATTCTCTGAATAAAGGTTTACAGTGGTCCAAATAGTCAGCTCCACATATAGCTCTAATACATTTTTTTTGCACTCTGAAAGCTCGGCCTACATCCACCGAATTGCCCCACATAACTAGACCATATCGCAACACAGACGAGACATAGCCATGGTAAGCGCTAAGTACTGTTTCCCTACTTGCTATACGTCTCAATTTACGAAGAGCGAATTCAAACCTATCCAGTCTACCACACATCCCATCAATATGATCTTTCCAATTTAATTTGTTATCAATAGTGATACCTAAAAATGAAGTAGATTGCACTGGTTTCAAAACAACGTTGTCATAAAGTATTGTAATCGGATTGAGTGTTGTATTATGTGTTTGATACTGTATAATTTTAGTTTTATTTAGATTGACATGTAAATTATTTTCCCGAAGCCATTGCACTGCATTTTGCAATTCATTGTTCGTTTCTGTTTCTATTTTCGTTTTGTCTAAACATCGAATGGTTAATGTTGTATCGTCAGCAAATAAAGTAGAATTATGATTTAGTGTTTTGCAAAAATCATTAATGAAAATTATGAATAAAGGAGGCCCCAAAATGCTCCCCTGTGGTACACCGCAACTGTTAGTTTTCAGTTCAGAGTTATACGTTAACTTCATGTTATCTGACATTTTTGATATTGATGTTCTTTGCTGGCGATTCGACAAATAACTTTTAAACCATTCAAGCGCTTTACCTCTAACGCCATATCTCTCGAGTTTGCAAAGTAACCGCCCATGTGAGACAAAATCAAAAGCTTTGCTCATATCTAAAAATACTGATAGTGCTGACATTTTGTTATTTAGTGATTCTGTAATGAATTTCACTAAAGTAAAGCAAGCCAATGTAGTGGAACTGCTCTTCCTGAATCCAAACTGATTAGCTGTAAGAATATTATTTTTACTGACGTAGCTATTAATTTTTTCCTGCATGACTTTTTCAAAGATTTTTGCCATTATTGGAATTAATGTGATAGGCCTATAATTATCAATATTAGTGCGATCACCCTTTTTAAAAAGAGGTTTAACTACAGATACCTTTAGTCTGTCGGGAAATACTCCGTGTTCTAGTGACAAATTAATTATATAAGTCAATGGGGTTGCTATGATGTTGGCACTTAGTTTAATTATTTTAGTTGAGATTTCATCATAACCCGTAGCATTCGTGTTATTTAAAGAATGTATGATCTTTACTATTTCAGCCTCCGATACTGGGGTTAAAAACAAGCTGTCTCTATTAGGGGTAAAAGTAATGTTATTCAGGTCATTATTTAATTCATCAAAATTATCTTTATGGGTTACTTCAATAAAATACTCGTTAAATCGGTTGCAAATTTCAATAGGGTCTTTAATTATTTTGTCCTTGTATATTATATTTTCAATGTCACTTTTATCACCACAATTATTAAAATTATTTTTTATAATGGACCATGTCGCTTTGCATTTATTTTTAGAGTTATGAATATATTTATCATTATTAATTTTTTGTGATTTTGATATACATTTTCTCAAAATTTTAGAATATGTTAAATAAGTCTTCTTGTGGAAATTTTTGCTTATAGCGTCATGTTGATATTTATAATATAATATTCTTTTCTTAATGCACGATAATTTTAATCCTTTACTTATCCACTTATTTTTTACGGGTTTATTACCTTTTTTGATACGCATTTCGGGAAAACACAACTTGAAAAAAAGAATGTAAAGGTCATGAAAAATGTTAAAAGCCCTATTGCAGCATGTTTCTCCGTAGACTTCATTAAAACTCAGAGCTGATATGCATTTTAAAAACTTATTTATGTTACTTTCATTAAAATCTCTTACAGTTTCATACCAACATTTTAAATTTTCTGCTTTCTTGTCAGTTTTAGGGAGATAAAAAGCTAATGATTGGCCCGTATCATGGTCCGAAAGTGCTAAGTTGTGTATATTACTACTCAAATCATCGATTGAAATATTACTGGCTATTTGGTCTATACTGGCTTTTTTTCTGGTAGGTAATGCTATATGCGATCGCAAATTAAAGTTTTTGAGAATAGACATTAGATCTTTTTTTAATACATTTTCTTTAAGTACATCTATATTCCAATCTCCGCATATGATGATATGCTTTCTATTTTTAAGAGTTAGTTTATTGAGTAGTTGTTCTAACTTGTTTAAAAAAATTGAGGTATCAGAATCTGGTGTTCTATAAATGCAAATTACAACAAGATTATAGCCCGTTATTTCTACACCACAACATTCAAAACAAAACGTTGTCTTAAAATCTTTCATCAACGTTAAAGGTGCAAAACATAAACCTTTCCTAACTAATATACATGTCCCACCTCGTTTTTTACCTTGTCTCGAAAAACTAGCTGCTAAATTGTAATTCTCTAGATATAAATTGCCTTCATGTCCTAATTGTAAAAAAGTCTCGCTAAAACAAATGAAGTCTATATCACCAATCTGTTTCCTTAGCCCGTTCATTGTAATCTCAAAAAGCTCTAGTTTATTTAACATTCCTGCTATATTCTGATGTAATAATATAAATTTTTGTTTTTTAATACAAGATGCTATACTACGAGATGGAACGAAAACAGCTACTTTCTGTACCGTCATTGTTCGTCAATAACAGTGTTGGCAATGCTGGTTCAGTTTGTATGTCAATAAGAATGCGTTTAAAGATACTTCCATATATACATTTTAAACCAGATAATTTAAGTTTACCCGTTTTATACGAGAACATATCACAAGTTAAGTTTAAATTAGAGTCAAAGAAATATGCGTAATTATAGTGTTGAATGTCCATATAAAGCAAACTGTTAAACATTTCTACACGGTAATTGTATATAAGGGCTCCTTGTATATATGTGGGAGTACATAAAATTATGTTTGTTTTTGTTATTTGTGATAAGGTTTCTCTGATTGATAGAACCAATTCCATTGAATCCACATTTTTTTGAAAATCATTTTCACCAATCATTATAATACAATAATCTTCTTCGCCGAAGCCATGAATTTTGTTTTTTATATTTGCCATTTGTTCCTTTAAACAACTATTACTTTTCGAAAACCGGCAGTACTTAAAATGTTCTCCAAAAGTATTCTCTAATACACCCAACGGGCCATTATAATTGGAGTTACTAAGAACGCAAAGCTTTCTTGTTATTTTAGCTTTTTTGTGATTGATAGTAATCTTTATTTTGGTATTCGTTTGAGTATCAGTAATTTTTTCTTCACATGTATTTTCTCGAGGATGTGTGCTTTTTATAGATTGGCTAGTAGTCAATCCCTTTAATTGTTGCAATGGGATGGATGGGCTTTCATTAACTTTTTGAGGAGAGACTCGGAAACTGTCTGTCAGTCGACGTCGTACACTTTTCTTAGTGTTGTTGCTTGAGATATTTTGTCTAAAAGTCGTAAGTGGGCTTCTACACAACTGTTTGAGAATGTCCAGTTCTTGATTGGTATTTGCAATAGTTTTTTTAAGTTCCAAATTTTCTAATATAATGTTATCCATTTCAGTCTGTGTACTTTCCAATTTTAATCTTAATTGTTTTATTTCTTCTTTCATTTCCGCCATATAAGTTGAACATAATATATTAGTGGATAAATCGAGGCTTCTACCCAACAATTCATCACAGGACATTGCGCTGATATTGCTTTGATCAAGGAAGTCCATAGACTTTGATTTAATAGCGGTATATTGTCTCCGCAACGTAACGTTACTTATTTCTTCCATATTAGTTTTTGTTGTCGAAAATTTTCAAATTTTGTAGTTATAATAATTATTATGATACAATCGAAGCGTTTGCATCAAATAGTTCTAATGTTAATGAGAAAATATGACAGTCAAACATCTACAAAAAGTCTTCTTCACGTCGCTGAGATTCGAACCGGGTCACAGTGTCGCCCAAATCACATGCGTTCGCCTTTCTGCCATATGAATATTAACAATCTTGTCGAAATAAGTAATTACAATTATGAATGATGAATGAGAATTTTGCTGGTTACTAATGTGGTCCAAAGGTCAGTTTTTGACTCAAACAAATAGTGTCCGTGTTGTATTTATTAACGGGTTTTTTTGGAGTAATATTTAAAAATACACTCACTTGTTCTTTTTATTTGCTTGAACTTTTTTGCTGATTTCTTCATTCGGGTCTTTAATAATATTGTGGTATAATAATATTATAGAAAATTTCACTGTTTCAACCGTTAGAATTCACTTGATGTTTTTTGTATTTTCTGTTATCAATATTAGATATTTTTGTTCACAAACATTATATAATGGGAGTCACGCCACACTGAATCGTATTCTTCACACAGATTTGATAAAAGTTAAGTTTTACTATTTTTTTAAATATTCGTACACGGAGCTAATGTTTACTATGGCTACAGCGCCATCTCTATTCGTAAATCTAATCGTAATTAACTTACCTACAGATTACAACATTTTGTGCGCATGTAAGAAAATATATTTATGACAAGAATACTTACGTTGAAAACCTGAACTAAAAAGGGTAAAAAAAACAAATACACACTAACAAAAAAGTTTTTCTGCGAATAATTTCTATTTTAAAATAGGTAGGCAGAACTCAGTATTATTTGCAGACAAGTTGCTAATCCGTCGGCGGCCTGTTAGTTTAGCGCCTATGTGGATGTTTGAGCTTGTAAAGATGATCTTGAATATACACAAATGAATGCCAACTATTTCATCGAAATCTTTATTTTGGTATCTTCACCATATTTTCCTTCATCACCTTGAGAACAGAGGTGATGAAATAAATTACAGAAACCAAAACACATTTTTGAACGCTCCAGAACCTTTGATCCAGTCTCGACCATCAACATCTGCCTGGCCTTTTCCCAACTATGTTGGGGTTGCCTTTCAGTCGAACTGTGTGCAACATAATATCAGTGTTTTGGTCGAAGCGACTGCCTATCTGACCCCCACAACCCAGTAACTGGGTCCCATGTGTCACCAGAGAGGACAATCGGGAAACATTATTCCCGTGTGTCACCATTATCCGAAAAATCGGGATTTTAATTTCCCATTTGCACCAGTTATAAGAAAACCAGTGGTGACAAATGCGAACAGACGGGTGATACGATACCATAGTTTTATTTTTTTCCGTTTTAAAGTCATCAATCCCGTCTAGAGTGGGATGGGAGGGACTGCAAAACTCGTAATAAGATACCCACTGATAAGTTTGGTTGTCAGACTTTCGAGCTTTTGACTAACGGTCCAAACCATGATCAGATATGTCATAATTGGTCACATTTGAGATAATTACGGTGTTTGCCAGGCGTATGATTGGGGAATGATCATATTAGCAGGTGGATGCCATTGGCCATCGCCCTGATATCGCTTAGCCGTCTTTTATGACTGCTATAAGACGCAATGGGGCAACCCTATCTGTTACTCGTCAGACCGTGATAAGTAGATATTTACATTGTGCTATGAATGTTACAAAAATATAATAATATAGACATACCACGAAGCCAAACGAGGGCTTAGCGTAGTTATATTTTTTAGCGGAGTCCACAAATAGGTACAAAACTAAAAATATTTTATTAAAAGGATGATAGATCAAAGATGAGGTATACTTTAGAAATGAAGTTCTTTAAAAATTGACAGTAGTATCTCAACGAATCAACAATTAACATTTGGTTTAATTGACACTCAATATCTTTCCGAATCCCAAAGTAACGGTGCTGTTATCATTCTATATCTTCTTTCTCCGATAAACACAAGCATGGGTATGATTTTCTCAATGAATGTTTGTTTTACCGCACGCTTTTTTTTTTTTTTTTAACGTGGACGCTTTCATCGCTTTTGTTTGTTTTTTCTCGCTTTTTAGCTTAATTTACTAAGCGCTTCGGCATTTATATATATTTTTAAAGAGAATAGTTCTATCTAACAATCTCGTTAGTAAATATGCTCCTATTATTTGTAATTTTCACACATGTCTCTAAGTTTAAATGTTGGTGACAACTGCATCAAAATTCATTACGTAATTTGGATGAACAATGTGGTTATTCAAACAGACGCGAAAAGCTGCTTTAATTTTAAAGTATGTGGTAGAGCTAACTGGTCTATCTATAATCATTCTATTGTGTTCCCACTTCTGGGACACAACCCTCTTTTCTGTGAGAGGAAGTGTACTGTAATCCACCACGAGAGCTAAGTGTGGGTTGGTAGATATCTTTGATTTTTTGGTTGTAAGACATGCTGATTTCCTCTCCATGTTTTCCTTTCTTATATTTACCATTTTACTTATAGTAAAGCGCCTGGCTGGATTTAAATTAATGATAGGTTTTCATTTCCTTAACTATTAGGTATATCTTCTGATTAGAGAACGGTCCATAAAACTAGCTACTCTAAAATATGTAATATTCCAAGATTACCAAATCTTAACCTCACCCGCGACAAGAAGACGACTAATAACTTCTATTAATAACTTCTAACTTATATGACCTCAAATATACTAGGTATTCTCAGCTAGTTTCCAAGCTGATAGTACCATAAATTAAAATTAAAACACTCCGAACTTCATGCAAGTTTGTAAGTGGCTTAACTTTCGACTTCCATTTTAAGTTGATATAATTTAAACTAACGAAATCAGTGGTTGTCTAATGATATCAGACATGTCTTAATATTTCACTTTAATTTCATTCAACATTTTGATGAGCGCTTCTCAGACCTTATTTTATCACATAACTTTAAAATAAATTTTCGGGTTTTATTTTACCTGTTTAACTTCCAGATTTATTTACCTGGTTGTGGGATTGTCTGAAAAGGTAACCGCAACCCCAGAACGTGAAAGGCTATTGAAGAAACACAGTAGATTGTGACACATGTCGGTACGAGCCTGACAACCCCAACATCGGACTCGTTTAATGTTATTACCACGTAAAAAAAAATACCTGACCGTATCAGTCCACTTTAACGCTACATTTTCCCATCCATAACCCTGTTCGATTTCACCGAGGCGTCGGCTTATCAATGAACCGTCTTGGAAAACGAGTAACGCTAACGTAAAGGCGTCTTTATCGGACGGAGGTATCAGCCATGAAATAGATAGGTATAAAGGTCCGTTTCGTACAACGAGTGAAAACACACACACAGATAAGCTGTGTGCTAGAGCCTTCGCCTCTGACTTTCTTTGAGATGTCCGTTCTCATATGTATGTGTGAGTGTAGGTACATGTTTCGCTCGACGAATAAAGCCTTCTGTATCTATTTAGTTTGTGTATCAACTACGCTTGACAGAAACGTTCGTGTACCGCGATATCGCGCCCACAGTCGCCTAATATCTCGGATAACGGTCATCCGTTAGTTTAGGCTCATGTGGACCTGCTACCAATGCAAAATGAGCTTCGTCCTGCTCATAATGGATGTGTTTGCTAATATAGGTGGGTATTTTCTATCAGCCATCAGTGATTGCATGCTCAACCGAGCTCGGACAGATAATTCCCGATCGTGGGTGGTTTCGTTCGGTATTGAGCGATAAACCATATGATTTGATGACGTCTAGTTTTATGTTCCGTTGTATGTATATCTAGGTAATGTATCTGTGGCGCTTATTATTTTACAGATAGTATATCTGGATAGTGTGATTGTTGATTGTATTATGTGAACGGAACAGGATATTGCGTGAATTGTGTGACGAAATAAGTTATCTTTATTTGCTTTTGTTTGTGGATATTCCCTGGATCGTAAGTGTCACAATAAAGGGATTATTAAGCAATCTCTTTGCATTAACGTGTAATTTTCACGTGCTTAGACTCGTACAAAAGCGAAACCCTAAATAACATACACAGATTAATGAGGATTACAATATTTTAACCCCTTTTAAAATCGCACTCCTTTTTAGGAACAAGCGAAGTTCTCTGTGACAGTATAACAACAAAATCCCCCAAAGCGTCTGTCTGTTCCCGATTTTCACCAATAGACAGAGCGATTTATGAGGAAAGTTTTTGTGTCTTATTTGTTATATTTGGCTAAATTAGTTGAAACATAACGAAAATAGTTGAAAACGTCAGAAAAAACTACTTGAGAACAGCAGTCTAGTCGTTTTAAGATGTAAAAGAACATATAGGCAAATACTCTATAACCCGTGCGAAGCCGAAGCGGATCGCTAGTTTCAAATAAGTTAAACTCAACTTAGATTACTGTATGAACACTCATCTTTTACTTTATTTGTTCAATACAAGCACAAAAGTGGTGATTCCATAAAAACCGTTCCGGGATCCAAAAAAGATAAAAGTCATGCGGAAGTTTTTCAATCTTTGTGAACTGTTCCAATTTCTATAGATACAGGAACTTATACTTCACAGACTTTACTTTGACTAGGAAACTTGTATAAAATTCGATAAGTGTAAAACTTATAGGTATCTTCGACTAGTTTTGGTCAAGTTTATATTTTATACTCGTTTCTCATATTTTATAATTGAGTAGCTTCTGTCCTTCGCTTTTCTAGCAAAAATACGGGCAAAAGCAATTATAATAATTGAGACATTTAGGATCGTTTTCGATATTATCCCACACAATTTTCATACTTTCTGTGATACACAAATAAAAGACTACCATTAGAGTAAGCATTTTCAGAATCTGATCAGCAGTTTAGAAGATTTCCCTGTACCGTCAATACCAATACTATTATTATGCTATAAGTGTGTTAGTACTTATAACATAATATAGTGTACAGTTCTGCGTGATTGCTCACAAAGCACAATGTATGAAATAAAGAAAAATGGGCAAAACATCCCATGCCTTGTAACACTTCCATCTATATTTCAAATGAAAGCACTTGAAAAGTGTATCATTTCATTGTATGACAGCAAACCTGTAAACCATGGGAGAAAAAAGTTATTGAGACTTGAAAGTCAAAATACCAACGAAACATAATGTTAGGCAGAAGTCGTGTATGTCTTAAATTATGTAATGCAGTAATGCATCGTTGATGTTTCTGTATTTAAAAAATGCCAGGAGGGGGGGGGGGGGCGCTTCTTGATTTAACCAATGAGCGCAATGGTAGAGTTTACCGTCAAATAAAGAAGAAAAGTAAGAAAAACGTTTATTTAAGAGCCGGTACAAACAACAAAAAAATAAAGAAAAAATAATAAAAAAGAACATGATAACAAATCATGATGATGTCAGTATGAGAAATGTATATAATAAATATATAATAATATGCAAAAATAATAAAACTTGCTAGTTTCTTTAACCAATTCTCGGACTACTTCAGCTCGTCCACGGTTCTGTACCTTAGCGATTGGGTAGACTATGGAAGTAGAAGAAAGGCGTCAACTATTGTGTTACGTGTTCGCGATCTTTACTTCGAGTCAGAATTCGCCATAGTGTGTTATTACGAAAATATTTTTATGGAAGATCTGCCGTAATTCACAGAGTTTATAATGGAACACATTGATTTCGAACATGTGAGTTGTAATATTTTATTATAGCGTTTTTGATAAATAATAAGGTGCTATCACCACGAGCGAGAGAATCGCAGCGATATTATCGTCATGCCACATATTTCCATATACTCTAATATACTCTATATGAACGTGTAATGATGGGTACAAGCGCTGGCGCTGGTACGCGTAATTATTTTCGTACAATTATCACAACTAACTACTACGATTTTCTTTTAAGGAGTCAGAAGTGGGTGCCAATTGAGGTCCGGTTATGTCAACGATGTTACTCTTTCTTATGATCTGTACAAATATTATTATGAGAAAAAGCTAAGAGGAATGTTTTCTTCTGAAAATCTCAATAACTTTTTTCTACCACAGTTTACAGGTTCGCTGTCATACAATGAAATTAAACACTTTTCACGTACTTTCATTTGATATATGGATGGGAATGTTACAAGAAAAGGGACGGGGTCACTTACATTTCTGCCCATTCTTCTTTATAATAAAATAATTTTACTTCATAAAAAGAGAGATAGATACAAGTAACAGCACAATCTAATTTATTATACATAGGTACCGACATAGAAATAGATCAATCAAAAAATGATGATCAAAGCGGAATGTATCAAAATTCAATACCACGAACATCGTTGTAATTAGTCAACCGATTTGGCCACAAATTGCTGAAACGATATTTGAATAGCAATGTACACATTTTTGCCAGCGCTGTATTTTGTACTAACAAAACAAACTCTTAAATTAACAACATTTTTATAACAGTTAACGTAATGAAATAGCTCCGATAGACTTTAATCTAGAGTGCAGATCAATTTGGCACTCCCCCAAAAATATTTTTCGCTAAATTTCACATTTCATGTGCTGTAAATATCCAAAGCAAGTATAAAAATAAAACTAAAATTATTCTTAGAGTTTTACCTGCAATTTTTGGTGGTAATGCTTTTCCAATATCTTTAGGAATTCCATTTCATTTAAATTCTTATTTTCGCATAACTTACTTCGTTTTCTAAACTACGATGAATACCTACACTAAGCACAGTTAGAAAAGCGAAGAAAAAACAATTTTTAACTTTATTAACTCAACCGTATAACAATTTTCATTGAATATTCTTAAACTTTAAAATCCTTCTTTAGCAAAGTTGTAAGAAGGGGCAATACTTCGGCAAAGATTTTCAAGATAAGAAAATGCTATTAAAAGCCGGAATATTATCGTTATTTTCTCGCAATATTTTCTTTTACAAAACTTGCTATTCACTGTCTATTTATGCAAATCAGCGTCATGACTTTATACCGAATTTCGAACAGGTTACAGTAAATTTTAAGAAAAATACACACGTTTTAAATTCGTGAAGTTGTCTTTGCTAGAAAATATTACTAAAAAAGTTGTACATGTAAGGGTTGGTTTGCTAACTTTAATCAATCATATGTTATCATCCATGACTTTACCCGCCTTTAACCATAAACCATCCCCATAAATAACAAATTTTAACTACCTGTACTTAAAAATCCGTTAGAAACATGCAAGTCATCAGCTTGGCATCTGCTCAGCAAAACCGTAACAAATGACGCAGAAAGTGCAAACTGTCTTTCAGGAACGCCATTCCGCACAGAGTGCATACAATTTTGCACCACATAAAAATGTTAGATATAAAAGTATTGGATGGTAAACAGAGAAAACTGTGTAATCCAATCTCCGGTCAACACCGGATCGATTTATTTTATACACGACTTTATGCTCCTAGACATACGGTCTTAGCACGGATCGGCGGCATAAAAGATGACACAATAAGTATAAAGCTTCTTGTCTATGTTCACACAAGCTCCCTAGACAGAAACTTTGAGAGGAAAACTGCTTTATGGATCGTATAGTTGTTAATTTAAATACCACATTTGCGTAATTATTTTCTCCGACTGAACTAACTGACAGTTTAAGTAGTTATGACACGTTCTCTTTTTATCGAATTTCTGCAGCACTAAATATTTGGCTTATTTTGATATTTTAAGCGCAAATCCGAAGCCTCACTGCAATGAAATCCCTGAAAAGCTCTGTCAAGTCCCTGAATACTTGCATGAACTTTGTGGGAAGCTAATTTCAGATACCTTCTATCTATCTTTCAAGATAAGCAAAGAGTTCTTAAGAAATTTATTTACGCTACTGATTTACTTAAAATGTACGTCTTGAAAGAATTTCCAAAAAAAAAACTCATGAATACAAGCGAAGACAAAAGATATATTCATCAGAGGCAGATGGCATTGGCAGGAGCTTTAACGGCTCTCACTAAATGTAATCCCAAAATTCCCCACTTACTCGTGACCAAGTAATCAGCGGGCATTACGGGTCCGACACGCTTTGACGGCAAACGCCTCTAATGTCGACTGAGACCGACAGCTTAACGTGGTACGACCGATCATTAATCTAGTTTAAAGTACGCCGCTTCACGGACCCACAAAATGTGGCCGTCTTGGTCACTGACATGCTAGTCCACGTTACTAGATTCTTTTATTGTTCAGACTTCGTTTCAAGCCATAAAATGTAGGTTATTTAGAACGTACATCATGCCGAAAGGCTGCACCGGACTGTTGCAAAGCCACATTTCGTACGGATTTCCATTTAGGTACAAAGTGGATACAAGCATAAATCCATACTCCCAGATAATACGTTTATGTTAGCTGACCATCCTTGGCTACTACTCAATAGGTTTTCTATAGAATTGTCTAACGATACGACTTATTACAGTTATAATGATTGTCCTATTTATTTTAGTTTGATATTGCCTTTCAAAAAGCAAGGTTTATGATCTTGAACACAAACGTATTTATTTATTAGATAACAATATATACGATATCAAAGACGAAGTCTAAAAAAATGTTTACACATATATAAAAAGAGAATAAGGGAAGAAAAAAAAATGACGTTTTACATCCATCTTCTCACAAAAGCTCAAACATTTACAACATATTTCCATCCATCTTAACGCAAATAATTCACACTCTGGTGTCGATTTCATATTGTTCTGTTCCTCTTGCTTAAACATGTACAGCGAGTAGATTAAGGTACAGCAACTGATACTGGTCCGGCTTGGAAAACAGTCCATGTCTGGCCTTTGTCCCAGCGCTAGCGGTAGGAACGTTATATGGCATAATGATGCTATGTCCCAAATACCAATTCAGCCAAATACGGATAGATTTCTATGGCAAAAACTACGTAACTATGCTAGAAAGTTCCCAATCAAAAGTTCTCGTATCAGTACACGTCCCCAGACTCAGTGACTACAAATCTCGTTTAGTATTTTCCAACTTCATTCGTCGGCGAAGCGGTCCCTTGCTTTGGCGAGTGCAAGTTGGATGCTACTTTTCTTTTGTCTTTTATTCTTTGCTGCAATTAAATTTAGTGGTCCCGAGACATCGCAACTTATGGTTCTAGGTTTTGGTAGACCGATTGTCGCAACTGATGCTATATTTTAAGTGGATCGTGAATAGAATAGAGTTTGTCACATAGCGTAGCTCGATTTTGAAACTTCTTACGTTACAAAATGAATCGAAACCAATTAAGAATCTTAAGTCTTATCTGATCACACTAGACCGACTCAAATCTCCAATAAGGGGCCCAGATTATGACTTCATTATTTTTGTTGAATTATAATTTTCCTTACGAAAAACTAACTATGACAAAGTGCATCCAAATATCACACAGACAGTTTGTCAATTATAAATTAGCTCGGATTATTCAAATGATAAATAAACGCACTTTAATCCTTTGTCGTATCTCTCTTAAATTTTAGCTTTTCTCTAAATAGGCATCCTGCATGGCGGCCACGCTGAAGGTAACTAGGCAATTTTTAATAGATTTTCGAGGGTCATCTACCCATTACCATAACAACAGGAATTCTAAATTAATATTCAGCTCAGCCTGGGGCTATGCGAACGTGATTCTTTAACACTACCTACACCTTAAATGCCATGTAGGTCCCAGGGTTACTAATAAGCCCGATACCCGTAATTTCGAACGAAGTTTAGATATTATATTATTGAAGTACTTAACATAAAAATTAGTCTCCACACGATTAGACAGTTATCCTTAATCCCGAAATTTTGTCAAAAGTGATAAAATCAAAAGTAAAAAGCATAAGTTTGGCAGGGTTCATTCAAAAGTGTTGAGTTGCTCTCATACAGGCCCGTATCTTTGTTGACGGACTAAAAGAGTAGACCCCCAGATTTGAAATGCAATTTAAACACTTTTAGGAGCCGTGACTCGGAAATAGCGAGCATCGGAGTGTAAAGAAAATTCTGCCACTAACGCCAATGACCCCTTTGCCATAGATAAATGAATAACTCTATCGAAGTGTGCTGAATCGTATGCGAATGGAAAGGTTCTGCTTTGAGCTTCAACACTGCACTTTGTGAATTAATTTCTTGTGCAGTGCTTTTAAAGTGTTTTGGCTTTTTGGCTTCGAAGCGGTTTGTACCCGACTGCTTCTGAAAGAGTACTTGTAATATTTTTGATATATCACCGTCAGAAAAATGTTGTAACCATTTATTTTAATCAATAACTCTCTAGTACTTTTATATGTCAATGCTGAGCTGCGTGTCGCGGGTTCGATTGCTGCACGGAGCAAATATTTGTATGATCTACAAGTAGTCATTCCGAAATCTCAAAAATTTGTTAGAAAGGACATTGCCCATTTTTGTATGGAAGTTGGTCCAAATGCTGCCCAGGAATGGGAGTACGTGCACTGGGTTCCTGCCACTAATGTCTGTCTATATGCGTAATATTTTAAAAATCCACACATGGGTTCCTCATTTATTTAGATTTTTATGTGGAGGACTTCATTTTTGTCTGCATGATTTTTTATCGTATTTTACACCTGTCCAAATGCTGCCCAGGAATGGGAGTACTTGCGCTGGGTTCTTGTCACAATCTCTATCTACAAAATAAAGGGAATCGTAATTTGATATTTTATTAACTGTAGAACTGTCTAGCGAGTAAAAAGAAACAATTGTAATAAGTGCGCGTTCCCGACAATACTTTAAAACTATAAATATTCTTTTTATTTTAAAGATCCCTCACATTTTGCCAGCCCAGGAACCCAGCGCACGTACTCCCATTCCTGGGCAGCATTTGGACTAACTTCCATACAAAAATGGGCAATGTCCTTTCTAACATCGAGATTTTGAACTCAATAATCTGAAAGCATTTAATTAATTTTACACGTGCAATATTCTTGGTTATACGTCGATTTCTCGTAAACACCGTATAAATACCATAGATCCCTACCAAGTAATCATGCTTATGAGTAAATCAACAAGGCGTGTTCATCCTATTCCCTTTTAACCACAAGTGTGTACGTTTTGCCCGCTGTACACATTGGGCCAAGGCATTGGGCCAGCATGTTGGGTCAAAATAACGAATACAAAATGACGCTGTTCACTCATTGGGCCAACGTGTGAACACTGTATGCGAAACATGCCAAGATCCTTTGATTGGTGCACGAAAAACTGACAACTTTCGGTTGGCCGGTCAGTAACCTGCCAACTACCAACATACCGCCAAGTAGGTCTTTACACGCTGGCCCAATGCGTTGGCCCAATATGTACAGCGGGCTTAACCGATATCGTTCACTACCAAATAGTTTACACATATCTCTTCGATTGTTTTGTTATCGGTTTAATTAATAAGGAAGGGTTCCCATTGTTCTGATCTCCTTTAATAATAATGATTATTTAATCGAATTTAGATCGCATGAGTATGGAGTATATTGATACTGTGTATAGAAAGTGTGTGTGTAGAAAGTGGTTGTTATACACCTGTTTGGATACCTACATATTCTCAGTTATTATTTAGCTATAGGCTCGCATTTGACCACTAATTCGCGATATTTTTTGTTTCACAACTATCATACAACGCCATCTAGTCCCAAGCTAAACAGAGCTTGTGTTATGGGTACTAGACAACTGATAAACATACTAATATATTTCTAAATACATAATTATTATAGATAAATAACACCCATACACAGAACAAATGATCGTGCTCATTTTGTCCTGGGTGGGAATCGAACCCACGACCTCCGGCATAGCAGTCAGGGTCACTAACCACTAGACCAACAGGCCTGTCGAAGAAATAGTCGACGCGTGAAGCAAGTTTGCCTAGAAATAACCTATCCACTTTTGAATTGGGAGCTGCCGGCAATCTGACGGGCCCACCTTAGAGGGCCAAAGCTTGCCGGGGTCGCGAGACTGTCTCATCAGGTAACCGTGACCCTGAAACGTAAAGTGCTATTGAAGGATCACCATGGATTTTAGCCAGTAAAAGTCTAGCAGTCCCTCCGGTCCCGCCCTGGATAGGAGACTGATTTGATGATTTTACCACGACCAAAAAAAAACCTGAACGATGATCTACCTATCTTATAATCTATCAAGCATGAAATTTATTTCTAAGACAACTCCTTATTTCATAGAGTTACCAATATTTCGTTTTTATATTTAGGGTAGACGCCAGATTTCCCTTGCGACGTGGAGGACATATCGCCAATATACAGGAGGATGCCTCCTTGATGCAGCAGGATTTGGATAGACTAAGTTACTGGTGCTCCCAGAACTGTATCCTATTGAACAGCGAAAAGTGCGTACATATAAAGTTTAGTCGGAAACGGCGTAATTTTGACACAACATATAATATTAATGGAATTCCTCTAACGGAAGTCAACTGTGTAAAAGATCTGGGTGTAATATTAGACAACAAGTTAACGTTTATCCCTCATGCAGACAGTATAATAAAAAGAGGACTTAGAGCTTTGGGATTCGTAATCCGTAACAGCAAAGTATTCAGAAAATTAGAAACAAAAATTATATTATACTGCACCCTAACTCGTAGTATTCTGGAATACTGTAGTACTGCTTGGCGACCTCATTATGCTGTTCATTCTCTGAGAATCGAGCGTGTTCAAAAAAGATTTGTAAATTACCTCGGGTATTCAATAGGAAAAAATCTAAAACGACAGTCTTACGCTGACAGGCTAGCCCTTTTTAAAATGAAATCTCTTGAGAAGCGGAGAGATATCTTGGATTTGAGGTTTATTTACAAACTACTTAGGAATAAAATCGACTGCCCGAGTCTCCTAAATACCGTCTCTATCCGAGTTCCACGTAGACCACCACGTAGACCCATCACTCCTTTGGCTCCACCGTTTCGTCGGACCAAATTTGGTGCTAACTCCCCTATACCACGGATGTGCAAGTTAGTAAACGAATACAGCCACCTCAACGATATCCACAATGACACACTAGTGACTTTCATAAAATATGTAACACCTTCTTAACATTATGCAAATAGGAAAAAATTATATTAAAATAATCTCTGTCCAAATCCCTTGTACTGGAATTTGAATTGTCAACTTTTTTTCTTTTTGTTATCTTTTATAAAATAGAACTAACATGTTGTGTTTACCTGTAATTGGGTGTGCAGTTAGAACTAGGATTTAAGATTGTCATATTTTTTGTATGTATTGCTGTAACATCTGTTGGTAAACCATAAATAAATAAAATAAAATAAATACAACCGATTTCTTATCTATATCGTTTTAGCTTCGGCGTGTTTTATTTTGGAAGTGGAGTCAATTATTATTGACGAAGCAAAAATTCCAGTATAATATATAAAGATTGATCATTTTAATTCCGAAAAATAAAAACTACAAGGTCGAGTCTTCGAGCATTATTTTTTACTCAGCCGAACACTAACTAAACTATACAGGTTGATTTTTTCAACCAGGCGTGGATGTGGATGGCTATCTCCGAAACTATGAGAAATATCGAAAAACGTTAAAAGGAGTCTCGAGACTGATTTTGACGAAAACTATAACTGCGTCATTAGATTTTAGAAAAAATAAAAATCTTGGCCAGGAATCGAACCCTCTGATTTTGGAAAAAGAATCACACCCTGTATTATTAGGTCACTATTGGCCATATGTGAACAGTATGCAATGACTCATGTTCTAAAGTACAATGTTGAGAAGAGCGAGCTGCTAGTTTTTAAAGCCGGAACTAAAACTTGCCCTGTTCCTCCGATAACCCTAAATGGCACCGCCCTAAGGCAAGTGTTCAAATTCAAGTACTTGGGCCACTGGGTCAATGAAAAACTGAATGATGACATGGACATGGATAGGGAGCGCAGAGCGTTGTCGGTAAGGGGTAATATGCTTTCTCGCAGGTTCGCACGATGCTCACGTGATGTTAAAGTCACACTTTTCAAAAGCTATTGCCAAACGTTATACACGTGCAACCTGTGGAACAATTACACTCAAAAAGCCTACAATGCTCTGCGCGTGCAATATAACAACGCGTTCAGGGGCTTGTTGGGGCTTCCATGGCGGTGCAGTGCCTATGGCATGTTCGCACATCAAAGAACGGACGGCTTCCAGGCGGTGCTTCGTAACAGAACAGCCTCACTGTGGTCGCGGGTAAGAGGTAGCACCAACACGCTTCTGAGCGTGGTGTCGGGCAGGGTGGACAGCCAATTCCTGAGGCATTGGTCGCTCATGCATGTCCGTAGTAATGATAATTATAAATTCTACTAACATCGCTATAAGTATCTGCCTACTAACATAATATGGACTTGTACTTGTGCTTGGTCTGAAATAAATATTTTCAATTCAATTCAATTCAATTATTACTCCTTTCGATAGTGTTGCTAATAAGGATCAAAGTCTGGGAAGTAATCATATACGGCAAATTTTTCAAAATTACGTGTATGATAAAATTAAGTGGAAGAAAAGATACCTCCAAAATCTTCGAAGCTCCAGCATTATCACCATAATATCTGTCCATCGCCATTCCAAACTAAATACAAGCCTCTTTAAGTAGTCTATAGCCGTCATAGACATTATTTATTTATTCCTTATCAACAGAATCCTTTCAAAATGACTGGATCTGATACTCATGACCACGGAGTTTCATAGAGGGGCCATATTTCGAACGTTATCTTACCCGACCCGAATTCGGTGTTAGACTAAGCTCTATTTACACGTATGACAAGATTCGGCAAGTTTACCCGATCTTCCTGTCAATGGCAAGATAAGGAAGTCCCGTGGACCATATGAATGGCCTTTAATTTTTGTGGGTTGCTTCACATTTTCAAGTTAAGATGAGACTGATTCTAAGAAAATGTTCGTCACGAAAACGGATGAACAAGATTGAAACCACAACAATATTACAATTTTGTGATAGCTTCATTCGGCAGCCCCTAGTAGAGACTAATAAATCATTACTAAAGAATAACAATAGCAGATTGCTTTTACTGTGTGTGATAGGATATTCAAAGCCAAGTATGGCTGAGAAAATATACCGTTATCAAAAAGATATCCAACATTTTTCATGACGTTAGCGAAGTTCAAAGTTGACCCCGAGCTGCGGTCTCTCTGCAGAGAAGTAAATTCCATTTTCAAATTTTGGGCGTTGTTTGGCGTCACCTTGTGGTTCAGGGGACGGCGAGGTGAACTCACGTGTGTCGTGTCTGTGTAGTATATTTTACTAAATTTTCAATAACGCATAGTTTATAGTTACTGATATTGCCCTTGGGGAGTTATCGGTACGGCAATTTTCCTGTCTGGTTACAAAGACCTGTAGTAATTAGTAAACTTTCGTCTGCCTATCGAATTTTCCGATTGAAAGTACGTGTGGTTTCATTAGTCGCTGTTACTAATTAGTTTTCGTAGTTAGTTGCTTTTTGAGCAACCTCCTTGGAAACAACTTCTGACTGTGACAGTACAGTAAACTATTTTGTCTTCGATGTTATTTGTAAGGGTAGATAAAGTAAAACTTAAAATAATAATAACGAACTATAGTGTGCTAATGGTGAGTTTACTGGTCGATTTTATCAATCGTAGAATCGAATCGAAACGTAGATTTATAAAACCGACCAGTGAGTGCAGCCCGAGCAAATATTAATACTTAAAAGAGTTTTAGAGTAATCCAAGTAATACCGAAGCTTCTAAAATAAATATCGCGAAGCTATGCAATACAGTTAATAATTCATGAGGGCGCGAAACGGCTGCGACAAATATTTACCTGCGTAGACGACAAAAGAGAAAATATTTTCGCGGGAATTAAAAACAAACGGGGCTGATGGAAGACATCTTTTTATTTTTATTTCATTGTATAGGTTTGTCTGTGTATTTATAAGTTTTTTATCTGACTTCGATCATACGATAGAGCGATAGAATATAATGGAATAAATAGAGTACCTACTTAGTCTGTACACCATACAAATTGCTGCTATAGTGTAATAGATATTTTACGTAAAATATTTTACATAACAACGAGCAACTTACAACAAAGACTATGTTAAGCAGAAATCAGAATTAATAATAATTAGCACAGTAGTATTGTTAGTAGGTATTAAGACTTATTACAATAGTAAATCTTCTCATAATAAAATAAATAAAGAAACTTAACTTTTTTTTTATTATACGTCCCACCCCGTGCTTTGCTACGTGTTACAAAAAATGTGATAAATGAAGAACCGCTCGACCGATTTTGTGCAAACTTCACCTAAATAATATACTAAATATTCCGAACAAAGCCTCAACATTTGGTTTGGATAGGTGAGCCCGTTCTTGAGTTATAAAGTTACAACAATAAGTATCACAGATATTTATATAATAGAGAAGAGATATCACGATAAGTAGAAGAACATAAGTCTGTAACTGTAACCGTTTGGTAAGCACACATGTTTTTTCCGTCAAAACCCTTTCATGGTCTTTTCTCCGTAAATGGGAGGAAAAATGTGAAAATATATATGAAACACAAACCCACGTTTTTCCTCCTTGTTATGTTTTTGTTGTAAGCGGTGTGAAAATTTACCCTTTTTCTTATTTGCACTGTTGCCTGTTTCATTCATGGAGAATGAAAAATGAATTCATTTTTATACGAATATGAAAGTCAATGTTGGTAAAATTCAAATAACCATGTGTGTTTGTATAAAAATGATTTTATTTATATTTCAAGACACGTTATCTGCGATATTACTCGTCTGTATTGTTTATGCATGTAACTGACTGTTTTAATACAAAATAACACGAATTGGGTGGCCAACATATAACGTTTTGGGGGAAATCGCGTTGTGACAGCTCATAAAAAGTTTATTAATTGATGGATCGTGTCAACTGCCCTATAAAAGCTGAATTACAAAGTAGCAAAATAAAGAAGAAAGTCGTGTTAGTAGAAAACAACACGACTTTTAAAAGCATGTGTTACAAAAACACGTAACACCTTTTTGGCCCAATCATCAAAACAGAAGGAGGTATTTTTACATTGGGCACCAGCTGAAAACCTGAGCTAATGGTACCTGCCGGGGTCGCGGGACTGTCTCACTTGTTAACCGCGGCCCTGGTACATAAAGGGCTAATTGAAGGATCACCGTGAATATTAGTCAGTACAAGTCTAACAGTCCCTCCCGTCCCGCCTTGGACGGCCGATCTCATAGGATGATTTGCCACGAAAAAATAAGTTAATGCTAGCTAGGGTCTTCCACATACGGCACCTATCAATATTCACGCAAGTTAGATCCGTTAGTGCCATAAGTGGAATAAAATAATATTTCATAAATTATTCCACAAATGGCATCTAAATTTTGTGTGTTTTGCGTTGTAAGATCCTCAAATGAGTCCTCCTACCCTGGGCAAAACGGGAGGGACTGTAAGACTTACGTTCCGGGTTCACAGTTATTCGATAGTCCCGTGACCCCGGCAGGCTTTAGCCCTCTAAGACCCCACGTTATATTGCTGACATTTCTTCGAGGCGCGCGTGTAACACGACACACCTTCAACCTGGGCATCCATATGGCACCTGCGAAAAATATTGACAGGTGCCGTATGTGATGTACCTCAGGTGCCATTAGCTCTGGTTCCATTTCAGCGGGTGCCCAATGTGACACACCTCAACAAAAGTAGTCTTTATCTACGATCTTCGTAATGATGATTTAAAGGCTGTTTTCAATAATGGAAACGCGGCACAGCGGGCGAAGGGTTAATTACTAGACGTGTCATGTTTTCTCATTGTCATGGGTGCAATCAAAGTCCATTAACTAATGGCAGGCGATGTATGAACGCTGTTACATGTACATCGACCGTAAAATTGGGTTAAGGCATGACTTTGGAAAGGATAAATCAGTTTGTTGATACCGTGATTCATTTTGTGAACGAAAGTTCCTATTTTATGAATTATCTTTTGATGCATTACCTGCTTGCGTTTTGCAAAGGAAAGATTTGATATACAGGGTGAATTTTTCAACTGGGCGTAGATGGCTACTTTCGAAACTATGAGGAATATCGAAAAACGTTGAAAGGAGTCTCGAGGCCGATTTTGACGAAAACTAAAACTGCACCATTGGATTTTAGAAAAATCAAAAATCCTGGTCAGGAATCGAACCCGATGATTTTGGAAAAAAAATCACACCCTCTATTATCACACCTTTCGATAGTGTTGCTAATAAGGATAAATTTCTGGGAAGTAATCATATACGGCAAACTTAAGGAAAACGTATAATTACAAAAAAACTGATTTATCTTCAAAGCAAAGACTGTATTTGAAACGTAAGTCGCCTTTTCTTCTTTAAAATAATGCTATTTTTAGTTCAACTCAATAATGTCGTATTGCTAAGTACAGTGGGATTATTGAAACGTCAAATCCAGTGAGACATTGAAAACAAATGAAATTTTATAATTTCGAATAAATTATGGCTCAGTAGATGTAAAGTAACATGGAAAAATAGCAATTTCATAAAAATCAGCCATTTCCTTATATTTGCCATATATGATTACTTCCCAGAATTTAATCCTTATTAGCAACACTATCGAACGGTGTAATAATACAGGGTGTGATTTTTTTTCCAAAATCAGCGGGTTCGATTCCTCGCCAGGATTTTTGATTTTTCTAAAATCCAATGATGCAGTTTTAGTTTTCGTCAAAAT
Organism: Agrotis ipsilon; assembly: GCA_028554685.1. Lineage (NCBI taxonomy): Eukaryota > Metazoa > Arthropoda > Insecta > Lepidoptera > Noctuidae > Agrotis > Agrotis ipsilon. The sequence continues at coordinate 8,671,754 of CM052955.1, forward strand.
CGGCCTCGAGACTCCTTTCAACGTTTTTCGATATTCCTCATAGTTTCGAAAGTAGCCATCCACGCCCAGTTGAAAAATTCACCCTGTATACGAATGTTGCTGTTTTTCTGGCAGTTGGCAATTAGCATAATTTTGCCAAGAAAAGTAGAATTATTTGATACCATGCCCACCCGTGCAGCATGTTTAACCGTAGTAGCAGTATTACCAACAGTGAGATGATATCCACATCGTCCACTGCTGGGAAAACGTTAAATCATTCCACACGATTTTCATTACTTTCTATCTATGGCTTATGTGAATGTCTGGTCCTTGATTCAATTTCGTTTTTTTCGTATTCTTATTTCATAAATTACATACGAAATTCTAGCATATGAGGTACGTGTTAAGGACCCTGTTATGACTGTGATAAAAGAAAACGATCAAAAGCAAAGCGCCAATCGAATCACGTATCAATAAAGTGTAAGGTACGATATGCCAATAAAAATAAGTTGGAATAGTCAGGCAATCGCTTACAACGATCCTCAACACACATTCCCCAGTTGACTCTTACAAACGTGTAGAATCTTAAGTAGGACCTCTTTTATCCCAAATCATAGCGTTAATACAGTACCTAATTATGTAAATGTTACATTGTTGGCTAACAACATGATATCTGAAACAACGGTCAGTCGGTCTGAGTACCCTTCATTTGTTAAATAGGATTTCTAAGTGCTGTTTTCTGAACTTTGAGTGGCTAAGTTTTTTTGTTGCTTTATTTCCAGCAACTCTATTTGTTTGAGAAGTTTTGGTAAGCTAAAGGTTGAAGGAAGTTTTTTGTATCACCAATTGACTACCAAATAAAGCCAGAAATTGAATCTTAAGTGACAGTTGTATGAATGACGTTTCTAACATGACACCTCACCCGCGCGGTCGGGCGGATGTAACACGGAAATGGCGCGTAACAGCTCACGCGGTCGCACAGTGTCCGGCGTAGAACAAGCCAGGTGGACAAAATTATTTTTTCATGGTTTTGGAACTATATCAATAAAATAGTTATTTCTATAGTAGAATAATATGTTATTTAATGAAAATTCATAGATTATGTGTAAAAATATTTTATTTCATGGGTATACTCAATTATGATACAGGATTTATTTTATCTTAATCGCCACAAATGTCAACACAACTTATATATAATTATACAACCTTTTAAATACAAAAATTATAAATCTAACTCTAAACTTATCTATTTACATTAAAACTAATTTTCACTATCAGAATCATCGGATTCAGAATCCGATGAATCCGATCGAAGATAGTCTTCCTGAGTTTGTGGAGGTCTTGGTTGCACTTGGAGTCGAGGTTCTATAGTGGGAGCTATGATGAGCTTCAAGACCTCCGCGCACAATTTATTAGACTTTTTTTTCGGTACTTCTCGGAGACTGTTGATCAAAGGATCAGATGTTAAAATCAACATATTGAGCAAGTCTCTATTCGTGGCAAGACGAGAGCACTTTCTGGTGTTGTGCTCTCTAAACCTCCGGCAATCTTTGTTTCTCGCTTCTTGGGCTTCCTCTGAAAGCTGCCCGATTGGAACGATTGCCGTCTTAATAACCTCTGTACTGTGAATAAGCAATTTATGTACAGTAGCAGGCATGTAGTACCACGAATAGAGACTTAGATAAAGTCTTCTTGTCTCGAGACAAAACTTTTCGAATTCAACAAGATTTATCTCGAAACCAATGACAATGTCCTCAACAACACATCAAAGTGTTTGATGATTGTCACATCCAATCCTGTGATCTGAGCACTCAGTTCGGGATTCCCAAAAAAACGTCGAGCTGTGTTTCCATCATTTGTGGAACCAAATCCTGGCTTTGGCTTGTCCACTATTAATCCCATTTCATGCTTGAATCGTTGTTTAATTTCATCTGATCGTTGTTTTACACTTGCTTTTTCCTCTGAAGACCTAGCTTGCCATTTCTTAATATCTAACTTATAACTAATGTGTAAAAAGCACTCGAACGAACGAATCCAAGCATGTAATGTTGACAAACCAAATGCAAAATTCTCCTGATTGCTATCAAAATTCCGTCCTTCATCATTCATCATTCTGGGAGTAGCCCCACAAATATAGCATTTTTGCGATGAATGTGTCTCTGTCAAAGCGTTGCACACTTTTCCATCAGTCATAGTCAACAGAAGCTTGTGCTTAACAGAAATTTCAGAACCACCAAGATCACAAGATGTAGCCTCCAAGTTGTTTATTTGTTCCAAAACCTTAGTTGTCTCGATTTTTGTCAATTTCGTAGTTTCTTTGGCAAAAACGAATTTAATTGGACGACAAAACATCGTCGATGATGGACGAGGATTTTGCCAGATAATATTGTTACCCTCGTCGATTAACCTTAGAGGAACGAACGAATAAACGAAAAGGAACTCATCAGTGTCTTCGCTGTTCTCAAATCTTTGTTTGTAAGCACTATGACCGGAACTTCCGTCACATCCCCATTTACTTATAAGAGTAAACGATGAATTGGATTTTAGATTGGGGAGTACACTTGTGACAACTTCTCTCTGAGCTTCCACTAAACGTTCTGCTGTTTTATTCAAAATAGCTTGTAGCTCAATTTCTGCTCGAGATTGTGTCACAACAATGTGCTCCTCGGAAGGATAACACGCTTTTTTTGATTTAACAATGCAATCATATGATGGAAACACGTGATGCCCGACTTTCATAGTCCACTTCCTAGTCTGTTTATATGTGTGAGTTGTTGATTTTGAATCAATGTAATACGCTAATGCCTCGTCACTACTTAGCGGTCTATCACTTTGTATAGCACTGGGTTGTTGGAGGCTAATGCATGCACTTGCAGAAGCTGGATTTTCGCTAATCTCTTTTATAACTCTAGCAACATTTTTATGTCCAGTTGATCGTGCAGCTACCTCTGCTGCAGTCATTATTTCCCCAACACTCCGCGATTCAACTAGATCAGCAACTCGACGTTTTTTAGTTTTAAAAGATGAATCTTCAAACACTTTTTTAGGTCTTCCGGGTCGAGAAAGGTCAGCAGATGAGGTAGAAGGTTGCGGTTGAGTCGATTGCAGGCAGAATTCTATATTCTCGCCTTCCAACCACAACTTATTCTTATTCAGGAAACGCTCTTTTGATTTTCCTGAAGACACCCACTTTGTAGCTATTTTCGAAGAGATACTGGCTAGTTTCATCTTAATTTCCCTTTGACACTCTTCAGGTATGTCAGAGAAATCACACTTAGATGAAATAAACTCAAATAGACGATCATTTCTTTCGTCTTTTTTGTGTTTAAGCCACTCTTCGAAAAACTCCATTTTACTAACGGAGTAGAGCTTATCTACAAAAAAAAAGATAAAAATATATTGTACTCAAGTGTGCTACATAAAATATATTACATAATCATCTATAGCCATGTAGCTAAAACATATCAAAAATTCAGCCTAGCTACAAGAGGATACATGGCTTTTCCAAGCCCGTAAAGTTAGAAAACTAAGAAAAAAACCTTTTTTTTTTGTGTGTTCACTGATAGTCAATTTTTTTTATGTTTATGGCACATCAAAAGATTCTAATAAGAAAATAATATAGTACACACCTTCAGAAGTAAAATCCATCACTAAAACTTTTCACAAAATTAGAACTGTCACCATGAGATGTTAGTGAAAGTGTCGCAAAAATGCAACTGACCTAGTTATTTGATTGCATTTACCTCATTACCTTACTTTGATAAACGATGACTCATCAGTATGGAATGTTGGACGTAAACAATTCTTGGAATCCGAGATTTGGGGGTGTTGTTTACAGATAGAAAGTACAAATTTCCGGGAATTCGATAATGACTTTTGTCCACCTGGCTTGTTCTACGCCGTACACAGTGGGTCGTCTGGGAATCGCGACAAATTATTTTTTCCCTAATATTGTCTTTCTCCTTTTAAGCTCTTTTTTAATAAGAGCCAAATTATTGGCGTTAAGAGCCTCTGCACATATTAATGACGACAAACTGCTCTGTTTTATATAAGCGCGCCGCCAACGCGCGTTTCTAAAAAACTCGTCGACGGCGCGTTTAAAAAACGTGGTGTGTTGTTATAGCGTCCTGGCCCTGATGCAGGGCATTTTTTCTAACTCGGAACAATTATGAAACATAATTTATTATGCAATACATAGCAACACATTAATACCTATGCATTTGCATTTTTCATCAGTCAGTTATTTCCTGTGGGTGTCATAAAAGAAGTTTATGATGATTGCTTAATGAATAGTTCCTGGTAAAATCATCAAATGAGACCTCTCACCCCGGGCAGGGCGAGAGGTACTGTCAGACTTGTACTGACTAAAATCCACGGTGTTCTTCAATAGCCCTTTATGTTCCGGGGTCACGGTGATGGTATAAGTCCCGCGACCCCGGCAGGCTTTGGCCCTCTGTGAGGGGGGCCCCGTCATTTTGCTGACAGCTCTTTGAAGCGCGCGTGGAACACGACGCGCCGTCGACACGGGCATGGTCCATGGTCGGACGGCGAGTTGCCCTTTACTCGCCGCCCGCATGCCCGCGCCTACGGTGGCCGGAGATCGTCTTGCGACGTCCGACGCCGTGGGCGTCCACCACCGCGGGTGGGGCGGAGGGAGGCCCTTGTTCTCTCTCTCACGTGGCCCGCCTCCTCCTTCGCGAGCATGACTGCTTCACAGAAGGAGGCGACCGCTTCCCACTCCGTCTCGCTCCGCAGCATGGCCGCAACCAATGCCGGGCGCGAGAGGCCTATCGCCGCCCGCATGCCCGTGCCATACATACTAGCCTTGGAACAAAAGTTTTGATAAATTCATTGCTTAGTGTTTTAAATTTGAATAGCTAAATTTTCTACTCGTACGAAGTTGATGCCCGGTGCTAGAATGGACAATTCGAAATAAAACCTTTACCTACCTATTTCGAACTAGAGACTCTTATTGTTACGTTTCAAATACATAAATACTAGGTAGGTATTAATATTATGTAGGATCATTCCTTAAGGCTACATCGCATCCCTTCCTATTTAAACATATTCGGGTTTTGCTAACCGCCACCGGATCTCGGAGTTTTGACAGTAGATGCAAATGAGCTGATCGTCAGCTGGCGGTTTTGTAGTGGCTTACATAAAACGGATCGCCTTTCATACAAACTGTTCCTGTTTTATATAACCTGCTTTCGGGCGAGGCAAGCTTTTCGAATTTATGTTCGTATATTGACGTAGGACTTGGTTTTACAACAATATACAGGTATTTTGTCATATTACGAATCAGTTTATTTTTAAAACCTCACAATTAGGATTTGTGTAGAGAGCTCAGTGGTATCGGCCCCGTCTTAAGAGAGTAAGTCGTGAGCTCAAACTTCGCAAGGTGCATTAATTTGTGTAATTAATTTCATCATCACTGCTCTCCAAACCGGTGAAGGAAAACATTTTGAAGAAACCGGCATGTACACACGGCTACACATCAAGCTATACAAAAACAGTATTAGCTGACCGTTTATTATGTGTAAAAATCGTACAAATATCGTACAAACTGGATTTGTATCTATAGCTTGATGTGTAGCCGTGTGTACTAGAACCAAAAAGTTGAAAACAGAAGAAGCCTGTTTACTCAAGTTTAAAAGTATCGTGTGTGAATGAGTAACTATACTCCATACCTCTTATTTTATAAATAAAAGGTAGGGGAAAGTAGGGTAATGGGAGTCAGCGGGTAATGGGAGTCACCCACACAAACACGAAACACTACATGAGACCAACGCGTAAACGGCGTCCTCAGCCCCCGCTGCCGGTCCCCGCGCAGCCACGAACTGCTCGAGCCAGTTGACACATGCGCTACTGAGAAACGACCATGTTGTGTTTTTGTGCTCCGCTGATGTAATTTTACGTAAATGCAAATTAGAAGGTAAGTGCCAAATACCTTGTAGTATGCGATTATGACCGTTACACTTACTTAGTTAGACGTTTCAAATTGTGATGTGCAGTTCAGATTATATCAGTGTATTAAAGATTTTTTTTTTATTTTCAGTTTTTACTCATTAGTGTAGTTGCGGGAAATGAGAGTCAGGTGACTCCCAAGGCAAAGGACAAGGAAAAAATACTAAAGTATAGAAGAAGGGTCCTGAAAAGGCAAAGCGCCAAGTATTACAAGAACAGAACGAGATGTTGGCACTGATTTCTGTATCAGATGTTGGCAACTTGGCACTGACGACTTATGCCAGGACGATGAGGATGATGACGCAGATGATGCTGGAAACAGATGCTTGGTATGCGACGAATTCGGAAGAAACAACGAGATGTGGTACAGGTGCACTTCGTGTGGACTATGGGCTTATGCGGAGTGCACTGGATGGGAGTCGGCTGAAGGTTATGTTTGCAATGTATGCTAGACTTTATTTGACTCCGATTGCCCTCCAGGGTGATCACCATTACCCCTTCGTTGGTGTAATGAGAGTCAAATCTGTTTTTTTTTTAAACTTTTATAACTTCCAAAGTTGATTGCCAAAGTGACTGAAATTGATCTCTAATGATAGTTTAATAAGTAAATTATGTTTAACGGCGGTTGCACTAAATACTTTCTTTATAATTAAAATTTTATTTGAGTTCTCGCTTAAGTGACCCCCATTACCCTACTCTACCCTATGTATAAGTACAAAGTGCCCATAATTCATTAAATCAGGCCACATTACATCAGGCAAACTACACATTACTAAAATACTTACCAACTTCGTTTAAAAAAATACGGAAATGCCCTAATCACCTCTTTAACCCATTTAAACTTAAACGAAACCGCTCAGTCATTTTTCTTTGAGCTTTCAAAACATTATAAAGAAGGACGGCTGATAATAAAATTACGTTTATACTTTTATACGAAAGTGATTCTAACGCCCCCTCGTGGAAAAATGACGCAAGATATGTTAATGTGCCACTCACTTTAGGTTATCTTTTGACGTTTTGGCAACACGCACGCCTCGCCGTTTATTCATAGGTTATTCATTATACAATATAAGTCAATATTTAGGTACCTATTCAAGCCTTATTTTGCTTTTGTGCTATTTAGCTATGGAGCCTTTTGAATACCGAATCGCAGTTTAACACGTTAACTGCCACTAAAAAAGTGCACATTTTCCGTTCAGGCCATGGGGGACAATGTTGAGCGATACTGAAACTTTCCATTCAAGCCGCGTCTGACAATGTTGACCGCGCGTCAGGCCTATGTTCAAAACTCTCTATTGCGCCAACGGACAGCATTATCGAGATAATTCGCTTATAATGTGACCCGCGCGGCCCTTTAGTCTATCCTACATAGCTTGGTTTTTAAAAGAAACACTTAGAAAAAAAAATATGGTCTTTGAAACGCATTACTCTTGAAAAATGAAATCACTTATAGTTTAGAGATTATAAGGAAATTAAAAAAACGTTTGTTACAGAAAAAAATGTCAATTTGAGCCTCTTAAATGCAATTAAAATGAACCTATACAAAAACAAAACTTAAAAGCTTATCGTAGGCAAGACAGGTACCATACTTTAATATAATTGTTTTCCGCTAATGGATTTTTTTGATAAGTCGCGCGGCCGCAGATATCTGGCGCTGATTTTATTTTTCGTGGATAGTGAATGACCCTAGCTATCATATACTCACGCCATACACCCAACATATTAGTACAATTGGAGAAAAAAAATTAAACGTGATTCGCTCCATACGAAAAATCTTTTTTTTTTCAGACAATCTATCAACTTTACCAGAAATTTCACAAGAATAAAGTTGTCAGGAATGTCATAAAGAATCACATAAAAAAAAATCGCATCGATATTGGAACTTTGTTGCCTATGTTCATTAATTTTCGAAATGGGATCACATGTGGCGGTGGGCGGCAACCTGACCGCGCGGCTCTATTTAACGAATTTTTGATTTTTCGTCCAGTGTGGCCATGGGGGTCAATGTTGTGCGATGCGTAATAACTAATAATAAAAGGATAAAATCATTGTGTTTTCATTTAAACACGTTATTTAAACATATAAGGTGGCTAAATAATGAATAAAAAGTATATGTGAAAAATGATAAAAATGAGAAATTTTACTTGGCTTGATAGCGTATATGAGCATCGGACAACATTGACCGCGTTGGCAGTGAACGTGTTAAATAAAAATAGCACCCGTGACAAAATTCAATCAAGATTTTTATCGCAATTGACGCCAACGGAGTCTTAAAAAATAACTCCCAATATTAATTTGGTTAGCAGAAAGGTTGTAAACATTTCTTAAGTAAATCTTTCGTAACCGAAGTCCAGTATTGATTTACTAGAAATATATAAACATTTCAATTTTAGCTTTTATAATTTGGCGTAAGTAAACAGCGACAGCGTCTCAATTTATTTCAGTTTGCCGATACTTAGTGAAGGACTGAAGAAATCACTGTCGAGGTCGCTGGAGATTTATGTCAATCGAGCACAACTTCCGTCGCCATTTTCAAAACGAATGTCAGAATTATTTAGACAACTTATGTGCAGTGACCTTTATGAGATTGACCACAAAACATTTTTTTTTTTGGGATAAAAATAATATCAGAAATACGCGGAGATTGCGAACATATCAGAAGGAATTTTCACCCATAGTGCGTACTACGGGTGGACATTCCTTATGATGTATCATCTCTGTTTTGAAAAGGTTTAAGTTAAAATTGTGCATGTAATTTTAACTATTGTACTACAGAGTAACTATATACGTTCATTAATTTAACATGTATGCCAGAGCATGCATAGAATTCTAAGTAGCGACCTTCACTGGATTTAACATCTTGTTTAAAATACAATGGTAGGTACTTGAAGACAGACAGCTGAGATCTTCACAACAAAGAGTTTTATTATTACTTCCATATCCCACACATTCTATGAAATATTATCATATAAACTTTGTGTGTATATTGATTTTTAGAGACAATAAAGTAGTATTTGTTTGTGGTGACTTGAATATAGATCTGTTGCATAATTCACCAGAAAAAAGTAAGCTTCTCTCATTATTCAAATCTTTCAACTTAACTTGTTTATTTAATGAAGCTACTAGAATAACTGCTACTTCAGCTTCTTACATAGATAATATTTATACAAATTGTAAAGTGAAAGACTCTTATTTAATTAGTGGCGTTAGGTCTGACCATACTGGCCAACTAGTATCTTTTGAGTCAGACAAAAAGGATCTCCTTAACAAAACAATTAAAATAAGACCTCTTCCAAAAAATAAATTAAATTCTTTTAATAATAATGTTCACAGTCACCTTTCTACCGCTAGTTTTGATTCACAAGACTCCAATATTAACTATGGCATATTATTTTCAACAGTCTGCCAAGAATTCAATAAAACCTGCCCTTTAAAAAAAGTTAAGATCAATAAAAAGTCTAAGTTTAGTGAATGGGCAACTGCGGGAATAAGAAAAAGCAGAGATGTTTTGTATAATTTATATAATGAAAAATCATTGACTTCAGATCAATCTTTTCACAACTATGTTAGAAACTATTCGAAAATTTTCAAAAAAGTTTGTGCTCAAGCAAAGTCTAAAATAATTAGCAATAAAATTAGCATTTCAAATAATAAAATTAAAACGTTGTGGCAGGTAATAAACAGAGAAACTGGAAAGACTCAACAGCGAGATCAGAATGAATTGTCCTTAAAAATAGACGATAAAATCATTTCTGATAAGCTAGAAGTTGCTGAGACACTAGAACATTTCTTTACTGACATCCCTTTACACGTTACGAAATCTCTCCCCTCTTCACCTACTTTAGCTGAAGAACTTCTAATAAAACATTTTACTAAAGACATACCATCCTTTGAGTTTAAATCTATATCTATTTCTACCATTATAAATGCATACAAAAGTCTCAATATAAAAAATACTGAAGATCTTTGGGGAATATCAGTCAAGGTTCTTGGTGAAATTATTGTTACAATAGCTCCTGTTCTAACAGACATATTTAATCAATGTTTGGACAGCGGCAAATTTCCTGATTTAATGAAACATAGCAAAGTAGTGCCAATTTTTAAAGCGGGATGTAAGAATGATCCCGCGAATTACAGGCCCATATCTGTGCTTCCAGCATTGAGTAAAATTTATGAAAAAATCATATTGGACCAGATGCTGTCTCACTTTAACTTAAATGGGATTCTGCATAGTCAGCAGTTTGGGTTCACAAGAGGTAGGTCGACGACTGACGCTGGTGTAAAACTCATCAGTCACATTTTGGAATCCTGGGAGAAGTCCCAGGATGCCATTGGCATTTTCTGTGACCTCTCAAAAGCGTTCGACTGCGACGACCACAATACACTCATTTGTAAATTACACCATTACGGAATTCGTGGACGTGCTGCTGACCTTGTTCTTTCCTATTTATCCAACAGGCAGCAAAAAGTAAATGTAAGTGGGGCGACGTCATCTGGGTCTTTAGTGAAGATGGGCGTGCCTCAAGGGTCAATTCTCGGCCCTTTTCTCTTTCTAGTTTATATTAATGATCTTCCGTACATGATGGCTAACTTATCGAATATAATATTGTTTGCCGATGACACTTCGCTTATTTTTAAAGTAGATAGAAAAGATATTGATGTCTTACACGTAAATGAAAGTCTAGCCGTTCTCTCGAAATGGTTCGCAGCTAACAACCTATTACTGAATGCGAATAAAACAAAATGTCTGAAGTTCTCATTGCCAAACGTACCGCAAGTTGGTCTAAATTTAAAACTTGATGGCAAACAACTTGAATCTATTGCGGAAACTGTATTCTTGGGTATTACGATTGATTCGAAATTACAGTGGGGCGCCCACATTAGAACTCTTTCGAGTAGATTAAGTTCCGCTGCGTACGCGGTAAGGAAAATAAGGCAGCTAACTGATACGGCCACAGCTAGGTTAGTATACTTTGCCTACTTTCATAGTATTATGTCGTATGGCATTCTGCTGTGGGGATCAGCAGCAGACGTAGATTCAGTTTTTATACTACAAAAGAGGGCAATCCGTGCGATTTATAAAATGGGTCCCCGTGAGTCACTTAGAGAAAAATTTAAAGCAATCGAAATATTGACACTGCCGTCACTTTACATATTAGAGAGTATTTTATACGTACGAAAAAACCTAGGAAATTTTAAGATTAGAAGCGATTTCCATAATATTAATACACGGAGTAAACACGAAATTGTGATACCCAGATTCAGGCTAGCAAAGACAAGTAAGTCGTTCGTTATAAACAGCATACGTTTTTATAATAAATTGCCCAAGTCAGTCATAGAACTAAATGACGGAAAGTTTAAAGCCCACATTAAACGTGTCCTTATTAAAAAAGCATATTATAAAATTAAGGACTACGTTGAAGACAAAGATATTTGGCAATAGTTCCTTCTGCTCATGCGGCTTCCCTGGTTCCTCAACAGTTTAATTAGAAATTAGGGATATTGTCTATTAACTGCTCTGAATCACGGTACTACCTTTTATTTTATTTTTTTTTTACTTGTACATTTTTTTTTTCTATTGTTTTGTGTTATTTGTCTCTTTTTACCATTTTAGATTTTTATTTTATTGTACAATGTTTTTATTTTACAGTCATTACCTACCGAACTCAAAAGTTATTTTTAATTAATATGTAGGTACCATTGGCTATTACAGCTTTTTTTTTTATATATAGCTTCCGTTTAGTGCTGAATTGTGAATGCGAGAACATTGTTGGTTGTGTAAATTCCTAAATGCCCATTATCGTCTAGTCTATTACGTATATACTGTTATATACTCTTTATTTTATATTTATATCTTTTTTTTTTTTTGTTTAGTTTTGGTAAGAAGGTCCCTCTTCTTATCGTGCTTACGATGTTCTCTCATGTCTAAATACAACTGTAAGAAAAACATTGTAAAAGAAATTATTATTTTTAAAGAGTAACCATGGAGTTTCTTGCCGGTTCTTCTCCATGGAAACGACCAACCCGAACCGTGCCATTTTTTTTTTTTTCTTGACGTTTTATAAGTGCCCATTGAGGCCCATGTAAAATAAAATATTTTGATTTTGATTTTGATCTGCCTAGGCTACCTTTTACGACAGATAGGAGCATCATCATCATTTATCATCCCTAGGACGTCCATTGCTGAAAATAAGTATCCCCTATAGATTTACAATAGAACCGGCTGGAAGTTGCCTACATCTTGTGGACTTCATCAAATCATCTGTCCATTCGACGTCTCACGCTGCGATTTTTGGTGCATAATCTCCATTCGAGAACCTTACGGCACCATCGGCCATCAGTTCTGCGTGCTATGTGGCCTGCCCACTGCCACTTCAATAACTCACTGGGCTATGCATCTTTGGTTCGTCTACGAATCTCTTCATTTCTGTTTCGATCACGCAAAAAGAGACTTTAGCTTTCTCATTCTCGTCTTTGGCTTGATCTTGAGCTCAGTAATAGGTTGTAGGATATTTTTTATCCCAGTATAAGTAATTATATCCGTGAGATAATTACGCAGGCGAAATCGGAGATCAATGGTAAGTAAGTAAGAAAGGCCTTTGGTAAGCAACAAAAAGCACTCATAATAAAAGGGTTATTTTGTCGTTATTTGTCAAATACGCAAAATGAAGCAATTACGTAGTATAAAATTAATGGTCCTAATTAAAGATCCGTTTACGGAAAACCATAATTTTGAAAGAGACGTTCGGAAAGAACATTAAAATAAGTAGGTATATGGCTCGTGGTGGCAACATGGTTAACATGTTGCCTATCATATACAAGGTTGTGAGTTGAAACTCGGGCAACCGATGTGTGTATCAATGAATAATGTACTTTTAGCTCGTGGCTAAATAATAACAGATCTTCGAAGTTAAGCCACTCGTGCCGAGGTTGGTCTACGGATGGATGGTCATCCGTTATGTCGAGTTTCCTACGACAATCGAGTATTTTAAATGAAATTATTACGTTTAGGTGGTTCGCGGACTCGTACTAGCGTCGCGTCTGAGTCTAGTATTGACGCAAAATAAAATTGTTCCAGCCTAAAAAGTTTTTGTAAAACAAAAGGAACAAAAATACTGTTTTATCTAATCAAGTTCATTCATAAAACTTCGTACAGTTATTGAAGAACTGAAGCGACAGAGTCATTAATTTTCATAAATGCTCACAACTGATAACACCCTCTATAAAGCCATTTATATACAGGCTGTTATTGTGACGTCACTGATTACCCACGAAACGTTAACGACGCTAAACGTTAGTGTTGTACTATTAACTATTATGATAATAGCACGTTATATTCACAAACACGTAGTACTAAAACTATTAATAAACTTGATATCATATGTCGCGAAAGTCTTAGTCTTGTCAATGTATAGTTACTAATTATGAGTAAGTAACAGTGTCAATGTGTGTCTAAATCGACTTCAAAAAAGGAGGAGGGGGCCGATTCTCGGTTTTAGAGATGGACATATAGACAATTGGCGAATTTGACATCCCCATGAATAGCAACTTTTATAATTTGTCAAAAAATGACGTCATTAGAAATTTTTGTCGAGTTCGACACCATCTCTAAAACCGAGAATCGGCCCCAAGGTTCTCAATTCGACTCTTTTTTTCATGTTTGTTACCCCATAACTTACGTCTGGGTGAAAAGATTTTGATGATTTTATTTTCGTTCGATGTAGAGACAGACTGACAGGTATCCTGTCACTTAATCCCATAAATTCAGTTTGGTTCAGTACTTTTTATTACGAGCAATTCTTATTGTTTTTTTCATGTCTAAAGCATGTTCTAGACATCTAGACAGATGTAATCAAGCGTTTCATCGAAGGTGACCTTGAAGGGAGCTTGGTTTCCATCCGCGAATTGTGTTTCAATTTGGATTACATCTGCTGTCTAGATGGATAGCATCAAGCAAGGTCAACATGCATCGGACGCTGGATTACATCTGTTTGTAACAAGCTTAAATGTTTTTTAAGCCACTGCCCGACACGAAGTTCTCCTGTTTTGGGTTTGTTGACAGACATTTCAAATTTACATAAACAAACATTTGTAGACTATAAAAATGTGTGAACTGCGAATCTGTGACAGGCAGCGCAACAGTAAGTCGCTCAGCCGCTACACTAACCATTTCTTTTTTTACATGGTAAAATCATCCTATGAGTCCTCTCACCCAGGGCACCCAGGGCAGGTACAAGTGAATTTTAGTCGGTACAAGTCTGACAGGGACTGTCAGACTTGTACCGACTAAAATTCACGGTGAACTTCTATAGACCTTTACATTCCGCAGGCACGGTTAACTGATAAGATAGTCCCACGATCCCGGTACTAAACGAAACATGTCGCAAACGAAGGGATAGATATTGACGTGGGTCAGATCGAAGATGATTCTCAAACCGAAACTGAACGTCAAAGAACGTAGCCAAAGCGGCGCATTAGGAAGGCTCCGCGTGACCGAGCGGAGTACGCGTGGCAGGTATCAACTGATAATGTGATCTGAAATCCACTCCACCACCCGATCATGCAAATGAAGGCCTTTTTTTTCGTGGTAAAAAAATCCACGGTGACCTTCGGTAGCCCTTTTAGAACCGGGGTCGCGGTATACGTATGTCCCGCAACCCCGGCAAGGCTATGGCTCTCTATAGGGGGGCCCCGTCATTATGCTGATGCTCTTAGAGGGTGTCCTAAGAGAAACGCCATATGTCAGAAGAATACTTCTGGAATCAAACATGAGGCTGAAACCGAAACGAGACACAATTAAGAAAAAAATTGTTTAATTTTAAAATACATCAATTTCAAATAAGCGTCTGAGTTTTTACGCTGAGTACCCAAGCTTTTCTTGTAATAAATCAAAGGCCTAACTAAGAGTTTCGTGTTGTACTAAAAATATTACTAGGAAGATTTTACGACGTTCTAAAATAAGCTTCTCAAGTTTATTCTGATATCTATTCTATAAGTACTTTTTTATGTCGCAGATACTTATTTCTTGTAGTAGGGGAGGCCTAAGGCTTACCTCCGCTACGTCTTTTTCTATTCCACTTTACTTAGCTTTAAATCAAAATTTAAGCTTCAACCAACCACTCATTGTATAACTGGGCTAAATTGGAAGTAAACAACAGTGTGGCAAGCCTAGAAATAGACTGATGGCGAGATGATCCCACTTTTTTAAGTCTCCCTAGTCCAAAGAACTCTTATAATTTCTTCTATCCGTAGTTTATCATTTTCTTAGTCATCATTTTTTAGCCATACTCAGTACTAAAAAGCTGTAATATGGCTTGAAATAAACTAATTAATCACGCAAAGTAGAATCGTCCTCTACCTGTACAGTAACAATGTTTCCTTTTTTTACGTTCCCCGTGCTGCGGAAATAACTGTAAGTCCAGTCAGCAAAACAGTTAAGTATACAGGCAGCAATACTAAACGGTTTTTCAATGTTATAAGTTTTATTGTAGCATGCGGCCAAAAATTGCATACATAGGTTTAAGAACAACTTTATTTCTCATAAGAATTACATAGATAATTCACTTACATAACATACATAACAGGATATAGCATGCATATAGTATACAGGAAAACGGTTTGAAAACACGTGTTTTGCTGAATGTAATCTAATTGTAAGCAATAGTACATAATTATGTTAGTATAATATGTCGTGCAAGTCCTATGTAAGGAATATGGTCGACCTTCCGCTTCATCTACAACGCTCGCTGCGCTTTGCTAAGCCTCTTACTGACAACAACACTATTTGTCATTTAAGTGTCGACAGCATACTGGGTTACTAAACAAATACGACTGAATAGATTTATTCAGCTAATCTACTACAAGAAGTAAACAACGTCTGTCAGTTTAGCAACTGAGTAAAATATCCTGGATAGCAACAACAGCGCTACCTATACAGGGTGATTTGTAATTCGATGCGGTCCTTGAAATGGGTGATACTAGACCTTATTTGCAACGATTTTAACCCCGACAACATGGGGCCCATACTGACTGGTTTTGGAGATATTCAACTTTGAGATTCCTCGAAAAATGTCCACTTTTCCCTCATAAAAAAGGACAAGGAACGCATCGAAATACAAATCAACCTGTATATAATAGACCCGGTTTATTTTGTCTTACTAATATTATAAATGTGAAAGTTTGTTAGGATAGATGTTTGTTATTCTTTCACACAAAAAAACACTGAAGGGATTTGGATGAAATTCGGTACGCAGACAGTTTACAACTTGGAGTGACACATAGTTATTATCCCGATTTTGTGTCTCCGTGGGATAATTTTCGATTAGTAACGGGTGAAACCGCTGTCAATAGCTATAGTAGGCATCGTGGAATTTTATGTATTTAGTAGAACAGATTTATTGGAAAAAAAAAACCTAATCATGCCACAAAAACTTTTCTTTTCCGACAAAAATGCTCAATCATGAAATATTTTGTATCGTTAATACGAAAATATTTTATTACTAAATTATTTCTGACATAATCTACGAGGAAGTTTAGGTACCTATGAGGCAGTTTAGGTACCAGTCTACATAATACCTAAAGGCCTATAGTAAGGGGATTGTCCGATGTTCGGTGTCAGGCAACATTGGAAGTGCTCGATCGAGCAACAATATACCATTCACGTAATCGAATGAGAAACTGTTCACATACTACGAAGGCAGGGGTGTTTAGATCGCTTACATTTCCGAACGACATCCTCCGAATTCATAGATACAATAACATTTTTTTTTTTTAATATGAACCTGATAGATCTGGTGGTGGTGTGATGATATGTCTAAATATGTAGATAACTGTAACTGAAAAAGTGTTTTTTAATCTGTCCATGCCTTACCGTACTTCTGCTCCTCCAGGAGTGGGAAGAGTCATAGGATGATTTCTACCCCAAAATAAATCAGGTCGGTTAGACTTGTTACTACTTAATGATTTTCCACAAATAAAATGGGAGGCAACTCCATTTCTATTGTCTGATATCGGAAACGGAAAAAAAACGAAATGTAACTTCAAGATAAACTTCACAGCATAGAAGAATAAACCTTCCAACAAATCTATATTAAAAAAAAACAGTATACGCTAAATTAAATAAATCTATAGGTAAAAAATAAGCTTGCTCATGCAAAATTATTTTTTAAATGGCCGCAATTTTACAATTTTCTCAACGATACAACTCAAACCACACTTAAAAACCTTGTTAAAAATTAATTCCTAGCAATATAAAATGCATTTTTAGCAATAAAACAATTTAATACAGCTAAAACAAGCGCGTAATCGCTTTATTATTCACTGAAATGTTACTAGGCTAAACACACAGCGCCCTAGTCAATTACTCATAAAGAATACAAGCAGTTCCTAGTGCTCATTGCATTTCTGCATTAGTAATGTGCTCAGTCCACATGCCATGTTGCAGAGGCTAACTACAGTTTAAATTGGTGTCAACCTCTGCAGTTTAAACTCTGTTTAATTGTGTTAGGGACGACTTCACAGTTATAATTTAACGGAGTTGTAGTTGAACTGTGGACCTTTGGCGAGTTTATGTGCTAATTAAATGTTATATGATAAGTGTATTTCACGAGAAGAAGTGCCTTTTATATAGTTAACAAAAGAGATATGGATGAAAATATACATTTTTTAACGTCCTCTTCAAATGTGATACGTATGTATATGATATAATAATACAGGAAAAGCATAAAAAACTTGCTGTCTGCATACATACCTACCTCTTTCTTCACAGTCATAATTTAACGGAGTTGTAGTTGAACTGTGGACCTTTGGCGAGTTTATGTGCTAATTAAATGGTATATGATAAGTGTATTTCACTAGAAGAAGTGCAAAAGAGATATTAATGCAGATAGAAAATTTTAACGTCCTCTTCAAATGTGATACACGTAGTCAAAATGTGTCGTGGGACTAGATGGCGTTGTGTGATAGTTGTGGAATATTATTATATTATATTTTGAAATTCACCGTTTAGTATCGAGTTCTAAGAATACACAAAAAAAAATTCAAATGAAAAAAGACTGCTCAACGAATTAACTAGCACATGATATTAATCATTTGTATAAAATTCACGCCAAACAAAAAAAAAGTAAATTTCTCCAGCAGCGTTAATGGGCGAAAGTAAAAAGTCACGTACACTCGATACTTTTACTTTTTCATTATTTTAATCTGATTTGTGACTTACGGTTTGGGACATCTACGAAACTAACGGGTTTATAAAGGAAAATACCCACTTTTCTCTTGTACCTTCGTATTCGTGCCTGTGTTAAAATAGGTCCCATTTTGCTGGCACGAAGGTGGGGAAAATGCTTGGGATTATTCTATTGTGGGTTATCGCACGTAGAATGTAGAATATTTAAGGAAAATAAAATGAAGAAAAGTGGGCTGGGTTGTAAACATATCGAAAGTATAGTTTACATTGGTTTTTTTTCCATGGCGGATGTAAAATTAACTTTCCACTGTGCGATATTTCTGTTTATGTTTTTAATGTAGTTATTGCCTTCCATTTTTCTAATGTTTTGTGACATCGAAAGTGACTAAATAAAACGCATTATTTAATTCTTCAACTAATAAAATTCAAAATACGTTGTCCTACTCGTATTTAAAGGCAGTATTTTTTATTTAAAGGGATACCTTTAATACTTACTTTAAAGATTATTTGATGTTAAAACAAATAGTTTTATTTACGTACATTTTCTCGTATCCACTCTCATTAATTGAAATAGAATTTAACTGTGTACACAGAGTGTCTGTCAATCGACCTTCACAATGCAATCACTTTGCGAAACCGACATATAACCCTATCCGTACCTGACAGGATCTGACTGTCCCTGACAACAGCCGAAGAAATAATTCCCGAATTTGAGTTTCTGAGTATTCGCATTGAAATCTACAACTGGATCAGACATAAAGAACCAAGTCACCAACGATTAGCGCACTCGCTGAGTGATTGGACTGCTGCACTGCGTGCCACGGGTTCGATTCCGCCACGGAGCAAATTTTGTATGATCTATAAGTAGTTGTTCCGGGTCTGGGCGTTTGTGTATGTGAGTTCATATGTTTGCTAACGTACCCACCACACAGGAGAAATTTCTAGTGAGAGACAAAGTGTCATTAAAAAAAAATTCACATTGATTGTCGCTGAGATGTTTTTAATTAAAGAAATCAGTCTCCTAATCAAGGGACGCTTGTAAAAATGCAAAGAAGACTCACGAAGATTTTTTTAATATAAAAGAAGATTTTATCAAATTGCTTCAGGCGTCATCGACAAATCTAGGAACATATATAAAAAAAAAATACGAATGATGATGATGAGAACCTTTTTCGAAGTTGAATCTACAACCTATCGGACCCCATCAAAATGGCTCCTTTCACCAAAACTCTGACAGGTCCTAGGCATCTTGTATGTACAGAATTACTTAAGTTTGACAAATATAATTGCGTGTCCCTATAGTTTCCGCAATCCGACGGAAGACCGGTGACCTACGTCACCGGTCTGTAGTGTTGTTTGTGTACCTATAATTAAATTAATTGGGTGAGCCATGTGGCCGGATAAAAATACGCAACCGAATCTTTCTCGAGGGCGCCATTAGTGGCGTGGCTACTGAAGGTTAATGTCGCTGAGAAAATAATAAAACAGTCGTGCGATAATGAAAACATATTGCAATCACTATTGTAATTACATAATGTTATCATTACATTGCTGTAGGTTTACCGTCGCATGAATCTTGAGTTGAGAATGTTTTTATATAAAACAAACGTCTGGCGTATCGCAAGAGTATTTAGAAAATAAAAATTCTCGTAATGGCTGATAATGTAGCTTTTATAAACTGTAAACATTTTAAAATAATAGTTTTTGATTTTATCTATTACAAATAATGATAGAAAATATCAAGTATTTTACCTTTATACTATCAGTGTAAATTACGAAATGTTTCTTTTAGGTTACTCCCTAATTGACGGCGAATTCAACCAAAATGATAAACCTAGTAAGTACGAGTATATACGCAACAACAGAAATGCATCATTTGTAAAAATCACTCTCAGACGTAAAATTACGTCGGAAGTTACTACAGGACGTAAAAAACAATTGCCGAGTTAATACTTTTTCGTGGACTACACAGGGTATCGAGGCCCTGGAACTCAAAAGGCAACTGGAAGAGCTAGTTTTTAGTCAGTAAAGAGTCCGATTAACTCTTTCAGTGTATCCAGAATGGGAAGAGTCATAAGATGATTTTCTACCCCAAAATAACTTGGATCAATAAGACTTATTACTATTTGGCATAATTTTATATGGATAAGAATTTTGAGAACTGGGTATAAAATTTTTAACCCTAAAATGGCTACGTTCAGCAACGGAAAGTTTCGTTTAGAAATGAAACGAGTAAATTCGCCACCAAAATCGAGATTCGCTGAAAACAGTATGGCGGCGAAGATTGATCCCTAACTAATCATTCACAGCTAAATGAGATCACGTCCAGTGTTTTTAACGAAAACCAGAGTCTAGTCAGCTCAATCATGATCTGAATACAAAACCAATATTTTATGTCACTGTGTAACCTCAATACTCTTGTTTAGAACTTGTCACTATTTTTTTCAATCATCCGATTTTTACAACTGAAGTGTTATACGGATTTTCCGTCAGGAATTTCTTAGTAGTTGCCACGGAGTTTACAATTTATGCTTCTACTCGTGTATTTAACCCCATGTTATGTAACCCCATGACTTTGTATTGAACTTTGTCACAATTTTACGAATTTTACTTGCAAATGTTTTTCGGTCAAGAATTTTTCAATGGCTTCAACGAAGTTTGGACTCGTCCTCAATTGAAGGTAATATTCTCGCCCCTATTCCATAGGAATCTTCCTTCTCAGTTAAATTATAAATGCGACCGTTTGTGAGGATCGATTGATGGATGGATGTTTGTTACTCTTTCGCACAAAAAATACAGTGTAGATTTGGATAACATATCATCATCTGATTAGCCTTTTCCCAACTATATTGGGGTCGGCTTCCAGTCGAACCAGATGCAGCTGGATATTAGTATTTTATATGGAGCGACTGCCTATCGAAACTTCACAACCCAGTAACTGGGTAATGCAATACCCCATGGTAAGATTGGTTGTCCGTCTTGAGAGCTTCTGATTAACGACTGTCAGAGAGCTACAAATGACAGCCGAGACCAATGGCTTTACATGCTTTCCGAGGCACAAAATGAAACGATGAAATATACTACACAGATAATTATTATTTATTCGAGGTTTAACTTGAATTAATATATAGGATAGTCTTTATCCTGGAATGATGGCGCCGTGTGATAATTACCGAATCTCACACAGACAACGTCAAAATTACGGCGCCGTGGGATTATGGCTGAAATTAACGTGGGCAACGTCACGGGCA
This sequence comes from Agrotis ipsilon, assembly GCA_028554685.1. Lineage (NCBI taxonomy): Eukaryota > Metazoa > Arthropoda > Insecta > Lepidoptera > Noctuidae > Agrotis > Agrotis ipsilon. The sequence goes on from CM052955.1 coordinate 8,693,135, forward strand.
TGAACCAGTTTAACAAAACTGGCAAAATGAAGCTGTACCATGAAGTACACCTCTGTGTAACCCATCGGGTGTACAAGGCGTGAACATCACGCATATTATATAATCCTTATATAAAATATAAGGCTACTTTTTAAATCATCGGGTCCTGTGCACAGCTGTGACTCGCTTTTTATGACATCTCCGCACAATATTTTTGGGGTTCGAATATAAATAAAAAGGTCCAATGTGTTTTTCAGTGGTTTTGAATGTGTGTTGGAAGAAATGTGTGATGTTAGTTTGTTATATCAGCTGGCATTACATATAAAACCATTTATTAATTTCTGATCGAGCTCATACTATTCATTATCAATTATTAAAAAAATATTTTTTGTCTTCGTTTTTAACTGTTTTGTTGATCACCAAGAATTGATAATGATATTTAGTACTTACTATGAAATATAACCCTGCTATAAATAATTCCTATTTAACGTTTTATTTAATATTAAAATATATGTATCTATGTCGTCTATGAATAAAAAAAGTTGTTTCACATAAATCATTTACATTTATACCCACTTAAAGTAAACATGTTCCGTCAGTGTTATACGTTCCCCTGTCACAAGGCCCTATATCACGTGTATTAAACATTTATGGGATCGCAAAAAAAAAAACATAAAGTGCGATAAAATATTTTCGCATTCGAGAATTTAATGGTTCTCTTCCGTTTAGAGGTCACATTTGGTGCGGCATGTTGACCTCTATTTTTCATGAATACCCGAAGCCATGATATACCTTCAACATTCCAATACTTTAAAAAAATCTGGAAAACTTAAAAAAAAATCTAGTTCTTTTTACTTTATTAACATTCAACTAAAGTACTTTTCTAATTTCTAAAATTCGTACTTGCCTTAAGCACGTGTGTTAATGAATTCCAAGGAACAGTAAACACTTAAATCGAGTTGTGGGGAAGTGATCAATCGTAAATGTTCTGTGTGAAGTTGCGTCGACGTCGAAGTCGCGAGACAGCGGCGCGGCGACGGCCGACTTCGACGGACCGCACGCGCTTACTGAGCTACGAGTGGCTACGAGTAGCTACGAGTAGCTACGAGTGGCTACGGGCTACGAGCTACGCGCTACGAGATGAGTGCAGATAGCCGATATGGGATATCGGTGATGGGATATTTGTAATAGGGTTAAAATTAATTAAACAGAAAAATAATACGTCTAAACTAATTATTGGGGTATGCAATAAAAATTTGAATAAAAATTTATGATCCAAGTAGCAAATTTTAAACCTCTGAGAGTGATTACTATTTTATTCGTGTTTTATTTTTATTTTGGTTCTAATTTTTTATTAAATTTGGAAATTAAGTACAGTGCAAATTGTTAACATTTAATAAATATGAAGTTTAAATAAAGAAATATTTATCTAGTTGCAATAAAGTAAGTATTCATTAAGTAAGAATTTGAAAAAGTATCTATTTTCATATATATATTTTTTTTTCATTTTATTAGTCACATTAACAAGCAAATATAATAACAATAATAAACAGCAGTTTCTATTTAGATAACGAGTTCAACACTTAAGCAGAATCAAAAGCAAACCACGTTCCGTAATTTAAATAATTAAAATCCATTGTACAAAGATTTCATTAGCACTAGTACAATAGACAGAGCAAGTTATTTCTATTTAACCGGGCAAGAGGCAACTCTTTAGTTTTATAAGAAGAACTGTGCCAAGTGAATAGAGCTCACTTTACTGTTTTACAAATAGTAAGCCCACGTTTGCAAGGGAGAATTTTTCACGACCATTTTTTGTGTGCACATAGGATTTTCAACTTTATGCGTATAGCCGAGTGTTGAAAATATTATTGAGTGTTAACGCGTAAAAAAATGCATTGTTGCATTTTCGATTTTCCAGATTTCAGGCAATAGACTAGACAAGGTGAAATTTTGACAGCTTTAACGATGAAAAATAATAACCTGTATTGTTGATACATGGTACCGTAAAACTTTGGAAAAAAAGCTTTTTCAACAAAAAATTTAACCGCCTTCAAAACCAACCACTAAAAAAGGGTAAAATAACCTACGAAATAACTTTTCTTTCGGAAGTCGGTGTTTTTTTTATCATTGTCTTTTTTGCCACCGACTTCCGAAAGAAAAGTTATTTTGTAGGTTATTTTACCCTTTTTTAGTGGTTGTTTTTGAAGGCGGTTACAGTTTTTTTTTAAAAAGCTTTTATTTTACTCTTTTTAGTTTAAATATTCAACCCAAATTCTTGTCAAATTGGTACATCATTTTCTAACATGTGCACTAGAAATTTGTAGTCCGTAGCTCCGGTAATAACATCGCTCATGTACAAAATTAGCTAATAAAATTCCCTATCTTAAAAACTACTGAACCGATTTTGATGAAACTTGCAGTGTTACCTCAGTTGAACAATACCTAGTATAACAAAAAAAGAATGACTTAAATCGGACTTATAGTTCCAGAGATAAGCGAATACAAACTAAATCAGTCGATGCCTACTCCTTACTGTTAAGGAGTTGCAACTTCCATCATCAGCTCAGCTACATGAGATTATGATTACCATACGCAAATACTTAAATTACTTCATAATATTTGCGAAAAACTATATGTGGGCCTATAAAATTCGAGGGTTGCCCTCGAATTTTATAGGCCCACATATAGGATTCTCCAGGATCCAATCATCAGATATTGACTTGGTGAATATGGGACCACTCCGAAAGCATTTCCTTTCGAACAAAAAAAGAATTTTGAAAATCGGTCCACAATCGCCGGAGAAATCACGTAACAAACACACAAAAAAAAAACATACCCTCGAATTGATAACCTCCTTCTTTTTGAAGTCGGTTAAAAATAGGAAACATTTTAATCATTCCTTTATCCAAATTGCCACTAATCTGAACCCGGCGCGAACGTGGGTTATGAGTGCGGGAAAATACTCGGTATCGAGGGTAAACTTCTCAAACACCCACCACTTAAAGCCGGTACAAACATGCCAGTTTAAAACAAAACTATAACCAGTACTTTTTCATTTTTTTTTTTTAAAGTGCAGGTTTAGTTTCGACGTGCAGTCAAAATGTGGAAAAACTGACTGAATTGAACTTCGAACAGCGTATTATCTGTCAAAACTGGCTGTCCCGGGTCCACAGCCCCGAGTCCCAACACAGTACATTACAGTTTTTTTTTTTAATTTATGTAAATAGATTGAGCGAACTCACCCGATCTGACATTGAAATGAAACTCCTGCGCGCCGACGGAACACAGTAAAACTGTTTGGCGTTGAACTCCGACGGGATGGTGGTCGCAAGCTAAACGGCTCTGCCGCCAGCCATTACGTCTTAACGTAATACGACTGGTAGGATCGCTTAACCATGACAGCACGTTACAGGTAGACTGTGGTGCTGCCCAGGGTAGATTCCATCCAGCCCATGTAACATCCCTACGCTGGGGCCTTCAATAGTCAGCGTTGTCACTGATAATAACTGACGCACACTGAAAACTATTAACAGCGGTGTCTTTTTGTCGAGTTAGGGTGCAACTGGACCTCTTCGAAACTGGACCCAAGGACCAGTTAGTCAAATGTACCCGTCGCTAGAAACTATTCATAGCACTCGACGGCGAAACCAAAAATCTCCGCTACAAAAACTGACTAATGAGCGACTGGCCTAAGGTTTGCAGTCTATCAGCACGTATGACCGAACCTTCAATATTAATGTTTATTAAATTACTACACTGACAGCCATCAAAATATGACAGCTATTAATCATTGCCATTATTGACATCATTGTTAGTTAAAAGCGCTCCACTATTTGTCACTTGTCACCCATTGTTCGATTAACGAGCGTTTTCAATTAGTTGTTCATTTATATTTTCATCAATTATTGATAAAAACACAAAGAGATTTTGTCCACGTTTTTATTTGTAGACCTTGCAAATTTACTCACACGAACTCTGCGTCGATTAAAATCTTAATCTTAGAACCTGACTCGTGTTATAAAACTGTTTTCCTGAAGAATAAGTATGAAATAAATGAAATCATAAAGATAACATCACCATTTTCATTTCGATGACCCATTTAGCATTTTAATAACAATGTGTTTTAATTCTATCCTCCTAAAATACTGAATATACTAAAAACAGATTCTTTGGAAAGAGACATTATACCTAATTATTATATCTCCTGGGTGTTGTAAAATCAGCTGCCAATCAAAATTGCAAGTAGGCCAAGGTTTAATGCAAATTTATCGGAATTAAACAGTGTCATCCAGCCAATTATACAAATATTTAAACCTCATTTATATGCATGTAATCCTGTTGGAATTCAATTGAAAGTGTATTCGTTGTTTTTTTTTTTAATAATCCTTTAGTAGGCCGTATTAATCCGTAGAAGCTCTGTATATGACCCAGAAAGTCAGGAGGTAGATTGGAGTAGTAGGTTTTGACGTGTGTGGGTTCCACCCCGGACAACAGCGCAGATTACTTGTAATCTGGGGTGACAGGTGAGCAATCTCACTGGTTGATAGACCTCACGAAATCATCTAACAATAAATATTTAACATCATTGCCAATGTTTAAAATATGTCCTGTATACCAGGTTTTTACCAAACACGTGCACAGTAAGGTAATAAAAAAAACAATCCCTTGTGCACGTTTATTTAAAAAAAAAAAAAACTGAAAGAGTTATTTGAGCATGAATTAAATTCAACACACCTAGGTACACGAACGTCATAATCAAAGTTCAAAATACGTCCTGAATACCAGATTCGTGCCACAGCATGCGCACAGTCTTAGTCATCATAATAAATAATAAATATTTGTCATCGTTTCACTCGCTACATGAGTTGTCAGTTTTTAACAGAATACACGTAGTACGCTCGTAATTCATCGTATAAACTACATTCCCTCTGACACACGGATTTAGCTATTTGAAAAGCGAGTTAGTTTTCACATTATATTTTCTGTTCACATATTTCAGATCCGAAGTGGTTCACCCACTTTCTTAAACAAACGGTTCGAGATGAAATAACAAAGTCATTTTGTTTCTTCAAAATATTTGTATTAATATTATGAATTTGAATGTGTATGTTTGCGTCTAAAAATAATTACTCAATCGTTTTATTGAAAGTACAAAGATAGACCCTAGATACTAGCATTATATTATCTGTGCCCTAGATATGGCTAAAGACCATGTAAGGGGGAGACGGAGCAAGACGCAGGCACCAGCTAGTATTAAATATATGGATCTATTTAATTATATATCTGTCTATCTATCTATATCTTATGTATATCTGGTTGATTGACTGAAATTCACGTCGTTTTAATGTCGCTTTCAAATTCAAACTACTTAGGTTTTGTTCAAGTGCTACATTAATTTATTGATACACTTTAAGAGTTGTACTAGTTCCATTTTAATAAAATCAAATATGAAACTTGTTATTCTGTAAATGATCAATACCTAAGTTAATACTTAAGTATAGAACAAGAAGAAAAAAAGCTATATCGTTGAGCTCCTTGAATTACGAGCTACACGATAACTGACAAATGCTTGCACTGACTGCACAGATCCACTCAAATCTGTGTCTTCAAAGACCGTCTCAGGTACTAACCTACATGATCCCCGTATGACATGACCGATAATCTGATGTCTGGACTCTAAAAGAGACAGTGACCTCTGAGTTTGTTTCATCAAAATCCATTCAGCTGTTCTGACGTGATTGAGTATCAAACATTCATACATAGAAACAACAAATTTTCACAAATAATATTACTTAAATTCCCTAACTTGCCGGACTGGTATTACTCAATATGGATAGGAAAATTACATCAGAAATCAATGAAAAGACAAGAAACAGGCACATAATGTTCACACTTTCTTAATCAAAGTTGAACTGGAACAAAACACTCTCGAAGAATAAACGAAGATGGAATAATAAGACCTTCGAATCGAGAACCTCCAAGAATAGTTACGACCACAAAACACATACAATAAGGGTAAACTTGAAACACTATCTATCCCAAACATTGCGTAAGTAAGTAGCGTTTAACGTTTAACTAACTTTCTAAACCAGTATGGTAAATACATTATTAGTTGCTAAGGGCAGGAGTAGATACGATCTCCGGTCACCGTAGACCTGGGCATGCGGACAGCGAGTAAAGGGCAACTCGCTGTCCGACCATGGACCATGCCCGGGTCGACGGAGCGTTGTGTTCCACTGCCGGGGTCGCTGGACTTATCTCATTACCACGACCCTGGAGAGTAAAAGGCTATTGAAGAACACCGTGGATTTTAGTCAGTACCTAGTACTTAGTCAGCCCTGAGTTTCCTTCGTTTCTTGGAAGAATTTGCAGATCGTTATTTTATTTGGAGTTACCAAAATTGGATATTGTGGTGAATATCACATGCTCGTGAAAAATAAATAATCCAAATTCGAAAGGTGGAAATTAAAGTGAAACCAATAAAAAAACAAAATAAGAAGCAATTTGAATATTATTTAAATCATGAATCAATTTGGTCTCAAGCTCTTATGAAATCCCCTCTCAGAGGGCCAAACCCCTTTAAGAGGGCCAAACCCCTCTCAGAGGGCCAAAGCCTGCCGGAGTCGCGGGACTTATTTCTATCACCGTGACCCCGGAACATAAAGGGCTATTGAAGGACACCGTGGATTTTAGTCAGTACAAGTCTGACAGTCCCTCCAGCCCTGCCCGGGGTTGGAGGACTCATTTGATGATTTTACCACGCTGAAAATAAAAAGCTCTTGTGAAATAAAACCGAAATTAAAAATTACAGAACATAATAAAATAAATAAAATATAAATAAATATTCCACAACTATCACACAACGTCATCTAGTCCCAAGCTAAGCAGAGCTTGTGTTATGGGTACCAGACAACTGATAAACATACTTATATATTTCTAAATACATACATATTATAGATATATTACACCCAGACACAGAACAAATGATCATGCTCATCACACAAACATTTGTCCTGGGTGGGAATCGAACCCACGACCCCCGGCATAGCAGTCAGGGTCACTAACCACTAGACCAACAGGCCAGTCAAAACTAATATTGGTAGAAAGCAAACATTTATTTTTAGAAGAAAATTACTTACAAATTTATGTTTCCTCATATTATGGAAGAGTCAAAAGGTAAATTGTTGCAAGGAAAATCCCATGTATGTCACGTTCTTAAATAAAATTAATCTTTCCAAAACCGTAAATGCGTAATTTTGTGAGTATGGATGTGTACATTTGTTGTCGGCACTGTTAGCGCAGTGGCTGAGCGATCAAAGTGGACTGCTGCGCTACGTGGCGCGGGTTCGATTCCCGCACGGAGCAAAAAGAAAATATTTGTGTGACAAGTAGTTGTTTCGGGTCTGGGCGTTTGTGTATCTGAGTTTACTATGTTTGTAAACGCACCCACAACAAAGGAGAAATTCCTAGGCAACGTTTTTTTAAAAAACAAACGTTGCCTTGAATAAAAATAATCTAAATTTTACGGAACAGAGGCTCTACTAGTATCCATAATGGTATTCCAGGAACACTGTCCGACCCGGGAATAAGATATGCAGTCGCACTTGCGACAACTAGTCAACAAGAGGCAGAGATGCTTAATTTATATAATTAAAAACTACTTTTTAGAATAGACGTATGAGAGAGAGAGTATTATCTCTGTTCTCTATAAAAATTGTTGACAGTCTTTTTCTCTCCACATCATCATCATCAGCCTATAATTTTCCCACTGCAGGGACACAGGCCTCTTCTCGCGTGCCATAATCCACCACGCGGGCCAGTGCGGGTTGGTAGATGTCTTCGAATTTCATGGTTCTAGGACATGCTGGTTTCCTGCCGATGTTTTCCTTCACAATTTTGAGGTATTCCACATAGGGTGACACCTGCGAAAAATGTTGACAGGAGCCTTATGTAGAATAGATAAGATTCCAGTAGATCAGGTGCCAGTGTCAGCACGAGTGCACTTCGTGGAATACCTCACCACTTTGAGAGCACTGGTGATGAAATAAGTTACACAAAGTAATGTGCCCTGGATTCGAACCCACAGCGTTTTTTTCCACAGTACATTAGTATATTAGGTTTAAAGAAACTTTATTCTCGATAAAAACATAACAATGTCACTTACTTGAGAACAATATTTAACATTTAATAATTACAAGACGCTGGATGCAGGTCGCTTCCAACCGGTACTTGTGGCGATCAAAAGGGGAGGCCTATGTTCAGCAGTGGACGTCCTATGGCTGAGATGATGATGATGAAAAATTACAAAAAGCTCGTCGTCACCAGTTTTAGACTGTATAAACACACACTCATCCATTGCATTCATCTCCCCACAAGTGATCAATCTGCCATAACATACTGACTAAGTTGGTTTTTGAAAACATTGAAAGAGTGTGTGTTTCTAATACATGATGCTAGTTTATTATAAAGTTGTGCTCCTTCAAAAGTAAGCATTTTTTTGCCATAGTTTGTTCTCGTTCTGGGCAAGACTAGTAAGCTAGCTCGCCGTGTGCTGCGTTGACTGATTTCTATATGTTTGGTGAGTATTATGCTTGTGTGGGTACTTTTATTAAGATTTTTTTAATGAAAATACATGTATAAAATACATGTAGTATATTTACTGTCAAGCACCGTACTTAACAGTAAAGAGGCGACATGCCATTCAATATTCAATAAAATCCGTCAGACGTTCCGAAGCGTGAAAGCGTTTTAAGTCAAATCCTATTTTGTTGGCACATAAACGGAAGCTGATTGCCCCTCGGTCTCGTAGACGCAAACATTCGAGAGGAGCAAGAAGTACCTAGTTTTATTTCGGTTTTTTGTAAGGCTATTCAATTTAATCTCATGTAGAGTATTGCTTTTTTTTCTTTTATCGTGGTAAAATCAACAAATGAGTCCTCCCATCCCGGGCAGGGCAGGAGGGACTGTCAGACTTGTACTGACTAAAATCCACGGTGTCCTTCAGTAGCCCTTTGTGTTCCGGGGTCACGGTAATGGAAATAAGTCCCGCGACCATATATGTAGAGTGATGCCGTTAAATTGTTGTGGTTAACAAACGTTCATAAAGAAACAGGAGGTTGTTTATCAAAAATAAGTATCTCAAAACTAAGGCATTGTTTTTTGTGGTGCAGCCTGGGATTGGGCTACGTCCAGCAGTTCAGCAGTGGACTTAACGCAGTCAGCTGAGCACTGTTTGATTAAATATTTGTTTAGAACAAAGCGCGCGCTGTTTTAAGGATGGCCATCACATGGTAACGTCCAATTTTCCGAGAGACATCTTTAGATGAGTGACTATAGAAAAGCAATGCTTCTCTTTAGATGGGTGACCAAAGATTATGACCAAGGCGAGGCGTCAGATGTAGGTCGCGGGACTGTCTTATCAGGTTACCGTAACCCTAGAACATAAGGGGCTATCGAAAGAACACCGTGGCTTTTAGTCAGTACATTTCTGACATTCCCTCCCCAAGCGCAAGGGGTTATTTGATAACTTTACCACGAAAAAATATAATGTAATGATACACACTTTTTTTTATTTAATTTAATGAAAAATTTATATCAATCATTTAACAACGAAACGAAACGAATGAAACAATGAGACCGTAACAAAAAAAAAGAACGTTAATTAAAATTGTATCAGCCAGACAAGAATAGAACAGTAACAGCTAGCTTGTGTACAAATACATACAAAATGCTGCCGTACTGTACAGTGTGCAGACACTTGGCAACTGGGGCATATGTATCATGAACTACAGCTCTGAGCATTGACCCACTGCAGTTGAAAGGTCATGGTTCACCAAACATGCTTGTCACAGACGTACTAACTTGATGCTCAGTTTGTGCCACTTTAGGACAGCTAGCATTAGTGTGTTTATGCTTTATAGCTTTTGTCTTCAAGAAATGAACAAGGAGGTTTGTTTACACAACTAACTTGGTGGACTGGTGCTCAGTAGCATCTACGTATCCTGATCTTCTGCACGGTTGATGAAAGTAGACTTTCTCTTCTATTAAACCAAATCATTTTTTTTAATGTTGGCTCTCATTACGAATTTCTGCTGTGTCGTAAGTGTGTAATACAAACATTAAAACTAATAGACACAAAAAGCCAGACCCGGAAAAACTTCTTGTAGATCATGCATACATTCGTTCCGTACGGGAATAGAGCCTGCGACACTCATAGCAGCAGTCGATTGCTCAACCACTGTACCAACTGTTCATAAGCTGGCAGAAATTACAGGCGTGAAATTGCGTAAATTAACTTCTAAAAGTCACTACTTGTTCAACCATCTGGTTAGTAGGTTGGTATTTTTAGTAATTTAGTATTTAGCACTTCGAACATTAGTGTAATATCTAACGACCAGTTCCATTAAAACGAGCCATTATCTATCTAAAGCATCTAAAGTGTCAAATACATTTTCAAGATAATTTGTGGCAAAGTTGAACCAGTCTAACTTGACCTATTAAATTCTTCTGCTTAACTTATAATTTCTTTGTTAAAGCTTTTAACGACATCCTGACGAATTACTTTATCTACTCAGTTATTTCAAGTTTTTCAAACTTCGCTCTTTCATGAGCTTATTGCATAACAGAAACTTGAAAACACGGTCTTTGTGTGTTTTTACACTAAAGCACAGTGACATTTCGAATTGCTTGCGTAAATCTGTGCCCCATTTTATTTGTTGACAGCTAAAAGTATTTGAAATATGTGATAGTACATTTTCCTCACTCACATTCCGCGCATCAAAATCATCCAATTCATAAAAATGGTAAAAGCGTTCCGCGTGAACGACTCGCAGGCACTGAATGGAATAGAGTGAATGAGTGAACGATGTAGAACTCGCGACACACATGAACGGAGCGAGGGATGAACTAAGAGACGAGTGATTCGCACTCACGCGTCACTGGCGACGTTATTGCACACTCCGAGTGCCTTTTTTGTTTATATGTGCCTGGTACCTTTGACATTTGACTGTTTAAAAGATCTGTTTTTTTTTCGTGTTAAAGCTCTCTTAGAAACATTTGCAGCTGTGAAGCATAAGTAGTAGTAGTAAAGAAGTAGGTACATGTATTGTATTTCTCCTATTGTATTTATTAATTCTTACAAATATTAACAATTGAGTCTACTGAACAATAATTCTAAAAACCATAATAATTTCTAAAAAATACACTTTTATTTAGGCCGAAAAACTCGATAAATTAAAAAAAAAACTATTAAATTCGATGCTAGCTCAGAAATCAATAACCAGTAAGATCACTGGGTTCACTAATTAGGGACGTCACTATTTAATTTTACCATAGGTACAAAATGTTTGGGAAAATCCCATTTTGACAATTCATAAAAAGTATGTCAATTGATTGGTGGTTCAAATACCTAATTTACTAAAAATAAAATCGATAGGTTTGTAAATGTAAAGGTGATGAAGCGAAAACTGAGTATTTTTCAAGCCTTTCATTTATAGGTAACATATTATTAAAACTCTACGTAACCGTCAACAAAATTAACTCAAACTGGAACACCTCGCCTCATTACGTTAACCACATAAAATATCTGAGGTTTGTCGATATTTTCAATAAAAACACTTTTAAAATACAAGCAACATGAGCACAGTAAATACATAACCCTTTTAAAAGCTTACATTGCGTTTCATATTTAATTTATTCGGTGTAATCTGCTGATACAAAACAATAAAACCGCACATCCATTGCTCTCTGAATATTTGCCCACAAACAAAGAAACGCAACGTTTTGTTTTTTTTTTGGGATTTATAATCACCGTGTAGCGATGGATAAAGTTATAAAAAGAAAATAAGGATGGACTGCGGGAGGTTATTACAGCATTAATGTATTTGCTTAATGAATTGTGTTTCTGGCAGAAACATATTTTTAGATGTTTTTGGCAGGATTATTAGCTATAGCTTCATAGATTATGTTTTAGAATTAAAATGTTTATAACTTTATAATATTTTGGTAATAACTTTAATATTAATCTAAAAATTAATTGCTCCCGGTTGATATTTAATTAGAGAGAGATTACCTGTCTTAGTTACATATTATTAAATGAACTAATCAATGTTTTTCACGTTATATTCAGATACTTATATCTTACGTAAGCATTAAAAGTTGCTAGCATTTGGAATTATTTTAGAACAATACTCGAAAAAGGATTTCAAGAAGAAAAGGGAAGTAGTCAAATGCGATCTATTTCTCATTAAATAAATAAAAATAAACATATATCTGGTGGTAATCAAATATGTGGCCATATTAATTTAATATATGAATAATGAAGAAATGTATGCTAATAAGAAAAGTTTTAAAATGCTGATGCTAACAAGTAAAATATAATCTAGGTTTCTCAGGCTTTAGTTTTCCAATCAAAATGCAAATGTGCCTTCTACAACTGACTGACGATTTATAAAATAACACTTTCAAAATTGCAACCCCTTATTTAATATTAAAATGGCCGTTTTCGTCGGTCGCCGTTTGGTATTTCATGAGATTCAGAAAATCAAATTATTTTGTGCAAGTATTTGATCTTTAAAAGATTCAGTTTTTCAATTTTATTTACGTGTTTCGCGGTCTTTTAGATGATCTTAAAATATTATCATGAATGAATACTTATTTTATGTCAATGTTGTGAATATTAAAAATCTTTTTTAAAAGCAAAAAATACGACGAGGCTTGAAATTGACTCATTTGAACCAATTCACTTCAAACTCAAACCATTAACTTCAGTATAAATATTTGTACCTAAAAACTGTCATATTTTTTGGCTTTTTATACTATTTTCATTGATTATTTCGTATTTTTGTCCAAGTGTTACAAAAGCGTGCATGATATTGTCACAATATGACGCCATGACAGTTTCACCCTCATCGTTGTCACATAGAATACTACCTCATGTCAAGCGTTAGTTTTTTTGCACCTTTGCTTGATTCATTTCTTTTCCTTTATAGTCCAGTCATTAAAGCCTAAACCCGAAGATAATTAGTAACTTGCTGAAATTTTAAGGGGTTCTTAAAGAAGGTAAAAATACTTACCGGGTGATTTTGCAGCGTTCTGGGGTGTACGGAAATGGTTGAAAAGGGGTTGAAAAGTGTTACCAAAAAAATTAGTAACACGCTGCAAATTTGGAATTAGGTTGTTCTTACCGTTTTGTAACGTGTATCAAATTTGCAGCGTTTTGCAACATACGTACATACATACCCCAGAACGCTGCAAAATCACCCGGTAAGTTCATTTCAGCAAGTTACTAATTATTTTCGGGTTTAGGCTTTAATGACTGGACTATTATTTTTCAGAAAATATCACAAAAAGAGTTTACAATATTTACGATGTGTATATCTTCAGAGCTAACGTATTTTTATACCTTTGATTTATTATTTAATCCAACATTTAACTTCTTATTTTTCCAGCCTTCTAAATTATTTCCAGTTTACCAAAAAAAATAAAAAATGTAAAACACATTAACTCAAAACTGGCAATAATTTACATTAACAACATTTTTTTTAATGTTGAAAACTTTTTGTATATCTCAGGAGCGTAGGTCGCGCAGTAACAATTATTCAAAATTATCTCTAAAGGATACTCGGTCTTATCCGTGCAGTCAACTAATGGACGTGACGGACCTCAGAGGGCGATTACAAGCAGACACACCACTTACTAACATCTTGTATGACAGGAGTATTACAGAAATACCACAAGACATTAGAAATACTGCTAGAATTATTTATATGTTTGAAACTCAATCTGTACCCCTAGCACGAGTTTTACTTTACAGAGTCTTTCCAGTATTTATTGTGTTTCTTACATGAAAAAATTTAACAGCGCCTCTGGTGTACGAAGAAGGAACTAATTTTTTCCTTGCATTCCATACTTCCATTTTACGTCTCAAATACTGAAAACTGTACTAAGAGTACAGAACCAAACTAACATACATGTCAGTTATTAGGAGACACTTTGCCACAGATGGAATAGACCCACTGACAACCCAGAAATGATATCTCTGGAGAAGAAAGGTCAGGAGAACCGACTCCAATTAGAAATGTGACAAGACCTGAAGAAGAAGCGATTGTTTTAATGTGCTCTGTCGGCAGCAACGGTAGCCTTAAACTGCGTATGGCATAAACGGACTTTAATTTCGGAAAAAGATCCAATGCAAAGTATCTGAGATCTCCAGTAGTTTAATGCTACTGACAGGTTATCTATCCCATGAAAAGAAATGCAAGTTCCCTTGTCTAATTAGGACACGGCTTAAGCTGAGCTCGTCTTCTCAACTGCACTAGCGAATGTCCGATTTAATTTTAGCGACTGACGTAAAGGGGCTTTTGTGGCGAAGGAAAGCATGGTCCCCGGACTAAAAATTCTGAACAATGTGATATCCACCAACCCGTAATGACCCCGCGGTGTGGATAACAGCTCTCACGAGGGAGACTAGTGTCCCAGCAATGGGAAACTTCTTACTATTAACGTGGAAGTATCTTTGACGGGACAGTTGACGTAGTGTCCTAGTTTGGCCATTGTGCTGCGTGTCGCGGATTCGAACACCACACAGAATAAAATATGTTTTTATCCGGAGCGGCTGTTGGTCTCCAAGTGTTATTCTTAATCATATCAGCTGTAGTACGTCCACTGTTGAACATAGGCCTTTAGACTTCCAATAGGACCGTTTGGTAGCGGCTTCGTCCAGCATGATCCTGTGGTCTTCAAAAGATCGTCTGCCAACCTTGTTGGTGGACGTCCTACGCTGCGCTTCCCGGTGCGTTAGCTGGTGTTATTCTTAGAGTATATCAAAATTAAAAAAAGAACCTTATTTGTCCAATATTTTGGGTGTCGACCTTCTTTCTATACGATATTATCGTTAATGCGCTTTACAGTTTGGCCCATCACTGTTTACATTGTAACCCCCCACAAAGCCACGCTATTGATAAAAGGAACAAAGTAGATACTACTAGGGATGTACGATACTTGAATTTGTATCGATAGTAGGGATTGATCTATTATGATATAATTTGACAAACGTAACGAATAATTTCGAATTTCAATTCTTTTCTCCCATAATCGAAACAATATCGTAAGTCTTCTGAGATAAGTACACAAGTATTTGAAGATAGTTTTAAGCAAGCTTTACAGGAATTTCTTTACATTTTTTTATTGCCCTTCCGTCCGAATACCTGTGTCTTTGAAATTTACTAAAAAAATCGTAACTTTCATTTACTCCAATATCGGTATTTTTCGATCCAAACAGTTTATCCTATTCAATGCACCAAAAAAAATGGGAGTATCATTATTTTGTATCGATACTTAATCCTGCATCACTATTACCTTCTTTTTTTTCGTTAGAGAAAGTCTGGTCGCTATGGTTGTGATTTTTCTACCACATTGTTAGCTACCGATTAAACTCATAATGTCAGTTTTGTAACTCCAGTCAGCTGCTACTGAGTAGTAAGTACCATTGTAATGGCTCCGTTTTATAGGGCTGTGTGTGAGTGTCGAGTGGGACAATGTTTTTATTTTACTAGGCCATTTGAGTGCTAGGATAAATAAAATTAACGAGATTCTTCTAAAAATATTTTTCAAGGTTTGAACGGCCAATTTTGATAAATAGGTTAAAGATGTTATTAGCACAAAAGTTACACTCTTTAATGTGTCCTTAGTAGAAGATAAATAAGGAATTAAGTTAGTCTTTACAAAAGTGTTATGTGTATTTTATAAAAAGCATAGCCATAAGTATGATGGCATAAAATATACACGAGAGCGAAGCAGCGCTAATATCGTTACTTTTTATAATGTAATTAAAAGCACCGCGTTAATATAATTTTAAATTATGCACTCTATCAGGAGGCGTATTCTGTAAAAAATATACAACAGCTGACACGAACGCCCCGATAAACTTTTCCCTGTTAAAGCACGGAACTGACCATGTTTCTAACAAACCAATTAAAAACCTCCACCATTAAATTGTACCGGTATAATTAAACCATAGTAATTAAATATAACGAAAAAAAAACTTCAATCAAAATAAAACAAAAACGAATAATTTAATAAAAATACGCAAACAGAATTAGACCCGGAAAAAACGTGACAGAGCGCGGCGCGACAGTACTGAAATCACGTTTAATATTTTCATTGTGAGTGTACATGGTACTGTCGTCGACAGCGTTGTGTGGGCCGTTATTGACAACCGTACGTCAATTCCGTACAAATACGAGCCAATAAACGGATACCCTTAAAACACTTCAGCGTTGAAGTGTACATAACGTTTAAAAATAGTACAAAGCTTTTATGAAAATTTCTCCGAATTTCAGCGTAATTTGCTGATCTTCCGTCTCCACAAATTATTTAAGTGCCTTCAGGATCCATTAGGAAACAAATACTATAATGTTCTTTTGAGGAGTTTTAATGGTTTAGTTAAATAAAATGTTGGAGGTTAGGGATTCTATTTGTTTAGGGAAATTAATGATAGTGGAGGTGTAACCATTTCTTGAGCTAAATATAAAGTTCAAAATACATCGACGTTACGAAGTTACTTTAACATTCGTTTCTCTAAATACAGACTTGAGGTTTCCTTAATAAGACACCAGTGACAGCCTTTTGATTATCAAAATAAGCAAGCAAGAAGAAGCAATAGAATATATAAAAGGAAAGACAATAGTACACAAACAACATATTGTATTTTTCATTTCAGAGTGTTTCTCTAAATAGTGATAATTGTATATTTTTTCCAGTTTCCGTGGATAAATGTTACTCACTCATTCACGCGATAAAATTCGCACTCGGATATTTTATATCCTAATTTTTATCCTAGAAGCTAGTTATTTTCATATAAATGCTCAATAAACGTCACATACTAAACGGGACTGACTACAAATCTTACAAAATAAACTCACTCCTAAGTACTTGAATTATTCACCAATAAAACTAGATTACATACAAAAAATAATAGTTGACTAAAATAATCAGTAACAACAAAAGCAATTCTACTTCAACAAAAAACGTGTTTGAAATACTAACATCGACCCTTTTGATTGCACTGTTTGTACGACTAGGGACTGTACCACCATCTCTTCAACTAGGAACCAGTCCCTACGTCGTATAGTGCCACCTATAGAGTAAAAAACTCAAACATTAATCAATTGTTCACGATCATAAAGATTTACTGAAAAGAATGTACGTGATTTTTACAATAAGAAGGTAACATAAATCTTATTTCAACGTGGGAAAGATATAAAGCTAGACATCCTGTCTGTTTCATATGCTAAAGTGTTTCAATTCAAATAGTAGATACTGCTATATGAGCCATTTCAGTTTTTGCTTAAGGACGTTGTCTAACTTTTACAAGTTTAACTCTTTCGAAGATTGCAGAGCTTAGAAGCTTATATAAATTGGTTCTTGAACAACGAAACACGTCGCCCTGCACGTAAAGTTCGAGGTAATATATGACGGAATTAGCGTAGTAAGGTTTCTAGCTCACTAACTAATACGTTCATCGAAAACCGAAGAGTGGGTGGTAGAGCCCCAACCAGTTGGCAAAGGACTTTATTGCATTGAGTGAAAAAACGCTCCTTTTTCTAGTGTTCGGCCCTCGGTCCTCGGCACATATATTTTCTTTATCACTACTTACGACCCCTTGACCCTTTCACTCGCCTCCGATTGTTTAGAGCTTTAAAAAGCGAAATGTGTGTTTGTTATTACCGCCCGACGTATAAAACGCACGTCGCCTTGCTCTCTACGACGGAATAACACTGAGTTTACGAGTTATTTAACTAAGTTCAGTGTCGAAATTCAAGCTCTACTACAATTTGACATAAACATTGAACAAGATTGGTCTCGTGATGCTTTCTGATGTTTACGCCACGTTGCACAACGAAATGAAAATTGCTGAAAATTTAGCGTGACTACAAATCCGTGAAAGGACTTTAAAGTGTCAGAAATAATAGAAAATTGGGAGGAGACGGGTAACTTACAAGGGTAACTTACTTTCCTTTTTTACATTACTCATATGGGTTGCTCATTTTATATCAAGTGGGTCAGGCAGTCTTAATTAATAAAAAAATTAACGCCATAAATCCAAAAATGAATTACTATTATGTTATAATTTCATCATTTTCAGATTAAAATTTTTATATATTCTATAGTGTATATCTTATATATTCTATAGTGTCATAGTATGGGTCGCTCATTTTCTATCAAGTAGGTCAAGTAAAAAATTAAACGGCTTAATAGAACAAATGAATTACTATTATTGATTCAACACTTTTAGATGAATTATCTTTTATCATTGAAATTGACAATTCATTATTTAGTAATTGATTTAAACACGTACCAAAAGAGAAACATAAATTACAGGGCATCTAAAACATCAGTCATCAACTATACAAGTGTAGGTATAAATATCGAGGTTTTTTTATTATCTTTGTTATGTTTAGTAAAGAAACACCGATCCAGCTATGTTTTATGGATCAGGCGACAATTCATATCATTCGGTCTCCACTCACAGTTTTCCATTAGAATGATCCAACGGCTTTATGTATTGTAGCCGGAGCTCGACTATACCAATTCAATGAAATAACAAGACAAACATTTAAAATGGATACGCCTTCGTCAAATTTAAAAAAGAATATATGACTCCTGACCCATTAGTAATAATTTCACGGCTGATCTAATTTGTACATAATGGGATTTTCCTGTCAAGATTACAAAACATCTAAAAATATGCACATTCATTAGAATTTATAAAATTCTAATCAACAATTCGTATCTTAGCCAATAAACCAATATACACAAACTTGGTCAACATGAATGAAAGCTAAATTTGAAATAATGTCATGCCTATCCTACGGCATCCATACTATGCTAACATCTTGTCCAAATACTATAATGTTACACAACTGTCGTAAGTTTTCTTATTACATTATACAGAATTACTATTTCATGATATTCTATATTATTTCCTAGCTTGACGTGTTCAATATATTGTATTAGTGTCGGGTCGCGGCACACACGTGGTATCGCCGGCTGTCAGCGGGTTGTGATTGTCCTAGCCGACTGTACCGTTATTTCCTATTCTGTTCCTATTCATAAACACAGCACTACATATTACTTTTTCATTCTTTCATTTGTACAATCGTGAACAAATGTGACTGCACGCATTCATAGTGATGTGTGTTCATGATTAAAATGTTCTTTTATGTATATTTACTGACATATATTTACGTACCTACTGACTTTTGGGTCTTTAGGTACAAGTTTCTGACCGTTTAAAAATCGCGTATTCCCCAAAAATGTAATCAAATTTAACGGAAACTGTAATTACACTTTCACAGCTCCAAAACCGTTTTACAATTTGGCGGAGTAACCGAAAAAAATATCTACTTTGCGGCAAAGCCCACAATCGTGAGAAAGCCGAGGTGGCCGGCCAATTGACATTTCCAATCAACTTTTTTTCAAGCCAATTATCGTCGATCGTTTTCTTTCACAGAGACCGCTTCCTCAGCCACTGAAGAGGAATAAAAGTGAGCTAATGAAATAATAGAGGGCAGCAGTCGTCCGTGTCGGGAGCTATCTCCGTTAATTAACGGCCATTCGGAATGTTTACCTACACGTACAATATTCAATTATTGCCCGTTTTATCGCACACCGCAGCCTTTGCTGGCAAAAAAGCACTCTCGAATATTTTCAATAGCTTCACGTACCTGTCAGAACCGCTCGACCGGCTATTGTTGAATGACACTGCATTCATTTTAAAATCATCTGCAGTTACAAAATGTTTGATTTAAGTTTTAAGCTGACGCGATCACTAACACTGTTTATTGATTTATAATAAGCACACCAACTGCACAATCACCAGCAATTCAAATTAAATCACAACTAAATTGGCATTTCAATAATCACATCGTGCTAATAACATGACACTGACTTATTAAAAAAGTCCGATTCGAAATATTGGAAACTCGAAACAATTAATAAACATATATATCCCGTTTTCATATTCTTTGTTTATTTTCCTGTTAGGCTAATATTAGATTACCGTATAATGTATCCCCTTGCAATTTTAGCGGTGTCAGGTATTTTGATTTGAAGTTTCCTCATCACATACCCATTCCTGCCTTGCATTCAATGATCTCCATAAAGGCGAATGAGGCAGTGAAACGGATGTATGGGCCATGTACCGCGGAAACGCGGACCTGTGAAGCTGGTATTTTATATTAACTTTTTTTTTTGTGAGTAGCATCTCCCAGGCCAACCTAGAGGAGGTTGTGAGCTGCTTAACCGGACTTTACTGTGGATGCCTCCAGCCGGGGCTTACAACTAAAATACTAGGAACTAAGTGACCACACGCTAAGGGCCTTGTGGGGTACGAACCTCGGCTTAGGGCGTCATAGAGAGGACAGCAAGGGGCGGGCTGGATCTGAATGATAATTATAATTATTTACTTTAAAACTATAGGCTCAGCATTTCGGGCTGGCTATTGCAAGGGTCCGGGAGGGATGATAAACTAAGCATCAATGATTTTCTTAAAATAGGTAACCCAATGCGACGTAAGAACCAATTCACCGCCCAACTACGCGGATGAGCGATAATATCTGCCTAAATATTCAATCGCCATGACAAAGTGACTATGTGTTAAATCACATGTTACATGGTGTATCATGGGTTATTCCCGCGGGTAACCATTTTTATTACCTTAACTTTGAGCCGTATCCATCCAATTTGATCTGTAGCACTCCCGAAAGACCAACACGTTTTTTATAACTCTATAGATATTGTGTCACGCTATAGATTGCATCCGCGTGTTCATCATTGGAACATTCCTAAACATACTTATTTAATCGATGTCAGACAACTTAAAATTCTAAAAAATCAATTCAAATCTATGTAGATGAGTTTCTATGTTAGTAAACATTTCATCCTGCTTATTAAATGCAGTTATCCTCTGTGATATTCCATAGATACGAGTATCTCTGAAAGAGAGATCTCTTTATGTGTATTAGTGGAAAATTTATACCTAAACTTTTATAACGGAGTTTGTATTTATTCTGAAAAAAATATTAACAAAACGCAAACAATTTCAGGTTTAACTGTTGATTTTTATTTTTTTAAGAAAGGAACTACGGGACTGACATATTTGGAATTGGAATAAAAGTCCCTAAATCAATTAAGATTTAAAAAAAAACTGTTGACGGAATTTCCAAGCGAACAAAATCCACAGCTCATAGGTATCATGCAGAAACACATCACTATGTTGCTAATGTTCCGCAAAGAATGAAAGAAAAACCATACAAAATAAATAAACCAATATCATCGTCGTACAACAGACATTCCACACGGAACTTTAATCAGAATCTGAGGTGGGAATAGTGAGGGGGAAGCGCGTCCATACGCACGTACGCCATATCGATGTAGTGGGCTACTGACAGTTCATTAATTAACTGAACTTACTGGATATAAGGACGTGAGGCGCTGCTTATATTAATAATTATATGTATAGGTAGTGTCGCTGCAGGCGTCAAAATATCGATATTACAAAGACGCGTTGTCATTTTAACAACATCGCATCTTTATTTTTTGGAACGGTTATTCAATATACACTGCAGTGCAACTAATATAACGTATGTTTTAATAGTTTGTTTTTAACATAACATGTTCGCAAACAAGCTGTTTTTATTATTTTTCAATTATACTCAAGATTTCAACAACATAGGTCATTACCTGACCTGCAATTTCCAAAACTCATAAACCCATATGCGGATAAGTTTTATTTCTCTTTCTTATACAAACATAGGAAATTACCATTCTTTAATTTTGGAAATGCACCATTTTATATCCGCAGCCATTACTTTCAATCCATTAAAATTTTCTATGCATTTCAGCTACTCCGTTTTAAGAGATTGCATAGCATAGATACGACTATTTTAGTGCTAGTGCTAGAAGTTTCTTTAAGAAACAATCGTAAAATTATTATAACGTTAACGTACAACTAATGTGAAAATGGCGCCTGGTCTCGAGCAACGGTAACCTAAAGCATTTTAATTTTATATAACTACCGAAGCACAGCTGGGGTTTATCGCGTCGAATATCGTAAAATAAAAATTTCTCCCAAAATATGCTTTTATTTTTTGCCCAATAGGTTGTTATAATATATTGATAAGTAAATCGTAAACGTTTTAACAGATAATTTAGCATTTAGGGGCGAAACAAGTGCAGTTAAACCGGATAAGGTTCGTGCTTCGGATATTTTCATGTTTCCGAATAAGAGCGAACATCACTATTATTACAAAATAAATTCTGTACCTTGGTAATTTTATATCTACTTACATCTATCATTACGCGGTTTGCTTTCCTGTTTTCTTGTTAGGTTATCTTTATTAGGTCACTGATACAATCATCATCATCATCATATCAGCCGCAGGACGTTCACTGCTAAACATAGACCTCCCCATAGATTTCGAATAGGACCGATTCGATGTGGCTTGCATCCAGCGTGATCCTGATGATCTTCATCAGATTGTGTGTCTACTTTGTAGAAAGACGTCCAAAGCACATCATATTCCTAGCCTTTTCCCAACTGTATTGGGGTCGGCTTCCAGTCGAACCAGAGCTGGATATCAGTATTTTACATGGAACGACTATCGGAACTCCACAACCCAGAAACTGGACAATACGATACCCCGTGGTAAGACCGTTTGTCAGACGCTTCTTCTGACTAATAGTAACTACTGTCAAAGATCTACAAACGACGGCCGGGACCAACGGCTTTACCTGCTTTCCGAGGCACGGAGGAAATTCGCTATGACAGATGGTCACCCATCCACAGGCTATCCTCGGCAAGCGCGGCTTAACCCAGAAGATCGGCCTGTGCCACTGTAATTATTTAGCCACGAGCTCCTCCGTACGTAGACGTATACGTCTAACGCACAATTTCACGAAACTAAACAGAGCAGTCATTATTAACACAGATTTGTTAAGTACACAAAAAGTTTTTTACCTGTTTCCGTCTCCGGTTGCTTCCTTTGACCTTTCCTCGACCAATATGAGAGGAAAGTACTTAACATTGTAGTGTATCACTTTGTAACTTATTACACCCAAACATGCCATTATTTGAGCCATTAACTTCAACAGGAAAGAGCCTTCTGCAAAGACTCTCGGGAATATAACTTCAGGGAAAAGTTATCTTGGTATATTATTTACTTCATTAAAAACTCATTACAACCATATAGATGCAATAATTTATATATTTTATTTCAAGGTCACTTTATACATTACAGAGCCTATCGTGTATCGGAGAAGTATGGCCGAAGGTCATCAATAACGGTGATTTTTCAGGCCACAAAACAAAACCAACATAGAAAAAAACTGATGGTTCTCTGGTTTCGATTCCTAGGTTTGGCATAGAGTAACTGGGTTTTTCTCCACAGCAGCCTCAAAGTCTGAATTTATGCTCGGTTGATGAGCTATAGGCTCGCTTAAGCTTAACTAGCTTAAGTTATGTAAAAACTTCAATACCTGCTCCACCAAAAATACTACTGACTGCTTCTATTCATCCAGTGGATGTATATAGGTTTATTCCAAGGTCATTGTTAACATTCATTTTCAAACTCCATTTTCTATCAACATATGCGAAATGTATCCGTATCCTCCCTTTATCACGCATTTCGACGAACTTTAGGAAGGCTCGTATTTTTTTCGGTGAAAACTATTTGTCTTAGTATATCAGTGACAAAACGTTGCGAGCCCCTGCTCGTTTATCAAACTCTAGGCCGACAAACATTACTGACAAATAGATTTTCTTTTGTGAAATCTTTATAGTAGGCGTTGAACGGTGAAATTGTTAGTTAATATTATCACGCTTTCATTTTCAAAGTCGTTTTTTAAGTATTTTCAGTAGATATGTTATTGTTCGCAGAGCAGATGGCCGATGGGGTTGAAAAGTGCTAGAGTGGAGACCACGGACTAGCAAGCGCAGCGTAGGACGTTCACTAACAAGGTGGACAGAAGACCTTATGAAGGACGCCGGAAGACGCTGGATGCAGGTCGCTTCTAACCGGTATATGTGAAGATCAAAAGGGAAGGCCTATGTTCAGCAGTGGACGTCCTATGGCTGAGATGATGATGATGATGACATTATTATTGTGTTACCACTTCCGTCTTATTGATATTTTTTCCGAAAATATACTTTCATTTCGGACATTCGATCACAAACTTACCTCGCTCAATTAACAATTACAAATACCTATAGCCTGTTGCCAATCTTCTTTAATGACTATAGGTGCCGAAAAAAAAAATTACTGACACATGCATGACTAACTCCGACTAATTACTAATAAAGGTCAAATTGACCTAAAAATCGCCATTGAACTTTATCAAGGTTAATATGCAAAATGACACATTAGCGAACCACCGATTCAACCACAATTACCATACATTTAGGTTCCTAAAAAATCAAAAAGCCTTTAAAACTGGCTTTTGGAAATTTCACTTACAATAAATTCAGGGGCGATAAGGTCATGTAATTCCAAGGTCCCTTGTTGTGGTCCCACGCGGAGCCCCTTACATGAAAATAGAATATCCTTAACTCAGCCCCGCAATACCGGGGTTCTGGTAAAGCAGATTGTCCGAGTAACAAATGAGCCAATTCCAAAGGAAAGGCGATCTTTAAAAAATACTTTAGCGTATTCTCCAACAAAATCTTCTCAATTTACCACCGATGTAATGGCCGGCCGAAGCACGTGTTTTGCATAATTTAATTACGGCCATCTGTTATAAAATGTGTGTGAAACTAGTAAATTATGATAATCGTTTGGTTATGTATGTAGGATTAAAAGGATACTGTTAGTATGAAAATTATGCCTGTGAGAGCACGTTAAGCGTGGTTGTACGTAGAATGACGCATACACATAAATGAGGTGGTTTGGGGTTGAGTAGTATCTATGTGCACTATTACGACTTAAGGCCGCTGTACACATTGGGCCAAAGCAGTGGGCCAGCATGTTGGGCCAAAATAATGAATTTCAAATGTCGTTGTTTATATATTGTTCCAATGTGTGAACACTAGTTGCGAAGCACGCCATAAACCTTTATACTGCCGCCAACTACCAACATACCACCAAGTAGGTCTGTACACGTTGGCCCAATGCCTTGGTCCAATGCCTTGGCCCAGTGTGTACAGCGGCCTTTAGATTACCACTATCTACAGTTACCTATTGAATCCCAAGGGGAAAAAAGTCAAACTGCTTGGCAGGGAACACCAAGTACTTATCTCCTTTCTAAAATTGGTCCATAAATCGCATTGTGAGATATCCGGTAAAAGTCACTTCGACAACAATGTAGCGGAGATAAAATCTAAGCGAAGGTTTATAGGTCCCATACATAGGAGAATTGTACGTCCCATACTCCTGCTCTATATAACAAATGCGCTTGTTATGTGTCCCCGTTGCACCAATAGATAAATCATTTGCGAACAAGACAGGTATCCCAGTTATCGCCCTGAACGGAATTGGACCCGTCAAAGATTTTACAATGTAAGATTTTACGATACGTCTTCCACTCCTTATATGTATTTTTAAGATCTCGATAAAATTTTGATGGATTTTGCTTTAGAATATTGGTTCCTGATTATCTACTTATTTACATTGGATTGCTGTTTTTATGACTGGATTATAACCATATAAATTGCAGATAAAAGTAAATAGACTGTAAGTTAATCTCGTCTTTAAACTATGGTTAATTTGATGACGTAAGCCTGGTTTCAATATTTGCAACCTACTTCCAAGATCCTCCTTCCACACACTCATGCGTTTATCTCACTCTCATGATTCTTCCTTCAAAATGGTTTTCTTTACTGTAAATCAAGCCTTTCTTCTTCTTCTTTCGTGCCGATATGGTATCAAAAAATGTTTTCTGGATCATATTGCTGGTGAATTTTAGACGTCTATATTACGAATATTTTCAGTGTTCTCATAGATAAGTGTAGGGCACAATATTCTAGTTAGTAAACTGAAGTCGAAATATGCATGAACTACATATCAAGTCGATCTATAAAAAAAACAAATGACTCGTTGCTTCCTATAATATCCCATCGCATGCAGCATGACAGGCATAGATAAAGAATCAGATCGTATCGAGAAACATGTACGATTGCTGTAAGTTGTGACAGCTTCCCGTTAGCATCTTTAATATAGACAGCATTTTTAATGAATAAATAATTTTGTTGTCAATGTTAGATATGGGAATGTCAATACTCATTTTATATCTATTCTGTCTGTTACCTTTTCACGCTAAACCGCCGGTTTTTAAGAATACCGAGGACACAGGTTATCGCATAGGATTGATATCTCAATGATACCCTTTTTTATTTCGCGGCTAGCGGCCCGTCCCCGATTCGCACGGGTGGATACAAATCTTTCGTCTTTATAATATTAGTTTAGGTGGGCAATTTGCTTTGCCGGGACTATTTCTAGCAAACTTCAAACTACTTTAACAAAAAACGTAAATTCTACTTGACACTGATCCCCTCAAATTTTCAGCACTTCAAACTTGTTCAAAAGCTTCCTAAAGCGATGAAGGCACGTCGATTAAATATTTTGCCAACATTCTTTGTCTTAGTAAATTGCATACAATCTTCAAGTTTCTGAACAAACTCAACTTATAATGGGCAATAATTCACGGAGGTACCTGACGCCAGCCTGAGCCGAGAGCCTCCGTAAATTGTTTCATATTAGTAACGCAGCGGTATTTCAGTATCAGAAGATTTTAACAAGATTACTTACATGGATTCAGATTTTTCTAAGAGATATAAGGAAACTTTTCCAAAGATTTAAAACACTTGTGTTTATTCTTATAAAGGTTACATCAGTACTATAAAAGTTGTTAAATATTGCAAAGTCATTGCCCTGGTTTAAACTACGAACTCTTCGAGCATGAGAAGCGAAGTGACCTCTGAGCCATTTTAGCCTTAAAAAAATGTTTTACAGGCATCATTTACTTTTCAAGTGAGTTTCAACGATTCTTACATCCATTTCGGAAATAAAACACTAATAAACAATGATTTCCCGTGAGAGATAAAAATAATAAAATAATACTGTAAAGTTGTCTTTAGAATTAGTGAGCAAAAACTCAGACTTTAAGTACCGTATATCTCTCGTTCTTTAAACTTTTACATGGCTATTACATTCCTTTTTTGTGGAAATAAACCTCTACAAAATATTAGTTTAGATGTTTTACTTACATAATTTAGATATATTTTCAATAGCACTGCTCTTTCCTACTCGTTCACATACCCTTATTTTGATAAATTCTATTTTGTCAGTATTATGTAAAATATTTCCCTGCATCAGTTCTTTGAGATAGCAAACAGCTGACTGGCTTGAGATATGGCAGCGCTCAGCACAGAATATGTAATACTTTATCTTCTGTGCACAAAACTGAATTTGCTTTATAACTCGACTAATTTTATATTTCACTTTTTACGAGTATATTTTTTAGAAAACAAGCTCGCGCTTGTCATGCTTCAGGCACAAAGCTACCACTCCAAGCTTTCATTAAAATTAGTTCCGCAGAGTAGCCGAAAAACTTCACCAAAGAGACAAGCGCACGGAGGAGAGACTGTACAATAATAAACAAAGTCATCCAGACGAAATTCGGGCTTTATTTCATTGAATTTGTGCATTCTGTTTAAACAAAAGGTTGGAAAGCTCTTCACAATTTGAATCAGGGAAGCTACGTGCGTATGTTTGGGTCGGCACCAGTTGGCGTTGCAGTACGTAGATACACATTTGGGAAAATCCGCTCGGCTTTTTGAACTGTCAGAACCGATCTAAAAATTATTTAGTTGTGTTCAGTATCAGCCAATATTGTCGACAAAAATTGTCATGTGTCTTTATAAATTATAACTAGGTAGGCATTCTTTTCAAAATCGGTTGTGCAGACGCCACCAATTGTGCACCCCTGTGGTTTAATTCCAAAACAAAAATGTTGAATGTCGGGATGCAATGTGAAGTGGAATTGACTTGCAAAGCAGGCGAGGCCTTGGTGCTTGCATGCCGTCAGATGCTTCCCAAGCTCGCAATCAAAATTTGTATGAGGCTGGAGATGTTAGTAAGGATCAATTATGACGTTTATGTGTCTGTGTTCTGGATTTAGAGGGTTGATTTGGATTGGTGGCTGAATTTATGATTGACAGTGATTGAGAAATTAGTTTCCAAGTATTTTCAAGCCAATTTTTTGTTTGTAAAAGCGTTATTTTAAGGACGTAACACTTTTCAACGTGGCTTAAATATTTTCACCAGTAGGTAACACTAATGGACATGTGAGTAAATGCCTGAATGTTAATTTTACTGGATGGATTTCATCGGCCTATCAATTACTATTGTAAACATAAACAACAAATCACAGTTTACCTACACACAGCTTCGTTAGACAAACCTAACAAAAATAAAACAAAACACGAACTATCCAAAACAAGCTACCAACATAATCATATTAGCGGTAGTAGTCGACGTACAAATATGATAGCCGCCATACTTCGGTCCCAGGAGTGGCGGATCCAACTAAACTTGTCGCGGTACATATCAACTGAAGTTGGTGCACACGGGCAACTCATGTCGGCAATTATTGACGTCACAGCAACACTAACCCACTTGTAGTTAGTGGCAAAGAAAAGCTATTGATTTTAAAGTTCTAGGTCTCATTTTATTCTATGGTGGTAATCAAAATAAAGACTTGGCAAATAAAATGAATAGACTACTTCAGTATAGCCGTTATTCAAATGTTACGGTTTAGAAACAGCCGCGAGAAACGGCCACCTCATCGGTCGTCGCGAGGCGATTTTCGGCCAAAACGCGGGCATGCATGACGGCGAGTAATGTGCGACTCGCCGTTCGATCATGAACCATGACCTGGTCGACGGCGCGTCGTGTTCCATGCCCTCCTCCTTAGAGGGCCAAAGCCTGCCGGTCAAAATGTAAATAAAACTTCAAACTAGGAGAAGATCTTTGTAGGCCTGTAGCATCTGGATGGGATTAGCGAAAGATCGAGTTAAACTGTTACAGGCAGATACTACGGCATAGGGAAGACAAAATAACGAACCAAATGATTGCTCCTCTACTCCAGCAACTGCTTTCCGCAACTATCTAAAAAGTAATCGCCCGTATATCAACAGCTTTATATCGGGGACATATTTGTGTGTTTGCGGTGATATTGACTTGGTCTAAGTCAATAAATATCCTATTATTGGACGACGACCTCCGGGTTTAGGACATGAGACTCTCATGAGTTGTGACTGTGAAAAATCTTTGAGAATATTGACCGTTGTCGAGGGCTAGAATTGGGATGCTTTTTAATCATCAATGGATCTAAATGGGCCACTTTCGTAGAAGCATAATAAGAATTGCTTTAATGCATTTCCTTGTCGTGTGACATAGGAGTCGATCGAAGGGGTAATTTATCTTGATTTTTTTTACTTCAATTCTAAGTGGGCTGTCTATCTTAATATATATAAATCTCGTGTGACAATGTTTGTCCTCAATGGACTCCTAAACCACTTAACCGATTATAATAAAATTCGCACACCATGTGCAGTTCGATCCAACTTGAGAGATAGGATAGTTTAAATCTCAAATTTTAGACCGGGTCCTCCACTCGTGCGAAGCCGGGACGGGCCGCTAGTTTATTTATATGGACAGGAATTTGGACAATAAAGTGGCCTTTTTAGACTTTTACCACTTTACCACAAAAAATCAAACATCTGTTGATCGCTTGTTTAAAAAAAGTGTTAAAACGGCCCTTATATCAACGTGAAATTTCATTTTTAAGTTGACCGTTTTTTTAGACGAGTGTTCAACAGATGTTTATTTTTCTTGTTGTCCATAAGAACAAAATCAAACTCTACCTTAAAGCCTCCTGCAGACACATGCGATTATCCGCGCGTGGCGATTGTTGGAAAAACCTACTTAGTTCATTTTCTATGAAAACACCCATATCTGTTCACACTGAAGCGGCGCGGCGTATCGCGTTTCTGATATTATTATTGCGATGGCTTGCGGCAGGATTGACGCGCGACAAGTGCGTCACGCCAGGCGACACAAATCAGCCCTAGTTGCCAATGTAATTTCCACTCTAAATGTGCTACGATTGGGTTCACTTCTCTTCGCAGGGCGTGGCTCCGCGTTGCCGCGCCGCGTGCCGCGCGGCGACAAGTTTCTCGGAATGTGGCGGGCGTTTTCTTTTGAAGCATTATTGGATGGAATTAATTAAAAAACCGACCAAGTGAAGGGTTCCGTAGCAGCAAGTTTTAAATATAAAAGTTCTTGTAGTTGGTTGTAACTTTGAAAGGTAAATTAGTTTGTACGTATACAACGTGTAATGTTAAAAGCGCAAAACCTCTCGTGGAGTAACTCAGCACATGTTACTGAACAATGTTTGTTCTAAAACTTTTGGAAATTAAAAACAAAAAAAAATTGGTTTTTCATACAAAATGAGAAATTGATCGAGCCCATTAGTATGAAAAATCTTATTTTTTTTGCGAATTTCCAAATGTTTTAAATATAAAAGTTCTTGTAGTTGGTTGTAACTTTGAAAGGTAAATTGCGGTTTACGATTTATGACGTATTAAAAAGAACTAGTAATTACTTGATTTCGTTCAAACCAATTTTGAGTGGTAGTTTGCATAATAATGTTTATCATACTTATATATTTTTTTAGTCTTAGTATAAAAAAAATCAGTAACATGAGCTGAGTTACCCCACGAGAGGTTTTGCGCTTTTGGCGTTACACGTTGTATATACCCCGAAATGTAAGCGTTTGGTGAAAAAAAAAATAGAGTTTTAATTCTAATATGGGGATAATATATCTAGTATGGGGAAAACCCGAAATTAGTTTTTTGAAAAAAGTATTGAAAATCCTAATGCGGTTCACATGACACATCTACTTACCAAGTTTCACCTGGATAGCTCTTATACCTTCGAAGAAAAGTGGCTGTGACTTACGGACGGACAGACAGACATGACGAATCTATAAGGTTTCCTCTTTTTATTATTTGACTACGGAACCCTCATAGGCTGAGGTGCCGCGCGGCGCGCGCGTCTTGCCGTGCGGCGTCGTTTCGCGCCGTGTCCTTACCATAGTACATTTAGAGTTTATATTTCTGTGGCATTTTGTCGCGGCGGGAAACGCCGCGTGCCGCGCGTGCCGCGCGCGCTGGCGCTAGTTGCCAATGTAATTTCCACTCTAAATGTGCTACGATTGGGTTCACTTCTCTTCGCAGGCCGTGGCACCGCGTTGCCGCGCCGCGTGCCGCGCGGCGACAAGTTTCTCGGAATGCGGCGGGCGTTTTCTTTTGAAGCATTATTGGATGGAATTAATTAAAAAACCGACCAAGTGAAGGGTTCCGTAGCAGCAAGTTTTAAATATAAAAGTTCTTGTAGTTGGTTGTAACTTTGAAAGGTAAATTAGTTTGTACATAAGTATATTAGTAAACAAAAAATTTCCTAGAACAAAATGTTTAAAAATTACCTTGGAACAAAACTTTGATTATACAAAAATCGTAATAACTTAGGATCCACTGAACTGATTTACTTCGAACAACTTTTATAATTGTTTTTACAACAAGACACAACCGTTTTTATTGTTTTATTTCAACAAAATGCACAAACAAAAAAGTGGATTTTCAAGTTACGTAATTTTTCAAACTTTTTACAATTTTCGAATGAAAAACCTTTCTAATTCAAATCTAATATGATTAACAAAGATAATCTAATAAAAATCAAGATAATCTAATAGAAATCTAATAAGAAACTAACAATCAACATATCAGAGTAAAATTCTAATTAGAAAACTTAAAAAAATCCTTACAAACTATTTTGTACAAAGTCCAACGTCTACCCAACACTTGCACACTCTTTCCTGGAGTGAGTCTCGTCACCGACAGTGGCTGTGACATACGGACGGACAGACAGACAGACAGACATGACGAATCTATAAGGTTTCCTTTTCTTACTATTTGGCTACGGAACCCTCATAGGCTGCGGTGCCGCGCGGCGCGCGCGTCTTGCCGTGCGGCGTCGTTTCGCGTCGTGTCCTTACCATAGTACATTTAGAGTTTATATTTCTGTGGCATTTTGTCGCGGCGGGAAACGCCGCGTGCCGCGCGTGCCGCGCGCGCTGGCTCTAGTTGCTTATGTAATTTCCACTCTAAGTGTAGAACATTTTGTATACAACCTATTTTATCGCCGCGGTTCCGCCGCGATAACCGCGACGACACGGCGACAGTCATATCATTATTATAAAAGACTAGCTTCTGCCCGGGGTTTTACCCGCGTTATTTTAGGCGTCTGGCCCCTATGATATTATAAGTAAAAAAAAATATCATTGTCTGGCCCAATATAATACCAGCAATAGACATCACGAACAAAATTGTGCTCTCATTGCTCAGAGAGAAAAAATAGTTCAAGAAAAGCTTCAATAGATGACGTTATATGTATCGATTTGTTTTTGAAGTGAGTATAACTGTTTTAATTTGACATTGAAAAAAGTATGTCCTTGTTTTTAAAAATCCCCTTAGCACAATAAAAAGGAATAATGGGCTCCTAGTTCCAAATTACATGATTTTATTAAATAATATTACCGTGCTGCCTCTGGTGAATACAATTTGTACTACGTTGTCGTTTGCTCACTCATTTAATGTTTATATAGATGGCGTTGATGGTGTGTAGTAAAACTCAGAAAATTAAAAAAAAAATCTGAGTTTTACTACACACCTCAATATCTATATTTCTCACATTACCATTTACTATTTTACCTATTTTAATAGAATGAAATTAATGAAATGCAAATCTATATCTATACATAATAATAAAATCGCAGAGCTGTACATTGAATATTTTTTTCTTTTTGTATTTTTTTCGAGATCAGGGATGACAAATCATCTTTTTTTCCGAATTTTTTTACGGTTTTTTCTTTTGTGTTAAATGTATTATTACGCTGTTGTATCTGGGAGATAAGCAATTTTGAATCATGCTGTTTTTAAAAGTATGTTTTGAGTTGGCGGACTGGATATACATATTTATTCAATTTTTCCTCAAATATTCCTTAAACTGCTTTTCAATTAAAAGGAAAATGTATAATTACGCTATTCCCCTTGGGGATTAGCAATGTTATAATAATAATAATAATTATGTATGTTGATTTTCAGTCATTGTTGACATTTGTCTAAGAACCGCTATTTGAAATTAATTGTGAAAAGGCCAGCCAGTCCGGTTAGGAACCAGGGGCCTTAGTCAAACAGCATTCGACAGTAAACGACAATCGTTATCGTTCATCAGTCACCAATACATTTTCAACTTTATACCCCAGCGAGTAAAGTTGAAAATCTATTGATGTTCCCACATCGTTTTCGTTTGTTTCGTTCGTTATCGATAAGCAGTTTTTAATAGATTTTCAACTTTACGCGCTGGGGCATAAAGTTGAAAATGTATTGGTGACTGATGAACGATAACGATTGTCGTTTACTGTCGAATGCTGTTTGACTAAGGCCCCTGTATGACTTTCGTTCAATGAGTCTCGCGATCAAATTTTGCATTTTTCTTTTTCACTTTTTGCGTTTCTTTCTTTTTTGATTTTATTTATTCTGAGAGATTCGAATAATTAAAATAAATTTATGAATGCTTTTATTTCAGTATTATTTGCAATTTTATTATAATCTATTATTTTTCAATAGTTCTCTAGGATAAAATGTACGCTGATTTAAATTGTAGGTTAGTAAATTGGATATTTTTTAAACTGTAATTTATTGTTTGAAGTGTAGGAATGTTAGTGGTTCAAAAACAATAAAATCTTTCTGTTATTTTGTGTTTATTAATGTTTTGAATTGGTGCAGATGGCGCCACATACAAGATCCGTACCTATTGTTTCTCAAATTCGAAATTAACGCAAGCGAAGCCGCGGGCAAACACTAGTAAAATATTACTGTATTATGTGATACAGTCGATGATGTCGGCGGAACATTAAAAGAGATTCCATTTCCTAGTTCGAGTTCCAATGATAGATCCTCATAGATAACAATCAATGCGTGCAGATACGACTTAATGTTATTATTCTGCCAACTTGTTATTGCATGTCTGTACTTTTTTTTTTTTTTTTTATCGTGGTAATATCATCAAATGAGTCCTCCCGCCCCGGGCAGGGCGGGAGGGACTGTCAGACTTGTACTGACTAAAATCCACGGTGTCCTTTAATAGCCCTTTACGTTCCGGGGTCACGGTGATGGAATAAGTCCCGCGACCCTGGCAGGACAGGTGTATGTCTGTACTTACTCAAAGAATAAATAAAAAAGTATTTATGCTTTAACAATATTTTAATTTCCTTTAAGTTTAGTAAGTTTCTGCCGTTTGATATAGTAATTCGCAGTTTGATCAGTTTTTGCTTCGTGATGTAATCAAATTTGTTTAAGTACCAACACTCTTCCTGTCTTTGTTGTTTTCTTGGAAATGCACGGAACATATGCGTGAATAATCTGAAGGTAACCACGTTTATTCGCTGCGATTCTTCTGAACAAATTTGATCCATGATTCTCTTTTTTCATGACACGGTCGAGGAAACCTTTAAATCCAAATAATAATAAAAAAATATTAACATAATTGCATTAGCATTATTATCGTGAATTAAAATTAATATTTTACTGCCTTAATTATGTGAACTTATACGTCGATAGTGCAATGTCTGCGCCATACAAATGTTTTAATCTTTGACATTCACGTAAACATAGCCGCCGCCGCGGTGACGCGTTGCAATTGAAAAATTATATTTGAATTAAGCGTGTTTTAAAGATAATTAATGAAATAACCTTAAAATGCTTGGTTCTTGTTAGGTATTACTCGAATATTGAAATAACTTATCTGAGAGATGTCGTACGCCTTAGGGATAATATGAAGGAGTTTACGGGAACGAGAGGAAGGATGAGACAGGTCGGTGTTAAAATCTCCCATGATAATAGTGTGTACATACTCTGACCCTATAGATTCTAGTGCCAATTCCAACCTGGAGAAGTAGTCAACGGCAGGTGGACAGTAAACAACACCAAGTAAGGTCTTGACCCCTTTGACGTAAATCTCCAAAAACAGAAACTCAGCGGAAGCATTAAAATTTGAAGGAGATGAAGTAAGGACTTTGTAAGGGAAATCACTGCGAAGATAGATAGCAACACCACCCCCTCCCTTTCCAATTCTATCGTTGCGGATAAGAATGAAACCGGGAAGAGGGTAGGTGGTAGAGAGAAGATGAGGTTTGAGCCAACTCTCAGAAACCAGGACGGCGTGGACATCGGCGTCGGAAAACGTGTCATACAAATCACTGTAGTGACTTGGCACACTCTGAGCATTAATGTGGCAAACATTAAACAAGTTACGTCTTCCTGGACTGAAGTTCCGACGCAAAATGTCACGAGGAGTGTCAGTCAAGGAACTGAAGCTAGCATTAGCGGTGGAATTAAATGAATTATTTGCAGAGTGAAACGAATCATCATCAGATGTCATAAATAAAATAGAAAGTTTAAAATATAAATAAAAATATTTAAGAAAAAAAAAATATTTATTTATTCTTCCCTACTAAAGTGCTTTATTTTTTTGAAGCGTACTATATTTTTTATGACTTTTAAAAAAAATACTATATTCTGACAAAAAAATGTTGGCAACCCTATTTGTAGGGCAGCAGCACCGCGCTCTTTGATGTAGCCGACTCTAGTTGGTTTGCCGCGGTAGCCGCGCCGCCGCCGCCGCTTTGCAAAAATATCAAACGATTATACCGCTTACGTGGAAGGAATTAAAGTTCAAATCTCATTGTCGATTTATATAGCATGGACGGCGACGGCGGCGAGTTCAAAGAAAAACAAACCCGCCGGGCGATTTCCTTTGAAGAATTGTTGGATGGAATTTAGACCTTATATTATAACAATAACGTTGTAATTCAGTTGTGAATCGAGACGACAAGTTTCTCAGAATGCCGCTGGGTTAAGGCGGGCGATTTCTTTTGAAGAATTATTGCATGGAATTAATTAAAAAACCGACCAAGTGAAGGGTTCCGTAGCAGCAAGTTTCATAATTTATAATTTGGTTGTAACTTTGAAAGGTAAATTGCGGTTTACGATTTATGACGTATTAAAAAGAACTAGTAATTACTTGATTTCGTTCAAACCAATTTTGAGTGGTAGTTTGCATAATAATGTTTATCATACTTATATATTTTTTTAGTCTTAGTATAAAAAAATCAGTAACATGAGCTGAGTTACCCCACGAGAGGTTTTGCGCTTTTGGCGTTACACGTTGTATATACCCCGACATGTATGCGTTTGGTGAAAAAAATAATAGAGTTTTAATTCTAATTAATATGGGGATAATATATCTAGTATGGGGAACCCCCAAAATTAGTTTTTTTGAAAAAAATATTGATAATCCTAATGCGGTTCACATGACACATCTACTTACCAAGTTTCACCTGGACAGCTCTTATATTTTCAAAGAAAAGTGGCTGTGACATACGGACGGACAGACAGACAGACATGACGAATCTATAAGGTTTCCTTTTTTTGCCATTTGGCTACGGAACCCTCACAAACTGCGGTGTCGCGCGGCGCGCGCGTCTTGCCGTGCTGCGTCGTTTCGCGTCGTGTCCTTACCGTAGTACATTTAGAGTTTATATTTCTGTGGCATTTTGTCGCGGCGGGAAACGCCGCGTGCCGCGCGTGCCGCGCGCGCTGGCGCTAGTTGCCAATGTAATTTCCACTCTAAATGTGCCACGATTGGGTTCACTTCTCTTCGCAGGGCGTGGCTCCGCGTTGCCGCGCCGCGTGCCGCGCGGCGACAAGTTTCTCGGAATGCGGCGGGCGTTTTCTTTTGAAGCATTATTGGATGGAATTAATTAAAAAACCGACCAAGTGAAGGGTTCCGTAGCAGCAAGTTTTAAATATAAAAGTTCTTGTAGTTGGTTGTAACTTTGAAAGGTAAATTAGTTTGTACATATATTAGTAAACAAAAAATTTCCTAGAACAAAATGTTTAAAAATTACCTTGGAACAAAACTTTGATTATACAAAAATCGTAATAACTTAGGATCCACTGAACTGATTTACTTCGAACAACTTTTATAATTGTTTTTACAACAAGACACAACCGTTTTTATTGTTTTATTTCAACAAAATGCACAAACAAAAAAGTGGATTTTCAAGTTACGTAATTTTTCAAACTTTTTACAATTTTCGAATGAAAAACCTTTCTAATTCAAATCCAATATGATTAACAAAGATAATCTAATAAAAATCAAGATAATCTAATAGAAATCTAATAAGAAACTAACAATCAACATATCAGAGTAAAATTCTAATTAGAAAACTTAAAAAATTCTTTACAAACTATTTTGTACAAAGTCCAACTACTTGCACCCTCTTTCCTGGAGTGGGTCTCGTCGCCGACAGTGGCTGTGACATACGGACGGACAGACAGACAGACAGACATGACGAATCTATAAGGTTTCCTTTTCTTACTATTTGGCTACGGAACCCTCATAGGCTGCGGTGCCGCGCGGCGCGCGCGTCTTGCCGTGCGGCGTCGTTTCGCGTCGTGTCCTTACCATAGTACATTTAGAGTTTATATTTCTGTGGCATTTTGTCGCGGCGGCAAACGCCGCGTGCCGCGCGCGCTTGCTCTAGTTGCCAATGTAATTTCCACTCTAAATATGCTACGATTGGGTTCACTTCCCTTCGCAGGGCTTGACTCCGCGGTGCCGCGCCGCGTCATGTTGTCAATCGTGGCCCGTCGTGTCGTCGCGTAGCACGCTCTTATGTGAACAGCAATGCGGCAAGGAAACGCGCGCGTATAAGTGATGCCGCGCGCGCGTGCGTTGTCGCCTGTGTCTGCAGGAGGCTTAACTTACGAGGTTAAAAATTGGAAAGTTAAAGTACCTAACAGAAAACAAAAGCTTTCGTTTATTATGAAAATTAAGAAACTATTTATAAACTCAATGACTTAGCAACGTTAAAGAAGCATTTGCTCTATTGTAGGACAACAAACACGAGTACTGTACTTTTTAAAGCTTTTCGAAATATGTGGTTACGAGACGATTATTTTGTCTGTTGGACGCTGTTTCTACGTTTCAGCTAACATTTTTTTCCCGACGAGATTTCAAAATCAATATCTAAATAGGATCTGTATCTATTCAACACGGTTCTTCAATCATCTGATCTTTTTAGTGATAACAGAAGCAATCTGTACAACACAGACTCGCTTATCTTAAGAGTCGCGGTTTGTTGGTCATTAATAAAAATTTAAGAATTTAAATTGTTACAAGCTATTTCCAGCGGTTTTTTACGCATTTTACTCGTTAATTATCCCACAGAAAGTATTACTACACGGATAAACGATATTTCTGTGTGTTATTTCAAATTATAACTTAAATTATACGTATTAAGGTAGATCGGTCCTAAACCAAACCTTATCAAGATTCGTTCAGTCGTTCTGATATAATTGAGAAACAATCATCCATCCATCCAGACACGTCGTTTGTGAATCTTTTGCATTTACAATGAAGTAACTTTGGTTATGATTATTATTCTTACATAGCGGTTAATTAATTAATTTTACTAACAGTGTTTAAGTTGTTTACGTTTTACTAACAAAATGAATTCATGTGATCTGAATAATAAAGTGATAATTAAATTTAATTTATTAATTTAAGACAAGCAGGGATAGACGGGCATGCGGACAGCGAGTAAAGGGCAACTCGCTGTCCGACCATGGACCATGCCCGGGTCGACGGTGCGTCGTGTTCCACGCGCGCATCAAAGAGCAGAGCACAGAGGGCAAAGCCTGCCGGGGTCGCAGGACTTATTTCCATCATCGTGACCCTGGAACATAAAGGGCTATTGAAGGACACCGTGGATGATAGTCAGTACAAGTCTGACAGTAAGTGGGTGGGAGGACTTATTTGAAGATTTAACCACGCAAAAAGCAGGTACCTACAGAGCATATTTTAAAAAAATCACGAGTGGAGTTTCTAGTACCTAAACTTTGTCCCGTGGTTAGAAAGAATATGTCATATATACCTACACAAACGAGGTATATAAAAATATATATTTGAACAGCAAATTTGCATGTTAACAACAGAAGATATGTCGCTGTAACATAAAGTGATTCCTAAAAGGAATTTAAAAGTATGTTCAAATGGGGTTTCCACATCTGTGTGGATCTGTTAAGAGACAGAGGGTCTAAAACGGTTACTTTAGGCAATATTCCTTAAAGCGATTCATTTCGTAAATTTCTAGCAACGACACTAGTCTACTCTTCTATTATTCGTAAATGGTTACACGCACAAGCAGAATTGCATGTCATTTCTGAACATAGAATAAAACTATAGCCTGGACTGAGCATGACCTGGTTTAAACTTCCATGTCAAAGAGCAAAAAACAATTGTAGAACAATCTGTCTCTTTCTTGTTCGACTTTCTAATTTCTTTCTTTTGTAGATAATGTTTTGCTGTTCTTTACTAGAATTTAACAACTTTATATGACATTTTTCCATGGTTTATTTCCATGTATTATATTTGGTGGATCTTATGATTCCCCCCCCCCCCCCCCATACAAAACTGTCAAACGGATGAATTGCCTGTTGAGGAAATAAATATCACTAGCTGACCCGGCAAACATCGTACCACCTCAGAACAATTATTTTTATTTATTTTTTTATACTTCATGTACAAATCAATAGTACATAGGCTGACTTAATGCCACAAGGCATTCTCTACCAGTCAACCTTTGGGTGTAAAACAACAATTTGGTAGGGTACAAAAAAACATACAAATAAAAACTAGTAAAAAAGTAAAATAAAAGCTATACAAAGGATTAAAAAAAAATGCTATCACATAAATACAAATAAAATAAACTTAACAATATTATAACAAATAATATAAAATACTTAAATAGAAAGACATCATTTTATCATATTTGCTCACCTTTTAAACTTTACCTGGACTTCCAAAAATAGTTAAAATCCAAAATTAGCCATAATCGGTCTAGCCATTCTCAAATTTTAGCGAGATTAACAAAAAGCAATTGATTTTTATCTAAGTCAATTAATTCATTATTTTACGAAATTCACATTACAATATTGCTAAAGAGGCCTTTTTAGACCCGCTGAACAGAAGCGGCGATGGATCAAGGCGGCCTTTTTAGCTGTCTTTGCCACTAAATGAGCCGCTCACTCTGGCTTTGAGAAATACCGCTTTATCTTTATCACGTATATAGCGTTGACTTCAGATTTTTTAAACAGAATGTTTGATATTGAACTAAGGGACTAAAAAAAGGTGAAAAGTCAAATATCTAAGCAACTTTGATTTATTGAGAAAGCATTAGTAGTTGGTCATTTAGGACAAATAAAAAATAGATGGATGGGTTTTTAGAAAGATGATGTCGCTAGAAAAGTGCCAAATAATGGTTGGCGCAGTGTCCGGGCGGTCGAATGCTGCGCTACATGACGTGTTTTCGATTCCCGCATGAAGCTAATTTGTGTAGGGTCTGGCTAATTCTATAGGTATAAGATTATTTCAATGTTTGTAAATGCACCCACGATACAGGATCAATACCAACAGTTTAAAAAAAGAATAGAGAGCTAAAAGTGGATTCATAGCAATCTGATATTCTTCTTTGGGTTATTAAAACATATGTGTCTCTATCTATCTATCTCTCTCTCCCTTTCGCTCTCTCTCAACGACGATATATTACTAGACTCCGCATGCACGATCTAAGGAACAAAAACTATTCTGTCAACTCGCTGAGGTAATACGTAAGCGAGGGGGACGGGGTACTGCGTTGTGATTGGCTAAGTTCAGGTCTGTTCTGTCTCAAGGTATGTTTACGGCTCACAGGAGTGGTCGAAATAAGACGGATATAAGACTTTTTTGCCTAATGTGTTGACAGACATCGGTCGCCTGTTATAAGGAGTCTAGTAATTTATCGTCGTTGCTCTCTCTTCTATCTATATATATAAAAATGAAACCCGTTTTCCGTTGTCACGAGATAACATGAAAACGGCTTGACCGATTCGGATAATTATTTTTTTGTTGTGTTTGTAACCATCGGGGCCGGGTTTTAGACTGGGTCCTCCACCCGTGCGAAGCCGGGACGGGCCGCTAGTATTTAATGAATCAAAAATGACGTAGGCATAACCATAGTATAAGATAGTACATTTTTTATAATTATATAAACAAGGAACTCTGGTTTTCAGTGTTGAGAAGTAACTACTCACAATTTATCTTCATCCCAAGAAGTGTCATCGTTGCAAAGAAACAATGCGAACTAAGAGTAAAATATTAAGTCGTTCTCCGAACTTCATAAATTAATTGCATCAAGGCAATGCATAATGAACTGCTGTTGCTGTTTCAGTAATATCTACATTTAATAAACGCAAAGCTGTTCTATTGAATATGAAATTCAACAAGAAATACGAAAAAGTTCAAGAAGTAGTTTTTGAATATTCGAAACTGTACAATATTCTCTTTTAACCACTAGTATAGTCCCAGGAGTGCAAAATACAAGCATTGCTAAAACTATTTATGAAAAATTCAGTGAGTAGATATTAGTTTGAAATATCTAAGCGTACAAAAGTAAAGTTCGTACATCGTACTCGTTGATCCTTCGAAAAAGTTATTTTTCCCATTAGTTACGTACAAAACCCTGTTGAAGGTATAATATTTCGATAAAGAGGCCCAATAATTGCCGTTTTCCCATCAAACATTCATTAAAAAGTAATCAACACGTTGCGCCGACAGCCCGACACGGCGGCCGGGAGAGAAACTCGCTAATTTCTTACAACAATACGAGCCCATCTCAGCCATATTTTCACCAGATATTCCTCAAATGTTTCCGAAAAATAATCAAGAATAATACCCAATCGAAAACTATCAAGAAAAGAAGTTGGACTTACAGAAAGTAACTCGGACAAAGGTTTCTTTTCAAGCAGACCTACTAAATTACAAAACTTTTCGTGTAAAACGAAATTCACACACACGGTTCGCAATAAACAATCTAGGTACTACTCCGCACTACTCAATGCATACAAAAAAGTCCCGGTATATTGGCGAACACCTGAACGACAAGAGGTCTACGGCTTCGCTTACGAATGCTCCCGATATTCCGATCACGTGCTCCTAGGCTTAACTCGACCTCGATTCCACTCAATTTAAACGTCTAACACAATTTTATTTCCTCTAAAAGTATCAACGGGTAGTGAATTGGTGTCGACCTATAATTTGAATCTCAAGACCTTGGCTAGTTGGACGGGAGAACGTGGAACAAACATCCGAACAATCCTTCCTCAAAGCGCTTATGCAAACTATCTCTTTGTGTTTTGAAGTGCATTTTTCAACTGTTGCAGCGTCTCGACCTTAATAAGAGTGCAGCAATTAGCGCTGAGAGAGACAACAGCGCACGATCGCGGGGTTCATTACCGCGCGCTTTCGCCATCCGACAGCTTTAATGATCGTCGCTCGAGAATTATGCATAAAGCCATCCCTATTACGTCAAAATTTGAAGCCGAAGGATTAAGGAGGTTCCATCGAGTGAGGCGTTATTCAAAGCGGGTCCATTCACGCAATGTTGGAGCTGACAGTTTGATCCACCCTGCGGGACGCAGCATCACGTCGCGTCGCTTAAATGTGGCGGAGAAAAAACTTCAATAAAACCAACGTAAACGTCTCTTTGTGCTTTATTGCTTGAAAGTCGTTCACTTGCTGAAACAACCGTCCCGATGCGAAGACGTTCATTAAAATAGCTTTTACGAGGCCGTTGTTATGATATTGCGTAGGAGTGTTGCCTACATAGTATAACTGGATACTTATCACAGCGTCCTTGTTATAGATAATAATAAGTATGTATAAAAAAGTAAATGATTTTCTTTATGATAAGAAAATGAGAGAGCTTCACAATATAACGTTCTATTGATACAAAAAAGACGCTCATTTCGTTTTTCTTTAAGAACTTGCTGAAATATGATCTAACATAAAGCCACTTGTAAGAAAAGCGTTTTCCCGCCTACTTATGACGCCGTGCACGCACAGAGCACTATTCGCACGTGTCTAGCGGACAAAAAATGTTCTGCACTGAGTTCTTAGTTTATGTCGGGAGTATAAAAGTTTGCACAAAGTTGCAAGGGTAAATCCGGGGGGCTTTCGTCTAGTATTGCCAGATTAAGCATGCTCCTCACTAAGCCTTGCTCGGGGTGGAAATGAATGCTTAGTTTTATTGCGTCTCTATTTTAGAATACCGCTTGCTTGAATACATTGCACAAACAACGTCTATGTATACATTTAGGTACTGTAATAGAATTCTTATTTAAATGTCGTTTTCCAAAATACCACCTGTATTTTTTAAGCTTAATAATTAGTCGTAATAGGCCATAGGTTAACCAGTCGCCTCTCATTACCAAGATTGGGAGTTCAAACCCGGGAAAGTACCAATGGATACTTCTGATATTTTTTCAATGCTTTTCTAAGTTTATCTTGGACATCGCTGTAGGAAAAAATCGTAAATAATAAAGTGTAAAGCCATGTCAGAGACTTCTAGAATACCAGAGATGTCTTAATTAACTATGACATCAAAAGGAAGCCAGATTCTCACACTATAAAAAAGAAAGAATTTTAATAAATTAATGTAATCAGTGACTCACATATTAAATGTAGGGGTGGTAAAAACCAAACCATCTACTTATGTATCCTACTAATATTATAAATGTGAAAGTTTTGTTTGGATGGATTTATGTTTGTTACTCTTTCACTCAAAAACCACTGAACGGATTTTGTTTAAATTCGGTACACAGACAGTTTATAACATGTCCCAAAATTCAACGATAAGCCGGCACCAGAGGATGGACCTACTAATGACTACGCGAGAAAAAAAAAGAAAAAAAAATACCTCTACATTTTTTTAAATTACTTAAAAAAATGGAAATTCTTCGAAAATGTATACGTTATGACACTTTTAACTACCATGA
This sequence comes from Agrotis ipsilon, assembly GCA_028554685.1. NCBI lineage: Eukaryota > Metazoa > Arthropoda > Insecta > Lepidoptera > Noctuidae > Agrotis > Agrotis ipsilon. The sequence continues at coordinate 8,737,173 of CM052955.1, forward strand.
CCATAATTTTTCAAATATTTCAGTTTTTTTGTTTGTATCGGCAACCTAAGTAGTACTACTATTCACCATAATCTTTGAAAATTACAGAATTTTCTACTTTTTTTTAAATTACTTAGAAAAATGGAAATTCTTCGAAAATGTAAACCCCTTATGACACTTTTAACTACCATGACCATAATTTTTCAAATATTTCAGTTTTTTTGTTTGTATCGGCAACCTAAGTAGTACTACTATTCACCATAATCTTTGAAAATTACAGAATTTTCGTAGTTTTATAGAAAAAAACAACCAAAAAAAATTATTTCCCTAAAATTTTGAAAGATTTTAACGTTCAGTACACTTTAACTCATCGTAGTGTAAAAAAAAAATATGGACACTACTCTACTATGGCAAGTTTTTAAAAAAATTAGCGCAACTAACCTAGATTTTAAAATGATATAATACTTTAGGAAAACTAGCCACAAAAAAAAATGACACTTTTTCTAATCAAGAACTAAATTTCATAAGTTGTTGTTAATAGTAATCACTCTACTATGAGCCCAAAATATCAAAAAAAAAAATTTAAAAAAAGTAGGTTTTTTTTTTCTCGAGTAGTCATTAGTAGGTCCATCCTCTGGTGCCGCCTTATCGTTGAATTTTGGGACATATTGTATACATAGGATAGTTTTTTTCTCAATTTTTTGTTCCCGTGGGAGTTGTAGCGGGCAAAACCGCAGGCAACAGCTAGTGACATAATAATATTATAGTGCCACGAATCCAGCCTCCACGCGTAGTAATTATAGCAAAATCCCTCGGGAATATTCGATGAAGGAGAAACTCAGTTATGAATAATTATGAGCTGATATGAAAAATATGTACCTACTTCATCAGCCGCATAGGTCGATCTTCAAAGTTAAACCACGCTTTCCGAGGTTGAAATACGGATGGGTATATCATGGTGATGTTTCCTCCGTGTCTCGGAAAGCACGTAAATTCGTTGACCCCGGCTGTCATTTTGTAGATCTTTGCCGGTCGTTACTGTTAGTCTGAATCTTGAAAGTCTGGAAATCAATCTTACCAAAGAATATCGTATTACCTATACTCAATACTCAATACTCAATTCTTTATTGCATTCCATATGTAACAAACTTAGATGGTAAAAAAGAAAATGGCACAAGATCAAATATGGACCCTGTCGGGCACGCAAAAATTAGGAGAGAGGAAGAGGGCTGAGTTACAATTTACTTAATTAAATCAAAAATATCATGAAATGTCTTTCATTTGGTATTAATTATAATTAAAACATATTTTGTGTAGATAGGTGTAGATAGGTATATCAGTTGTTATTATAAATGTATTTGCACGAGATACAATGTTTAATATTAAATTCTTAGAAGTTTCGCTTTATTATTATTTATCTAGATTAATTTATTAAAGAAAAGAAAATATGATATTTATTTTTTATTAATTATTCATATTTTTATATTTTTACTTAAATATTATCTGTATTTAATTTAATATTTTATGTATATATTATGTTTTATTAATATTTATTATATAATTATATTATTATTATTTATCAATAGATTTATCATCTAGAAACTCCTTTACGGTGTAGTATGCCTTGGACTCAAGGAATCTTCTTAATTTATTTATAAATATATTTGTTTTGTTTTCTTCTCTAATATTATTTGGTAATTTGTTATAAATTTTGATGGACATAGGTGACTTCTGCGATCCCCAAGCCGCCTGCCAAGCGTGGGGATTATGGCAACCCCCCCCCCCCCCATTATGATTGACAAGCACAGCACACGGGCCCCAGTCCCCGGCAGCTCCGCTATTCTTGGTCTGGGTAGCGGACCGAGTAACGGCGGAGCAGGGGGTGCGAAGAATCCCCGGCAGATGCCCCGCTACCACCCCCAACGAACTTTGGCCCTGGCAACACACAACATCCGCACACTGAGGACCGATGAGAAGATTATCGAGCTGGAGGAAGAATTGAGCAAAATGCGCTGGGATATCTTGGGACTATCTGAAATCCGAAGAGAGGGTCAGGATACGATGGTTCTAGATTCCGGCAACATGCTCTTCTACCGGGAAGGAGACCGTAAATCCCAGGGTGGTGTGGGATTTCTCGTCCGCAGGTCCCTCATCAACAACGTTATGAAGGTCGACAGTGTGTCGAGCAGGGTAGCATACCTTATACTCAGAATAACCAACCGGTATTCGTTGAAGGTCATACAGGTATATGCGCCGACCTCGACACATTCTGATGATGAAGTAGAAGCATTGTATGAGGAGATATCCGAGGCCATACATACCTCCGAAACATACTTCACCGTTGTTATGGGGGACTTCAACGCGAAGGTGGGCGCACGGAATGGCGATGAGTTGAGATTGGGGCCATTTGGGTATGGGCAGCGAAACCATAGGGGCCAGCGACTGGTCGACTTCATGGAAAAGGAAGAGCTTCATTTGATGAACTCCTACTTCCAGAAGCGGCCATCCAGGAGGTGGACGTGGATGAGCCCCGATGGTACTACCAGAAATGAGATCGACTTCATCATGACGACCAAGAAGCGAATATTCAGTGATGTCTCTGTGATCGCCAGGGTAAAAACCGGTAGCGATCACCGAATCGTCAGAGGCACATTGAATATCAATGTGAAGCTTGAAAGGTCTCGTCTGGTGAAGTCCACGCTCCGACCTGGTCCTGCCCACATCCAGAACCCCGAACACTTCCAACTCGAACTGCACAATCGCTTCCAGTGCCTAACCGAATGCGAAACTGTGGACGAGATTAACGATGGGTTGGTGGAAACTGCCCAAGCTGTGGGGTCTAAGTTCTATAAGACCCCACGCCGCAATAAACCTCAAAAGCTCTCGAACGGAACCATCAAGTTGATGCAAGACCGGACTGAGATGAGGCTGCAATCTTCAGCTGATATGTCGGAATATGGCAAACTCAATAGACGAATCTCGAAATCAATGCGACGTGACCTGCGTGCCTATAGTGCAGCACGGATCAAAGAGGCGATCGAGCGGAACCAGGGCTCAAAAGTCTTCGCAAAGAATTCGTCTATTGGGCAAAGCCAAATGACAAGGCTGAAGATTAACGACGGCAGCATCATTTCGACGAAACCAGAGATCCTAAGAGAGCTTGAGAGGTTTTACGGACAGTTATACACATCTACACGACAACCCAGTGTCGGTACAGCTCGAGACGCAAGAGCTAAACTGACTCGGCACTACACTGAGGATATCCCGGACATCAGCCTGTACGAGATTAGAATGGCTCTTAAACAGCTCAAAAATAACAAGGCGCCGGGCGATGACGGAATCACAACAGAACTTCTGAGAGCGGGTGGAAAACCGGTACTTCTAGTCCTCCAGAAGTTATTTAATTCCGTCATACTCGAAGGCACTACGCCAGAAGCATGGCACAGGAGTGTGGTTGTTCTTTTCTTCAAAAAGGGTGACAACACCTTGTTGAAGAACTACAGGCCAATCTCACTTCTGAGCCATGTTTACAAGCTGTTCTCAAGAGTCATTACGAACCGTCTCGAACGCAGGTTTGATGACTTCCAGCCTCCCGAACAAGCCGGTTTCCGAAAAGGCTTTAGCACCATAGACCACATACACACGCTCCGCCAGATTATACAGAAGACAGAGGAGTATAATCGGCCATTATGTTTAGCGTTTGTGGACTATGAAAAAGCCTTCGATTCAATCGAAACCTGGGCAGTATTGCAGTCCCTCCAACGATGTCATATCGACTATAGGTATATCGAAGTATTGAAGTGTTTGTATAGTAACGCCACCATGTCCATCCGACTTCAGGAAGAGAGCACGAAACCAATCCAATTGCAGAAAGGCGTGAGACAGGGAGACGTTATTTCTCCGAAACTGTTCACGAACGCGTTGGAGGACGTTTTCAAGCTCTTGGAATGGGACGGACTCGGCATCAACATCAATGGCGAATACATCACTCACCTTCGTTTTGCCGATGATATAGTCATCATGGCAGAATCGTTGGAGCACCTCAATGCTATGCTCAGCGACCTCAGTATCGTTTCCCAACGGGTCGGCCTTAAAATGAACATGGACAAGACGAAAGTCATGTCGAATGTCCATGTGGCGCCCGTACCGGTTGTTGTTGGGAATGATACTCTCGAAGTTGTAGACCATTATACTTACCTTGGACAGATTGTTCAGTTAGGTAGGTCCAACTTCGAGAAAGAGGTCGCCCGAAGAATCCAACTAGGATGGGCAGCGTTTGGGAAGCTACGTGATATCTTCTCATCGAAAATCCCGCAGTGTCTCAAAACAAGGGTGTTTAACCAGTGTGTGTTGCCAGTGATTACATATGGCTCTGAAACGTGGTCTTTGACTGCTGGCCTTTTAGAGAAACTAAGAGTCACTCAACGAGCAATGGAAAGAGCTATGCTCGGAGTTTCTTTGCGGGATAAAATCCGGAACACGGATATTCGGCGAAGAACCAGAGTCACCGACATAGCTCGTAAAATTTGCAAGTTGAAGTGGCAATGGGCAGGCCACATCGCTCGTAGAACTGACAACCGATGGGGAAGAAAGGTTCTCGAGTGGCGACCACGGACCGGAAAACGCAGCGTAGGTAGGCCTCCCACTAGGTGGACCGACGACATCGTGAGAGTCACGGGCAACCGATGGATGCAAGTGGCGAATTGTCGTTCGGCGTGGCGGTCTAAGGGGGAGGCCTATGTTCAGCAGTGGACGTCTTCCGGCTGATGATGATGATGATGAATTAAAGGGCTGGTTGAGTGCATTTTGATTCGGGATTGTGGTTTGTTTATTTTGTTTTTGTTGTGTCTAAAGGTGTATCTTTTTTGTGTCTCTTCGCAAGTAGTGTAGAAATCTGGATATTTTTTGACAAATTTACATAGTTCTAAAATATATAGACAGGGTAGTGTAAGTATTTTGTGTTTTTGGAAGTGTGGCTTGCAGCTATCTGTTTGTTCTATGTTTGTTATTATTCGAATTAATTTCTTTTGTAAAGTAAATATGGTTTGTGAGTCTGTACTGTTACCCCAGAGCATGACCCCATAGCTGAGCCATGCCTGGGCATATGCATAGTAGGTAACAAGTGCAGTTTGAAGGTTAGTGGTTTTTTTGATTTCGCGTAAGGCGTATGAGAATTTTGATATTTTTGCTCGTATTTTTTGTATGTGGGATTTCCAATTTATGTGGGTATCTATAGACAAACCGAGAAGAGTAAATTCGTTAACCTGTTCTATTTTTTTGTTATTAAACAAAAAAATTAATTTTAACGGGGATTTCTGATGTGGATGAAACGTAATTAGTTTAGTTTTAGTAAAATTAATTTCTAGATTATGATCATGCATCCAGTTTGAAGCTGTAGAAAGAAGGGAGTCCAATTTGTCATTTATATTTTCGTCGGTTCGGCATGAGGCAAGTAAAGAGATGTCGTCTGCAAATAATACATAAGGTCCGTTTATAGATTTAGGGAGGTCGTTTATGTAGATTAGAAACAAAAGGCAGCCTATTACACTACCTTGAGGAATGGATGCGTTAACTGTTTTCCTGTCCGATCTTATTTTAATTATTTCATTACTGTTTTTATCAAAATATTCAATTTCTGTTATTTGTTCCCTATCTTTTAGATATGAGGCAAACCATTCATGAGCTTTTCCTCGTACCTAGTTACTGGGTTGTGGAGGGCGCTCCATGTAGAGTACTAATATTATATTATAATATTCAGGTGAATCCGGTTTGCGTGGAAGCCGACCCTAACCCCACAGTTGGGACAAGGCTATGTATTTTTGAATACGGCTATCATAAACGGATTGAACAGTTATTCAAATTCATTCATATTTTTTTGTGTAATGTAACTGGCAAAAAGAATATAAGTCAGTATTTAAAAAAATGTTATACTGGTAAAAAAATCAAATACTTTTAAAAATCTTGAAAGAACAATCGTCGCTTGCATGATAACGATTAAGACAACAATTTTAAAACTTTGTGTTTTCATAAAAATGCCATTCAAAAGTTAATTTTCTTCTACACGGCCGATCAATCTTTATCATCCTTCTAGCTCATTTATTTTATTTAAACAAATGATTGAATATAAGATCGTGTCAGAGATAGTCATTTATTACTACTATTTAACTCCACAAACAATAAACCTCGCCATAAGAGTTTTATTGAGTCGTTTATCTCTGCTGAATCTCGGTTTCAATCTATTTTAACGAGGCCCATAATATTTATATACTTTCTCTCTCTTTGCGTACCAAAAGATGTAATTAACATTTAGACGGTTAAAATGTAATAAGCGACATTTTGGTCGAAAATGAGTTATATGCCATCCTACTTAAAATTTTCGGAATGCAGTTACTCCCGTGGCTATGCAATGGCTTTTTTATCAGTTATACTTAACCAAAAAACTTTGATTCATGTCCATTGTTCTGCAATTTCAAACTTAAACTGCTCTCCTAAAAAAATGTTTTTTGTCGCATACATTAAATTTTGACCGACGATTTGATCAGTCTTATCAATTAAAGACCAACAAATAGTAATATCCTAACTACATTTATGCACAGATACAACATCATGCTTCTCATCCTCGAACGGTTAGACAAAGGACTGTGCCCCAAGTCGCATACCTATGTCAAAGTAAAATATTTTTAAACAACGTTACAACATATTAACATACGAATACAAACTCAGTTAAAATTGGCAAATATGTAATTTATTAAAACAAATTAAATGAAGTGTGAATTTGAATTAGCTAATAAGGTGCAGACGGGTCCTAATCACATCAGAAAAACTGCAGTCAGTAAGTTTAAAATTCAATTTACTCGAATTCACTTTAAATAATTGAGTTGAAAGAATACAATCATCTTAAATCAAGGGATTGTCAAAGTTTATTTGTTTTTTATATGCGATAAATAGCTTTTAGCTTAAGTACCGTTTTCAAGGATTCCATATTGATGACTTTTTTTTTCTTTTGTAAATGCAGCAAGCAAATATAGCCCTGAGGATGGGACAGCCAATCTTACCCAGACCTATCGCATTACTCAATAACTGAGATGTGGAGTCGCTGCAAATAAAAAACTGGTATTCAGCTGATTCATCCGATTGGACTAGAAGTTCCTAGGTACCTAAATATTTGGAAAAAGGCAGGTAAATGAAATATAGCAGCCAACGAAAATGGGCCTAATGAAAGCATCATCAAAAAATCTTTTCAGAATACTTAACTGTATAAATAATGAACCCTGAAAACAGTCGATGGCCACATTTTCTCACGAAAAAGAAACAAAAAATCTCTTCATATAGGGCGATTCTCACACTGCCCCGCATGATGCAGTGTAGCGCGTGGATGCGTGTTCTTCCGTTGCTTGTAAGTATCTCCGTTTGTATGGAAAAAACGCACAGTCCAACACACAGAAAACGCATTCACGCGCGTGTTCATTTCTTTGTCACCATACGCCCCGCTGCGTGATGCGGGGCAGTGTGCCAATCGCCTAACATATATGTAGTATACTAATTAAGTGTCATGTTCTATGCCAGAACTACCAACTGGAATAAAATAAACGATGCTTTTCAAAAAAATATTTCTCTTTTCAAGAGCGTACGGAAAATGAAATAGTTTAATTTCTGAACCATCATCCATCATCCCAGTTGAATGTATCGCGTACTGTGGCACCGCATTTCACCGCGACATGAAATAACTTAATGCAAATTGAGCACCCTGCAAGTTTGTGAAAGCGTGATAAGTTGGATCCTGAGAAATGAGCTCGAGACCGCTCTTCATGTGAAAATTACGCTATCCGTTTGTTGCAGACTGATTCTGATGTTGCCGTAAAGTATGATAGCTTTTGTCTGTCAAATCAGTTGGTGTCTATATCGTTAAGGTTGTGTGTCTAGCAACGACGATATATTACTAGACTCCTATAATAACAGGCGACCGATGTATGTCAACACATTAGGCAAAAAAGTCTTATATCCGTCTTATTCCGACCACTCCTGTGAGCCGTAAACGTACCTTGAGACAGAACAGACCTTGAGTTAGCCCATCACAACGCAGTACCCCGTCCCCCTCGCTTACGTAGTACCTCTGCGAGTTGACAGAATAGTTTTTGTTCCTTAGATCGTTCATGCGGAGTCTATAAGTAATATATTGTCGTTGGTACCTATCTACTTAGTCTACCTTATTTATCCAGGGCCGTATTTTACACTGGGCATTCTGAGCATTCGCCCAGGGGGACCTACCTTGAAGTGTGTGACTCTGAGTGTTAATATCACAGGGAAAAAATAAACCATAACTAAAGTAAATCAATTGGGTTCTAAAATTTTCTAGCTAACATAGTGTTTTTAATCTTCAACCCTATGATTTTCTGTAGACAATAGATTATTTCTGCAATAAAGAAATGATGGAAATGGAAAGAATAGAAGACCTTGCCCTTGAATGGGACAAGAAAGGCTTAAAAAGCCCAAATTCGATTAACTTCACTCGCTTAGCGTAGCCCAATGAGCTACATAAGCTACGTAAAAAAGAGAGTCTTAAAGTGTCCAGGACCTCAATTGACCCTGTACTAACACCATATTTGCTTTATCACTTTTGACAGCAATCCAAACTAAATTGAAACTTCACTAAGATTTAAATTATCTGCCACATAAACAAATAGAAGTTGTAGTTTTAAGACGTGCAAGTAGCTCTCAACTTTAGGCAATTACGAGCTCGAGTGGTTTTAAGAAGAATATTTTCTTATAAAAGTTCAGACGAATTTTATTTTTTTGCATAAAATGTTTTATTTCTTTCAGTTGCAGTCTGGGTTCAGTTAGAACTTGATTGAATAATAAACAGTTTAGGTGAAGTTTTCATAGAAAGCGCAAAATGACTGCCAATCCCGAAAATATTCGATTCAATAAAAATATACATACATACATGAACTCACGCGTTTTTGGTAAGCAGAAACTATCAAAGCGCCACCTGATACGATACTTACATACTTACTCCTTTCGCCTCGTCCACATTCATACCTACATCTATTGAAACATTAATCTATCAATAAAAAATAATGATTTGAAACATTACAGGTTCTCATTGCGCGGTTGGATCCTTTCATCCATTACACCTAGACATGGCACGGATAGCAAGACCGAGCCCGACCACCTGCAGCGATCATCAATAACTTAATCGATGTTGTGTTCACATACCCGTAATTTGCGACGATCTCCACGGAAAAAAATGATTCTGCAACGATTCATCGACAATGGGTTCAGCATTGGACGTTTCGTCCACAGGACGATTCACTTATGGCCGTTTCACCGATAAACTCTTTCACCAAAAATGGGTACATAAACCCAGATGCGAGGACTCAAATGACAACTACAGTGTAGCCAAAGCAATCGTCGTGGCCGAAATCGGTTGGTAAACGTCATCTTCTTTTTTAAGTAGGTTTTTCTAAATTAAAGTATTTAATTGGCTGGTAAATTGTACAAAACAGGCTTTTCTATTATAGATAGTAAATTGACACTATTCTTCAAAATCACAACACACACGCGTTCCTTAAGTTTGTAACATTAGCACAGAATACTAAGCCAGTAGAGCTGTGATAGAATTGAATTGTTCACACATAAAGTTTCGCCAGCGATAAAATTGTCTGGCGCGAAGTTATCCCATCGGGCGTGTAGTGATATTATGAAACAATAGCCAATCGAGACGGCGAGTCCCGCGGGACTGGCGGACACCATACATCGGCTGCAGTTAACGATACACTGCGAAATCATGTTGTACGGTAATAACTTTGTAACTGCCTGAAATCCTCCTAGATTTAAGTTAGTAGTTAGTAAGTAGTTTAACTTATCTACTAGTATAAGTAGAAGTTACTTTTTTTTTTTTTTTTTTTTTTTTTTTTTACGTGGTAAAATCATCATATGAGACCTCCCACCCCGGGCAGGGCGAGAGGTACTGTCAGACTTGTACTGACTAAAATCCACGGTGTCCTTCAATAGCCCTTTATGTTCCGGGGTCGCGGTGATGGTATAAGACCCGCGACCAAGTAGAAGTTACTTAAATCTAGTAGTAGTAATAGCAGGAACTCGTTCTTGCTATTGGGATCACTGAAAATTTTATGATAAATATGTCAATTTGAAAAGGTATAGTATGTTTAAGGGGTACTTTAAAAATATGAAATTCAAAAACTGATCATAACATTGAATAAAAATGATCACACCATGAAACTTTCCAGTGATAAACTTACTACTAACTAGGACTAATTCACTTATACAGGACATTATAGAATGTAATAATAATGTATAAAATTATGATACTTCACAAATAGGTACTCTACTTAAAAAGTTCTGAAGCGACTGAAACACATCGTAAAAGTTCCTCTGTATAAAAATAATCTAGCCACCAAGTTTTGTTCGTAGGATATGGTATAAAGTAAGCCAAGACAATCCATAGTGAGTCGGACCATGAGTAGGAAAGCACCATAGGTTTATACTACATTTATTATTATGTCAATGCGCAAAATGAAACAAAACACCTTATTTAACCACCTTTAAAAGTTATTGGCTGTCCCATTTTGGCAGGACAACGTCCGCACACTCTACAGCTTGTATAGTTATCCCTTCGGGTATGGTATGAAAGGCAATCTATGCTGCCATCTACCCCATGGGAACACGCTATCGGCTCATTCTTCATTAGCCCAGATGCGTCACTGCACAAGCTATAATAATAATATTCCACAACTATCAAACAACGCCATCTAGTCCCAAGCTAAGCAGAGTGTTATGGGCACTAAACAACTGATAAACATACTTATATATTTCTAAATACATACATATTATAGATAAATTTCACCTAGACACAGAACAAATGATCATGCTCATCACACAAACATTTGTCCTGTGTGGGAATCGAACCCACGACCCCCAGCAAAGCAGTCAGGATCGCTAACCACTAGACCAACAGGTCTGTCAAGATGATGCTGTAGTGTAATAACACCACGACTACTTTTAAACTACACTTTACTTACGCTGTGTTTCGTCGTAAAAATGGTATAGAATTCAATTTACTGAGATTGATACAATATATCAAGTTGCTGTTCATTTTAGAAGAATAGTGGAGACATTACATGACTTCGCTGTATTTTTTTGAAGTAGTTAGGTATAGAAGAGGTTAGTATATAATCAGGAATTGTCCTATTTATGATCTACGTTGACGTGTATACTCGTATAATACATATGAATGCCAATATGTCAGTTACATCTCCCAAAAACTTGAGAAATTGCTGAGCGGGCTAGATATTTTGTGTGAATTTTAGATTCGGTTTTTTATTGTCTACTTAATAATTTTGGTCATACAACAAAATAAATAAATCAGATAAGTATATTTAAAGGTTATGTATTCACGATAGGCAGAAAGGTCATTTTCATATGCATATTTATCCTTCATTTCAACCTTTGTGAGTGAAAAAGTAAACGAGCTGCATATCGTTTCGTGCAAGCTCTGGAAGTTAAATTGAAAAATATCAAGTACGTATTTTAAAAATTATTCCACAAAGAGCTAAATATGCAGACAGCTAACGACATGACTCGGCTCGCCAAAGAGGTAGGCAGAGGTGAGTTTAGTAAATCTCGAATTTTAAAGTTTGTTGTGAGAATTTTCTATCAAAAATCCAGTGGCAATTTACCCGTAATGCGCTCAGCAGCCATTCTTGCTAGCACGGAATCAACTGCGTAGAAGCTAAACAATATATGTATATAATTATTATTATACTGAGTAGTATTTTTTTACGTGTTATTGCCGATGTGGGAGAAAAAGCTGCCAAGCTAAATAGGGACTGGACTGGCCACGTATGTCGAGTGCTATATCATCGCTGGGCAAAACATACATCCGATTGGGTGCCAAAAGGGAGAACTCGTCGTCGTGGTAGGCCCAAGCGAAGATGGTGAGATGACTTGGACCGCCTCATGAAGGACTGGACCACGGTCGCAGAAAGCCGCGGGAAATGGAAAGAGTGGAGGGAGGCCTTTGGCCAGCAGTGGGACACTACTGAATGTTAAAAAAAAACATCAAAATTGCAGCCGCAAGTCATCAACTACTTGCTAAACAAAGGTCCTGTGCTGATCCAAAGGAGTCCCAAGGTTTTCATATAACAGTTCGGCCACGCCCTCAGTCGATCCGACAAGCTCGTAGCATGCTCCGAACAGTTTGTGTCATCATCTAGCCTACAGGGCATGACAACAACTCTTAAAATAAAGCAACGCCTACGAAGTACCTTCAATGTATTTTATTTCTTATTCTTACCTTCTTACAGCTGATGTTATGTATTCACAACTCATTCAAAGCGAAGTAAACGTCATTGCTATATTTGACTACAAGATCGGCTCACGCGAATCGAGTTCGTGATACGTTGCCGTAAAAAGAAAACGTGAGCAATACATAGTAGGCAAGAGGTCACGTTTACGTGTCGTGGAATTTGCTATAGATGAGGTTTTTCTATGTAAAATGGATTTACAAGTAAAGGAGCCATCTGGGGTCACAAGTGTGATTATATTCAGTTGATCAAGATTCAGAAGAAGGGACAAGGTTCCTGAAATAGTTAAGCGTAAGGTGTGTCCCTGAGTAAGTAAGTAAACGACACGCATATCGAGATATTTTATTTTATTTACGTCCATCTACTCCACTGGAGCGGAAGCAGCAGCTGGATGAAAACTAAGCTGAGTGGTGTTGAATATGATATTATGAGGTGAGAGATAGCTGATGGTGGTGAGTAGATCCTATGACGTCATCCTTATCTAAGTGATAAAGTGCAGGTAATTCCCGACACTGACCGAAACTACGGGTTACGTACTTAGATAATAACATCGGATCGGACGGTGAGTTTTCACCCATTTCTCGCCGTATGCAAGCCCGAGAGTTCGTTGTCTGACACTAAAATCTGTAATGTGGTGTTCGTTTATATAAAAACAAAAGAGAGTTTTATAGCTCGTATACATTGTGGTTAAGTGCGGGCTTTGCCACAAGACGTTTGTGTCAAATTACTCTTTTTATTTCCGCAGTTTTTATTATGGTAATAACGCGAAAAAGCCCATGAATTATGTTCAGTGCTATATCATAGCGAGGGCGTGAAGTTCTTTGGCCATTGTTGCTTATTACCTACTTAATAGAATAGGCTAACTCACTGTAAACACCTATTAGTGTGTCAGTTAAAATGTTTGGTATAATTTATAATCACATAAAATTATGAATCACTTCGATACCACACAGGTCATTAGTCTCTAATATCCATCGTTCATTAGTATCTAATATCCAATTTTGATCATCTACTTTTGCTGCCGACTGTACTAATACTAAGTAGTACTTGTTGATGGAAAATGTGAGAATCTTAGCACTGTCCTGTCCCACTGCTGGGCAAAGGTCATAGTCCTCTATTTCTATGCCGTATCGAAAAGTCAGGATTGAAAAAAAAAACCCTGATAGCTTCAATTCCATTTTATTTTTCATTATATACCGAGTGTTATACAACCAAGTTTTATAAAAAAAACCAATGAATATAACAAAAATTATAAAAGCGATGTGGATGTTTGAATAGATGGCATTTGACTTGAGAATGACTGAATGGATCTTGATGATTTAATAATAATAATAATAATAATATTCCACAACTATCACACAACGCCATCTAGTCCCAAGCTAAGCAGAGCTTGTGTTATGGGTACTAGACAACTGATAAACATACTTATATATTTCTAAATACATACATATTATAGATAAATTACACCCAGACACAGAACAAATGTTCATGCTCATCACACAAACATTTGTCTTGGGTGGGAATCGAACCCACGACCCCAGGCATAGCAGTCAGGGTCACTAACCACTAGACCAACAGGCCAGTCAAAATTTCGCTGAAAGATCGATTACAGACAGGAATAACACAAATAGGATATCATTTATCCCAGTCCTACGAGTATGTTCATGTGGGAGAATTTCCCAGTGATACACGGGTAAAGCCGCTGACAAAAGCTAGTACATATTAATACTGGCGCTACTAAGTTAGGTGTTAGGTCATCATCAATCATACCCGAAGTAATATCACAGAAAGGACACTGTCATTTGTTTGTTCAAGCATAAAAACGGCTTATCTGATTGATATGAAACTCTCCTATCGGGCTTATAACGTCCAGATTGATAAAGTTAGGTACCTCAATATTTACAGGAAATCTAGTTGACATAATTATTTAGTACCTACGTATGTTCATGGTCATCGTTACCAAAGGTACACGATTCTTTTGTTCTCTGTTCCCCAACGGATCCACGACAGATTATAATATTGTTTTGAATGTTACCACATGATTTCGCGGGCCCACGAGATTTAAAAAAGTATAGTCAGTAAAAACGATCTCATGTAAGAGAAAGAAATATATTCAGAGTTGTCTTGTCGACTGGTTCAAAATGTTGTGTGATTACACACCTTTTCCCATATTATGGTAGGGGGGGGGGGCAAAAACTATAGAAAAACAGGACGACACCTACTACGATCCTCCTCTCGCCTCGTTAACGTTTTTACTTCTGGTCCCACGCACATGGCAGTTACAAGGCACTGAAAACGAAAATAGTTATTTGTGCAACAAGAGAGCAAAGTCGTTTTTTGCTGCGAGTGCCGATTTTGAATCCTGAGTGTGGCGAGGGATTCAAAGGCACGAGATGCAAAAAACTTTGCTCTCGTGTAACACACATAACTTTTCACTTCAGCAGCGAGAACACTTTAGGAGATAAAATAATAAACACTCTTTACGCCAGTCACGATATTTTATTCCCGCTCTTTTATTTAAATTAAGGCGTATTCGGAAATAGCACCCATAATATTTTAGTATTCAAAATATTTAAATAACATTATTGAAACTAGAAATAAATATTTACAGGTTAAATATCAGTTTTATTCGCAGTAAATACTTATTTTCGTTTAAATACAACAATAAGTTAAAAATTCAATAAATTACATTTAAAGACATAATTATCTTTTTGCAAAATTTCTTTAGTTAGTACATATTTCCGAACGTGTTTGTCTTTGCTGAGGTCGAATTCAAAATCGGAACTTCGAAAGGGCTGGTATTTGTGGCTGTATGGGCTTGACTCTTTGCCTGTCCTAAATGAAGAAGGAAAAAAAGGGCTGCTTTGTCTCTCTCTCTTTCTAAGTGCGGGAAAAAGATGGAGTGTAAATGTTTCCAATTGTATGATTAACCCTAGGCTGAATAAGATATTCGTCGTAGCTTACTTGTAACAAAAATTAAAAAGTTACTTTGTCTCACTCAGTGAGCAAAATCGCATTTTGCTCACTGCTTTCAGGCAGCAAAACTTACATTTTTGAGCTACTGAAGTGAAAACAATATTTTCTGTTGCATGAAAAATGTTATTTAGTTAATGAAGGTATATATATAACTATATAACTGGGCAAGGATGTGGATCAGCTACTGTCTCCTCACACAAAAAATCTCAAATCAACTCATTTGTGCTGCTGGATACAGATCCGGCAGAAGTAGATAGTACGCTTATGGCACTTGATTCGACAACTGCTTCGGGGTGGGATGACATACCCGTAGGTTTCCTAAAACTCGCTCGAGACCTTGTGGTTCCTCTCATTTGCAGATTGACAAATCTGTGCTTCGAAACGGGTATCTTTAGTGATGCCCTAAAACGCTCTCTAATCACGCCTGTGCACAAGGATGGGGACAAATATGATGTCAACTATTATCGACCGATCTCCGTCTTAAATTCGATCTCAAAAATAATTGAAAAAATCTTAAACAAAAGGCTTGTTGAGTACTTGAACAAATACAATGTTCTTTCCGACTCACAGTTTGGTTTTAGACAGGATCGATCAACCCAGGACGCGGTTATAGCGCTCATATCTGAAATTACAGAAAAGGTAGACAGGGGACTTAAATGCGTCACGGTATTCTTAGACTTGAAAAAGGCATTTGACACCGTATCTGTTCCCATCCTTGTGCAGAAACTTGAGGCTGTGGGGATTAGGGGTAGGGCGCTTTCACTTTTTAATAGCTACCTCCGGGGTAGGAAACAGCAGGTTAAGTTAGGAAACTCGTACAGCAATGAGGAGGAGGTTTCTTTCGGAGTTCCACAAGGCTCCGTTCTCGGTCCGCCGTTGTTTCTGGTATACATCAACGAACTGTGTAACCTACGAAACAGTGGCGGGAAAATCTTCTCATATGCTGACGACACGGCTATTGTCTATGATGGCGGCACATGGGAGGAGGTTCGTGGTAAAGCCGAGCGGGGTCTGATAGTGGTCGATGGGTGGCTCAAAGCAAATCTGCTGACCCTTAATATTGCCAAAACAAATTACATTCTTTTCTCTCCCAGTGCTAGGTCTAAGCCAGGAACTAATTTCAATATCCGTATCCATACCTGTGAAAACAGCTTGGAACGGGATTGTGACTGTAATCCCATCAAACAAGTGCCATCTGCAAGATATCTGGGCGTCATAGTCGACGAGTGTCTAACGTGGCATTCTCAGGTCGAGGTTGTTATGTCGCGGGTTCGAAAACTCATATGGATTTTTAAAAATCTACGACATTTGATGCCTCCGGAGATACTCAAAAACATATACAAGGCACTTGCGCAGTCGGTTATCACATATTGTTTACCGGCTTGGGGAGGCGCTACCAAGGTCAAATTTTTAGAGCTAGAAAGAGCCCAGAGGTCACTTCTGAAGGTTATTTATTTCAAGCTGTTCAGATTTCCTACAACGGAGCTTTACAGAATGAGTGACCTATTAACAGTAAGAAAACTATACCTTTTGAACACGATACTCTACCTACACAAGCATATTCCAGCAAACCTGGAAAGACAGTCTAGAAGGCGGAAAGACATTGTGGCTTTCTCCTCAGGGGTACACACGGTTTTTGCGCGGCGTCAATATGTATGCCAGTCCGCCTGCATATATAACTTAATTAACGCAAAACTGCATTTCCACCTTGAGACCTCACAGAAATGCAAATTAATAATAACCGAGTGGTTGCAGCCTCTTACTTACGACGAAACAGAGCAGATTCTGGTTAGGATTACTTGAATGACGTTATTTTTACGCATTATAAAATATGGCACTATACGCAACACAAACATACCCTCAAGCATACACTGCATACACATACACACACACAAACACACACACACACATGCATACACAAATACACACACACACACACACCTATAAACAAACTAGACAGTTATATCTTACACCCACAAAATCAAATTGTTAAAATGTGCACCTTATTTTCTAATTTTTTTAATTACGACTTTAATTCTGATTTTATCCTTGATTTTTGTTCTGATTCCATTTATCTTGTTATATTAATTTTAAATGTTATTTACTTTCTGAGTTTGTTCCCGATTAATGTTTCTGATTGTAATTCACTTTGACTTTTATTCTTATTATGTTTTTATTATTTCGATTATGATTGTAATTTTAATTTAACTTATTCCCGTTCTAAATTTTTATTTTTATTTCATCCTGATTATGAATGTCATTTAAATTATTTGTTAATTTTAATTTTTGCATATTTAATTTTAATTTTTGGTTTATATTTGTATTTAATTTTATAATTCTAAATATCAACATTGATTTTATTTTAATTTTAATTTATTTAAATGGTAATTTTATTTGTCATAAGTTATTGTTATTGTCTCAATATTGTTAACCTATTCAGGGGGGAGCGAGACAACCCCGACACAAGTGTTGTTAACCACTTACTGGGGTTGTTTCAACTCATACATGTTTGTAAATTAAGAGACTAATAAACGATATTTATTATTATATATTATTTATATGCCGTATGAAAAGTCTTGTTATAGAAATGGTAAGTAGAACTAAAATCTATTCTATAAAATCTTTATTAAATCCCATATGAAAGGTCTGTCGCGGGACTAACGAATTAGCGTAACCCCGGAACGTAAAGGGCTATTGAAGGATACCGTGGTTTTTAGTAAGTAAAGTCATCAAATCATCAGACTCATTTGATGACTTTACCACGCTAAAAATGGAAACGTCGTCATAAAATATTATATATATAAAATAATAGAAATATTAATATTATACTCATAATCTGTAGGGAAATGTTTAAATAAAAGTGAAAAAGGTTTAATAAAAAGCTGCATGATTTATAAAAAAAAAGGTTCAAAGTATAATCATTTTACATTACGCCTAAAAGCATGGAAGGGTTTTTAAGCAGGCGTGAAACATTCCTAACCATTACTATAAACAACAAAATATAATGTTATTAATACTTTACAGGTGTTTACTGTTTACGTGCTCCCGCCATTACATTGACCTAGTTGTGGTTTGCTAATAAATACTTCATAACAAGGTAATGCAACTAAATGTTTTTGGATGCTCCTCATTGGCTGTTCGGTAAGCAGCTAACTGAATCATGTGGTTTTCTTAAGAAGGAAACATTTTGGTGTTTATTAAAATATGGTGAGAATTTAATTTGTTGCCATTTACAGGAATAAGCGAGTACATCATACCTATAGTATTACTAAATAATTGTAGGTAATAAAGATTTATTTTAAGTTTACTGTAGATAGTTTACAGGTTACAAGCTGGTGTTAAAAATTGTAGAATATATTTCACAGTTGCTTGTTTCCAATAAGAACCGTAAGAGTGCGTCTAAAAATACCACTTTATCAGAATAATAATAATGTATTGGAGTAAATTCGTTAAATGGTATAATCTACGCTATTACTAGAGCAATAGAAAACAATATCTTTCCAAGTTCTTGCTCCTATATCTAAAAGACAAAGGGACATCATCGTAATTAAATTATCTAATATTATTCGGAGCCATGATACAACGTAAATATGATTGTATCCCTCTTAAAACTCTCTGTTACCCAAGCATTTGTAATTTTATTATTAAACATGATCATTATTTTAGTTCTCATTTTGGTTCAATTAATTCAAAATTAGTGATTAATTGAACCATAAATGTAAGGGAACCTATCTCCCACGTATTCTCTCTGATACATAAGTCTTTACGTTCTAATAATTCTTCAAAGGGAGCTTGGTACGTAACACGTCATGCGCGCTTTTATATATGTATAATTTATATTTATATCTATGTGGATTTGTTCGCAAGAAATAAATTCGTGGCACAAACACCTGAGACAAACCGCACAAACAACGCGTAAAAATATATGTTTATTATATGGCTTATTTTTAAATAAACCTTGTGAGTTTAATGTTTGTGTTTAAGGAAATTCGACCGTAGTTATTTTTTAGATTATGGTAAAGAACATTTAATAAATATGCAACAAAATTAAGAGGGAAAGTGTCGCCAAGGTGACGCCGCTATATTGTGGCAATAATAAAGTGTCAAAAAATACTTTAGGTAGATTTTTAATATATTAATTAACTTTAGTATTTATAAGCATTTTAAAATAAAATTAAATAAAAAGATAATTTAAAAAATAAAAAGATAATACCTAACCTAAATTATTTTCCTTAACAATTTTTTTCCAAACGAAATTTTCAAGCGACTGTTTAGAAAGATAAAGATACTTATTTATTTGTAAAAACATGAGTGGTACAATATACATTCCTCGTCAGAAGTAAATCAAAGTCAAATGTTTTTTATTTCACTAATTTTTTTTAATTACTTAGATATGTGAGAAAAACATAGGCCTGGTAAAAAGGGGGAAGTCCTTACAAAAATTAGCACTAGCAAAAAAATAAAGAGAGAGAAAAAAATACCTACACACGACGTACACTGTTCTCACATTCAAGTAGAAGAATGAGCTGGGCACATGTAGGTATTAGTAACTAAATCTTCAATTTTTTTTCCGTATATTCATTTCCTCTCAAATTACTCACCAAAAAACTTTGTAGTTAGCCCAAAAAGTTTCGCAAAAATATAGACGAATATCAAATGACGAAGCAGAAACACGATCGACCAGGAAAAAGGTCCAAAGCGAATGAGGTTGCATTTATACTTTCTTTATGAAATAAGATCGTCAGTCATTTCTTTTGAAAGCCGATGGCCAGGCCGTTGGCGGTCAGGTACACAATCCTGGCTGGTTGCCAACCGTGTCTTGTAAAATTTGCCATATCTTGTGGCTAAGTCATAAATCCGTCAGTTCTATGGCACTCAATATTGGCACTTAAATGGTTAAACTATTCGTTTAATAAGATAATTTGTTTTAAGTCCAATTACCTACATACTAACTGATATATACCTACTGTAATAATATTGTCCATTTTCCGTATCTATAGAAACTTTAAAAGAGTTGACTTTTGAGTGTATTTATTACCCTAAATAAAAAATAAATTTAAAATTTAAAAAACCCCCGACACAAAAACCAAGTTCCCTTTAAAAAGTAAAAAATAATAAAAATACGTCGCGTTGGGGGACTGTTCCAAATTATTTATCATCTCCTGTTTTTTTGCAGTCGCCCAACGCGACGTATTTTTATTATTTTTTACTTTTTAAAGGGAACTTGGTTTTTGTGTCGGGGGTTTTTTAAATTTTAAATTTATTTTTTATTTTTTATTTTACACTTTTTATAGGTACATACTTACATCATTTTATGTTGCTAAGAGTATCTACTCCCGATTAAGTCATCACATCCCTTTGAGTTCGCTTTCATTTGATACCCAACTCGAGTATATTTGCAGACCCTCGGTTACCTTTCCCCACTTTTACCCCCACAACTTCTAAACGGCTCAACCAATTTTCATCAAACATGTCTAAGAACACTCGCAGGTAAGTCACCTTTCATACAAAAAAAAACTAAATTGAAATCGCTTCATCCGTTCGGGCTCTATGAAGCCACAGACAGACAGACAGACAGACAGACCGACAGACAGACAGACAGACAGACGGACAGACAGACAGACACGTCAAACTTATAACACCCCTCTTTTTCCGTCGGGGGTTAAAAAGAAGTAAAGTATAAGTTGCCTTTCGAAATAATCACAGAACAACCAATTAGTTAACCTACTCCACCAGTACAAACCATTTGTTAATAAAAATACAAATCAAAAAGTATCGATGAGTTTAAGAATCAACCTATCCTACTATTTATTTGGTTTTATGTAAGACCCAAAATTAATCGAAAAAGGTATTATTAAAGACCTAAAGTGCAAAAATACTGTCCGTCATCTATAAAAATAGGAAAGAGGCCATAAACTTGTTTTTTTATTTATTTTCTTAAAAGTATTATATGGTATTTTTTGGAGTTTTTCACTCGTAGTGGCCAGTAACCGCTGGAGTATTGTTTGTTAATTTATTTTATTTTAACCAGTCAATCAATTAATTTTATTCATATTTAATTTGATTTTTGTTTTGTTTGACCGCTAGAAGCTATTATTATTATTTTATTTTATTAGTATGATTTTTGTTTTAATTAATTTTGATTATGGTATTCATAGTACGTTAATTTTATGAGTCATAGTCACTCGAAATAAATGCATTTTATTTTTTTTATTTATTTTTTTTATTATGCAAGACCTAACATGTGACAGAACAGCTTTCCAATCATTTTTAGGACCCAAATCATAATTAACTAATTCTTATTTTATGGATCTTTTGGCACTTGAAGGACATGTCATGAGCAATGTTGGTAAAAATGCGTGAATTATGTAGGTTCCTATATAAATCGTAATGAAAATAAAATAAGCAGCGTCAATTCCGATTAAAACCACATCTGAAATAACCACGCAAAACAATAAGAATGTTTCTTGAACTGGATTCAATACCATTCAACACTCACAAAAAAACAACAACTTCTAAAAGTTGCTGTCTTCCTTTGATGCACTGTTTGCCACGAACTGATATTTTTTTCAAATTACAGTATTCGCGTATTACAACATAGCTTAGCTAGTTACAAAGTCATTATCTGCCTAGCCCACTGATGAAGAACTATAATGGGTATAAGGTATCTATCCTTTATTCCCATCTGCCCCCTTTCGAGCTTGCCGCTGGGGTGGTGGTTGGCACTCATAGGTAACGTTTAGATACCGCCACAGTGGTCAATTATTCGCCACGTATATAGTTTCATCTGCCCCCTTCATTGTTATACATGTAGTACAGGGGTTTATTCGCATTTTATCATCCACCACGTAAGATTCTCCGTAAAACCAAAAATGGCTACGTTAGCACTGTTAGCACGCACTCTTACTGTCATCCATTAAAAATGCGCCGAATCTTCCACATTTTATGGGACACCGTAATATCTTACAAATACCGATTTATCTCGTTTTCACGGTTCAATTCTCTGCGTTATCCAGAGGTGGTAGTAAATCAAAATGAAATTACATAGGATCTTGAAATATTGTTTTCTTACCTTTCAGATGATAATGCCCGTTTTCATGTCCACTGAGTAAGGACACGGCACGGCCCGGACACGGCACGGTGCAGCGTGAATCATTCTTTAATCTCCATACAGATCTACTATGGAGAAATGGGCACCAGCAGTACTTTCACAGTTATTATGTCTTGTGATACATCCGATTGGGTGCCAAAAGGGTGAACTCGACGTCGTGGCAGGCCCAAGCGAAGATGGCGAGATGATAGACCGCTCCATGAAGGACTGGACTACGGTCGCAGAAAGTCGCGAAAAGTGGAATGAGTGGAGGGAGGCCTTTGCCTAGCAGTGGGGCACTATAGGCTGATAAAAAAAAAATGTCTTGTGATAATGACAATTCTAAAGTGCATATAATTGGAATATGTACTTGAAATTAATGTTTTGAATTTGTGAAAGATTTTTACAGAGGTTCCTCGACGTCGACAGCCATCAATTTGTACATTTCAACCACCATATCTGTGTGTCCGTGACACGACTCAAGTCCTTTTACATTGACACACTACCGCCGCGTTAAAAGGTCATGAATGGTGGTACGTGTCTACCACGAATTTTCCGCAGGACGTCAGTCCTGATGCAGACTTTATTTAAGATAACGCAAAACTAAATGTCCCAGTCTTACTTATGCATTTATTGGTCACAAGAAGCGCTACCTTGAACTGCAAAAGTGATCACACTGGGCTACTTTCGTCTTATCGTGTACGAAGGGCCGTAGGCAGAGAAGCAATTAATTAGTCAAATACGTATCAATTCAATTATTTACTAAGAAATTACCGACCCTATTAAACATTGCCTGTTATAATAAATACCTTAATACTGCTTTATTTAACGATCTCCATTCCTCAGCCCCAATCTTTTTATTTGACTATCATTAATAGATTCTCCAAGAATATCTCGATCTCGAGTGCAAACAACCGTCAAGATTTTATTGCTTCTCCTTTCTGTGAATATACGAGAACTTCATTACAGAAGACATCGTAAAAAATAATTAACTTTTTATTCACGATTCCACAAACAGCAGAAGAAGTGTCAGATATTTAATTAAATGATGAGAAAAAGTACCTAATTCGCAATCGGCTATTTACTCACTCGAGTAGTATGTAGTTATGTAGGTACGAGAGATTGTGTAGAGATACACTTACCGACGAGATCAGCAGCAGTTAAGGTTCAAAGAATCATCTCACTTTAGTTGCCAACTCCACTCCTGGCTGAAAGTGGGACAGGTGCCTTATGACTTTGTACAGATGCCAGTACATCAACCTACCTCAATCCACCTTTCTTTAATACATTTTTAACTTTATCACAATAGCGGACGACGATTGGAAAATTTTTACATTCGGGTAGGTTAGCCTGCTGGCGTCTGTACATGGATGTGTTGCATTTTCCCTCCAAACTGTTCGTTTTGCATCAAATAAATAAAATGACGCAGAACTGATGGCCGATGGGGCAGTTAAGGTTATCGAATGGAGACCACGCACCGGCAAACGCAGCGTAGGACGTCCATCTACAAGCGGGACAGACGATCTGATGAAGACCACAGGATCGCGTTGGATGCAAGCGATAGAGTTAATATGCTATATAATAATAATGCTATATTTTTTACCCATTTGTTACGTTCGATCTCTGCGACACCATCCATCGTCCAGCTATTGTGTGTTAGTTATGCTCAGCGGCCATTATGCTTACGTGACCCGCCCAGTCCTACTTGAGCCTGGCAGACAGCCATTATCTACGTAAATTATGCCTATTGTATTCCAAAAATCCAAAATTATTATGGTCACCTCAAAACTACAAAACCTAGCCGTCTAGCATGTGTAGGTATAAATATTGTGTCAGCGATATTAAATTAATAGGCAGAAAATTAAAATCATAAATCACATCAAAATTTTATTCCATTGAATAGAGTATACATTTAGTTCTGAACATGAACACAGATAATACCACATAGTAAACCTTATTGAGATATCATTTAATGACAATAAGTACTTATACATCAAAAAGTTAGAAATATCCTGCTTAGCTCGATTTTCCCCGTTCCTACATCCAAAACGGATCGTAATTTCTACCAGTCTTAAGACGGCTTGGTTTATCAAATAATGCCAAACTGGTCTTTTGAAATCAGTCGACAATTTTTATTACTTAGTTATAAAGTCTTCAATGCTAATTAAAGCTAAAAAGTTTTCAACTTTTTGCTAAATGCGGCCGGCAACGTGAATCCGGCATTGTCGAATGATACAATTTTAGTCCTAATAATGGGAAATACAGTCCTCTCACAATTATTTCCTGTCCGAAGCAACCCAACACCAATCCTATAGCCATAAGAATAACAATCAAATTACACTGATGTTAGGTCCGAGGTAATAAGTGTGAAGGGGCTGTATATAAGAGCGTCACTCAAAAAGTCGACAAAAGTCGTCACTACTCACAAATGTTGATTATATAGACAACTAGAGAGGTTGATAGACATTTATAAAAGTCCTTTACTATAACGAAAGAACTCTGCATGCCTAACGGAAGAACCAGAAACACAATAAGTCCATTTTTATATACGTTCGTGGTAGCGTATGTACGGGCGAATTGGGAAGTCTCTATCCGCAATAAGTGTGCCCAGCTGCCCGAATAATTAAAAATGGAATACATCAAACGCCAAAACTTGTAGTTGTCGCGGTCAAAAAATGTATGAGAAGTACGAGATATGTTTAGTATCATGTATTTATTATTTATTATATCGGCGGGATTCTGTAAGCTCTACACTGAGTATTATATTATCTCGCATTTTATGACCGTGGCTTTCACGAAGTTTGGCGTATACTACAACACATTTACTACATTTTTATTACACTATGAGATTATACAGTTGTCAATTAACATATTACTTCCCTACTGTTTCATATTCGAAGTAACTAATTCGCCTAAAGTTGTGCCAGCATCACCCTGTAGCCGAATAATACTTCCTTACACGTAAAAGCTTAAGTAAAATTAGGAACGCAGCAAAATTGAACATGCTAAAGGAACCTACATAATTATAATGATAACATTTCGTATAACAACAGTTGTTGTGTCTAAAATTAAACAAATAGTGCTAATATAAAATAGTTAACAATTAAAAATAGTTAAAATTATATCACCGAGAGAATTACAGCCATTTCCAGGGTAAAGTTGACCTTTATTTTGTTTACAATAATTTAGCTGCACCCTGTCACCTACGAATAAGAAATAGTACAAAATACTCAGGGACTGAGACCACGGAGCGATATTTTTCTATATCCGCTACGGCAACAATTATACGATATATTTAATATGTACTTACTTATAGTAACTTCCCAACGTTACTACTTACAATCGTTGACTAGTGATACAATTATATAATAAAGTTTTTTTTTATATTAATACGCATTAACGCCTGCGTCGCGTATTGTAAAGTTATTTTTGAGCAAAATAAATAGTTAAATCCCCAAGCTGGGCCGTGGATCCTCCCTCTATAAGAGAGACCGTCATCAAACGCTCAGCCCCATTGACGGATCATGTTCCATGCCTTAGAATTTTTAGCTCAAAGATACTGCGGTGTTGGGAACGAGTAACATGTAAATCGGTGTTAGCACCTAGCCACCGCTTATACAATGCAAAAGACGTTATTAATTCTAATGAATATTAGATACCCTAGAATACGTTACATTTTACCTACAATTAATAGGGAAAAACTCCTAAAATCAGCCTCGATAACCACAGTCGTCACAGAAGCCGAAACTCGGCTCTCAAAAATCGGGTCTACAAAATGTTTTATTGTCTACAGATCCGCAAGCGAATAAGGTTAAAAATCGCTCCGTGTTACCAGACCTTCGTTTTCCCTTCCTTAATGATATGGAGTGTCATATACTTACCGACTAGAAAGTAGCTCTACATAGCTACTCGAACAACACCGAGACTCCTTTAGGAGATATCTAAAAACATTGGTTCTGGTTCAGAACCACTACATTGTAAATAAAATTTGGCACAATCACAGGCTTCGCTTATTCCATGCTTCCACCGCAGGCTTCGTCTAATTTTCCTGCTTCATCTGGATCAAATGCACCAGATTCCACCAGTGTCTCCATAACGACCTGAAAAAACCATTTGGATGACTAAAACCGAAAGTGAGTCTCTGTGATACTTTTGATAACATCGGGTTCATGTATTGATATTTTGTGCTCACGTAACACTCTTTTGACTTATCTTTCTTGGGATGGTTGGGCCCAAAGCTGTGCTGTGCCATCCAACCCGTTAAATGCTGACGCTGATTCTAGCGGGACCGATGAAACGTAATCTGAGGTAGACATAATCTACCCAATTGAAGGAGCAGAGACAGCGGGTGGGAAAGCCAACCCAAGTTTTCCATAGGTCATACAACAAGCGATTTAAATCGGCAGTTGACCCGATATCGCTCATGACGTGTAAAGAGAAAGGGAAAATCATCTTTACTGCTAAGACCTAATGATGTAATTCGAAAGACTTATGTCGTCGTAACATGCCTGTTTTTTTTTTTTACTATCTGCCCAATGACAACCGCACGTTTTTAGAATAGAATAGAAGAAAGTAAAGATAAATACAGGCAAAGCCTTTTTATTATAAAGAAAACGTCAAAATTGGCACAATGGCTGAACTCAATTGTAGCGTGTCGCGAGATCCACGTCTGGGTGTTTGCATCTTAAGATTTTAAATATAAACGCACCCACGACACAAGAGAATATCCTAATGTGAAGTAGCGTTTTTATAATTTTAAAAAACAATGGGGTTGTTTGTTCCCTTTGCCTGTACTGCCCCACTGCTGAGCAAAGGCTTTCCCTAATTCCTTCCAGGAACTTTTCCTGCGCCGCTTTGAGCCAGCCCTCATGGTAAGTCTAGTCTATGGCGTCTAGTCGCCATCTTTTTCTGGGTCGTCCTCGGCGACACCGTATAGGTTTAAAAAAAAAACTATCTATCTTAATAGAAACTGTTTATTCATAGGCTTCCTCCAGTCACTCTTATGAGGCATTTACATGGGTCGATTTAGCCACTACACTACTAACGCCACACAACATTCAGACACTTACTAGATCACTGTCTGCCGGCGGCGTGGTATCCATTTGACTACCGCGTCGTTGCCGCCTAACTTTCTTTTGCTGCCGACTCTCAAACTTTTTTATAAATTCTTTTTGGTTCGTATAATCAATTGGTTTTTCCAGCATGTACGCGGAATTTATAGGAATATCTGGAAATATATGGGAGAATTAATTAATGTTTGTTCGTTATTTTTAAACAATAAAATTTCAATTCTTTGTAGACAAAATCAAACTTCGGGGTTTATCAAAAGACACGGCCGTTTAAACTGCTTATTTTGACGCCTGCAAAGTAATCAAAAGCTATGAGATACTAATAAAGGTGGTAGTACAGTGCCAAATACAGGAAAAGTCCAAAAAATGGTAATTTATAATTTTATTAACAAAAAAAATTACCCTCATATTTTTGTAGCCAATTACATTGTTCCAAATTCAATTGTTTCCATTCGATACATAAATAATGAACGAACTAATTACGAGTACAATTTAATAATTTACCTGGTCCAAAAATTTCGGGTACCATATAGGGGAAAAGCCACCCCATCAATGGTGTTACCCCTGAAACGTAGTGCGCCTTTTTATGGTAGAACAATAGTCCATCTAGCTTCGGGGTGAAATTCGGAAAATGAGGTATATGCATCATGAACCTGTAATAAAAAAATAATAATTGGCGATTTACTTATCGCACATCCGCTCAAATAACGTCATAACTCGATATATGACAAATTACTTTTATTGTACCATTCGTATCAGAATTTCACATAGTTTATGCTAAAAAATCGTCGTAGACGTAGTTCTATTATTTGTCCCAATATGACACTTGTGACGTTATAATGTTTATCGAAAGTTGTGACGCGGCGAACATATACAGTGTCATATTTCGACTTGAGCGAGGTGGTCATACGTACGTTATTCGGTAAAAGTGAACTGTGTCTACTCAAGACAGTTTTTGTTAGAGAGGTAAGTAAAATTTATTTTCTTTTTCTGCAACTAAACTGATGCTTGTCGAGTAATACCTGTATATATGATTGAAACAAGGCAATAACATTATTTGTTGCGCCCAAATATACTGACCTATACAGAGTTATGACAGTGTATGTGATTGAAATAACACAATTACTTACACTTACTTAACACTTACAGTTTAAAATCGTTATTAAAAATCAGTATTGAAGTACCTAGATTATTAAATTATGGTAGAGAATTGTTTATTTTTCAGTTAAAATTATAAGTTCCTTAATTTGTTTTATTTGTTCAAGGTTTTAGAGGTGTTTTATGCTGTGTTTCCACCAGACATGTGTGATGGAAATGTGTCGTGGGAGGATGTCTAGCTGTGCTGTGAAAATGTGTGGGGGTTTCCACCAGAGCTGTGCGATGAAAATGTGCCTACGAGGAGCGAAGCTGTGAAAATGTGCATTAATGTGTGGTGTGAGAATGCGTTGCGAAGCTGCGAAATGTATCGATGGGGGTGCGGTGTTGTAGGAGCAGAGTAACAGTATGCGCAAACCTCGCAACACATCCTTCTAACAGACCTTGCTCGCAACACATCCCACTCACACACCCCTCATACACAACCCTCTCAACACATCCCTCGGAACACATCTCTCGCACACATGCCTCGTTTGTTTTGCATGCGCAAAAATCTAGCTCATCTGAACCGTTTCCACCAGAGCTGTGCTGACCGAGGCGAGGTAAATGAAGCGATTCTATTGGTTCTTTACGAACACATCCCTCGCAACGCATCCTCGCACGTCTCTGGTGGAACCGCAGCCTAATACTGTTGTTATTAAACAGTTTAATGTCGTAAGTGCTTACTTAAATTATTTTATTTTGATAGAAGTTCATTTCCCTTTGTTTTGAAGTACATAAATTATTTCATTTTGTTAGAATTTTGTGTATTTTTCAGTTATACGTTTGTAAATTTTATTGTCTTATATAATAAGACATTTCTAAGTGTGAAACGTGTAGTATATTTAAGAATTTATTGTATTCCGTAAGAAGTAAAATATAGTTGTGTCATTATATCAAAACAAATTATCGTAAAACTTTGTTGTTTTTGTACATATACTGTCACAACCCGGAATTTTTACACATTTTTTTCAGGATTTTCAGGGTAATAAATATGTGAATTTATAGAGCTTAAAAAATCAATATAACTTGCTGAAGAACGTTTTCTGTTAAAATGGTTACTTTTTTAATTATGACCCAAAAAGTGAAAAATTTGAGCAAGGTAAACTTTAAACGTGTCTACTGTAAAAAGTGGTTTTTGGAGTTGTGACGTTATTTGAGCGGATGTGCGTTATATCAAAACATAGTGACAGAGGCAAATATGACAGCAGAACTCTTCAACTATGTTACAAAGGCATAACATGCCATGCCAGAAATATTAATTTAAAAAATCATTAACTTGTTTTGTCATAATATGCAATGCCAGATATATTAAATAAAAAAATCATTAACTTGTTTTGTCATAATATGCCATGCTAGAAATATTAATTTAAAAAATCATCAACATGTTTTGTCATTTTGCCGCCGGGAACTATTACATTTTACTGGCGGTAGTTTTCTCAAAAATATCAAAAATTTAACTTACTCTGCAAAGTGAAACGGGTCACATGGTACTTTAGGTATAACTTCAAATTTTATTTGATTGGCCTTTGTGTGCTCTTTCAATTCTGGATGTTCTTCATACTGCGTAAGTAACCAATAGTGTCTGAATTCCGTCTGAAATTTAGGAAAATCATTTATTAGTGCCACCATGACTAAATCAGAGTAAAGCCGCCCATACTCAGACTGCCCGAGCAGTAAGCCCGTGATCAAAATAAATGGACTGGTAGAGCATTGAATGTGTGTTTCAACGTTTCGAGAGCTTGAATTCAGTTAGACGGCTCCAGCGAATCCATGTAGTCTGCAGTCGAATTTTAGTAGTAGTTGATACTGATTGCATCAAGCAGTCTATGTGTGTAAGAATTAAGAGTGAAGGATCAGACAGACAGTTATGTTATAGGTCTTTTGTTGTAGTTTCTCTTAAAAAGGGAGCAGTAAAACTTACCTCTCCATCAGCCATTAAAAGATCATTCCATGCCAACAGGTCCAAAATATACATGGTATTTGTGTTAGGCGTAAAGAAACCATCCAGAACGCAGCAACCGGTGTGACGGCCAGGACCGAGTATGCCACCACCTGGTAACATTGACTGAAGCGTCCTAAGAAGGTTGCCTGACCGGGTAAATAGTTTGGTCCTGCCCTGGAATTATAAATGCGTAAATTAATATCACTGGAAAATATAATATTATAAAAAACTTAGGTAGTAAAAGATAGTTGAGCTTTATTGATTCTATACTTATTATATCAATTCGCAACAATACGAAAATTAAATAAAAACTTACTAGTATCTGTACAAAAAAAAAGATTTAGAACATTAACATGAAAAGTAAAAAGTAGCTTACCCGATTGGCGACCAGCAGCGTTCGTATTCCTTTAGGGCAAGGCACAACATACCAATTTTCTTGAAAATCATGTGGCTTTTCTATCATCCATTCTGACTGCATTAGAACATCCTTGTATGCACACTTAGTGAATCCCGCTACATAAATTTGTGGTCTATATGAAACCTGAAACGAAATAGTTAATTTTATAGTGTATGAGTTAAAATATGGTATAGTAGTATTTAAATATAATTAAGTTAGTAGTATAATTTAGTTAAAAATTTAACACGAAGTATTAATGTTATATCCTTACCCTCTCTTCTTGGAAAATGTTGGATTCTTCCACTGCCTCTACTAGACCCAGGACTCCCCGAAATGTATCCGCAACATTTGACCGGTTGCTGAAATGATAAGAAAGAATGACTATCAATATCTACTCTTCTTAAAAAGTTAGCCAGTTTGAATCACAGTTTAGCTAAGTATAGTTAACTTTATTATTGAATACAACCAATTGTATGTATAAAAAAAGATCAACAGGACTTTAGTAACAACCTGAAATGAGTGCACAATGGTGCTAAATAACTCTAGCAAGAATGTCCAGTCAGCCAGACAAGGTTCATTGAAGGATTTTCTATTTGTCCTAGAACAAAGGATGTGGAAGCTACGCTGGTCAATAGAGAGCTTAATTGGTGAAATAAGCACCATTACTTTATGGTGATGGCTACTCAATAAAAGTATTTAAAATAACAAACCATTTTTCAGTCATTGTTTGTGAAATTTGTGAAAGGTTTTGAGTAGTTGATTATAAGAACACAGTACAAAATATCAAAACTCACACTTTTTGAGATTTAAGCATTTGTTTTCTCCTCTCCTCCTGGCTATCGGACTCTCTGTCTTTATTCTTATACAAACCATCGAACTTGGTTATTTTTTCTATTATTTCTTCCATTTTTTTTGTTTCAAAATTTATTCCGCTTGTTGAGTAAGCTTTTGAAAATTAAATTAAATTGAAAACTTAGCAACGTGTTTTTTGTAAAATTCAATATTTTACTACAGAAACATTTATTTAAAATATCTTTGAGATGAAATTATACTTATTCACTTTATTTATTTTGACATAAGTTCTGGCTGGGCTGGGATGGAATGACACTAATGACAGCTACGTCTGACAGTTATTGATTATTCGGCGCCCGGCGCTCTAGTGAAAAGTCGTCAACTATTGTTTATTTTAATCGACTAACATCAAGACGAACTTACAAGACATGATCAAAAGAGCCCAACAAAAGACTTTATCAAAATCAAGCAAGCAAACCTCATGGAACCATATTAGATTGACTATATAAAATGTAAAAATGAGTTAAGCGACCGCATAATATGGGAGACTTCCTTTGAAAACACTAACTTTAAAATGTATGAATGACTAACGACGTTGCTGAAAATTAACATCGACTTTTATAGTCGATTTTTTCAAATATTATTCAACATGGCAATTCGAGCGGTGCAATAGCGGGAACTTTAAAAATTATAGTATTTCTATTGAACTCGATCCAGTAACAAAAAAGGAAAGCAGTATTTTCTATTGCGAGTTACGTAGGTTTGGAAGTGAGATATTACATTTGCTATGTAATGTTTTCACATAATTAACTAAAGGAATTCTTAACTTTATAATATTAACAATGGCATAATAAGTCGAGATGGACTTCGTCGTCAACATCATCTACTTCCTCGGCGTGAATTTTACCCGTAAAAATGGTTTGATGAAGTAATGAATCTATACCATGACTTACTTAATTAGGTACCACTAATACAAAAATCCTTGGTGATTTGATTTACAAAATCAACCTATTTTTTTTTTTTGTTTTAAGTACCTGTACATCTTAATTGTTTGATATAACATTTAAAATTATATGTATTTTACTGTTACCTATTGTTTTATTTTTAGAGAATGCACTGGGGCTGAGCACCTACTCCCTACCTACCCGCGTAGGCCCACCAAATGCACGCGCTTCCATTACAAGGTTCTGTGCATGGGACACTGCTGCGATGGGCAAATCATAATGACTGATATCTATAATCAAAATTAAATCTAACTCGTTTTACTTTATATAAAGGAGGAATTGCAAATATAATTTCACCACCTCTTTCATTATGGTGAAAAACGACGTCTTACCATTAAAAAAACCATACAAATATCCTAAAGTTAAACAAAAAATTAAGGCATCAGACATCCATCAACAACTAAAATATTTTTGTTTAAGTTTCAATTTTTACATTTTAAAACCATTACTTATAGATGTTAGATCAACTATAGTTACTGCATGATCAATTCCCTAAGAGATACGAAAAAACTTTCAGAAACTTTAAAATCTTTTTATTATCAATTTCGGCATATTCATTATTGTGGTCAAGTCACAAGTTATTCATTAATATTTTAGTGATAACTAAACGCAATATTATGCCGTCGTCGTTCGACTCGGTTGGTTCACTTCATTGTGAACATTGTGAACCATCACGTTGATCGAATTTTGTAAAATATTTTTTCAGAAAAATAATTCATTAATACAAACAGGTCTTAAATTAAAAATGCAATGTTTTTCATACAACTTGTAATAAGTCAAAATTTCATAACACCCACTTCTACGCCCTCCAACAGGGCTGTCTCTCCAGGTTCTGATTTATGTCTGTATCAAAATTTGTTTCTCAATTTAGGCGTAAAAGCGTAAAAAATGTGTCCGAGAAATAGGCTTATTAATATCTGTAAAACTCTTTCAAATTGATTAAGCCGTCGTTCACCAATGACCGATTCATAATTATGGACTGTTCGTCGACAGGACGATTCATTTATGTCCGTTTCACCAGTAGACTCTTTGAACCGCGGACTTTTCACCGACAGACACTTTTAAATATTCGTCAGTTTCGACGACAGGCCTTTCCAGTTACTTAATGTTTCATCGATACTTATGACTTATGACTCTTATATCTAATTTTATTTTTCCGTTGTAAAATCATCAAATGAGTCCTCCCAGGGCAGGAGCGGGATCCGACTGTCAGACTAGTTTGTACTGACTAAAATCCACAGTGTCCTTCAATAGCCTTTTACGTTCCGGAGTCACGGTAATTCATTAGTCCCGCGACCAAGTACATTACCCTATAAAATAAAAGTAAATAGGCTGTAAAGATAGTGTGTTTAAATAAATAAATTATCTACGAAGAATTCGCCGTCAATTTCAAGTATCTTTATATGAGACTTTGAGAAAAGGTTTGAGGAATCTCAATTTCATTTTAAAGACCTAAGCTATGTGTCAGCTAGGTGTATATTCATAAATAGGCACCCCGCACGTGTATGTGTAGTGTTTTATGCTTCAGTTCCATATTGTATGAGGAGGCCCTTTAAACTTTTTTTCATATCTGAGGTATAAAATTCTTAATACGGTCACATACAGTAGTAGAGAGTCTATGTCTACCAAGTTTCAAAAGCGGCTGTGACATACGGACGATTTCTTGGCCTTTGTGTTTCGGGGCCGCGACGTAAGTAATCCTATAATCCTATAAAAGAGAAGTTATGTATGTCTTGAAATTATTGGTTAATCGTGTCGACTACTATCCATAATCTTACACATATAAAGTATCAGGCGAAAAGCGACTTGCGACGATGGAATGAATTATTGCCGCGGTTTTCATTCAGATAGGACGTTTATATATGTTTTTAATCCTATATTACCTGTGTTCTACTTTTCTGTACATAGATATTTCATTCATTTTATCATTTATATGTACTTGAACCGAGCGAGCTCAAGCTAATAATGTACATAGTAAAAAAAATGTATGAAAGTGTAGTAAAATAATGATCAGTAAACAATGATTACATCATAGAAATCGAAAGAAGAAATACGGAGGACCTAGGAGTACAGGTAAGGCTAGTGACCTTTGTTAAATAAATCCCAGAGCGTATAAGTAGGTCACTTCAATTTTATCAAAGGAATATAAGTAAAATGATTAACAGTTTTAACGACTGATTTATTCCGAGATAGTTTTTCTGAACTAAGATAAATAATAAAATTCAGGTATCATAAATTAGCATACTTATTTAATGTAGTCACGAAACTGCTTGGTTATTGCTTTCCTCACTGCTCATTCTGTATTTGAATTTGCCGCGAATATTTGTTAATTCTTTATTGAGTATTTATTAAGTGATTTTGTCGCATGTTTAGTAGTTTTACACTATGAAATAGGATATTAAATTGTAAATAAACTTTGTTATAATAGTTTTTATGCAATTATCTCTACCAATATTAAATCAAATTAGTCGTTTCTGTACTTAATAATAGCGCTTAAAAAGATGCAGTGTTGCTACAAAAGTTGACATCCCCAAATTATTGGAATAATTGTAATTGAAAATACTCTTTAAACAATCGATTGTTTAGTTGTGGTATACTCATAGAATTTCATTAATAAATTCAAATAACGGCCTGTCCCTGACACAAGGATATTTGTTTATTATATAGCTTTTCCTTAGTGATAATATATATTTTTTTCTCACAGCAGTCACGCCAGCTAACCATTATTTTTTGATAGAATAAATTGTCGGAAATTTGTGTGTTCCAACATTATGCAGCCTTTTACACAACATTTAGTCATGATAATTATATCGATAAAACGTTTTTCACAGAAAATTCCTTTGTTGTGACAGTTCTTTTCGGACAATCTTAATATGCAGCGTCATTTTGACAGTTACCTTCCCCATTGAATGAACAGACGCCAGCAGGCAGCATCATAAAATATTACTCGCTTTGTAGTATTTCATAAAACATAAGGTAGAATATAATCCTAGTATGGCAACATTCGTCGCTAGTCAACGGACATTGCCGACATATTCCGAACGTGTGATTAGGTCACGTGGTACTTTTGGAGTCTTCGTCGTGGCGTAGCTTGTTCAGCTGCTCGTCGAAGCGGCTGTCGGACGGTCGCCTCTCAGCGAGTCAGCGTACGATGTAGCGGCCATTTTTGTTCTAAGTTCATAATAGCGTGCGCATATTTTAATGTATTTCGAAGGACATATAGGCAATTTTCACGATGACTATTATAGTTTTCCTAATAGATACTTCAGCCTCTATGAACCAAAGAGCTTATTTGGGCGGACGCCCAACGTTGCTCGATGTAGCCAAGGGCGCTGTGGAAACGTTCGTAAAGGTACGTGCAGTGTCATCGACTCGTCAACCGCCTCGTTTTTGTGATCGATTTGTTTATCGCGTGTTAGTGTGTTGGACTGATTTATTTTATTTCTTAGGTTCGTCAACGTTCCCCCGAAAGCAGAGGCGACAGATATATGCTTCTAACTTTCGAAGAACCACCCGCGAACATCAAGGTTAGTATATCAGTATGAACACGTTAACGAAGATTTTCTTATGGATTGTGCATAGGTGTGAGTGTTTAAGCCGGTTCGGTAGTGTTTAAATGCCAAGCACCGTAATCTGCAATCCAGAACATTTCCATATTTTGAAAGTGCGAAATTTACTGAAATAGACAGCACGACGTAAACAGGACGAACCGCCGCCGTTGCTGCCTCCGCGATAGCGCTCGCTACTGCGCGCTCGTCGCACACTCTCATTGGCCGAGCCTGCTCACTACGAAATGGCGATTCGGGGGGGAAATTCAAACCGAATCACACAACACAACCAATTAAATTCTTATAAGCCTGATAAATGTATTGTTCTGAATTTATGTAGTGAATGATAACATGAATTACTTTGCATTCCAAGTCCAGGTTGTGGTAAAACATCTATGGTGTCCTAGCCACTTCTATAAATGTGGCATATTACCTGATTGATTTGTATATTAATTCTGCTACTGTACTTAATTAATTTATTAATTTTCAGGCTGGTTGGAAAGAGAATCTTGCAACATTTATAAATGAATTAAAGAATTTGCAATGTCTGGGCTTGACAACAATGGGTGCGGCCTTGAAGCATGCGTTTGATGTTCTAAACATAAACCGCATGCAGACTGGTATTGACACATATGGCCAAGGAAGATGCCCATTCTATCTTGAACCTTCTGTTATTGTTGTCATTACTGATGGAGGGAAACTATCAAGCAATGCTGGCATTCAGGAAGAGGTGAGTCATTGAACATTTTTAACTGATCTTCTATTATTGTCATTTTTTTATCAGTCCTAATGCACATGTTAATATTAAATAAGCACAGTTGTTATCATTCTTGTATTTCTGTGTACTTCCTTCATCTTTATTTTTGTAGTTTATTATTTTACACATGTCTGTTATCAGGTTCATAAACTAGATTGAAAAAATATGTTGCAGTTAAATTATGCTTTTTAACCGATTAGATATTGCAGTTGGTATGCTATTTTCTTGCAAGTAGCCTTTATAGGTAAGTGTTGCAGTAGTGGACTGTAACACTTTTAAAGAAATTTTTTACAATAATCTTCACAAAGTACAAGACTAACTAGTAGAGTTGTAAATAGTACAAACAAGTAAGTAAACAAAATTTACTCATACAGGGATCTCAATACTTTCTTCCCAAAAACAGATCACTCGGTGAATTAATTATCAATAGCATTTAAAAAAATAGTGTCTTGTTTATAAGTATGATCCTCATGCACGGTCAATGGCCAGCATTACTTGACCCACTTTCCCTTATTCTGCCCCACTAAGATAGGTCATAATAATGATGGTTACTGACTGTGCTATACAAAAAATTATGTCTATACAAATCAAAATATATCCCTTTGAACCTAACTCAAGTTATGAATAGGTTTATGGTGTCAACTTTAGCTATTACTTGCTCTACATACCTAAAGTATCAACTAATGTGCTTTTAAGATTTATCTTATCTGACCATGGTTTTAAACTGTGTTGAATAGGAGTTTTAAAATGGTCATGCATATTGATGCTTACTTTACACATTAGGTAAATATGCTGACTTTTAAAAATATTTTTAATATTTTAAGTTACAATTTAAAAATAAAATAACAAGATTTCATTCTTCTTGTGTTTACACAAATAGTTAAATATTTCCTATATCTGACAAAAACCTCTGGATGTGCAGTATAGTATAAAAGGTTCTAACTATTAAATTATATTCTTCTATATTTTAAACCTTACTAGTCTTTGTTATTCTCTATGAAATTTGCTTAGCTTATAAAATTAGTGGCCTTATGGTGAGCAAAAAGGATCCAACCCACAGAGGCACACTTTTATAGATAACTAGCGGCTCGTCCCGGCTTCGCACGGTTTGAAGACCCGGTCCCGATGGTTACAAACACAACAAAAAAAGATTTATCCGAATCGGTCCAGCCGTTTTCGAGTTATGAGCTTAGCAACACATTTTGCGATCCATTTTTATATTATAGAAGAAGAAGAAGATGTAACACTGCTATATCTTAGATCTAAAACATGTCAATAAAAGTTGATAGTAAAATTATTGTGTTACTTTAATAGCTATTTGTATTATCTATTATGCTGTAAGTTCTATTACTTTTGCTGATGACGTCATAAATATCTGCAAAGAATGATGCACATACATTTTGGCTAAGGTCTGGTGCACATTATAGC
Organism: Agrotis ipsilon; assembly: GCA_028554685.1. Classification (NCBI taxonomy): domain Eukaryota; kingdom Metazoa; phylum Arthropoda; class Insecta; order Lepidoptera; family Noctuidae; genus Agrotis; species Agrotis ipsilon. Next base: position 8,775,618 of record CM052955.1, read on the forward strand.
TACCTACTTAGTTCTGCGACCGTATTGATCATCGCTTAGTTACGTAGCATTTTTCGACTTTCGTAATTCAGATGTATCTTTTTTAGATTTTATGGATGTTTATTTTTTTAGCTTTTATGATGCTTAATCGTCATTTAGCGTTATTATTGTGGTTATTATTTAGTGTGAGCTACAAGTTTGGACTCGAATAAGAGAAATAGTATCGAATAGGTAACTTCAAGGCTGGCGTACTTCACCGGTGACTACATCATCGCTTACCATCCGGTGATACAAGTAGCGGTCAAGCGCGAGTCTACCTTTAAATAAAAAAAAAATAAGTTGTTGGTATTGCCTATCTACTTGAGAGGCAGACAAGAGTTGGTTGGTTCATTTAATCGCCATGCCAGTCATTTTGCATCTCACATTTTTACGCCTCTCGACTTTGCCATAGTTTGTACTAAAAGTATCCTTGAGTATAAGATATGCTCGCGTTTGGTCATTCATCACTATCTCGTCTGTCGATGAGCGATGATGTGTTCGATGGTGAAGCACGCTTTAAGCTGCGTTTCTACTGAAGCGGAGCGAAGCACATTGCAGAGCGGAGAGCGATTAACCAATCACATGCCTTGTAATCCACATCTCTTCTCCACTCAAGCTATGTGATTGGTGGATCGCTCTCCACTCTGCTTCGCTCCGCCTCAGTGGATACGCAGCCTTAACAAAAAGTGACCTAATCACTCTTGACTTACCGAAGTTGCGATTGTAACTATCAGGATACAAGGACAGAGACAGGGAGTTGTACTCCTTGGCAAAGATGAACAAAAAACCTGGTTGTTACTTACTTATATGCATAACTTCAAGTCTCATCGCATCTCCCGTTTAGAGGTCGCGCATGCTTTATTCAAATTTCGCCAACAAGTGTTTCATTTGAATACTGTGTCAATAGAATGAGAAATTTGGTGAAGTATGCATTCTCTAGCAGCGAAACTATTAGTTATTTAAACTTATCACACTTAATTTATGATTGTCATTGACTTATCACTGGTGTCTAGATTTTGAGATAACATTTGATGACTCAAATCTGACATTCGGGTTTTTGCCTATAACGTACTAATTTGTATTATGGTGGTACCTACCAAAGCCCATAAAATGTCGAATTAGTCTCTCAGTTAGGTACCTATATTTAAAAAAGAAATATTTGCCTCTTTTTCTTTTCATTTGTTCTCTCTTCACTGCTGGACATAAGAAACTCCCAAAGAAGGGGTGGTCTTTTTATTTTCTTACTTAAAAATTCACAATTTGCCACGCAGGTTCTGAGGTCACAAGCCCCCACTTCCGAGTTTTGATGCGTTTTATCTAATTGTCAATGGGTATACACTGAATAAAGGATTAAGTAGATTTGCAATTTATTGATTCTAGAAATTAGCTTATTCACAAACGATACTTACCTAGGCACTTAGTTCTCTCACAGAACTGTCCAAAACAGATAACCGAGTCGCTGGAACGTAAAGGGCTATTGAAGGATCACCGTATTATATTCGTCAGTACGAGTCCCGTTCGACTCCGGGAGGACGTTTTTGATGATTTTAGCACGATAAATTAAAAAAAAAAACTATAGTAGTAATTCATAAGCCTTTTCATACTATGGTTGTTTTTACTTCCATTTCCCACGAGTCACTATAACAGACTTGCAGGACAATAACAATGCACGACTATATTGAACTGGCTTGTCTACAACCATGTCTCAGGTGGTCAGTTGATTAGCTATACCTGTAATCAGTGCAAGTGACATCACTACCATTACAACTAAAGACAGGATATTCACCATTGTTATTAATAAGTCACCCCCGCTGCTCGGTTCCTGTTGGTCGTACCGTAATGTCATATAGCCTATAGCCTTCCACGATAAATAGACAATCCAACAGAAAAAAAGAAACAGTAGTTCCTCTGTGGTGATGCGTTCAACCAAGCAAACAAACTCTTCAACTTTGTAATATTACTAGCTGTTTCCCGTGATTTATCCCTGCTGCTCTGTTTCTATTGGTCGTAGCGAGATGTTATAAAGTCTTCCCCAATAAATAGACAATCCAACACGAATATTTTTTTCAATTGGGATAAGTAGTTCCTGAGATTAGCATGTTGGCACAAACAAACTATAAAATTAGTATATATTTCGTCACAGCTGGAACGGACAATAATAAACATGGCAAATATCCTGTTTTAAGTTCTAACAACGTTGGCCCAGTGATAACGGCCCCTATTTACTCGTAAGTAGGTCGGGGATTCGAATCCAGACGGGCACATTACTGTGTTACTGTGTGTGATTTATTTCATCACCACTGCTCAAAACGGTGAAGAAAAACCACCGTCGTGAAATCGGCATGTCCTAGAACCTACAATTCAAAAATATGTGGTATTCCAACCCTTATTAGGTTTGCGTACTATTAGATTACCCAGCAAAGGAAACATTATGTACTGTTATTATTTTTGTTATAAAGACCAATTTTACAGTAGTCAGTTGGTTAGGAGCAGTGGTGGCGCAGTGGTATCGGTCCCGACTTACGAGTTGTAGGTCGTGGGTTCGAACCCAACTTGGCGCATTACTTTGTGTAATTTATTTCATCACCACTGCTCTCAAAACGGTGAAGGAAAACATCGTGAGGAAACCGGCATGTCCAAAACCATCAAATTCGAAGACATGTGACATCTGCCAACCCGCACTGGGCCCGCGTGGTGGATTATTGGCCACTCCCTCTCACAAGAGAGGAGGCCTGTGTCCCAGCAGTGGGAACGTTAAAGGCGGATGATAAAGTTGGTTAAAAAATAAATGACTTAAAAAAAAACATAGAAAAGGGTAAAATAACTAACAGATTTTTTTTTATTTCATATAATTTTAAGCCAAAAAAACAATTGAACCATCTAAAAAGAGACTTTTTGAAGTCGGTTAAAAAGAACAGTAATGCGTCGCATGTTTAAGGCCAAAGCTTCAAAGCTTTACGAACTGCGCCTTACAAGAACTGACTTCATGTGTCGAATTAGTCATACAGCGTCATTAGTTGCACAAAGCGTTTGACGTGCTAAGATGTTCGGTTCGGCACTGCAATTCGGCAATATAACGGTAGGTATTTTGTTTTAACAACCGATCAGCAGGGCTATTGGCTAACCTGATAGTCACTGACCAGCAGTTGTCAACCTAAACTTGGATGGCTTACTACCTGTTATGAGGCTAATTTGAGGAGTGCCTCAAGAGAGTTAGAATAGTTGATTATGATTAGTTGGAACATTTACATTTTTTTTGAAGAAGATTATGTGCAAAACCCCGCCCATAGTGGGCGTGGTCATTGTAATAATAACATCACGCGTTGGTCCGCTTGCAGCTTTTCACCTATGACCTACCACGCAGTGTAGTGGCAAACAAAGCATCTACCTGTGTCATATTCACTTAGGCCTGTATTACAAAACGTCCCTCAACTTAAAAGTAGATTAGACCCATTCTATTGGTTGAAACTATTTTTAAGTTAGCTTTAAAGTCTCCAAATAGACTCCTACTGTTTTTTGAACATCCTTCAAAACAGTATTGTGTGTGTTACCCTTAAAATAAATTGCGTTTTAGAAATTGGTCGTATGAATCATCCAATACACAATTAAACAGCTCATATTAGACTGCAATCAGTTATTTGAAAAACAGACCTTAATATACATTTTTGAAAAAATACGTATTATGAAGGTTATGTCCGTATATTTAAACTGCAATAGGCTACTTTAGTAAAATATATATATATCCGAAAGATAGATTATCATTTGTATTTGTATAAAATGACAATACAATTCTTCTAAGAATCACAAAACGTCACAACGAATTTCGAAGCGTTTTATCTTTGTCAATTTACGTTGATTTAAAAAAAAAAAAAATATCGTGTTCAGGATTTATTACTAATGTAAATTTTTTAATACTATATCTGACGGACTACACAGATTTTCAATTTCTTTGTGAATTATACTACCCTGTTCTAATAAGATTTAATGTCGTGAGAACCACACCCTAAACGTATGGTCAATAATGTTTCTTTCAGTTCAATCTGCCGATGAACTGCCCGATACCTGGTTCTGAGTTGACCCGCGAGCCATTCCGATGGGACCAAAGACTATTTTCATTGGTGCTGAGGCTTGCAGGGACGCCAGCCGTCGAGAGGGACAGTGGCCTGGTACCTTCCGACTCCTCACCTATCGACGCTATGTGTGAAGTTACTGGCGGTAAGTAAATCAACTAACCTTTTCAGTGAAATACCAACTTGGCATTTATCTTTATCTAAAAAAGTTGTATGTTTACAAAAATAATCTTGAATGGTTACTATTCAAGATTATTTTTGTAAACATACAACTTTCATATCTTTCTCTTATGTCAATATTGGTTCGAGCTTTAAAAGTATTCAAGTAGATTCTTTTAAAGATAATAATAAGCTAAAAATATAAGGAGTCTTAAACGGTTGTAGAAATTTTATATTAACAGGGGATAGTGAGCCCTTTAGAAAACCAGTCTGACTAGTTTTTGTGCTGTTCATTTAGAGTCAAGGCACATGTATTCAGATATATGTAAGTATAAATAACATTTTATGCTGTAGAGCTAACTGCTGGCTTAATTTCGACGGTTTATGCAGTACAATTTTAAAGAATAGCCATAAACTTAACCGTGTATGGATATTATTTTATTACCTACAAAAGTAGATTGTTTTATTTTCCTGTTCAATTTTATTTGAATGGATATTTAACATTTCCTAGTTATGTTTATCTGGAGGTGACGCGTATTTCCCGGTTCTAAGTTCTATGTGTCGTGTTGGTGATAGTATAGCTTCGAATTTGGCCATTCAATATCATTGAAAAGCCTACCAATTACGTCTGGGTTCCTTCTGTATTTTTTGAACCGCATACACTCAAAAACGCGAACTACAAAATACAACACAACTGAAGGTTTATAATTGAATACAAATCCTTAATAGCCTTCATACTAGCTACGAAATAAAAATTGTGGTTTCGCAAACTTGAACTCTTTCGCAAGAAACCCTTTTGTTATTCTGTGACAATTAGTCAATGAATTTGGCGATGTCGAATAAATAATTTAAAAGAAAAAAATCTAACTTTCAATGCCAATTCTATAGGCCAATTCGACCACAAACTGTGGTCGAATTGGCCGTGGCGTTGTAAATCTCTTTCCCAAGAACTCTTTTCTAATTAGTTTTACGGCGAGTACCTACGTGGATTCTTTCATTTTACTATAGATTAGCTTCTTGAGACAATATTTCAGACATCTACACCCACAGGTCTTATCATAGGTCTACATCTTTCATCAATAAAACGGTAAAGAAATATGTCATAAAGGACACCGTCCTAGAGACGGTGTCGTGTGCCGCGTGGGTGGTACCAACGTTTACGATCTACTCTGCTGCTACTCTTGCTGAAATGAACTCGGTCTGATACTTCAGAAGCAGTTGAACTTGACTGCTTCAGCGATTCCGTGTTTGTTGATCACTGGCTAACTGCTCGACCAGTCCGTATAGGGGCGGTCTTAGAAGCGAAAAGAAGTCAGACCTAATATTTATAATGTTGAATAAACAATAAGTCCCTTTTTATTTCCAGGTCGTTCATACTGCATCACCTCCCATCGCATGTTGATGCAGTGCATCGATAGTTTGGTTCAGAAAGTGCAGAGTGGGGTTGTGATTAACTTCGAAAAGATTGGTCCCGACCCTCCGCCTATAGAAGGGACCAATAAAGGAGACGACGGGGATGAGGCCAACCATGAGGGGGAGAAAGAAGCAGAGCCTTCTACTGCGGCGGCGAGCGTGGAAGGAGACAGGAATGGAGTGAGTACCTATTTGGTTTTACCTACTTTATGATTCTTTGTCTAGGAAACTTACAGATGTTCTTTCTTGTGGGTGCAGTCTGCAAGATTTAAATAATTGCGTATTCCAGAGCTTAAGTTGGCGTTAGTCTGTTTCAAATAAAGTGTTATTAAAAATGGAACAGACTAACACACACTTTTATTTGTTTTCTTAGTGCCCAAACACGTTGACTCGCGGGCGCGGTCACGAAATATCAAACGTATGAAGTGATTTCCAAGTGTTCACGTTCAAAACGCATGTGCGGTCTAAGTAGCGAGCTAACTGGCGACTGGCGCGTGCGGCGCGCTCGCGGCATTTTCAAACGCCTGAGACGTTTGTTTGTGTTCATGTCGAACTAGCGGCGGCGCGCGCGATTCACTCGCGACGTCAGGTAAGTTCAACCAGTTTGAACTTGTCGCTAGAAACGATAGCGCGTTTCTATCGCGCGAACGCCTGGCGGTTAATGTGAACAGGAGCTCGCAACGTTTCCCGCGCCCGCACCCGCCCCCGCGCCCGCGTGTTTCAACGTGAACAAGCACTTAAACTTACTCACAATTTATTATCTTGGAAAATGAATTTATTTGCCGCGCTTTCTCTTACTATAGATTCGTCGACATACATACATGCATCTTTTATATTTGATTTATTTTACAGTTAGACATTAGGTAAACTATTTTTAAATTTAAACACACGCGATCCCTTGTCTAACCTATTTTAATAAAAAATAGTCGTAAAACGGAACAGAAATGAATGAATGAAATCTGTTGAATGAATATTTTGCGGTGTTGCCAAAAGTGAAAGAAAATTAAACAGTTGTCTAACAACTGTTTATGTGTTTACACAATGTCTAGCCAAACTCGCTTTGGAATATAGTTTAGATTATGTTTTTGGTACAGACAGTGTAACGATGTGAAAGTATGTAAGATGTGGGTAGCCCCTTGAAAGCGTAGATTAGATAGAAAATTACACTGACACTGTCTGACAAATACACTGATAAAGATTTTTTTCTTGTATTTCGCCTCTAACCACTATCACACCTGTTGGTAAGCGAAGATGTGGTCGACGGTGAAGCAGACTTGCCTAGAAGTATCCTACTCACCCTTGACTTGAAATGGTTATAGCTTAATCTTCTCAAACAAACATCCCAATCGTAAACATTCATCATCATTATCATCTCAGCCATAGGACGTCCACTGCTGAACATAGGCCTCCCATTTTGATCTCCACACCACATATACCGGTTGGAAGCGACCTGCATCTCTCTCGTCTTCCGGCGACCTTTATAAGGTCGTCTGTCCACCTTGTTTGTGGACGTCCTACGCTGCGCTTGCTAGTCCGTGGTCTCCACTCTAGCACTTTTCGACCCCATCGGCCATCTGCTCTGCAAGCAATATAGCCTGCCCATTGCCACTTCAGCTTGCTAATCCGGTGGGCTATCCTAAACATTATATTATTTAAAAGGTATTTAGGAGTAACAATTAACAATAGATATATTAAGGTCTTCATTTTTCAAACATTATCTCCCTCATATGTATATGATACTTGTCTTAGTCACGCATACTACGGTACTACGTAGTACGAATAATGATAAGCGATGCTTTGTGACGCAAGTGTTCGGTGCAAAGCCCTACACACAACACACCTTCTTAATCTATTAACGTAATAACGTTAATATTTCAAAACCGACCATAAAACGAAGGTATAGGAATTGCTTTTCTTTGATGAATTTATAGACTAAACTTTCATTGAGGCTCTCTTTTGAGCCAATAAGATGTACCTATTTTTACTTTATTCTAATATCTATATTTCCCATTAAAACATAAGCAATATGATCTCTTGAATCGCCTAATAAAAATAGTTTCAATAGGTCACTGACCCACCATTTGAGCGATCAATATTCATTTATTGGTTCAAAATTAGTTGGCTACTCAAACTTATAGTCAACTGCACATAAAAAAAAAGATAAATGTTAGATTGGAGAAGCTCCTGTCCAATATTGAGATTAATTTTACTAAAATATCTATCCAGAAAGTTACTATTTAAAGTAAGAAATCGCTAGTAACTTGATAAAAAATAACTGAAGTCTATGAATTACTACATAGTATATAACAAAGTCGCTTCCCGCTGTCTGTCCTTTAGATCTTTAACACTACGCAACGGGTTTTAATGCGGTTTTTTTTTAATAGATTGAGTGATTCAAGAGGAAGGTTTCTATGCATTCAGCATGCATAAGATAGTAGAGATTGCACCCGTGCGGAGCCGGGACGGTTCGCTAGTATAATAAAGATAGCAGAAGAGAGAAGTAAAAGAAGGCTTTTCCTTTTAAAAGGTTTCTTTTATAAACTGAAACTTTGACGTGACGTCACCATCACTTTTCACAAAAGGTGGAATCCTTGCAAAGTCGGTGCCGGCCGGGCTATAGATAGATCTAGGACAAAGAGTAGTACGCAATCGTTATTTCAAGTCGTAATTGCTTAACTTTGGATTTGTTTATTTATTTCTTCTTATAATAGAGTTCAAGGAACATTCATTAATAAATTATTTTGATAAATAGATTAGTTACGGCAGATATTTGTATGAGCGGTAGCCATTGCATCTTTTAGTCTTTTAACTTTTACGACTGTTGTCTTCGCCTTTTTGTAACTGTGAAATCACCTATCCCAATCATAACAACCGATGTGTTATGTTGTGTTACTCTAGATGTCAACATATCTCTGAACTATGCTCACATTTATAAAGTTACAGTTTAAATTGTTAGATTATGTGGATTATGTGGAGTGGAGCTTATATTATGCTACCAGAAATAGGTTATTTAAGTAGTTTATTTAAGACAGTTTAGAATAATGTTGTGTCCCATTTCTGAGAGAATTTTCGGAAACTTACGATCGGCAATTGGTGTTTCGAAAGAAATGGCGAAGAGACAGCTAATACTAACTTAATTTATCCTCTTTACAGCGTTGGAACAACAGCGGCCAGTATCAAAATCAGACTCCGACCACATCGAATGGCCCCGGTGGTCCTAGTGGCTCCGGTGGCCCCGTTGGCCCTACTGGCCCCACTGGCCCCACTGGCCCCAGCGCTCCTCAAGCTTGGCACTCCTGCCGCCGTCTGATCTACGTGCCGCGGACGGTCGCGCAGAAAGGCTTCGCTGTCGGCTTCTGGCCTATACCGGAGTCTTTCCGATCCGACCCTAACGCGCAAACATTGGTATGTATTTGCAACGACTATTTCTTTTTCTATTCGTTTAGCGTATGGTTCTGACTATCTCGCCTGATGGTAAGCGATGTTGAGGTCAATGTTGAAGGATGCTGGCCTAGAAGTAACCTATTCAGTATTTCAGTCTTGACTTATGTAAACTGACTTAAATAAACAACTGGGAATTACACTCCGTAGCCCTGTTTAGTTTTTATTTTTATTTTAAGCAGGAATGAGGATACACTAGTAACAGAAGACCATAGAGACGATGAATGAATTGTGAGAATAATGATAGGCGATTTATATTGACATGATGACGAGTAATGGTGAAATAAGGAAGTAATTAATTCTGCATGAATCTCAAATTAAATATTGGTGGTTGGTTAAGGACATTGTCCGAAAAATTGGTCAGTTGAACCGTTAAAGAATTTCTTTGATTTTGACAGCAAACATACAGTTGAATCCGTTTATTATGACATTGAAGGGACGGTCATTCTAAGCGGACGTCATACAAAGCATTTTGTACAAAATAAACAACCTCCTGTTTTTGTCAGTATGTATTTATTTTAACAGAGGGACAATATAGAACTAAGTCAATAATATTAATTGTTATTACCCACTGAGACTCAAAACAACCATGCATGCGCCGAACATCATCGGGTATCACGTGACGCTTGCGAACACTTGTCGAAGTTGTTGAAAAAAAAATCTATGAAAACCAAACTTCGCTGTGTAATACGTCATAATAAGCGGTTGGTCATTATAAGCGGAGTCATTATAAACGGATTCTACTGTATATACAACGCAAATGTGCATTTTATAGGCTACTCTGGGTTTTTTATGATACAGTGTCAACGTAACCCATAAATCCTCTGCGGACGAGCACCATTCGCTGCAGGTCTCAGCGGCAAGTTGACGCTTAAACCCCTCCCCCCATCTTTTGGCTAGTATATTAATTTTACACTAGATTGTTACACTACATTTAGTTTGGTTGTCTTTTTCAATCTTTTCTTTTTGATTGACCAAAATAACAAAAATTTGAATAACTTTCAGACTCTGAAAGCTCAAAATGATAATAAACCTAACTTCAATGTTGTTTTAAAGTTTGAAATTAGATCTAACAATTACAAAGTCAACTGGACGGTCCATTTGGGGCTAAGATTGCCTATACATTGAGCTTGTATATTTAATTTTACTTATTTAATTTGAACGAGACTTATATTTGGTGTACTTGGATTATGGTGCATCCATAATCTTGGACATCTAATCGAAATAGCGATATAATTGATAATAATTAAAATGATTTCATTTTAATGAACATTTCCAAGAAAGTTTATTCGTTATTTAATAATTGTGTTGAATATTTAACGTAAAAACCACGTCAGTAGTTGCAACGCTGTTGTAGTTCCCATGACCAACAGGTCGATTTTCTTATTAAAAATAAACAATGCTCGCTTTGATCACGACGTTCGGACTAAGTAATAAACTGTGTACATTCGTTCAGAAAATATTGGTTCCCATTCGGTCTTCACGATTCTCGAAAGTGATTGCCTGGCGTTGTTTGTTTGAAAAGTTAACAGTTTAATGTACGGTAAACATGAAATCATAAAGTTTTAGTGCATAAAAGAAACAAAATATGTGTTATATGCTTATTTTACGCCTTTCGGGGACACGACCTTGGCACGGATTGGTTGATTTATGCAGTTTGTGTAGTTGAGTTTACACTAAGATATTGTGGGCATGTATTACATTACAAGATTTCTCAGGCCCTGTATAACCACGCCCCGTTTAGGGACCCTCGACTCCTGTCTTCTTACACTACCCTGTCCCTGTTAGCAGGGACCGAGAAATCGTGACATATTATAGGTCTTTTAGCAACTGCTACTTCTGGTTATTTGTCTGCCACCTACCATCGTTCTTATGAAGTCGACGCTCATTACATACTGTTAAACTGTTGTGCGAAGTCGATCGATTTTATGTTTGTTTAAGAAACTGTGTCAAGTTTACTGAGACGAACCTATGCATTCCATTATTGTGTGTTTGTTTGCGGTACTTAGTAATTTATGCATGAATACTACTGAGTGTTACTAATATTCGAACAAATTGTTTTCAACAAAAATAAGCTAATATTGATGAAGATGCGTCAAACCCCGGTTTAGTTCTGAAAATAATTAAAAAAGAAACAATTTGGTGCACTCGTATGAAAGTTATGCTTATAACGACTTTCGCTACTCTGTTTTATAACTATGTAAAGATTTGAATGATCATTTAGAAGTAACCGTAAAGTGAGACAGAAAATTAACAATAATGACCGATCGGAAAACGGAAGTGTAGCCAGCCCTCCCACTAGGTGGACCGACATTGTGAGACTTGTTGGTTGCCAACAAGTCTCGATGAATGCATGTGACGAATTTAACGTTGGACGTGTCGGTCTAAGGCCTAAGGGGAGGCCTACGTTGATCATTTAACCTCTTACGACTGATTATGTATGAAAGACAGATAACCAACCCTTTTAAAATGTTGTATGCTAAAATTTTAATGCCAATTAACTTTATAATGATCATTTTTCTCCTTTAATTTCCAGCCACCTCGCTCTGCACATCCAGTGGTGAAGTTCACATGTTCGAGCCAAGAACCAATGGTGATTGATAATCTGCCCTTTGACAAGTACGAGTTGGAACCCAGTCCACTGACACAGTTCATATTGGCTAGGAAGCAGCCTACCATTTGCTGGCAGGTAAGAATTGACGTCATAATCTTACTTCTTACTAATGTGTTCTTTCTTCTTAAAACTCGAGATGGCCGAATTAGTAAGGCGTCTGGAGTACCTATCCAGAAGACGCAGGTTCCAGACCTGCTCGCAGCGGAATTTTTTGTTCCTCAAAAATATCTTTGTGAAGACGGTACTCAGGCGTAATTGCGTGTAAAAATATAACTTCTTCCTAATATTAAGGTCCGATGATTTAAACGTTGCCCCTCACTAGAAATTTCTCCTGTATCGTGGGTGCTTTTTCTTTTTCACATACACAAACGCCCAGACTCGGAATAACTACCATACAAAAATTTACTTAGTGCGGCAGTGCAATCTCTCTATCAAGGATGGGTTTTTTGAATGAAATTCAGTTGGCATAACAGATAGATATACTCTTGTGGGATTTTTTCTGTGGGATTATTTTTGAGTTACACCCGGGCAGAGACCCTGACAACAGCTATCTATATAAAAGAGTTAGGTCAGGTACCTGCAGTATAAGTATTTATTTCTAAACATAAAATAAATCAATATTTAAGGTGTGTTTTTTTTTTCAAATTTACATGTATCGTCTTGAAGCAAATGTTTATAAATAAACCAGTAACTCGACACACCTAAATCGTTGTGGTATCTAATTTATGCAGGAAGAACACATAAATATCTCCTATAAAAAAGAAGAGTCTTTTTTTTATTGAGTGAATTTGTTTTCAAATAATAAAATAAAATTAATAATATTAAAGAACAAATTTAGTATTTACAAATGTTAAGTTTCAAAGAATCGTAGTAGCAATAACCTCTATACAAGCGAATTTCGTAAACAAAGGCTGACTAAAGACATTAGCAATTGACTCCAATTCGAATTAATTTATTATGTAGGTTACCTTGTGTTAATGTAAACAAACTATCAAATTGCACTTCATCTAACTAGATAATATGAGCAATTACTTCTAATAAGTGTTTAATAATTCATTGAAGATGGGTCATTTATGTATTTACATATTTTACCATTATTGTTTATTTTTGCATAGCAAGTATTAGGTTGCCCTGTAAATGAGTCCCAGCGTCATATGGGACTAATAGGATACTAGATTCCTTTTTTGCTTAAAATAATAGGAATTAACATTTACGACTTCACTACATACTAATGATTCTAATAGTCATTCAATGGACTTAATCATCATTACTTCTATGGCCATCTTAGGGTTATGCGTTGTGGGCGTGGTAGCTATCTGTTAGTCTGATCAATGTTCTTATATAGACATGTACAGTCAACAACAAGTAATTTTTACTTGTCGCTAAATATAATCAACAGCAAAAGCCGTTGTTGTATATTTTGCATTTTCAACAGAAAAGGCACCTTCAATCTAGTAATCATTGTTCTAAATAAACAGTATTGCCGAAATATTTAATTTCCTTCTATTTATTCTGGTTCTTATGATACAGGAATGCCTAGAACAAGAGCCAGGGCGCTGTATTTTTGAAGTGCTAAGAAATACAATTTTATTTTTCAAATAAAAATAAGTTCAATGAAAACTAGCTCTTTGATGTTAATTCCTACAAATAGTAACAAATTGGCTGGGTTCTGATTAAAACTAAGTGATTCAGTTACGAAACACCGGCTTCATCTAGTTTGTAAAAAGACGACGTGTAAAAGTATTGATATTAACCTACTTGCAAAAATAAATATCATTTCATTTCATTTCTTTTCATTCAAACTTAATTAACATGAATACAATCAAGAAGAACAAAAATTAAAAAAAGGGAAGTAACTTTAATTTTTTATAATTTCCAGGTATTTGTAGCCAACAGCGGTTGTAAGAACTCTGAGATCAACCACCCATTCGGCTACTTGAAGGCGTCAACGAACCTGACTTGTGTGAACTTGTTTGTACTTCCATACAACTATCCGATGTTGCTGCCTCTGCTAGACGATCTGTTCAAAGTTCATCGGTGCAAGCCTACTCCGGAGTGGAAGCTGGCGTTTCAGCACTATCTCGATAGAATGCCGGCTTACTATGTTGCGGTAAGTTGCATTCAACTGAAAATAGGCGCCTTGAATTATTATTCCTTACATGTATCATGTAGAGGAAAACATATGATTATTGATAAATTATTATGCAAAACCATATAGTAACTAAGTGTCAATATGTATCCTTTGCAAAACCTTCAAAACGTAAATTGAAGGCCTTTTCCGCTAAATTATGAATTAAGTTACACTGTGTTTATGTATGTTTTATTAAATTAATTCAAATGATTGTTTCTTTTTCCAGCCTCTGCGCAGAGCATTGACTAAAATGGGAGCATCAGCACAGCTTCTACAGAGTTTGATTCCCGACTCTCAAGACAACTCTCTCAGCTTCTCCGTGTTGAACTATTTGAAAAGACTGAAAAATCAAGCTAAGGTTGAATTTGAGAAGCTCTGTGCTGACGTCATCAACAAATCTTCCAGCAATAATACGCAGAAGGTGAATAATGCATCCAATTTCTTTATTATCTATGTCCCAATCTGCATTAATTTTCCATTCTTATGTAGTACGCGCTAGTGAACAATTTCTAACCAATTAGTTTTTAATTCTTGCAAACAAGCATCTCAATACTTTTGTTGATGATTATGTTTTCTTGGTAACAGTATAGAAAAGTTTTTCTTACTTTATGGTGATATGTGGGGTACAACAACCACACCATTTTGTTCTCTCGTTTTTTCGATATTTTAGCAGTGCCATAACTGGCCAATTGTTGTGCTGGGCTGTATAAATGATGCTAAAACTACTAAATAACATTTCAGGTAGCAGAAAGCGTTAGAGTAATGCCCCGGTCTCCACTCCGGAAGGACTTGACGACGCATCCGTGTCTTCAAGACAAGTTCTCAGCACTTCGCGATCAGTTGAACGAGTTCGGCGGCTTTGTCGTCGGACTGTCGAGAGGCAGACACAAGACGCAGACGCACACCTATAGAAACCCTTTTGATATACAAAGAAGAGATTTATTAGATCAGGTAAGAACATAATCATTATCATCATCATCACTGTTGACAGCATCAATACATTGAAAATCTAATTAGTCCGACCGCAACAGTTTTGAAGAATAAAATAACAAAAATAAACCGTATTAAAACTCGCGGGTGGGTTATCTGTGTCGTATCTTTATAAAGGTTTACATAACAAAAAATAAAGATAGTTTAAATATTTTTTATTAATCTAACTGACGGACGAATTCGTTTATTTATTGATGGTATATTCGTGCCATTTCCTTTTTGGAATTCACAAATATTACAATACATAGCAAGTTTCAACGTAGCCAGCAAACTTGTTATGATGATGCAGTGTTAAAAACTGTTTTTCACCTAGTAAGTAAGCGCTAGTTGATGCTGTGTTTATGTAGTAGCACAGTGAAATATCGATCGATATGACAGATTATATCGATGTGTGTGGCAGACCGCAGGAGAAAAAAATGTTACCTACTAAATCGGTAAAATTGAGTTGTGTTGCGAGAGCTGGCTTGAAAAAATTGATTACAATCTGTACACCATATGGTGATAATCTCATTTGGTAGTGAGTTACCACTTGATTTTTTTATTCCTTGAGCATATGGCAATACAAGTAGAATTTGTAAAAAAAAAATGCGAAGTGTGTCTAACAAATTTATTCCACAACAAAATCTTGATAGGATGTTCAAAAGGCATGTAAATTAAATATAAACAAAGAATTTTTATCTGTATTTCTTGGCAAGTTTCCAAAATGAATTTCCATTTTATATACACATACATTTTTTCTGTAGATATCATTACCACATTGTATTCTAATAAGGCAGAATATGTGAGCCATTGTTTACATTATTCATTGAACATTGAGAGTGAAAGACGACAGAGTACAAGCGGGTTCTCATACACCATAACCTGTTAAACAAGTTGAATGGGAAAAAATGTTTTTGTGTCGCTATGTAAATCTGCTAGCTACAGCTAGCTGACATGGTTTTGTACTCAACTAAACTGTTGGTATATTATTAGTACAATGTCACATAAGCTATTGAAACTAGTCATATGACTACAATAGAATGAATAGAAAATACCCGTTTATTAATTTAGAATTTATGGTCGCAATGTTGATTTGTTCAACAGCGAAACTCGCGCTGAGATTGCGGGGGATGAATTACTTTTTTTTTTCTAGCCATATTTGCCCCACTGCTAAGCAAAACCTTCCCCAAGTTTTTCTTAGAGTTCTTGTTCAGCTTCACCTAAAATTATTAATTACTAACTTTGCGATATTTTTTTCCAGGTGGTTCGAATGCGCGCGAATTTCTTACAACCATCCTTGGCACACACCCGCTTGGTCGACGAAGACAGTGTACATTCGATGCCGGTCGCTCAGATGGGCAACTACCAGGAGTATCTCAAGCGAATGACGCCGCAGTTACGGGAGATTGAGTCGCAGCCTGTACGACAACACATGTTTGGCAATCCCTTCAAGATAGATAAGGTACTTTTCTTTTTGTTTTCTTTAAATAATAGAGAAGCCATATATTATTTCGACGTATTCATAATATCCTTGTGAATATGGTTATTCTTTGAACTACTTGATTAATATAAAGCCCTAACGTTTTATAAATCAATTTATTGTAATTTCATTACTACATGACATTTTCATTGCAATAAATTGATTATGCGTTAATTGGTAATGCACCTGGAGTACATATCCAAAAGAGGCGGGTTCGAGTACCACTCTCAGCTCAATTTTGCTTTCCTCAAAATGTCGTTATGTATAATAATTGTTGGTGAGCCTGGTTTTGAGTGTTGCATTATTTTATTACTTGTTGAGACTTTACCATGACACGTCCTGATATATTGAAGTTAAATACTAATTTATAATTATACTTTTCCAGCGCATGATGGTAGACGAAGCCGATATGGATCCAGTGGGAGCCGTCCGCAGCGGCGGCGGCGGCGCGGGCGGCAAGCGCGGTGCTGACAGTCCCCGCTCCGCTCCTCCAAAGAGGCGCGCCGGCCCGCTGCCGCAGCACGTGGTGGCCCGCCGGCCCTCCGAGCCGCTGGAACCGCCGACCATCCCGCCGCCGCCCGTGCTACCCGCTGCGCCTGTGACCCCGCTATCGCCTGTCACAGCGAGGAGACCTGCCTCGCCGCTCGCACCCGTACCTTCGGATCTGCCGTCTGGAAGGCCTCCTGAGGTAATACATGACATAATATCGTTTATCTTTAATTAAATTTGAAATTATACACATCCACATACATTCAGGTGGCCTACCATGAAGCCTTAAAGCCAGAGTAGTTTCAGTGTGGGAAAGAGACAGAGCTATACAAGTCGTCTAGCGCCACCTCGTTCCCTCACTTGAACTACTCTGGATTTAAAACGACATGGTAGGCCACCTGGTTAGATAAAGCCGATATGGTGCAGTACTTATGAGTTTGCGTGAAATTAAAAAAAAAAAAACACAATGAGTACTTTTATTGAATTTCTAAGAACAAATAATTTGTATTCCAGGAACCTCCGAACATGGACACAGGCGGCCCAGCCGTGGGACCTACATCACCACCTGCCTCCCCGCCGGCTATTGCGCCGCCCAACCTACCGCCTGTTGTCAAACCCTTTCTCAATGGAGGTAAAACTTGCACTTGAATGATCGCATAATATATCCAAAACATAATATGTTTCGAAGCTTGTGCAATTTTCCAGCTCAATATTTACCAAATCAGACCGAACCAAACAATAGTGTTATGTTATGTGCGAAAGCTCAATATAGACTTGGTAGAAAATATATTAAACTTGAAAAACTTTTAAAAGCTATTTACTCCGCATGTTAATAATTTCTGTGATCCATTGTAATTAATAATGTACCAAAATTGTTAATGTTTTCTCCATCTTTTTCCAGACGCATACACGACAATGGGCACGAAAATGCCGCGCTCGCCGTCTCCTCCGGCTGAGCCCATCGCGCCCGCGCCCGCTCCCGCTCCGCCTGTCGCGCCCGCGCCGCTCGTGCTGCACGACACGCAGGAGCTGCAGATCAACGCCATACTGCAGGGCGTGGCCGCTGAGAACAATTCTAATGCACGCTCGCGAAAGAGGAAACGAAAGGTATCATATCATATCCTAATGTGTTTTGAACAGAAAACAAATTTTTGAGCTTTTTCTGTGTCATATTGCCGTATCATTGGTGTAGAAAGACGGAAGACTTCGAACACACTTGGAGATTATCCTTATCGAATCTTTGCTACTATGACGAAAATGTACAGGATTACTAAATCATGATTAGTTGGTCAGTCTCATGTTGACTATTAGGATTGGTAATAGTTTCAAAAAGAACGCGGAGAACACAGAGACAACATACATTATTTTCTAGTTGTAGCTAGTTTTTTTCTGAAATAGCATAGTGCAGCATTCACCATGGCAATGACACCCTGCATAGTGATGCCTACTTGTATAAAATCGCCAACCAGCGTCACACATGGACAATGGGCAAACGCTAGGTCACTACTCATATAAAAATCTGTTTCAGAACGACAAACAACTGCAGTTGACGATGCCGCCACTGCTGACGCGCAAAGAGTTAGCAGATATAAGAAAGCACAATCTAAATGTACGGTCAGAGGTCTTCCGCGCGGTCAGACGACCCGGAAAAGGTAAATATAGCATTCATTCATAAGTATGGATGTGATAGCCGTCATAAGCAAGTGCTTATGGCCGCTATCACATTAGGGCGTTAGCAGCACGGCAGTATCGTGGAAGAAGCATATTCCTTCACATTTTATATGAACAGCCGCGCATAAGCAGCGTATGTCGCGCGACTATCGCTCAAATGTCAAAGCGCCCTAAAAGTCTCCTAGGTCACCAGAGCTTGTACTCTCAAGATAAATTCAACCAATTGGCGCATTTACTAATACAGTTCTGTGATATAATAATGTAAAGGGAAATTATTACCAGCGCCTAAAATAACTGTATCGGCGACTAGGCTTTGAAGATTGGTGTTAGAAAGATGTATTTTCTAACGTAACCAGTTATAAAAAAACGTTGATCGTTTAACTTTGTTTTCAATACCTATTCACGCTTCGTCTACTATGCTTACACGTTTTTGCGATTACAGAAAGCAGATAAAAATGTATTTCCTGAATAAACAAATACAATGATTCTGCGTCGTTTCGTAGTTGATACTGTTATCAGTTTTATCGTTGTCGGTATTCATGCACCGCATTCAAACCTAACCTAAATAAAACCGCTATCATTTTTTGCGATAACCTTTTAAAATATTGTAACTTATCGTTTTGTTTACAGATTACACGAAATTGTTCGAAAATTTAAAACAATTACAAGGTGGTGTGGACGTTAAAAAGGAAGTGGTACGCGAAGTTATAAACGAATCGTTAAGGTTCAAGCGAAAGGCTCTTGCCAAACTTTTGGAAGACTTTTTAGCGGGACTAGAGAAAAACGGGAGCAGTGCCTCAATTAGTTTGAAGAGAGTTAACAACTCAGTGATGTACAGTAACGCTAACAACAACCACAGCTAGTAAAGTGCGATTTCTGTGAACTAATGTGATTTTATTGACTGACCACATATGCTGTTCAAAGTCGGGAACTTAGTTCGATGGAATCACGAAACGTAGATTAAGACAATGGACACAAGCATGTGCTGTTATGATATTAGTTTCTGTGTTTAATTGAACGTTACAAAGACAGTGTACGTTTAAATTCTGATTGTTATTGTTACTCTACCATATAATTATCATATTCGATGATTTTGTATTGTGATTCCGCCTGGTAAGTAGTCATGTCGTCAGTGTACAGTAATAACACGAGAAACGATGTTAATGATCTCACAGGCTCGATAGTGTGACTCACTGTTGAGTGTTAGTTATTGCATATTGTATGCGAATCGTTTTGTTTGTAAGAAACTGAGAATAA